>OZ035873.1:138936751-140375305 GCA_964034865.1 Eristalis intricaria
ATTTTGCGGTATGGCGCGCAGTATATTTCTGGACACCTACTGTCCAGAAATATTTTGCGGTATGGCGCGCAATATATTTCTGGACACCAAGTGTCCACAAATATTTTGCGGTATGGCGCGCAATATATTTCTGGACACCTACTGTCCAGAAATATTTTGCGGTATGGCGCGCAATATATTTCTGGACACCTACTGTCCAGAAATATTTTGCGGTATGGCGCGCAATATATTTCTGGACACCTACTGTCCAGAAATATTTTGCGGTATGGCGCGCAATATATTTCTGGACACCTACTGTCCAGAAATATTTTGCGGTATGGCGCGCAATATATTTCTGGACACCTACTGTCCAGAAATATTTTGCGGTATGGCGCGCAATATATTTCTGGACACCTACTGTCCAGAAATATTTTGCGGTATGGCGCGCAGTATATTTCTGGACACCTACTGTCCAGAAATATTTTGCGGTATGGCGCGCAATATATTTCTGGACACCAAGTGTCCACAAATATTTTGCGGTATGGCGCGCAATATATTTCTGGACACCTACTGTCCAGAAATATTTTGCGGTATGGCGCGCAGTATATTTCTGGACACCTACTGTCCAGAAATATTTTGCGGTATGGCGCGCAATATATTTCTGGACACCTACTGTCCAGAAATATTTTGCGGTATGGCGCGCAATATATTTCTGGACACCTACTGTCCAGAAATATTTTGCGGTATGGCGCGCAATATATTTCTGGACACCTACTGTCCAGAAATATTTTGCGGTATGGCGCGCAATATATTTCTGGACACCCACTGTCCAGAAATATTTTGCGGTATGGCGCGCAATATATTTCTGGACACCTACTGTCCAGAAATATTTTGCGGTATGGGGCGCAATATATTTCTGGACACCTACTGTCCAGAAATATTTTGCGGTATGGCGCGCAATATATTTCTGGACACCTACTGTCCAGAAATATTTTGCGGTATGGCGCGCAATATATTTCTGGACACCTACTGTCCAGAAATATTTTGCGGTATGGCACGCAGTATATTTCTGGACACCTACTGTCCAGAAATATTTTGCGGTATGGCGCGCAATATATTTCTGGACACCAAGTGTCCACAAATATTTTGCGGTATGGCGCGCAATATATTTCTGGACACCTACTGTCCAGAAATATTTTGCAGTATGGCGCGCAGTATATTTCTGGACACCTACTGTCCAGAAATATTTTGCGGTATGGCGCGCAATATATTTCTGGACACCTACTGTCCACAAATATTTTGCGGTATGGCGCGCAATATATTTCTGGACACCTACTGTCCAGAAATATTTTGCGGTATGGCGCGCAGTATATTTCTGGACACCAAGTGTCCAGAAATATTTTGCGGTATGGCGCGCAATATATTTCTGGACACCTACTGTCCAGAAATATTTTGCGGTATGGCGCGCAGTATATTTCTGGACACCTACTGTCCAGAAATATTTTGCGGTATGGCGCGCAGTATATTTCTGGACACCTACTGTCCAGAAATATTTTGCGGTATGGCGCGCAATATATTTCTGGACACCTACTGTCCAGAAATATTTTGCGGTATGGCGCGCAATATATTTCTGGACACCTACTGTCCAGAAATATTTTGCGGTATGGCGCGCAATATATTTCTGGACACCTACTGTCCAGAAATATTTTGCGGTATGGCGCGCAATATATTTCTGGACACCAAGTGTCCAGAAATATTTTGCGGTATGGCGCGCAATATATTTCTGGACACCAAGTGTCCACAAATATTTTGCGGTATGGCGCGCAATATATTTCTGGACACCAAGTGTCCACAAATATTTTGCGGTATGGCGCGCAATATATTTCTGGACACCTACTGTCCAGAAATATTTTGCGGTATGGCGCGCAGTATATTTCTGGACACCTACTGTCCAGAAATATTTTGCGGTATGGCACGCAATATATTTCTGGACACCTACTGTCCAGAAATATTTTGCGGTATGGCGCGCAATATATTTCTGGACACCTACTGTCCAGAAATATTTTGCGGTATGGGGCGCGGTATGGCGCGCAATATATTTCTGGACACCTACTGTCCAGAAATATTTTGCGGTATGGCGCGCAATATATTTCTGGACACCTACTGTCCAGAAATATTTTGCGGTATGGCGCGCAATATATTTCTGGACACCCACTGTCCAGAAATATTTTGCGGTATGGCGCGCAATATATTTCTGGACACCTACTGTCCAGAAATATTTTGCGGTATGGCACGCAGTATATTTCTGGACACCTACTGTCCAGAAATATTTTGCGGTATGGCGCGCAATATATTTCTGGACACCAAGTGTCCACAAATATTTTGCGGTATGGCGCGCAGTATATTTCTGGACACCTACTGTCCAGAAATATTTTGCGGTATGGCACGCAATATATTTCTGGACACCTACTGTCCAGAAATATTTTGCGGTATGGCGCGCAATATATTTCTGGACACCTACTGTCCAGAAATATTTTGCGGTATGGCGCGCAATATATTTCTGGACACCTACTGTCCAGAAATATTTTGCAGTATGGCGCGCAGTATATTTCTGGACACCTACTGTCCAGAAATATTTTGCGGTATGGCGCGCAATATATTTCTGGACACCTACTGTCCACAAATATTTTGCGGTATGGCGCGCAATATATTTCTGGACACCTACTGTCCAGAAATATTTTGCGGTATGGCGCGCAGTATATTTCTGGACACCAAGTGTCCAGAAATATTTTGCGGTATGGCGCGCAATATATTTCTGGACACCTACTGTCCAGAAATATTTTGCGGTATGGCGCGCAGTATATTTCTGGACACCTACTGTCCAGAAATATTTTGCGGTATGGCGCGCAGTATATTTCTGGACACCTACTGTCCAGAAATATTTTGCGGTATGGCGCGCAATATATTTCTGGACACCTACTGTCCAGAAATATTTTGCGGTATGGCGCGCAATATATTTCTGGACACCTACTGTCCAGAAATATTTTGCGGTATGGCGCGCAATATATTTCTGGACACCTACTGTCCAGAAATATTTTGCGGTATGGCGCGCAATATATTTCTGGACACCAAGTGTCCACAAATATTTTGCGGTATGGCGCGCAATATATTTCTGGACACCAAGTGTCCACAAATATTTTGCGGTATGGCGCGCAATATATTTCTGGACACCAAGTGTCCACAAATATTTTGCGGTATGGCGCGCAATATATTTCTGGACACCTACTGTCCAGAAATATTTTGCGGTATGGCGCGCAGTATATTTCTGGACACCTACTGTCCAGAAATATTTTGCGGTATGGCACGCAATATATTTCTGGACACCTACTGTCCAGAAATATTTTGCGGTATGGCGCGCAATATATTTCTGGACACCTACTGTCCACAAATATTTTGCGGTATGGCGCGCAATATATTTCTGGACACCTACTGTCCAGAAATATTTTGCGGTATGGCGCGCAATATATTTCTGGACACCTACTGTCCACAAATATTTTGCGGTATGGCGCGCAATATATTTCTGGACACCTACTGTCCAGAAATATTTTGCGGTATGGCGCGCAGTATATTTCTGGACACCTACTGTCCAGAAATATTTTGCGGTATGGCACGCAATATATTTCTGGACACCTACTGTCCAGAAATATTTTGCGGTATGGCGCGCAATATATTTCTGGACACCTACTGTCCAGAAATATTTTGCGGTATGGCGCGCAGTATATTTCTGGACACCTACTGTCCAGAAATATTTTGCGGTATGGCGCGCAATATATTTCTGGACACCAAGTGTCCACAAATATTTTGCGGTATGGCGCGCAATATATTTCTGGACACCTACTGTCCAGAAATATTTTGCGGTATGGCGCGCAGTATATTTCTGGACACCTACTGTCCAGAAATATTTTGCAGTATGGCGCGCAATATATTTCTGGACACCTACTGTCCAGAAATATTGTGCGGTATGGCGCGCAATATATTTCTGGACACCTACTGTCCAGAAATATTTTGCGGTATGGCGCGCAATATATTTCTGGACACCTACTGTCCAGAAATATTTTGCGGTATGGCGCGCAATATATTTCTGGACACCTACTGTCCAGAAATATTTTGCGGTATGGCGCGCAATATATTTCTGGACACCTACTGTCCAGAAATATTTTGCGGTATGGCGCGCAATATATTTCTGGACACTAAGTGTCCACAAATATTTTGCGGTATGGCGCGCAATATATTTCTGGACACCTACTGTCCAGAAATATTGTGCGGTATGGCGCGCAATATATTTCTGGACACCTACTGTCCAGAAATATTTTGCGGTATGGCGCGCAATATATTTCTGGACACCTACTGTCCAGAAATATTTTGCGGTATGGCGCGCAATATATTTCTGGACACCTACTGTCCAGAAATATTTTGCGGTATGGCGCGCAATATATTTCTGGACACCTACTGTCCAGAAATATTGTGCGGTATGGCGCGCAATATATTTCTGGACACCTACTGTCCAGAAATATTTTGCAGTATGGCGCGCAATATATTTCTGGACACCTACTGTCCAGAAATATTGTGCGGTATGGCGCGCAATATATTTCTGGACACCTACTGTCCAGAAATATTTTGCGGTATGGCGCGCAATATATTTCTGGACACCTACTGTCCAGAAATATTTTGCGGTATGGCGCGCAATATATTTCTGGACACCTACTGTCCAGAAATATTTTGCGGTATGGCGCGCAATATATTTCTGGACACCTACTGTCCAGAAATATTTTGCGGTATGGCGCGCAATATATTTCTGGACACTAAGTGTCCACAAATATTTTGCGGTATGGCGCGCAATATATTTCTGGACACCTATTGTCCAGAAATATTTTGCGGTATGGGGCGCGGTATGGCGCGCAATATATTTCTTGACACCTACTGTCCAGAAATATTTTGCGGTATGGCGTGCAATATATTTCTGGACACTAAGTGTCCAAAAATATTTTGCGGTATGGCGCGCAATATATTTCTGGACACCTATTGTCCAGAAATATTTTGCGGTATGGGGCGCAATATATTTCTGGACACCTACTGTCCAGAAATATTTTGCGGTATGGCGCGCAATATATTTCTGGACACCTACTGTCCAGAAATATTTTGCGGTATGGCGCGCAATATATTTTTGGACACCTACTGTCCAGAAATATTTTGCGGTATGGCGCGCAATATATTTCTGGACACCTACTGTCCAGAAATATTTTGCGGTATGGGGCGCAATATATTTCTGGACACCTACTGTCCAGAAATATTTTGCGGTATGGCGCGCAATATATTTCTGGACACCTACTGTCCAGAAATATTTTGCGGTATGGCGCGCAATATATTTTTGCACACCTACTGTCCAGAAATATTTTGCGGTATGGCGCGCAATATATTTCTGTCCAGAAATATTTTGCGGTATGGCGCGCAATATATTTCTGGACACCTACTGTCCAGAAATATTTTGCGGTATGGCGCGCAGTATATTTCTGGACACCTACTGTCCAGAAATATTTTGCGGTATGGCGCGCAGTATATTTCTGGACACCTACTGTCCAGAAATATTTTGCGGTATGGCGCGCAATATATTTCTGGACACCTACTGTCCAGAAATATTTTGCGGTATGGCGCGCAATATATTTCTGGACACCTACTGTCCAGAAATATTTTGCGGTATGGCGCGCAATATATTTCTGGACACCTACTGTCCAGAAATATTTTGCGGTATGGCGCGCAATATATTTCTGGACACCTACTGTCCAGAAATATTTTGCGGTATGGCGCGCAGTATATTTCTGGACACCTACTGTCCAGAAATATTTTGCGGTATGGCGCGCAATATATTTCTGGACACCAAGTGTCCACAAATATTTTGCGATACACCTACTGTCCAGAAATATTTTGAGGGTATGGAGCGCAATATATTTCTGGACACCTACTGTCCAGAAATATTTTGCGGTATGGCGCGCAATATATTTCTGGACACCTACTGTCCAGAAATATTTTGCGGTATGGCGCGCAATATATTTCTGGACACCTACTGTCCAGAAATATTTTGCGGTATGGCGCGCAATATATTTCTGGACACCTACTGTCCAGAAATATTTTGCGGTATGGCGCGCAATATATTTCTGGACACCAAGTGTCCACAAATATTTTGCGATACACCTACTGTCCAGAAATATTTTGAGGGTATGGAGCGCAATATATTTCTGGACACCTACTGTCCAGAAATATTTTGCGGTATGGCGCGCAATATATTTTTGCACACCTACTGTCCAGAAATATTTTGCGGTATGGCGCGCAATATATTTCTGGACACCTACTGTCCAGAAATATTTTGCGGTATGGCGCGCAATATATTTCTGGACACCTACTGTCCAGAAATATTTTGCGGTATGGGGCGCAATATATTTCTGGACACCTACTGTCCAGAAATATTTTGCGGTATGGCGCGCAATATATTTCTGGACACCTACTGTCCAGAAATATTTTGCGGTATGGCGCGCAATATATTTCTGGACACCTACTGTCCAGAAATATTTTGCGGTATGGCGCGCAGTATATTTCTGGACACCTACTGTCCAGAAATATTTTGCGGTATGGCGCGTAGTATATTTCTGGACACCTACTGTCCAGAAGTATTTTGCGGTATGGCGCGCAATATATTTCTGGACACCTACTGTCCAGAAATATTTTGCGGTATGGCGCGCAATATATTTCTGTCCAGAAATATTTTGCGGTATGGCGCGCAATATATTTCTGGACACCTACTGTCCAGAAATATTTTGCGGTATGGGGCGCAATATATTTCTGGACACCTACTGTCCAGAAATATTTTGCGGTATGGCGCGCAGTATATTTCTGGACACCTACTGTCCAGAAATATTTTGCGGTATGGCGCGCAATATATTTCTGGACACCAAGTGTCCACAAATATTTTGCGGTATGGCGCGCAATATATTTCTGGACACCAAGTGTCCACAAATATTTTGCGGTATGGCGCGCAATATATTTCTGGACACCTACTGTCCAGAAATATTTTGCGGTATGGCGCGCAGTATATTTCTGGACACCTACTGTCCAGAAATATTTTGCGGTATGGCGCGCAATATATTTCTGGACACCTACTGTCCAGAAATATTTTGCGGTATGGCGCGCAAAATATTTCTGGACACCTAATGTCCAGAAATATTTTGCGGTATGGCGCGCAATATATTTCTGGACACCTACTGTCCAGAAATATTTTGCGGTATGGCGCGCAATATATTTCTGGACACCTACTGTCCAGAAATATTTTGCGGTATGGCGCGCAATATATTTCTGGACACCAAGTGTCCACAAATATTTTGCGATACACCTACTGTCCAGAAATATTTTGAGGGTATGGAGCGCAATATATTTCTGGACACCTACTGTCCAGAAATATTTTGCGGTATGGCGCGCAATATATTTCTGGACACCTACTGTCCAGAAATATTTTGCGGTATGGCGCGCAATATATTTCTGGACACCTACTGTCCAGAAATATTTTGCGGTATGGCGCGCAATATATTTCTGGAAACCTACTGTCCAGAAATATTTTGCGGTATGGCGCGCAGTATATTTCTGGACACCTACTGTCCAGAAATATTTTGCGGTATGGCGCGTAGTATATTTCTGGACACCTACTGTCCAGAAATATTTTGCGGTATGGCGCGCAATATATTTCTGGACACCTACTGTCCAGAAATATTTTGCGGTATGGCGCGCAATATATTTCTGGACACCAAGTGTCCACAAATATTTTGCGGTATGGCGCGCAATATATTTCTGGACACCTACTGTCCAGAAATATTTTGCGGTATGGCGCGCAATATATTTCTGGACACCTACTGTCCAGAAATATTTTGAGGGTATGGAGCGCAATATATTTCTGGACACCTACTGTCCAGAAATATTTTGCGGTATGGCGCGCAATATATTTCTGGACACCTACTGTCCAGAAATATTTTGCGGTATGGCGCGCAATATATTTCTGGACACCTACTGTCCAGAAATATTTTGCGGTATGGCGCGCAATATATTTCTGGACACCTACTGTCCAGAAATATTTTGCGGTATGGCGCGCAATATATTTCTGGACACCTACTGTCCAGAAATATTTTGCGGTATGGCGCGCAATATATTTCTGGACACCTACTGTCCAGAAATATTTTGCGCTATGGCGCGCAATATATTTCTGGACACCTACTGTCCAGAAATATTTTGCGGTATGGCGCGCAGTATATTTCTGGACACCTACTGTCCAGAAATATTTTGCGGTATGGCGCGCAGTATATTTCTGGACACCTACTGTCCAGAAATATTTTGCGGTATGGCGCGCAATATATTTCTGGACACCTACTGTCCAGAAATATTTTGCGGTATGGCGCGCAATATATTTCTGGACACCTACTGTCCAGAAATATTTTGCGGTATGGCGCGCAATATATTTCTGGACACCTACTGTCCAGAAATATTTTGCGGTATGGCGCGCAATATATTTCTGGACACCAAGTGTCCACAAATATTTTGCGATACACCTACTGTCCAGAAATATTTTGAGGGTATGGAGCGCAATATATTTCTGGACACCTACTGTCCAGAAATATTTTGCGGTATGGCGCGCAATATATTTCTGGACACCTACTGTCCAGAAATATTTTGCGGTATGGCGCGCAATATATTTCTGGACACCTACTGTCCAGAAATATTTTGCGGTATGGCGCGCAATATATTTCTGGAAACCTACTGTCCAGAAATATTTTGCGGTATGGCGCGCAGTATATTTCTGGACACCTACTGTCCAGAAATATTTTGCGGTATGGCGCGTAGTATATTTCTGGACACCTACTGTCCAGAAATATTTTGCGGTATGGCGCGCAATATATTTCTGGACACCTACTGTCCAGAAATATTTTGCGGTATGGCGCGCAATATATTTCTGGACACCAAGTGTCCACAAATATTTTGCGGTATGGCGCGCAATATATTTCTGGACACCTACTGTCCAGAAATATTTTGCGGTATGGCGCGCAATATATTTCTGGACACCTACTGTCCAGAAATATTTTGCGGTATGGCGCGCAAAATATTTCTGGACACCTAATGTCCAGAAATATTTTGCGGTATGGCGCGCAATATATTTCTGGACACCTACTGTCCAGAAATATTTTGCGGTATGGCGCGCAATATATTTCTGGACTCCTACTGTCCAGAAATATTTTGCGGTATGGCGCGCAATATATTTCTGGAAACCTACTGTCCAGAAATATTTTGCGGTATGGCGCGCAATATATTTCTGGACACCTACTGTCCAGAAATATTTTGCGGTATGGCGCGCAATATATTTCTGGACACCTACTGTCCAGAAATATTTTGCGGTATGGCGCGCAATATATTTCTGGACACCTACTGTCCAGAAATATTTTGCGGTATGGCGCGCAATATATTTCTGGACACCTACTGTCCAGAAATATTTTGCGGTATGGCGCGCAGTATATTTCTGGACACCTACTGTCCAGAAATATTTTGCGGTATGGCGCGCAATATATTTCTGGACACCAAGTGTCCACAAATATTTGCGATACACCTACTGTCCAGAAATATTTTGAGGGTATGGAGCGCAATATATTTCTGGACACCTACTGTCCAGAAATATTTTGCGGTATGGCGCGCAATATATTTCTGGACACCTACTGTCCAGAAATATTTTGCGGTATGGCGCGCAATATATTTCTGGACACCTACTGTCCAGAAATATTTTGCGGTATGGCGCGCAATATATTTCTGGACACCTACTGTCCAGAAATATTTTGCGGTATGGCGCGCAATATATTTCTGGACACCTACTGTCCAGAAATATTTTGCGGTATGGCGCGCAATATATTTCTGGACACCTACTGTCCAGAAATATTTTGCGGTATGGCGCGCAATATATTTCTGGACACCTACTGTCCAGAAATATTTTGCGGTATGGCGCGCAGTATATTTCTGGACACCTACTGTCCAGAAATATTTTGCGGTATGGCGCGCAATATATTTCTGGACACCAAGTGTCCACAAATATTTTGCGATACACCTACTGTCCAGAAATATTTTGAGGGTATGGAGCGCAATATATTTCTGGACACCTACTGTCCAGAAATATTTTGCGGTATGGCGCGCAATATATTTTTGCACACCTACTGTCCAGAAATATTTTGCGGTATGGCGCGCAATATATTTCTGGACACCTACTGTCCAGAAATATTTTGCGGTATGGCGCGCAATATATTTCTGGACACCTACTGTCCAGAAATATTTTGCGGTATGGGGCGCAATATATTTCTGGACACCTACTGTCCAGAAATATTTTGCGGTATGGCGCGCAATATATTTCTGGACACCTACTGTCCAGAAATATTTTGCGGTATGGCGCGCAATATATTTCTGGACACCTACTGTCCAGAAATATTTTGCGGTATGGCGCGCAGTATATTTCTGGACACCTACTGTCCAGAAATATTTTGCGGTATGGCGCGTAGTATATTTCTGGACACCTACTGTCCAGAAATATTTTGCGGTATGGCGCGCAATATATTTCTGGACACCTACTGTCCAGAAATATTTTGCGGTATGGCGCGCAATATATTTCTGTCCAGAAATATTTTGCGGTATGGCGCGCAATATATTTCTGGACACCTACTGTCAAGAAATATTTTGCGGTATGGGGCGCAATATATTTCTGGACACCTACTGTCCAGAAATATTTTGCGGTATGGCGCGCAGTATATTTCTGGACACCTACTGTCCAGAAATATTTTGCGGTATGGCGCGCAATATATTTCTGGACACCAAGTGTCCACAAATATTTTGCGGTATGGCGCGCAAAATATTTCTGGACACCTAATGTCCAGAAATATTTTGCGGTATGGCGCGCAATATATTTCTGGACACCTACTGTCCAGAAATATTTTGCGGTATGGCGCGCAATATATTTCTGGACACCTACTGTCCAGAAATATTTTGCGTTATGGCGCGCAGTATATTTCTGGACACCTACTGTCCAGAAATATTTTGCGGTATGGCGCGCAATATATTTCTGGACACCTACTGTCCAGAAATATTTTGCGGTATGGCGCGCAATATATTTCTGGACACCTACTGTCCAGAAATATTTTGCGGTATGGCGCGCAAAATATTTTGCGGTATGGCGCGCAATATATTTCTGGACACCTATTGTCCAGAAATATTTTGCGGTATGGGGCGCAATATATTTCTGGACACCTACTGTCCAGAAATATTTTGCGGTATGGCGCGCAGTATATTTCTGGACACCTACTGTCCAGAAATATTTTGCGGTATGGCGCGCAGTATATTTCTGGACACCTACTGTCCAGAAATATTTTGCGGTATGGCGCGCAATATATTTCTGGACACCTACTGTCCAGAAATATTTTGCGGTATGGCGCGCAATATATTTCTGGACACCTACTGTCCAGAAATATTTTGCGGTATGGCGCGCAATATATTTCTGGACACCTACTGTCCAGAAATATTTTGCGGTATGGCGCGCAATATATTTCTGGATAAAAAATAAAAGTTTTAAATAATAATAAAATAATAATAAATATTTCTGGACACCTACTGTCCAGATATATTTTGCGGTATGGCGCGCAAAATATTTCTGGACACCTAATGTCCAGAAATATTTTGCGGTATGGCGCGCAATATATTTCTGGACACCTACTGTCCAGAAATATTTTGCGGTATGGCGCGCAATATATTTCTGGACACCTACTGTCCAGAAATATTTTGCGTTATGGCGCGCAGTATATTTCTGGACACCTACTGTCCAGAAATATTTTGCGGTATGGCGCGCAATATATTTCTGGACACCAAGTGTCCACAAATATTTTGCGATACACCTACTGTCCAGAAATATTTTGAGGGTATGGAGCGCAATATATTTCTGGACACCTACTGTCCAGAAATATTTTGTGGTATGGCGCGCAATATATTTCTGGACACCTACTGTCCAGAAATATTTTGCGGTATGGCGCGCAATATATTTCTGGACACCTACTGTCCAGAAATATTTTGCGGTATGGCGCGCAATATATTTCTGGAAACCTACTGTCCAGAAATATTTTGCGGTATGGCGCGCAGTATATTTCTGGACACCTACTGTCCAGAAATATTTTGCGGTATGGCGCGTAGTATATTTCTGGACACCTACTGTCCAGAAATATTTTGCGGTATGGCGCGCAATATATTTCTGGACACCTACTGTCCAGAAATATTTTGCGGTATGGCGCGCAATATATTTCTGGACACCAAGTGTCCACAAATATTTTGCGGTATGGCGCGCAATATATTTCTGGACACCTACTGTCCAGAAATATTTTGCGGTATGGCGCGCAATATATTTCTGGACACCTACTGTCCAGAAATATTTTGCGGTATGGCGCGCAAAATATTTCTGGACACCTAATGTCCAGAAATATTTTGCGGTATGGCGCGCAATATATTTCTGGACACCTACTGTCCAGAAATATTTTGCGGTATGGCGCGCAATATATTTCTGGACACCTACTGTCCAGAAATATTTTGCGGTATGGCGCGCAATATATTTCTGGAAACCTACTGTCCAGAAATATTTTGCGGTATGGCGCGCAATATATTTCTGGCAATATAATCTGGACACCTACTGTCCAGAAATATTTTGCGCGCCATACCGCAAAATATTTCTGGACAGTAGGTGTCCATATTTTGCGGTATGGCGCGCAATATATTTCTGGACACCTACTGTCCAGAAATATTTTGCGGTATGGCGCGCAATATATTTCTGGACACCTACTGTCCAGAAATATTTTGCGGTATGGCGCGCAATATATTTCTGGACACCTACTGTCCACAAATATTTTGCGGTATGGCGCGCAGTATATTTCTGGACATCTACTGTCCAGAAATATTTTGCGGTATGGCGCGCAAAATATTTTGCGGTATGGCGCGCAATATATTTCTGGACACCTATTGTCCAGAAATATTTTGCGGTATGGGGCGCGGTATGGCGCGCAATATATTTCTTGACACCTACTGTCCAGAAATATTTTGCGGTATGGCGTGCAATATATTTCTGGACACTAAGTGTCCAAAAATATTTTGCGGTATGGCGCGCAATATATTTCTGGACACCTATTGTCCAGAAATATTTTGCGGTATGGGGCGCAATATATTTCTGGACACCTACTGTCCAGAAATATTTTGCGGTATGGCGCGCAATATATTTCTGGACACCTACTGTCCAGAAATATTTTGCGGTATGGCGCGCAATATATTTTTGGACACCTACTGTCCAGAAATATTTTGCGGTATGGCGCGCAATATATTTCTGGACACCTACTGTCCAGAAATATTTTGCGGTATGGGGCGCAATATATTTCTGGACACCTACTGTCCAGAAATATTTTGCGGTATGGCGCGCAATATATTTCTGGACACCTACTGTCCAGAAATATTTTGCGGTATGGCGCGCAATATATTTCTGTCCAGAAATATTTTGCGGTATGGCGCGCAATATATTTCTGGACACCTACTGTCCACAAATATTTTGCGGTATGGCGCGCAATATATTTCTGGACACCTACTGTCCAGAAATATTTTGCGGTATGGGGCGCAATATATTTCTGGACACCTACTGTCCAGAAATATTTTGCGGTATGGCGCGCAATATATTTCTGGACACCTACTGTCCAGAAATATTTTGCGGTATGGCGCGCAATATATTTCTGGACACCTACTGTCCAGAAATATTTTGCGGTATGGCGCGCAATATATTTCTGGACACCTACTGTCCAGAAATATTTTGCGGTATGGCGCGCAATATATTTCTGGACACCTACTGTCCAGAAATATTTTGCGGTATGGCGCGCAATATATTTCTGGACACCTACTGTCCAGAAATATTTTGCGGTATGGCGCGCAATATATTTCTGGACACCTACTGTCCAGAAATATTTTGCGGTATGGCGCGCAGTATATTTCTGGACACCTACTGTCCAGAAATATTTTGCGGTATGGCGCGCAATATATTTCTGGACACCAAGTGTCCACAAATATTTTGCGGTATGGCGCGCAATATATTTCTGGACACCTACTGTCCAGAAATATTTTGCGGTATGGCGCGCAATATATTTCTGGACACCTACTGTCCAGAAATATTTTGCGGTATGGCGCGCAAAATATTTCTGGACACCTAATGTCCAGAAATATTTTGCGGTATGGCGCGCAATATATTTCTGGACACCTACTGCCCAGAAATATTTTGCGGTATGGCGCGCAATATATTTCTGGACACCTACTGTCCAGAAATATTTTGCGGTATGGCGCGCAATATATTTCTGGCAATATAATCTGGACACCTACTGTCCAGAAATATTTTGCGCGCCATACCGCAAAATATTTCTGGACAGTAGGTGTCCATATTTTGCGGTATGGCGCGCAATATATTTCTGGACACCTACTGTCCAGAAATATTTTGCGGTATGGCGCGCAATATATTTCTGGACACCTACTGTCCACAAATATTTTGCGGTATGGCGCGCAGTATATTTCTGGACACCTACTGTCCAGAAATATTTTGCGGTATGGCGCGTAGTATATTTCTGGACACCTACTGTCCAGAAATATTTTGCGGTATGGCGCGCAATATATTTCTGGACACCAAGTGTCCACAAATATTTTGCGGTATGGCGCGCAATATATTTCTGGACACCTACTGTCCACAAATATTTTGCGGTATGGCGCGCAATATATTTCTGGAAACCTACTGTCCAGAAATATTTGGCGGTATGGCGCGCAATATATTTCTGGACACCTACTGTCCAGAAATATTTTGCGGTATGGCGCGCAATATATTTCTGGACACCTA
Organism: Eristalis intricaria; assembly: GCA_964034865.1. Taxonomy (NCBI): domain Eukaryota; kingdom Metazoa; phylum Arthropoda; class Insecta; order Diptera; family Syrphidae; genus Eristalis; species Eristalis intricaria. The sequence goes on from OZ035873.1 coordinate 138,951,747, forward strand.
CTGTCCAGAAATATTTTGCGGTAATGCGCGCAATATATTTCTGGACACCTACTGTCCAGAAATATTTTGCGGTATGGCGCGCAATGTGTTTCTGGACACCTACAGTCCAGAATTATTTTGCGGTATGGCGCGCAATATATTTCTGTCCAGAAATATTTTGCGGTATGGCGCGCAATATATTTCTGGACACCTACTGTCCAGAAATATTTTGCGGTATGGCGCGCAATATATTTCTGGACACCTACTGTCCAGAAATATTTTGCGGTATGGCGCGCAATATATTTCTGGACACCTACTGTCCAGAAATATTTTGCGGTATGGCGCGCAATATATTTCTGGACACCAAGTGTCCACAAATATTTTGCGGTATGGCGCGCAATATATTTCTGGACACCTACTGTCCACAAATATTTTGCGGTATGGCGCGCAATATATTTCTGGACACCTACTGTCCAGAAATATTTGGCGGTATGGCGCGCAATATATTTCTGGACACCTACTGTCCAGAAATATTTTGCGGTATGACCTATTGTCCAGAAATATTTTGCGGTATGGGGCGCAATATATTTCTGGACACCTACTGTCCAGAAATATTTTGCGGTATGGCGCGCAATATATTTCTGGACACCTACTGTCCAGAAATATTTTGCGGTATGGCGCGCAAAATATTTTTGGACACCTACTGTCCAGAAATATTTTGCGGTATGGCGCGCAATATATTTCTGTCCAGAAATATTTTGCGGTATGGCGCGCAGTATATTTCTGGACACCTACTGTCCAGAAATATTTTGCGGTATGGCGCGCAGTATATTTCTGGACACCTACTGTCCAGAAATATTTTGCGGTATGACGCGCAATATATTTCTGGACACCTACTGTCCAGAAATATTTTGCGGTATGGCGCGCAATATATTTCTGGACACCTACTGTCCAGAAATATTTTGCGGTATGGCGCGCAATATATTTCTGGACACCTACTGTCCAGAAATATTTTGCGGTATGGCGCGCAATATATTTCTGGACACCAAGTGTCCACAAATATTTTGCGGTATGGCGCGCAATATATTTCTGGACACCTACTGTCCAGAAATATTTTGCGGTATGGCGCGCAGTATATTTCTGGACACCTACTGTCCAGAAATATTTTGCGGTATGGCGCGCAATATATTTCTGGACACCTACTGTCCAGAAATATTTTGCGGTATGGCGCGCAGTATATTTCTGGACACCTACTGTCCAGAAATATTTTGCGGTATGGCGCGTAGTATATTTCTGGACACCTACTGTCCAGAAATATTTTGCGGTATGGCGCGCAATATATTTCTGGACACCAAGTGTCCACAAATAATTTGCGGTATGGCGCGCAATATATTTCTGGACACCTACTGTCCACAAATATTTTGCGGTATGGCGCGCAATATATTTCTGGACACCTACTGTCCACAAATATTTTGCGGTATGGCGCGCAATATATTTCTGGACACCTACTGTCCACAAATATTTTGCGGTATGGCGCGCAATATATTTCTGGACACCTACTGTCCAGAAATATTTGGCGGTATGGCGCGCAATATATTTCTGGACACCTACTGTCCAGAAATATTTTGCGGTATGGCGCGCAATATATTTCTGGACACCTACTGTCCAGAAATATTTTGCGGTATGGCGCGCAATATATTTCTGGACACCTACTGTCCAGAAATATTTTGCGGTATGGCGCGCAATGTATTTCTGGACACCTATTGTCCAGAAATATTTTGCGGTATGGCGCGCAATATATTTCTGGACACCTACTGTCCAGAAATATTTTGCGGTATGGCGCGCAATATATTTCTGGACACCTACTGTCCAGAAATATTTTGCGGTATGGCGCGCAATATATTTCTGGACACCTACTGTCCAGAAATATTTTGCGGTATGGCGCGCAATATATTTCTGGACACCTACTGTCCAGAAATATTTTGCGGTATGGCGCGCAATATATTTCTTGACACCTACTGTCCAGAAATATTTTGCGGTATGGCGCGCAATATATTTCTGGACACTAAGTGTCCACAAATATTTTGCGGTATGGCGCGCAATATATTTCTGGACACCTATTGTCCAGAAATATTTTGCGGTATAGGGCGCAATATATTTCTGGACACCTACTGTCCAGAAATATTTTGCGGTATGGCGCGCAATATATTTCTGGAAACCTACTGTCCAGAAATATTTTGCGGTATGGCGCGCAATATATTTTTGGACACCTACTGTCCAGAAATATTTTGCGGTATGGCGCGGAATATATTTCTGTCCAGAAATATTTTGCGGTATGGCGCGCAATATATTTCTGGACACCTACTGTCCAGAAATATTTTGCGGTACGGCGCGCAGTATATTTCTGGACACCTACTGTCCAGAAATATTTTGCGGTATGGCGCGCAGTATATTTCTGGACACCTACTGTCCAGAAATATTTTGCGGTATGGCGCGCAATATATTTCTGGACACCTACTGTCCAGAAATATTTTGCGGTATGGCGCGCAATATATTTCTGGACACCTACTGTCCAGAAATATTTTGCGGTATGGCGCGCAATATATTTCTGGACACCTACTGTCCAGAAATATTTTTCGGTATGGCGCGCAATATATTTCTGGACACCAAGTGTCCACAAATATTTTGCGGTATGGCGCGCAATATATTTCTGGACACCTACTGTCCAGAAATATTTTGCGGTATGGCGCGCAGTATATTTCTGGACACCTACTGTCCAGAAATATTTTGCGGTATGGCGCGCAGTATATTTCTGGACACCTACTGTCCAGAAATATTTTGCGGTATGGCGCGCAATATATTTCTGGACACCTACTGTCCAGAAATATTTTTCGGTATGGCGCGCAATATATTTCTGGACACCAAGTGTCCACAAATATTTTGCGGTATGGCGCGCAATATATTTCTGGACACCTACTGTCCAGAAATATTTTGCGGTACGGCGCGCAGTATATTTCTGGACACCTACTGTCCAGAAATATTTTGCGGTATGGCGCGCAGTATATTTCTGGACACCTACTGTCCAGAAATATTTTGCGGTATGGCGCGCAATATATTTCTGGACACCTACTGTCCAGAAATATTTTGCGGTATGGCGCGCAATATATTTCTGGACACCTACTGTCCAGAAATATTTTGCGGTATGGCGCGCAATATATTTCTGGACACCTACTGTCCAGAAATATTTTTCGGTATGGCGCGCAATATATTTCTGGACACCAAGTGTCCACAAATATTTTGCGGTATGGCGCGCAATATATTTCTGGACACCTACTGTCCAGAAATATTTTGCGGTATGGCGCGCAGTATATTTCTGGACACCTACTGTCCAGAAATATTTTGCGGTATGGCGCGCAATATATTTCTGGACACCTACTCTCCAGAAATATTTTGCGGTATGGCGCGCAATATATTTCTGGACACCTACTGTCCAGAAATATTTTGCGGTATGGCGCGCAATATATTTCTGGACACTTACTGTCCAGAAATATTTTGCGGTACACCTACTGTCCAGAAATATTTTGCGGTATGGCGCGCAATATATTTCTGGACACCTACTGTCCAGAAATATTTTGCGGTATGGCGCGCAATATATTTCTGGACACCTACTGTCCAGAAATATTTTGCGGTATGGCGCGCAATATATTTCTGGACACCTACTGTCCAGAAATATTTTGCGGTATGGCGCGCAATATATTTCTGGACACCTACTGTCCAGAAATATTTTGCGGTATGGCGCGCAATGTATTTCTGGACACCTACTGTCCAGAAATATTTTGCGGTATGGCGCGCAATGTATTTCTGGACACCTACTGTCCAGAAATATTTTGCGGTATGGCGCGCAATATATTTCTGGACACCTACTGTCCAGATATATTTTGCGGTATGGCGCGCAATATATTTCTGGACACCTACTGTCCAGAAATATTTTGCGGTATGGCGCGCAATATATTTCTGGACACCTACTGTCCAGAAATATTTTGCGGTATGGCGCGCAATATATTTCTGGACACCTACTGTCCAGAAATATTTTGCGGTATGGCGCGCAATATATTTCTGGACACCTACTGTCCAGAAATATTTTGCGGTATGGCGCGCAATATATTTCTGGACACCTACTGTCCAGAAATATTTTGCGGTATGGCGCGCAATATATTTCTGGACACCTACTCTCCAGAAATATTTTGCGGTATGGCGCGCAGTATATTTCTGGACACCTACTGTCCAGAAATATTTTGCGGTATGGCGCGTAGTATATTTCTGGACACCTACTGTCCAGAAATATTTTGCGGTATGGCGCGCAATATATTTCTGGACACCTACTGTCCAGAAATATTTGGCGGTATGGCGCGCAATATATTTCTGGACACCTACTGTCCAGAAATATTTGGCGGTATGGCGCGCAATATATTTCTGGACACCTACTGTCCGGAAATATTTTGCGGTATGGCGCGCAATATATTTCTGGACACCTACTGTCCAGAAATATTTTGCGGTATGGCGCGCAATATATTTCTGGACACCTACTGTCCAGAAATATTTTGCGGTATGGCGCGCAATATATTTCTGGACACCAAGTGTCCACAAATATTTTGCGGTATGGCGCGCAATATATTTCTGGACACCTACTGTCCACAAATATTTTGCGGTATGGCGCGCAATATATTTCTGGACACCTACTGTCCAGAAATATTTGGCGGTATGGCGCGCAATATATTTCTGGACACCTACTGTCCAGAAATATTTTGCGGTATGGCGTGCAATATATTTCTGGACACCTACTGTCCAGAAATATTTTGCGGTATGGCGCGCAATATATTTCTGGACACCTACTGTCCAGAAATATTTTGCGGTATGGCGCGCAATGTATTTCTGGACACCTACTGTCCAGAATTATTTTGCGGTATGGCGCGCAATATATTTCTGTCCAGAAATATTTTGCGGTATGGCGCGCAATATATTTCTGGACACCTACTGTCCAGAAATATTTTGCGGTATGGCGCGCAATATATTTCTGGACACCTACTGTCCAGAAATATTTTGCGGTATGGCGCGCAATGTATTTCTGGACACCTACTGTCCAGAAATATTTTGCGGTATGGCGCGCAATATATTTCTGGACACCTACTGTCCAGAAATATTTTGCGGTATGGCGCGCAATATATTTCTGGACACCTACTGTCCAGAAATATTTTGCGGTACACCTACTGTCCAGAAATATTTTGAGGGTATGGCGCGCAATATATTTCTGGACACCTACTGTCCAGAAATATTTTGCGGTATGGCGCGCAATATATTTCTGGACACCTACTGTCCAGAAATATTTTGCGGTATGGCGCGCAATATATTTCTGGACACCTACTGTCCAGAAATATTTTGCGGTATGTCGCGCAATATATTTCTGGACACCTACTGTCCAGAAATATTTTGCGGTATGGCGCGCAATATATTTCTGGACACCTACTGTCCAGAAATATTTTGCGGTATGGCGCGCAATATATTTCTGGACACCTACTGTCCAGAAATATTTTGCGGTATGGGGCGCAATATATTTCTGGACACCTACTGTCCAGAAATATTTTGCGGTATGGCGCGCAATATATTTCTGGACACCTACTGTCCAGAAATATTTTGCGGTATGGCGCGCAATATATTTTTGGACACCTACTGTCCAGAATTATTTTGCGGTATGGCGCGCAATATATTTCTGTCCAGAAATATTTTGCGGTATGGCGCGCAATATATTTCTGTCCAGAAATATTTTGCGGTATGGCGCGCAATATATTTCTGGACACCTACTGTCCAGAAATATTTTGCGGTATGGCGCGCAATATATTTCTGGACACCTACTGTCCAGAAATATTTTGCGGTATGGCGCGCAGTATATTTCTGGACACCTACTGTCCAGAAATATTTTGCGGTATGGCGCGCAATATATTTCTGGACACCAAGTGTCCACAAATATTTTGCGGTATGGCGCGCAATATATTTCTGGACACCTACTGTCCAGAAATATTTTGCGGTATGGCGCGCAGTATATTTCTGGACACGCGCAGTATATTTTGCGGTATGGCGCGCAGTATATTTCTGGACACCTACTGTCCAGAAATATTTTGCGGTATGGCGCGCAATATATTTCTGGACACTAAGTGTCCACAAATATTTTGCGGTATGGCGCGCAATATATTTCTGGACACCTACTGTCCAGAAATATTTTGCGGTATGGCGCGCAGTATATTTCTGGACACCTACTGTCCAGAAATATTTTGCGGTATGGCGCGCAATATATTTCTGGACACCTACTGTCCAGAAATATTTTGCGGTATGGCGCGCAATATATTTCTGGACACCTACTGTCCAGAAATATTTTGCGGTATGGCGCGCAATGTATTTCTGGACACCTACTGTCCAGAAATATTTTGCGGTATGGCGCGCAATATATTTCTGGACACCAAGTGTCCACAAATATTTTGCGGTATGGCGCGCAATATATTTCTGGACACCTACTGTCCAGAAATATTTTGCGGTATGGCGCGCAATATATTTCTGGACACCTACTGTCCAGAAATATTTTGCGGTATGGCGCGCAGTATATTTCTGGACACCTACTGTCCAGAAATATTTTGCGGTACACCTACTGTCCAGAAATATCTTGAGGGTATGGCGCGCAATATATTTCTGGACACCTACTGTCCAGAAATATTTTGCGGTATGGCGCGCAATATATTTCTGGACACCTACTGTCCAGAAATATTTTGCGGTATGGCGCGCAATATATTTCTGGACACCTACTGTCCAGAAATATTTTGCGGTATGGCGCGCAATATATTTCTGGACACCTACTGTCCAGAAATATTTTGCGGTATGGCGCGCAATATATTTCTGGACACCTACTGTCCAGAAATATTTTGCGGTATGGCGCGCAATATATTTCTGGACACCTACTGTCCAGAAATATTTTGCGGTTTGGCGGGCAATATATTTCTGGACACCTACTGTATATGGACACCTACTGTCCAGAAATATTTTGCGGTATGGCGCGCAATATATTTCTGGACACCTACTGTCCAGAAATATTTTGCGGTATGGCGCGCAGTATATTTCTGGACACCTACTGTCCAGAAATATTTTGCGGTATGGCGCGCAATATATTTCTGGACACCAAGTGTCCACAAATATTTTGCGGTATGGCGCGCAATATATTTCTGGACACCTACTGTCCAGAAATATTTTGCGGTATGGCGCGCAGTATATTTCTGGACACCTACTGTCCAGAAATATTTTGCGGTATGGCGCGCAATATATTTCTGGACACCTACTGTCCAGAAATATTTTGCGGTATGGCGCGCAATATATTTCTGGACACCTACTGTCCAGAAATATTTTGCGGTATGGCGCGCAATATATTTCTGGACACCTACTGTCCAGAAATATTTTGAGGGTATGGCGCGCAATATATTTCTGGACACTTACTGTCCAGAAATATTTTGCGGTATGGCGCGCAATATATTTCTGGACACCTACTGTCCAGAAATATTTTGCGGTATGGCGCGCAATATATTTCTGGACACCTACTGTCCACAAATATTTTGCGGTATGGCGCGCAATATATTTCTGGACACCTACTGTCCAGAAATATTTTGCGGTATGGGGCGCAATATATTTCTGGACACCTACTGTCCAGAAATATTTTGCGGTATGGCGCGCAATATATTTCTGGACACCTACTGTCCAGAAATATTTTGCGGTATGGCGCGCAATATATTTCTGGACACCTACTGTCCAGAAATATTTTGCGGTATGGCGCGCAATATATTTCTGGACACCTACTGTCCAGAAATATTTTGCGGTACACCTACTGTCCAGAAATATTTTGAGGGTATGGCGCGCAATATATTTCTGGACACCTACTGTCCAGAAATATTTTGCGGTATGGCGCGCAATATATTTCTGGACACCTACTGTCCAGAAATATTTTACGGTATGGCGCGCAATATATTTCTGGACACCTACTGTCCAGAAATATTTTGCGGTATGGCGCGCAATATATTTCTGGACACCTACTGTATATGGACACCTACTGTCCAGAAATATTTTGCGGTATGGCGCGCAATATATTTCTGGACACCTACTGTCCAGAAATATTTTGCGGTATGGCGCGCAGTATATTTCTGGACACCTACTGTCCAGAAATATTTTGCGGTATGGCGCGCAATATATTTCTGGACACCAAGTGTCCACAAATATTTTGCGGTATGGCGCGCAATATATTTCTGGACACCTACTGTCCAGAAATATTTTGCGGTATGGCGCGCAGTATATTTCTGGACACCTACTGTCCAGAAATATTTTGCGGTATAGGGCGCAATATATTTCTGGACACCTACTGTCCAGAAATATTTTGCGGTACACCTACTGTCCAGAAATATTTTGAGGGTATGGCGCGCAATATATTTCTGGACACCTACTGTCCAGAAATATTTTGCGGTATGGCGCGCAATATATTTCTGGACACCTACTGTCCAGAAATATTTTACGGTATGGCGCGCAATATATTTCTGGACACCTACTGTCCAGAAATATTTTGCGGTATGGCGCGCAATATATTTCTGGACACCTACTGTATATGGACACCTACTGTCCAGAAATATTTTGCGGTATGGCGCGCAATATATTTCTGGACACCTACTGTCCAGAAATATTTTGCGGTATGGCGCGCAGTATATTTCTGGACACCTACTGTCCAGAAATATTTTGCGGTATGGCGCGCAATATATTTCTGGACACCAAGTGTCCACAAATATTTTGCGGTATGGCGCGCAATATATTTCTGGACACCTACTGTCCAGAAATATTTTGCGGTATGGCGCGCAGTATATTTCTGGACACCTACTGTCCAGAAATATTTTGCGGTATGGCGCGCAATATATTTCTGGACACCTACTGTCCAGAAATATTTTGCGGTATGGCGCGCAATATATTTCTGGACACCTACTGTCCAGAAATATTTTGCGGTACACCTACTGTCCAGAAATATTTTGAGGGTATGGCGCGCAATATATTTCTGGACACTTACTGTCCAGAAATATTTTGCGGTATGGTGCGCAATATATTTCTGGACACCTACTGTCCAGAAATATTTTGCGGTATGGCGCGCAATATATTTCTGGACACCTACTGTCCAGAAATATTTTGCGGTATGGCGCAAATATTTTGCGGTATGGCGCGCAATATATTTCTGGACACCTACTGTCCAGAAATATTTTGCGGTATGGGGCGCAATAAAATTTTTTTTTTTTTTTTTTTTTAAGTAATTCTCGAAAGTGATAGACGTGCTTTTTTATTAGTCAAGTGACTTCCCAAAATAATATCCACCAAATCAAACTGGAACAACAGGTTTTGTAATAACTTTACTTTAAAAGTATATGCTTAACAATAGTATTAATATATACAACACATCTGGAAAATATGGTAAGGTGTGGTAATTGTGAGGAAGATATCGTCAGCGATGGCGACTGCGTCAAGTGCTCCACTTGTGCCAGGAAACTTCACTTCGGCTGTACCACCATAACAGCTAGAACGTACAGGGGGATGTCCACCGAACAGAAGAAGTCCTGGAAATGTCAGTACTGTCGTACACGTCCCACAGGTGATCAGATTCCTCGAGAAGATAGACCTGCAGAAAAAAATGATACTGATAGCTCAGAAGTGGTACTCAGCGCAGATGTCAAAAAAGACATCATAGAAATTAAAGAAACGCTGAAGGAATACCTGAGATCTGTAGAATTTCTCTCCAGGGGCTACGATGACATGAAGGAAACATTAAACAAAAACAATGAACTCTTGCATGCACTGACGGGACAGATAAATGAGCTAAAAGCACAATGCAAACATAAAGACACAATAATATCAACAATGCAAAAACAAATTAGCAGAATGGAACAAGAAATAATAAGAAACAATGTAGAAATAACAAATGTACCATACACAAGAGGTGAAAATTTAACAGAAATAGTAACAGAAGTGTCGAGGGCTATTGGTACAGAAATAAATAACACCGATATTGATAATGTCTACCGTATTAACACAAAACAGAACACAAAAGCACCGAAAATAGTGGTAGCCTTCACGAATTCGAGGTGCAAAGAAAAGATTTTGCATTTCGCCAAAGCTAAGGGACCTCTGAAAAACAATGATGTCAAATCTAAACTTATTATGCACGACATCAGCGAAAGCAAAAGGACCGAAATTCTCAACTCTAAGATTTTTATAAACAGTCAATTAACGGCAGAAAATAAGAAACTTCTATGGCAAACGAAAACTAAAGCCAAAACTGTTGGTTGGAAGTTTGTATGGACCCGAGAAGGAAGAATTTTAACGCGCAAACACGAAGGTGCAACTGTTATGCGAATAGCTGATGTTGAAGACATAGACAAAATAATATAATATTCATCTCTCTCGCACTTTAAAACAAAAGAACAAAATTCAACAACAAAAATGAGTGACAACATTGACAATGAGTGTATTCAAATGTCAATGGTAGATCATAGGGTGCTTAATACGTTTATTGACATAAATATTAATGAAATTAAACATTTAGAATTTTTGTGTTTATATTTAAACATACGATCATTGAGAAAAAACTGGGATTTATTTGTAAGCTATATTGATAATATTATTCATTATGTGCACGTTATAATGTTAATTGAAACAAACATTTCTGATTCGGAAACCTGTTTCTATCAGCTGGACGGTTTTAATGCGGAATTTTTAAATAGACAAAATCGAACCGGTGGTTAAATTGCTCTGTATGTCAGAAAAGAAATATCTTACGAAAGAATAAATCATAAATCTCTGCATTATGAAAACATACAGATACAAGCTAAAACAAGCAAAAACGAATTAACTCTTTTAGCAATTTATCGACCACCGAAGCTAAATGAGTATTACTTTTTAGAAGAAGCAGAAAAACAAATAGATTCAGTCAGCAGAAGACACAATCTGATAGTTATGGGCGATATGAACATAGATCTAAACAAAAATGAAGAAATCTGTACAGCAAGATATCTAGATATGATTAATGCCAAGGGACTTCAAAACGTTGCTTTGTCCAATACTAGAATCGATGTGAAACGAGGTTCTCGTACTGCCATTGATCATTGTTTAGTACGAAGTGAATACAGGAAAATATTTGCAGCAACTGTAGAATCAAACATATCTGATCACTATTCGTTAATTTGTGGAATACCGAAAGACATACAAACAAAGAATAAAACAATACAAAAGACAATCATTAGTGAAAACAGAGTACGTTCACAAATATCAAATATTAACTGGAGTATGCAACTGGACAATGCAACAAGTGTGGATGAATTTTGTGACAAATTTATACAAATTTTTAGTGGCATATATGAAAAATCCTACATAAACATACAAATAAAAAGTAGAGAAAGAAAAAGTCCATGGATAACAGCCGAAACCATAGCTCTATGTAAGGAAAGAGATAGGCTTTATAATAAATGGAAAAACAATAGACAATGTTTAAGCTATGAAAATCAATATAAAACATTTCGAAACTATGCCAACAGAAGAATAAAACTGATAAAATCAAACTACTATAAAAATAAATTTGTAGAATATAAGAAGGATCCAAAGAACACTTGGCGACTCATAAATAGTATACTAGGAAAAACGCCTAATAACATTGATGATGTGATCAACCGAAACTTTATACCAGACTTAAATGGACGAACTATATCGAATAAATTCGCTACACAGCTTACAGAGGAAATCAAATCTATTGTTCATAAATGTAACTTAAAAACGTATAATGGAAGAGTAATAAATGCAACACAATCCATGTTCGTAGGGTACATATCGGAAGGTGAAATACAGAACATTTTAAACAAAATGAATGTTAATAAATCTCCTGGTGTAGACGGTATCAGGGCTAAAGACTTAAAATACAATTCCAGAGTTTTAGTACCTGCAGTTACTCAGTTAGTAAATAAGTCGCTGGAACAAAGAATATTCCCAAAAAAACTGAAAGTAGCCATCGTTCGACCCATTTATAAATATGGAAAGAAAGACGAAGTTTCAAACTACCGCCCAATTTCCATTCTACCGGTGCTTGACAAAGTGATAGAAGAAGTAATGGCAAAAAGATTACAAGATTACCTTGACCGGTACAAAATAATTAACAAAAGCCAATTCGGGTTCATGAGAAATAGAAACGTCAACCAACTGCTAAAAGAATTTGCCAATACTATTAACACAAATATGAATAAGAACCATCACTCGCTGGTGATGTTTATAGACTTTAGAAAAGCGTTCGACACACTTTGTCATAAAAAGATTATTCAAATGTTGGAAAAAATCGGTATACGAGGTCATCTTTTAACATGGTTCGCAAGTTATCTTTGTGATAGAGGTTTCAAAGTCAAAGTTTCAAACAACTACAGTAATCTTCAAAATGTTGAGATGGGAGTACCACAGGGATCGATCTTAGGACCCCTCCTCTTCATCGTGTATGTCAATGATATGCTATCTGTGTTGGAAAATAGTATTGGATTCCAATACGCTGATGACACTGCTATAATTGTGAGCGACAAGAGTATCAATTGTGCTACGCAGAAAATGCAAGCAGAGTTTGACAGCGTACTATGTTGGTGTCACGATAACGGACTTGTCATCAACTCCAAAAAGACAAAATTAATGCATATTCGGCCTCCACACATTATAAGAACAACTATCAAAATCAAATTCCACAATTTTGAATGTCTACACAAGAACAGAACTCATCAAACACTTTTGAGCTTTACAGATGATTGTGAAGACTATATTCAAACAGTGAACGTCTATCGATATCTTGGTATTGAAGTAGACTATAACTTTAAGTGGGATTACCACATAAAGTATCTTTGCTTGCGACTTCGACAATCTACATATGCTCTGTATCACTTGAGCAACTGCACATCGTACGAAGTTCTAAAGCAAGTATACATGGCCTTGGTGGAGTCGATACTTCAGTATGGAGTAACAGCATGGGGTAACACAGCACAGTATAGGATCATGGAACTCCAAAGGGCTCAGAATAGAATATTTAAAATTCTATTACGAGCTAAATATGGTAACAGGTATGTGGAGAACTGTAGTCATCCAAATGAGCACTTAGGTTTATTGACTGTCCCAAAACTTTTTGTTTTCAATTTAATTAATGACACATACTACGATCAACGTTTTCAACACCCTATTGATCACGACGTTAACACAAGATAAAGGGCAGCTGGACATCTTAAGATACCTAGGATCCAAAACTCATATGGACGACAACAACTCGCTTTTGTGGTACCAACAGTTTTCAACCAACTTCCACGTTCTCTATGGAATATCCAGGCAGTGCACATCCGAAAAAGAAGATTAAAGAATTATATAATGCTAAACAATGTGAATTCTTACACCTAGAATGAACTAAACACGTAATTTCCCAACAAGAACAAGAATTACTCAAAAATAATTTATGTAAAATATTTGTAACCAATCTTCTGCAGAAAAGCCTTCGGCTTCGCAGATTCTTATTATTGTCTCTTATTGTAATCCATTGTGTTTGCTTATTATGTTTTCTTTATAAAATAATTTTTGTATCGCCGACTGACATTTTACATGGATTCCCTTCAACCGCTTCAAGGTTTAATCCAGCATTGAGGGGATAACTCTATGGAAATATTGGAAGGCACTTTGTAATATATATTGTAAAAACTCAATGTTTATAAACAGTTTGGGACAATAAAAACTAAACTAAACTAAAAAAAAAAAAAAAATATATATATATCTGGACACCTACTGTCCAGAAATATTTTGCGGTATGGCGCGCAATATATTTCTGGACACCTACTGTCCAGAAATATTTTGCGGTATGTCGCGCAATATATTTCTGGACACCTACTGTCCAGAAATATTTTGCGGTATGGCGCGCAATATATTTCTGGACACCTACTGTCCAGAAATATTTTGCGGTATGGCGCGCAATATATTTCTGGACACCTACTGTCCAGAAATATTTTGCGGTACACCTACTGTCCAGAAATATTTTGAGGGTATGGCGCGCAATATATTTCTGGACACTTACTGTCCAGAAATATTTTGCGGTATGGCGCGCAATATATTTCTGGACACCTACTGTCCAGAAATATTTTGCGGTATGGCGCGCAATATATTTCTGGACACCTACTGTCCAGAAATATTTTGCGGTATGGCGCGCAATATATTTCTGGACACCTACTGTCCAGAAATATTTTGCGGTATGGCGCGCAATATATTTCTGGACACTTACTGTCCAGAAATATTTTGCGGTATGGTGCGCAATATATTTCTGGACACCTACTGTCCAGAAATATTTTGCGGTATGGCGCGCAATATATTTCTGGACACCTACTGTCCAGAAATATTTTGCGGTACACCTACTGTCCAGAAATATTTTGAGGGTATGGCGCGCAATATATTTCTGGACACTTACTGTCCAGAAATATTTTGCGGTACACCTACTGTCCAGAAATATTTTGCGGTATGGCGCGCAATATATTTCTGGACACCTACTGTCCAGAAATATTTTGCGGTATGGCGCGCAATATATTTCTGGACACCTACTGTCCAGAAATATTTTGCGGTATGGCGCGCAATATATTTCTGGACACCTACTGTCCAGAAATATTTTGCGGTATGGCGCGCAATATATTTCTGGACACCTACTGTCCAGAAATATTTTGCGGTATGGCGCGCAGTATATTTCTGGACACCTACTGTCCAGAAATATTTTGCGGTATGGCGCGCAGTATATTTCTGGACACCTACTGTCCAGAAATATTTTGCGGTATGGCGCGCAGTATATTTCTGGACACCTACTGTCCAGAAATATTTTGCGGTATGGCGCGCAATATATTTCTGGACACCTACTGTCCAGAAATATTTTGCGGTATGGCGCGCAATATATTTCTGGACACCTACTGTATATGGACACCTACTGTCCAGAAATATTTTGCGGTATGGCGCGCAATATATTTCTGGACACCTACTGTCCAGAAATATTTTGCGGTATGGCGCGCAATATATTTCTGGACACCTACTGTATATGGACACCTACTGTCCAGAAATATTTTGCGGTATGGCGCGCAATATATTTCTGGACACCTACTGTCCAGAAATATTTTGCGGTATGGCGCGCAGTATATTTCTGGACACCTACTGTCCAGAAATATTTTGCGGTATGGCGCGCAATATATTTCTGGACACCTACTGTCCAGAAATATTTTGCGGTATGGCGCGCAATATATTTCTGGACACCTACTGTCCAGAAATATTTTGCGGTATGGCGCGCAATATATTTCTGGACACCTACTGTCCAGAAATATTTTGCGGTACACCTACTGTCCAGAAATATTTTGCGGTATGGCGCGCAATATATTTCTGGACACCTACTGTCTAGAAATATTTTGCGGCATGGCGCGCAATATATTTCTGGACACCAAGTGTCCACAAATATTTTGCGGTATGGCGCGCAATATATTTCTGGACACCTACTGTCCAGAAATATTTTGCGGTATGGCGCGCAATATATTTCTGGACACCTACTGTCCAGAAATATTTTGCGTTATGGCGCGCAATATATTTCTGGACACCTACTGTCCAGAAATATTTTGCGGTATGGCACGCAATATATTTCTGGACACCTACTGTATATTTTGCGGTATGGCGCGCAATATATTTCTGGACACCTACTGTCCAGAAATATTTTGCGGTATGGCGCGCAATATATTTCTGGACACCTACTGTCCAGAAATATTTTGCGGCATGGCGCGCAATATATTTCTGGACACCAAGTGTCCACAAATATTTTGCGGTATGGCGCGCAATATATTTCTGGACACCTACTGTCCAGAAATATTTTGCGGTATGGCGCGCAGTATATTTCTGGACACCAACTGTCCAGAAATATTTTGCGGTATGGCGCGCAATATATTTCTGGACAACTACTGTCCAGAAATATTTTGCGGTATGGCGCGCAATATATTTCTGGACACCTACTGTCCAGAAATATTTTGCGGTATGGCGCGCAATATATTTCTGGACACCTACTGTCCAGAAATATTTTGCGGTATGGCGCGCAATATATTTCTGGACACCTACTGTCCAGAAATATTTTGCGGTATGGCGCGCAATATATTTCTGGACACCTACTGTCCAGAAATATTTTGCGGTATGGCGCGCAATATATTTCTGGACACCTACTGTCCAGAAATATTTTGCGGTATGGCGCGCAATATATTTCTGGACACCTACTGTCCAGAAATATTTTGCGGTATGGCACGCAGTATATTTCTGGACACCTACTGTCCAGAAATATTTTGCGGTATGGCGCGCAATATATGATATTTCTGATATTGGACACCTACTGTCCAGAAATATTTTGCGGTATGGCGCGCAATATATTTCTGGACACCTACTGTCCAGAAATATTTTGCGGTATGGCGCGCAATATATTTCTGGACACCTACTGTCCAGAAATATTTTGCGGTATGGCGCGCAATATATTTCTGGACACCTACTGTCCAGAAATATTTTGCGGTATGGCGCGCAATATATTTCTGGGCACCAAGTGTCCACAAATACTTTGCGGTATGGCGCGCAAGTCCAGTTGTTGAGTCAAAGTTGAAAGACGTGAAAAATAATTGCTCTCGTGAAAAGTTTAATAAATCAAGAATAAAAATAAAACAAAGAAAAACCAGAACACTTCAAACATATTTATTACTGGGTAAAGTGTATTTGATTACAAAAGTATTTTGTTTATTTAATTCTTCAGGAAATTTTCGTTACAATGGAGAAACTGTGCGTAAGATGCGAAGATCCGTTGCCGCTCGACGGTGACTTCATTAACTGCTCTTCCTGTAATGGAAATTTTCATTTTAATTGCTGCTCAATATCCCAAAGTTCGTACCGAAAGATGTCCCAACAAACCAAAAAGAACTGGGCATGCACTTGGTGTAGAACAAAGGAGAAGTCCATGCCTGAAGACGGAGCGCAAACGGCGAAGAGATCAAGGCCAGTGGAGTCCCCGAAGTCCACCGATGAACAGCTGTCGAATATCAGCTCTATAAACAAAGAGCTAAAAGAAATAAAGACACTGTTAAAAGAATATGCCAAAACGGTCGAATTCACGACACACAAATACGATGAAATAAATATTTCACTGAACAAAAATAACACTCTATTACAAAAACTAATGAACGAAATAGAAGAATACAAGAAACAAATAGACATAAAAGATGCACAAATCTCAAATCTGCAAATACAGGTCAATACACTGGAGCAAAAACAAATTGACAGGAGCATCGAAATTAAAAATGTCCCCATGTCAAGTGCAGAAAATGAATTTCAGATTGTTCGAGCAATCTGTGAAACACTAAACACAGAAATTAATGAAAATGACATCGAAGACATGTATTCGTTTAGAGACAAGAAAAATAACCAAATGAGAAGCATTATTGTAAATTTCGCGAGAAAGCAAACAAAAGTTTCATTTCTTGAACGTGCAAAACAAAAAAGAACAGTAAAGTATGACGAGATATGCACCAAACTACGAAAAGAGATAAATCCAGCGTACAAAAATCAAAATATATACATAAATGAACAATTAACACCACACTTTAAGAAGATATTATGGCTGACAAAAACAAAAGCACGAGCACTAAATTACAAGTTCGTTTGGTTTAGGAACAACAAAGTACTTGTCAGAAAATCAGAAGGAGACCGAATTATCGATATACAGACAATCAATGATATCGATAAAATGTCATAAAAATTACCACCACAAGTACAGTAATGTCCGAAATTCGTTAAATCAATAATGCCAGACGAAATCAATGAAATAATAGATATTCATTTTAAAAATCTTAAATCGCAAAAGGATGCATGTTATTATGTAAAGGATATAAAAACTGAATTTTCGTGTCTATCTCTAAATGTGAGGTCCTTGAGAACTAACTGGAATGCATTTGTCTTATATGTAAATGACTTTTTGTCCAGTATTGATGTTATCATGTTGTGTGAGACAAATATTACAAAAGACGAAAACGATTTGTACAAAATTGAAGGCTATAACAGCGAAATCTTCAACAGGAGCAACTCAGGTGGAGGGGGAATAGCAGTCTACCTGAAAAACGATATCTGCTATGAAAGAATTGATCGAAAAAGCAATATGTACGAAAATGTGTCCCTCAATGTTGTACGTGGAAACTTCATGTCGTCTGTTATCTCTGTGTATAGACCACCAAGGCTAAATGTGAAGAGCTTCATTCACGAACTTGGTGAACATATCGATTTGGTCGGAGCGGGGACAAATTTGATAGTCATGGGAGATATTAATATTAACATTAAAGACGAAAGCAAGGCAGATGTCAGTGACTATCTTTCAATGATAGCTTCAAAAGGACTGTATAACACAATTTTTTCACATACTAGAGTTGATTTAGTAAAAAATACAAAGACATTAATTGATCATACCCTTGTAAGGATAAAAGGTGGAGAAATTAAGTCTGCACTGATTGAAACTTGTATCTCAGACCACTATACCTTATATCTCGGACTGAAAGAAAGAACCGGACCAAGAACGACACATTAAAACACATTTAGTAACAGAGAAGATAAACAACTTTAATTGGGAAGAACTAAATGCTTACTCGGACGTTAATGCATTTTACAATCACTTTAAACAGACGATAAACACAATTGTTTCCTCATCAACGGTTACACGAAAAAAACGAAAGAACGAACATAGCTGGATAACCGCCGAACTGAAACGCAACTGTAAGGAACGTGACAGATTGTACAGACGGTATAGAAGCAATAGACATAACGAAGATTACCACATGCAATATAAATCGTACCGAAACGAACTGAATAAGAAAATTGCAAGAACAAAAGCACACTTTTATAGACAGAAGTTCCAAGAATTCAGTAATAATCCAAAAGAGACGTGGAAGTTGGTAAACTCGATTTTGGGGAAAGTGCATGTCAATCTGGACGAAACTTTGAAAAGGAATTTTGCAAACGCGACAGACCTTAAAGACCTAGCAGACAGATTTGCAACCACAATGTCGTCTGAGATCCTCAACATCGTGCATGAATGCAACCAAAAGACATTTGTTGGCCAGTCAAATAGCAGACAGAACTCGATGTATGCAAATGCAGTGTCAACACAAGAGGTCAAAAATGTTCTTAGGTCTCTCAAGTGCAATAAATCCGCGGGAATAGATGACATAAGACCCAAAGACCTGATGCTTAATGCGGAAACTCTCGCACCAATAATAACGAAACTAGTCAACATGAGTTTAGCCTTTAGCCAAGCATCATTCCCAAACCAGCTAAAAATATCAATCGTTAGGCCAATATACAAGAGTGGTAAAAAGAATGAAGTCACAAATTACAGGCCAATCTTTATATTATCAGCTGTCGACAAAGTTATGGAAGAACTACTGGCACAAATTAATTTGGATTTCGCAAAAATAAAAGCATCAATCGACTGCTGGGGGACTTTGCGAACAAAATATATCAAAGCTTGGATAAGAATCACAACTCGCTGGTCTTATTCATTGACTTCAAGAAAGCGTTCGATACATTGAGTCACAAGCAAATTCTGAGACAACTGGATAAAATTGGAGTAAGAGGGGACATTCTGGCGTGGTTTGAGAGCTATCTAAGTAACAGGTCGTTCAAAGTTAAGATTGCTAATTTCTTCAGCGAAGAACAAAAAGTGTCTTACGGTGTCCCACAGGGATCAAAATTGGGGCCACTATTATTCATTATTTACGTCAACGATCTATTGTCAGTGCTAAAGTATAATACGGGATATGCGTATGCAGATGACACAGCGATAGTAGTTAGCCATAGGATCGTAGACGAAGCAGCCAAAATGATGCAATTAGACTTCAATGGTATCACAGCTTGGTGTCACGACCATGGACTAATTATCAACGCACTGAAGACAAAGGTAGTGCACATTCGTCCGCCGCATATCCCAGAAACAAAACTAAAGATAAAAATGCATGACATAGATTGCTTGCACAGAAGTCGTAATAATGAACACATAACAGAAGATGATGACTGCAGCAAACACTTAGACAACGTATCAACATACAAATATCTTGGCCTGATTGTTGACAACAACTTTAAATGGAGGAACCACATAGAAGCGCTTAAGAAGAAGTTGTATCAAGCAGCTTATGCTCTGTTCCATCTGAGCGATAAATGTACAAGTAGTGTTCTTAAACAATGCTATTTCGGATTGGTGGAATCCCATATTAGGTATGGCATACTTGCATGGGGAAGAGCTTCGCAGATGCAACAACTTCAAAATCTACAAACAAGACTACAAAAAATTGTACAAAAAGCGAGGTACAATGAAGAGCAGAATCGGGGAGATCAAAAAACAAATATGCTGAACATCAAACAAATCCATAACCTCGAAGTGATCGCAAGTTTCTATAACGACAACGCATACAGAATCCAGACGCAGCAAACGGTGAACACCAGAAGACGACAACAGCAGCTATACGCAGTACCGAGGTTCTGGAACGAATATGGTCGAAGAACTTTCAACGTAGCAGTCCCAAACATATTAAACAGCATCCCAAGAGAATACCGCAACATCACGAGAACTGAAGCGCTAAAGAAGATCAACGAATGTATCTACAATCGTGAAAAAATCACAAAAAAAAGAAACAATTATTATATGTATATCTTTATTTTCAATCATTCATCTTTTTATTTGTAAATTTGCGTCCATTCATTTCAAAATATTAAATTACATGCATGTCTTAATTTTAATTTAATAATTCAATCTGTATAATTCTCAACTTGAAATTTTATTTTTTCTTAATTTTTATATAATTAAAGTAGTTTAAGCCTTGAATTCAACAACAAAAATAACAGAAACAAATATTGTATTCAGTCTTCTACAGACAAGCCCCTTTGGCTTTGCAGATAATGTAACTAAGAAACATTTTTATTGAATAAAAGCAAAATTGAATTGAATTGATTGAATTGAAAATTGAAATATTTCTGGACAGTAGGTGTCCAGAAATATATTGCGCGCCATACCGCAAAATATTTCTGGACAGTAGGTGTCCAGAAAGATATTGCGCGCCATACCGCAAAATATTTCTGGACAGTAGGTGTCCAGAAATATATTGCGCGCCATACCGCAAAATATTTCTGGACACTAGGTGTCTAGAAATATATTGCGCGCCATACCGCAAAATATTTCTGGACACTAGGTGTCCAGAAATATATTGCGCGAAACACTAGTTGTCCAACCTTTCTGGACACTAGGTGTATATATATAATATATTTCTAGACACCTACTGTCCAGAAATATTTTGCGGTATGGCGCGCAATATACTAGGTGTCCAGAAATATATTGCGCGAAACACTAGTTGTCCAGAAATATATTGCTCGCCATACCGCAAAACCTTTCTGGACACAAGGTGTCCAGAAATATATTGCGCGCCATACCGCAAAATATTTCTGGACAGTAGGTGTCCAGAAAGATATTGCGCGCCATACCGCAAAATATTTCTGGACAGTAGGTGTCCAGAAATATATTGCGCGCCATACCGCAAAATATTTCTGGACACTAGGTGTCTAGAAATATATTGCGCGCCATACCGCAAAATATTTCTGGACACTAGGTGTCCAGAAATGTATTGCGCGAAACACTAGTTGTCCAACCTTTCTGGACACTAGGTGTATATATATAATATATTTCTAGACACCTACTGTCCAGAAATATTTTGCGGTATGGCGCGCAATATACTAGGTGTCCAGAAATATATTGCGCGAAACACTAGTTGTCCAGAAATATATTGCTCGCCATACCGCAAAACCTTTCTGGACACTAGGTGTCCAGAAATATATTGCGCGCCATACCGCAAAATATTTCTGGACACTAGGTGTCTAGAAATATATTGCGCGCCATACCGCAAAATATTTCTGGACACTAGGTGTCTAGAAATATATTGCGCGCCATACCGCAAAATATTTCTGGACACTAGGTGTCCAGAAATATATTGCGCGCCATACCGCAAAATATTTCTGGACACTAGGTGTCTAGAAATATATTGCGCGCCATACCGCAAAATATTTCTGGACACTAGGTGTCCAGAAATATATTGCGCGCCATACCGCAAAATATTTCTGGACACTAGGTGTCTAGAAATATATTGCGCGCCATACCGCAAAATATTTCTGGACACTAGGTGTCCAGAAATATATTGCGCGCCATACCGCAAAATATTTCTGGACACTAGGTGTCTAGAAATATATTGCGCACCATACCGCAAAATATTTCTGGACACTAGGTGTCTAGAAATATATTGCGCGCCATACCGCAAAATATTTCTGGACACTAGGTGTCCAGAAATATATTGCGCGCCATACCGCAAAATATTTCTGGACACTAGGTGTCTAGAAATATATTGCGCGCCATACCGCAAAATATTTCTGGACACTAGGTGTCCAGAAATATATTGCGCGCCATACCGCAAAACCTTTCTGGACACTGGCTCCAGAGGGGGTCTTGCGGTATTGGCGGCGCGCAATTTGTTTCTGGACACCACAATGAATGGTATATTCCGGTACAATTGAATCGGATTTGTCAAAGATAAGATTTTTTAATTAACATCACCGTTTCCCAACATCGCCTGTCATTGTACCAGGATCCGATCATTTTATGCAGTCAAAACTAAATAACTGCATTCGAGATCTTTACATGGCTGTGGGATGCATTCATCTTATACAAGCTCAGTCCTCAGACCTTTTCACTCTCCTGCATCTATTCATGTCAATAACATCAATAAAATTTAGAAACCACACAGGTACTCAAGAACGGTTGGTTGCAATCCAAAGGATGCATTATCCATAACCACTGAACCGATATGGAGCTCCTTTGCAGTTCAATAATAATTAATTTCCCGATTGAAATGAAATTGTTGCCAACCACCCCTTCGCACGGAAGCGACCGAGATGTGGGCGCATTTCCATGACAGGTTCATTCCCTTGCATCTTCTGTAATCAAAAGAATGAAAGCGAATAAAAAAAAGTGTTGAATGCAAACGTTTCTGCTCCTCAAAGACGCCATTGAATAGCGGTCCTTACAAGTAAATCCCACAAGCAGGGTTACTCGATTCGTTGAAAGTGTGCCTGATCCCACTGTGAGCAGGTAGGGTGTGGGGTGTGCAACCCCTGCCAGGGGCAGTCTCCTCTCCTCTTGGTTTAGCTCTACTCGAACTGTGCTCCGAGATAGTATTGCTCTATATTGAGTAGCGAGCGGTAAGCAGGTTAAACACTCATTTGCATCCAATGCTTACCGCATCCAAGGCAAATCCTTCCTCTTGCAGCTTGTGGTCGGCAGGGAACACAACAAGGGGGAATGAATAAATGTTGCAACATTATTTCTGCAGCCGAGGTTTCAATTTTATTTGACTGCATAGTGGGGACGTTATAACGAGGGAGTCGATGTGTGGATGGAAGATGGTAGCAGGCAGCGCTGCTCCTCGCTCCCTCCGTGGAAGGAAAAGTTTTTGCATTCAAGAACTAAACCGATTAATCACCGATTTCGAATCGAATTCGTTCTGTTTGTTCTTTTTCCGGGCTCGATGGTGTAAACGATGAGAATATTTATCTCAAACTTTTTATATTAAGAGGTGTTAGCGTTTGTTTATTGAATCGAGAACTTTATGGAGATTTATTTGGCCTAACTGAAGCCAGATGAATCTATTCTTGTTCAATTTGAATAATTATTTTCAATTGAGGATAAAGTTGGAGGTTGGAAGGCTGCTTTGGCAGCGAAAACATTGCTGAACCTTACTTGAAGTCCAATCAATGAAATGACAAGCAAGTGGAGAAAATTTCAGAAGTTCCGGTGAGGTGCATTTCTATAAATTAAAGGAAGTTGCATATGTGAATTCAGATCATATGAGTACTGCACTCGCAAGAAGAAGAACAGAATAATGGCCTAACGCCTGATCAAAATATGCAGTGGGATCGGAAAAGTTCCCAGACGTGAACTGTTGGGGTTTTGCTTTACTCCGTTGTCCTATCGATATCCTCGTAAGGTTCCGTAAGATTGAGAGTACTGGTTGAGTCTCCTCGGGCGTCAATCGCAATGTGATCAATCTGGTTGACGGTCGATTGATCAGAGGGCCGACCGCCAGGTCCCTTTGTGTATATTCGGGTGAGAAGACGGCCCACTGGGACAGAGAGGTTTCG
The DNA here is from genome assembly GCA_964034865.1 of Eristalis intricaria. Classification (NCBI taxonomy): domain Eukaryota; kingdom Metazoa; phylum Arthropoda; class Insecta; order Diptera; family Syrphidae; genus Eristalis; species Eristalis intricaria. The sequence goes on from OZ035873.1 coordinate 138,976,104, forward strand.
CCCTGTCACGGAATCTAACAACTTGAGTCTGTTTGCGGACGTATATTTATGCCGGTTGTATATTTCGAATAATTTTATCGAAGAATCGACAAACTGATTGATCAGAGCCATACTGGAATTAATGGCTCATCACTTGCTCTTTTAGGATGCTTCACTTCCCCTCTCCCCCATGAATCCCTGTAGGACCGTTCTAGTCTATTCCAGCACCTTGGGCCAGCAGACCTCTGTACTAGACTTGTGGATTTTAGTTCTGTACAGAGAGCATTCAATTTAGTTGAAATCGGTTTATTGAACTAGTTCGTTGACCTAGTTCATTTAGTTGAACTCTCATTCACTCTCAGAAAACTGAGTTTTGTGCGATTTGCACCGGTTGGTCGTCATGTGATTGTCGTCTCTTTCTTCTTCTTTTCTTTTCTTTTCTTAACAATAAACCCCGCGCTCGCTTAATTGCGTCCCCCATTTAACTAAGCGAAAAACTAGGCAAATAAAAAATTCCATAAGAAATGTACATAACTTTTCCCGGTTAATTGCATTTAATATGGTTAAGTTTTTCATAAAACTGCACACAAAATCTCCTGGATAATTCAACACACGTAATAAAAAACAAATTTGTGTGTGTTTCAGCTTAAAAAAAAATTAAGCAGAGTTGAAAATTGTCAAAAAGACATGTGCTCACGGCTTAAAAAAATCCCGAAGAGTTGCTAAGTCAAGTGTCAAATTTGAATCGAAAATTTTTGCGATTGCTGCGGACTACGTGAATAATAACATGTTTAGATGAATAATTAGGAATTTACATATGTCATACATGTAGGATTTCACTCCTCGAGAATAAAAAACGTGATAAATTATATAACTTTATTTATTTCAAAGTACGACTTTCCTCTTTGAACGTTTGATGACGATTTATCATCGTGCAGTTCGTTTTGTCTTGTCCTCTTTGGTCTGTCTGTCTCTATGTTCGTATGTGTGTATGTGCGTATACTGTCTGCGAATTTGAGTGGCGTGTGTCGTGTGAAGCTCTTTGTTCTCAGTAATATGTGTTCTGTTGGGTCGTTGTAACTGTCCTCTTCGTCGACGTGTGTGAATGTATTTGTCTACTTGCGTTGTTCTGTTTGTACTCTGTCGTCGATCAGGCGATCGTGAACCGTTTGTCCTTTTGAGTGGTCTGTATGTTCTGCGTTATGTTTGTAGTGTATCGTCGGTTGGTCTGGCTCCATCCCACATAAATTGCATTTATTAGATTAATAATCATGCTTGAATCCATAAACAAACAAAAAACCTTACTTTTTTTAAAGCAAAGGTCGCGAATAATTGCTGAAGCTACGAAAAACAATAAAAGTGAATTGTGTTCCAAATATGGATACTGCAGGTCGACGCTGAATCGGATTATACAGAATCAAGATACCATTGTTGAAAAGGCGAAGACTTGTAATCTGACAAGCAAACGATTCAGGAGTGGAGCTTGTCCCCACGTGGACGGATCTATTACAGATTAGTTTAACCAAATAAGGTTGTCTGGAGCTTTAGTTTCTTCAAACATGGTTTTGGAGAATGCAAAACAGTATTTTTAATTTTTAAAATCGGCTTTATTGTGCTTTGTGGGTCGCCGTGGCGTAGTGGGTAAGTGCGTCGACTTCTACGCAGAGGGTACAAGGTTCGATACCCGAATTTACCACCTTTCATATTTCACGGCTCCACCTCTTTCGAGTCACTGACAATGCTCAAAGAGTAATTCTGTCTAGAAAAAGCTTCTCAAATTCACCGTTCGGAGTCGGCATTAAATTGTAGGTCCCTTCCCCTCGTGAAAAGATCAATAGCACGCACAACACGAGTGGTTGCTGAGAAGCTAGGCCCAGGTCCACTTCGGACTGTCGCGCCACTAATATTATTATTATTATTATTATTATTGCGTTTTACAGGTAAATAAAGCGTGGTTTTCGTCTGCAAACCAATTAAGCGGCGTTCTTGTTATTGCGTTCCTCGGTTAAATGCGTCTAAAAACATGGAACTTAGCAAACGCAACTAACCGGGGATTACTGTATATAGAAATCAATGTTTGCTTGTTTGAGCTTTATGGGCTCTTGAAAAGCAAAAGATGTCTTTGGCAACTTCTGTGAAATAGGCTTTGGTTTTGATTTTTGATATCCTAATTCCGTTATTGGGGCTTTAAGCCACTTTAATTTTTTAACGAAGAAAAACCGTTTTTCTATATTTTACACACATATTACTACAAAACGCTTGAACAGATTTGAGTATGACTTTGTTCTTCGGTTAGAACATTTCCTGGCGAAGGGATTTATGTATCAGTCATTATTTCTTAAAACAGAAGTAATAAGCAAAAATGTAATTATTTGAGATTTACACATTTTACAGTTATGCGTTAATAAATCATTGCAATCAACAGCCCACCAGTGGAGTTCGCACACGCCCATCCATTCCGAGTCCACTCACAAAGCCACAAGCACACTGCTTACTTCCACCCCACTTTGATGAAGTTGAGATGTGCCTTCTTCCATTCCGTGTATTTGAATGGGCTTTGCCTATATGCATACAAATATAAAGATTGTATCGAGATTTGGTAGCGAACTTTTTTGAGATAAAGAATGTTGGGGGACATTTTTGTATGCGACTTTATGTTTTGAGTTGTGTATGAAAATACAGACTTAGTGACAAAAGCTACGTACACTAGAAGTTCGAGTCAATAAACGAGTTATTCTCTAGTAAAACACAGTAAAATTCAAAAAAAGTAAATATGGTTCGCTTTATTATTCGATCAACTATAAACGTAAACATTTATTAAGTAAAAAAAAATTTAAAACAAGAAACCAACTTATTTTTCCGTAAATCTAAGTTAAACCAGTATGACAAAAGTCTACGTACACTTAAAGGTTATAACGTGAATTAAAAAAATAGAATGGTTGTTAATAAGGCGTTGAATTTCCTTTTGAGGATATCACTGCTCTCATCCTTTTCGGTATAAATTCGATCGAATTTTATGGTAACTGAGGGATCAATGTTGGCCCATTCTTTCTCAAGAGCGTTCTTTAAACTTTGCCTGTTTGTGATGGTTCCACTCTACCACTCTAATTCTTCCCATAAATGCTCTATAGGGTTCATATCAGGAGATTGGAGAGGTGTTTTCAATTGTTTGTCACTAAGTGTATGTATTTATGAAAGTAAAGGAACAAGTTCTCTTCATGGCATCTTAAAGCAAGCTGGATGTATGTCTGTCATCATGTCTGTCAGTACATACATATTTATACAGTTTTGTTATTTATACCACTCATTATTGCAATTTATCTCCGTCATTGATTGCTTTTCATACGAAAATGAAATGTATTTCATTAGAGTTGACCGTAATCTGGGTAGTTTTGTGATCACATTATTAATCTGATTTACTGATTTACCTTATCTGACTGTATGTAATCTAATTACTTCGCATAATGAATACATAATGTAATCTGTATACAATCATCTATCACAAGTCTATATTAGGGGAGAAGGCGGTACCTTTGAACATCTGTAATAAAATCGTACTAGCCTATGCAATGACCATGAACAAGGCACAAGGACAATATTTACAAGTGTGTGGCCTGAATTTAGAAAGTCCGTGTTTCTCTCATTGGCAACTACAGGCCACAGTTCACGCGTCGGAAAACCTTTTGAATTATTCATCATGCATCAGACGGAAAATCAAAAAAATATTGTATGTCAAACAGCATTCAATAAAAAAAAAAAAAAAAATAAAAGTTTTCTTATAAATACAAATATGCTGACTTTTTCTTAAATATGATTTTTTAATATGCGTAGCAACGTGCGCCGGCTACAGATAGTTATAAATAAAAGAGCTATCACTTCTTTGTTGAAGAAAAAATCAAAATAAAGTGACATGCTACTGACAAATGGTATATTTATTAATTTGAAATAGTTAAGTTAGGGTAAATAGTTCCGGGAGACATTTCATGAGGTATTTATGCGCTCAACATATCCACCAAACTATGTAGTTCCAAGTGACATGCTTTATATGTAGGAAAGCTTGGTGTATAAAAATGTATGGAGCATGAGTGTATTATTCTGTCACCAAGATTTGTTAGTGAAAGAACTACGAACGCGCCTACACATATTGAAATACTATGTATTTAGTTATATTCAAAGAGATCTTTACTCTTTATGGTGTAGCGAAATGTCGAGTATATATATATCGAAGAAAAGAAACCAAGAGTTTAACTATACGTTATAAATATATTCTTAATTGTTTGACGGTTTGCGAAAAGAGTGAGTATTTTACATATTTTCATTTGACAGATGGTCTTATGCTTTTAGTACACTTGATTACTTTAGTACAATAATTAAGATATGTTAAGGTAGTATGATTTGATATAATAATAAAATTAAATCAAATGGTTTAAACTGATAATGACGAGTTCTTATTATATATCCAATATTTTGTTCTTCATTGAACACATATGAAAACAAAACGATCGCTCTTTGACAAATAACATGCATACATGCATTCGTGAACTATGTATGCGAAATTCGCCTTGTTGAATATGGGTCCGGATTCCGACACACAATGTGCACACACATTTTTGAAAATTACCTTCACAAAGCTACCGGGAACGCAACAATGTTCGATGTGATTGTGCTGCGGTAGAGAAACAAAAACAACTCTGATCGTAATGTGCGAAATACAAAAGGGATCAATTTAGTTCAGTTTAGTTCGATTTAGTTCAGTTATTATTTTGAACACAAGTATACACACAGAGGATACATGTATGCAGGGTACGCTATTATTGAATTTGTCGAACAACTGTACTAAATGACCTAAAATAAAATGACATCCTGAACTAGTACACATAGTTCATTGTACTTTTAACTAGTTCGTTCGTGAACTGCACAAGCCCAGTCTATACGGCATGGGGTCTTTCTCTCAAAATTATACATTGTTACCTTTAAACTCGCCAACAAGCAACGGCAAAAACCTTTCAGATATTAAAATGAACTGCATACCTTGGACTAACAGGTGTCATGCCCAACTGCCCCACAACAGCGCTAGAAGCTACAAGTGCGTTAACTCCCTTATCAATCTTCGTCAGGAAGATAGCTGCCAGACTTGTCAACAAGCTGCAGCTTGAGTATACTAACAAATAAGGTAACGTAATGGGTCACCTTAATATACTCTAGTCAATTCCTAGCAATAGATGACATTGATAGACAAAGCCAGATGTTATGTCAGGCAGCATTGTTTCAACATTCTTTTTGGGGTTGAAAGTTTTGATTGTGAGAATTTGACCAATGGTTTTCCAACACTGGGCCCTAGAAGTCTGAAGATCAAGGATGGACTCTGGTCTTGGGCCGCAGACTTTGGACCCAACACAAGGATTTCCTTTTGTCCACAACAGGGCTGAGTCCTGCTGTGTAAAAAGCGGAAATCTGCGCTCTCAAGAACTTCTCCAGACACAATCTCCTAAAAGGAATTGAGGCCACAATAATTTTAATCTTCCAAGACAGTTAACAAGCACTTAAGGCACTATCGTTCAACATATTGCTCAAAAGTTTTTACGACACCCTATAATCCATTGCCAGACCAATCAAAACGAAGCTCGGGTGGGTTCCTGGACTTGCAGGTTGGCTCGGAATGACTCAGGACAACAGCTAAAGTAAAGAATTCCTGTCTAGAAAAATTGTATCAACATCGTCGTTTAAAAAAGTAAAACTTCTTGCCTAAGTTTGCTTCGAACAACGAACCCACATCCAAACAAGCGCTGCCTCTGGTCTGTCCATCGCATCGCCTGGATTGAGGTGATGTCTGGTTTGTAGGCTTCTAGGGTGTCCACAAGTTCATCTTCGACACGTAGTTCATAGAGGGACTAAAATCGTTGTCCAAGGTCAACGTCAGCGTTGGACCATTCTTCTTGGTGGTGAACTATATTTTTTTATATAGTTCCAAGCCCTCACCAAGTTGAGAACAATCAAGAATCTTGCCTTGAATGGACAGGCCCTACCCCTCTAGCCACAAATTACAAAATACTTACTTATCAGGCCGGCGAAAAAAGTACAGCTTTTGGCTTTTGGCCATATAGCAGCACTGGCAAAGTTAGAGTTTTATAGAGCGTGGTTTTGGTCCTACCTTGTTTCGCCTCTTCTACGGAAAACGGTTCCAATAGTTCCTTGGCGATGAATTCTGTCGTATGCGGGTTTAAAATCGATGAAAACATCACCTTAATAACGGTCTTCTTAAGGATTTGCCTTAGTGTGCAAATTGGAAAAGCAGATTTAGACGTTCGCATAGTACGCTGGACAGGATCTTGTAGGCTACGTTAAGCAGGGATATAACACTGCAGTTGTTGCAAGAGGAATGATCTCATTTTATTGTGAATGGGGCATATGGAGCTGATATTCTAATTGTCGGTCACGCTGTGGAATGCTCCACACCAGAAAATCGCAGCTGGCCTTGAAGGGCTCTGATGGTACGCCATCTGAGCCTGCGGTTCTCTTGTTCATCAACCTTTTAATGGCTGTGCAGGCTTCTTCAAATCGGGGTGGGAAGACTACTTCATCGACTAGATGGGATTTCCTGGTTCCCTCCTCTCTGGTCACGCCCGCAGCTGATGGAAGTGCTGTTTAAACACATCAACTAATCCCTATGAGTCTGTAATTAGATCACCCTCACAATTTCGAAGATTCTGCATGCCTTTCCTAACACCTGTGGCTAGACTTATAACATTTTATAAGAGGAACGTATTTTTTGTTGTTTCTTCGATATCTTTGAGCTCGGAAGATGCGAGAGACCTCCTGTCTTCTAGCCCCGCTCTACTCCCGTCTTCTAACCCGGTGATCATCTTGCTCTTCGCTGTTTTCCGTTGCACCGCCTATTTGTATAAGTCGGTTGCAAGTTTTTCCTCCTCACACTTGTCATCCTACCACAGCTTTCTTTTTGGTGGCGGTAGGTAACCTGGAGTGGTTTCCGTCGATAGCCGAGCAACACAAAATTATTGGTCAACAAAAATTCGCCGATTTCAGTTCGTTCTTTACAAAATACGTGCCGAACTGCTGAACCAATGCAGTGTCAGAATCGGTGCAGCATATTTCAACTTTATTTCTCAGTCACTGTTGTGAAGTGTAATCAAGTCAATTCCCTGAAATTCTATTGAGCGGAATAAAACAATTGCCATCCAAGCGTATCATCACCTCCCACAGTCCTTTCAATCACTCCCTGGTAACCATGATAACAGGCACACGTGCCATTACCAACAACTTGTCGTGTTCATGTAACCAAACATTGACTGTGGCAGATTCCGTCATTACACACCGAGAACAAATACTTTTCTTCAGAACAAAGAACTCCCACCTTTGTCAATCCAACTCTCGTTCAGTCAACAAGAGGTGACCCAGAAACACACCAGTCGAACCCCAGCAGCGCCCCATGTGAAATATATTTGGCAAACGAAATCACACATAAGCCCCCATATCACCAGCGCAATCTTCTTATGCAAAGTAAAGCTGAACGCAAATATGACGACTTTTCAAATTGCCTCTAGCCGGCGAGCAACAACACCCTGTCGCTACGGGTGTTCGGAAAACCACAACCGCCCGACCCCGGACTGGCGAGGGCCCCAGCGAGAGGAACAGCAGAGAGCATTGAATAAAACATGGAATTTGATTTTCACAGGAAATTTTATTGAATTGTGGATGTGCGGGATAGGCAAACAAGAGCACTCCAGAACAGGTGCACGAGTGTTATTCCTCCGTCTAAGCCTTGCAGCAATCTAAAACCGAATCTCTCAATGAGGCGCAATGGCTGAGAGGATGCTCAGCGGAACACAAGGGCGAGGCATAACAAATTCCACTCCGAGCCATGCAAACAACTCCAAGGATTAAAAACTTGGGATGTGGCAACGCACGGGGCTAGCTGAGGGAGGGCTTACACCACCCCTGCTACACGAAAGTTATTGATTTGAATAATGCCATTGAGGCTCACCTGATTCGCTTTGTTTTCAACCCCGAGCGCCAGGGGTGAGGGTGCTGATATTGGGATGTTATTCCTTCTTTCTGCCCTCTTTGGTACACATATCGAGCACAATACCTAGGTGATGCTGCTCCCAGCTTGAAACGAAAAAAAAAGGAAAACAGAAATGAGAGAAAGAAGCGTTCAAACAATTGGAATGGATTTCGTTATAAGCTGAAGTTTTAGGGAGGCTTACTGCTGTTGTTTCGCGGCTGAAATTGTTTTCCCTTTGCAGTTTGCTTTTATGCTTCACTCTGGGCCCTCCTGACGCTGCTCCGGTGGTTACTGTTGTTTCTTTTATGTAAATATGGGGTAAAGAAAACAAGAGCAATGCAACCGTGTGGTGTATTGACATTACCGAATGCCGAAATTCGGAGGGATGGTGGTTGGCTTGTCTTGAGGCGGAAATCAATTTCGCGTACATTGGTTTCTTTTTTACGCTTGACAAGAGTCCGGTTCTTGCAAGAAAATAAAGTGGTTTCTGATGAGAATATTACTGCGGGAACGAGTGGAAAGCGCATACACACCAATCAGTCTTCTGTGTGCGCCACTTTTCCAACTGACATGGAGCATGTTCCTTGGCTTTAAATTTCTATCTAATGTAGACCTAATACTTGTTTTTGCAACAACAACACATGTTGAGCTTTCTCTCACGATTGGGAGGACCTTCAGTTTATTATGGCGACTCTGATCAGAGATAATTGAAAAAATCTCCTTAGACCGGCATACTCTCCAAACATGGTCAGTGTCAATAGGTGTGTTTCTTTGCAAGAGTATATACGCTTAAATTATATGTGCACAAAAAAAACGATCATCGGCGCTTAAAAATTCATCATAAAGGCTTGGCACCACCGACGACAATAATGAAATTCGTGACAGTCAAGGGTGGAATCGATTAAGGTGATGGTTGATCGTGGGCACAATCTTCGGTTTGCGATTGCGTAGCGTGACCATATCTTATATATATATATACTTAATTATTATCAATTCAAATACATTTTGAAACAATGCAAAGAATCGATTAGGAAACATAAATGGAATGTATAGCTCAGACACGCTGGGTATAACAAAAGTTGCATACTTATGGATGCAAAATCATTTCAAAATTATTGAATACATCAACCACCCCTACAAATGTTCAAAAATACAGGAAAAAATGCTTTTAGGCGCATAATACGGTGAATATGTACATCAACCCAATGAATGAGTGAATTATCGATAACACACAGAAAATAATGGTTGGACGCATTGTTTTTATACGCGCTTATTTCATAAGCGGCGATAGTTATGTTTAGCTGTGTTTTTTTGCAAGCGCATATACGCTTAATTTTGAAGTGCACAAAATAACGATCATCGGCGCTTAATGATTCATCATAAAATCTTGGCAGCACCGACGACATTTATGACATTTGCTAAGCAGTCAGGGGTGTAGTCATGGACGGGGATGGTTGTTCTTTGATGGTCACAATCTTCGTTTTGTGACTGTGTACTTTAAACCACGTACCTGACCATCACTTTAAAAGCAAAAACACTTAATAATTAGAAAATAAAAAAATGTTCATCAAATGAAAAGAATCGATTTCTACACATAAACGCAATGTATAGCAGAGACTCTGAATATACCAAAAAATGCATACTTATGGATGCCAAAAGAATTAAAAATGATCTAGTACATCAACCACACATGCAAGTGTAAGCCACATACAGCAACCTAAACAATGAATGAATGAATTCAGGAATGAACACACAGAAATTAATGATTGGAAGCATTGTTTTTATCCTCGCTTATTCCTTAAGCGGCGATAGATATGATGAGTAAGTTAAGTGGATATAGGATTCGTTGTTAGTGTATTTTACATGCAAATCGAAATTTAAGCGTATATACGCTTGCAAGAAAACGCATACATTCAATTTGAAATTTAAGCATATATTGGCTTGCAAAAAAACACACCTAGACTTCTGGGGGATCGTGTTAGAATTTTCCACGAGTTTCTAAGGACCGATGTTAAAGAAATCAAATGACAGGGCATCGCCTAATGGTGAGCTCAACGCTAACTACATTACCGTCTTTGATGCGAGCAATGATTCTCCACTGTCCTTTTGCACAGTCTTACGAGTTGGCAGGAATGTCAAAACACGGCAGTTTGTAGCTCGTCTCTATGCACGATGTCTACGACGTAGTTTAATTTGTGTAACTGACTGAGTCAGTATCCTGAAGGATATTGATTATTTAATGGTATAACGTTTAAGGCCGCATTTGGCATAGGCTGCGTTCCTCTCTCGAACTGACTTTCTTCTATACGACGTTTGCATCGGTGGTTAATTTTAAATTTTTGCCACTTCAAAAAAAAAGTAATCCAGAATCGCTGTTTCATCAGTTCTGCCTTTAGATCAAGATATCGGAAACTAGTGGCTCTGTTAAGAGACAATACATGTTGTTAGTCTTCGTGCAAGTTACCTAGTTACTAGTCCCAATCTCCTAGCGTAGTCCTATTTACATGCGGCTTATGACAACACTTTTTCAATTCAAATAGCAATCTTAGAAATAATCAAAGAACTTCAACTGCATAGATAGATAGATAGATAGTTCTTAGTACCACACGTTTTACAATTCAGAGATATGATAACTTGCATCTAACATCTGCAAAATTATAATACAGCAAATAGGAGTAAATTTTGTTTACATATTGAGGAAGTACCCGGAGGGAAAATGCGAAAAAAACCCTTCGATTTAAAGTGTATTTATTGTACAAATGTAATGATGTTTCCCACTTGGCCCCTGCGGAATATTTCTTCAACTGCAACCCCCTGCATTCACCCACAGGCATCCATTGCTTGGTAAATTAACTCGATCCAACGTTCGAATCAAATTTGGATTCCTCACTAAGAATCCTCTAAATATTCATGATATCCAAAGCCAACCTAACTCAATCCCTGACATGTACATGTGTAGTCCTTCTTGCATTCCCGTGTACACACACACTTAAGCTCCTCAGATGATGTGTCTTCCCTTGTTGTTGGAAGACGGCACAAATTGGTTGTTCCCCTGCCGCTGGCCGTTGCTCCGACAGCGCGGAGCGGTGGCAAGGACCAGCAAAGCCCACAATCCACATTTAATCATTTAATCTAAATCTGTGTTCACGGATGTTGTAAATGCTCTGTTCTTAGCCGTTGTTCAACGAAGATGCCCATTAAATTGCAGGATATTTATTGAGCAAGGATATAAAATACATAATTCACTACATGACTCATCAATTATGTAGGCAAGGTGGCCCACATCCCTCTGGAAGATTCCGTTTCCCTTCTGTGCTGCTGTTATCAGTGAGTATTTAACATAACATCCTGCCTGATATAGTGCCCAGACGAGCCCACCACGACTTTCACCACTGGCATGGCTTTCACTGCGTCCAAGCCATGGCTACACCATAATTTGCGGAGCACACGATACGGCAACTACTCGCTCGAGATGTACACGTGTTTGTGTGCCTGGGCAGCGAACAAATTTTGTGGTCACTTTGGCTTTAAACAACTAATTAATTCAATGCGAATAAACATACACGCCCGGACCCACATACGCACGAGCATGCTGGTGTAAGGCCTCAAGGAGCCTCTGAAAGTATTCTCCCATTCGTTTCTGGACTGAGAGGTGGGGATGTTAGCTAATAAATTATTCACTAGGTCTATGATCCCGAAGGATATTAGGCGAATACATGACACACAGACTCAGTCATTCAATCTAAGGGGTGTCGGGAGTAAGAGGGTGCTTAAGCTCCTTCGGCATTTGTGAAGTGAAAGGAAATGCTGTGAGAGCTGCACTGACTGTGAGCAACGACGGTTGAGGATGTACTTTAAGGATTACACACGAGTGTCTAGTTTCGGTTAATAATGATGTAAAATACATGTACCGATTTAATGGCTGCCCGAAAGAGGTTTTCGAGTTTCCTTTGGAGAAACAAGCGCGTCCTTGACTTGACAGCACTTGTTATGGCTGTTGAGGGAAAATTACTCGATGTGAGTTACGACTGATGGATTCGTTTTATTTGCTAGCCACGCTGTGTGACTTGTTATCACGCATTAGTTGGTGTAGGCTATGTGCCTGTATGCATGCCCTGAAGAGGTTACGATTGACGTAAGACGTTAGGGGAACTGTGTTCTTGGATACCATTGTCAAATCTGAATTGAAGTCCACGTTCGATTGAGAAGGGGGAGGGGGTAGGTGGGTTAGGTAAGTGACTCCTAGTTGCAGATGGATATTGAGCCGGACTCTGAAGCATGTCGTGCTTGCTATACACAACTAAAATTTGTGCAGGCCGTCAGGGTTGGGTCCTACGCCATGCTTTTGTAATAAAGTGACCCTCTGCACATAAAAGACCTTGAAACATTGGGTGGACTAGATAGAGGTTTTAAAGGGGTTGTAGTAGGGACGGGAAATTATTAGCGGCCATGTCGGTTCATCTCTTGCCAACTTTGCTGCTTTTCTGACATTTAATATTAATCACAGTTGCTTATTGGCGCTGTCGACATTAAATTCCCGACAGGAGCAGCTTTCATAATTTACGGCTGTGTGTCTTTCGATATTCCGCTGTCTAGGAATACATTCTCAAACTTCATCGTGCAGGATCGGAACAAAATCAGTAGGACTCTACTCGTCAAAAAACGAAGCATGAACAAAACGAATGCTTGCTGTTGAAGATATGTGCCAGTCCACTTGGGACTTTAGGGCCAGTGCGGTAACCTGGGGTCGAATCAAAGCATTACTGAACGGATCGTCCATTACACGAACAAAAATTTGGTTACTCGTCATACGGATGAACGTACTGGGTTCATGCCATACGAATTGTGACGGAACATTATTATTCTGTGGAGGAAATATTGTAATAGAATGGAGCGTGGTAAATGTCAAATATGTCTCATTTGTGAAGCAAGCGATGGATTATAGAAAGTAGCCCTTTGCAACTACCAAGCAAAGCGTAAGAATGATTGATTTGAAACACAATAATACGAATCCATTACACTTCGATTTTCAAAGTCATTAAACGCTTTCGCTTGAATAAGGAAGTATTAAAGCATGTTCTCTCTAAACTTGAACAAAACATACATTTTCTACTGCAATACCTCCTGTGCTGAAATTAGCATCGACACGTTCCCTGTCGACATCGATTATTTAATTGATGCCTCTTCCTTGCGAGGGATTTTTGTTGTTCCAGTTTGTCCTAAAAAAGTCAAATCCTAAAAGTGCATCGTGGTTAATGGTTGGTATTGGTATTAATGCATGGTTTAAGCAATTTTGTTTTATTTAAAACATTTTAACTTACGTACTAGACAAAAGTACTTAAGACTAGCTTATCTATCTTAAGAATTTACAATGTTCTTAATACTAACCTACTGACCCTCTGCGGGTACTCTAACACCCTTATTTTGGCAAACCGCAGTGATGTGTTTTAAGTCAAAACTACCTCACAAGAGCATGGTGAGTCACAAATTGTGAGGTTTTCGTATTCTGAGGAAAACCTCACAACTTTTGAGCATCACAAGCACCGTCAAAATTGTGATGTTCTCATGAGCACATCACAAGGAAAAATAGAAACAAAAGAACTGTCACACACAAGGAAAAATAAACAGATGTTGATTTTATTTTGGCGTTTAGCTCATCTGCGAATGCGGCCCAATAATTCTGCATCATATTCGGGTCAGTTGGATCATTTTTTTCAAGAAGAAAATCAGGAATCATTTGCAAGAAAATCGTATAATGGTCCAACTGCTCCAGGGATGTACGCTGATATTTTCTTGTTGCTGCAAAATATTCATTATTAATAAATACTTATACATATTTCATTAATATACACAATATTACCTTGTTCACTACGTTCTGCCTTTATTTTGTAGATACGCTCAGTAAGAAAAAAAAAGCGCGAATGTAATAATTGTCAAAAAAAAACAATTTTTGACATGGGAACGAATTCACCTCACCATGGTGACTATTCTTGTGTGTTTTCTTGTGAAGTTTTCGCCAGAATACCAAATAGCTGAAACCTCACAAGGTAGGCATCATAATTTTCGCCTCACTAACATTCGTGCGTTGTGACCACATCACAACCAGAATAGGGGTGTAAGCTGATCTAATCTACTTTATGAATGTGCCTTTCGGCTTAATCTACGTTTTTTTTAGTCATTAATTTTTATTATTTTTATTTCTGTATTCATTTGCCAAGAAAACTTGTAAAAAGCATGACTATACTTAACTACTTAAACTACCTTAAAATAACTTATAATAATAATATGGGTGGCGCGACAGTCCGAGGTGGATCTGGGCCTAGCTTCTCAGCAAACCACTCGTGTTGTGCGTGCTATTGTTCTTTCACAAGTGGAAGGGACCTACAGTTTAATGCCGACTCCGAACGGCGAATTTGAGAAGCTTTTTCTAGACAGGAATACTCTTTGAGCATTGTCAGTGACTCGAAAGAGGTGGTGCCGTGAATTATGATAGGTTGTAAATTTGGGTATCGAACCTGGCACTCTCTGAGTAGGAGTCGACGTACTTGCCCCCTACGCCACGGCGACCACTCTTATAATAACTTGCCCTAACATAAAACTTAATACTATCTTAACTATGTCCGTAACAATACGCACACCTGCACCAGGGCGTATATGTTGTGTATATGCCTAACATATATAATTTATACGCCGTGATGCACCATTTTTTGTTTTTGTCTCATATATATATATATTTTTTTTTTTTTTTGGATTTTTGTTTTATATTTTTTTTTGGATTTTTTGTTTTATAATTTTTATTTTTTTTTCCTTAAAGCTACCTTAAAACTATGTAAGCTGGCCACAATGGTCAGCTACCGGATCCTGTGGAAAAGCTAGCGGTGGCGGAGGCTGGTTTTGGTGTAACCACCAGTAAAATTGCCGTTCTTTGGCAAACTCTTTCCAATCTCGAGCGGGGATCGCTCTACTGAACCGGAGGAGATCCTCGTGTGTGCGAACGACATCCGGTTCGTACTGGAGTCGCCTGTCCACTGTTCGGCGTACGACATGGAAGATGATAGGACATCCTTGTGGATCCTGTATAAGGCCACTTGTGTCTAGATAAAGGAATGCTTTGGAGGGAATAAAACCGTTAAAGCGCACCCTTTCATGGTACATACTATTGGGGTACTATGCCCCAAAGATCAGACTGTTGAATCCTAAAAGTCATTGTATCTTATGTTTGTACTTACTATATTTTAACTTTTATTCACATGAGAGACATAGAACAGTTGGACTTGGACTCGGCTTTAAAGAATAAAACTGTCATCTTTAACAATGACCAAGGGGTTTAAGCAACAGGTCCAACAAGTTGCAATGCTTTCGTCAAGTCGCTTTTAGATAAAGATTGCAACCAACGCACAGTGGTCGTATTCAGTAAACAAGCGAGACTAAATGTAAAAATCATAGCCAAGCCGAAAAGATTAAAATGACTTGGCTTACTCCTCAAAGGTAACTGAAAGACTATTTATGTATAAACTGATAATCCCAGTCCTGCTGTATGGAGCGGAGGCATGGATAATCTCAAAAGCGGGTAGGAATGTCCTTGGTTTCTTCGCGAGAAAAGTTCTGTGTGCGATCTTTGGTCCTATGTGTGTTGACGGTATTTGGAGGAGAACATTCAACCACGCACTGTGTGAACTGTACAGTGACTTGAACCTCTACGGATCCAAAGATTAAGATGGCTGGGCAATGTAGAGAACATGGCCAACTTATTTCCGGCCTGAAAAGTCTTCTACTCCGATTCGTTGGAAAAAAAACCGCAACAGATGACTCCGGCGTTTAAAGTGACGCACCCAAGTGAAGAAGCATCTCAGGCAACTAGTCAGAGATCGCTCCAGTTGAAGAGACTTGTTTATCCACCGGACAGTAAGGCCACATGAAGAACAAGAAGAAGAACAGTAGCGTAACAGATACAATTATTGACACCCCCTTTTTTGCACCAACTACTGTACCATTTCATTCTTAAGCGATTTCTTCAAAAGCTATTTAATTTTTTTCTAAAATTAAGACTTATTCCTCACAATTGTGCATCTTTGTTTTGACGAATGCTACCTCCAGTGAATGGTGAAAAGTGAAAATAAGGTAAATCTTGTGTGTTCTTGCTCAGGACCAACGATTTAAACCTTATTTTGTTAGTAGTACATATTTGTTTATAAAACATTTCTCTTTGATATGAGATGTTGCAGCAGGCGATGCGGGTAGCTTCAGTGTCGAGGAGGAGGACAGCGGCACGCTTGCGGTTGCACGGCTAAGCTCGTCGGACGGGGTGGTTCTCCGGAAACAACTCTAGGGATTTCACATTGACAGAGTTCCGAAACGTGACGATAGACTGTGAGTAATATCCTCGAAAGAGGTAGGTTTCGTGAAATGTAAGTTAGGTTAACGCATATCAATTGATTCTTTCGGATACAATCGTATATGCTTCTCGCTTGGATATTTTTGTTTCAGCATTCTGAGAGCGTTTCCTAATATTTTTCATCCATCCAAAGCGAAAGGTTGTACCAATGGCCATCAACTTTTTTTGGCCCAATTTGAATGATATGCGATCATGTGTCAGCCCATTGTCAGTAAGCCGTAATTGATCCAAAAACTTACATCCATAAACTTACTTACTTACCAGGCTGACGACCCATGCAGGGTCCGAGCCTGAGCGATAGCTGTTTTCCATTCTTGACGGTCCTGGGCACACTGTCACTTCCACTTCCAGTCATCAAGAGCAAGCTGTCTTGCATCCGCGATTACTTGGTCTTTATACCGGAGATTCGGTCTTCCTATCCTTCTTGAAGCAGGAGGCTCGAATTCGAAGACCCTATTAGCTGGAGCATTGTTGTCCATGCGCTCGTTGTGGCCGAATCAGTGCAGTCGACGGATCTTTGCCTTCCGGACTACAGCCACATCCTGGTACAGCTCGTAGAGTTCGCGGGTGTGTTTTCTCCTCCATTCGCCTTCCTCGCGACGGGACCATATATCCGACGTAGAATTACTTTCCGCAGTTTTGCTTATCGTCCAGCTTTCGGCTCCATATAGCAGGACTGGCAAAATAAGGGTTTTACAGAGCATGAGTGTGACGAGTTTTGACGCCAGTTGTTTTGACAAACCGAAGTAACAACGGTTGCCAAAGGCGGTTCTACGTCGGATCTCCACAGTGATGTCGTTTGTGGAGCTTACGTTCGCCCCGAGGTAGACAAAGTCCTTTACTACCTCGAAGCTGTCGATTGTGATATTTTGTCCTAGGTGGTGTGTTTGGTCGACAGCATATACTTAGTATTTATCCTTGTTGCCGTCCATAAAGTTCCACCCAAATCCGTAAAGCCGGGGTTGGAGCGTCACAAGCTTACGAATTTGTAATATTAGTCGAATTTTCATAGTTCTTGCAATCACCCGCTACAGGACACTTGAGCTGTGTATCATTTCGGAGGAATAGAAAGTTTTTCTTCGCCAGTAAACCGTAACCAAAACTGGTTCTCTTAATTTTCCTTGGCAATAGTAAAGCCCAAGCACCATGTAAGCAAAAGATAACCCCTTTGGATTGTAGCAAATATCCTTTCCGAATTAGGGACTAGATTCTTTTACGGATCCCAAGCAATAACAAAGTAAAGAATACTTCAATTAGGTAGAAATAGTCTTACCAGATACCCTTGCATCAACATGAACATCAACAAAACTGAAGGCGGTCTGAGTAGTGAGTAGAATGTGTCAAGTATCAACGTCAGGCTCGCTCGTTAGCAATGTGAACTCAGTATCTCAATCTCCTGCAGCGATTCCCCTATTGTTAAGCAAAACAAATATCAAATAACCTTCCAGCTCTCTCAGCCTGCTCCATGCCCCACCACACACAGCCAGCCAGTGTCTATGAAATATAAAAGTTAAACTCTCACAGGATAACATATGGCACAACTTTATGACTACAAAGGAAAGAAACTGGAAAAGAGGGAAATAAGATGAAAAAGAGAAGAATGCTGTAAACCTTAAGGACGGCCACCTCCCGCACGGGGAAACAAAACACCAACAACAACAAGAACAGAGTGTTGGCAGGACCAACTGACGGCATATGGGGCTATGAAAATTCCTTGATAAGGATGAAAACTTGAGCGGCACTCGCACATGTCTCCGTCTTTCCCGCAACATCCTGTGGAATTTTTCTCATGAAAATATTTGAAGAAAACTTTCATATTTGCTCTCCACTTTCTCTCTCTCTCCCTCTCTCTGTTTCTGTGGCTCTCCCTGCTCGACCCCCACGCTGCTTTCGCGTGTGTTTATCTTGGTCGTTATTATTTTTATTGATTTTGAGGGTGACCGGGCGTGGGGTGGTCGATGTTATGCTTTGGCCGGAGAGAGGGTTAAGGGTACTTACCAGTGATTTGACAAGCATATGTTGAAATTTTGTTGTTTTTATAGTTTTAACTTTCCGCAGGAGAATCGACACTTGAGGCGCTGAAATAACTTATCATGCGAACCACTAACTTGCGAGGCTGAGCTTGTAGTTGGTCCTCCTGTTCCGTGCTGGGAGAAGGTGGTGCTCGAGGGGCTGAAGTGCAACGGGAACCCTAGAGAAGCGTACGTGGTGGCATTGTTTTGGTAGTGTTTTTTCAAACTTTGACATCGGATTGCGTGCACTCGTGTTCGCCTCGCATGCACTGCGAATCGTTTATGGTACGATGAAGGGTGTTGTTCTAAAGAAACTGTTTGTTTTGCGATGCTCAACTTTGGCATTGTCTGGGAGTGGTACTTGATGAGATGGGTGATGCTCTGAAAGTTTCATCTAGTCGAATGGTGTTTACCTAACCTAGTGCAGAACTGTTTCTAATTCCAATTTCTATCTGAGATAAGGAAGACTTTTTCTCAATTTGCCCAAGTCGATCGTTTCATTTTATTAATTGCTTAACATGCCACTACGACCAATGATTATTTCACATTTTTTCTTAACTCATGAATAACTTATCGTTCTTTTATTAGGCTTATGTGCCATTTGCGGATATCAAAAAGGATGGTCAGCTGTTCGTCATCTTCCTTTTCTTCGGGTAACGCTTGAGTTCGAAGTAGGATATAGCTTGTTACAGCAACCACTCGTTGCTTCAGTGTTGTGCATCACTGAGTGGAAAAGACGCGTGATTAGAGTGAAGTTGTTTCACGATATACGCAAGTTGTTATCTCCATTCGAACCTTCAACGCAGGACTTGGTATACTTCTAATTCTAAGTGTCGCTCCGCTATAGCGGCCACGAAATTCAATTAAAGAAAATCATTGAAAGAACAATTAAATAGTTTAGCTATTATTCAGATATTTAGTGGTGCCGCTGCGTCGTGGGAATGTGCATTGACCCCTACGCAACTTAACCTTGCTGCCTGGGTTCGATTCCTGGCCGGAAGGACCAAAAATAATTTTCACGATCTCACCTCTTTCAAGTCACTGAAAATGCTCAAAGAGTAATAACTGTCTACACAAAAGCTTCTCAAACTTGCCCGTTCGGAGTCCGCATAAAACTGTAGGTCCCTTCCACTCGTGAGAGAACAATAGCACACACAACCCGAATGGTTGTTGAATGAGCTAGGCCTTCAACTCCGAACCAGTGGGACAACGCCTTATGGGACGCCCAGCGAACCGATGGCTCACCCAGGTGGAGAACGACCTCAACCAACTTGGTGTGCGCAGTTGCATAAGGATCGTGCCAACTGGAGAGGCTTGTTTGTTGAGGCCCAGGTGGACCTACCAGAAGAAGAAGAAAAAGAAGAAGTACATGCCATCAAAGTTTGCAAAGTACGGCACGTGTACAGTCTAAATGATAGTTCAAATTGACAAGATTGAAACAGGGCTTCAAATCAGGACCACGAATGAGATGAGAAGTTCATATGCAGATCTCTCTTTGGGAAATATTATTGAATTGAATTGAAGAAAATGGGTAGAGACCTTAAAAATCACATCGCTAGATCTGACCGTAATGCTTGAGATTGATGTCAAAAACGGATATAGACAAAGCGACGTCTTGACGTGTGACTTCTTTAACGTCATCCTGGAGAAGATGGTACAAGACTCATACGCCAACACTAGAGGCCCGATGTTGTTAGTTAAACTGTTAGCATACGCGGATGATAGGCAGAACACAGCGAGCCGTCAACGAGGCGTTTGCTGACACTGAGACAGTAACGCCTAAAATGGGTTAGAGGTGAAAGAGGGCAAAATAAAGTCCTTCTTCAAGAGAGGACGTAATATAACATCGACGTCCTGGGGAGAGTATCACAATGAGCAGGCATAGCGTCAAGCTAGCTAAGGACTTTGTCTACTTTGACTCAACAACATCAGCACCTTCAAACGCAGAGTAAATCTTCCATGGGCTCAAAAGGTAGTAAAATAATAAAGCCGTCTCTCGAAGGACCAACACGACTTTTTATAAGACAGTGATAATCCCTGTACTGCTGCACGCCGCGGTGGCATGAACAATCTCTAAAGCGGATGAGGATGTCCTTGGGGTCTTTTAGAGAAAAGTCCTCCGTGCGGTATTTTGTCTTATTTGCGTTGACGTTTTTTGCAGTAAAAGATTCAACCACAGCGACATGAGCCTAGACAGGCGTTTACGGATCCAATGACATGCAGAGTGAATGGACAACTCAGCTCCGGTCCTAAGGGCCGTCGACTCCGAACGTGAGGGACAACCTAGCGGAGGACGCACACGCTTAAGGTGGCCTACCGAGGTGAAGAATGACCTCAAATTTGGCGTGCGGATCTGAAAGCGTCTAGCCGGAGTCCGTGGAATTAGAGAGGCTTGTTGAAGCCCAGGTTGAAGCCCAGGTCCACGACGGAATGTAGGGCCAAATAAAGAAGCAAAAGCTTGAGTAGAACGTCATTGTTTCTTTTAGGGTATTTTCTTGTGGGAAGCACAGATAAATTATCTTGATTATTCAAATGCAATTCTATTAGGTAGGCGCCCGCTTTGCAGACCCAGGCTAAGGTGGTTGGACTTGTTCATTAACTCGCCTGGTTGAACTCGCCTGGATCTAGTGGCCTGAAGATCTCTCGGGAGAGGGGAAAATGCTTGTCAGAAGATGATGATGATGATTCAGTGTTTTCATAATTCTTGGAAGCGTTTACTCCATTCACAAACAAAGCCTTCCTTACGTGCATCTTCTGATGAAATCATGACACACGAGTATTTAGGCTTTAAGGTGACTAAGCCTCTGTTTGCAATGAAAACTCTTTTCCATTTGTTTTTTGAAGCTATAATGAAAATTGATTTTTCTAGTTTTTAGTCAAATTAACAATGATTAAATGGTTGTACGCAGACATTCTCGACAAAACTCGAACATGACTGACAGAGGCCAGACATCAAAGAAGCTTGTACGAACACCCTATCTTTGAACACCAATTTCGGTGCTGTGTCTGCTGTTGACAACTGATTTGACACCTGATTGCAGTGATAAAACATATTATTACTAAGATTGCTACTGGAAGACATCTCGCCCGGAACAGGGTCTATATATAAAACTACCGCCGAGGCCCACTGTTGTTCGTTTTTAAAAACTCAATCGAAACGAACCTGTCAAAATGAGAGGTAGATCTTTGTGTGATCCATTGTGTCAATGCTCACGTTTTAATCATTTTCTTGCTCTCTCATTTTTCAGTGTGGGCTGTCATCGGTGCATTCGTGGTGCTGTACGTGAGTGCAAGCAGCTGTGAGGACTGCTTATTCCAAATGGAATTGTGGGCAGATGAGGATCCTACAAAATTCCACTATTGCAATCCACTGACGAATCAGTCTGACATTGCAGATTGCCTGCCTGGTACGGGCTTTGTGAAGAATGAAACAGTGTCAGGATGTGTTAAGTGGGCGGAATGGAATGATGCGTGTGTCTCCAAAGTGGATGCAACTACTTATACTTGTGGATCGGATATGTTCTCGCAACCGCACGCCTGTGTCAATCCAAGAATATTTTACCTTTGCTGGGAAGAGGGCCAGCCACCAGTGCAGTTATTGTGCCCGGAAAATAGGGCCTTCTTTGCGAAGGATGATTATTTAGGCTGCTTCCCCTGGGATATGTGGAGAAACTTAACGCAGTGTTTTGCGTGAGTTATTTGATTTTAATAAATTAGTCTCTCTAACAGAGGGTGTTTGTTTAACCAATGGACCAGTTGTTTTGTGTTCATTTTAAGTCGATTGCTTCAAGTCTCCTGTGGGTACCAATCCATGGAGGAAACTAGGTCTATAACGTTTTGCGTTGTTCTTATTTGCTTAACAACTTGCGACCCATGGATGGTGTCATCCTGAGTGATAGCTGCCTTTAATCTTTGTCGGTCCTGGACAAGAACGAAGAGACTCGGATTCGTAGACATTCTTAGCTGCAACATAGGTGTCCATGTGCTCTATGTGGCCGCTCTGAAGCTGTCGACGGATTTTTGCCTTTCGGACTTCATCATCATCTTCGTACAGTTCTTAGGCTTAGTCTTCTTTATCAAGATACGTTAAATCAGAATCACCAACAGCTTATCTTCGTCAATTGAATTGCCTATTGATTTAAAAATTTGAATATTCGCATCGAAAATTTGGAACCATCAAACCATCTATCTTTTAGGCCCGATGATTTCAAAACTGGTGCAGCGCTTTGGATTTCGTGCAAAGTTCATCAAATCATCTGGTACTTCCATCTTATCGTCAAAGTCATACACTGCTTGTGTGACAGCTGATTACCTCGTGGGAGCTCATGAACGATGTGGCTCAGCCAAGACCTTACCAAATGCTTGTCGGCTGTGGTGCTGCTTAGGTCATATTGTAGAACTTATTGTAGTTCATTCCCTTATATAATGGCTATAACTATATGCCAATAGAGAATATATAAATGAACTCGTTTACCAAACATTGCTGACAACATGTCCCAGAACAGGAAATCAAAAAATACCTTCACCTTGCTGACGATAATAAATTGATGGCTACCGACAAAATGGCCAAGGTTAGGCCCTAAGAAAAACTTTAACCAGAGCAATTCTGGCAATTCGGTTACAAGAACGCATATCAATTGACCAGTCAATGGTACGCCACTCTTCGAAGCAGTTCATCAGTGGGAAACCTCTAGGATTTGATTGAAAAAGTTGGATACTCACTAGCGGCTGCGGCTACTTGTATCAGTTTGAGAACTATTTTGGAGCCAAAGACGTGGGAAAACAAAAAATGTCATGGATTGCATAAATGTATTGTAACCAGAGACGTTGTTGATTTTCTAGGCAATGTGCCGAATCCTTCTGACCACATTTTTTTCATTGACAATTCTTGTACATAATATGATCTGCGTATTACACTAAAAGAAAAAGGATTTCGAGTTTATAGGACTGCACGCGAATCAAGAACTAAGAAAAGTCCGTTGAAGTCAAGCGCGGATTACGATATCACACGGTCAATAGATCACTCTTTTAAGTGGAATGACAACAGCGACCTAACCATTGCATTAAGCCGATGCATTCCGTCAATCGATGGTGTTCCACAGTTAAAAAAAGAAGAAAAAAGTGTCAAACAAGCAAGACTAATCGTCGAGTACAACTGAGGCGTTGACCTTCACGACGAAGCACTCAATAATTATAGAATACGGAACCCCCGCCCACCCCCCCTCCCCCCCCCCCCCCCCCCCTTTCAATAGCAACAAATAATATTCAGCTGAGATTTACCTAAGGTCCCCGCTTAGGGAGGAATTTCATTGAAAACCTGCTTGTAAGCAACACAATTGAATGGTGTACTGTAAAAATTCGTGGCAATAAGTGGTGGCGGCCGTTTTTTACAGCAATGACAACTTCTGTTATGGTCAACACTTGGACATTATATAAAACTATTAGAAAACCTGTCGTACGACAGGAGCAATGTCATAAGCATTTATGTTATCAATTATTACACAATATTTGCTTTTGTTAAGTATAATTTTCATTAATTTCATTGCAAATAGAATGCATCGGAAAACAGAATATGAAATCTTGATTCTAAAAAACAGTAAAAGCTGCGTTTTCTTGCAAGCGTATATACACTTAATTTTGCATGTAAATTGCGCTAACAACGAATCCTATATCCACTTAAGTTACTCATCATATCTATCGCCTTTTAAGGAATAAGCGCGGATAAGAACAATGCTTCCAAACATTATTTTCTGTGTGTTCATTCCTGAATTCATTCATTCATTGTTTAGGTTGCTGTATGTGGGTTACACTTGCATGTGTGGTTGATGTACTAGATCATTTTTAATTCTTTTGGCATCCATAAGTATGCAATTTTTGGTATACCGAGAGTGTCTCTGCTATACATTCCGTTTTGGCTTCGTAAACAATTCTTTTCATTTCACGATTTTTTTTTTATCTTATAATTATTAAGTGTTTTTGCTTTTAAATTGATGGTCACGCTACACAGTCACAAAACGAACATTGCGACCATCAAAGATCAACCATCACCTTCCACGACTACACCCTTGACTGCTTAGCAAATGTCATAAATGTCGTCGGTGCTGCCAAGATTTTATGATGAATCCTTAAGCGAAGATGATCGTTTTTTGTGCACTTCAAAATTAGGCGTCTATACGCTTGCAAAGAAACACAGCTATTATCACAAGTTTATCGATTACATATTGTCGTTTGTGAAACAGAAAACGAGGTTACAGTTTTGTGATTGTGAATCACAAGTACAAATTTGTTGTTCTTATTTTAAGTTTGGTGAAATAGGCCACAGATGCATTGTGCTTACTTAGCCTTAGCCGGAAGACCATATCACTCCGTGTGATCCATCCATCTTGCTCAGCTTACTGGCGAGAGTGAAATTGTTGCATGCACTGGTGTCTGCCCTTGTTCTTGAAGGAAATTAGCAAAAGCACCATACATTTGCCCTAATGATGTGGATCGTGTACTTATTGATAATATAGATAAAATAATAATGCAATTGGAGTTCAGTAGCGTCCTATTGCCTACTTGCCCCAAGGAAGATTTAAAATGTTTCTAAATGCTTTTTCGCTGCATTTTTGTCGAATAAACACATTTTCTATGATAGCTAATTTCTCAATATTGTAGAAAACAAAACTAATGTGTCTTATCTAGGCCGGTAGCTCAGAGATGCTTAAATTTACATCTTTTGATATCAATAAAGTTCCTTAAATAAATAAGATCTATTGTTGAAGCATTTATCAGCATCAGATAAAGCTACTTTGAGATTATTTATAGATAACACAGCACTTCTTTTGGAATGATATGACGTCTTCGTTTTGTGTTTGAGTGTCGCAAACTTGTTCGGGTCACTCTATAAAGTGAGAACTCAGTATAAAGGTGTCTGCGTTGACAACAAAAAGAAATGCAATGTAGTTTTTTATAGAACCCAGTAACGTTATTAATACAGGAAAATGTATGAGGATACCCCAACAACTATATAGGAACAGCGGGACATAAGCCAAAAATAAAGCAAAAGTAAGTATATAGTTATATAGTATATAAGTGAGTCACCGTAGCGTAGTGAGTTAGTGGGTCGACTCCTACGCAGAGGGTGCCAGGTTCGAATCCCCAATCTACCAACTTTCATAATTCACGGTGTCTCTGCTATACATTCCGTTTTGGCTTCGTAAACAATTCTTTTCATTTCACGATTTTTTTTTAATCTTATAATTATTAAGTGTTTTTGCTTTTAAATTGATGGTCACGCTACACAGTCACAAAACGAAGATTGTGACCATCAAAGATCAACCATCACCTTCCACTACTACACCCCTGACTGCTCAGCAAATGTCATAAATGTCGTCGGTGCTACCAAGATTTTATGGTGAATCATTAAGCGCCGATGATCGTTTTTTGTGCTCTTCAAAATTAAGCGTATATACGCTTGCAAAAAAACAGCTAAAAAGTGGTGCTGCCTATAAAAAACAAAAAAAAAAATTGTTTTCATTCGGATTCGAGCGCACAAACTCGGCCAACGCTCCAACCAACTCCTCCAACGAACCACGTTAATTTCGGGGTTTTTTCTTCGGATCCAATAGGTCACAATGCCAGTCAATCCATGGCTTACCTATACCACCCTTGAATATCGACTGTGAAAACGAAATCTTCTTGAGTGAAGTTAATATTGGGTCCTACAGCAGCAGATAAGCTTCCACCATGAAAACAGGTATCAAGGATTGTTTTCGGTCACATTCGAAAACACATCCTTATGCCCGTTTTCACAGTGCAAGCTTAATCTGACGAAGAAAACTGAACTTCAGTTCAGTTGGACTTCGTTTGTGTAACGCGATCGAACAGAAAATGACAACCCTTCCAACTGGTTCGTATACTTGCTGCAATTCTTATTGGACTATAGAGGTATTAGCAGTACATTGAACTTTTAAAATGCTTTTGTTTCAGTCCTTTGGAAATTTTGTAGTGCCCTCGTGGTATTATCGCGTATGGGAGATAGACCACAAACCAAGAAAACAAACACTCAAAATTACTTCAGACAATCCATCCCTGAGTCCGACCAGTGAAAGACAAAAAATAAAAAGAATGGGATTAAAAAACTACCTACTCGCTATGCATAAAAAGGGAAAAATAATTTTCCATCAAATATCGAAAATAAAAAAAGCTAATGGAAGGGAAAATGAGGCAGCAGAGAATTCCATTATCGAACATCAATTGTATTGAAAACAAAATGCTCTCGCTCTCGAAATAGAGAAACAATAATATAAAGCAGATGTGTTGCTGAAATGAGTTTCAAACGGCACTACGCGTTTATATGAAAGGTTCAAGGGGAGAAACTCACGTTGAACCAAATGTGGAGCTTAAACTTGCACTGTAATACTGGGCA
Source organism: Eristalis intricaria (assembly GCA_964034865.1). Classification (NCBI taxonomy): domain Eukaryota; kingdom Metazoa; phylum Arthropoda; class Insecta; order Diptera; family Syrphidae; genus Eristalis; species Eristalis intricaria. The sequence continues at coordinate 139,002,923 of OZ035873.1, forward strand.
TTCGGAAAAGAGAATATGAAATGTTTATTCAAACAAACGCAACGCAAAGCAAACAAACAATTTTTATTGCGTAAATGGAAAAAGTAAATTCGTTCCAGCCGAATTCGAACACACTACCTCCAGAATCCACATTCGGTATAGCTGTGACATACTTACATACTCACATACAAAGCAGATGATTGGATGGCGCAGTTGGCAAAGAGCCTACCCCCTGGTTAGCGGGGTCCCCGGTTCGAATCCCAGTGAAAGCAAAGTTAATACGCTTATATCTGGCTTTCAAATCTGGTCCTGTCACCATTTCGTTTTTTCGAGTAGTCAATCAGTGTCAGTAGTCTGACTAAGAGGTGTCACAATGGACCAATATGGTCTAAGTGTGCTAGTGAATGCACTAGCAGCCCCCCTACCTAACCTAACCTAACCTACATACAAAGCGCTTCATTTTAAAAGATAGACTTACAGAAGTTTTATCCCACCATTGTCCGTCATAACCTACGAAATTACACGCAGACTTCGTCATTATCCAAGCCATTAGCTGTTTCTGCTGTAGCTTCTCCTACTGAAAATCATTTTCCAACGAGAATTGAAACGCCATTGCGCTGTGCCCCGATCGAATAAGCCGAATTTACGAGCAATGCGGTATAGCACTCTGTGTAAAAAAAGACTTTGATTTTCCATGCAACAATAAATGAAGCTCATATGAGCCACACATTTTGCAATCATCACTTGAATTAATTTCAATGCGGCCGACACGGAATAGTTGCTGTTGAACGGAATTTTAGAAACGATGATAACTGAACTACGTAACAAAAGTAGTAAACGTCATTTTATCAAAATATGTATCTTGAAAAAAAAAAAAAAACAGCGTCGATTGTTGTTCCATATCTAGTTGTCGATTGAGTTGATAAATTACTCATTTTCGAATGAGATGTCTCTCTCACGAAATCTTGTCGGCCAGATTTAGCCCAAAGTCGTTTGGTATTTTTGAAGTTTTGTGTGCTTAAAAAATACATGGATCCCCCATGAAAATAGCGGCAAATTAGTGAGTTTTTAAACAGATTCGTGAGTATGCCTACGATGACGAACTGTATGTTGGACAGAGAGTAGCTAGAAGTTAGTTAAAATTTGAAAAAAACATTCAAGGAGGAGGAGCGAATTTTCAAATAACAACTACTACGGTAGGGGAAAGGTATAAGCTGTCACTATGTCAACAAGTAGTCGCAGACGAAAAATCATTTAAAAGAAGCTGTCAGATGGAATTGATGTGCAAGAGAGGTATTTCCTTTCGAGAGCAGTGGCTCGACTCCTCTCTGGTGGTGGGGGCATCTGCATGCCACTTGGCCTCCCGGAATACGATCCGGTTTTAATACCAAGGCGTAACAAAAGATGTTTCACATGAAAAATGAGTTAGACAATGCAACGCGCGTAGAGTCGTAGAGCTCTGAATCAAAGGACCTAGCTGACTTCTTATAACAACTTGATTATTCCTGCCGCGGTGACTTGGAAAAGGTACAACTTAAGAGCAGATGAAGAAGTCGAGACAAATGTTCTAAGTTCAATTTTTCCATCTGTTTGCATTTATGACATTTAAGGAAGAAAACTCAAAAACGAACTGTATGGTCTGCACTGCAACATGAGTCTGGCCAGGCATCTACGAATTCAACGCATAATATGGCAAGACCAAGATTCTTTGACAGATAGATATATAGGTAGATAAATATTTTTTTATTACTTTATATATAAAATCTTGTGGTCGCCGTGGCGTAGTGGGTTAGTGCGTCGACTCCTACGCAGAGGGTGCCAGGTTCGATACCCGAATTTACCACCTTTCATATTTTCACGGCACTACCTCTTTCGAGTCACTGACAATACTCAAGGAGTATTTCCTGTCTAGAAAAAGCTTCTCAAACTTGGCCGTTCGGAGTCGGCATTAAACTGTAGGTCCCTTCCACGCGTGAGAGAACAATATCACGCACAACACGAGTGGTTGCTGAGAAGCTAGGCCCAGGTCCGCCTCGGACTGTCGGGCCACCCATTTTATTATATTATATATAAAATCTTTCAATTTCTATATGATAGATAGTTAGATAGATTTTTATTCAGATTTTTTTTTTACAAGTTTACATGGTCTGAGTTACCGCACATTGTCTTACACAGAGATTTGATACCTAATTGCATTTTTCTACTGAAATTGTTTAATATTTGTTAAGAAAATAAATTAAATAAATTTATAAAAACAAACTAAGGAAAAAAAACCTTAAGGGAAACCTCATTTAGGCAGAACAAAAAAAAAACAAAATAGATAAATAAGTAAGTAAATAAATAAATAAATAATAAATAAATAAATTAATTAATTACTTAATTAATAAATAAATAAATAAATAGATAAATAAATAAATAAATTAACAAAATAATAAATAAATAAATAAAGAATATAAATAAATAAATAAATAAGTAAACAAATAAATAAACAAATAAATAAACGAATAGATAAACAAATGAATACACAAGTAATTTCTTGTACATGTATCTAAATTGGAATTTCCCTAGCAATTCCAATTTAGATACATGTACAAGAAATTACATTGCAAGAACTACGACTATGAAAAATGATTTTTTACTAAAGTGTTATCAGAGTGACCGCAGCGGGCCTTAAATTTTACCATTAGGGTGTTTATTCTTTCAGAGATCAATTCAGCATTCGCTCTTTTATGTAAAACTCTTGTAGAGAAATACCAGGGTAGATTTAGCATCATTTTCAAAAGTTTATTTTGTGCTGTCTGTAATTTGGCTATATGGCGCTTTGCGCAATCACCCCAAACCTGGCATCCATTCAAAATTATTGCTTGAAATATGACTATGTATTATCATTTTGTTTTCAATTGATAACAATGACTTTCTCTTTTATAAAGGGATATAAATGTTTAATACTTATATTTATTTTGTTCAGTGTTTCGCACACATGTTGATTAAACAACAGTTTTTTATCAAGATGGTATTTTACGGAAGAGCTCCATTCAATCGACACATTAGCCACTCGTAAGTGATTGGAGGGAATGTAACAAGCTTTTCTTTTTCGAGAGAAAAAGATAGCTTGTATTTTTTCCATATTTAACTTGATTTTCCACTTATTGAAATAGCTTAAAAGTATTTCTAGCGCATTGGAAAGATTCCTCTCGATAATGAGATATATTGAGATATTCATGCGATGTAAATACAACAGTGTCATCCGCGTAAGTAGCAATACCGCAAAGGGGGAGATTAGGAATATCTGATGTGAATATATTGTACAATATAGGTCCAAGTACAGAGCCTTGTGGAACCCCAGTGTTGCGGTATTTTATTTCAGACTGAACATTATTAACAGATACACTAAAAGAACGATTACTGAGGAAACTTTGAATTATTTTACACAAAAAGTACGGGAAATTGAAACCGATCATTTTGAAAACAAGGCCGTTATGCCACATAGAGTCAAACGCTTTTTCAATATCAAGCATAACCATACCAGTGGATTTTTTTTGAGAACGTTGTTCTTTCACGTGTTTGACTAATCTTAATACCTGGTGGGTAGTGCTGTGGGAGTTTCGGAAACCAAATTGTTCATTTCGAAAAATGTTATGATCTAGAATGAACTGCATTTACTTTTCCTTAATAACCTTTTCTAAAAGCTTACTTAGACTACTGAGCAATCTAATGGGCCTGTAACTTTCGACTTTGTCGGGAGGTTTGCCAGGTTTGTTGATAGGGATAACTTTTGCCAGTTTCCAAGAATCAGGGAAATAATTTTTATATTTAATAATAAATTTTATAAAACTGATGCCAGCCTTGGGTAATTCTTTTAAATAAAGGTTGCTTATTTTATCAAAACCAGGTGCTTTTCTTGCCTTGAGACTACTTAAGTGAAATTCAACGTCGTCGTCAGAGACGATTTCTATATGTTTTTAAATCTTATAATGTTTGTTTCATTTTTAATATTCATACATAGACTATTAAACAATTGTGCTCCTTTATACAATACATTATTTTGAGTTATTTCTCGCCTATATAGGGCTAAGCGGAACTTAGCCACGTTTCTCAGATTATAATAATTTCCTACGTATTGCAAGCTACGTTGTAGGTGTACAGGATATAGCCCAATGTAAATATAAAGATCAGAACATTTACTTTCAGTCTTTGTTCAATATTTAACCATTCTAGTTCTCTTAGCATATCAGCACTATGCGATCCTAAATTTTAATATACATCTCATCACTCTGTTTTGCAATATTTGGAGACAGTTAATTTTGCTAGCATTACATAAATGCAGGATTGAAGAACAATAGTTGATATGTAGTAATACAATTGAATTATAAATATTTGTTGCACAAGTTATGGATATTCTTTTCCTAACTCTAAAAAAAAGTAACCTTTTATCTATTTTTCCACAAATATAATCAGCATTGTCGTTAAAAGAAAGCTTATTGTTTACAATTATTCCTAGATATTTAATTTTACTGAGGCACTCAATGGTACTATTATTGATCTTAATATTTATACTATCACCATTTGCACCAATGCAAATACATTTAGTTTTTGTGACATTTGACATTAATCTATTCTTACATAGCCATACATACAGATTGCCAGCATCAACATTTAGTTCCAATTCACGAGTACTTAAATTTTTTCCCAACAATATAAATTAAAGTGTCATCAGCAAATAAGGATATATTTGAAAACTCAAGACAGTCTCCTAGGTCATTTACATATAACAGGAATATTTTACGCCTAAGATCGTTCCTTGCGGTACCCAGGTTAACTTCTTTAGGCGTTGAAAACACATTCCCCAGATTTACTCGTTGCGTCCTCGAAGAATGGAATGATTGAAACCATCTAAGTTCCTTGTTGTTCCTTGTTCATGCTTGTATAGCTTTTGTAACAAAATATCTCTGTCCACAGTTTCAAAAGCTCTCTTCAAGTCGAGAAAAAGAGATAACACCATATTTTCAGCATCCAATTCCTTCTTCCATTGGTTTAATACCCAAGCCAGGGCTGTCTCTGTTGAGCGGCCTTTGCGAAAACCAGACTGTTCTTCACAAGGAGTTCCCTACTTTGTTAGAAAACTCTCCGACTGCTTACGTATTCTTTGACTCCGCGTCAGTGGGATAACGCAAGACAGAACGCAGAAAAGATCGATGGCGCGTACAAGTTCTGAGTGGAGAAGGATCTCAGCCCAATCGTTTCTCTGTCTGCAGCAACCACTCATGCTATCGTTCTCTCAAAAGTGGAAGCGACATATAGTTTTATGTTTACCTCCGAACGACGAAGTTTGAGAAAATTTTTCAGGACAGATATTACTTTTAAGCATTGTCAGTGTCTTGAAAGAGGTGGGAGCACTCCAGTGATAGTTAATTTGATCCCAACGGCAAATGCTGAGTGCACCAGGTTTGAAAACCTAATTAAAGCATTTTGACTTTGCTTTTACTGGGAATCGAATCGGGGACCCCTCGAATAATGGCCAGCCAACTGCGCCATCCAATCGTAATCAATTGGTGCTAGGTCCGAGCTATGTCAGGTGGATGCATAAGGACCTTCCAACCAAGCTCCCGAAGCTTCTAGTGAATCATTATCAATATGTGCGGTTTGGTGTTGTCTTGATCGAACATAATTCCTCTCATATGAGCCCAACCTGGAAACTTCTGAGCGATTGCTTCCTTCAGCCTGTCCAATTTTTGACAAAACAATTCCGAAATAAGAGTTTTGTAGTTGCTCATAGTAAATGATTCCCTCCCAATCCCACCGAACAAACATCAAGACCTTCCTGATCATCCAGACCTTCTTGAATCCATTCGGTCGTTTTCGCTTGACGATGTCGTAAGTGATCCACTTTTCGTCACTAGTCACCATCCACTTCAAAAATAGGCCGAAGTTGTTGCGATTCAACAGTGATTTGCAGTTAGAAGTTCTGTTCATGAGGTTCCTTAACTTTAACTCAAGCTTCGTTTTGTATTCTGCCTTGTTCAAATGGTTCTTAACGGTTTTGTGTGCAATGTTAAGTTTGAAACAGTGCTTGCTTGATGCTCGAACTCGACGATTTCCATGATTTTATCGACATTTTCGACTGTTGGACTTCCTGAGTATGGAATTCAAGCGAAAGCCTAAACAATTTAAGAGTCTGGAAATTCTTCTACACTAAGATACACATACCTAAGCTCGTCTTCGAAAGGGATTTCTCAACCAGCATTCTCCGCAGATGATACTGGAAGTTTGAGCACCATAAGCTGTCCCTTGCGAATTTTAACAGGTCGATCGAGAAGGTTCGGCTCTGTTGACATCCAAATCACTGCAGCGTCTTTTATACAGAGACTCTAGCGATAAAGAAAGCTCTGTCCTGGTTAAGAAAAGATATATTATCAAGCACACATTAAAAGCAGTGATCAAATCTTTCTTTCCCGAATTGTAGTCTTTTAACCAGAAAAGTTCTGCGTGCGATCGTTATTGCTGATCGGGCTGATGTCCTTTGAAGAAGAAGGTTCAACTAGGAACTGTACGGGTTGTACAGGGATATAAGTCTAGCTAGGCGTCTACGCATCCTATGAGTATGATGTGTAAGGCCATGTAGGGCGTATGAACAATTTAGGGAGCACGTCAACGTACAAGGTTGGGCACACAAGTCAAAGGGGATCGCAGAAGAGTGCATCGCCTAATCGAGAGAGCTAGCCAACAATGGGCCCGGCTGGACAAGCACATGGGGTGAGGCTCAGGTCCACCTCGGACTGTAGTCCTATGAAGAGGAAAAAGTCTTTCAACGAGATAGTCAAGTATTAACGTATACTACATATGCGGATGCCGGGACACTGCAATATTCTAGAAAGGTGTGAAACAAGCGAACTGGATAGAAAGGACACTGGTGCCGTACTTTTACCGTCCATCCCAACTGTGAAGCATCTTCTGATGCCAAAAACACTTATTCATGCAGACACGCAGATAGTCTTCCAATACAAATACAATAATAGAATGACTATGTGCAATCATAGAACCATTGTCGACGTCATAACCGGGCATTGTCCCATTAGAATACACGCAGATGCTTCCCTAAAATGACTTCTGCAGAAGCTGCGGAGTCAAAACGGAGGAGGAAGAGACTACTGCGCATCTTTTGTGCGATTGCAAGGGCCTCTGATCACATTGAAGAAGTCACATAGACGCCTTCGACTTAAACAAACTCACGGAACTTCTTTTTTTAGTAGCCCTAAAGTCCGCGGTGAACCGGGGCCTAAGCAATGTAGCATGCGCTGACCTGTAGCATGACGTAGTCATCTTAAGCGTTGGATCAGTAGACGCCTGGCCAGGCTCATTTCGCTTTACAGTCCGTACAGTGCATGGTTGCATCTTCCTCGCACAAATATCGTACGCAGAAAAGACCAAGGGCTTTATCATTTGCTTTTGAGATAGTCCAGGCTTCCTTCCGGAAGTAAGTAGCATTAGCACAGTCATCTCCACCACTTTATCATCCATCAGATTCGCGTGGTAACACATCGGGTCTACTCTGGCTACTTCGAACCATCAGTGAGACTACTTCGAACCATCAGTCAGCTACTCCAACCAATCCTAAATGTACAAGTACAATAATTTTGCGACAGCTGACCAATATCTCACGCTCCACGATCGGCTCAAGAACAGATAGCTCAGGTTTTCATTCAGGACCCGCTTCACAGCAACACAGGCACAACGAGTCAGTGGCTGACGACACCACTTCGGCACGTGACATGATCGGCTCCCTATCGCTGCTACATTCATTGTATCTTGCTAAGCATATCCGATACACAGCACGAAATACCATCAAAATTGGATAATTAACCAGCGCGTAATCAGTTCTTTGCAAAGACGAACAAGGCCTTAAAGAAAACCAATTAGACGTATCTACGAAAGACGACACTGAATTCCTCGTAGATTATCTCGAATTTACTGATAGGCGCGTCTCTTCGCGTGTGTGTATAAAAGCTCGCTTCCACTGGGTAACTTCATTCAATTCTCTTAGCCTTGTCGAGATCTTAGCACAATGACTCGTAAGTTGGCAGCGTTCATTGATACAAACAGTCTATCCTAATATCCTTATTCTCCACAGGTTCTTTCGCCGTCTTACTTGTGATTGCCGCAGTGGCATTTGTTGGCATCTCAACTGTCGCCGCAATTCAGTGCAATGAATCTATGGTTGGAAAATCATATAAGGCCGATACGCCACTATATTACATGACGTGCGTGGATGCAAACACCGAAATGGAGCTTACCTGCCTCGCTGGTTCGGGATATATAAACAATGGAACAGTCACTGGCTGCGTCCCATGGCAGCTATGGAGTTGCACCAGTAAAGAGGCAGCCCCAGAATGTAGTGCAGGTTGTGTGGGATCCTTTTTCCCAGCTAATAATCCGCAAAACTACTATCAGTGCACGTCAACTGGAAATTACACCGTGGGAAGTTGCCCCGACGGTACTGCATTCGTCCCCACCGCAGCTACCAACGATCTATCCCTTAGTTGTGTTCCCTGGGCCAACTGGTGGAAAGCATGTCCTTATTAAGCATCAGAGGATGTCCCATTTATTGAAATAAATTAATCGCATATTATGCTTCTAGATACACTTTTGTTTGCTTAATTTTTTGGTGTTACTTAGATACTCTCTGGGTTTTTCTTGGGGGATGTTGCATGCGCTGAATGATGCAAACACATTGGACTCTCTCTAACACGAACATTTTCCCCATATTTTACACACATTTCTCTCAATTTTTCATACAAAAACCTCTTTCTAATTCAAACACTCTCTAACTCGAACAAATTACGGTATCTCGTGACAATTCGACATTCACTTCAATTTTGCAGCCGATCTTACCCTGTTATCCAAAGCGAGGTCTGACTTTCATTTCGTACAATTTTCCACCCACTTCCAGATCGTACATGACAACGTACGCCGTACCACCTTAAATATTGCAAGGCATTGCTGCAAGAGTCGGGTTCGTTAAGATCGTCTAAGAGTAGTTCGGTACTGCCAATGGAGCAGTACGGTCAACAAGAAAGCGACACTATTGGTAAAAAAAGCAATCTGTCAAGGAGTCGGAATGTACCATTTACAGGGGGACACAATTTACAGCAGATGACAAATCGCATCGAGACTAGCAGTTAGGTTCTGCATTTCACTTTCACTCGAAATGAAATTGATATAAAATGAGATTTTGAGTTCTACAATTCACTTTTATCGAAATCACTTTTCATCCTTTTTTGAAGTGTCAAGCGATGTGAATTTCCGTGTTCCACATTTCGACTTGATTGATTTTCAGGTGATTAATACGCATTTAGCTACAGCGCATTCAAGAGTTCGGACGTTGACGTTTTAAATAAGTAGGATACATAATATAATAATAATATGGGTGGCCCGACAGTCCGAGGCGAACCTGGCCCTAGCTTCTCAGCAACCACTCGTGTTGTACGTGCTATTATTCTTTCACGAGTGGAAGGGACCTACAGTCTTATGCCGACTCCGAACGGCAAAGTTGAGAAGCTTTTTCTAGACAGGGATACTCTTTGAGCATTGTCAGTGACGCGAAAGAGAGGAGCTGTGAATTATCAAAGGTGGTAAATTCGGGTATCGAACCTGACACCCTCTGCGTAGGAGTCGACGCACTTACCCACTACGCCACTGCGACCACAGTAGGATACATGTCACTCACTAACTCAGTTACCCCTGAAGAACTGTACAAAGCATGTAGGAAAATATCCGAAAGAAAAGCGCCTGGACCCGACGGCATCAAATCAGCGAAGCGATCAAATCAACGGTCGAGACGAGACCAGAGTTATTCTTAACAACGATGCATAAGTGCCCTGAGGAGGGTATCTTCAGAACCTTCATCGTACCGTCCGATATGCCTGATAGAAACTATAGGAAGGAGCCTGGAAAGCATCATATACGAGCGACTAATCACCGTGGCTGGGGATAGTGGGGGCTTTATCCGATCACCTTTAGAAAATTGAGTAGAGCAGCTGAAGCGATACTGTGCCGTAATAACACACGACGAACAAGGGCCTTCAACTCAGCAAACTAGTCATGCAATATGAGAGCCCTGACCAGAATGGGCACGCCATAACACCTGTAGAGGATAATCGTTATTTCATTCACCGGAAGCTCAGTTACCAGACTGACGAGGGCCCAAGGCACTACGAAGCTTCAGCGGCCGTCCCCAAGGATCAGTCATTGGACCTCTCGTCTAAAACTTAATGTACGGGGGAGTGCTACAACTTGACGCTACCACAAGGAGTCAAGACATTTGTTTTGCTGACGGTATTGCAGTAGTAACTGTGGCCAAACACATCCACGAGTTGGAAGCCACCACAAACGAAGCGATCGCCAGGATCAAGGAATGGATGGAATCCGCCGACTTATAACTAGCTGACCAAAAGACGGACGCTATCTTAATAACCAACCGAGAGGCTGTGGAACACGCGAACTTCCGGGTTGTTTCCCAGTTAATTCGATCTAAGGAGGCTCCAAAATATCTGGGGCTAATGCTCGACAACTTGCTGAACTAAAAAAAAGTAAAAAAGCATCAAGGATGCAGGCAACGCTTTTCGGAATGCTGCCGAACATTAGTGGACCTGGATACGTGGGAAGGATCCTGCTTTCCAGAGTGGAACGCTCTATCCTTGGCCATGGTGTAGTGGGTTAGTGCGTCGACTCCTACGCAGAGGGCGCCAGGTTCGAATCTCTAATCTACAAACTTTCATAATTCACGGCTTCCACCTCTTTCGAGTCACCGACAATGCTCAAAGAGTATTCCTATCTAGAAAAAGCTTCTCAACTTTGCCGTTCGGAGTCGGCATAAGACTGTAGGCCCCTTCCACTCGTGAAAGAACAATAGCACGTACAACACGAGTGGTTGCTGAGAATCTAGGCCTAGGTCCGCCTCGGACTTTCGCGCCACCAATATTATTATATTGTAAGCTCTATCCTTCTTTATGCTGCACCAGTATGGGCGGGAGCTCCAAGGGACAGCAAGGAAGCAATAAGATCAATCAGCAGTTTCCGAACAATTCCTGACGAAGCAGCCTGCGCCATTGCGGGTATGGTCCCTATCAACATTCTCGCCACAGAAATACAAAGGATTTACCTACGGAGAACGCTAGCCCAAGATGCCTGAAGAATGAAATAAAGGGCAACATCTATGGCACTGTGGCGAGCAAGCAATAGAAACCTGGAAAACGAGCTCACGAGAACTGCAACTAACATCTCACGCAGTTTTTGTCGGGCCATGGAGGTTACCGTAAAATACCTGCACAGATCCTGTCGCGACAGCTCATCTACCTGTCCAGAATGTGCGAGCGAATAGAAAGACGCAGAGCATGCAATATTCCATTGCAGACGCTTTGCCGTGGCGAGAAAAAGTCTACCAACTCCCGAGCTCCTAGTTAGCCATATGGCGGAGTCAGTTGACAAATGGCTGGAGATCGCCTCCTTCTTAACGAGCGTGCAGATCGAGTGAAGAAAAGCCGAATTGACAAGTATGAATCATACAGCACGATATGCTCACCAGCCCCGAAAGTAATACCTAACGGCAGTGCCGATAGGAGAGTGGTAGAAGAATGTATAGGTTTGATTTAGGGCGTAGGCGCGAACAAAAGGAGATTAGTATATCGAGAATCGTTAATGCTGGTAGCACGGGTCACCAGCATATTGAAGAAGATTCCACATCCATTGGCACAAACCTTAAAAAAAACATGTACACTCAGTCCCAAAATTGAGAATACAACGTAAAGGCGCCTGAATTCTCAACAAACATGATTTTAAAACGGGATACGAACAAATTTCTTAAGTTTTCTAAGGTAATTAAATTGTAGTCTCTTCTAACGGACACTCCTCATAAGCGGAAACATTTTAAGGAACGGAGTGAAAAAAATAATAGGACTCTCTTATAACGGGGCACGAACACCAAATTTTCATAATATAATCGTAAGTATACGGGTGGCGCTACAGCACGTAGACGACCTAGCTACTACAGCACTATGTGCTGCCTTTAAAAATTGTACAACTTTCCTAGATGGGATTCTTTAAAAGTCTCTCTGTTGCGGATATTCTGTTTATAATGTTGAATCTTTCTCTGGCAAGGTTAGGACAGTCGATTAATAGAGTTTCTTCCACCTGGCCACAGTACCTATAGACTTCTGTACTGATGAGGCCCATTTTATTGATGTGGTCCACACACCATCCTTAGGTCAGCGTTGTTGAGTTCTAAAGATTATTTGGCACCTTTGGGATTGCTGTTCTGTTCAATGAAATTCTCAGAGTGCTTAATACCCTCATGGCTGTTCCAAAACTGGTGCATTGGTTTAATAATCCATTTATAGATGAAGGTTAGTGTCCGGTGAATGTATAAAGATGGGAGTGCTCAATGAAGAGTACCTCAGTACCAGCCTTGGCTTGTTTATCGCTCTTCTTATTACCTACATGGTCTGCATGTGCTAGTACCCAGATAATCTTCAGCCTGTTATTTGCTGCCAGTGTATTCAATTTGAATTGTGACATTCTCAGACAGCCTTAACTCTATATAGCCTGGCTATCTGAAAATATGCATATTTTTATACTATTAGCAATGTGTTAATGGTGTAATGTGCAGCGTGGTTAATTGCGAATAGTTCTGCTTGGAAGATTTTCCTTGCAGAGAGGAATGTGTAGGCTACATCTTGCTCGTATCTCACCAGCGCCTACTTTGTTTCCAGATTTCGACCCATCCGTTTACCGTTTTGGGCTCCTAAGTGGGGTTCTTGTTCCATTCTTCTCACCACGGTATGGTCACGTCAAAGTATTTTTTAAAGATTAACTTGCGTCAATTCAAAAGTGTTATCTACTCGTTTCAAAATTTCTGGATTTACAACATTCCCTTCTTCCTAATTGTATGTTCCCTGTGAAGTTAAGGCTTCTTTTGCAGCTTCAGCCTGTATGGCAGTGTGTATCTGTGGGATGACCCATATTGGTTATATTAGTAGAAAAGCATGTCGTACGACAGCAAGACATACTCATTTATGTAATTAATTTTATTACATAATATTTATTTTATAAATTATAATTCTCATAATATTCATTGCAAATAGAATACTCCGGAAAGCAGAATATGTTGTTTATTAGAAAAATGTGATATGGCCATGAAAAAAAAAGTAGCTCGAGCCAGATTTAAACACAGAACGTGAAAAAAGCATGACCAACGCACTGAGCGAACGGCCCTCATCTATCAAGGACGGACACATACTTACATATGTACATAGCGCTTTATTAAAAGTAAGCGGTTTTCCAATAGGGACTTGACTTTAAGAGCGTTAACTACAATTTTCAGTCGTAATTCTTCTTCTTCATTTTTGGCTCAATGGGTTCGTCAATAGGCAAAATATGCGTTATTGGTCGGGTGAAAATCCACATGTGTCCAATGAATCACAAGTTCATCCACAAAAAATAACTGTTTGGTGCAGTTTGCATGCCGGTGGCGGCGTTATTGGGCCATATTTTTTCGTCGATGATAACGATTATCACGTTACTGTGATCGCGCCATGATTACCGATTATTTTTGGCCCGAATTGGAAGATATGGAATTGGACGACATGTGGTTTCAACAGGATGGTGTCACAACCCACACAGCACACGTTACAATCGATTTATTGAATAATAAGTATTGTGAGCGTGTTTATCTCAAGAAATGGGTCAGTCGATTGGCTGCCTCGTTCGTGCGCTGCTTGACTATTTTTTGTGGGGCTACGTTAAGTCATTGGGTTGTGCCAACAAGCCGACGACGTTGGAAGTACTCAGAGCCAACATTGAACGCGAAATAGCGGTCGTTTCGGCCAAAGTGTGTAGCCGAGTCGGTGAAAATTTGGTTCAACAAATCGACCGCTGTAAACGTGCCCGCGGTGGACATATGAACGAAGTTGAGTTCCTTTCATAAATGTTTTGATTGTACTTCAAGTAATATAATATAATAGATAATATAGTCCTTATTGGAAACTTAGATGATCCTTCCTTTGACTTTATAGTTCCGAAAAGTGAAATTCACTACCATTCATCGCATTCGAAAAAAATCGAGCAATTTTTTTGTCTGTGTAAATTTAATATGCTTGGGATCTTTATTCTTAGAGGCCCTACCTAGTAATCTTGACCCTTGAGTTTCGTGCCACCCAATCATCTGTAATCATTCGCTGAAGGTTATGACTTGTTGTCCCTCATGTCTTTCGGGTTTGCTAATGCTAATGCGTCGCTGTAATTTGTTTCTACGAGATTTCATTTATTCACAAGTGAATAACTCAAGTTCAGCTGAACCTTAAAACGGGTATACATAAAAAATGGCAAACCCTTCCAACTGGTGTACTTACTACAATATCTAAGTTATTACTATTGGTCTCGCTATACTTTGTAGTGCTTCCGTGCGTTTATTGGTAAAGAGAAACAGATAACAAACAAAAAAAAAACAAACAAAATCACTTCAGACTGTTCATCCCTGAGTCCAGTGAAAGGTTAATAATAAAAAAATGGATACCAAATTAACAGTTGAACAGAAGCTTCATCCAAAAGTGGAGTTCAAACTTGCACCATGAAACTGGGCATTTGGAAAACAGAATATGAAATGCTTATTCAAACAAAACAAAGCAAAAAAAAAGTTTTACTGCTTATAAAAAATAAATAATATCTTTTCATCCAGATTCGAACACACAGCCTACAGAAGCACAAGCAACAACATTAGTTTCAGAGTTTTTTCTTCGACCACATTCGGTGTAACTGTGACATACTTTCATACATAGCGCTTTATTATTAGTAGATACCTGTGGTCGGCGTTACTTATACAGATCCACGCTAGCCTTTGTATTTTATTGAATTTGCTTATGGTGCTTTTTTGTTCACATTTACTCCACCCAACTGTACCTCCACAGAGTGTGGTTGGTTTAATTATTTGGTTGTAGATCCACATGCTCATCTTTAGGTTTAAGCCTCATGTCTTGCCTACGAGCTGTTTTAGGAACCGGAGGGGGTTAATGGCCTTTGTGTATTTTTTGTTCATGGGAACATTCTAGGAGAGTTTCTGATCCAAGGACGTCTTCCATTAGTATTTAATGAAACAAGAAGTTATCTGCAACTTGGCAATATTGCTTTTCTTTGGGATGTATTTTCCAAGGATGTAGTGAAATAAGGCCGAGCGAAATAATGCCGAATTTCAAAATTCGTTGTTTTTACTTTAAGAAAGCGAAATATTGCCAAAATTCCATGTTCGGTCTTATTTCACTTTGCTTAAGTGAAGTAAAATAATTCAGATGTAAGGAAATAAAATTACAATACCAGGGTGGCCCGCTTCAGGATTTAATCTCTCTTGGCTTATGCAACTTTATTTTCTCTGCTCAAGTTATGTCAAAAACTATCAGGCAGGCGCCTGGAGGTAAC
Organism: Eristalis intricaria; assembly: GCA_964034865.1. Lineage (NCBI taxonomy): Eukaryota > Metazoa > Arthropoda > Insecta > Diptera > Syrphidae > Eristalis > Eristalis intricaria. Next base: position 139,018,364 of record OZ035873.1, read on the forward strand.
GTTTAATTTTATGTACCCTTTGGTATGTAATATTTTCAGAAGTCAAAAAAAAAAAAAACTGATGTGACAAATATTAAAAAAGACCAAATTAACTTCAGATTATAATATAGTAATATGGGTGGCGCTACAGCCCGTAGAGGGCCAGGGCCTAGCTTCTCAGCAACCACTCGTGTTGTGCGTGCTATTGTTCTCTCACGCATGGAAGGGACCTACAGTTTAATGCCGACTCCGAACGGCGAAGTTGAGAAGCTTTTTCAAGACAGGAATACTCTTTGAGCATTGTCAGTGACTCGAAAAAGGTCATGATTGGTGGTAAATTCGTGTATCGAACCTGGCGCCCTCTGCGTAGGAGTCGACGCATTAACCCACTACACCACGGCGACCCACATCTTCAGACTATACAAAATGAAATAAAGCCAAATTTGCCTTGTTTTGTTTTCATAAGTGAAATAAAGCCAAATCGGTAATTTGGCGTTATTTCCGAATTTAAAAGAAACAAGGCCAAATTTTTGGCTTTATTCGGTTGGGTCTTACTTCACGTCACCGTTTCTAAAATAAACAGGGGATTGATGATGTGAAAAATTAAAGATAAAGCCAATTTGGCAATTTCAAAAAAGAGGCGTTGTTTGTTAGTTTTGCTACAGGCGCCTGCTTGACAGTTGTTGACATACCCTTAGCGGAGCGACGAAGTATTATTTCGCTGGGCCTTTTTTCACGTCACGAAGTGAAAAGTGTGTGGGGGTATGCTACAGCCCTCCTGCTTGGTTCACTATAGGATTTGAGGTATTTTCAGAGGTTCTGAGCATTAGAATTTTCGTTTTATTCGTGTTTGCATACTTTACCTAAATTTTCATTCATAGACACTCGTACTTACCCAAAACCCTGTAGTGACACAAGCGGAGGAGGAGCATGCCCCCATACTTTTGGACTGTTTATTTTAGGAATTGTTTGGTTAAATAAACCCCTAAATTGGTCGTAATTCGAATAAATAAGAGATTTTTAGAGATTGTCAATATTATTCCCTCCGCGGACTTTTGAGTGTGTTCTTAGTTCCCATAAGAAAGTGGAGTACGTTCTCACTAGAGATAATGGAGGATAGAGATATCCAACTTCGGCCATTTTTACCCCAAGTCCACAACGAAGATGTAGTGGTAATTCCTTGTATTTCACTTGTATACAACGCTCGTCAATTCCCCACAATATGGCGGCCGATTCGTGAATTTTGTGGGAAATAACGACAGATTCATGAATTTAGTGAGATAATTGCATGAATCTGTCCACGTCCATGTACTACTATAGGGGCGGTGTTCAGAAATAGGGTCATATTTTTAGACGCATTTACTTTGAATTAAAAAAAATTTAAGAAAAAAAAAATATGTATTTAATTTTAGAATGTTTTATATTTGTACCTAATTCAAGAAAATGATGATGCACAATACATTTTTCTTAACTTTGAACTTTCCATTCGTGATTTTTTATAGTAATAGTAAAGGCAAGCCAAAGAAATCAAATCCATTCAATAACTATTCAATGATAAACAAAAAGCTTGATGTATATTACACACGATTTTCACTTATAATTAAATTGATCCCATCTATGAAAGTTTTTAAAATGTAGAATGCATCTTTTGGACACGTTTTGTTTACTTTCTTAATTTATTGTTTTTGCCTAATTTCCCCAACTTTTCGTGGTGAGTGCAAAAAGAAAACAAAACCTAACATATTTCAAATGTGAGCAAAGTTGTAAGAAAACTGAAGTGATTCAAATTTTTATTCCCACAAGTCTTCCATTTTCACCCATTTCACACGTTCTTTACATAAACACAAAACACCCACCACGAACATAAAACACAAAACATTTGTTTACGTTAATTGGCATGTGCATGTTGCTAACTGATTCAATCATACATATATATAAACATATTTTCATATTTTCTAGTGCGAATGCAATAGGCCTCTTGGGGAAACCGAACAACCGGTTAAAAAAACTCTGTTAACGCACCATAAGCATACCTCAAGGGTGGTGTGGAAAATGCTTCTACACATTTTACACACCTACACTTTTTCAGAACTAATGCACTTTTTAAAACTAGAATTAGTTTGGACTTTGAGAGGTCCTTTCATGTGCATCTTGTTCCTCACACACTTCCTCACACCTCACACCAAATTAAATCTTTTTTAATGAACAACAAAACTAAGCTTTTCACATATCTTTAGACTATCGTAAGAGTCAATATATTTTATCCAATAATATACGTGATGTGTTTGTCATTCTGTCAATCTTTTGCAATAATTAATCGCTCGTTTTACTACAAAATGGAAAAGATTCGGTTTTAATTCCCAAATCGTGGTTTCTTGATTTCAGCTTTTTGCGAAATTAATAAAGCGTCAAATAATTTATCCACCTCATCTGCTTGGAGGGGAAGTCTATCAGAGGTTCCACATCTATTCTCAAAAGCTCACACGTATTCACAGACACGGGAAAAAAAGCGTATAAAAAACGCTGTCAACGAAAAAACGAAAACGTTGGATATCTCTATTATAGGATATCTCTGATTCCCACCTTGTATGGGAACTAACCCCCTCAGTGGACTTAGTTTGCGGGGAATTAATTGTCTGCACCCTTTTCGTCTGGCCGGCGCCTATATCCAAAGTTTTTTCCAACAAGTACGGTTGGCTTTGCAAATTCTATTGCCTTCTCTCTAAATTCAGCTTTATTTCACAAGCAATGTTCGACGTTATTTTCCTTTAGCAAAGTGCAATAAGACCGAACATGGGAATATGGCGTTATTTCGCTTTCAAAGATTCGGTGTTATTTCACGCCACCTTTTAAAAGTAAAAACTTGCTCTGGATCATTAATTTTCAATCTTTCTTTTTTTGCAAAATTGAAACTGATTCGATTAGCCTCTTTTTCTGGTTTGATTTGATTTCATTCATTTCCACCAGGAAATTGTACACCATCTGTCCACCATCATGTCGGTAAATAGTAAGCGCAAGGAGTACCAAACACGTATTAACTCTTGATTACATTACAACCAAAACTTAAATGTAAGTCGCACTCGCTCAATCTCAACGAAGCCACCCAATTTCAAGGACAACCAACACGCTGTCCATTCTCATTGGATTGTGCCAATTGTAATGCCACTCTGTTGACTGCTGTATCTTATTATCTTTATTCACTACTTGTTAAGACCTAATACACATTACTAGTCAATCCGATCCATATGTTTGGAACGGAAATTCATTCTTGTATAAACATCTTACAGATAATAGAGGCCCCACGCCATTAGAAAACAATTCAACACCAAGATAAGCAAATGCTTATCGAAAGGGGAAGGACGGGTATCAAATCTTTCGACAGCCAAAGCAATCTATTTAAAACAGATCTGCCAAAGCGTGTTAATTAAGACTTATCATTTTCATTTATCGATTGGATACCTCCTTGATCACTCACCAGTTTGCCTATATAAGTGGCTTGGATGGTCGATAGTCAGTTAAGAACGAGCCTTCCGAGCAGTGAGCACAATGGGTGAGTCATTATCGCCAGCTGGCTAGTTTCCAATTCTGAGTTATTTCATTTTTGGTTTGGTTTCCTTTCAGTTTCAATGAAGTTGATCGCAGTTATCGTCATCTTGGGCTTTGGCCTGGCCAGCGGACAGTGTCCCTGCAAATACACCAATGAGCTGTGGGGTGATGTGAATCCGAATCTCTTTTACTTCTGCAACCCATCCTCGAACTCTGCTGTTCAGATGCAGTGCGGCGATGGATATGGTTTCCTTAAGAACGGTGCTGCATCGGGATGCGTTCCATGGTCGCAGTGGCCGTCGAATTGTGTCAAGCAAATCAATACAACACCAGTGTGCACCAGCACTAACCTGAACCAACCCCTGCCCAGTTTGAATCCAAACAAATACTACATCTGTTTGGCCGCAGGACAAACTCCTTCCCTGTTGACATGCGTCAGTGGCAGAGGATTCGTCTCAAGTGGCGGGTACATGGGCTGTGCCGAATGGTCTCAGTGGCGAAGCATCAACAACTGTAACACTTACTAATTATTTAAATTTTAATAAAATTATTCTAGAAGCATAAATTCGTATGTTTTATTTAAACATTTTCAACGGATTACGGTTCGTCCAGCATCGACACCATTTTATGTCAAAAATCGGTAATATAATAATTGGTTAATTCTGTTTAGCGTCGAAAAATTAATATTTAGGGTAAGGCTCGACTCGATTTGCTTTATCAAGTCTGGCTTTTGATTGCATTCAGTGAACAAGAAAACGTTGGTAAGGCCACAAGAACTATCCTCTACCCAGGCTTATCAGTACAGACTTCTTCTTTATTTGGCGCTACAGTCCGGGGTGGACCTGGGCCTCAACCAACAAGCCTCTCAAACTAGCACGGTCTCTGGCTAGGTATCTCCAGTGTCGCACGCCAAGTTGGTTCTTCTCCACCTGGTAGCGCCACCTTAAACGCGGGCGTCCTCTGTTGCGTTGTCCCACGGGTTCGGAGTCGAAGACTCTCCGGGCCGGAGCTGAGTTGTCCATACGCTCTACATGGCCTAGCCATCTTAGGCGTTGGATCCGAAGACGCCTGACTAGACTCATGTCGCTGTACAGTCCGTACAGTTCGTGGTTGAATCTTCTCCTCCAGAAACCGTCAACGCAAACAGGACCAAAGATCGCACGCAGAGCTTTTCTCTCGAAAAGACCAAGGACTTCCTCATCCGGTTTTGAGATTGTCCATTCCTACGCACCATAAAGTAGGACAGGGATGATCAAGGTGTTGTATAATGTTAGATTGGTCCTTCGAGAGAGGTCTTTACTACTCAATTGCGTCTTGAGCCCATAGAAACAGCGGTTGGCAAGAGTTACTCTGCGTTTGATCTCGGTACTGATGTTGTTTGTACTATTTACTGCGGAGCCAAGGCAGACGAAGTCCTTGACTACCTAGAGGTTATAGCTGCCCATTGTGACGCTCTGTTAAAGGCGTTGATGTTGTGTGTCCTTTCTTGATGCCAGCATATACTTTGTTTTGCCCTCATTCCCCTCTAGACTCATTTTAGCCGCTTCCGTCTCAATGCCAGCAAACGTCTCTTTGACCGCTCGCTGTGTTCTGCCAATCACGTCAATGTCATCCGCGTATGCTAGCAGTTGTACGGACTTCTGGAAGATGGTGCCTCTAGTGTTGGCGTGTGAGTCTTGCACGATGTTTTCCAGGATGATGTTAAAGAAATCACATGACAGCGCGTCGCCTTGCCTAAAACCTTTTTTTGACATTGAAGGTCTCTGTGAGTTCGTTACCGACCTTGATGGAGCAGCGAGAGTTCTCCATCGTCATCCTGCACAACCTGACGAGTTTTTGAATGTCAAAACTAGACATGGCGTTGTATAGCTCGTCCCTATGCACGCTGTCATATGCGGCCTTGAAATCGACAAAAAGGTGGTGGGTGTCGATTTGCATTTCTTGGGTCTTTTCCAGGATCTGCCGTAGTGTGAAAATCTTGTCGATGGTGGACTACCCTGGCCTGAAGCCACACTGATGTGGACCTATCAGGTTATTAATAAACGGCTTCAGGCGAGTACACAAAACGGCAGAGAAGATCTTGTAGGCGATGTTCAGGAGACTTATCCCTCTATAGTTGGCGCAGTCAAAGGGGTCTCCTTTCTTATGGATCGGGCAAACGATACTGAGATTCCACTCATCGGGCATGCTCTCCTCCGACCATATCTTACAGATGAGCTGGTGCATACGCCCAACCAGATCATCTCCAGCTGTCTTAAAGATTTCAGCGGACAGTCCGTCCGCACCGGCAGCTGTGTTAGACTTCAGTCTTGGTATTGCTATCTTGACCTCGTCTAAGTCGGGGGGACGGAATTCTCGTCGATCATCGTCGATGTTGAGTGGAACATTCTGCCTGACAGCGGTATTGGTGTCTTCGTCGCCGTTTAGCAGTCTGCAGAAGTGGTTCTTCCAAATTCTCAGTATCGACTGCGACTCTACTACTAGTTGTCCATTCTCGTCCCGGCAGGCTTCTGTCTGAACCACGGATAACTGTTTTACCCTCTGGTAAGACTTTCGGACATCGTTCCTACCGTAGCACCTCTCCATCTCCTCGAACGCGCGCTTCTAGTGCTATTTCTTCTTTCTGATGAGAAGCCAGTTCTCGTTCCTTCGTCTCTGTTCGTAGAGCTCACGAACAGCTCTCGTCTTTCGTTGCAGCGTTGCTTTGTGGGCTTCCAGCTTCGCTGCATGTGCCAGCCTACACTCGTTGTCAAACCATGGGTTTTTTTTAGGTGGTGGCGTAAAACCCAGCACACCAGTGGCAGCATCTTTGATGGCTTCTTGACAACGCCTCCAATCTTCTTCGATTGTTTGCGCAGGTGGCGACGAACTTAGAGAGAGATTCCGGGAGACTCGATCGGCAAAGATCCTAGCAGTCCGTTGCGATTATAGCTTTCCGACGTCAAACGCTCCTGAGATGAGATTTCTTCGTGCAATTGTGGGAATTACTCCCCTTGATAGGGTGAGAAACACGGCAGTGCGCGAGGGGCTCAACGTTAGGCAGCTGCTTCTTCGAACGGAAAGGACTATGCTTCGATGGTTTGGTCACGTTGCACGAAGGTCCCCAACATCATGGCTTCTGAGGCGGACGTTGAGTGCGATTCCCTCAGGTAGGCGACTGCTTGACAGACCCAGGATGAGGTGGTTGGACCAAGTCCATACGCTCGCCTGGTTACGCTTGGGCATTGCTCCTGATGAGTTAGAGTCGATGGCGGAGGATCGATTTGCTTGGCGGTCTCTCGTGCCTCTCCCGCGAACCCTTTAGGGGATCATGCGGGTCAGGAGATGATGATTATGACGAAAAACAAATTTCATATTACTTATTGTGAACATGCTCCTGCTGACCATAATCAGGTGATTGATGGTGACAATCACATTGGTCCCCAACTTGAACATCGATAAGACCTCACTGTGGAAACTGCAAGAGCCAGCGATGCTTTGCCTTTTTATTTATGTGTTTTTTTTGCAAGCGTATCCGCTTAAGTTGCTCCATATATTTATCGCCGTTTGTGAAATAGGAGCGGATAAAAACAACGCTTATCTGTGTTATCGATAAATTTATTCATTCATTCTTTAGGTTGGTGTACATATTTACAAAATTATACACCTGAAAGCATTTTTCCATGTATTTCTTAAAATTTGTAGGAGTGGTTGATGTATCAAATAACTTTGAAATAATTTTGCATCCGTAAGTATGCAACATTTGGTATACCCAGCTTGTCTGGGCTATGCATGTATGTTTCGTAAACGATTATTTTCATTATTTCTTTCATTCGATGAAAATTGTGATTATATTGATAATAATTAAGTACTTTTGAACTTAAAGTGGTGTTCACACTACTCAATGGCAAACCGAATATTGTGCCTATTAACGATCAACTATCACATTATACGATTCTACCCCCTAACTGTCATAAATATCGTCGGTTCTGCCAAGATTTCATGATGAATTACTACCTTTTTTTCAATGAAAGAAGCAACAAGATGAATTTGCATTTGCTTAATTTAGCATACACAAATGTGCGAATAATATTTGTGCTACTGCATTTTAGAATTGTTTATGCATCTCCAAATGATATTCCTTATAAGGTAAACTGCCCTAATTCGAGCCTCCTTCATGAATTTGGTACAAAAGCTAAGCCCCTGCTTTGCAGACAATAACGGTATTTTAACAGAAAAAATCTGTCATATCTTTTCTTTGTATCGTATAATTAATTTTCAGGTTATTTGTCCTCAGTTGTTTTTAAAATTCACAGTATTCAGTAGTGTTCCGTAAGTGAGAAAAATCTGTGTAATTTCTGAAATTTCTTAAGAAACTAGATACTTTGACTTAGAAAGTAAGTGATTTTCTTTAATTGTTAGTTGCCTTATTAAGGCTTAATGTAACAATAATATTGTATATTTTAGTATATCAAAAGCAAAAGTAAGCAAAAATAGTTATTTATTAAAATATATTGGGGGCTCGTTACTAGGGCGAAAAAATGAGGAAATCCCCTCCCGGCTCGTTATTGGGTTAACACAAAATAATCGAATTCCAGTAACAAAGCCGGCCAATTTCGAACCAAAAATTTAAATACGGCATTTTATGTATAAAGACTTTTTACTAATTGCATCTCTTATTAATGTTTTTATGTTATATCTGATAAGTATTTAAGTATATTAATTCCAAGCTTTGTAATAAAAGTTGTTACATATAGAAATAATGCCATTTGAACTGTAAAAGTCTGATAATGTATGTTGTGGTTGGTTTGAGGTTGAGGTTGGTTGTGAAACCAAGACAATGCAATTTTTGTCCGACCGTACTAGATTGATCGTTTTAGATTGAAGATTAAATTCGATATTTATGAAACCAGTCAACGGGCACACAAACTTTTAATGTTTACATATACCTTTATGTTTCCGAATTTTAATTGTCATGTTTGTTGTTATTTCGTACGGAATCGTATAGGACAAGCTACCAATTTTTTGGATACTGTATAACTATATTTTGTGAGTCGCCGTGGCGTGCCAGGTTCGAATCCCCAATCTACCAACTTTCATAATTCACGGCTTCCACCTCTTTCGAGTCACTGACAATGCTCAAAGTGTATTCGTGACTAGAAAAGGCTTCTCAAACTTTGCCGTTCGGAATCGGCATAAAACTGTAGGTCCCTTTCACTCGTTAAAGAACAGTAGCACGCACAGCACGAGTGGTTGCTGAAAGGCTAGACACAGGTCCGCCTCGGACTGTCGCGCTACCAATATTATATTATTATTACAATAATGTTTTGTACTTTTTTTAACGTGTAAGTACATATGTATAAATATTTTCATAATTAATATTTCAAATGAGATTATATTTTGGAGCTATGACTTTTTTATTCTTTCCGTTTGTTATTCATTCAAAACCCATTGAAATACTAACGAGAAAAGAATGGACGCAAAAAGGAAATATAAGGTTATTTATATTTGTTTATTTTTTATGTTCTTTCCTGCTTTTGTTAATTTTTGTCATGAATTTATTTAATATAATAGTTTTCCTTTTTACCTTTTAAATGAATTAACTGTAAAATAACTATGATTTTATTTGAATGCTATGATTTATATGGGGGCTCGTTGCTGGAACGCTAAGGGCTCGAATTTGGAACAGGGGGGGGGTGCTCGTTACTGGCTCATGTCTCATTTTCTATTTTATTTAAATTTATTAAATTTGAGCCCTATACTTACAAAAAGTTATTATTTATACCAAACAGCAATACATCAAGCATTCTAGGATTGGTGAAATTGTTTTTAGTCATCTAAGTACTTGATTTTGAGAGAACAACGAACTCAAAACATTCCTTAAGGGGGCACGCTGCTGGGTAGCTTATCCTATAATTTGCGCAGTTTGTGTTTCCTAATAGGCCCAAAATCTCGTGGCCTAAATTAAATTATTTTAACACATGTAATATTGCGAAACTTCGATCACTTTATCCCCGCCAAGAACATTGTGCCCTTAAAAATAAAAAAAATGTATAACAAAAGTAAAATAAAATGAATTCATCTGCTCCAAGGAAACTAGTCCCAAAATACAGTCGCTCAGTCTCAAACAAAGCCATCCAATTTCAATTGTCATCACAATCCGAACTCTATCCATTCTCCTTCAATTGAGCAAATTGTAATGCGGCTGCCACTCTGTTGACTGCTGTATCTTATCATCTTTATTCACTACTTGTTATGACCTAATACACATTACTAGTCAATCCGATCCATATGTTTGGAACGGAAATTCATTCTTGTATAAACATCTTACAGATAATAGAGGCCCCACGCCATTAGAAAACAATTCAACACCAAGATAAGCAAATGCTTATCGAAAGGGGAAGGACGGGTATCAAATCTTTCGACAGCCAAAGCAATCTATTTAAAACAGATCTGCCAAAGCGTGTTAATTAAGACTTATCATTTTCATTTATCGATTGGATACCTCCTTGATCACTCACCAGTTTGCCTATATAAGTGGCTTGGATGGTCGATAGTCAGTTAAGAACGAGCCTTCCGAGCAGTGAGCACAATGGGTGAGTCATTATCGCCAGCTGGCTAGTTTCCAATTCTGAGTTATTTCATTTTTGCTTTGGTTTCCTTTCAGTTTCAATGAAGTTGATTGCAGTTATCGCCATCTTGGGCTTTGGCCTGGCCAGTGGACAGTGTCCCTGCAAATACACCAATGAGCTGTGGGGTGATGTGAATCCGAATCTCTTTTACTTCTGCAACCCATCCTCGAACTCTGCTGTTCAGATGCAGTGCGGCGATGGATATGGTTTCCTTAAGAACGGTGCTGCATCGGGATGCGTTCCATGGTCGCAGTGGCCGTCGAATTGTGTCAAGCAAATCAATACAACACCAGTGTGCACCAGCACTAACCTGAACCAACCCCTGCCCAGTTTGAATCCAAACAAATACTACATCTGTTTGGCCGCAGGACAAACTCCTTCCCTGTTGACATGCGTCAGTGGCAGAGGATTCGTCTCAAGTGGCGGGTACATGGGCTGTGCCGAATGGTCTCAGTGGCGAAGCATCAACAACTGTAACACTTACTAATTATTTAATTTTAATAAAATTATTCTAGAAGCATAAATTCGTATGTTTTATTTAGACATTTTCAACGGATTACGGTTCGTTCAGCATCGACACCATTTTATGTCAAACAACGGAGATATACGGTTGTCTAGATTCGGAAATATTTACATATGTCTTATTTTTAAAGTGAAGTTTCTTAAATAAAGAAAGCAATTTGAATGCATTCAGTGAACAAAAATTGTTGAGAGTGCGTGCGAGAGTCAGTGCAACATTAGTGCAAGCATTAAAAAAAAACCATGCATGCAGGAGCAGCCATGGGTGATGTTCTTTTTTAGGGTTATGTAAACAAAATTCGTTAGACCAATTCAAAGTACCATGGAAGGTTTAAACCTTCGCTAATCCGGACTTACAACAATCCGACAATTTTGAAGAGTGTTTTTTTTTTTTGTTTTTACGTGTCATTCTGTCCACACCAAACGTTTTTTCTCGTGGGCCTGGGCCTAGCTTCTAGGGCCCCCGCTCCTGTTGTGCATGCCGTTGTTCTTGTACGAGTCGACTTGATCTACAGTTTTATGCCGACTCCAAACGGAGAAGTTTGAAAAGTTTTTCTAGACCGGAATACCCTTTTAGAAAGGTGGGGCCGTGAATTATGAAAGGTGTATGGATTGACCCTGGAACCCCTGGTGTAGTAAACGACGTTAGAAACTACAAAAAAAGTGCATCGCAAGAAGAAAATTATTTCAAATTTTTTTAGTGGAAGTTGAACTTCTTCGTTAGAGCAAAATTTGAACTGTAAAATGTATTGCAAGCAGCAACATTCAGTAAACAGAGGCTTAAGTGATGAAAGACACAAATTGACAGACGATTCACTTTGTTCCGTTATAGGTAAACAAAAATGAAAGAAACATAACGAAACTGATCGAAGTGGGTGCTAGTATTATGGCGGTTGTTTTTGGATTTTGGAGGTTGGTTTTGATTTTGTAGAGTAATTGCATTGTGTTCTTTAAAGAGGTATGTATAATGAAAAACGTTCTACCAAATGTGGTAATTATATTGCATTTCGAGTGTTTGTCAATACTTTTCCACTCGTTGAGTATTGGAGTGCGAGATGTTATATTTTCTTCAGTGTAAATTCATTTGTTCATAGCATGTAATTAACAAAAAAGCAGATATTATTCATGCCAATCTAAGGTCGATTGCAATGTTCCCATTTGAGGTCCTAAAATCAAAGTAGTTAAATTTTAGTGTAAATTTTTATATAAAAATGCAATTTTGAAGAAAGTAACTAATGCAATTAGTAACGATATTAAGGTAACCGGGATTCCGAAAAAAATTAACGAATAGGTATGGGTACTCGGTTTGTCGTTACCTTGGTAGCCCTAGTTACTACTCATATTAGCTTTAAATTTCAATTTGCATGTAAAATACACTAACAACGAATCCTATGTCCGCTTAAGTTACTCATCATATCTATCGCCGCTTAAGAAATAAGCGCGGATAAAAACAAAGCTTCCAATCTTTAATTTCTGTGTGTTCATTCCTGAATTCATTCATTCATTGTTTAGGTTGCTGTATGTGGCTTACACCTGCAGGTTTGGCTTATGTATCAGATTATTTGTAATTCTTTTGGCATCCATAAGTATGCAATTTTTGGTCTACCCAGAGTGTCTCTCCTATAAATTCCGTTTAGGTTTCGTAAACGATTATTTTCATTTGATGAACATTTCTTTATTTTATGATTATTAAGTGTTTTTGCTTTTAAGGTGATTGTCACTATACACAGTCACAAAACGAAGATTGTGACCATCAAAGATCAACCATCACCTTCCACGACTACACTCCTGACTGCTTAGCAAACGTCATAAATGTAGTCGGTGCTGCCAAGATCTTATGATGAATCATTAAGCGCCGATGATCGTTTTTTTGTGCACTTCAAAATTAGGCGTATTTGGATTTTGCGTATATATGCACTTAATTGATAATTCATTCCTAAATTTATTCATTCATTCATTAGGTCGGTGTACATATGCTCCTAAAAGCATTTTTTCATGTTTTTTTTACATTTGTAGAAGTGGTTGATGTATTAAATAATTTTTAAACAATTTTGCATCCATAAGTATGCAACACCAGCTTGTCTGGGCTATACTTTCCCTGTATGTATGTTTCGTAATCGAATCTTTTCATTCTTTCTTTCATTCGATGAAAATGTTGTTTAAATTGATGTATCGCCTTACACGATTCCACCCCCTGACTGTCAGAATTGTCGCAAATATCGTCGGTGCTGCCATGATTTTATGATGAATTATTAAGCCCCGATGGTCGTTTCCTGTTACAATTGTGGTAGACCTGTTTTCCATTGTGCGAAAATACCGTGCATTGTGGTTCTTCATATGCTATTTATCGTTTTTATCCAATGTTTCTTAATCTTCAACTCAATTTCCAAGAAAGATATATACTTACACAAAATTAGAAGGAAGTGTTACAACTGACGACTATTTTCCAAAATGTTAACTCAAAGGATAGTGAGGAGGTGTTAATTTCATTAATGAGAGCTGCGTTAACGTAGTATGTGAAATTTCTTAGAAATTGAATACGCTTTTTTTCATATCTACGTTTTCTCAGCCTTGAGTGAACGTATTTAACTCGGAAAGCTGGAGGCACATAATGAGAGACTTGTCCACAATGGATATACCAAACTATATGTTAAGGATAGTCATGGGCTATTTCAACAACAGAAGGTTGAGTTCGTGTGGTACACGGATCATAACAGTAGTGCGTCAGCGCAACGTCACAGCAACCTCTCATATGGAACATAAAGCGTCGTACACGCTGCCGGACAGAGTCAGAGTCATCAGATTCACTGACGATACAGCCATTGTCACAGTAGTAAAACACATCCACGAAGTCAAGATTCCCGGTTGGAAACCAAGCAATCAGATGTAAGGAATCGAAACTAAAATACCTCGGAGTTATGCTCGACTACAGGCTTAGCTTTTGGTTAGGTTAGGTTAGATTAGGTTAAAGTGGCTGACTGCTGTACGGAAAGTCAACAGCCATACTAAGTCCAGCATATGCTGGCAAATAAATATATATTTAATATAAATGTCAAGTTTCCTTAGCAAGAACGCGGCGCTGATGCAAACAGCTGCCGTGTACGACAAAATGGCGGTGGACCTGGATAGGTCCGTCGGATTCTGCTATCCAGAGTGGTTACTTCGGCTCTCTTCTACGCCGCCTCTATTTGGGTGGGAGCACTTGCAGTGGAACAAGAAGAAAGAAGGGCGGCGTCGGTGTACAAGCTCTGCGAAATCAGAACAGTTTGCGGCTTTAAAACTATATTAGAAGAAGGAGCTAGCCGGTATAGTCTTCATAGAAATTATCATAAGCGAGACGATAGTACGAAGTACGCAAACGGCGTACTTTCGGCTAGCCGCAAAACTGTTCAAAAGTTGATACAAGCCCAGGAGAGGGTCAATCGCAGTGGCCAGAGCGGTGGACCAATTCCATGGGATGAAGATACCCAAAAGCTCATACGGTGCCGTGACATTGTGGCGCACGACATTATGCCAAATTGGTACAGCGACACTTTTGAAAGCGTCATTAGGACAAATATTAACATTTGGCATAATGTCGCTTTCAAAAGCGTAGTTTGGCAAATGTATACAACCGTGGAGTTCTGTCTTTTATGCAGTTTCTGTCTGGGCACGATGGCTACCGCAAGTCTTTTTATTTAAGTGTGGACACGACAAATCGCCTTACTGCCTGGAAAAGTCCAAGCACGGAAGAGGATGCGGAACACGTGATGTTCATCTGTTGGCGTTTTATAGGGAACTGGACTGATCTGACAACTGAAGACAACATAGTCAGTTACTTGAGGTAGTCGGAGGACGGTGCAGGAAGCATTCCAAAGGGCACAAGAGCACATTTCTGTCGACAGAGCGCAAATGCCAATCAGCCACGCAAAGAAACACCTAACCGGAGTTCCAAGGGGGAGAGTGGTAGAAGAATGCTGGGTGTAGTACGAATGCGTATTCCCGAAATCGAGTAATCGTGCAAGCTAATGACATGCACTATTAGTATCTTTCGAAGATTGCTAAATCCTTGAACGTAAGAAAAAAATAAATAATTCTGAGATATTCAGGAACTCCAAGTTAATGCTGATCCTTGTACCTTTGGAAGTTTTGGAAGAATGTAATTCGTCTTTATCGCACACGGCCGGCCTAGTGATTCGTAAATTAGTAAGCTTATTTAATTACTTACTAGTTGTGTTGTAGTAGCTAGTTTACCATGCATGGTTTGATTCTGCAGGTATTTCCGAATTCAGGCTTATATCTTTAGAGGGAGTGATCAGCGATGTTGTCCTTCCAATTTTGTTCGGATTCGAGCCTAATGGAGAAATAGCAGGATTGCTACATCGTCCGTATATGAGGATTAAACTGCTCTACACTGGAACACTGGAGCGAACATTTTTCCAATTTCGTACGAATCGGAGGATTTTTTTTAAAAGTTGACCGGAACATTTGTTTTCCAAAAAATGCGACGCTACGCGTTTAATTCAATCTCTTTTTGACAAACATTCGTGTCAACCAAACGTTTCGTCCGATATATACCGAAAAGAATTTATCGTGGAGAATTGTACGACTACAGGTGTTATCTTTCCGGTAGAGTATGCGTCGCAGAAAAGTTTCCGTTCCGAACGGTAACCTCGCTATGGCAGACAACCTTGTCAACCACTAGTGGTGAAAGGACTCCGCCTTGCTAGGGATGAGTTGATCAGGTGCGATTGCGCGATGTATTCGCAGAGCCCTGCTTCAACTCCTGCTTTGTGACGGCTTTCTGAATTGCAACATTACGAGTGAATGTGTAGCAGAGCTTCAGAGTTGACCGTAAAGAGCAGATAGTGCAGACATTGAATAATCGTTCCAGCCATTTGCACTGATTAACGCTGTTCTCTCGAGTTAAGCTCTCTACAAGATATGACAGATACATGCGATGTATTACTCTTCTCTATCTCCGCAAAAGTCGGTCATGGATACTCTGTCAAGTTCTTGCAATTTCATTCTCCAGTTACTATAACTTTTCTTCTTCTCCCAAAAGAAAGTAATATATTGCCATCTAACAACTATCTTCCATTTGTCAGGACGAGTTCAAGGAGAGAAACGAACAAAAGAAAAAAAAAAGAAAACTCAGAGGAACAGGACAAATTGCCACTTAATGGCATTATGTAGATTTGAGAGTGCAGCGCACAATAAATTCAGAAAATTCGTAAATGTCTTCCCTGTGAATTGTATAAGTTTACCGGGGCAGAGAACGTGCATTCACACACACACACACGCAGATAGGGGGAGGGTGAATGGATCCTCAAAAGAATGACTATGAGACAAGAAAATAAAACTCAAAAGAGGAAGCAGCAAGTTACAGGGACTCTCAAGGATCTGTAAGAGGATAAGTTACCCGCCCCCACAAGAGGACCCGTTTCAGTGTTGTTGACGACGACAATAACGATGATGATTGTGTGACTCAAACTCAGACTGAGTCTTAAAGTGTTTTGTGCCCCGGCGATAGACAAATGCATACGGTTGTGTCATAACACATTGTCATATAGCGGTGATAGTGATGGATGGAGTATGTCCTAGCAACTGCAAGTGTGTGGTGCGCGGTTGCGATGTCTCTCTTAGGGCGGTGCACAAATGATGCGATAGGAGGGTAACGGAGAAGGCTTTAAGTTGAAAGGAATCTTAAGGAAGTGCGCTTTTTTTCCAAATGGTTCTACTAAGAATGCAATTTGTATTCACGAAAGCAGATCGAAGTAAAATGAGGGAAATATAATGAGGCTACTTAATTGCATTGTCTGCACAGTTTTCGTAAACTTTGACGGTCTTGTTAGTCTTTTGGAATGCTTTCACAGATGGGATGCATCAACGATACATCAAGAGATAGCATGGATGTCGGTGCAATAGTGATGGCCCAATGTCTTCCAGATTCTCTGCCGTTTCCGCTTCCATAATGGAATATAAGCCCAAACCTGTATTATTACCCTCTGAATATACAGCTCTCGGAACAAATGCCACATAACGGTAGCAGAGACTTCTGTCTCTCCGTACTCGAAGAAGTCAAGTTACCGATATCGAGACTTAAGTTGATTAAAGCTGGTCGGGGGAAAGCATACCCGACAAGTGGAATCCCAGTCTATTTTTCCCGATTCACAAGAAAGGAGACCCCTTCAATTGCGGCAACTATCGAGGGATAAGTCTCTTGAACATCGTATAGAAGATTTTCTCTGGCGTTTTGTGTACTCGCCTGAAGACGTTTATAAACAGAAAGCAGATTCAGAAAAACGATCCGCAGTGGCTTTGATTTTTATCTGTCAAAATATATGAACAAACAATTGATTTGTTCGAAATTCATGTCAAAATGTATGAACAAAATTCGAAGTAGAATTTTTATCTGCAGCCACTTTTCACTGCCGATATTATAGGCAGTAGCCAATAGGTTGTTGTATATGCTAAACGTGCAAAATCCAACTTTACTATTTATAGAATTTAAAAAAAAACACGGCCAATCTGTGTGGCTTCAGGCCAGGGAAGTCCACCAACGACCAGATCTTCGCACTACGGCAAATCCTGGAGCAAAATCGAAGACATACAGATCGACACCTATTTTCATATGGCCGCATATGACAGAGCGCATAGATACGAGCTGAACAACGCCATGTCTAGTTTCGATATTCCTGCCAAGCTCGTCAGGTTATGCAGGATGACGATGGAGAACTCTCGCACTCCATCAAGGTCGGTGACGAACTCACAGAGACCTTCAATGTCAAAAAAGGTTTTAGACCAGGCGACGCGCTGTCATGTGATTGCTTTAGCATCATCCTGGAGAAGATCGTGCAAGACTCACACGCCAACACTAGAGGCACGATCTTCCAGAAGTCCGTACAACTGTTAGCATACGCGGATGACATTGACGTGATTGGCAGAACACAGCGAGCCGTCAATGAAACTCGTCCTTTTGCACGCTGTCATACGCGGCCTTGAAAGCGACGAATGTCGATCTGCATTTTTTGAGTTTTCTCTAGGATCTGCCGTAATGTGAAGATTTGGTCGATGGTGGACTTCCCCGGCCTGAAACCGCACTGATAAGGACCAATCCGGTTGCTGACGAATGGTTTCAGGCGCTCACACAAAACGGCAGAGAGGATGTTATAGACGATGTTAATGAAACTTATCCCTCGGTAGTTGGCGCAGTTGAAGGAGCCTCATTTCTTGAGGATCGGACAAGCCATGAGTTGGTGCATGTACCTTACCAGCTCATTTCCAGCTGCCTTAAACAGTTCGCAGCAGCTTTATTCGACTTCCGTCGGGGGGACGGAGATTCTCGTCGATCATCGTCAATTGCGTTGAGTGGACCTGACAGCGGTATTGGAGTCTTCCTCGCCGTTTAACAGTCTACAGATATGATCCTTCCAGATTCTCAGTATCGACTGCGAATCTACTACGAGTTGTCCCCCTGGTCACGACAGGCTTCTGTCCGAATTTTGTATTCACTGGATAGTTGTTTTACCCGTTGGTAGAACTTTCTTACATCATTTCTGCCGTAACACCTCTCCATGCTCTTTCTTTTTCCTTTAGAGAAGCCGGTGATCTTCCCATCTTTTAAGTTCGTAGAGCCCATGAACCGCTCTCGTCCTTCTGTCCAGCGTCGCCTTGTATGCTGCTTGCTTCGCTGAATGTGCCTGCCTGCACTAGTTGTCAAACCAGGGGTTTTTTTGGGGTGGCGTTTTAAAACCCAGCACATCAGATGCAGCTTCTCTGATGGCGTTTTGACAACGGTTCCATTGTTAGTCGATTGTTTTGCCTGGCAGGGTTGAACTCTCTGAGAGATTTAGGGAGACTCGATCGGTAAAGTTGCTAGCGGTCAATTGCGATTGTAGCTTTCCGAAGTCAAACTGTTTTGGTCTTGCTCTACTCCGTTGTGTTATCGATATCCGTTTTCTTACCTTGGCTACAACAAGGAAGTGATCCGAGTCGATGTTAGTTCCTCGGAATGTTCGGACATCGAGAATGCTGGAGGAGTGTCTGACGTCGATCGCAATATCTAGTTGACGGTTGATTGATCAGGAGACCGCCGGGTCCCTTTGTGGATGTTGAGGTGAGGGAACCGCGAACAGGCTACAAAGAGGTTTCGGCCCGTTACGAAGTCCAACAGCCTGAGTCCGTTCTCGGACGTGCAGGCTGTGCTTTCCGATGACTCTAGCAAAGATGTCTTCCATGCCCAGCTTTGCGTTGACATCTCCTAGAACAATATTGGTGTCGTAGCTGAGACATTGATCGTACGTTCTTTCTATGAGATCGTAAAAGTGATCTTTGCTGTCGTCATCTTTATCCTCCGTTGGGGCGTGGGCGCAGATCAGGCTGATGTTGCCGAATGTAGCCTTGATGCGGATTGTTATGAGGCGCTCGCTTATGTATTTAAAGCTTAAGACTTCTTGCCTAAGTCTGCCTCGAACAACACACCCTCATCCGAAAAAGCGCTGCCTTCGCTCTTTGTAGTAATCGGCGAAGTAAATATTGCAGTTTTTCATCCTCTTTTTGCCCGGCCCATCCCACCGCACCTCCTGAATGGCGTTGATATCTGCCTTATAAGCTTCGAGGGCTTCCGCAAGTTCATCGGCTGCACGTGGTCTGTTCAGGGACCTCACATTCCACGTGCAGAACCAAAAATCGTTGTCCTTATTTCGTTGTCCATGGTCGTCAGCAGTAGGGTCATCCGTATCCGAGGTTGCTCGTTGTTCTGAACTAACCCCCAAACCTGGAGGACCGGGTCCTGGCTTAAACCCCTGGACAAGGGGGTCGCTGCATACATTAGTTCACCTCTAAGCGGTTGCTGTAAAGGCTATCCAGAGGGCGCCGCGAGGAGGCTGTTTGTCAACTTGACCTGTGCATTTAACAGAGATCGTTGCTGGCATCTCGCGAATTTGAGAGCAGTCAACAACTTTGCCCTGGATGCACAGGCCCATGCCCTCATTTTCTCATTTAACCTCATTTCATGAATGTGATGTGATTTATTATTTCAATTTTGCACGTTATCATCCCACTAAAGATTTAAACATTTTCTTTGTTATTCCTTTACCGAAGCAATATTCTGCACTGACTTTTTAAGTTTCTAAATGTTTTCTATTATTTCCGTTTATATAATACATTTTTTTGTATCCATCTATAAGTTTTGAAAAAAGGAAATAAAATTAAAAGAACCCTCTTGCTGCTCCATCACAGTCGGAGACGAACTCTGTGAGACAAACAACGTCAAGGCGACGCGTTGTCATGTGACTATTTTAACATTATTCTTGAGAAGGTCCTGGTCTTCCAAAAGGCTGTACAATCGATAGCATACGCCGAAGACAATGACGTGATTGGCAGAAAAAGGCAACCCGTCAATGAGGGATTAAAATCGAAGCTGCTAAAGATCGAAAGGGTCAGTCGGTGAACGATGGCAGTATGCTGTCTTCAAGAACCATCGACGACTAGGCCACAACGTCATGACATGCAGATATACTTTCGAGGTAGTTAAGGACGTCGTGAACCTCGGCTCCCAACTGAACAGTACGAATAGCATAAGTACTGAGATTAAATGGCAAGTCTTGTCGCTATTTCTTTGGACCTAGGGAGAAATTGAGTAAAACAGCCTTCTTTCGAAGGCTCATGTTGACTTTATATGACAACTTAACCATTCCTCTCTATGAAGCTGGAAACCTGAATAATTCAAGAGCAGATGAAGAAACCTGATACGTTGATGACATTTGGTACCTAACCAGACGTCTACGGATTTATCGCCTAAGTGGCTACGGGCCGTTTGCTTATACTACACTCAATTCAACTTCATAGACAAGTCACACTTAAACCTTTTCTGCGTTGCTCAATAATATTTAACTCATCTACGATCTATTGGAATATTTAATAAAATGAAACCTGAAAACGGCCGACTTAATCAGTTTTTATTGTAAGAGTAAGAACCAGTGATGGGACGTTCTACCACTAAAGTGGTATTTCTACCAATTTTTGCAATCTTGAATTATGTATTAAAATTCCATAAATATTTGGTCTGTTAGATGCTAAAATTAAAATGCCACGAGGAATATTATAGACGGAAGATAATAGAAACGCCTGCTGATGACAATGTTCCTTGATTAAATTTATTTCGAATTATTAAAGATGGAAAACTTGTTGTTTACGGTACCTTATTCTCGGCAAAAAGGTTAAAATACAAGCATAAAGGGGTGAGAAATTTGTTCAGTTTGTATGTTTTTAACTTTTGTTCAATGGCGGGTTATTTTTTACTTTTTTGTTGAAGTAATTTTTAATACTCTACAGCGATCAAAATATCAAATGCCATAAGACCCCCCACGAAAAACATAGCTAAAAAATTATTACCAAATTAAAGGTCTGTTCATGAACAGCCCCTTCAAATCAGCAGGAAAGATTGTGGTTGAATTAAACTCACTAGTCTTATACACAACAATATAACAAAACTTGAAGAAGCTAATTCCCAGAGATAATGGATGATAGAGATATCCAACTTCGGCCATTTTTACCCCTAGCCCACAGCGAACATGTAGTGGTAATCCCTTGTATTGCACTTATACATTTACAACGCTCGTCAATTCACCACAATATGGCGGCCGATTCGTGAATTTTGTGGGAAAAAAGCGGCAAATTCATGAATTTAGTGGGAATCCATGTACTTTCCATGTAACGTACATGGGCATGTTTTTCGGAGGGTGTTCAAAAGTTGACCCATATTTTTAAGAGAATTTTCTTGCATCGTTACTATGGACTTTCGTGATTAAAAATGTATTGCGATGTCCATTTAACTGGAACTATTTGACCTAAAATTAATTCTTAAGTATACATACAGCCTATTCATAAACCATACTTGACAAATTAACTCAAAAAATGAAGCCCGCTTTATACGCTTAAATCATGAATTCTGAAAAACTCATGAATTCAATTTAAACTATTTGAAAAGAACAATGGCAAGATATTGCAACTTTTACTAATGCTAAAAAATGTTTGTCAAAACATCTTATTTGTGATTCACGCTTCAATAATATTTTTATTATTGGTTAACTGACCGTGTGATTGTATTATTAATTCTTATTCATATGAAAAAATTCACACTATGTTGTGCATTCATTAATTAGGTTCAAGTATTTCAGATTGTAAATTGCTCAAAGTTTTAATGTTTCGACTTCATGAACATAAGCTTTGTTCGTTCGTTTACCCCTCCATACTGTGTTGAAAATTGAACACCGAAATTTGAAAAAACGTTCAAATAACGAGCGAATTTTCAAATAAGAACTCTAAGTCACCCCATTACTAAGGCGGGGAAGGGTATCAGCTGTCTCCACAGCTGTTCTCTAGAGCTCACACGTATTCACTGACAGGGGACAAAAAGCGTATAAAAAACGCTGTCAGATGAAATCAAGGGGCAAGGGAGGTAGAAGTTGGATATCTCTATTATAGGTTATCTCTGCTAATTACTTCGGAAGATGTTCCAGAGTAACGTCGGTTCTTACCCTTACACAGGATAAACCGTCTTAAATTCGCAGCAAACCACTTAAGTTTTAAAAATATTCATTAGTTTTAAAAAATATTCATTAGTCCGGTGAGACATAAGTGAATTTGGATTGATCTGATGGTCAAAGGTAAATATGGTATAAGAAAAATGCAGCATATAAACCTCAGCGTTTTGGAATTTAATCTACTAAAGATATTCGGTGGTCATATTGTTTATTTCCTATTCAATATACAGTCGACTCCGCTTACTTGCAACACAAAAAAAAGCAAAAAATGAGTTGCAACTAAGCGGAGTTTTCATATAAACGATGTTCGGATATAGGCAACTTTGCTCTACCGTGATAAATTTCTTGTTGCATATAACCGAAAGTTTTGTTTATGCGGAGGCGACTGTACATGTTTTATTTTTTTGTTTATTTTGCTAAAACCTTTTTTGTCTTTGCTACCACTTTTCTATAATATACAAATAATACATACAATTCTTCCTAAAAACTAAAATATAAATGTTGCCAATGTGTACTTTATTATAATATTTCAACAAGATACGGTTTTCTTTAAATGCAACCAACTTCACTTCGATTTCAAATGTCAAACTAGTTATTTTTGTAAGTAAATTAAGGTGGTTTCCATAGAAGGCGACAATCACTAATGGATACAAGGCTATTCGAACGAAATATTTCTTGGCATTTGCTATAGTTTTCTTCGCCAATTTGTGTATGTTTGTATCAAAACATTTCTGGATTCACTCGAAACGTGCTCCAAAATTAAATGCTTTGTATATAAGTTCTTATCACATATGTATAACATAAATGTGACAGTAGTTGATTAATGGGTACAATCGTATAATTTCTTGAAAATGTATGTTCCTTACAAATTTGGATTAGGAAATTAATAAGAAAAACCTTACACGTTGAAAGAACATTCTCGGTTTGAAAATTTGCTGTGAAAGAATTATAGTTATGTCTTTGATTAGACCAAAGCCGTTTCGAAAACGAAAGTCCTTTAAACACAAAAATTGTAATCATCATCATCATCTTCTGACCCGCATGATCCACTAATGGGGTGGGTAAACCACGTACGAGATATTTCCAAGCAACTCGATCCTCCACCATCGACCCGTATTCTATAGCATAGTCTTTAGTAGTCGGACACTTATGCCCACTTTCACAGTGAGGGCTTAAGCTTATGTAAGTTCAGCTGAACATTAAACCGAGTTCAAATGTTTGGTTTGATTCGTCCGGTTTCACAACGAAATCTGCAACATAATTGACTTGAACTTCGTTTGTGCAATGCGGTCGAAAAAATCGGGAGCTGTTCCATTTGGTGCGTGCATTTGTTACAATTTTTATTAATTTTTTTATGTGCACACAGTTTGTAGTTCTAAATTGACTTTGGTGTAGTATTTCGGTTTTTTTGTAGAGCGTTGTTTCTAACGGAAATGGTAGATTTTGAAAACAAATAAAAAAATCACTTCAGAAAATACATCCCTGAGTATGATCAGTGAAAGGCAAGTAGTAAGAAAAATGTAAATAAAATTAGGTAGTCGCTTTGAATAAAAGGGGACAAATAATTGTCCATCGAATGTGGAAAATAAAAAAAAATATAAGGAAAGGAAAAAGGGGGAAGGAACATCAGTTGTCTTGAGAGCAAAATGCAAAAGCTTGCAAAAAAGAGCGAAACAAAATGCAGCTGTGGTGCAGAACTGGAGCTTAAACGGCAGTCTCATTTAACTTAAATTACAAATTGACCTCAGTTCAAGGCTTAAAAACTGGACTGAGGTCTGCTTAAGTAGGTTTGTTAGGTTAGTTAGGTTCTCCAACTCAAAAAGTTTTTATAAAATTCAAGTTTTTCAAAATAAGAACTGAAAAAAAGTCAAATTATCCAGTAATCGAACACTTGCGTCCTTTGTTTGAGAACATAAGGTTTCCTGAATTCGAACACAAGATTTCATGTAAGAACAAATCTTAAAAATAATTAAAAGTATTTTATAATTCCTATTTCCTTTCAGTTTAATTGAAAACATAAACACAGATGTAATTAAACGTTTAAAGAAAAAAAGATATAAATCATATTATTGCGTCTAAGCTAAGCCTTATTCTTCATACTCAAGGCACAAAAAATAAAGTTTAACGCTTACATCTGACGAGACTTGGCAGCACTAAGAACAGCTTGTAAAAGTGTTGCAGATAAAGGCGGACAGATGGCACTATTTGTTGGACGTTCAGAGTAAGATAATAATAAGAATAAGAAATAAAAGAAATATACATAGAGTTTTTGTTTTCTTGATTGAAATAATTGTTATGGTTAAAAAAGAAACTTTTCTTTAAGTCTTTAAAATCCATTGAAATTGAAAAATCGGCTTGTTATCAGAAAACAAACCACCGGTCGAAGGTGGTTAGCTGAATGACATCTTTTTCTGCGCCCGTTTTTAACTCACAAAAACCGTTTGATTTATTAGTCCAGTGATATTGTTAATTTTTGTCAAAACAACAAAGACTTCTAGAGTCTATTAGTGATTTGGGGTTGAAAAACTAAGAATTTATTTACATTCCTATTATATTCAAACAGAGGAAAGAAAATATTTTAATTTGGTTGGTTGCAGTTGCCTGTAGGAAACTAGTAAAACTCAAACAATTGTCATCGACAATTTTGCTTGATACAGACATTTTTTTAGCACGGTTTCAATTATAAAACGTAATGTTTCTAACTTCAGGCTTTGTTTTTCGTCTCGAATATTCTGCCTCAGCAGCTTCTTTTAAATATCGGCCTAGTTCCCCTAAGCGGCCTGAAGTCTGTAGGCGCCGATCTAAAAGTAGTTGCCATATTTTCTCTGCATCATAACAATTGATGCATAGACACGTAACCAGGCGAGCTTATGGACTTGGTCCAATCATCTCATCTTGGGTCAGCCAAGTGGTCACCTTCCTGATGGAATCGCATTCCTAGGCCCGCACCGGAATTTTGTAAAAAGATCTATTACTTCCAAATTATCTTTAAATAATTCGTAATCCATACTATGACTTTCAAACTCAGTATTTTTTTATTCACAAATTTCTTAACGATTTCAGTATTAAAGTGCAGCTTAAAGTCTTAGGGTCCATTATTTCTTCCACTTAGTTTAAGTTATACTTAGCCGACATTAGGATCTAGTTTTCGATTCGTGCGAACCCATAAGTCCTTCTTAACTTGTTAGATGAGACTTAAATCGCTATGTTGAGCACCACCAAACGGCTCAAAGGGATGTAGAGCACATGGACAATACTGCTCCAGCTGAAGAGACTGGCTCAGGTACAGAACAACTCCGGACTGTAGCCGCTTGAATTTGATGATATTGGAGACTAGTAACAGGATAGCGGTACTAGACTGTCTGACATTATTGCTATGTCGCAGTTGGTATAGTTCCTGTCAAGACTGATTTGAGCGTATCTGTCTATGGCGTAGACCTCTGCTTGGAAGATACTGGTGCGTTTGTCAATATGTTCGTAGTACTTTGTTCGCGTTTGCCTTATCCTTGAAATTATTCTTATATTTCTGCGTAATTGTAAGAAGCTCCATTCACCCCTACGGCCTTTTTCCACTCGTTCTCAAGGATTGTTTCAAAACAGAAGCATAACCGAAGTGGTTGTATTCCGTGGGTCTCGCATTTGCTGTCAGCCTACACACAGACAAGCACTGCCGAACGAAATACAAATCAAAACACGAAACTCAGGCAGCCGCCGTGCTGCAGGCCTAAATAAATCTGAAGCATTAAAGGGCTGAGAATAGAATTTGTTCTCGTTTTTCTCAGACTTACCGAAGTGAATCAACACTTGCCCGGGGTGCATCTTGGAACAAAATTGAATTTAGACATAATTCTGAGAAGGCTGAAACTCCTTTAGATAGTCGTCAGTGCTCGTAGTGCCCCCAATCACGGTTACAAGTCCATCAATACAAGATTGTTCCATTCCACCTTAAGTCTCACGCACGAATGAGCTAACAACCCGACCCTAAATACGTTTTACGATAATCGGTGTTATTATTCAACGAACGTCAGGGACAACTGGCAGGAAATTGAATGTAACTGAGATTCTAACGCGATTTCCTTCCCCAATGGCAGGTCAAAATCAATGTCAATTCACATTCAAGTGGCTTGACAATCACCCCATCAGACACCGCATAACACACACCGTTAAGCTTTGCCACTGTGCTCCCCACCCACTCTCCGCTTCGAATGATAAAGACCCCTGAATGAACGCCTCGAGTTCAGCAGTTGTAATGGACTCGGCCTGTTCTAGAAATTAATTAGAAGCGATAACCAGCAGATGGTTAGCTCTTGTCAAAAATAACAAACAGAAAAAATACCATTCGAGATAATAAACATTGATAGCTACGCCTAGGGAGGGTTGGAGACGTCGGGCACCTTGACGAGGCCGCAGATGTGTGCCAACCGGAAAGTACCCTGACGGTGAAATTGAATTTTTAAATGAATTCATAACCTCCGTTGCCATTGCCAATGGGGGCCATCTTGACTGCCATTCCCATACCTGCGCTATCTACGTGCCGGTTCCTCTCCCGCACTCTCTCCCCACTTACTCGCTTATCATTGGAAAATGCGAATTTTCTAGAGGAACTCATCTCGATGACTCACAAAGGTATTTCTTTGAGAGAGGGGGACGGGGCCGAGGCTGAAAAGGTTAAATTTGCATTTAAATTGTATCCTTTTGTGGTCGTTCCCCACACATATACACACACACACACTTCCACGCAAAAACAGCGCCTGGTGCAAGTGATGTCAGGGAATTGCTATAATTTTATTCACTGCTCGGGACGGCCGCTCCGGAGTCCGGAGGACATCGTTTTGAATTGATAATAGTTTTTCTTTCACTCAGCGGCAGTTAAAGGTGGCCCCCCTAATGGAATTGAGTTGGATGAGATTATAGTCGATGGCTTGCATTTGATAAAGCACTGGGGGTGGAGCAGACCAAGCGATATCTTCATCGCGTTTGGCGACAAGTCAATGACTTCTGTGAGCGAGGAAATTGAATTTTTGCTAACGATATCGTTGACGGTGTGCAAAATAAGTATGCTTGCATTGAAATTTTTTCCGGATTCGGATTTTGACATCGGCTTTCTGTAGCTCGTTACAACGTTTCGCAGTAATGTTTGATTTGACGGTAATTAAATGTCTGAGTTTCTTCTTCGTCCTTTAATGGCGCTACAGTCCGGAGAGGACCTGAGCCTCAGGCAACTAGTATGTACAGCTGTCACGATCTTTAGCTAGCTGCCTCCAAATTTCGCACGCCAAGATGGCTGAGATCTTTCTCCACCTGTGTGCGCAATTAGTTTCGCGGGCATCCCTTATTGCGTTGTCCAACTGGTGTGGAGTCGAAGACTCTTCGGGCTGGAGCATGTAGTCCATGCGCACTACATGGCTAAGCCACCTAGGCGGAAATGCTTATGTCACTGTAGGACCAACAGTTTAACGGAGAACTTTTCTTCTTCTTTGCGTCTTCGTCTGCTCTTGGAGCGGGACGGGAATGGTCAGGTTTTCATGTAAAGTCAGCTTGGTCCTTCAAGCGAAGGTTCTTTTAATTAATTAGGTTCTATTATTTTTATTCAAATGCCTCTTGAGCCCATAAAAACTGCGATTGGCAGGAGTTCTTTGGCGTTTAGTGTCCAAAGTGATGACATTTTTACTGCAGAGGGAGATGAAGTCCTTAACTACCTCGAAAGTATATATGCCTAGTGACGTTGTGGTCTAGTCGTCGATGGGGAGTGTACTTCATTGAAGACAGCATATACATTAGAGGTCTGCAATGAATGTCTTGAAACCAGTTGTTGCATATACCACCATCCTAAAACATTAACCTCATCAGAGAAAGTCAAAATTGTGTTTTCATAGTCGCAGAGTTCCTTGCTTACTTTATCCATAGAATTTCAAATTTCTACATGTGGAATAAAGTCTGCAAATAGTTCTTTATCATCGGCTTCTTCTACTACCTTAGCCGTTTTTATCATTGTCATATCTTTTATCATCTTGATCATCACTGCCAATGGCATGGAAACATTGGCAATATCACAAACGGATGAAGAAGTCCTTGGTGTCTTCGATAAATAAGATCTGCTCCCGTTGGCCCGGAAAAGATACCAGTTGTAGAGGTTTGTCGGCTGAGGTCCAGGTCGACCGCCAACAGTAGTGCCAGTAGTAGAAGAAGAACAAGGATTTATGCTTGACCAAATATGTAGTGCTTTTTTGATTGTATTTGTGTACGTCTAATTGTATTGGCGCATGTCTATGTACTCTCAATTACACCAAATACATCCAAAACTTTACTTCTGCCTTTTTTATTTTAAACTCGCCGCTCATTATTATTTTTTATGGCTGAATTATTTAACAATCCATTTTCAATTGAAATCGTCTGTTGTAAATATTTCTGCAACCATATAACTCTCGTGATTAATATTAACATTACATTTCTTGCATTTACTCTTGAATATTGATTAAAGTAAGAAACAGACTAAGCAAATGACTTTTTTGTTTTGAATGAGTGTACTCTGTGTACTTAGTGTATTTTGAACAGTTATATGGGTACTCGTTTCATTTGAGTAAAGCATTCATGGGTAAGAGAGAAAGCAAACAGTACATCGAATGTTGTACAGTGTTTGTTTCATTTTCGGTGTACTCTTTGCCGAATGGTTGCAATGAATAGAGTACACTGAAGTAGTGTACTCATGTAGACAGGCAAATGAATGTATTCATGCAGACCTCTAATATACATATGTACGCACTTCGTATCTGCCTCGTCCGACCAATCACTTTAATGTCGTCTGAGTATGTTAGCAGGTGTACAGACTTTTGGACGATCGTGCCTCTTTTTTGGGCTAGTGAGTTCTGCACCAGCTTCTGAAGAATGCTGTTAAAAAAGTCACAGCGTCTTGCCTTCTCTAACCCCTTTTTGACGTTGAAGGCCTCGGTGAGTTTGTTTTCGACTTTGATGGAGCAGCGAGAGTTCTTCATATTCATTGTGCGCAGCCTGATGAGTTTGGCACAACTGTTAAAACTAGGCATGGCATTGTATGGCTCGTCTTTACGCACGCTGTCAGATGCTTTGAAACCAACAAAGATGGACTTCCCCGGCCTGAAACCGCACTGATAATGACCCATAAGAGCGATGCAAATGCGGACTACAGCCACTCATCGTTTACTGGTTTTTCACTTCGACACTAATCCGCTCCTGATCAGTATTCTGTTTTTTAGAGTGTTTGTGGTGGACAGTGAAACTCGTTAGCTTGTGTCCGGCTACGTCTGTCACGTCTATGTAAGTTGCGGAGATAATGATGGCTAAGCCGATGCAGAAGCCTTTGCCCAGATTTTCGGGACATTTTTTCCAATTTTTTAGCAGAGCTTGTACTGACAGGAGCATAAATCTCTTTTCTGACATCAAGATACCCAAAAAGTCTGAAATAATCAAATAAATCGGCAAAAGACTTTGACCTGCTGTACCTTCATACATTGTATTTGGATTCTACATCATATAACGCTTGGTAATGAATGGATCTTAGCAATAGCTGAAACGGCTTTCATAAGCGCTTTCCATGAGTACCTTCTTGAGAGTGTCATATTTTCCACTTTTTGAAAACTTGAATACAATAGGTGTGTTTTATTGAGAATCTATACTCAGTATTTCGGTTACACGCTAAGCAACAACAAAACTGAGTACAACAAAAGTACTCAGTAATCAACACTCACTCGCGCGTTAAAGAATCTCAATCACAGGTGGCGCATCATCTACGATTCAGATACTGCCACTAAATCACAGTTGCCGCGGACAACACTTTTTGAAGACACAGCAGAATTATCAGCATTGGTGTTCTAAATCTCGACATAGGATAACGTATCTGAATTTGTAATCCATTCTTTGTTTAATTTAAAACATTGATAAGAAATGAAATATAGACGCGCTCTATTTGTATTTTGAAGAAAACTATGTTCTCTTCTCCGTCACAAAAGCTGCGATGACATACGACGCCGTTTTTTAAAAATGATGGTATTCATCGAAATAGTGATGTTTGAAATATCCTTTTGACAAGATTCAGACTGCCTATGACTTCCTCGGAAGCACTCTATAGATGCTAAAAGCCCTTTATTCCCCAAGCCTGAATTCAAATGTTGAATCCTTGAAAATGATCAACCAACGTCATTTCTATTGAACTCGAAAACATTTTGCAGTCACATGCCCTTCTGAACGAGAATGGAGCTCGAAAAATCAAACCATTTCCTTTTAACTCCAGTCCACCTTAGGCAATCCGAAACAAGATTCCCTTTTCGTATCGATTGGACATTCCCCTCTACCCATCAGCTGTGCGTTTCAATCTCTGTTCGCTGTCAAATTAACACTCCCTTTGCCGTCCAGTGATACATGATTGGACATTCTCAATTCCATTCCGTTTAAACGTCAACAAATTACCTTCTTCGGAGCCAAAGAAACAAACACGGCACACACTTCACAACGGCATCAACGTTACAATCTCCAGCCATTCAAGACGATGGATACGTTGCACGCAAGACACCAGACAGCCACCGGAGAAGATTTAATATCACAATTTACCACAAAAACTACGTGTTTAGCATTACAAATGCTAACCTCCACATTGCAGGCAAGGTGTCTGAGCAGAGTGTAGCACGACGGTGTACCATCCGCCTCCGCACTCAATAAATACGGGAACGGTGCGACTAACATCAGGTGGATGGCATTCATGTAGTTGACTTCCATCGACAGGAACTAACTATCTCACACCAGCGTGCCTGAAGGGTACTTTAACATGTGAACCGAGCACTCCTTCCTCGCCTGGGCGGTCTCATCGTCATCAGCGTGAAGTAAGACAAATTTGTGTGTGCAACCAGACTGTCTAAGCCAGCGCTTAACTGGCTGCCTTTAAGGCCGATGATTAATGGCATCATCATATCCAGGGGATTCAAGCCATTTAGTGCATTTAAAATGTTTAATCTTATTCTTATCGCTGCCCCTGATAGTTCACCCCACCAGACGTTGCTGGGGCGCCGTGACGCCCAGAAGTATGCACTGAAATTAAACGTAACTCTCGCTCCGATCACGTAAGGTCGGTACAGTAGTGTTATGATGAAAGTGTTCATGTCAAAGATTGCTTTAAGATTTACTACCGCCAGCACACTTTGGCGTCCGATGCAGGGTACGCTTCCCTCGGGCAATGCATCATGCAGCTCCAGGTGAGAGTGTTAGGGTTTCGTAATCTCTTAGCGTGGAACGTGTCCAGCGCATCGAGAGAGAAATGAAAAACCCTTAAGGATGATGGGTAATAAATCATTTGACTCCTTGCCGTGCACGAAGGTGTACCGTTTTTTCGTAAGAATACTCCGTGAAAGGGGGGTAGTGTCCCGCATTAATGGAAAATTGCTGCGATTGCTATGCAACGAACGTTGCCGTTGTGTAGCTTCGACATTTTGACATCTGTTTGCCATCAAATTTAAGATGGTCAGGTGCAATTGCGCGTGATATCGAACGAATCTTGAGATTGACAATTTAAATGAAAATGATTTATGCTGCGTAAATAGGAAACGATGGACTGATGGAGTGCTGAAACAACCAAGACGTGAGAATCGATCTGAAAATGAGTGCAAAAGGCAGGGGAGAGCGTCAAACTAAAATATTCCGCGGACATGTTTCATTCATCGCGGGTGGAACAAAATACTCAATGAAGTCTTAGAATCGTTTAAGTTTCATTACGCGAATCTTAACTGCTTTAAAGATGCTTCTGGTAATAAATGATGTTGTTAACGGCTTTAAAATCCATAAGTTCCCAATTGTAAGAATCGATTTCTTGGGTTGATAGACACATTGGCACCTTTCAATGTCTTCTGCTCATGCAGGCGTTAGAGGTCTAGAAAATAAGTGGTCGAAAGCAAATGGAGTTCGAGTTCAAAAATACTGCTCGATAAGGCAGTGTTGTAACTTTACTGAGAAGATCTACTACATTTATTACAATTCAATTTTATTGCTAATCGATAAATATGTTGATCTGAATTCGAATCAGAAGCAGTTTGTGTATTGTTGGCTGTTGCCCTCATGATTTATCATTTCCGTTAAAGGACTGCAATGATTTTTCCATTATAAAAGTAATTAAGTGCGGGCGAATAGGGCCAAGCAGTGATGGGAAGAGAAAATGTGTTAATGACCGGGACACTGTGACATTCGGAAGCGGACGAACTCTCTAGAAAGGATACCAGCTCCTTGCACTTTCTGTATGGTAATCCACCATCCATGCCCATCTACTGACTCTCGAAATACTTGCTCAATAAATCGTACTATGGTCAACTGGCACACTGTGCCTCATTACTAGAGATGGAAAACTGTCGATAATTTTCATTATCGAAAACTATAGACATTTTTTAATACTATTTATCGACTAGGAATTTAATGCAGTCATAGTAAATGTGGTAGATTTTCTGACTTAAGTGATGACAGCGCCTTGTCGGCAGGTATTTTTTAACACGACCTCCATTTGCTTTCGACCACATATTTCCTAGAGCTTAACGCCGTCGATAGTTTTCGATAGTGATTCGTGAAAGCAATTATATGTCCAAAAACCTGAACATTTGATTTCAAATACAAAGATTAACCTCATTTTAAAAATTATATATATCTCATCTTCAACTGTCAATAATTTGAATTTAAGTAGGGAAATACGCCTTTGTGACCAGTAATAGGAATACGTAAACATGTTGGCAACCGTCATTCATTCATTCTTGGTTGTATAATAATAATGGATTAATATCTGGTTCCTGAAGCAGAAGGCAAATAAAATATTATACACAGAATTTTTTCAAGACATCTTCAGATGGCAAATTGACCAAATTTTCTTTATGCAGCAAGGACTGCAATACTCGTGGTAATACTAGCTATCTCAGATCATTTAAATCTTATAATTGATCCCGATTCTGATTCTGCTAATCCAAGTACGAACGTTCCAATGTGCGTTCAGTCAGTCCCAAGCGACGTTACATCGCACGAACGAGGCGGCCAATCGACTGGTCCATTTCTTTACATAACACGCACACCATACTTACTCTTCAATAAATCAATTGTAACGTGCTGTTGTGTGTTGCCTGTAACACCATCCTGTTGAAACCACATGTCGTTCAAGTCCATTGGTAATCATGGCGCGATAACGCTGACCATTCACAGTAACGTGACGATCGGGGCCCAATAACGCCGAGTTATTTTTGTGGATGAACTTGTGATTCATTGGACACATGTGGATTTTCACCCGACCAATAACGCATATTTTGCTTATTGACGAACCCATTGAGCCAAAACTGAGCTTCGCCAAAAATTGGAGTTAACTCGCCTAAAGTTGCGGTCACTGACTCCGAATTTCGGTAAAAAATTTGTATAATTTACAGACGTTGCTCGTTCGTGTACTTTACCATGATGAAAACGTTGAGCTTACTGAATAAATGGACAGTGACAGTTTAATGATTAACGAAAGAGTGCGTTCACAAAATAAATTCAAAGTTGTCAAGTCCCTATTGGAAAACCCTACTTTATTATGTATTTTATTTTCTATAGTCTGGCACAAACAATCGAAGGCAATGACTATCAACAGGTCTACATCTACATCTAATCATTGCTATAGAGCATAGCCTCGACCTCAAGCGATGGCATAGCCTGACCAGATGGAGCACGCCGAATCTTAGAACTCTTATTGGCATAACAATTTATTGCGCCATTAGAACTCACGCATCTAGGTCTTACAAAGAGGTACATATTTAGAAACTGCAGAAACGAGGATGAGGATTTACCATTGTAAGCTTGCTATGCAACTGCAATATTTTCTCATCCCGTAAAAAAATACATCTGGAAGCATACTACTTCAATAATCTGCTGAACTAAGTAGCATAACAGTCAGCCACCAAAAGCACTAACTGGTTTGAAGAATATTTATCTAAAGATCCGCTTGGTAGCACAATGGGCCTATGCTGGCCTAAGAGTGGTTGCTGTTTCTCCTTGCAGCAACCTCATCGACTTTACCTTACCTAACCTAGAGGCCCTAAAAGGCGGCCGTGGCATTGTGGGTGTGTGCGTCGACCCCTGCGCAACTGAACCTCACTGCCTGTGTTCGATTACCGATTCGACCAAAATAATTTTCACGGTCCTACTTCTTTCGAGACATAGACAATGGCCATAAAAATAGCGCATTCTAAAATTTAGAATAATAATAATAATATTGGTGGCGTGACAGTCCGAGGCGAACCTGGCCTAGCTTCTCAGCAACCACTCGTATTGTGCGTGATATTGCTCTTTTACTAGTGGAAGGGACCTACAGTTTTATGTCAACACCGAACGGCAAAGTTGAGAAGCTCTTCCTAGACAGGAATACTCTTTGAGCATTATCAGTGACTCGATAGAGGTGGAAGCCGTGAATTATGAAAGTTGGTAGATTGGGGATTCGAACCTGGCACCCTCTGCATAGGAGTCGAGGAAATAACCAACTACGCCACGGCAACAAAAAAAATTAAAAATAGCCTGTATAAAATATTATGTGTTCATTATATTGGATTGTCGATGTTCACAATATCGAGCGTTCACTGTATTAAGATTTAAAATGTGAAAATTTGTTATACGCAAAATAATACCTACGTCATTATGATGAAATTCCAGAAAATTATTCAAAATCTGCAATCAATAGTAGATATCCTCTTGCTAACATCGAAGGCTTATGTTTTGTGCTTAACATCGATTGTGCGAAATTTTACGAACTAGAACATCGATGTTTGGTCACTTAACATCGATGTTTTGCCAACACCGATGAACATCGAACAACCATACTGTGAAAGGTGAATAGAGGATCATCCGCGACCATACGAGCTGTACCAAGATGTGGATGTAGTCCAACAATTCAAAAAATGACGACTACACTGGCTCGGCCACATCGATGGAGTTGGAAGTTTCGTACGCATTTACTCGCCAAACCGAAACAGCAGGGGTTTTCAGGGTAAGTCTTCATCGAATCTCCACTAGGGTGTCCTGGTATGTAAGCTGCCTAACCACCCCAAAGCTATTGTTGCCAACAATACTATTCAATGGACCGATAGTTCTTTGTTTCTTGACAACAGATATTGGGTCTTGTTCTCATATACATCGAGAACAACCCGTTTCGCCTCTACTTTGATGTCCGTGAAAGCTTCTATAACGGCTCACTGGGAACGAGCTATGGTCTCAATGTCGTCTGCGTAGCCCAGCAACTGGACGGATTTGTTAAAGTTAGTGCTTTCCGTATAAACGCCTGCCTTGCGCACTATCTGTTCCAGATTAAGGTTGAAGAAGCCGACATGACAGCGCATCTTTTTGCTGAAACCCAGTGCAGTTTTGGAATAGTTTGGAGGAACTGTTCCCGAATTACACATTGCACCGATTGTTTTCCAGCGTGGAATGGCACAGTTGGATATTTTTGTCGTTAAATAGGCGATGAGTAGTAAAGATACACACAAAGTTTGTATAGAAAAAATATATTTTATTTCTGTGTTCACGCGGACAAAACCGAGCAAAGACAAAAGCCACATACGACCAAAACACAACAAAGGACACCTGCGATCCAATAAACCTTTATTTAAACGTTATTGAAAAACTGACTAAGCGTCTGCTTCCATCGCACGTTCTTATAATTAGTGCAATAACACTTGTTCATTGCGTCGGGTGCCTTCACCTCAAATCATGCGAGGGGCGATGTTGTGAAATGAATTTGAATTTGGAATAATTTCTGAGGAAGTGAATTGGGTCGCAGTTGATGTCATTGCACATGTGTTTAGTACTTACTTAAATTATTTGTATGGAAGATTCTACTTTAACTATGAATCTCGACTTAAAACACGTTGGTCTTTTCCAGGATTTGCCTCAGTGTTAAAATTTGGCAGATTGTCGATCTGCCGGGCCGGAAGCTACATTGGTACATGCCGATTAGTGTGTTTCAGACTATCACACAGTACGTTGGATAGGATCTTGTATGCGACATTCAGCAGCGCTCTACCTCGGTAGTTCTGAACATAGGACTGCATTTCTCAATTATGGGGTTTATAGAAGTGACAGTTCAGTCATCGGACATGGCTTCGTCCCATTCAGTTCCGCTTGGAGGCCATCAAAGCGGTTATTGTTCCTCAGCTTTTTGAAAGCCGATCTGTCTTCTTCAAAACTGGGAGGGGGATTTCATTGACTGGAGGTGGGTTCTCTTGTTGATGCCCATCAAGAAGCTGCTGGAAATGCTTCTTAAATACATCTACAATTCTCTGCGGTCAC
Source organism: Eristalis intricaria (assembly GCA_964034865.1). Taxonomy (NCBI): domain Eukaryota; kingdom Metazoa; phylum Arthropoda; class Insecta; order Diptera; family Syrphidae; genus Eristalis; species Eristalis intricaria. The sequence continues at coordinate 139,054,851 of OZ035873.1, forward strand.
TAGATTTCCTTCACCATTCGAAGAGCCTTCGTTCCGAGTTTAAGGCCAGCTGCCAGCTTTTAGAAAAGCACTTTCTTACGTAGGGTGTGTTTTTCCTCCATAGTTTTGCTTTGGTACTCCTCCCTTGCTGCTCTTGTTTAGTGCTGCAGCGTTAGCAAGTGTGCAAGTTCTGTCATCTTTTTTCCAACGTACGCATTCGTCATCATACCAAGGGCTTTGCACGATTGGTAACCTGGTTTCGGATATTGGTTCCAAAGATTGTTGTGGGTGGTGATTCTACATGGGAGAGCCGCTCTGAAGACCTGACCATACCGGCCGTGCTAAGACGGATTCAACAAAAGTGAAATCCTTCGAATTAATTTTTGCAGTAGAAGAACTTGCTGCAACTGAGATGGTTACAGAAATTAATGAGGTGGTTTTTGTTTCCATTATGCAACCAATTCCTGCAGCAGCCCAAGCTCAAGCCACACGGTTGCCTAACAGCACAAAAAAAAATCCATTGATTCAGCCGATGTGAGTGTTAACGTCTCCCTTGTTAGCGAGAGCAGACGTGAGAATATAACCCTCTTCCTTGCCAATCATAGCAAATTATCTCATTCAAAATTGAAACGAATCCCTTCGCATCCCCCACAGCCCCCCGCATCCCACATTGACATGCGAACAAAAAGGTTTCTCGTGTACATCCTTCAATTACATCCATCGACAGAAATCGATTTCTATATTTATTTGACTTAACAAATCCCACTTGAGTAATCCCCTGCCAGCTGAAATCCCTAGACAAATCTTCCAGCAATTAGGGAAATGCATTCAACGAGTCCAACAGATGGATAAACATACCCAACAAATCGAATCCGAACCCAAGTCCCACTTAATGCATGCAAACATCAAGCAGTCAAACGAAATCATCCCGACTAATCCCCTCAACTCGAAGCCTCCACAATCCACACCCCAATTATTGTTGCATGCAACAGTTACACTCGCCCCGCGGGACTCGTTCATTAACCAAGCAATACAATAAATTCTCCCACGTGGCACTAATTCCTCGAAGGAGTACAGGCATTTACCGATTACCAACATTCGTATCTGCCTCCGTTCATCAGGCACAACCCCATCCTCAGCTGTGCGCCTTCGTTCTCCCACACCCCGTGTGCATTCAGCATTCAATTTTAATTAGAATGAAGCTCCTTCCGATGCGTACCGTGCTGCCTCGGAAGAGCACCCCGCCCCCAATGATCGCATTGTAGATGTTCCATTATCCAAATGACTAATTTATGGAGCACTGGCCACTGCTTCTCGGGCCGAAATCAATTCGGATAAATACCAGTCGCTGGCACATCTCCGTTCTTCGGGAGTGGTCCGACCCACGGCGGGGATTAAACTCATCAATTCGCTTGTTATCATCGGGCATTCCGGGGAATCCATCAGCAGCACCATCCACAGACCGAGGGCTGTAGCAACATGATTCTGAAGAGAGAACAAGAAATCATTGAATTTATTCAATTCCGTTTGTTCGACTGAAGATCTGGAACCCGGCTCGGCGGCGACGGCATGAGGACTACGAAAAGAAAATCAGCCAATCAATCATCCAATCACGTTGCCATCCGCATGCCGCCCCAAGTCGGCAGCTATCCACCTGAGGAGAGTGAGACTTGAAGTTACCTTTCAGTCGTGCTGAGACGTACATTGCACCTCGGGTGCGGTGGAGTGTGCTCATCCTCTGCGATGTCCTTGTTAAACTTCAATCTCATTGAATCCAATTGGGAATCGAGGAATGGGTTGCCTTCCTGCCTTTTCAGGAACTATCCCTCCGTCAGCGACGGCAGCGGGCGGACAGCCGCGCCGGGGCATGAGAAATTACGTGGCAGTCAGGTTGTCCTGGGGTTTGGTGATTGATCTTCAGCAGGCGGACGCTGTCGGATTTGATTGTCTACCTCTGTGTACATCGAGTCAATGGCATTTTTTCTGCGATTCCGATTCGCTTTCGCAGAGACTTGTCAATGGCGGTGGGCGCAACAAATAGGCGACTGAGCTCTCTCGCCCTCCACACGGGTAATCTGTTTCGTGCCGATGACATTTTTCATGTAAATCAGATCCTTTTTGAAGGACGACTTGAATTGATGTCGACTCATGGGTATGACGTTGCTCCGGAAAAAGCCTTGGCGGGGAGATTTGCGGAATGCCTCTGGTCGATGTTTGGGGTATTCTCTGCTGGGAATGGCCTTCTTACTTTCGCCGGGTAATGGTAATTTATTTCCAGATGTCGGGAGGGAGGTGGGAGGGCCGGGTTGTGCTGATGTTGCCACTGCCGTCGCTGCTGATCCCGGTTACATTAGGAAATGAATAAATGACAGGATTGGATGTAATGGGTTCCTCCCGGAATCGTCCGCATCCTTTGAACGATGAATGAATAGAGAGTAATTTATTTTCAGAGGAGGTGTACACGTATTTGTTGCAGGAGCGGTGCGAGGCCATGGGAAGAAGCAACTTTGTACTTGAGGTCCTTTGGCGAATGGCGAGTCACCTGATTAACTTTGGATAAGATTGTAACGAAGAATGTTTCAAAGGGAAACCTGAGTTCATTACAAGGCATTGTGACATCACAATATGCAGCTGCGGAGCACTGCAAGCAATCGACGACGAGAAGAGTCGTTGTCCTGTGAATGGTGCATCATTGCATTTACGCGGGAAATGAGGATTTCAGAACACAAATGGAAATTAGTGCAGGGAAGCTAATCAAGGTGAGTACCGTGGACACAGGTGTTCAATGTCCACACAGATATGAGGTCGTTGTACTTGTTCATTTAAGTTATGGACCTCGACTAACGTGAAAGTGTTAGTAACCACAGTGTCCAGAAACTCCTCTCGGTATGGGGCGAAATTACTTTCAGGACACGGTATGGGCCGGGCGGAAATTAATGTCTAGACGCTAAGTCTCCAGAAACTCTTTTCGGTTTAGGCCGAAATTATTTCCCGGACGCTATAAGTTCAGTGTTCTCCCACGACTCAGATTTGCTCTCTACATTGACTCCTCTTCAGATTTGAAAATCAAGAATACTGAAGAAGTGTCTGAAATTGATTGCAATGTGATGAGTCCTTGATCGGTCAGGAGACAGGCAGGGCTCAGGTTGAGTTGAGGAAAGTCGAGAGTTTCCGTTCTTAAAAAAATTCACCAGCCTGAATCCGTTGTCGGATCTTGCGTCATGTTTTATTTCCCAAATACTCTGGCAACTCCCCTCTTACCATGCTTAGGGAGGGCTATGTTCTTTCTAAAAGATCACAGCTCTATCAAAGAGATCACAGAAGTATTTTTCTTATTTTTCATCCATGACCTGTGTAGATGCTTGAGCGCAAGTTTAAGGATTAAAGGAATTATATGCGGTTATACAGACAACGCTTATCTACATTCACCCTCGAAAAACACATTCGAATAAGCACCTCTCCCTGGTGCTAGATACTAGATGACACAGTCTTCCTCCATCTTTTGGCCTGAGCCATTCCACCAAAATTCGTAGAATGCGTAGAATTCGTGTAATGGGCGGGGTTAAACTTCTCTTGGGAGACTCTGCGACCGGTACACCGAGGCGCGCAGAACTTGCAAGTGCACAGAAGCTTAGAAGGAGTTTGGCGAAAAATCATAGATATGCAAATGAGGTGTTCTGGCAAACCATTCGGCGGGTCACTCCAGCATACAGGCAGGCGATCGTGCTGTTCCGCCGGAGTTACTGACGAGAGTGATCTGGGGAATCACGGACACTAACTATAGAGGTGAGTACCTTTTAGAATGTATTATAAGTAGTAAGTTGGCAATTTGCAATATAGGTACGAACCCACGTTTATAAACCGAATCAGGCAAGAGGTTCTAGACCCAACCCTTGTCTATGACCATATATCGGGGGGTATAAATGAATGGAGGGTGTCTTAGGACATCTCATTCTCTGACCACAGTTAATTTACTTTCGGCTTCATAAGCTCCACTCCCAATGTAACGTTAGCAAGACTTATTGAAACGTACACAGGGAGGCTGTCAGTGACCTTTTAGCTTAATCCTTTAGAGCTTGATTCACCAGTTGAGAGACTCACTGATACCCCGAATCCTGATCTAGTCAGATCCCTTAAGGAAAGCTACGGGAAAGCCATAACCCCCATGGTGGCATCCAGATCTTGACTTCCTTCGTAAAGGTTGCAGGAAACTTTTCAACAAAGCCAAGTCAACTCAAGTCGATGCTGACTGGGACTAGTATAAAAAGCTCTCAGTAGCTTCAAATATGATCTTAGAACAGCCAAAAGATCATCTTGGACAAAAGTTTCTGTGGGAAGATTGAGGTAGGCTCTGAGATTTCCAGGCTGCGGAGAATATTAGCATCATCTTCGAAAATGCCCTCCCTGGTAGTCAGGTACTCTAACCTCATATCCGCTTGGTGTCAGATGTCGACACTCGACTAATAGGTGTTCCATAGTCTCCTTTGGCAATCAGTGTCTTCAGTTTTCTGTCCTGCTGTGTTCCATTGTCTATAGCTGGTAGTTGCATAGGCAGTGGTCAGTAAGTGCACCACATAGCATTCAAGGGCCAGGCTTGTTTAGGTTTAGAGCCTTCTTGATTCTTCTAGAATCAACCCTCCTGAATTTATTGGAGTGTGTAAGTCCCTTCTGGTTGTACCAGGACACTTCTTTATATGATGTTGTTCATCAATTTTACTCAATCCGCGAAGAAGTTTTAGCCCCTTTCTTTCCTTGTATGTCTGCCTTTTCATTGCCCTCGTGGTTTTCATGTCTTGGCACCCATATCAGTCTTACCCTGTTTTTCTCTTGAGTATTTCGTGAGAGTCCTGGAGCTGTTTAGGACTTTAAATACAGCCTGGCTATCTGAGAATATCGTTATTATGCTACCTCATCGTGGACTTTCGGAGGATGGGCATATGCATGTAACATCTGGGTCCTCCATTGCGTTCTCTTACTAAACTTTCTGCCTTCCACCCGTCTGCGTACCATCTTTGGGCTTCATCAGTCATCCAAGGACGCCATTTGGCCCATTGATCCATTCTAGGGACAACGATTTTGTATTGTTTTTTGAAATCTTACACTGGAGACTTGGGATTACTAACTTTAGTTAGTTAATTAACCTGATCGACCTTTCTTGGAATACTTAGGTGTCTTGTTAGGTTCCCCTCTTTGTAATTGTAGCTTCTTTTCAGGGCTACAGCTTGTCACACAGCTTCAGCCTGAACAGCAATTTGTACCTGAGAAGTTGTCTCTTGTATCAGGATTTCTCGAAGTGGTCACAGAAGACCTCGGTGGCTGTGTTCAGGGTGATCTTCCCTTCTGCTATTACAATTTGTTACCTGCCATAGTTTCCAGTCCGTAAAACGTTGATGAAGCTCTACGCCGAGGCAAAGTGCATCTGCTTAAGCTTCGAAATCCGAAAGATGTTTAGCCGAGTTGGTAACTGCCCGTCATAATTACAAGACCGCCCAGAGGCAACCAAGTCGTTGAAACTTGTAATCTTCCATCGTTCTCCCGCCCCGTACGTCAAAAGTGTCCTCTCCACTTCATCATGATGGATACTTCTTGGGTTTGCACTTTTAATCATGACATAGGTATGTGAATAAATTCCAGACTTAATGCTGTTGCTGTGGCCAGCAGCGTGTTGCAATGTTAATCCTAGAAGCACTCTGCGTCCTGGCAAGCACGTATCCACTATCAATAAGGAAATTCCTTTGAAGATGAGAATTTAATTGCTTTCAAAGTCCTGCATAGTCTGGTACGAAATTTCCATAAACTCCTCAACAGGAAACAAGAATTTTCAAGAGTTTTTTGCTCTGCGGAGAAAATTCATAACTTCTGTGCTTCGCACATTCGAAAACACTCTCCGCATTGTTGTCATGATGAATAAGGGAAACAAGCATGATGCGGATTTGTTGCAATGAAACAAGATTGGACTTAATTGAAACTTTTACCCTTAACACTGCTTACATCATGGTCAGCCGTCAATATATTCTCCTGCAGAAAAGTGAAGCATATGTACGCCACAAATTCTTTCTCCTTTGCCGGTGGTCCTATTGAGCGCTGGAATGCAAAAGAAGAAGCAACGCCCAGCGAGGGACGGAGGAGCACAGCAGCGGCGAGAGAAGAAAACGAAAATAGCGAAGAAATTAACTAAAAGTACACACAACGAAGGAGGTAGCTGGCGAACACATCCCGAGCACGCTATCCTCTATTATCTGCAATTTTCAAGTGGATAAACCACACCAGCAGCAGCAGGAATCCCGACGAACGGATATTTACGACTTCATAAGCACTGTTCGTGTGCCGCTCGTAATGGTTATGCGATAAAGCAGAAAGCCCCGCATGACACAAGAGCAGCAGCAGCGCCACCAGAGAGCGCTAGACACAAGCAGGAATGTTAACTCGTAGCGAAGCAAGGAATTATTGCGGTTGCTTCAACACGCAAGGGTGTGCTCCGGAAATAGAAGCTGCTATCCGCAGGGAGAACAAAAAGAAAACAGAAATATAAAATTTCTGAGGTTCATCTCTGCTGGTGTCGTCCTTGCTGTTGTGTGGCGCCCTTTCTCCCCAGCCACAGTGACCTCCAGCTCGGCTCGAGCGCTGACAATCAGAAAGACATTAAACATTATGCTGAATGGGGGAGCCGAGGGACAGCACAAAAGGATCCACAGCAGCGGAAACAATTTCCGGATACTGCGCCAGCCTCTCTGCGCTTCAACCTTCACCTGGCAACGACACCGATAAGAGAGAACTTCCCTTTTGTGCTCTAATTGAATCACGTCAATGGATCGCGCCCACAGGCACTCAATTGCCATCCCCCCGCCCGCCACCAACGAGAGGAGTGCTCTGCACGGTTATGCTATGATTTGTGCGCGCTAATGATAATGAGGTGAATCCGTGTAGCAGCCAGAGCTTGCCATGAACACACGTGCAACACACGAACAACCACCATCCCCACACCAGGCAGTCGCTTTCCCGAAGGAGCACCTTTTATCATTCTACGAGACATCAAACATCGGGGGACGTAACTTTAATTAAACGTAATGAGGACCGTGAGGCAGAGACGCCACCGCATGCCTCATTTCAATCCCGGCACTCGTATGTCATAAAAAGTACGAGAGATCCGAGACGTCTGCGTCGTTTGAAGGCTCGCCTGTGCGGAAGAGCCACTTATACCTGGCATCTGTTCGAAGGCAACTTGGATAAGGGTGCCATGGTCTGGATATGATTTAAGTGCATTTTGATTTTTACGAAGTAATCTTCTGTCGATTTTTTACCATCGAAGGGGAGCCCCGGCTCCCGAGTCACATGCCGAGTACATAATCCTTTTAGACTATTTTTAGCCGACCCTTCATCCAGTCATAATTAGAAATGATTTTAAGTGGAATACGGTAATGAATGTCGGGGAGCGGACCAAATTAATGCGATTACACTGCAGGCGGTGTCGCTTGAGCTGCTACATTGAATCGGAATCAGCTCTGGTGTCGCTGGCTGCCGAGGAGGTAGCGATCGGAAATAGAACTGGCCGGCGCGGTATAATCTAAAAAGGATGTGTGGACGGGGATCGGCAAATGGAATATGAGATGGTCCGTGGTGCTCTTGAGTAATGAGTCGGGGATGTAACGCAATCTCACGAGCCAAACGGATTGTGAGCAGCTGTTGGATATTGTAAGACGAGCAAGATCAAGAGTGTGGAGCTTGAAAGGGAACTGTATCGCCTTTGGCCATTCATCATGCGAAGCGGTAGTATATTTGTGTATTCGGTGATGTCTAATTAAGTCCATCACAGACTGTCACTTGCACAGGACCCATTCAATCATCACAACGACCAGTCAGTCAACATCAGATGTCAGTCCACGTGCTAGGGAGCCCTAAATATATGTAGCCCACAAGATCCTGATTCCTGCAGGAATACAGACGGCGCAAGACCATACATTCAAAATTATTGAAAAAGCCATATTTTATTGAAATCCAAATGCATTCCACGTCAGCATTTAGTATGGGCACCACTCAGCCCACAGAGACCACGATTGACAACCAGTAGCAGACTCGCCGGAATCAACTGGAATGTATGCAGTTCCAGTGGCGCAGGTCATGATCATTGGCTCATCGACGCCTGAGCACATCCACCATTGGTATGGATAGAGAGCAGGCCAGACGTCGCTAACCTCAGACGAGGTGCAGGCAGGCGTTCCAGCCTTGGAGGTGCAACTCCAGTCAGACCAAGACACACATGCTCCCTTGCTGCTGATGTAACCAGTTCCAGTCGGGCAAGTGATCACCTCCGCGGTCTTGGCATCGGTGCAGGTCCAATATTCCAAAGGAGTGTCCATGGCGTAGGTATCTCCGACCATGTCGGCAGTGCAGTCCATGGTTGTTGCAAGGCACATCGAGGCCAAGCTGGCAACCAGGAGGGAAGCAACGATCATACCTGCGGAGGGAGAAAATTCCATTAAAGTGAATAACTGACGGTGTTGTTAAACTTACGGTTCATTGTGTTGAAGTCTTGAGAATTCTCTGTGAAGTGAATGAATTTCCCACGGTGGGTGGTCTTTTTATATGACTCCCAGAATCATTCAATTAATTCATTCGCCGAAAGATAGCCGATATCAACGCCAGCCTTTGGCCAAACTTTTATCAGCAGATGCCCGATAATGTTCGAAAAACTTCCACCCATGGAATTTTACAACGGCAAATCACGGTGGCTATCTGGAATCTTAATTTGCTACAATTAGCTATCTCAAGTATCTTTTGGGTAAACTAATCAGTCTCCCGCACTTTGAGTGTCGTCGCCAACGCGTTGCCAAAGCAAAGCAGCGACACGACAGAATAAAAAATAATAAATTGATATTTGCTTTTGAGTTTTTTTGTTGTTGCAGGAGAATCGAATTTAAGATGTGTCTCCATTAAGTTGCTAGGTATCTAGACTGTTGCGGGTGAGTAACAAGTGTGTTTTGAAAGAACCAGTGCATGGAATAAACGTTTCAGATAAACTTGTTGACTTGGATTGAAGGGGAAAGGTCTAGCATGGACTGTTTGACAAGAGGAGAGTAAATCGGATTTTTTCTGATTGGGGCTGATACAGATGTGAAAATACATTTGCAACTTTCAAGTTAAAAATCAAATACAGTAATCCCAGTTAGTTGCGTTTCCTAAAATTCATGTTTTTAGATGCACTTAACCGAGGAACGCAATTACAAGAACCCCGCTAAATTGCTTTGCAGACGCAATTAAGGGAACCACTCTTTATTTACCAGTAAAACTTAATAAAGCTGATTTTAAAAATTAAAAAAAAAAAACTGTTTTCTATCTTCCAATACCATGTTTGAATAAACTATAGCTCCAGACAACCTTGTTTGGTTAAACTTAACTGTAATAGCTCCGTTCACTAGGGGACAAGCTCCATTCCCTAATCGTTTGTCAGATTAAAAGTCTTCGACTTTTCAAGAACGGTGTCGTGATTCTGTGTCGACCTGTCGACACAATCCACTTTTGTTGTTTGCCGTAGCTTCAGCAATTATTCGCAACCTTTGTTCGAATCGAATCGCCTGTAAAATATCGAAATGGATTCAAGCATAATTATTAATCTAAAAAATGCAGTTTATGACATATGGGTGTACCTTTCTAATTTTTCATCCAAACATGTTATTATAATGCAGGTCAATCCGCAGCAATCGCAAAACTTTTTGATTCCAATTTGACAACTCTTCGGGATTTTTTTAAGCCGTAAGCACATGTCAATTTGACAATTTTCAACTCTTCTTGATTTTATTTAAGCTTAACACACAACGATTTATTTTTATTGCGTGTGTTCAATTATCCAGGAGATTTTGTATGCAATTTTATGAAAAACTTAACCTTATTCAGTGCAATTAACCGGGTAGCCCAGTTAAGAGGGTACACATTTAAACGGGAAAAAATTATGTACATTTCTTATGGAATTTTTTATTTGCTTAGTTTTTCGATTAATTAAACGGGGATTGCAATTAAGCGAGCGGATATTATCCGGGTTTTACTGTACTCCTTTCATGGGCCCTTCAATTAAAATTTCAATAGCATATGAGCATCAAATTAACATTGATTTGATGAAAGGTTTCTCCTCACCCATCGCATCGAACTAAATTCCTGAGAAGGGATTAAAGAAGATCATTTGTATCCAGGATACCGCCTTTATTGATTCCCTAACAGTGAAAGAAAGCTTCGCGATAGTTGAGCAGTATTGTTCTCAAGGCAGCGAATCGTATTCCTTCTCAAACATGGAGGGTTGGGATCGAAAATCCTTAGTATCGACTCACTCGATCTAGTGTTTACTACAGTTGGCGCATTATTGGATGCCGGACTATTTCCACATTTGTATTCAGCTCATTGTATTCAGAACATGACTTAATATCCGACTAAAAGCACCGCGTATCAACTGTGCGGTGCTGTTTCTGGTTCCATTTACTAAGATTGGTAGAACAAGTGTTTTGTAGAGTCTTGATTTTAGATCTTCCAGTCAGGATTTTGCTTAGAAGACCTGAACTAACAACGGTTGCCTCTGTGGATTCTGCACATCACCATAAGGACTCTATTTGTGAAGCTGCCAATTTCATCAGAGTAACCTAACAAACCTTAAGATATGGTTATGGAAATGTTACCCATCAATATTCCAGGAGAAGTTGTTTCATCTAGAAAAGTTTAGGCGGAACTGGTTCTTGAATACATCCACTCTTCTCTGAGGGTAAGGATTATCCTCATAATTTCGAAGAGCCTGTGTCCTGTTTCTAAAATATGCAGATAGGTTTATTTTTTTTTTAGATACAGGGTGGGTGAAATAAGGCCGACCAATGTCAAACACGAGTATTTTTTTTTTCAAATACATTTTTTTTTTTTGCCAGTATAATGGAGTTGGAAATTTAAAATGGATATGTAATAATAATTATGTAGGTCGCCACACACATAAGCCTGTAGTTGGCCAGGGCCTAGCTTCTACAACGACCACTTGAGCTATTGTTCTCTCACTAGTTTCTGGGACATACAGTTTTATGCCGACTACGGTGGCCAAGCTTTTCTGGGAAATAATAATCTTTAAGCATTGTCAGTGACTTGATAATTTGGACGGGAAAAATTCTTTGTCGTACTGGGAGTTGAACCTAGACACCATAGGTTCAAGTGCCGACGCACATACCCACAAAGTCACTGCTACCACAAAATGGATATAAACAGTACACAACACGATTTAGAAGTACAAATACAGTGGAATCCCCCTAAGTCGAATTGTCAATGGGATACCAAAATTTGTTCGACTTAGAGAGAATTTGACTTAGAGAGAGGTTTTTGTATGGAAAGTTGAGGGAAATGTATGTAAAATATGGCGAAAAATTTCGAGTTAGAGAGAGTTTCGACTTAAGGAGAGTTTGACTTAGGGAGAGTCCACTGTATTAAATACTAAAAGCATTTTTAATTTTTTCTGTTAGCATCAGCAGTCACTTGTACTCTATTATTATTAGACTAATATCGCCAACTACCTTAATTATAGATAACCTAACACAGTCTTTGTGATTAGGATCGGCGTTCAGTTGCCAACCAACAGAGCGGGTTTTCAAGTCGAAGCCAATATTTGTGAACTTTTGTCTGATGTCATACATAGTGCACACAAATACCTAAAAATGTATTTTATACACATAAACAAAAATGGAAAAAATGATTGTGAGAATACGAGCATAACTCTTGAAATAAACTAAATTTGTAGTTCACAGCCTGTACAGCGATTGTTTTTTTTTTTTTTTCATTCTTATCCATTTGATAGCTCATACGTGATTCGTTACATGTGACAACAGTAAATACAGCAGATTACCCTTAAGTCGAATTGTCAAGGATACCATGATTTTTTTGAGTTCGGTTTTTGTATGGAAGTTGATGAAAATGTTTGTAAAATATGGCGAAAAACTTCGAGTTAGAGAGAGTTTCGACTTATGGGTAAATCCGCTGTATTTCTATTTGATATTGGAAAAATAGCGGTTAAAAATTGTGTTGAAGCTTATAACAGCTTAAACATTTCTGCACTGTGAACAAAATATCCGACTATTTTACAGTCGTCATTATCTATGTTTAGATTCTAAATAAGCGTCAAAAACGTCCCCAATTGAATTTGACAACTACATTTGTCTGGAATCATAGAATGGGCCAAGTTTCGTAGGCGATATCTTGGAACGGGGCAAGTTCCGCCATTACCCGAAAAATAAATGAGAAATTATTTCATTCAGCAAACAGAATGATATGATTTACGCTCGGTCATCACGATATGCGTCTGAAACATTCCAAGAGTGCAACGTGGACACTATCCAGCCTCTGTGATGGTTTGGTGGTAAGTCGCAAAGCTTAATTTCGGCTAAAGTGTCCATAACCACAGTGATCCTTGTCAAAGCTTTTAAAACACTAGTACTCTACCTCTAAACCGTGGACCTTCGAACAAGGCTTCGCTTATAAAAACGTAATATAATAATATTGATGGCGCGACAGTCCGAGGCGGACCTAGGCCTAGCTTCTCAGAAACCACTCGCGTTGTGCGTGCTATTGTTCTTTCACGAGTGGAAGGGACCTACAGTTTAATGCCGACTCCGAACGGCGAAGCTGAGAAGCTTTTTCTAGACAGGAATACTGTTTGAGCATTGTCAGTGACTCGAAAGAGGTGGAGCCGTGAATTGAATTCGGGTATCGAACTTGGCACCCTCTGCGTAGGAGTCGACACACTTACCCACTACGCCACGGCAACCATAAAAACGTAATACACAAAGCTAAAAATTAACGTTCTTCTTCACTTCCATGGTTGAAGGGGCTACACAATTATCCAAGAAAATGTCTTCAGCTAGGTGACACTCAAATACTGATGATTCAAATAAATTTGAAGCATTCGCTTGTCCGATTAGTGTTTTATTTCCCGATACATTATGTATGCTGTATGTTGCTGCAAATGATGAGGAGGACATTTCGGATCTTTTTTTACAGTGTGTAGTATTGTAACAGTATGCAATTTATTCGTTAGTACTTCCACCCAAAGTAAATCATCTGATTAGAAATAAGGTGTGTGAATTGCAGCATGTCGTCCAGGCGCCATTGCTCCGGGGGATCTATCATCTTTTTTACACCGAATTGCAGCATGTCCTCTAGGCGCAATGCGATTTTTAAAAGAATTCGCTCCTTAATTTTGGATCAACTTGCACTAGGATTAAGTTAGGTACAAGTGGAATTTGGCATACCCGCTTCATTGCTCCGGGGGATCTATCATATTTTTTACTGCGTTCAGATTCAATGCATTCTTTCAATGACCAGCGCGTGGTTTTGGCAAATGCGACGACATTTACTGGATATGAAAACGTGTGCAATAAACATAAGGTAATTGACATTTTTGTGAAGAACCAAGTTGGTAGTTCCAGGGTTCATTAGGTGTTTGCAATCGCGCCTCCCTTGTTTGCTGAAATTGCAAATACTCTACAGGCTATCGCAGATCTACCGATAAATTTTCAGACAAACGCGGAGCTGATATCGGTTATCTTCAGACGAACTAATTGACCTATAAAAAGACCACCCACCGTGAGAAATTCATTCACTTCACAGAGAATTCTTAAGACTTCAACACAATGAACCGTAAGTTTGATGAGCACAACGCCTTTAGTCATCCACTTTAATCGAATTTTCTCCTTCCTTAGGTATGATCGTTGCTTCCCTCTTGGTTGCCAGCTTGGCCTCGATGTGCCTTGCAACAACCATGGACTGCACTGCCGACATGGTCGGAGATACCTACGCCATGGACACTCCTTTGGAATACTGGACCTGCACCGATGCCAAGACCGCGGAGGTGATCACTTGCCCGACTGGAACTGGTTACATCAGCAGCAAGGGAGCATGTGTGTCTTGGTCTGACTGGAGTTGCACCTCCAAGGCTGGAACGCCTGCCTGCACCTCGTCTGAGGTTAGCGACGTCTGGCCTGCTCTCTATCCATACCAATGGTGGATGTGCTCAGGCGTCGATGAGCCAATGATCATGACCTGCGCCACTGGAACTGCATATATTCCAGTTGATTCCGGCGAGTCTGCTACTGGTTGTCAATCGTGGTCTCTGTGGGCTGAGTGGTGCCCATACTAAGTGCTGACGCGGAATACATTTGGATTTCAATAAAATATAATTCTTTCAAGGAGTATTGTGCTGTCTCAGTAACTGCGCATGGACTGAGGCTGCTACCTATCCATGCGGTTATGTAAGGCAAGGTAGTGGCTCTCATGTCTGCCGTCCAGTGAGTGAATCAAATATTTATATCAAACATTTCTGTGACAACGTGGTCGCAATCAAAGACGCCCCGCACATGCTTGACATATTGTCCCTGCTTCCGTAAGTTTTGTGGGAAAATTCTTCCTTCTCCTGGCTGCCATCACACGGAAAAACCTGACCTCTGGGCAGGAAGAAATTCGATAAGACCACATCACGAACACACACACGCACGCAGAGAGGCGGAGGAGAAAAACATCAGGAAAGACAAACTTCTTGGAGCGCACTTATTTGAGGAATTTCAGTTGAACGCTGCCAAAGCTAATAATGTTCTCCAGTGAACGAAATAGAGGAAATATTTCCTGCAAGGACATCGGAATTTGATTAAGGTGTATGATTCAATTGGAATCGAAGCTCACGACGCAGACGGGCACTAACGGCAACAGGAAGAGGCATCTTGTCTCGTAGTTGTGCAGCCAATAAGTTGAATCATGTCCGTTCTGTTTGTCTTCGCTATTCTGCCGTTCGACGGGAAGAATTCAAAGATTTTCATCTTACTGCTGGACAGAGCAGCGCATTTCATATGAAAATTTCCAGCGACGTGGATGTTAATATATTAAATTTCGATGCACATACTCACAAAGTCACAAGGACCCCGTCGACTTTGATCTCGTACGGCGCGCGGAGCAGGGCCTGTGGTGGAATCAAGGCCAAATTGAATCACGTCGGTGGAGAACTGATTCGTTATTTTTCTTTCCTCGCCCACTGTGGGTGGTGGGAGTTGAACGTTGCCCAGGAGCAAGCACCTGACGCTGCCTCTTGATTCAGTCCTCCTTTGAACGGAATCCCACCCCATGCTCCTTTGCAAGGGAAAATTGAAAGGAATTCGCATAAATTCACGGCCGGGATCGCCTCGAGCTGTGAATATGAATTGATAAGAGCGTGTGTACCCGTGTATGTAAAAAAAACCTTAGATCGTATATCAGTTACCCTGGGCGAGTTATTTGACCTTTTTTTCTCTCCCTTCTTTGGGATGACTTCCCTTTGTTGGTGGAGCCCGGGCGGACGGCCGGAAAGGGCGACCCAATTTGATCTTCTGTTTATTTCCGAAGGACCATTTAGGGGATAACGAATGGAGGGTCGTAGGAATAAGTTTTTTTTTTTTTTTTCAATTCTTATGCCCCTTTCACTCCTCGCTCGTCTTATCAATAAACCGAAGGTGAACCGAAGAAATTTTTATCCTTTCAGTACTCACGATGGGTTTGGGTGGCGGGGGCGGGACTGATGTTTATTAAAAGCGACAGGTTAGCGCGGGTCTCGTCGGGATGAATTTTTGATTGCTACCATGATGATGGCGGAGAGGGAGAGCGGATTCAAACGCATTTGGGTACAGCTGCGGGTTAGGCAAGGTATTGGACTTGAAAATCGTTGGAAGAGAGGATGATGTCATTACTTGGATTGAAAGGAGCCTAGTTGGCCTTTGCTTTGGATGCAGACATTGTTGTCATGAATTTTTCAAGAAATTCCGCACCGTTTTGGGCAACAGTTGATGGACGTGAAGACCAACCTTATGACAGTTTGACATCAATCACGAGGCCTTTTTCATGCAACACTGGCAAGACATCTTTAAATGCGAGCAGACACGTCTCACAAAAGCCTCCCTCATCTCACGCCAGCAGTAAAATGTCGAATTTTCAGTCTGTTTCAGTTTATTCACAAAAAATACACCATTTTCTTAGCGCCCCCGTCCACTTTTGAGCAGCCACTGGCCTCTTCCATGTGTTTCGCCAGGTCACAACGTGTGGACTCGCACACTTCTGACGAGTCAAGATGAATATGGTTCCTTCCGGACATGAGCAGAGTGAGGCGGGTGTTCCACGCTCGGAGCATGTCCAGAACTTAGTACGATCGGATTGATGTTTGAAATTCTTGATATTCCGCTGCAAATCATTGCTACAGTCTTGTTCACCGTCTTTAAGCACGGCCTTTGCCAAGGCAGCGCCGATGAATAGAAAGACAAGTGCGACTGTAAATAGGGAAAGGGGGTTTGGTCAATGAAGTGAATGTGAAGAGATGACTTGTGGCTTGCCGTGTAGTGTCATGGTGAATTGAATTGAGGAAGATTAGTGTACTGCTGATGAGAGGAGATATCGCCTGCTAAATGTAGTCAGAATATGCGAAAATATCTAGAAAAGCTGACATTGAAAACTAGCCTTCCAGTGAATCACAACAATTTTATTTTGTGTGGATGTAGAACCCGCAACGTCGTGCCAGATAAACGTTGTTAATCTGGATGGAGCATGTCACCCGAGTGAGTAAGTAAATAATTGTTCAATGCAATTGTTGGGGTTTGTAAGAGCTCTGGGTGCAATCTTTACCATGGTCATTTAAATTTCGTTTGGATTCATTATGTTAATAGAATTTAAGAAACGCCAAACGAGCAACTTCAAATAAAAGCTTCATTTAGACATGGTGACCTACAGTGGCGTGGCGTGAAAATTTGAAAAGGTAAGTCGGTAAAAATATTTACCTAAAAACACTTTCTCAAGTTTTATTGTGTATTGCTATTTTGCTAATCACATACAAGTTAACCAATTCAAGCCAATTTTGCATCCTTCAAGTCATTAACTGCAAAATGTACAATGAACCTAAAGTGTAATAAAAGTGGCTTCGAAAGAAACCTTTTTGGAAGATGCTAAAACAATTTTTTCAAACAGAGATAAAAAGAGAAAGAAAAAATCTAAGAGAAAGCATGTGTTACACAGAGAGGGTTCAACCACAGCGAACGATGAATGCAAAACAAGGACGGAGAACCAATTTATTCTAACCAGCCAGATATTGGATAACCCGAGATTTTTCGGGTTGCTATGATTTCTCACTCTTTATTTTGACGCCGCCTTGCGGTTATTCTCTTATGGACTATGGAGTATGTGTCAGTGTTGCCAGATAGTAGGGAATTCCGATGAAAAATTTGGTAAAAAGGGAGAAGAGGAATCTATTATCGGGTTGAAAAAATATGGCGAATATCAAATAAAATCATCGAACTGATTTCTTCCAAAATACTTGCTTACTTTACTCAAAAGTATTGTTCTCACGGCAAACTTTGATACAAAGTTTGTAGTTTTGCAATTCATAGTTCATATTTTTTTGCGTGTTTCCAGATTTTGTTAGTAATTTGTAGAGTTTTTTATTATTGATCTAGTATATTTTGAACAAGTTTTTAAAATGTTTTCTTTACTTTTTTTGTTCCATATAAGTCAAATACTGGTCGCCGTGGCGTAGTGGGTAACTGCGTCGACTCCTACGAAGAGGGTGCCAGGTTCGATACCCGAATTTATCACCTTTCATATTTCACGGCTCCACCTCTTTCGAGTCACCGACAATGCTCAAAGAGTATTCCTGTCTAGAAAAAGCTTCTCAGCTTCGCCGTTCGGAGTCGGCATTAAACTGTAGGTCCCTTCCATTCGTGAAATAACTATAGCACGCACAACACACGTGGTTGCTGAGAAGCTAAGCCCAGGTCCACCTCGGACTGTCGCGCCACCCATATTATTATTATATAAATCAAATACTGATTCATGTGCACGGCATACTTGTCGAAAATAGGAATTTGAGTATTTTTTCTTTAAAAAAAAATGCTTTCCAATACGTTACGTATTATTGCCAAATTCCTGTTTCCCAAATCTTTTTGGATATGGCTCACTTAAAAATTGATTTTTGAAACAATCTGGCTTTTCATGTTATTGCAATAAGCCCTTTAATTCAGCTATGATAACCGGTAAAACCAAGTTAATCAAAAACTTTAAAATATAAGTTACAACAGCTGAAGAAGAAAAGTACAAAAAATTGTTAATATCTTTAAAACTACATACATACAGTGGGTGTCATGAATATTCGGTTTCTTACTCGAATGTGTGAAGTTACAGGTTGAAGCCAAATGGTTTTTAAGTCAATCCCTTCCTGCTCTTTTTCTAGCAGTTTTTTGAGTAAAAAAACTCTTGCCATTACCGCAAGTTATTGAATTTATACGAAAAACTATGAGAAAAGTACCTTCATTAATATTCGGTTTTTTATCTGCCATTTCTCTTTACGGTTTAAATCTAAGAACCCTATGCTCAGATTTGTATGTCTGTTTGAAATTATCATTCCTACAACATTATTTGGTAATAGCCTGTTTAAGATCGTCCACAAGTTCAAAAAGAAATAAGATGGGCCGCAAAGGAAAGAACACTTCGCTGGAAAAACGCGAGTTGGTGAAACTTACAATGAAATTGCAGAAAATTTGACAGCCTAAGTTACTGCCTGTTAACATCATAAGATGCTTCAGGAATAAAGGCCGTATCGAATTCAAGAACCAAAAAGGGCAGCCAAAGAAATTAACACAGCGCGAAGAACGCATAATAATAAAAAGAAAATTAAAGATAACAGCGGTCTTAGTGGAGGAAACGAAACTCTGCTCGTCTTAGTGACCTAAGATAGTAAGTCAGCTGTTGGTTGAATTCGGAAAGCGTGTTTCTGTGTCTATGGTTAGCAGAACTATCAAATCAGAAGGGTTCAACGGTCGAGTAGCTAGGAAAATGCCCTTTATCAACTTGCGCAACCGTAATATTCGCCAAAAATTTGCTAAAGATTACAAAGAAAAAGATCCAGTATGGTGGGAAGATGTAATTTTCGCAGATGCGAGCAAGTATAACCTTTTCGGGTCTGATGGAAGGGTTATGGTGTGGCGCAAGAAGACTGAAGAGCTAAAAAGAAATCATTTGAAGGCAACGGTGAAGCATGGAGGAGGCCATGTTATGGTGTGGGGTGCATATCGGCTAAAGGCTTGGGCAATTTGGTCCTTATAGATGGGATCATGAAAAAGGGCAGATCTTTAAGATTTTATCAGGATAATGATCCTAAGCATAAAACCCATATTGTCCGCGAATGGCTGCTATACAACTGTCCCAAAGTTATAGCAACACCTGTTCAATAACCTGACCTCAATCCCATCGAAAATTTGTGGGCCGAATTGGATCGGTGAGTAAGGGAGAACCCTGTTGCTTCCGTAAACGCTCTGAAGGTTAGGTTGCAGGAAAATAAAAAACTATAGCAAACATGCGAAAGCGATTATCCCAAGTTTTGGAGAATACGCTACAAAATATTAATAATTTTTTTTTTTGTGATTATTTTAATTTTTATTATGTAAATTAAATAAAATTGTTAAAAAACCGAATATTAATGAAGGCAGTTTTTTCATAGTTTTTCGTGTAAATTCAATATCTTGTGGTAATGGCAAGAGTTTTTTTTACTCAAAAACTTGCTAATCTTGAAGAAAATTAAGGAACTTACCGAGCAGGAAAAGATAGGGTTAAAAACCCCTTGGTTTCAACCTGTAACTGCAATTTCCAACACATTCCAGTAAAAAACCGAATATTAATGACACTCGTTGGTCGCGCTTAATTTATAATAGACTTTCGTTATTTGGGATTCCCCATATAGTGTTCAAGGAAGTAGATTCAAAAGAGAAAATTGAACATGTTTGACGAACTTCCTCCTTATGACGAAAGGCGGTTGGCTTACAAACCAAAGTTTCAATCGGAAAGAATCTCCAGTCATGTTTATTCGCGGCATAATTAATGATCATACAAATTAAACAGAATTTGTTTTGGCTAAAAATACAGCGAATATGTTAAGAGAGCAAGGGTGAATGGACATTCGGTCACGGCATTTATCGACCTCGGCAGCGATTGCGATCGGAGGCTAAGGCAGGGGGACTGAAGTACACGGCGCACAAATTTAATTTGAAAGGCTTTAGGGGCGTAGGGTGCGCTACGGTCGGGCGACTATTCGCAGAAGTATCCGTTGATCACCTTACGTCCTGATGCGAAATCCTTGTGGTACCAGATCATAGTCAGCCGTACGCATTGGTAATTGGACGACGGCTCTTGGATCAGCCACAGGTTCGGAAAGATAAGACCTTCAATAAATTATCCATAAGCGATTGGCATGCAGGAGGATGAACGTGGTGTGGTGTTGGTTGAAAAGCAGATCTTGATGGAGCCGAGGTGGAAGCTGCTGGTTGCCGAACTGGTTGTAAACTTGGAAAAGCTGCAAGGCCTTGTCGACAATTATCGGATTCAGCATGGGAACCGGAGAGCTGGGAAGTCTAAGCTTTTTTTCAATTCTTATGCCCCTTTCACTCCTCGCTCGTCTTATCAATAAACCGAAGGTGAACCGAAGAAATTTTTATCCTTTCAGTACTCACGATGGGTTTGGGTGGCGGGGGCGGGACTGATGTTTATTAAAAGCGACAGGTTAGCGCGGGTCTCGTCGGGATGAATTTTTGATTGCTACCATGATGATGGCGGAGAGGGAGAGCGGATTCAAACGCATTTGGGTACAGCTGCGGGTTAGGCAAGGTATTGGACTTGAAAATCGTTGGAAGAGAGGATGATGTCATTACTTGGATTGAAAGGAGCCTAGTTGGCCTTTGCTTTGGATGCAGACATTGTTGTCATGAATTTTTCAAGAAATTCCGCACCGTTTTGGGCAACAGTTGATGGACGTGAAGACCAACCTTATGACAGTTTGACATCAATCACGAGGCCTTTTTCATGCAACACTGGCAAGACATCTTTAAATGCGAGCAGACACGTCTCACAAAAGCCTCCCTCATCTCACGCCAGCAGTAAAATGTCGAATTTTCAGTCTGTTTCAGTTTATTCACAAAAAATACACCATTTTCTTAGCGCCCCCGTCCACTTTTGAGCAGCCACTGGCCTCTTCCATGTGTTTCGCCAGGTCACAACGTGTGGACTCGCACACTTCTGACGAGTCAAGATGAATATGGTTCCTTCCGGACATGAGCAGAGTGAGGCGGGTGTTCCACGCTCGGAGCATGTCCAGAACTTAGTACGATCGGATTGATGTTTGAAATTCTTGATATTCCGCTGCAAATCATTGCTACAGTCTTGTTCACCGTCTTTAAGCACGGCCTTTGCCAAGGCAGCGCCGATGAATAGAAAGACAAGTGCGACTGTAAATAGGGAAAGGGGGTTTGGTCAATGAAGTGAATGTGAAGAGATGACTTGTGGCTTGCCGTGTAGTGTCATGGTGAATTGAATTGAGGAAGATTAGTGTACTGCTGATGAGAGGAGATATCGCCTGCTAAATGTAGTCAGAATATGCGAAAATATCTAGAAAAGCTGACATTGAAAACTAGCCTTCCAGTGAATCACAACAATTTTATTTTGTGTGGATGTAGAACCCGCAACGTCGTGCCAGATAAACGTTGTTAATCTGGATGGAGCATGTCACCCGAGTGAGTAAGTAAATAATTGTTCAATGCAATTGTTGGGGTTTGTAAGAGCTCTGGGTGCAATCTTTACCATGGTCATTTAAATTTCGTTTGGATTCATTATGTTAATAGAATTTAAGAAACGCCAAACGAGCAACTTCAAATAAAAGCTTCATTTAGACATGGTGACCTACAGTGGCGTGGCGTGAAAATTTGAAAAGGTAAGTCGGTAAAAATATTTACCTAAAAACACTTTCTCAAGTTTTATTGTGTATTGCTATTTTGCTAATCACATACAAGTTAACCAATTCAAGCCAATTTTGCATCCTTCAAGTCATTAACTGCAAAATGTACAATGAACCTAAAGTGTAATAAAAGTGGCTTCGAAAGAAACCTTTTTGGAAGATGCTAAAACAATTTTTTCAAACAGAGATAAAAAGAGAAAGAAAAAATCTAAGAGAAAGCATGTGTTACACAGAGAGGGTTCAACCACAGCGAACGATGAATGCAAAACAAGGACGGAGAACCAATTTATTCTAACCAGCCAGATATTGGATAACCCGAGATTTTTCGGGTTGCTATGATTTCTCACTCTTTATTTTGACGCCGCCTTGCGGTTATTCTCTTATGGACTATGGAGTATGTGTCAGTGTTGCCAGATAGTAGGGAATTCCGATGAAAAATTTGGTAAAAAGGGAGAAGAGGAATCTATTATCGGGTTGAAAAAATATGGCGAATATCAAATAAAATCATCGAACTGATTTCTTCCAAAATACTTGCTTACTTTACTCAAAAGTATTGTTCTCACGGCAAACTTTGATACAAAGTTTGTAGTTTTGCAATTCATAGTTCATATTTTTTTGCGTGTTTCCAGATTTTGTTAGTAATTTGTAGAGTTTTTTATTATTGATCTAGTATATTTTGAACAAGTTTTTAAAATGTTTTCTTTACTTTTTTTGTTCCATATAAGTCAAATACTGGTCGCCGTGGCGTAGTGGGTAACTGCGTCGACTCCTACGAAGAGGGTGCCAGGTTCGATACCCGAATTTATCACCTTTCATATTTCACGGCTCCACCTCTTTCGAGTCACCGACAATGCTCAAAGAGTATTCCTGTCTAGAAAAAGCTTCTCAGCTTCGCCGTTCGGAGTCGGCATTAAACTGTAGGTCCCTTCCATTCGTGAAATAACTATAGCACGCACAACACACGTGGTTGCTGAGAAGCTAAGCCCAGGTCCACCTCGGACTGTCGCGCCACCCATATTATTATTATATAAATCAAATACTGATTCATGTGCACGGCATACTTGTCGAAAATAGGAATTTGAGTATTTTTTCTTTAAAAAAAAATGCTTTCCAATACGTTACGTATTATTGCCAAATTCCTGTTTCCCAAATCTTTTTGGATATGGCTCACTTAAAAATTGATTTTTGAAACAATCTGGCTTTTCATGTTATTGCAATAAGCCCTTTAATTCAGCTATGATAACCGGTAAAACCAAGTTAATCAAAAACTTTAAAATATAAGTTACAACAGCTGAAGAAGAAAAGTACAAAAAATTGTTAATATCTTTAAAACTACATACATACAGTGGGTGTCATGAATATTCGGTTTCTTACTCGAATGTGTGAAGTTACAGGTTGAAGCCAAATGGTTTTTAAGTCAATCCCTTCCTGCTCTTTTTCTAGCAGTTTTTTGAGTAAAAAAACTCTTGCCATTACCGCAAGTTATTGAATTTATACGAAAAACTATGAGAAAAGTACCTTCATTAATATTCGGTTTTTTATCTGCCATTTCTCTTTACGGTTTAAATCTAAGAACCCTATGCTCAGATTTGTATGTCTGTTTGAAATTATCATTCCTACAACATTATTTGGTAATAGCCTGTTTAAGATCGTCCACAAGTTCAAAAAGAAATAAGATGGGCCGCAAAGGAAAGAACACTTCGCTGGAAAAACGCGAGTTGGTGAAACTTACAATGAAATTGCAGAAAATTTGACAGCCTAAGTTACTGCCTGTTAACATCATAAGATGCTTCAGGAATAAAGGCCGTATCGAATTCAAGAACCAAAAAGGGCAGCCAAAGAAATTAACACAGCGCGAAGAACGCATAATAATAAAAAGAAAATTAAAGATAACAGCGGTCTTAGTGGAGGAAACGAAACTCTGCTCGTCTTAGTGACCTAAGATAGTAAGTCAGCTGTTGGTTGAATTCGGAAAGCGTGTTTCTGTGTCTATGGTTAGCAGAACTATCAAATCAGAAGGGTTCAACGGTCGAGTAGCTAGGAAAATGCCCTTTATCAACTTGCGCAACCGTAATATTCGCCAAAAATTTGCTAAAGATTACAAAGAAAAAGATCCAGTATGGTGGGAAGATGTAATTTTCGCAGATGCGAGCAAGTATAACCTTTTCGGGTCTGATGGAAGGGTTATGGTGTGGCGCAAGAAGACTGAAGAGCTAAAAAGAAATCATTTGAAGGCAACGGTGAAGCATGGAGGAGGCCATGTTATGGTGTGGGGTGCATATCGGCTAAAGGCTTGGGCAATTTGGTCCTTATAGATGGGATCATGAAAAAGGGCAGATCTTTAAGATTTTATCAGGATAATGATCCTAAGCATAAAACCCATATTGTCCGCGAATGGCTGCTATACAACTGTCCCAAAGTTATAGCAACACCTGTTCAATAACCTGACCTCAATCCCATCGAAAATTTGTGGGCCGAATTGGATCGGTGAGTAAGGGAGAACCCTGTTGCTTCCGTAAACGCTCTGAAGGTTAGGTTGCAGGAAAATAAAAAACTATAGCAAACATGCGAAAGCGATTATCCCAAGTTTTGGAGAATACGCTACAAAATATTAATAATTTTTTTTTTTGTGATTATTTTAATTTTTATTATGTAAATTAAATAAAATTGTTAAAAAACCGAATATTAATGAAGGCAGTTTTTTCATAGTTTTTCGTGTAAATTCAATATCTTGTGGTAATGGCAAGAGTTTTTTTTACTCAAAAACTTGCTAATCTTGAAGAAAATTAAGGAACTTACCGAGCAGGAAAAGATAGGGTTAAAAACCCCTTGGTTTCAACCTGTAACTGCAATTTCCAACACATTCCAGTAAAAAACCGAATATTAATGACACTCGTTGGTCGCGCTTAATTTATAATAGACTTTCGTTATTTGGGATTCCCCATATAGTGTTCAAGGAAGTAGATTCAAAAGAGAAAATTGAACATGTTTGACGAACTTCCTCCTTATGACGAAAGGCGGTTGGCTTACAAACCAAAGTTTCAATCGGAAAGAATCTCCAGTCATGTTTATTCGCGGCATAATTAATGATCATACAAATTAAACAGAATTTGTTTTGGCTAAAAATACAGCGAATATGTTAAGAGAGCAAGGGTGAATGGACATTCGGTCACGGCATTTATCGACCTCGGCAGCGATTGCGATCGGAGGCTAAGGCAGGGGGACTGAAGTACACGGCGCACAAATTTAATTTGAAAGGCTTTAGGGGCGTAGGGTGCGCTACGGTCGGGCGACTATTCGCAGAAGTATCCGTTGATCACCTTACGTCCTGATGCGAAATCCTTGTGGTACCAGATCATAGTCAGCCGTACGCATTGGTAATTGGACGACGGCTCTTGGATCAGCCACAGGTTCGGAAAGATAAGACCTTCAATAAATTATCCATAAGCGATTGGCATGCAGGAGGATGAACGTGGTGTGGTGTTGGTTGAAAAGCAGATCTTGATGGAGCCGAGGTGGAAGCTGCTGGTTGCCGAACTGGTTGTAAACTTGGAAAAGCTGCAAGGCCTTGTCGACAATTATCGGATTCAGCATGGGAACCGGAGAGCTGGGAAGTCTAAGCTGGGCGAGTGCGCAATCGAGCTCACAACATCGCAACCTGTCTGTGTACAGTTCAGACTCCATTACACAGACAGGGTACAGTACAGACTCCCATTTGCAAAACGAGCTATCATCAAAGAAAAGGTCAACGAATTGATAGACCTTGGCGCCATTCGCCCATCCTGTTAGCACTACTCCTCTCAAATTGTCCTAACCAAAAAGAAAGACGGCTCCTTTAGGTTCTGTATAGCCTTTCGGGGGCTGAACAAAGTGACTGTAAAGCGGAAGTTTCCTATGCCCGTAATCGACGAGGTGCGGACATCGCTGAGTGGGAATTCATTGTTTACAGTTTGGATTTGGCTTCGAGCTATCACCAAATACGAATGGAGGAGCAAAAAGCAAAAAGTTCACCGCATTCATAACAGACGAAGGCTGTACCATTTGGCACCTGCTCATTTCCAAGCGTGCATGAATTAGCTGAAGTCGTCATTGCCGAAGGTTAATACAGCAGTCAACTTGGACGACACTATAATAGCCAGCAGGACGGTGCAGGAAGGCTTAGCGAAGCTGGGAAGATTCTTGGAGGCGTTAAAGAAATTCAGACTTACCCTCAACGTAAGTAAATGCGTATTCTTCAAAACTGAATGAAACTGACAAGAATGCATTGAAACCGAGCCAGCGAAAGAGGAAGGCAATCATGGAGGCCCCGGCGAGATGCTCTCTTCGGGTGGAAAATTTCTTTTGAATGGAAGGCAGAGAACAACTTATGGTTCCAATGAACCTATTAGGTACTAGGTGCATAAGAACATTTAATAAACTCTTGAACTAAATTGATTTAAGCTTATCTCTACTTGTATTTAAAAATTTTGTAAAATTATTGTTTATTGAGGCAACCTGTGAGAAGCGAATTAGGTAGATGACCCGTAGTGACGCAACAAGCATATGTTACATACAGCGATACTGAGGGCATATACTAAGAGAACGTAGAGTTTTGGGAGTTCCCTGTGTGTGATGGATGGGTTTTTATGTTCTAATATCATTGAAAATGTGTAAGTTGAAATAGACTTAAGTTGAAATAGACTGCCTCTGCAAGTTTCGTCTTTTAGTTCTAGGTGATGAAGGTGACAGGCATTTCGAACGCAAAATGTCTTCGATGCTTGGCTTGGTTTTTGTTTGAAATAGAATTAAAAATATCCGTAATAGCGACATTATTCACAGAAAAACAGCCATGGGGAAGCTCTTTGGAAAAAATGGGGAAAAGGGGGTTTTGAGGCCGGTGATGTGTCATGTGATGTTGAAGAAGAGGCATGTAATGATGTGCAAAGCAGAAATGAAGTATTTCAGAGATGACCGACTTCTACCTATCTTGTCCCTTAAAATTTTTGACAACTGTTTTTTATATTATTTTATATTTCGTGAATAACCGTCAAAAATGCATGAATATCTGTCAAAAAAGTACTCAAATTCGTCGATTTACTGGGGGGCAATTATTTTGAAGTCGGCTATCTCTGGAATCAGAAATGAAGTATTACAGAGATGCTTGACTTCTACCTCTCTTTCTCCTTTAGATTTTTGACAGTTGTTTTTATAACGTGTTCATAAACCAAATTGACCAATCAGAGGACGGCATTTACGTTATTTCGTGAATAACCGGCAAAAATGCATGAATAACTGTCAAAAAGGCATTCAAATTTGTCGATGGACTAGGGGGCAAGTTGTGAAGTCGGCTATCACTGTAATACTTCATTTCTGGTGTAAAGTGTATGTTTACGTAGAGCTGTAGAACGACATGAAAATACATATTTGACAAGTAGGTTGTGGGCTTGTGTGTTCGTAGAATTTGTCTCTTGCATGTGCATATTAAGAATCATGTTGCTTATTGTATCGATACATTGTGGAAGAGTGGAAATTCAAAAGGTAGCTCGTTATGAATCGGGTTATATGGAAGCCACGCCACTGCTCATCTATCTGGTGTTTACCTAGAATGGCAAGAGAGTGTTCGTTTGCGTCGAAATAATACTTCGCAGAGTGTGCCAGGGTCGATACCCTAAATTACCACCTTTCATATTTCACGACTCCACCTCTTTCGAGTCACTGAGTATTTCCTGTCTAGAAAAAGCTTCTCAAACTTGACCGTTCGGAGTTGGCATTAAACTGTAGGTACCTTCCACGCGTGAGAGAACAATAGCACGCACAACACGAGTGGTTGCTTAGAAGCTAGGCCCAAGTCCGCCTCGGACTGTAGCGCCACCCATATTATTATTATAGAGGTAATCTAGTGACTGTAATTAGTAGGCGCAAAGGAAAAATGTAAAGTTACTCTCATGACCAACATTTTACAACGTTTGGCTATTGAGAATTGTGCATTAGTCTATCACTTCAAATAAGAAGACTATCTTGTCATTACTCGGTTAATTCGCTTTCATTGAATATGTGGCACCATTTGGATTTGAATGAGAAGCACGAACAAAAGTGGTTCGTTATTACTTCGCTATGAAGGTCTGCATTAGCTTCTGCTGTTTGAACGGCTGGATGTCGCAGTTGGTTAAGTGCCTGCCCCTGGTTTGCGGTGCTCCCGGTTCAAATCCCAGTGAAAGCAAAGGTAATACGCTTTTAACTTTCTTTCAAATCTGGCCGAGGGATCAAATTAACCGCACTCGTGTGGACAATCAGTGATAGTAGTTTGACTGTGGGTATCACAGTGGACAAACATGGTCTAAGTGTGCTGGCGAATTTCACTAGCAGCCCCGCCTACCTACCTACCTATAATCATCCGAGGAAAGGCAGAGATTCCATTAGGACAAGCTCAGAAGACACGAAATGAAGTGAAATCACAGTCACAAGCAGACACACTCAACGACAATAACCGAAGATGGAGGAAAATAGATAATTTTCTGTCTGCCCACCTCTTCTTCTTTATCTGTCGCTACATTCCGGGGGGACCTTTGCCTCAACCAACAAGTCTCTCCAACTGGCATGATCTCTGGCTAACTGCGTCAAGTTAGTCGTCGGTGCGCCTCCTTAAGCGCGGGCATCATCTTTTGCGTTACCCAAAGGGTTCGGAGTCGAAGACTCTTTAGACCGGAGCTGAATTGTCCATACACCAGAGATGGTCCAGTCAGTCACCTTAGGCGGTGGATCCATACACGCTGAATCTTCTCCTCCAAACACCAACGCAAAAAAGACTAAAGATCACACGCTTAACTTCCGTCTCGAATAAACCAAGCCTCCGCTCCGTACAGCAGGACTGGGATGATGGGCAGGGTTGGGTCTCGCCTCCTAGAGACACATATATTAGAGGTACACTGGACTCCCCTTAAGTCGAAACTCTCTCTAAATCGAACTTTTTCGCCATATTTTACATACATTCCCCTCAATTTTCTATCCGTGACAGTTCGAATTAGGGAAAGTCCACTGTAGCTGTTTTAGCAATGGACACTGCTGTGTACATAACCAGGAAGGAGTGTGCTGCCAGTAATGTCTTCCGCAGGAGCTGCGGCCCTGCTCTTGCAATAACTAGGCATTTCGTGCTAGGTAACTACTCGACCAAGTGGATATAAATCCCACTTTGAATTAGACTTCAAATATGATCTCCAATTGATTGTGTAAGTCGTTTACAAAGATCTTATCTTTGTCACCTTCCGTGTTCGTCCCATTTTTCTAAGATCATGGAAATGCTGATAAATCGTCAGCACATGAAACATGTATATCGAATCACGGAAGCTTCTTCATGGGTTTAAATGGACAATGCAGGAGATAGTAAGATCGTTGCACTTGATATTTTTTAGATTTGACAGAGTTTGGTATCAATCGCCTTTGTCGACAATGCGTACTTATGATGATGATATCTCTTATTTTTTTGATTTGAAATTATTTTTTATTATAAATTGTGATTCAGCTGTGATATGAACCTAAACCGATGGTATTCCACTAGGCTCGCGTTCATAATTATTCTAATTTTAATCGGCAAGGAGTTCCACAGTCGTACGGCATAAATGAAGAAACAGCGAAATGAATTATTAAGGAGATAGCGTAATGGAAGAAAGCGTAAAGAAGAAAGACAGTTTGCCGGGGTATCAGAATTTTAACATATGTTCGACCAATGTATCTACAAAGAAGTTTATGATGTGGCAGCATCACCGAATCTCATTTCCCCGTTACCGTCAATGGCTTCTGATATATACCGATCTTAATCGGCTTTCTGTTGCCAGAGCAATTGAGCTTGAAATTTTTCAGGCCAAATTGGCTACTAGATCACCTCCAGTCGGGCGTTCATCACTTGGCCGCCTCTATCCTGCGACTTGCCACTATTCGATAGGGCTATTGTTTCGCTAAAAAGTCAACCACTTTAAACGAATTGTAGGCCACAATTCGAGGCTCTTTTGCCGAAATAACACCGCACAAGATATACATAGGCGGCCATGTGAATGATGTGACTTTGCCTTGATTCTTCAAAATAAAGCCAGAATAAATTTCATGCCTCATACCGTTGTTGTTTTTTTTTTTTTAATTCTTGACTCAGGCCTGAATATCACCTATTATTGAGTATTTCACTCTTATCTGGTCTGGTGCCCCCAAGACCTACTAGATGAGGATAAAGGCGACTTCTATATCGTTGTCCCTGATCGGTATCTTAACAATCCGAGCTACTGAACCCATCCAAGAGAAAAACAATACCGAAGTTTGACATCTTAAAATCAGATGATCCTTTGAGAGAACAGTATTCAGTTGCAGTTCACCAAAATTAATTAACCTTATACGACAGAAATCATATAATTATACCAGCAGGAAGGGCAGTTCCACTTTCCCTAAGCCATGATGTCAATAGCTGTGTGAAGCTCCCTTTTAACTTAGTGCCTGTCAACCAAGAGAAGGGGCGCTAAATAAGTTGGTTGGGAATCCTGTCAATCAGTCTGTAACAGGAACAAGAAATATTTCCAAAATTCATTTCAATTATTTTTAAGCATGCCTCGAACAGAAAGAAACCCCAATTCCATAAGCTCTCATCTTCGAAGTGGCTCTTGAATGCAACACACTTTGTCTGCGTCGACATTCGAACATAATTAGTGCACGTTTACACGTATTATTAGGCGAGCTCCAATTGCAGCGCGTACCTGCCAATCATCGTCTGAGCCAGATTACGAGGTGATCAGCTAACGACACCCAACTCCGAGAGCGTCGTTAAAAATTAATTACAGCTAAGTGCCGTCGTGTTCCCTAAATCATAAGCAAATGTGTTCCGCCTCGCCACAAATCTAAATTTAATACTGCACCCCCACCCTTTCTTCACACGCATTCATTTACGAAATAAATGAGTACCCACTCGACCCGAGTGCGGGACGGGGAATCTCCGCCGGTAATCTTTCCCAGAATCAACACAAAAATAGACGCCCACATTTGGAGTACACCCCCACCGCCACAGCAGCCATTGATTGAGTTTTCAAAACGATATCCCCATAAAGCAAATAAATTTTAAAACCATCAACTTAACGTCAAACCTAAGTCCCGACAAGACGACAGTCAACAAAAAAAAAAAAACGAAACGAAAACCTCGAATTCCAGTGCCAGGAGCCGACCGCCTGTGTGCAGCACACAGAGGCACACAGGAACTCACGACCGGGATCCATTAATAGTACTTTGAGTTGTCAAGTTGTCAGGCATAATACACGACACCGAAAATATCGTCCCCGTCCCTTAAAAAATGAACCCTCTGTGCAGGAATACTTGGAAAAAATTATTTATTACACCAGCAATATGTAGCGATTCCCGAACAAGAGGCGAATGTTCCTTCCGCGGCAACACGGAGGGCGATCGTCGACAATCACGAATGAAGTGGACGTCGAGAAGCGGTGGCATACGTCGTCGTCCTGGCATGGAGCTGCACACATGTGTTTCCTCATGATTCCGTTGCAGTTGGACCCGGTCCACATTCCAATCGGTTTGCGGCCAAAGGATACTCTTACCTTCACCGTCGTAATTTCAACAATTACAGACTCCTAAGTGAATGTTAGCTTCCCCAGCACTCGGCGTATCCCCAAGGAAACCTCGGAGAAAAATAAACCCAAGGTATGGATGTCTGCAGAGTAATCTTTACGACGGCCAAGGACGGGTTGAGTCCCTCCCAGGGTCATGTGTGCAAAAATGAAGGAAAAAACGGGACGAGCACACAAGACAATAGAGAGGTTATTTAGGGAATTAACTTTCGGGACGTTTCTCTGTCAATTACAATGCCATTGCATGTGGATTATGTGAATGCTGGTGTGTGAATGGGTAATCGGTGATTTGTCGAGAGGAGGGACGACCACCCGCCTGTGGTCAAGGGTGAGTTGGTGCAGATTTGCGGCAGCCGGCATGCGACCAGAGGCTGGGATACAATTTCATTCTCGAATATGAGTGGCCTTGTTGATGTTTACAGTTTGTGCGTGTTCATGAGGGTTTTTTGTTTTGATTGCACAAATGCCTGGCGCCGTCAAGTGAGGTTGCTTGCTGGACATTTTGGGATTCCACATCGAAGGATGATGATTATGGATAATGAGTTATTTTTTCAGTTCAAGTGGAGGGTTCATATTGGAACCAGGGCTATTGAAACGCGCATTCCTCTGCAAAGAATTTCAATAACGGAATAACCATGTCGGGGAGATCAAGGGGAAGTGCAATAAGCGTTCATAGGAGACGGCAAGCAATTTGAATAAAAATCACGTACAGTTGAGGAGTACATTGATGGGGCAACAGACGATGAATAGATTGTGGCAATCATATTTGAGAGAACTGGGATGGAAACTGTACACTCTGCGATTAAATGAACGGAGTTACTACCAAGTGCGGGTCTGTTGCACGCTTAATGCCTGAAACACAATAGTGCGTTGCGCCAGCCGACTTCATGTTACGGAGATAGTGCGATGACGCATTGACGCGTTGAAATGATTACTCAATTTATCAGTTGTTCTCTCTCTCTCTCATCTACTAGATGAAAAATATTGCCGCCTTTCTGCATATATTCATTTGAAATGACTTTTGTCGTGAATTTATTTTTAATCAGGGCTCTCATCGCTTAACTTTTCAGACGACTATCGTCCTTTTGATTCAGTTCGATGATATCGTCGATGATTTGCTTCATGTAAGACCATCACTATCGTCTCGCCTATCGTTACAGTTTGAGTGCTCTGAAAATATTAACTCTCTCGTAAAAATGACATCTGGGCCATCTAATTCCTCTCAAATTTCACTAATACATTCTCATTTCAGTTTGCGAACAAAACTAATGCGACCTATCACTCTAAAAATGTCTCAAATGTGTAGAACAAGATATTTATACTCAATTTGTTCTCATTTAATGTTAGGCGATACTGAAATAGATATCGCCAAAAATCAGTCGTCGAGGCGATAGTTAATGACAGTTTTCAGTCTACGCGAAGCGGGCAAAACGATATCTTTCAGACGCTATCGTTTTTTTTTATGCTTACATGAAGAGAAACTACCGTCGATACGCTAACGCGAGACGGTTGTCGCCTTACGCGATTAGAGCCCAGCTGTTTTCATTTCTCAAATGACAGTTGACACAGAGTACTCTCAATGTAGACGAAAACAATTTGGGAGAAAAACACTCTCACAGCGCACGCCTCTGTCAAAAAATATCCAACATGTTCAATAATGACATGCAATGGACTTACGTTTTACGTTTTATTACGATCTTCTCATCTCTCTCATTTTTCAGTAACGCAGGTCGACGCTGTATTTTGTTCATGACCATTGAATCGTGTGCGTTGAAAGACAACGCCAGCACAAACGCACTATTGTGTTTCAGACATAATAAAGGAGTCCCTAATGAAATATGGAGACAGTCAACAAAATAGTAGAAAAACTGTCGTACGACCGGAGGAATGTCATACACATTTACATATGTAATAAATTTTATTACAAAATACTTATTTTTCAAATTATAATTTTCATTATATTCATTGCAAAGTGAATACTTCGGTAAACAGAATACGGGACGAGTGGACTCCCCCTTAGTCGAGTTCGAGTTAGAGGCAGTGATGCCAGATCGTGGGGAATTCCGTTATGAAATTTTGTAGAAGGGGAAAAGGGGAATCTATAATCTGGTAGAACAAAATATGGGGACTCTCAAAGAAACTTCTTTACTTTACTCAAAAAACCAATTTTTGTCACTAAAAAATGTCCAATCGAATTTTGCAAATCATAGTTCATATTTTTTGTGTAGTCCAGATTTTATTATGATTTTAAAGTGTGTTTTAAAGATCTAGTAGGCATACATTGAAAAGGGTTTTAAAATGTTTTGGTTTCTTGTCGCGGCATACTTGTTGAAAATCAGAGTTGGTGTATTTTTTCATAGAAAGGCTAAAAGAGTCCGAATTCAGGAATTGGCATGAAAATTATGAATAATCTGCCCGGCTTGTATGACACCTTTTTTTTATCCAAATCCAGTGTTTACAATACCGACGGAAATGGTAGAGTGGCTTGTCACGTTTTTGGCTATCAAACCTTATAATTATCTAGCAATATATTACGTATTCTAGCTCGCGGCGAATATTTGGATTGCTGGAAGGATTCTCTCATCACCCCAATTCATAAATCTGGACCTAAAAGTTCTATTGTCAACTACAGACCAATAGCTAAACTCCAATTAATTAATACCGAAATTATTCGAAGCAGTTGTTAAGAAAAAAATATATGCTGAAGTTCGAAACCAAATGTCACAATTTCAACATGGCTTTGTGAGTGGAAGATGAACTTCGACCAATTTGGTTATATTTACAAACTTTTGCCTAAGTTCCATGGAAGCGAGACTTCAAGTTGACTCCATATACACTGACTTCTCGAAGGAATTTGACCGTGTTCAACATAATGTGCTCATAAAAAAGCTAGAGATGATTGGTTTTCATTCTAAAATCTTGAAATGCTACCTTACAAATCACAGACAGTTTGTAAAAATAGGTAATGATCTGTCACGAATAATTTTCAATTTCTCTGGGGTACCTCAAGGTAGTCATCTCGGCCCTCTTCTGTTTCTTCTTTTTATTAACGATTTGCCTTCCTATGTTTCCCATTCCGACTGCCTTTTATACGCTGACGATTTAAAAATTTTTAAATCAGTGCCATCATTGGCCGATTCAATGGAGTTGCAAAATGATATCTCATCAGTACAGAATTGGTGCGATTTGAATGGACTACATTTCAATATTAGTAAATGCTCGGTTATGACATTTTTTAGAATTTTATCTCCTATAATCTATAATTATAAGATTGATAATACAATCTTAACAAGAGTATGTTCGCAAAAAGATCTAGGGGTTATATTCGACGTTCAACTGACTTTTTCTATGCACATAGACTATATTATTTCAAAGACCAACTTCATGCTAGGATTCTTGTTTCGAAATTCAAAAGATTTTCAAGACCCTTACACTCTTAAGTCTGTGTATGTTTCGTTAATTCGCTCTATATTAGAATACTGTTGTTTAATATGGAATCCTTTATATAACAATAGCGCTATTCGTATTGAGAGAATACAAAAAAGATTTACTAGCTTTGCTCTTCGAAAGATGTCGTGGAATTCAAATATGCCAGATTATAATGCTAGATGTCAGATTATCGATCTAAAGCATGTAAGAAGGACTTATTGTTCAGTTCTTTTCGCTCATGACGTCATTACTGCTCACATTGATTGTCCGGTGCTGCTTTCCATGTTCAGTGTTTACACCGCGTCTCGTTATCTGAGGCCTAGAGATTTCTTTTATGTTTCGAGGCATAGTACAAACTATGGGCAAAATGATCCTATAACTAATGCTTGCATAAAATTGAACTTAGTTGCAAATGTTATAGACTTTAATATGAGTAGAGATAAATGTAAAAATGAAATCTTAAATTTTTTGAGTAGCAATTTACTCTAAATTACATTATAATTGTATGTTAAATTCTGCTTATACTAGGCATTATTATTAATAAGAAATGAAATGTTATTAATATTATCAGTAATCTTAAAAAAGCTCTGTACTTGAAAGACGGAAGAATAAATAAATTCCTGTTTCCCATTTTTTGTAGAATATGGTTGACTGAAATCTCGATTTTTGAATCACTCTGGCTTTCACGTTAATGTAATGCCTATAAAATGGCAAAGCACATACAAAGTTACTATGCAATAGCTATATTGCATTAAAGCAATTGTACTACATCGCTTTAATTGATTCAAGTTTCAGCAACGAGGCCACTGTTACCAACGAGAAAAATATTACAACAGCTGAATTAATAAAAAAAATTGACATAATATAAGTTTATAGCTTTAAAGCTACCGAGATGGCCGACTTCACAGCTGATACAGATATTCATGAAATCTTGACAGTTATTCATGTAATAATGTAAATGTCGATCTCTGCCATGTCTAGTTTTGACATTCCTGCCAAACTCGTCAGGTTGTGCAGGATGACGATGGAGAATTCTCACTGCTCCATCAAGGTTGGTAACGAACTCATCGAGACCTTCAATGTCGAAAAAGGTTTTAGACTAGGCGACGCGCTGTCATGTGATTTCTTTAACATCATCCTGGAGAAGATGGTGGAAGACTCACACACCAACACTAGAGGCACGATCTTCCAGAAGTCCGTACAACTGCTAGCATACGCGGATGACATTGACGTGGTTGGCAGAACACAGCGAGCCGTCAATGAGGCGTTTGCTGGCATTGGCATCATGAATTTTTGACAGTTATTCATGAAATAATGTAAATGTCGATCTCTGTTTATAATTTGGTTTGAGAAACCGATACAAAAAAAAACAGCTGTCAATAATGTTAAGGAGCAATGGAAGAAGTCGGGCACCTCTGTAATACTTCATTTTTATTTAAAACTATATAGTGCTCGTTGATCAGGTCTCATTAAGAATACCTACTCTTTCATTAATTGGCCGCATATAGTGTTCAAGGACTTAGGTTCGAAAGAGTAAATTGATCATGTTTGACAAATTTTCCTCCTTATGACGAAAGATGCAAGACCTTAAGTTTCAAGCGGAAGGTATCTTCAGTCATGTTTATTCGCGGCATAATTAATTGTCGTACAAATACTCCACAATTGGTCTCGAATATAAATATGTGCGCTCCCCAAAGATCTCCTCGGGTGGGAAATATACATTTTGAGTGAAATTTTGGTTGCAATGTACCTATTTCTAGGTACATTTGATAAGCTTTTGAACGAAATTTATTTTAGCTTATCTCGATTTGAATTTAAAAATGCATGTTTTTTTCCTTGGTTTTAGATTAGTAGAATTATTTGTTATTGAAATAATCAGAGAGATCGATGATGAATGAGATGATCCTTAATGTCTTTGAGGCCCAGGTCCACCCGCCCGAAGCTCCTCGCAGCAAACATCAGTTACTTAGATGAGGGCATGCATACACTAAGAGAACGTAGTGATTCCCTGTGATTAGTGTGATGGACAAATATTATGTGCATTATTTGCTAGCATTGTGTGGCTCTGCACAATATTGATCACCTTCTCCCATTATTAAGAATAAAATAGGAAGAACTATAGTTTTGTTCTAAGATCATTGGAAATATATAAGCTTAAATTGAAACCGACTCCCTTGTGGAAAATCTGCGGAGTTCGTTAATAATGGCATTGTTCAAAGAAAAAATACCGTGGGGAATTCATGGGGAAACACATCAGAAAAAAGGGGAAAAAAGGGGATTTTCGAGGTCGGAGAAGTGGAATTTTTCTCATTACATCTGGCAACACTGGTTAGAGGGAGCTTGACTTTGTCTTTGTATAGAAAATTGAGGGAAATGAATGCAAATTATGGTGAAAAATTTCGAGTTAGAGACTCGACTTGACGTAGGAAGACATGTCCACTGTACATGTGTTGTAGGTATGCCCACGAAAAGAAAGTAGCTCGAGCAAGAGTTTAACACATAACGTGCATGACAAACACACCAACACACCAATCCACTGAGCGAATGGACCTGATATCTATCAGAGACGCAAACACATACAGTACGTACTCGATTACCGCAAATCCTCGATTTAAGCAACAGCTTAATTTAACTTTTCATCATTATTGACTCAGTAATCAGAACTTTTCAAATAGAGAGAACCTCGATATTTGCAACTACCCCAGTTTCTATTAGCTGCGATAATCGAGAATGTAAATAGCGCTTTATCATAAGTATATGATCCTTCCTTTGACTTTGCAATTTCGAAAACAGTGAAATTCACTACCACCCATCCCATTCGAAGAAAATCGCATGTCCCATCGCAGGAGTGAATTTTATCTCTGTGTGAATTTAATAGAGAAGAATATAGAATTTGGTAGAATCATTTCTGCAGACTGCTAAACGGCGATGATGACACCAATACCGCTGTCAGGCAGAATGTTCCACTCAATATGGACGATGGCCGACGAGAATTCCGTCCCCCCGACTTGGACGAGGTCAAGATAGCAATATCAAGACTGAAGCCTAACAAAGCTGCCGGTGCGTACGGACTGTCCGCTGAAATTTTTATGGCAGCTGGAGAGAATCTGGTTGGAGTTCATCTGTTAGATATGGTCGGAGAAAAGCATGCCCGACGAGTGGAATCTCAGTATTGTTTGCCTGATCCACAAGAAAGGAGACCCATTTGACTGCGACAACTATGGATGGATAAGTCTCCTGAACATCGCTTACAACATCTTCTCTGCCGTTTTGTGTACTCGCCTGAAGCCGTTTATAAATAACCTGATAGGTCCATATCAGTGTGGCTTCAGGCCAGGGAAGTCCACCATCGACCAGATTTTCACACTACGGCAGATCCTGGAAAAGACCCAAGAAATGCAAATCGACACCCACCACCTTTTTATCGATTTCAAGGCCGCATATGACAGCGTGCATAGGGACGAGCTATACAACGCCATGTCTAGTTTTGACATTCCTGCCAAACTCGTCAGGGTGTGCAGGATGACGATGGAGAATTCTCACTGCTCCATCAAGGTTGGTAACGAACTCATCGAGACCTTCAATGTCGAAAAAGGTTTTAGACTAGGCGACGGGCTGTCATGTGATTTCTTTAACATCATCCTGGAGAAGATGGTGGAAGACTCACACACCAACACTAGAGGCACGATCTTCCAGAAGTCCGTACAACTGCTAGCATACGCGGATGACATTGACGTGGTTGGCAGAACACAGCGAGCCGTCAATGAGGCGTTTCCTGGCATTGAGGCGGAAGCGGCTAAAATGGGTCTAGCGGTGAATGTGGGCAAAACAAAGTATATGCTGTCATCAAGAAAGGACACACAACACCGACGTCTTGGACAGAGCGTCACAATGGGCAGCTATAACTTCTAGGTAGTCAAGGACTTCGTCTACCTCGGCTCCGCAGTAAATAGTATAAACAACATCAGTACCGCGATCAAACGCAGAGTAACTCTTGCCAACCGCTGTTTCTATGGGCTCAAGAGGCAATTGCGTAGTAGAGCCATCTCTCGAAGGAACACGCTGACTATACAAGACTTTGATCATCCCAGTCCTGCTGTACGGCGCGGAGGCATGGACAATCTCAAAAGCGGATGAGGAAGTCCTTGGTATTTTCGAGAGAAAAGTTCTGCGTGCGATCTTTGGTTCTGTTCGCGTTGACGGTTTCTAGAGGAGAAGATTCAACCACGAACTGTACGGACTGTACAGCGACATGAGTCTAGTCAGGCGTTTTCGGGTCCAACTCAAGATGGACAACTCAGCTCCTGCCCGAAGAGTCTTCAACTCCGAAACCGTGGGACAACGTAACAGAGGACGCCCACAGAACCGATGGCGCACCCAGGTGGAGAAGGACCTCAACCAACTTGGCGTGCGACACTGGAGACAGCTAGCCAGAGACCGTGCTAGCTAGAGAGGCTTGTTGGTTCAGGGCCAGGTCCACCCCGGACTTTAGCGCCAAATACAGAAGAAGAAGAAATTGGCTAAGGTTGGGATCTGCTTCCATAGACGCTCTACCTAGTAATCATGACCCTTGAGCTTCGTGCCATCCAATCATCTACAGTAATTCTTCTTCTTTCGGGACGTCTTATTGTCCCTTTCTCTTTCGGTTTTGCTAATGCTTATGCGTCGGTGGAATTTGTTTCTACGAGAACCTTCACTTTTTCACATTAAGTTACTCAAATTCAACTGTACCTTAGACCGCGTATACATTATTTGTTTAATCGTCCGGTCTTATAGCGAAATTAGAACTTCAGTTCAGTTCAACTTCGTTTGTTCAATGCGATCGTAAAAATGGCAAACCCTGGCAACAACTGGTGAGTGTACTTACTACAATAACTAAATTATTCTTTTTGGTCTTGCTATGCTTCTTAGGTTTAAAGTGCCTTTAATGCAGTCCTTTGGAGCTTTTGCAACGCTTCCGTGCGGTTATCGGTAAAGAGCGATATATAAAAAAAAAATATAAAAAAAGTCACTTCAGACCATCGCTTCTGAGTTCAGTGAAAGGCAAATAATAAAAAAAATGGAAGTAAGTAACTAGTCGCTGTGCATACAAAAGGACTAACTTTTCATCAAGTGTCGAAACTAAAAAAAGCTAATGGAAGGAAAAATGAGGAAGGATCGAATTTCATTTTCAAACATCAATTGTATTGTCAACAAAATTCTCTCGTTCTCAATATAGCGAAACAATATACAGCTGTGTTGCTGAACTGAGGCTTAAGCGGGAGTACACTCGCGTTTAACTTAACTTGAACTCAGTTCACGGAAAGATACTGTGAAACCGAATTAATTGTTGAACTTAACTTTAAACCAAAAGAGTTCAAACTTACACTGCGAAACTGGGCATTAGAAAAACAGAATATGAAATATTTTTTCATAAAAAACAAAGCAAAAAAAAACTTTTACGAAAACAATAAAACCTTTCCAGCCGGATGCGAACACACAACCTGTACTCCGCCAACGAACCGCATTACTTTCAGGATTATTTCTTCGTTCACATTCAGTATAGCTGCGATATACTTACATACATAGCGCCTTATTATTACATGTAGATGCTGTTCTGGCTAGGGCCCGAGGCGCTTTTGCCCTTACAAAGAGACTGTTTTACAACAGCCAACTCGATGCGAGGCTGAAGTTTATCTGCTACATGCCCCTCATCCGGCCAATGCTCACTTATGGCTGTCCCGTGCGGTTCAACGTGAGTGCAAAATGGAAAAGATTCGTTTGTTTGAGAGGGCTTGTCTTAGGGCTTGCCTTCGCCTTTATAGAACTCCAGAGTCCCAGTACATAAAATTCTATTTCAATGAGGTCTTATACAACAGGGCAAATCTGATAATAGTGACAATTTCCTGCTAAAGTTGCTTCGAGGTATTACTGCCAGAGCGATGAAATAGGTCAAAAATCTGATCTCTGGGGCTTACTACCCCAATCTTCAATATCACGAGAGGGTATGTCACACCGGATTCGTCCCCCCCAGAAGCATTCCTCCATTTGGATAAGCAAGGTCTGATACAAGACGTCAATGCGGTACTGCTCATCTATCACATCGCCAGATCTCATCTATCACTCAACCACGACCACTCCGTCGCCCAACGGCTTGAGGAGGGTCTGTTTCTATGCAACATCGAAAGTTCTGTTGGCTGGATAGCGAGAGAACTCCAGCGTCGAACCCTTTAGACCCCGGTTAGAAAGGGTAGTTCAGACCCCCTCATGGGAAGTAGTCGGTCCATGTCCTGCAACGGATTCTATACATATATATCAGCTGTAACATATGGCCAACTTACATACATTAGGATAGTTGTAAGGTAGTGAGTAAGCCGTAAATATATATTAATTGCTATAAAAATAAAAAAAAAATATAAAAAAAAAATAAATAATTTGTATAAGAGAAATGAAAGTATGAAAGAATATATATACAAAGAGATATACGCATGTGTATATAGCTATACAAATGTGTATATGCATATACACGTAGATTAGCTTAACTTTGTAAGTTTTATTTTAAGGTAGAATGTAAGTTAGCTTGTAATATCTTTTTTAAAAAAATAATGTACTGTCATTAAGTTTTTAAATTTTTTCTTAATATGTATTAGTCCTATTAAATAAATGTTCCTTCTACATAATCGGTGTTAGGTTAAGTCGAAAGATATAGAGTAAGCTTAAGTTTAGCTTAGAGTACCCGCCAACGATCAGTAAGTTAGAATAAGTAACTAACACTGTTCGTCCAACTAGTTTTAAGCATTTTTGTCTAGTATATAAGTTGTTATGAATTCCAAAATAAAAATAAGTTAAAATAATAATAAAAGCGCCTTATTATTAGTAGATTGCAGAGAACCTTGTTCCGAACATGAACGAAAAAATGTAAGCCAAATTGTAGCAACATGCATCATATCTAAAGCATCAAAAGCAGACTTTGGAACGAATTTTTTACCTTTGGCCTGTCACAAAACTCAACAACAAAAAACACATTTTCAGAAATTATCACGGAGACTTCAAGAAATTCCATACAAAATACTGTCTACGAGCGAGAATTGGATAATATTGGCCTTGAGCGCTTGAATCGTTGCCAACCATGGATCCTTCAGGGTTCCCCACAAAAAAAGTCCAAAGATGACAAATCACAGCTCCGATATGTCTAATTGACATCGCCAAGATGACTGATGACACGATTTGTGTATTTGGTGCACAAAAGGCCGATCATGACATGGGCTGTGTGCCATGGCCCGCCATCATGCATGAAACAGAGGTCATAAAAAGTTGGTTTACGTGGCTCTATTACGAACATTGTTGACCGAAACGTTGTTCCCAGCCTCATTTTCGAAGCAAAATGGTTCAATCACACTCTCGGCCACAGCAGCCATATTCTCATCTGTGCTCACCGCACGACGACGAGGACCATGAGTGTTGCCGAAGAGCCTACCAGTCTCACGAACTTTTTGCACAAACTTGCGTACAGCAATCCCGGTACGTGCTTTTCTTTTCTTTTTGAAAAAACCCACTGTAAGGGCTGCACAGCACTCACCTTGGATATAAGTTTTCAATATTTCCCAACGTTGTTCAATCGTAAAGCGACTCATTTCCAGTAGTCCTCCACAGTTCCGCGGAGGTATGATACCGTACCGAGTTTCTGTTAAGCGAGAAACAGCTGTCAGTGTCAAAATAACCCATGATTTAAAAAAAAAAATCCTAGATTGCCCACCCTAGGTTAGGTAGGGGGGCTGCTAGTGAATTCACCAATGCACTGAGACCATGTTAGTCCATTGTGATACCCACAGTCAGACTACTACCACTGGTCGACCGCTCCAGTGATAATAATAATAATATGGGTGTCGCGACAGTCCGAGGTGGACCTGGGACTAGCTCCTCAGCAACCACTCGTGTTGTGCGTGCTATTGTTCTTTCACTAGTGGAAGGGACCTACAGTTTAATGCAGACTCCGAACGGCGAAGATGAGAAGCTATTTCTAGACAGAAATACTCTTTGAGCATTGTCAGTGACTCGAAAGAGGTGGAGCCGTGAATTGAATTCGGGTATCGAGCCTGGCACCCTCTGCGTAGGAGTCGACGCACTAACACACTACGCCACGGCGACCCACACTCTAGTGATAGTGCCGTTGGGAAAATGGTGAGTGGACTAGATTTGAAAATCAGATAAAATCGTATTACCTTTGCTTTCAATGGGATTCGAACCGGGGACCCCAATAACCAACGGCAGGCACTTAACCCACTGAGCCATTCAGTCGTTCGTGGAACACTCTATACTCTCTCGCGAATCCGCCACTTAATAATCCGACAACTACTTTAATTCAGCGCATTCTGCGAGTATGGTTTTGTCATGCTGCCCAATGTAATTGAAAATCATTGAAAATCTTCAGCGCCATTGTCTGCCATCTTCCTTATCTTTTATGCGTTCCCCCGGCGAGTTAGGGGTTAGAATATGCCCGAGGTATTGTATGCTTGTCGTACAAGGCGACTAAAATACCTGAGCTTGAGTAATTGGCCTAGAATACGTCCCTACTCCAATGCTCACGGAATTGACGGGAAAAGTTCATGCAAATATTTTCGTTGAAAATGCTGAATGTTTCTTCATACGCTTATAGATAATTAAGTGCTTAAAAATGCTATCGCTTAGTCTGAAATGAAAATATTATGGCGGCCAGTCCTGGGATGTTATGGCATCCTACTGGTAGCTTCACCAGAGACTATATTCTGGTTCCACGGGAAATCAGGATTGCCCCTGAGACCCGCATATGTCGCAGCCTGATAACTTGAGGTTGACCACCAAGTGGGAGAATCGTGGTGGCTGTGGTTTACCACCCAAAGCGGGGAGGGGTGTAGATTATAAATACATGACTTGGAGTTAATCGTGTTGAAGAATGCTAATGTATGCGACTCCGGTACGTGAAAGGTATATGATCCAAATCTATGTGGAGTTGCGAATCTCACGCGGGTGCTGCGACCCAAACAGCAGCAGAGGTTTTAGATCGTCTTCACATTTTACCAATGTGGAGTGAGTGACCATAAGCATGAACTCGATTTGGTACTTGAGATTCCTACTTAAGGCGTGTGGACCAGCGCCGAAAAATGGTCCTAAGGAGTAAAATAACTCGTGATAGTAAGTCTTTTGACAGGAGATCACTTTAATCAATCAAACTTATCTTTATATATTTTTAGGAATCCGAATTCAATCTGTTGCTGCAGAAGCTGGCCCTCTACAGACTGTAGAGCCGCGCGGTACAGCACATATTTCCTTGGCAACTCAAGCGTATGAACCCTTGATGGAGGGGAGCACCAGAAAAACCACCTCAGGTGAAACTCACCCGAAAGTATTAAACGCATTCACAGCGAATCCTTCAAGCCGATAAGCGTGCATAATAAACGCCCCTGAGCTCTCGGCAGTGTATGCAATTACAATACTCTTAATTGCTGTTAATTTATTAACAGGCAACAATTATTGAACGGTTTTGTTT
This sequence comes from Eristalis intricaria, assembly GCA_964034865.1. Lineage (NCBI taxonomy): Eukaryota > Metazoa > Arthropoda > Insecta > Diptera > Syrphidae > Eristalis > Eristalis intricaria. Next base: position 139,099,150 of record OZ035873.1, read on the forward strand.
GACAACAAGGTAATGAATGTAAGGCCACTGTCCTCACGCGTCCGCCAAAGAGACCACAATAAAGCATCAATATCAGAGGCAATCATCAGCCGTGCGAAGCACTCGCCGTTGACGTGTGATCGTATCAGCCCGGCGACCAAACTCACACGCGGCTATTTTGAAATAACTCCCTAGGCAAACAATGCAGCTACTGTGCTCGCTATTTATGCGCTCCTTCCTCAACTCATTTGCAAACGCAAACATTTACAGCACTCTCTGCCAGACGCCCGTCGCGTTTGGCATATTTAAATAAATACGTGTGGCCCCAAGGGGGTGGTGGCCAGCCACCCGCATTTGTAATTATCCTGCAACGACTGTATTTCAATTCATTGGCCCCGGCGTTGTCTAAATTACTCCTAACGGCGATACTGCACAAATTAACCATTAAAATTCCAAGTGCCAACAGCCCCCCGGTGGAACACAACTGAAATTACTTTGGTCCCCGAGTTCCCGTATTTCAATTGAATGCCCCACCGCCCACCGGACGAGGCGGCAATTCCACACTGTTAATAGGGCCCCAGTGCCGGAATGCAATAAAAACAACAATAATGCTGGCGTTGCTGCATTGTCCCGGCCATCTGACACATCCATCGCCAGACAGTTGAACAAAAGTGATGGACCGGTCTGGTTTAGCAGACGGACGATGTGGTGGGGGCCGCGATGGACGCGGTGGATGGGAGCTGTGTTACGAATTTAGAATTGGAATCCAAAACCCCGCTGGAGGACATCCAGAGCTCCCTCATGCTTAAGAGGATAATGCAAATTTCATAAAGCTAAGCTTTTGTGACGCGTTGTATATCTTATTTTTGTGATTTTTTTCAGTTCCATTATTCCACTCGAAGGTATGTCATGGCGAGAGACTGGCGATCCAAATGGGTTTCCAGTGTTCATGTGGGGAAAGTTGATAACTTATTCATTAGCGGCGATGGAGGGATGCGTTGCAAGTCCCTCTCGAGGGGGAATCCATTGCAATGGATTTGTCCTTGTTGTTTGGATTTTATGTTTTTTTTTTTCGCATTCTGCCCAACTCATCCCTGCACCGAAAACCGCCCAGTGAATCGTGCACAGAAGGTGTCAATCCAATCGACTGAGGACTCGGTATTGCCTCCACACATGGTGACATCGTGTGATGGGGGCGGGCGGTTGGAGCCGATGTGTGTCCAATGGTATCGGATGGGAATCGATTGTAATCTGGATTCGAATACCCACGTTGCCGTCGTCGGCGTCGTGGTTCGGTGTGAGTGGTTGGGGAGGGATTGGCAAATATTGTAAGTGGTTTGGCCACCAACCACCGGCAGCCGTCCGCCCGTCGCACCGTCATCTTGTGCATCCGGCAATTGGATGAGTGAAGTGAAAATGTCCTGATGGCACTTGGGTATTGAAATCCAAATATTGGCATTCCCCTGTGGCATCTAAGCATATTTGGTGAATCTGTTCCCTGGTTCCGCAGAGAGTAAAGTGGTTGCACTGGGATGGGTAACCATTTTGCGATGATTAATTTGAGATTTTCAGTTACCGTTGTGGTCCGGACGGAGTGAATCGTTGGATGGATGGTCTTTTTGTGTCTGATGGGTTGGCACATATCCTGAGAGGGCAATGTTTGGTCGGGCAGTTGCACCTGATGGCTGGATGGCTTTTAGAAGCAGCCAGCCACAGATGGATTTTACTGTTGCTGAACTTGATGCATTTCGTATTTTATTGACGTGAAATTGAAAATGGACTGTCGGCAGGATGATGGTCACATGAACTACATGCGGGGTTAAAGTATTCGTGCAAGGCAGTACGAGAAACTTTTGACGAGGCAGACCGGCAATGACTTTTCAGGCACACACATGCCAATAGAAGATTGCAAGCATGTTGTTAAAATAATCAATGACCTAAGTGACAAGCACTACAGTCTCTCTGTTTTTTGGACACAAATATTTGACGACGCAAATGAATGAGGTGACATTTACGTCTGCCCATGTAGTGGCCAAAGTGACTACTGTAACTGTGATTGTTCCGCGTGTGATCTTACATCTCAAAGCAAATGCCAAGTGATCTGCACTCTTAAGATAAAACCACCGGACTCGCATTATAAGAACCATATCATCAATAGCTTCACAATTAGTTATAAGTCATCCTTTCATCTTGGGAGGAAGAACTTCACCGCCCAACATGCAAATCGCTACGGTAAGTCGAATAAGAACCCCTTCAATGTTATGCTTAATTGCGACTTGCTTGGAGTTGGATTTTGTTGGCAAGGATGCAAGACCGAAGACGCGTTGACGATTAAATTCTTCAAGAACAACTGGAACCCGAGTCTTTATGGAGGAATTGGGTAAGCCTGGGTCGGTGGCAACATGTCACATTGGAATATGCTATCAATACAGGCTTTACTTCTGCATCAGCTGGCAGTACTTTAGATGAGAGAAACCGCAATGATACCGATATGATTGCAGTTCTATTACTTTTTCTATTTTATTTGGTTGTTATATGTAACTTCTCCTTTGATACATCATTTGCAACATTTGTTTGCATTTGTAAGGGTTCGACTTATGGTTGTGTATTTTAAGTACATTATTGACTTTGGTCGGGCGCCACTTTATTTGTGATGAAATTTCCAGCTCAGATCTTACACCCTTAAATGCTATTAACATACATAAGTTGTGTCTTGCGAACTTCGCAAACTCAGACATTTCTTTCGCATATACCTAATATTCTTCAATCGCGGATAACTTCGGAAAGAATTCTCGGAATTTCTTAGTCGTGAATTTGTGGACGCGATCTACGTGATCAGTTGGAAAAGTCCCCAAGAAAGTCCATAATTCGTTTGTTGTCAAATTAAAACTTAGTTTCGTGGAGATTTTTCTCGATTATAACATGACCAACTCTTGGGAAGAAATAAATATAAGTTTACTGATTTTTTTACTGAAAATTTAAGGTTATGCATAGAAATTCGCGGTCACTTTATAGGGTAGTCAATAAAAATGCAGTCCAGTCAACGATTGTAAATTAATAAAATATTTTATTTCAATAGCTGTCAACAACTGTTCTAAAGTATATGCTGTCATCGAGAAAGGACGCAGAACATCGACGACTTGGCCAAAACGTCACCATAGGCAGCTATAATTTCGAAGTAATGAAGAACTTCGTCTACCACGGCTGGCAAGTGAACAGTACGAACAACACCAACACCGAGATTAAACGCAGAATTACTCTTGCCAATCGATGTTTCTTTGGGCTTGAGTAATAGAGTCCTCTCTGGAAGGACCAAGCTAACATTATATAACACCTTGATCATCCCTGTCCTGCTCTATGGTGCGGTGACATGGACAATCACAACAACGGATGCAGAAGCACTTGGTCTTTTCGAGAGAAAAGTTCTGCGTTCAATCTTTGCTCCTGTCTGCGTTGATGGTTATTGGAGAGGAAGATTCAACCACGAACTGTACGGGCTGTACAGCGGCATGAGCCTAGTCAGGCGTCTGCGGATTCAATGTCTAGGATGGCTGGGCCATGTAGAGCGCATGGACAACACTGCTCCAGCCCGAAGAGCCTTCGACTCCGAACCAGTGGGACAAAGCAACAGAGGACGCCTGCGTTTAAGGTGGCGCACCCAGGTGGAGAAGGACCTCAACCAACTTGGCGTGCGTAATTGGAGACAGTTGGCTAAAGATCATGCCGGCTGGAGAGGCTTACTGGTTGAGGCCCAGGTCCACCCCGGACTGTAGCGCCACCAGAAAAAGAAGAAGTCAACAACTGTTCATAGACGTAAAAGACTGAGTCCTCAACAAATAATAACTTCAAACGAGACTTTAAGAAAATTTCTTAAATGTAGTTTTCTAAGGTAATTAATAACGTACATAAAGCAAAAAATATATGTGTCCATTTGCCATACAAATTATTTCTAGAGCATATTTTGGAAGAAAAAATTAACTAATTTATTGTGAGTGTGTGAGGATGTTTTTATATGAGTGAGAGACATAGAGCGCTGTGATCGATGACGGATAATGAAAAATATTGTAAATGTAGAAATTTATTGTAATTGGTTCCTTAAAAATATATACACATCATTTATTATTACAGTATAACTAAAATACAATATTAATCCCTTATAACAATAGAGTGTACAATATTTTTTGTAATCTCATCTTTAGCTAACACAAACAAACTGAATGGTTTACCTACTCGAGAGCACGCTACGTATAACTGTCTGTGTGAAAAACACGGTGTAGCCAAATCCAAGCTACAAACAGACATCGTTTGGCCTTGAGACAGTCATTGCAAATGCCAATCTAATGGAAATTGAAGCCGCTTGAATTGAATTGGGACATCTGTAGGTATAATAGGAATCCGCCGTAGATATATATTTTCACCTTGGTATTTTTCACCTTTGGTATTACCTAAATGGTATTAATACGGTGGGTGATGTAGGGGAGTATGATTGGAAGCAACACCTTTATAAAGTCGGGGTGAATATCATCCAGTCCAACAGACTTTCGTACTTCATGTGTTGGTTTCCATCTTTTAAAGATTTACGAAAGGCCGAGGACACTCCGTATGCTTGCGTATGGTATCGTATCTTAAATTGATTGAAAAGTGAAAGTCTTGTGTTGAATGGCGCCACATTTTGTCCATATCTTGCGTGATCTCCACTTTTAGGGGAAACGTTGCCTAGATGGATTATTGACTTTCGTGCCCTAGGGTAGGCTAGGTAGGTTAGGTTAGGTAGGGGGGCTGCTAGTGCATTCACCAGCAAACTTAGACCATATTGGTCCATTGTGATACCCTTAGTCTGCCACTGATTGACAAATTCAGTGATAGCGCCGTTAATTTGATCCCAACGGCAAATGGTGACTGGGACTTCACTGGGATTCGAATCAGGAACCTCGTTAACCAGGCACTCTGTCAACTGCGTCAACCACTCCCTGTCAAGGGATTTCTCCAACCAGTCAAATCTTCAATAGTTTCTGCGAGCTCTATTTCAGCTCAAATTCTGCTTTCGGTGTGGGGTTTATTGATTTTCTTACAAGCGGAACAAGAACGTTCTTTCACTTGAATTAATTTACCACTACTCAGACTGTCGTGAAACATATGTACAAAATATACGCATTTTCCCATAATTTCACGGAAAAACATACCCTTTACCAGGACGCGCACAAGTGCGTCTGTCTCCAAGTGGTCTCCTGTGTGTTCTCTCCCATCTCCTGCTACAAGTAATTCCCATAAAACACTTTCAGTCGAAAAACTTTAAGCCTCTCATCAATATTCACCAACTTTCATAGACAGCCTCACTTTGAAAGTCGCCGACTAGTCGCATAAAACCAACACACCACGCACCACGCCATCCAGTCGAAAAACAATCCGGCAAATATACCAATCGCTTAATCACCTTCCGACATTCTGCCACATAAGCATGTTTTCAATTCCCCATTGCACAAGGCACGGCTCGCACTCCGCCCGAACTGGCATCGGCATCGTCATAAGAATCCACTCGAGACGAGATCCGTAGACATCTCCAGAGGAACGTAATTACATAAATTCACAGCGCTTACAAGTGTAATTAATTAGTTTTCAATTTTCCGCTTCTCATTAATTATTTCCGAGTTCGCAAAACAATCCCGAACTTACGCTTCAGTTGATGCCACTCGGGTTTTCGAACACATCCCGCTCGGAGCCCCCACTCGTCATGCTGTGGACACAGCACATGGTGGCACTTAATTTCCGCCATTAAAACAAAAAAAAATGAAATCACTCCAAGGGGAAAAATATGATTTTATTGCCGCGTGGCGAGGATGGAGGGTGAACGGTCGGGAATATTTGGCGGAGTGTGTCTCCAAGTGACCGTCCCTAATGTCACGACCGACAATGGCAACGGCAGCGGCGATGGCACCGGCGACGCCTTGTTTACTCCTTCATTGCACGCCAGTGGGCACCGGTCCCCAAACCTCCGGCACCAGAGACCGGGGTGGAGTGGCTTAATTTAATTGAGCAGCCCTCCCCCCGAATTCCTGAAGACCTCGACTCGTTGAGCACTTTTATCCTTGATACAACAACAAATGCTAAATAAATTAATTGCATTAATTTTAATTGGCGAAGCGTACAACATCCTCGGTGCTCGCCCGACCCCACTCAGCCTCAGCTCTGACTGACTGTGGCACTTATTTACTCGTATTGTCGCGTCTTGCCGGTCGCTTGGCGTGGTTAATGGGGCTGCAGTGGGGCTGTGCGGATTTATCCTGATTGTGACACGGCGGCGGCGGCCCCACGCTCACATTCGGATCGGTTTAATTAAAGAAATGGCAGCTTGATTTATGTTGCTGCCGCAATAGAGTTTTGATTGAACGGAAGACAGCTTTTATTAACTTTTAATGATCAAGCTGAGGGCTGTTTGCCTCGAGAGGGGTTTAGGGGCTGATGCCAACTGCTCTATGGCAGCAGTCAAACAGTCACCGCACTGACATGCACGACGCTCCATTCGATGCTGAAGTTTCGCTTCAGTCAGTTCACTAATTTTCAATTTTCTCAACGATTTCCAAGTTGATGCTGTGGGCGTTGGCAAGGGCGGACGAAGGGTGGTGGAAACTTCAAAGTTGAAAACTTCTTAGTTACAAGCCAACCTTCGGCAGATGCTCTCAACGGATCTGAATGGGAGAGTACAACGATGATGGGTAACCTGTAGCTATGAGCTCGTCATGTGTGTAGTTTGGCCTCTGAAAATCTTTGCCGGGAACTTTTTGGCTTTTGGAGCAGTTTGAGAACGGTTACGTGGTGTGGTGCCACCTTCCCGAAAGTGGGCTAACATACAGTCACACACGTGGGCCGAGTGCGTAAGGTGTACGAGGCTGCTGACGAATTAATTTACCGTGCTTGTGAGGGGATTATAGTTGAGTTGATACCTTCTAACAGGCAGACACTTCTTGTACATGTATGTCGTGCGAACTCTGATGTGTCTGTCAGTGCGGGGATTTCAACCACAAGGCATGCATGCATTGGCAGGTGGTTGTTTGGGCGGGAGCATTGGGACCAATCGTGGAGTTGGAGGTGAGCATGTTTCAAGTAGAATTGATAAGTTAGTTACCAGACTTTGATTCTTGTGCGATAAATGCAATTACGGGGATATTCTCGTAAATACTCCAACATGTGCGACTCTTCTTTGGTTTTCTACAAGAAGTTTCTTGATTGTTGCCTAATAGGTCTTGCCAGAAGTGAAAAGACGAGAAGAGGATTGTCGTGGGTTCATGATACAATCAATGGCGCAAGGTAAAAGTACGAAATTCGAGAATGAATAGTTTGCAAAGCTCACTGACTCATGTAGGCACGAGTGTACTTGTCGGATTGTAGGTGATTAAGAATTTGCCACTTGAATGCATTCGGTTTTGCCATCAAAAATCAACTTGTGTAATTCCATAGGCTGTCTAGATGACTGGTGTTGGTTAAGTGTCTGCCCCTGGTTAGTGAGGTCCCCAGTTCGAATCCCAGGGTAAGCAAAGTTAATACGTTTTTCTCTGGTCCAGTCACCATTTGCCGTTGGGATCAAATTAACATCACGATTAGCCCGTCCTATCCACCTACAGCGAAGCTAAAATTACATAGAAGGAAACCTTGATGGACATTTTGTTGGAATACTTATGTTATGTAAGCTACGTTATTAAAACAAAACAACTCTCCTTCATTTTAAATTATTATTTATTTCCTTCCAAATTAGGTGCACTCCGTTGGACTTCCTACTTTACAATGAATCTATCTACTCTTTTACTGGCAGCATTTCTTCTCTCTTTTGATTTCTGTACATTGTTCTTAGAATTACTACAAGCGATATTTTGTACATTGTTCCTAGAATTGCCACAACTCGGCCATCCTGACCGACAATCGTCCCGATGTCCTGCTTGATGAGTTAACCATTTAAGAGCTTTTCCTTTGGCTTTTGCAGATATTAATGCTCTCATATTACTATCATCCAGAGCGTACGCTTTTTGAACGCTCTTTAGCTGAGCATCCCACAATTGAAAATTATCCCCGTTTCCTGAAAAGTCTGATACAAGTTCCTTTACGTGAGAGAAATTCACATTTTTGTATTGACTCTGTTCAACGTTTTCTTTTGACACTTCACTCATGTTCTCTTTATTTTTCAGTAGATCGTTTTCTCTTTGTAATATTTCGTTTTCCTTTCGTTGTAGTTTCAATTCTCTCTGTGTCAACTCTAACTCCCTTTTCATCAGATGACATTCATCTATAGTTCTTTCCTTTTTGTTTCTCTTCTGTATATCACCTTCATTATTTTTGTTGGCACTATTTAATCCCCGCACGCTCTTTGGAAGATCATCGTCACCATTCATACTTGCAACCCTTTGTCGGCTACCACTACTCTCATTTTAGTCGCTCTTCGGTCCCTGCGTCATTGTTGCTTCCCCTTCGTTCTCGTTTTATATTTCAACGGATGGACAATTTTCCTCTGAATCGTCGTCGCTGTCGTTGTCGTCGTTTTCGGAGTTACCATCTTTTTCGTTCTCGGTAATGTTCGCGTTGGCTGCTTCTTGGAACTGGGTACGTTTCTTCGCGTTCTGCCTCGGATAATTCTAAAAGACGTAAAATTAAATCACCCTTGTTACCACTGGTTTCCTTGTCCAATGCAGAAAGCCATGCTCGTAACTGAGCTGCTATATATTTCTTCAACGATCCAATTGTGTCCATTATTATACGTATCACTTTTAATTTATATATTTTATTTTCAAAGTAATTTTAATTTCTTTTTTTTTCAAACTTCAATCAATTTTTTTATTTTTGGCTTTAGTTCAAATCCCACTTCTGATTTGTAAGCTACGTTATTAAAACAAAACAACTCTCCTTCATTTTAAATTATTATTTATTTCCTTCCAAATTAGGTGCACTCCGTTTGACTTCCTACTTTACAATGAATCTATCTACTCTTTTACTGGCAGCATTTCTTCTCTCTTTTGATTTCTGTACATTGTTCTTAGAATTTCTACAAGCGATATTTTGTACATTGTTCCTAGAATTGCCACAGTTATTAGAAAAATATAAGATCCTTCTATCGACCCCCGACTCCAAATGGCACCAGAACCCCGTTCTCGAATAAGGCAAAATACCTCAGCCTTAAACACAAAAAAAAGAGGAAGGCCATTATGGCCTCATACTAAATATGAGCAAGAAAAGCCATCGGACACAAATGGGGTCTTCAATCGTATATGAGACACTGGGCTCTTATCGCGTAACTTTTCAGACGACTATCGTCCTTTTGATTCACTTCGATGATATCGTCGATGATTTGCTTCCCGTAAGACGCTCACTATCGTCTCGCCTATCGTGACAGTTTATTTTTATTATATCTCTGACGTAAAAATGACCCCTGGTCTCAAATTCCTCTAAAATTTCACTAACACGTTTTCATTTCAGTTTGCAAACTTATACAAATGCGACCTATCACTCTAAAAAGTCTCAAGAGTTTAGAACAAGATATGTATTCACAGTTTGTTCTCATTTAATAGAATACGATACTGAAATAGATACCGCCAAAAATCTGTCGCCGAGACGATAGTTAATGACAGTTTGTGTTCAGAAAAGATAGATAAACAAAATCCATGTCTTCAACCCATCAAAACAAATGTGTATCTCCCAAGACATTTTGATGAAACTAGCAAATCTTACGTCCATCATCACTTATACGTAATACGTAAATAAAGGACTAGGAATCTATATATAAATGCTTGCAGCCCATTTTTGTCGTACGCTTATAAAGTAGAACCGATAGCTCAAAACGGTCGTCTCTTCGTGGTGTTCAGATTGGGCTACCACAAGGTTCTATTCTTACTCCGTTATTGTTCTCAATGTTCATTAATGATCTTCCAAAAGTGTTGTCTTATTGCAAATACCAAATATACGCAGATGATGTTCAAATCTTTCTAAGCTTTCCTCTTGATATGGTTGAAGATTCAGTTGCAAAATTAAATGAGGATTTTAGCTCAATTACGAAGTGGGCTGAAGAAAATGTTCTCAATCTTAATCCTGACAAAACCAAAGTCATTCCATTTTCAAAACATCATCCCTTCCTTTCAAACATTCCCTCCATAGAGCTTAACTCCGTTCCAGTCGAATATGTAACCTGTGTTAAAAATCTTGGCATAGTGTGAACTAACATGAACTGACCACATAGACAGTGTAGTATCAAAGGTATATGCGTCTCTTAGAGGTTTTCCAATTGGCGAATTTATACTCCCAATCAATGTAAAATTAAAACTTGCCAAAGCACTCATAGTACCTATCTTAACGTACGGCTGTGAATTATTTTCTGACTGTGATCATTCTTCTCTGGTCGCCGTGGCGTAGTGGGTGAGTGCGTCGACTCCTACGCAGAGGGTGCCAGGTTCGATACCCGAACTTACCAACTTTCATAATTCACGGCTCCACCTCTTTCGAGTCACTGACAATGCTCAAAGAGTATTCCCGTCTAGCAAAAGCTTCTCAAATTCGCCGTTCGGAGTCGTCATTAAAATGTTGGTCCCTTCCCCTCGTGAAAGAACAATAGCATGCACAACACGAGTGGTTGCTGAGAAGCTAGGCCCCGGTCCACCTCGGGCTGTCACGCCACCCATATTATTATTATTATTATTATTATTATCATTCTTCTCTGCAAAAATTGATAACAGCAACTGCACGTTATGTCTTTAACCTCCGAAGATTTGATCATGTCTCAGAACAACGTCGCTCTCTTCTTGGATGTGAAGTGGAGGCATTTTTAAACTATAGCACATGCATTCTATTATTTAATCGGGTCGTAATATCGCGTTGAAACCTTCTGTTCATACACGGTTAACGTCGTGCAGGCTGTACATCTATGGAATCATCTGCCTTTACAGGTACGGCCCAAGACCGAGTACAGACAATTTTTTTTATCTTGTTTCTCTCACCTCTGCAATATGAACTGAAATAATCCCCGATAATTACACTTTTTCAATTTGGTAGCATGTAAAATAGATTCTCATGTTCTCACATTCCCATGCTCTCACATTTAAAATTTCTGAAATTAAAAATCGAAATATTCATTCAATTCTTTCATATTTCATTTTGCTGCAACCCTTATTTTGTTTGATGTCTCAAGCGATCCTGCAAATACCATATACGAACGACTGACTAGGCATGCAAACGAAGAGGAAGCAATAAACACGTCTGCCCTTTTCTTACCTTTTCATACCTTCTCATAATCTATGTATGGATGTACACACAAACCCAGCTATGTATAAGGGCACGCACTCGCGCTCGGCTATTATAGACTTATATCCCCACTGCAGCAAACAGGAAATAAGCTAAGGTAACATTGAAAGAATATCGTGTATCGTGCGCGATTCAAACGAGTTCGATCAAACTGGGACGTAGTAGTAAATCCCATTCTAGTGAAAAAGTGACACATTTTGTTTGCTCTGCGTGCGATACATATACAACTATATTATCCGTCGAGAAGGAGAGGAAGACCGACTCTCCAGTATAAAGACCAAGTAAACGCGGATCCAAGACACCTTGGTCTAGATGACTGGAAGCGGCGTGCCCAGGATGGCCAACTATAGAAAGCAGCTTTGGCTCAAGCTCGGACCATCATGGTTCGCCAGCCTGTGGTAGAACCTTGGTAAACATATGAACAAAACTAGGTTATTTTAAAACATATTTACAATTTCACATAACCCCTGTACAATTTTTTGTTTGCGTTATCTCAGATGACGTTTTTTGTTTAATCTGAAATTATTCTGCTTCTAAATTGCTACTTGATGAAAATTCTTCGGGAGTCTTTTACGGAGCAGTACTATCTTGAGGTGGGACTTTCCTTATTCTCGCTCTGCTACGACTCGAAATATATGGATCTGATGAAGTTGAACAATTGTTCATAACATCCGTTCACATTCGAATTTGTATTTCTATACAGGTGATGCATGGCTTTGTACTTAAAAGTAATTGATTGTATGTTAACCCTCAGCAAAAGAAATGATTTTCTAGACTTGATCAAGGTTTTTTTCAGATTGGTAGCCCTACTAATTGCACTAACTGCAATCTCCTTTACCAGATTTGCTACACCTTTCTTGCCAATCAAACTTAAATACACTTCAGCAGAAATAGCAGATTCTCTTGTCGTTTTAGTGCATCTGAGTAATTTTTAGTTTTTCGTTTTTGAACTTTGGATGTACATCCGTAAAATGTCTTTGAGTCCAGGATTCGATGTCATGCTTGATGTTGGGACTACATCATGGAACTCTACCAGGAATCCAAATTATTGATCCAACCATTCCGCATTATTGTTCCAAGACCTTAGCATTCCTCACTTACTTCATTCCCATCATGCATGTATCTTGCAACTCATTGATATTACATATATCTGTAGCACTCTGGGAATTTCAAAAGTGCTAAAACTTTCCATAACGTGTTTGCAAAGCAGAAGAGTTGTTTTAGTGGTAGACAGATGAGCGATGTCCTCATAAAAAAAGGGCAAAAAGTGAAAACGGATTCTGAAAGGAAACATCCAGGAGAACATTTAAAACCTTATTTCCCTATGGGTATATTTGGGTACATTTTTAAAGGTCTATGTAAAGTCACAATGTACAAAAAGAAACCGGATAAGCCTAAGGCCTTCAAGCCAAACGATAATTATTACCACTTGCTGAAGTCGTACACGGTTCAAAACCTTAAAGATTTTTCAAATAACTGGCAAAAAATGAAAAACGAGACCACGAATTTGACTCACGTAATGCAACTGATGCATTACTGATGATTCTCTTACTGGAAAATGTAGGAGATGTCACGTAACGGTAAATAGCGTTTCTAGGAATTAATTTTTTTTTTGAGAACGTTAGGACCTGATGTTTTACCTGTCGTTTAGTAACAATCTTTTGTCATACGGACGACTTTAATCTTTGCATTAAGCTCCGCTAGATTCGCACAATAGCACACTGTGTGTTGGTAGCCACTTTAATAAATTAAGGAAGGTACGGAGACAAGCCAGCATCAGCATTAGTGGACCACTTTGAGCTACTCCCACTGATGCGCTGGAAATGCTCTCTTTTTCGTAAGGAAACAGCAACCGACTGTTCAATCTAAGGGCAAACCACAGTTCGTTTATAGGCATGTTTTCAATGTTGTGACTACACCTATGGACACGCCAAAATCTTACACGAACAAGACCTAACCTCAATTCACCGAGACTACACTTCAACACGACGCTCTACAGAGAACAACTTCGACAATCTGACTATTACACTGTTGGATCCAAGACGGAAAATGGAGTAGGAAGTTTCGTTTTCTCGGAATGTCTAAACCTCGACGTTCGCCTTTCCAATCTCTGCAGGGTTCTCCAAGAGGAGGTAATGACGATTACCGAGGCCCTGTCCTTGTTAAGGTGGAACGTGATATCCGCCGCGATATCTGCATCTTTACAAAGAGCGAAGCAGTAATTAAATCCCTGTCTTCGTTGTCTATAAACTCTAAAACAACAGTCGACTACAGCGAATATCTTACCGAGATATCCGCACAACATACGCTTGTTCTGTTTGCCAGGCCATAAGGATATCCTGGGTAACTGCAAAGCTAGTGAACTCGCTACTGGGCTGCCAGTTGATAAAATCTCGTCTTACATAGGTACCTTCAAGTTGTAGATTAATAACTTCAACGCACAGAAAATCAATGCCTGACGATTGACACTGGCTTCACTTGTCGAACCTCAAAACAAATCTGGCTTCTTCTCGATCCAAAAAGGTCAAGTAGCCTGATCTTCCTAAATTGATCTAAAATTAATACTGCTCTGGGAATAAACGACTGGGCCTATTCTCCAACAACTTCTGTTGAAGCTGATTAGACGAGGATGAGGAGGGAAGCACACAAAACCTTCTCTGCAACTGTCGGGTCTTCGCCTCAACTAGGAAGGCCACCACATGCTCCTACTTCTACGACAGACTACACGACCTCAGTAAAATTCCGGTCAACCTGCTAAGAAAATTTGTTGAGAAAACTAGCTTGCTGTTATAAATCACGGCAACCCTCTTTAAACCACGTGGCGGTAAATGTCCCTAATTTGGCCCCTAAGTGCAGGCATGCCACATCCTACCTACCTGAAGTCTCGAGACAAGCGACAGCTTGCTGCCAGTACCAGTCTCTTAATGCCTTCCTGACTCTCTTAGAATATGCAAATACCACGAGCAGATTTTAAATTCCTAAAAACATGCGTGAATGATCCCAAGAGAGTTTCAGCTTGCATGACAGGTTTAAGAAAAAGGCAATACTCGAATTTGATCTGATAAGAATTCCATTGGCGGATCCGGATCTAGAACCTTATGTCTACGCTGTAAGTCAAGGTTCGATGCCGGATTCAACAATACTCACATTTTGTGAAGTCGAAGTCACAGCCTTAATCCCTAGGAAGAGCCGTCGTGATGGTGAGAGTCCTACAACACTCAGTGGTCCATCGAGTACTACAAGCGAGGTCCAGTCCATCACGAGGGAGAACCAAGAGATTGACTTTGCTCCTTTTCAAGACCTACGTTTAGGTTAGGTTGGGTAGGCGGGCTGCTAGTGCATTCATCAGCACACTTAGACCATATTGGTACATTGTGATACTCATAGTCAGACTACTACCACTGATTGACTACTGCAGTGATAGTGCCGTTAATTTGATCCCAACGAAAAATGGTGACTGGACCAGATTTGAAAACCAGATAAAAGCGTATTAACTTTGCTTTCACTGGGATTCGAACCAGGGACCGGAACTCCACCAACTGCGCCATCCAGTTGCTCAAGGCCTACATTTACTCGGTCTAGTGCCATCAAAACCTAAATGCAAATTGTTTTTCGCTTGAACTGAAAGTGCAAACATAAGCCTTACGACTCACAAACAGAGAAGAAGATTAAATAAAATTTTGAGAAATCAAGCCATCAGTGTCAACTTCTTTTAGCACGCAAATATTTGATCGATGGAACGAACCATCTGACATCGTTGTCATCATCTCAAGTTGACGAAGCACTCTCTCTCTCTCTCCGTCGTTGTTATCTGTGAATGCACACCCGTCGCATCAAAGGCTTTCACTCGAGATAAGACACAACCGAATTCTGATTATAAATACCAACCCACCAGAACTCATCTCATGCAGTTGTCCAGTCCTCCCAGAAGCAGCACTTCTCCACAAAATGAAAACTTACGGTATTTTTCAAAACACACCTTGAATAGTTCAATTCCCAGCAAGTGACAAATTTTATTCCTTTGCAGTTGCGATTGTTTTAATGGCGCTTGTCACAGTGACTTTGGCCGACGATTTTGTTAACAATGGTCAGCCGGGATGCAAGACTGAAATTGAAGTGATACTCCGGTATTACAAAAACAACTGGAATCCGGCACAATATTGGAAGTGCGGGAAAGTGGGAGAGCCTGCCACACTGGAAACGTGTCCCATTGGAACAGGATATCAAAACAGACGAATTCTGTGCGTCTACTGGGAGGTGTGGAGTTGGGAGCCTGCTGATATCCTAATCAGCAAGCCTGATCACCCGTAGTGGTTTAACACGGAATGTGTTGCTTCGTGTCATCTATCGGGGGTGAATAAAATGTTGTTCAAGCGTTTTTTAAAAAAAAATGCTGTTTTATATTTTAAATCATTGACTGGGGGTAAAAAATATTCATTTAAGTTTTTTGGTGAACTCGCAATGTAAGCCATATATGGCGGAACTAAAATGCTTGTTCTTTAACCGCAGTGACTGATATTCGGCAGCCTTACGTAAACTAATCATTTGGATACGGTAACCTAGTCGGTGTCCTGATTCGGAGAGAGCTTTGAACTTAACTTGGCTAGGAACATTGTTCAGCAATGACTTCGTGTCAGAAATCAACCATAATCATCCCTAACCTCCACACAGTCGCGCATACATTCCAAATCGGATGAAAACCCATCACATTAATGAAAAACAAAATGTACGCGTGATGGGCCGCGTGAAGCAAGTCAATGACTAAACTTAGTAGAAAGGTCATTAAGCCGTTGGCATGCATTTAAACATCACACAGTAATTTCGTTTTACGATCGCTGATCGCTTGCTCTGCTATGTTACCGGATTCATATGGCTAGTGGGGCAGGGTATCTGCACACAGGCTAAAGTTGGTGATCGTTCCCAACTTACCGGGACGCCAGCAACGATCGTTGTCGATGAACAGATCAAGTTGGCGGTGCCCCCTGAATAGCTTTGACAACACCCATTGTTAGCTGAACTGGCTGTGAACTACATCCATGGCAGATTAAACAACGTCAGCCCCTATCTTAGTGGCTGAAGACTCTGTCAAAGAGAACTATTATGACCTCTTACACACTGCCTACGGAGCCTGTCCGGAGTACGATGTAAAGATCGTGATCGGAGACTTCAACTCTGAAATCGGTAAAGAAAACATCTTTAGCGGAGTGATCGGAAAGTACAGCCTCTGACTCAAAGACTTTGTGGCAGCACTTAACATGGCCATAAGCAGCACGAGGTTCCCTCGCAAAATAAAAAAAAATAAAAAATAACACAGCAATCTGACGATCTCCGGACGGTCAAACCGGCAACCAAATCGACTACATATGTGCTCATCAACGCAAGGCGTGCGTCCAATATCCTGGATTTGCGAACATTCAGAACGTCGACTCTGACCACTTTCTCGTGTCAGAAAGATTCAGAGCTCGACTATCCAAAGTCAGAAAGCTGGACCAATCAACAACGAGGCGTCTTCACATTGGACATCTAAGCACACCGGAGATTGGCAGAGCCTACAAAGAGCAACTACGTGAGAGAATCTCCGGTATGCCCACGTCGAACACAAACGCCAACGAGATGTGGTTGATTTGCCGCTCGGCCATCAAAGAGGTGGCTGAAACCACTTTACCACCTCTGTCAAGAAACCCGTGGTATAATGGCGAATTTGAGCAAGAGACACGTGCAATCGACGAGGCATAACTATAGGCATACCAAAAGACGCTGCCACGGAAAACAAAAGCAGCGCAATAGGAGTACCGGGCTCGAAGACGGGAGGAGGAAAAGAAGAGGCCTGAAGAGAAGGTCTCGCCCCGTCCCATCTCAAGCATATCGAAGAGTCTAGAGATAGACAAAGAGCCCGAGTCTTCTACAAAAAAGTCAAAAGCCTTGCCGCAGGCTTTAGAAAAGGCACCTAGGCTCTTAGAAACAGTGAGGGTAACCTTGTTACTGACCCAAAGGGAATAGTGGATGTAATTAAGCAACACTTTCAACAGCTGCTTAATGGTCCTGACCAGGAGAGAGTGATCGGGAATCAAAAAATCACAACTCCTATCGATGAAGTGGCTCAGATGGCTAACCATAAGAGCTGTTCAAGGCCGATGGAGATGTTCTGGTAGGGAGCATGCACCAGATCGTTTGCAGAATTTTGGAAGACGAAAGCATGCACGACGACTTAAATAGCAGCTCCATATGCCCCATCCACAAGAAAGGCGATCCTACCTCTTGCAACAACTATAGAGGTAAGCCCCTGCTTAACGTCGCCTACACTAAGGCACATCCTGCAGTATTCACTGCTAGGAATAATTTGATTCGATGGCCGAATTCGGGATCCCGGGAAAACTGATCTGGTTGTGTCGAACCACGCTAACACATACACGATGCACCGTGCAGGACTTCCGAGTCGTTTGAAAACGGCACTGGATTTCGGCAAGGAGATGCCCTGTCAAGTGATTCCTTCAACTTGGTAATGGATAAGATAGTGCGGCGAGCAGTCGTAATCACGGAAGTGAAAAGAGACTGAAACAACAGACAGAGAGATTGGAACAATAACACGTGTGTATTTATATTTTTCTTTACTGAGAGGTGTGCTCCCGTCGACGAACTGAAACAGAGTGCTGGAGTAAACTGCTATGTTAGGCTTAGCAGATCATGTTATAAACGTAAGTATGTATGTACAATGCAGGCGTTTTAAGCGTTACAGTGGCTTGACATAAAAGATGTACGGATTTAGGAGACAATGTTGAAACTCATACAGCGAATGTTGCTTTTCTGACTCCTACAGTAGGCACTATCTTCTTCAAGTCAGTCCATTTGTTGGGGTATGCTGATAACATCGACATCGTCGCGCGTTCTCAACGTGCCATAGTGGAAGCATTCACGGCAAAAGAGGCGATGCGAGCTGGTCTGAGGTCAATGAGGATAAAACAAAGTACATGATGCTAACCAAAAAAGGACCCGTCACACACCACCTAGGATAAAATATTACTGTCGACAGCTACATTATCGAGGTATTAAAGGATTTTGTCTACCTCGAGGCAAACGTAAACTCCACAAACGACATCATTGTGGAGATCCGACGTAGGACCGCCTTTGGCAACAGGTGTTAGTTCGGTTTGTCAAAACAACTCAAAACTCCTGACTCTTGACTCGAAATTGCCAGAACTTATTCTTGGTGGCTTCGAAAGAAATATTCTGCGTCGGATATGGAAGGAGAAGACACGATTGGAGGGGAAAGCAACAGCCGCGAACTCTACAAGAACTGCCAAGTCCGTAAGGCAAAAATCCACCTGGACACCTACGGTCTAGATAAGAGGGTCTTCAAATCCGAGCCTCCTGGTTCCAGAAGGAGATAAAGACCGAACCTGCTGTATAAATACCAAGTAAACGCGGATGCAAGACATATTTGTATTGGTGACTGGATGCAGCGTGCTCAAACCCGTCAACGATGGAAGGCAGCTGTATCTCAGGCATCCACGGGTCGTAGCCTGATCAGTAAGTAAGTAGATGTGCATTTGCCATTTGCCATTTGCCAGATGAGTTATTCCATATCACGAGTACACAAATGTTTATTTCAAATCTTGCTTTAACTTTGATCTCTAGTTTATTAACCCAACGTCATTACTTTGTGTGGAAACGAAAGCAAGAGCAACACACTTGACCTGAAGAGCAAAACTGGAACCAATTTAATGGTTCAGTAGAGCCGCAGTTGTGCACCTACCCGCCAAACAACATATTTCACCCTCTCACCACAAGAAGCCGTCGATTAGAGAGAACTAAAGAATTTTTCATTTGGGATATGAAATGTCCTATTCAGATTAAATCGCTCCTATTGAAAGTCAACGATACATGGTCGTAAAATCTCTTTCAGATGAACTCGCTTCATCCATGACAGGGCTAGACGCCTTTAATTTGTATCCTTTACGATTGGAGCAAACCAAACCAATAGACACTTTACATGTCCTAGTCGTAAAACTACGCCCAGCCTAGACAGACAACTCTAATAAAAATGAAATTTAAAGTCGCCACACATTCACACCATTCCACTAAACTACACCAATCACGTGCCTTCTTCCACCAAAACTACTCACTTCCGAAAAATGTCCACACACCGGCACATCAATTAAACCGAATTGACGCCTGTAAAGTGCCTGAGTAAACAGCAACGAGGTTCAATGAATTTCATTTCACAAATCCGCATCGCATTCATTTAATTGAAAAATAATGTTTGCGCAACGAAAACCGAACGTGACTGGCTGGGGAGGTGGATTAACAGAAAAGGATCTTCTCGCCGGCTAACGATTCCTATCGCACACGTTCCGTCTGTTTAATACGTGATTTCAACATATCACAAGGATCCGAGGATACCCTCGTAAAAAAAACACACACACACGCATACAGACCAGCCTGCCGAACGGAGGTTTCCAAAACAAAACAGATTCTTGGTCATTCGGTGCACAGGGACTTTCAATACCGTCTGACGTCACGTACTTTCCAGGTAATTTACGTGCGAACACAGAATAACCGAGTTTTTTTTCCTGTTTTGTTTTGTGAACGAACCACCTCCCTGGGGAAGGAATGTGGAACCTCAACGAAATGAGAAGAAAGAGACCAAATCGGGGTAACGTGACACCCGCTACTGGGGACCGGGTCGAATGCTTCCCAAAAATCACCAAACGAGCAATACCACTGCACCTGCACCTGCAAGGTTGTGTGGTGAGGGATCAGCAGCTCATAGTTGCAACAGCAGTCGCAAGCTGCTCGTGCAAATAGTGCCGAGCATGCCGGGCTGCCGATGGAACGTGACTCGGGGGGTGTGCAGTCACGTCAGTGCAGCAGGACCACATCCACGGGTATAAGTGTGGCGATTTTTTTTCGGTGGAGAATGCATCAGTCGATGGATACGGTTACAGAGAAGTTACGATACCTTCGGAACTGTGATGCATTCAGATATGTAGATAAGTTGGTTCGATGGACTTATTTGCTTGTTGACAGCTTCACTCCACTGTGTGCTGATGGTCTTGATAGTTATCTGCTGTTTGTGTATTGGGAGGGGTGGCGGGCCATGGCGGTTGTGGCGTGCAGCACCCTTCGATGGGCATGTGTGCTTGCATTGTGAGCATTCTTGTGTCACAGGGATTCCATTGTCTCCATAAATATGACACATAGATTACGGAAAATGATGCTGGTGATTTGTGTTTCAGACAACTAAATCTGGTTTGTGCAGATTCTATACTTTAACTACGAAGAGGAGATATTGAATTGTTAATTTAAGGACGCCACATCTAGAGTGAGGCTATCAGTATTTATTGAGAGTTCAAAATGATGACTAAAACTAGAGAAGGCGGCGTTAAATGTAGGGGATCGCTGGAAGGTAAAAATTATGAATTACAGCAGTGGAAGGACTCCTTCGTCCGGCCATAAAATTATAACCCTGAAACTTGGCGCGGGTTCAGCCTGATCGGTTTAGGTTGGCTAGAGATGTTCATACAAAAAATACATCCATGTTTTATTCGATTTATATATTATTCGCATCAAAAAATATATTTTTTCGATACATCGAATAAAAACATTGACGTAGAAGAAAAAGCACGCCAATTACGCCGCTGACTTTTCAATGTTATAGACACGGAGGAGAGGAGATCAACGGAGTCGAGAAAGAACACCACGGTTTGACGGCGGAAAGCTACAATCGCAACGGACTGCTAGGATCTTTGCCGATCGAGTCTCCCGGAATCTCTCTCTAAGTTCGTCGCCACCTGCGCAAACAATCGAAGAAGATTGGAGGCGTTGTCAAGAAGCCATCAAAGATGCTGCCACTGATGTGCTGGGTTTTACGGCACCACCTAGAGAAAACCCATGGTTTGACAACGAGTGTAGGCTGGCACATGCAGCGAAGCTGGAAGCCTACAAAGCAACGCTGCAACGAACGACGAGAGCTGTTCGTGAGCTCTACGAACAGAGACGAAGGCATGAGACCCGGCTTCTCAGGAGAAAGAAGAAAGAGCACGAGAAGCACGCGATCGAGGAGATGGAGAGGTGCTACGGTAGGAACGATTTCCGAAAGTTTTACCAGAGGGTGAAACAGTTATCCAGTGGATATAAGGTTCGGACAGAAGCCTGCCGGGACGAGAATGGACAACTAGTAGTAGAGTCGCAGTCGATACTGAGAATTTGGAAGAACCACTTCTGCAGACTGCTAAACGGCGATGAAGACACCAATACCGCTGTCAGGCAGAATGTTCCACTCAACATCGACGATGATCGACGAGAATTCCGTCCCCCCGACTTAGACGTGGTCAAGATAGCAATACCAAGACTGAAGTCTAACAAAGCTGCCGGTGCGGACGGACTGTCCGCTGAAATCTTTAAGGCAGCTGGAGATGATCTGGTTGGGCGTATGCACCAGCTCATCTGTAAGATATGGTCGGAGGAGGGCATGCCCGATGAGTGGAATCTCAGTATCGTTTGCCCGATCCATAAGGAAAGGAGACTCCTTTGACTGCGCCAACTATAGAGGAATAAGTCTCCTGAACATCGCCTACAAGATTTTCTCTGCCGTTTTGTGTACTCGCCTGAAGCCGTTTATAAATAATCTGATAGGTCCTAATCAGTGTGGCTTCAGGCCAGGGAAGTCCACCATCGACCAGATTTTCACACTACGACAGATCCTGGAAAAGACCCAAGAAATGCAAATCTCACCAATGCAACACCCACCACCTTTTTGTCGATTTCAAGGCCGCATATGACAGCGTGCATAGGGACGAGCTATACAACGCCATGTCTAGTTTTGACATTCCTGCCAAACTCGTCAGGTTGTGCAGGATGACGATGGAGAATTCTCACTGCTCCATCATGGTTGGCAACGAACTCATCGAGACCTTCAATGTCGAAAAAGGTTTTAGACTAGGCGACGCGCTGTCATGTGATTTCTTTAACATCATCCTGGAGAAGATGGTGCAAGACTCACACGCCAACACTAGAGGCACGATCTTCCAGAAGTCCGTACAACTGCTAGCATCCGCGGATTACATTGACGTGATTGGCAGAACACAACGAGCGGGCAATGAGGCATTTCCTGGCATTGAGGCGGAAGCGGCTAAAATGGGTCTAGCGGTGAATGAGGGCAAAACAAAGTATATGCTGTCATCAAGAAAGGACACACAACACCGACGTCTTGGACAGAGCGTCACAATGGGCAGCTATAACTTCTAGGTAGTCAAGGACTTCGTCTACCTCGGCTCCGCAGTAAATAGTATAAACAACATCAGTACCGCGATCAAACGCAGAGTAACTCTTGCCAACCGCCGTTTCTATGGGCTCAAGAGGCAATTGAGTAGTAGAGCCATCTCTCGAAGGAACACGCTGACTATACAAGACCTTGATCATCCCAGTCCTGCTGTACCGCGCGGAGGCATGGGCAATCTCAAAGGCGGATGAGAAAGTCCTTGGTCTCTTCGAGAGAGAAGTTCTGCGTGCGATCTTTGGTCCTGTTTGCGTTGACGGTTTCTGGAGGAGAAGATTCAACCACGAACTGTACGGACTGTACAGCGACATGAGTCTAGTCAGGCGTCTTCGGATCCAACGCCTAAGAAGGCTAGGCCATGTAGAGCGTATGGACAACTCAGCTCCGGCCCGGAGAGTCTTCGACTCCGAACCCGTGGGACAACGCAACAGAGGACGCCCGCGTTTAAGGTGGCGCACTCAGGTGGAAAAGGACATCTACCATCTTGGCGTGCGACACTGGAGACAGCTAGCCAGAGACCGTGCTAGCTGGAGAGGCTTGTTGGTTGAGGCCCAGGTACACCCCGGACTGTAGCGCCAAATGAAGAAGAGGACACGGAAGGTGAGACATTATTCTCAATAGCTGTGATTTTTTGCAAGCGTATATACGATCATCGGTGCTTAATGATTCATCATAAAATCTTGGCAGCACCAACGACATTTATGATATTATATTATATTGCTAAGCAGTCAGGGTTGTAGTCGTGGAAGGTGATTGTTGATCTTTGATGGTCAAAATCTTCGTTTTGTGACTGTGTAGCGTGACCATTACTTTAAAAGCAAAAAATTTAATAAGTATAAAATAAAAAAAAATTTCGTGAAATGAAAAGAATCGTTTACGAAGCCAAAACGGAATGTATAGCAGAGACACTCTGAGCTTACCAAAAATTGCATACTTATGGATGCCAACAAAAATAAAAATGATCTAATACATCAACCACACATGTAAATGTAAGCCACATACAGCAACCTAAACAATGAATGAATAAATTCAGGAATGAACACACAGAAAATAATGTTTGGAAGCATTGTTTTCATCCGCGCTTATTTCTTAATCGGCGATAGATATGATGAGTAACTTAAGCGGATATAGGATTCGTTGTATATACTCTTGCAAAAAAACACAGCTAATGTTGAATATTGGAAGCTGTAAGTATGGATGGGCTTGGGATCACAAAAGAGAATTTGTAAAAATCGACTGTGTAAAAGCTGCCCAAGTCAGATGCATCCTGCAACTGAAATGGGAAGTGTATCTTCACTCAATCCAAGCATTACATTGTAATGGAATATATTTTACACATTGTTGAAGGCAATATCCACGCCCTTCTTTTCTTTAATAAAACTCTTCTTTAATGTAAATCTTCTTTATTGTAACTCTTCATTAATGTAACTTGTTGCTTAGTGTACCACGTACATGACAAAGATCAACAAAACCAAATGTTTTGACATTTCCATTTTGTAAAGCAGAGGACATTGTGAACTTTCAAATAAAGCGGAGGCGAATTAAAACTAGGAAAATGGAAACACATTACCCCAATGACAAAGAATAATAGACATGACCGCTAGGTAGCGTTGCCGGAAAAAATATTTTGCAAAGTGCAACCATTGCTCTCAAAAGTTGTAAGTTTAAGGCCTAAGGCCCCACGGACGCAAATATACCCAAAAGTATGCCTTTATGTAATTTAATCAACTTGTCAGAAAAGGATTAAGACAAGTCGACGCACGATTTTTCACAATCATATTCGAGATGTTCGTCCTTAACTCAGTTATCAACACTAGATGCACGATCTCCCGCAAGTCTGCGCAAGTGCTCGCATATGTCGAGGACTTTGAGAAGCTAAAAAAGCGTATAACCCAAAATCCTCTCACCCTTCAGGAACAGAAACGGCGACATTAAGTTCATGAATTATTGGACAATCCTTCTCAATCGGTAAAGTTTGAAGCCGATCTTAAGAGTCTTGCTGTTCTTGAAGTTGCAATAAATATCTAAACTATTTATATCATGTATCATGTATATGATTAGATGACACGTTAGCATTAATCTCCAACCATTGCCGTGATTCGGGTTCAATCAATGACCATATAATACCAAGATGCACGCCAAACCAAATTTCATTTCGGAAAAGCTCTGCTGTTCTCAGAGCTTTAACATAATTGTTGTTGTGCTTCTTCTTGAATCCACGCGATTGCTGAAAAAAGAACTGAAACTGTATTTGCTCTTTTTTTCTTTTTTGTTTCCTTCCTTGTCTGGAGTCTGATTTTGTTTTTGTTTGATGAGGTGTGATCACTCAGAAAGAGCTTTTTCCTGCTATTTGTATTTGTGTTTGGATTAAATATACATAATTAGGATGAGTTTATCGGAAAGATAAAGAAAAAGCTTTTTCTGAAAGACGGAATATGAATTGATTACCTGCAATTCATGTGAAAGTTAGTTCCAGGCGCGAATTTCAGATACAAAAAAGGATTGCTCTCCAATGTAACGTGTGAATGAAAGTATAATTAGTTTTCTTCTTCTATTACATTGTGCAAAGACTAAGATTTTAATAAGAAATTTTAATATATTGCGGCAGCTTAAATACTGATTGAGATCCAGACCGTAAATTAAGGATGCAAATCTGAACACACTACTGGACCTAGGAGCATTATAAATAAAACGGACGCAGTCATTAAATGCAACATTAAACCGATGCTTACAATCAAAGTCAAGACAAGGAAACACGGAACAATTGAGGAAAATGTACGGCATTACAAACGTTTTAACTAATCTTATTTTAAGGAGGTGATGTAAGTAGTTCGTCGGGTAACGCAGTCTACGAAGTCCACAATAAACTTTGTTCAGGATGTCTTTTATCGCATTGTACCAGGTAAGTGAAGAGTTAATAGGTATTTAACAGAATTTACTAGAGCTGCGGGTCGCCGTGGCGTAGTGAGTAAGTAAGTAAGGTGCCAGGTTCGATACCCGAATTTACCACCTGTGATAATTCACGGCTCCACCTCTTTGGAGTCACTCACAATGCTCAAAGAATATTCCTGTCTAGAAAAATCTTCTCAACTTCGCAGTTCGGAGTCGGCATTAAACTGTACGTCCCTTCCACTCGTGAAAGAACAATAGCACGCACAACAGGAGTGGTTGTTGATAAGCTAGGCCCTGGCGCTCTACGGACTGTCGCGCCACCCATATTATATTACTGGAGCTGCGGGATTGCCATCTAGAACAACAGGTGAAAAATCATTCGGACAAACCTCATTATTGGAAAAAAAACGATACGCACAGTTTTGTCGGGGTTCAGCTTCAATTCATTACCTTTAAACCAGTTGCAAATGTTATCAAGAATTTCATTTACCCTGGCAACATAGTCTTCTATAAGACCACTAGGACGTGAGCAATATATAATAATATAATCAGCGTACAACAGAATTTTGAAATTCATTGTCAAAGAGAAGAACAGGAGTGAGGCCAGGACAGAGCCTTGTGGAACACCTTTCAAAATTACTTTAGGGTTAGAGTAGCCAAGCTCTGTGGCAACCGACTGTACTATATCTTTTAGATAGCTTAGTAGCTTATGCGAACGATTGAAGCTGTTTTTAATCTTTGTAAGTAACAAAGACAGACTGACACAGTTGAAGGCTGTGGAAAAAGTCTAGAAGAACGGCTACACAAATATCATTACGATCTAAAGCAGATCGCAACTTTACTTCCTTCGAAAACCAGACTGCCATTTCGATATTTTATTATTATCATCCAAGAATTTCAGAATTTGCAGATGTAATATCTTTTCAAAAGCTTTTGACAAGAAACACAAAACACTAATTGGTCTAAGGTCGGCAGGACAATTAGGACTGGTCTTTTTGGGTGTAGGAATAAAAAATAGGAAGAAAAAACAGCTTTCCACTCTCTGCATGTAATTTCCTTATTTCGACCGACCGTGTCTGTGCGAGCTTTTAACAAAAAATTTAAGATGTATTGTCTTGGTAATATATGGTCCTTGGTTTAATGACAAACCTCCAGGACGCTCCCACAAGGGATATTGACTCGAGTGCTATGCAAGCCACTTTGTACACTCAATGAGCCATAATCCATAAGAAGACTGAACGATGTTAAGAAAATAGTATTGCATGAAAACTTTTGTATCATTCCACAAGGAGCTCAGTCTGTTACATTTTGTTTTACGCTACGTGTTTTTGGGCCGTGCGTTTCATTTCTAAAAGTTCTAAGTAAGCCCTAAAAAAAGCTATTATCATAACAACCTGTACTCTTAATTTCAAGAACAAACTGAACAGCGTTACACTGAAAAAGGGCAAATCCACGTCCAGAACATATAGAAGTCGAATACTAACATTCACATTGTTCCGTTTCTTCCATGTGTGTGTTGGCTTCGTGTGTCCATTATTAGAGGTAAAACAATTCAATAAGACTTGCAATTCATGTTTGTGTAAAGTTTAGAGGGGATCCGTTGCAAATACACGAATAGCCCTTTCTTCATGGTGGAACCATAATAAATTGCCCCAAATAGAGGTGTCCTTACAGAGGGGTGTGTCCGTTGTTTCAGAAGAGAAGTTTCACTGCACAAATAATTTTCGTACGTCACAATTCCAACTGCTACTTTTTCTGATTCTTCTCGATTGTTTCATTAACTCCATAGAATAAAGAACATCCGTTTTTGCGTTTAAGAAATTGTTAATTTATTTTCTGCTAGAACAAAATCCACTTCGGGCCGAGATGATCTATCTCGCCTATATTTACTCCATGTCGGGCCGGCTAATAACATGCTGAGGTGCCTCCCACCTCCAGTGCTGCCACGCGATGCACTCTTGCGTGCTCATTTTATAAGCCGTACCGACCGGACAGGTGGCCAATTTACCAGGTTTGCCTAGTTGTTGGCACACCCAGTACTGACTCGGATTCCAGTTGTTCCTGAAGAAATGGATTGTCATCTCCAGTTCGGTTTTGCATCCCGGTTGACCATTGCCATACAATTCACATGTCATTCCTGCGACTAAGGCCAATAGAAGTCCAACTGAAATTGGGAGAGTCAGGCAACACAATTCTGAAGAGTTTCACATGAATTACCTTGAATTTTCATATTACTTGAAACGATGTGTTGCTGGAGATGAATACACTGCACTGCTTGAGTGAATTCCTGTTGCTTCTGCTCTTATAATCGAAATTCAGTGGTCTCATTTTAAGTGAATACACGTGGTTCCAAATTTGACGTTCAAACAGGAGAACAACGACCTTGGCAACAAAGTCATCGTAAAATATTTTCGTGCGAAAAGAAAGCGACACTGAACGCTGGCTCTCGTAAAATTATTTGTTTTCGTTGATGTGTTTAAGTTCATTTTTAAAACCTGTCTGTCTTTGTTGGGTTTCTCCTCGGGTGGTACTATAATTCGGAGGTGATCTGATCCTCGCTCTGACACCAAGCATTCTTATTGGAAGTGTCATTATTCTTTCGTTCATTTCATTGTTTGTTCAGCCGTATTTCAAGCTTTTCAAGCTTCTGACGAATTGTGACAATTTTTATAGTAGCGTATAAGCGAAATATATATATAAAGCATTGTAACAAATATTCTGGGCTTGAATAAAAGCTGGTGTACCACAAGGAATTGTTCATGGTCCTCTTCTTTATTTGCTTTATATGGGGTTTTCAAATACTTTCAAAAAATTTTTCTAAAATAAAACATAAACGATTTGAGATATCCCGAAACCGTATTATTGATATTAAATTAGAGGTCATTCACGTGTCCATTACGGGCTGCTTGCAGCGGGTGATTCGTTGAACCCAAATTTCGATAACTCGGCCACATAAATATTTCAACGGCAACGATTGCTTTCGTTCATTCAATATTGGCTTCTCCAACGACGCCACCTTTTGGGTACAGACCCATGACGTAGTCTAAGCCTAATACAAAAAGTCTAGAGGTGTTACGTCACGCGATCAAGGCGACGCGACGACAGGCGCATTTTACAATACAATACGTTCACTGAATTGAGTCGATTGTTACATGCGCTGTTTGCATTGTGGCACCGTCTTGTTGAAACCAAATCAAGTCCGTGCAATTGGCCAAGGAAATAACGTCGCAACATGTTTCTGTAGCGATCTTTATTGGCTGGAACGTGACGGTAATTTTCATCAACGCTACAAAAACGGCATTAAATTTATTGTACTGGAGCAAGTGGTGTTTCTTGAAGCACATGAGGGTTGTCACGTTTCAGTCATGAGGGTTGACGTGGTTGCCCATGGTACACATGGTTTTACATGAGGGTTGACGAAGCTGCTTATAAAATGTTGATCATCTTCCAAAATTTCTAGAGCCCATCGCCCACAGCACTTCATATGATCGATTGGCTTTAGTTCTTCAGTTGACTTCATCTTATAAGGGTGCATGCCAAGATTCTTTCACAAAATTCGCCATAGAGTGGCCCTAGTGATACTCAATTCTTGAGAAACTCTTGGAATCGGCTGTTTTACTTCGCTGCGCCATACGCTTGAAACGAAGCAATATTCTCAGCATTTCGACCAAACCACTGTCTCACCAATATCTGAACATACAGCAGCAAATATTTTGATTGGGACTTGTTCACTTGATCATGAATTTCTTGTCTAATGGGACGGGAATTACTACGAAAAATTGGCTTCATTGGAAAATCGGTCATCGACTTGGAATTGTTGGCCAGTCCACCAAGTCGCAACT
Organism: Eristalis intricaria; assembly: GCA_964034865.1. Classification (NCBI taxonomy): domain Eukaryota; kingdom Metazoa; phylum Arthropoda; class Insecta; order Diptera; family Syrphidae; genus Eristalis; species Eristalis intricaria. The sequence continues at coordinate 139,128,415 of OZ035873.1, forward strand.
CCACACAATAGTATGGGCCAGACTACTATGAATATCCAGTGTACCATGCGAGACTAAATTGTTGTATTGTTGCATCCTATTCCCTTCTTGCAGTAATATGAGGGCGGGGATGGTTTTTAATATCACGATCTTGGATGTTGGGTCTCCAGCTTAATTCAGTGTCCAGGAATACACCCCAGGAATTTGGCGTTGCTATTTAGCTGTATCAAATTGCCTTTTTGTTCAAATGACAAATTGACAGACTTAGAGGTACATAATAATAATAATATGGGTGGCGCTACAGCCTGTAGAGGGCCACGGCCTAGCTTCTCAGCAACCACTCGTGTTGTGCCTGCTATTGTTCTTTCACGAGTGGATGGGACCTACAGCTTAATGCCAACTCCGAACGGCGTTGTTGAGAAGCTTTTTCTAGACAGGATATGCTCTTTGAGCATTGTCAGTGACTGGAAAGAGGTGGAGCCGTGAAATATGAAAGGTGGTAAATTCAGGTATCGAACTTGGGACCCTCTGCGTAGGAGTCGACGCACTAACCCACTACGCCACGAGACGCCTTAGAGGTACATAGGAATCTTGTATTCCTTAGTATACTAGAATACTAACACAGTTTCATTCTCTAGTTCAATTATCTAGTTCATAGCATTCCTGATCGTGGATACGTGTTTCTTAGAAGCCGCTACAGCAACATCATCCGCATATGTGACATGATATCGCACCCAGTCCTAAAAAAGGGGACCGGAATTTTACTTCAAGATGGCGAACAATTATAAGCCCGCCTAGACTTTCGTCCTCCTATCTATGGATGTTAGTTACACTACAAACACAATTAGCACAAAGTTAAATAAACGTAATTTGGTAAGCATACAAAAATACACAATAAACGCACGTTTATACAACTCATCGTATCGTGTCTGTTATCACAGGTACTTTTCTCTTAGAATATTATTTATTGAGTAAAATGTACAAACACATGTATACCGCCACAGAGAAAACTACGATTGCTCTCTCCAGTGGGTTTATGGTTTTGACTATCTTTAAGGAAATCTACCTACGCTTCCCTCTTGCGTACATGGGCTTTTTTTCTACCGTAAACAATTATGGCACAAATGCGATAGTCAGGAAAAAATTTGTTTTGGACCCAATAGATGGCGTTGTTGTTGTTGCATTTTGTTTAGAGCCTTGCGGATTAGATGTTTCAGCTTGGCGGATGCTTAAGCTTGTGGAATAAATAATTGACATAGAAATAAGTAAATATTCATTGAGGCTTATGCAATTAGGCCGCACATTAAATACGGCAGCGTCTTCAATATCATTTCCGCTTCCGACATCCATTCCGTTCATTGTTTGGGTTGTTAGTTTCCGCTATTGCATTCTTGGTTTTAACACATGACGATTTTTTTGGACTTACTATGGTCACATAGTCAAGTTAATCTTCCCTTCTATCTATAAAAATTCTTTGCGGTGACAGGATATATATCTTTGGTGATGTTTTATTTTTTCCTATTTCCTTAATATGTGTTTCATTGGTCTGCCTTTAAGTACAGACGAGAACATAAATAATGACTTTCAAGCACCGCAATTGACGATTTTTGGGTGAAGCACAAAATTCCATTTTCAACTGTTTCAGTTACGAAATAATAAAAACAAATGAACCAGAGCTGTTTTTTTTTCAACAAATTATGAAAATTTTGGACAATCAGACACAGTCAACATCTATTTTGTTTTTTTTTCCGGACTCCGAGCCTTCCTCTTGGTGTCTTTGTTTTTTTTTTTTTTTTTTTAAATAATAAATATATTAAAAAAAATCTGCAAATGTTCACACATTACAGCCGGATGTGGTGATTGGCGTCGATCCCTAAAAGGTTTTTTTTTTTACCTGTGTGTATTTTGATGGACAAAAAATACCCTATGCCGAAATTTTCATTCTTTATCAGAATTGAAGTATTACAGCGATGGCCGACTTCTAAACCTCTTGCACCTTAAAATTTTTAACATTTTTAACAACTGTTTCTTATATGGTGTTCCTAAGCCAAGCTGATCAATCAGAGGACGGCATTTACATTATTTCGTGAATAACCGTCAAAAATTCATGAATATCTGTCAAAAAGGCACTCAAATTCGTCGATGGACTAGGAGGCATCAGTCGGCTATCATCAGTCTCTGTATTACTTCATTTCTGATTTTTCATAATTCTTTCCTGTAGATTAAGATAGATAAGTTTTAGCCCACCGTCCAAAAGAAAATCTTTTCACATTCACTCAAAAAATGTTCACCCGGCTTCCTTAAGCACAAAGAACTCGAGCTCTGCAAAAACGTCTCTCCCGATCTGTTCTCAATCCGAAGTGACTGCCCTACCAACACTTTGCTTCAACACTGGATTTTGCCATCTGCAGTATAAAACCAAGCGCGTGCGAGGAAATCGAATCCACTACTCCCCCTCGAGGAAATCGAATCCACTACTCCCCCTCTTCGAACTGACTCTTGTTAAAAGGTTTTCTTATTGATGTGGGCGACAACGACGAACGTATTGACTGAAACTTCTAGAGCAGTGCATGGCAAGCCGCAACCAAATATCAGAAACGCAATAACTTTCAGCGGTTTCTGTAACAGGAAAGGGTCAACAGGAACACACACTCACAACGCAATGGTTTTTCGCGCCACCCTCTCTGCAATCAAAACCACCAAATCCAATTATACCCAAACCGGAAGCGTTTGTTGTTTCACTGCAGCGATGATACGGCACATCGCCACCAAACCTGTGGATAACCACCGAAAAATAACCACGACACGATTGTTTTCTAGTCCTCCGGGGGATGCCCACGTTAAAATATTGTGGACCCAATCACGGTTTCTCCTGGAGCACATGCCGATCCAAGTAATCCGCACGAAAACACGAACACCACGCCACGTGATAACACAGGCGCAGGACGCCCCCCTCACAGGAGTCACAGTAACGGCAACAAGCATGTCGTCCGTGCCGTCAAACTACATCTGTCTTACCATTTAAGCTATAAATCCATCACAAGCGCAATAGCCTACAGGGCAAGACAGACACAGTCTGACGACAAGTCTCACTCATCCGCTCGTCATAATCCATCCACCCACCCCGTCAATGACTGGCCGCTCTGCTTGGCGGAATGGCGAAATCAAAACACGATACAAAATTACTTGGCCTGGCGATGCGAATTGCTGTACACTTTGCGGCCGACTGGCCGAGCTCCCAGTGGGCACTTTAACAACGCTCCGCGATGAACTGTTGTAACAACGCGCCGCTTTAGAGTGGTTTTCCAAATGAAATTCATAATTCGGTTTCAAAGCAGCGTTACCCTCCGCTCTGGCGCAGTTAATTGGCACCTAGCTCACGTAATACGGTCCATTTGCATACGCTTAGCATTGCAGTCACTCACTCGCTAGAGAGTGGTTCTTGGCCAGAGCCCCAAAGACAGCGCTGCTTCCAAATTCAGACATCCCACTCCGGGCAATTAAAACCCGAAGGCGAAGAGCGGAGAGTGTGTGACTGCGAAGAGAAAAGAAAAAACTCCCGAAACTGGCCAATTGGCCCCGAAAAGCTGCTCGGAAAGCGGCCGATGAACTTGTGCGGACCCAATTTGAGCCGACCGCAGCGGGACGGCTTAGGCTAATCATTGGTCGGATCTGCTTTTCTTCAAACTTTCTTCGGGGGACGTTATATCATCCCACAAGAGTTGACAGGGTGGAGGGGGCGCGCTAAAAAGTATCTACAAGTTGAATTGAATCCCAGCACAGACATCGGCTTAGAACTTCGCTCGGCTGTGGAGTGTGGAACGGCACAAAGTTTTACAAGAACTTTTTCTTTTGCCCTTGTACGCTAGACTCTTCACAAATTCATGTTCTTTCTTTCTTTTTGTGTTTGGCCTTCTGCTGCGTGGGAGGGGATCCGCTGAAGCATGTGGCAGGCGGACAGGAGAATATGTCACCAGCAAGTTCGGGCCCACAGTCGATCGATAAGTTGATTATCCAACTTTTTGTGTTCGAATAAATCCCACATGTGATAGCGGGAATAATAATTGCGGGCTTATTTATTGACGCTCGAATGTGTTGTGAAGTTTGTTTTGATGCCATTTACGACCGATATGGGACGTGAATAATTGGGGATGATAAAAGTTGATGCGTGTACCGTAATTTCGATTGGAATCGCCGAATGGCACCATTTGACGTGGATGCCTCCTCCGACTGGCGGAACTGATACGCTGTTGCGGGAAGTTTTAAAGATTTGGTACGCGTGCAGAACCGAGGGTGGCACCATCGTCGGTTCGCGAGACCCTTCAATGAATCAAGTGGAATGGTTCAATCTAAATTTTTGAATTCAGATTGTAATAAAAGGGTTCTTGTGACATCTGGGGAAAGGCTTCTGTGAGACGCCACGGTTAGAACTCCATTCTCTGGATGCACGTCTTGGACCTAGACTCCGTTTTTTTCCACTAGAGTCAAAAAGTAGACGATCGTTTCTCCGAAATTTCTGTCACTTTAAAAAGGTGTAGTAAAAGGAGAATATTTTCAAAAGATGGCTTGAGTGAGGTCTGAAAATGTGAAAAATGTTTATGGTCCTAATTCTGTAACAAAAAATCATCATGTTTTTATACGTTCTGGTAATTTGGATGTCAAAAATGCACCACGCGCTGGAAGGCCAACTGTCGATCAAATCATGGAAATCTTCGAGTCATACGGTCATGCAAGCTCTGTATCGATTGCCCAGGTGCATAAACCCGATTTAGAGCCATTTCAAGAAGCTCGATGTATTGATTGGAGACCAAAACCTCATGGACCGAATTTCCATCTACTTCCATCACTAACAACAACGTCCAACGAAAATGATGGCCATGGTCGAAACGCACAAGCTGTGGTCAAGTCAGGATTGACGATATTTGATGGGAGCTGATCTTCTGCGGCAAAACTCTTAATTCGGACCTGTGTAGTCAATAATTGAACTGTCTGAAGAAACCAATCGCTCACAAGCGGCTCACAAGAAGAAATGTGATCAATCAGGAGAACACTAGGCCACACACATCAATAGCGATTCACCAGAAGCTCCGGGAGCATGTATACAGTGGCAGAACGTAACTCTTTATTTTTCTTCTTCGTACTGAATGCCGCTGCCGTTGAAGGCTAGCGTATTTATAAATTACAAGCAAACAAGCTTTGGAGAATTCAGGTCATTCACATCACTGGATGATAGGCTCTTTTTTTTAATTCACGAACAACTAACCGTCAGCATTGCATTTTGTGCATTATCACAGTGTGTTGCGCAAAAATGTCCACACCTAATATTTACTTTTCTACACACCCATCATCTAGGAGCAAGTGATTACTACCTATTCCAGTCCATGGAGAATCGCGAATTGCCGGTCAAGAGAGGCTTTGTGAAACAAAAAACAATTTGACCTAAATCGGTCTATCCTGTCAATTTTCATTTATTATGGTAAAAACAGCCAAGTTGACCATAGCGTTGTGGGTATATGTGTGAAAATCGCTGCCTGGGTTTAATTCCCGGCCGGTACTACAAGAAATAATTTTCACGGTCCTATCTCTTTCGAGTCAGTGACAATGCTCAAAGAGTAAAACAGTCTAGAAAAAGCTCCCCAAACCTGGCCATTCGGAGTCGGCAAAAAAACCTTAGGTCCCTTCCACTCGTGAGAGAACAAAAGCGTGATTTCTGAGAAAGCCCCTGGCTCTCTACGGTCTGTAGCGCCACCTATATTATTTTTTATTGAATACAGCCTGAATGCAAGAATACTGGGTCTATTTTTACTTCATCTAATACGTACGTAGCTTGCTAAGGATTAAACACAACGGAAGCTCTGAGGCTGAGTGGCTGCCTTCCATTTTACACTCTGATTCCAGTTATTCAGAAGAAGTTGTCTTGCAATCGCGTAGGGGTTTACACCAGAGATTCGGTCTTCTCCTCTTTCTCAAACCAGAAGCCTGAGATTCAAAGGTCCTCTTAGCTGGAGCATAACGACTGAATGGCGCAGTTGGTAGAGTGCGAATCCCAGTGAAAGCAGAGTTAATACGCCTTTATCTGGTTTTCAATCTGTCCAGTCACCATTTGCCTTTGGGATCAACTTAAAGGCACTTTCACTGGAGTAGTCAATCAGTGGTAGTAGTCTGATTAGGGGTCTCACAATGGGCCAATACGGTATAAGTGTACTGGTGACTGACACTAGCAGGCGCCCTACCTAACCTACCTAACCTTAGCTGGAGCATGGGTGTTCATTCGCTTTACGTCGCCTGCTTTTTTATTTCACAATTTGTTTCTCTTTGTACCACATTCACTCGTTTGGACATTTTATAGATCTCGCGGGAATATACCTATGATATGAATACATTGAATGGAGAGTGAATAATCAAAACATCGCTACAAGACTTTCTACAGAAAGGCCCGCTTGTGTCATGTAGAATTCGAATTCCATTCCTCACATCCATTACTCCATTATAATTGCATGACTCACTATGCTATAGGAAACTACAAGAAGCAGATCCAATGCTCGATGCAATTTCAAAACTTTTTTGGTATTCGAAGACGAAGTTTGGCCCTCAATGCTGTCTTCCAAGACTGGAATCGTTGTCTAGACCCCCAAAGTCAAATACCCTTCAATTAGAGAGTCCTTTGATAAGTGACCATAACTTCAAACAACTGCCATCTACGAGTAATTATGGACTACTACAAATCCAAATACAGGCTGTGTCATCGTGATGTTTAACGAAAACACGTTCAACTTGCCCGACAGAAGTCGTCAATAAAATCCAAAGTTAAAGTTAAATTAAAGTGCGTGGGGTGGCGGAGGCTTTAAGCATGCCAGCTGAAAGGGAAGATGAATATTTCGACACGAAAAGGTATCGGCGCAATGGGTGCCGTGATAGGTCATACTTCGTATTCCGTATTACCTACGCGTTCACACCACACTTCGCGTGCATCTCAACTGAGCGGCTACATCAGATTTTATATGAATATTTGGACATGCAAAATACACTCCCGTGAAGGGCGCCGCGATTTCAACCACTCGGGCAGAAAAAGCACCTCACGACTATTTCCTGTTTCCAAACATGAAAAAATGGCTGCGCAGAATGGAGTCGAATGAAGAGGCTATCAGTGAAATCAAACCTTATTTTTAGGGATTTTCGAAAACGGATTACTTGGAGGAAAAAAGTAATTAAAGAGATGCGATTTTTCCGAATTTCCTTTTACTAAAAGTAACTCTATTATCAAACTGACGCCCTGCCTGCCTAACGAACTGTCTCTACTCTATGTAACAAATTAGAGTGGACATAATGTAGTGTCAAAATGTAGTTGAGATGTCAATTTAGTAACGTTCTATATGATGAATGTGGAAACATGCTAAAAAAATGCAAACTCCACATGTTACAAATGTGAAACAAATCGGGCATGTAGTTTATTAGAATAAGTACGTGTAATTAATCGAACGGAAGAGGTGATATCCTGCTCATCCGTGCACCTTCTGCATAAAACATTACTTGCGACCACCATATTATGACAACGATTAAGGTCCTGATAGCCAGCCAGCTTAGCAGATAGTGACCCTTTCAGATTGCGTGTTGGCCATATTTTCTTTGTTTTAATGCATTTGCGATTGCTCATTTTGATTACGTGTATGTATCTTTAGAAGGAGGGGGAGTGTAGCGGGCGCCAAAGAGCGTGGATCTCCTCCTGGTGTGAGAGGAGAGTTCGTACCACACCTGACGAGTTCGTTAGCAACCCGGGGTCAGGGTTGCAGCTGAAAAAATATTGAATTTTGACAATTTGAAAAAGTCACAAAAAATATGTCACGGAGCAAAAAAAGTCACAATAAAAATAATTATCAAAAAATGAATGTAATTTCCAACGCCTTGGTCTTGCCACGGTTAGCAGTTAAACAAAACCTCCGACTAGATCTACTCAAACTTAAATGGTAAATGAAGAGTTATAGAATTCTAACCCTATCAACTAATTAAACTGCACTTAAACTTGAAGAATAAATCGACGAACAGGTTGAGGAATTTTCAAGTCCGGATATATGTATGTATGGTTCCATGTGGCTTTGCCAGCTTCGACTTCCAATTAAAAATTGGTTTACAAGGACCAGTTTGACTTGTGCATTCTCTACGTTCCACCAAGCTTAGCAGTGTAGTCTTTTATATAAATCGTCTTATTTTTTTGGGCAGATTTCATTTTTTTCCAATTTTTTTTTTGTGCTTTAAATGGTTCCTTAGGCTCAGAAATAATTGTTAACATACATTACAGAATGGTTGCTTTGTGTCCAGATCTTGACTTTTTCTTTGAAGTAATTCGTTTTCAAACTAGTTTCAATTATTATGGCTCTTCATCAGAACCCACAAAGGATACTGATCTGATCCTGACCCGACTGCGAATCTGTTGCATGGAAAAAATGTCTATTGTATAGAAAGTGTCATTGTCTCTGGGCTTCCAAAAAAGGGTCAAATTGCGACTAAAGTCGCATAGCGGCACCCTGCCCATGTATATATTGCAATGCTCAGCCAATACTCATTAAGAAATATTTGAAGATCTGTTTTATAGCCCCAACTGGTATAAGGTGTTTCGACGAAGTTCGGTTAATATAGCCTCAAAGTAACGTTTTAATAAAGTGTATTGATACAGGCGCCGAAGTTTTGTTGTTCGAATTTTCGTGTGCTTTATGTTGACGACACCATCCAACTCAAGAATAAGCCGCTTTTATGCGGTAAGATTTCGTCAAATTCCGTCACATCAGCTGCGTGGTTTAAAGGCAATGGAGAAGAAAATTGCAAGAGATTCTCCCGTGCCATGTGTGCAGGAATCGTAATTTATTTGCATTTTTATTCTCAGCATTCAGTATCGGCTGCACGTAACGCGTGTGTGGAAAAGAATGAGAAATACAAAATGGTCCAGAAATTTCTTAATTTGACCATGAGAAAGGATGACACGATTATTTCCGATAAATACCGGTGTATGATGCTACGAAATTTGACTGTGTAAGAAAAGGCATAAGTGCACAGAAAGCACAGTTGTGTAGATGGGCTAAGCTTCGTGCACTTTTTCTGTTTCAACTCGATTTTTTGGGGTGGCATGACTGTTTACATGCCACATCGTCGCTTCGGAAAAAAAATGCTCATTAAAAGCGGGAAGCATTGTAATTGCGATGGACAATTTTTTCTGTTTCTGCACAATATAATAGCACTATTTATTTTTTTCTGGTAGCAAGTCTCTTTTAATAAAATGTTTTTCAACAAGATCAACAAGATATTTTTGGTGGAGACCCTGGTAAGCCTTACCTCATGACGATGGTCATAAAGGTTAGTCGGGAGTGTAGTTTTTTTTCTCTAAATGTCACGGCTGTTATTGCTTTTACTTTTAATGATAAGATAATAAGCAATGAGGATCTTATAGCCAACACACCGAAGAAGAGATCTGACCAGAAAAGGACAAATGTAGGCGAATAGAAGCGCATTTAAAAGCTTAAAAACTCGAATCTAACAGGCCTCTTTATAGACTGGCCAGTAAACAGACTGTTTAGAGTGAGTGGTGTTGCTAAGTAAAGCGATTTTCCACATCAATTCGGATTGCGTAAGGGATGTAATTGCTGGCACCCGTAAGGAAATTTTGAATTCAAGTGCGCGAGTTTCGTTTTGATAGAACCACAAATATGGTAAGTATATCATTTGAAATAACTATTTTGTTCTATTATGTATGTATACTATTGTTGTTGTGGAGTGGATGGTATACCATCCATTATTCTTAAATACTGTGCTGACTCACACTGCTGTCCTCTTCTACACATTTTCAATCTGTCATTATCTGAAGGTGTTTTTCTAGATAATTGGAAAGAATCATTCTTAGTTCCCATTTACAAATCGGGCTCTAAAAATAATGTGGACAACTATAGAGGAATTTGCAAACTCTCGGCATTTCCAAAATTATTTGAATGTATAGTCAAAAATAAGACTGAATTCTTAATCAAAGAGCACATATCGGAAGCGCAGCACGGTTTCATATCTGGACGATCGACTTCTACTAACCTATCAATTTATTCTTCTTTCGTGATCAATGAGATTGAAAACAAGAAACAGGCTGATGCAATTTACACTGATTTCAGTAAAGCTTTTGATTCCGTCAACCACTCGCTTTTAAATAAACAAACTCAAAGCGTTTACCAACTTTCCAATTTTCTTAATTGGATATCTTCCTTCGTCCAAAATAGAACTCTAAGAGTTAAAATTGGTAATTCCTTATCAAAGCTAATTCAATGTTGGTCGGTAGTACCGCAAGGTAGTCACTTTGGCCCTTTATTATTTATAATATTCATTAACGATATTACTCTCTCAGTTAAACACAGTAGATGTTTGCTATATGCTGACGACATGAAAAAAAAAACAATTCGAAATGTTAATGACTGTATCATTCTTCAATCAGGTATAAACAGTATCTTTGATTGGTGTGTAAATAATGAACTTGGTCTTAACTTAAGTAAATGCAATTATTTCTCTTTTTCGAAATCAGCTTTTCAAATAAAATTTAATTATTCAATTGGTAATTCATATCTTTCGACTGTAAGCAGTGTCAAAGATTTGGGTGTTATGTTTAACTCCCCATTTTCATTTCAAAATCATATCTCTCATATTTAAGCAAAAGCCAACTCAGCAGTCGGCTTCATCAAACGTAATACTAAAGGATTTACTGATCCATTTGCCTTATTAGCACTGTATATTTCCCTAGTTCGACCTTTCCTTGAATATGCGGTCGTAGTCTGGAACCCGGCTTTCAGCACTTTTTCCGAACGTATTGAAAAAGTTCAAAAGCGATTCACCAAGTACATCTTCTTTAAAATGCACTGGAATTTTCATCCTAGCTACAAAGCTAGATGCCAACTGCTTGGTATAAAGTCTCTTTCAACTAGACGCACTATCCACGATGTTATATTTGTCAGGGATATACTCTGCAATCATATAAAATGTTCATGTCTCTTATCTGAGATTCAATTTCATATGCCTTCAAGGTCACTCCGTACTTGGGATTTTTTATTTGAAAGGTTTCATAGCACAGACTATGGTAAAAACGAACCATTAACAAGAATAATTCGTGTTTTTAACGAACATTCACAACATTTGTACCTGTCCCATACTAGACAGCACTTTAAAAGTAACCTTTTAAGCCTTTTTACTTTTTAATTTAAAAAAAAAAAAAACAATTATAAAACACTTCACAAAATCTGTTAATACATATGTAATTTGTAGATTTTAGTTAAATAAATAAATAAATAAATATTTGGAGAAATTTTTACTTAGTAATATTTTTTACTTTGTATGTTATTATTAAAAAAGGCATATAAATGGGATAATAAGAAAAGCTTACCGAAAACTACAATTATCGGCACCCGACCCGACCCAACCACTCTTTCCTACAATCTTTAAAAAATAAATATTTAATTCTATAATTATTGCCAGTCCCAAAAGTATATTTATTGGCAGTGTCAATAGTTGATGTTCCATAGAATAATACAATATTGGCACCCAACTTTTTAAATTATTAATTATAATAATAATAATATGGGTGGCGCTACAGTCCGAGGCGGACCTGGGCTTAGCTTCTCAGCAACCACTCGTGTTGTGCGTGCTATTGTTCTTTTTTTTTTTTTTTATTTCATTTTTATTTCTTTTCGGGACAACTTACTACCAGACAAAAATGACATAAAAATCTATCTTAATATCTAACAATTCATGCTCTTAATTCTATCTTACTGACCCTTCGCGGGTACTCTAAAATATTCTAATCTAACTGACTATTTGCCTTTCGGCGTCTAAATTATTAAGTTTTTGTTTTTTTTTTTTTTTTTTGTCCTTAGGACATACTTTATTGTTTAAGCCTTACTGGCCAAGAAAACTAAGAAAACAAAACTTGGCGCTCTAGCTATTGTTCTTTCACGAGTGGAAGGGACGTACAGTTTAATGCCGACTCCGAACGGCGAAGTTGAGAAGCATTTTCTAGGCAGGAATACTCTTTGAGTATTGTCAGTGACTCGAAAGAGGTGGAGCCGTGAATTATCAACCACATTTTTCGGATATCAAACCTGGCACCCTCTGCGTAGGAGTCGACGCACTAACCCACTACTCCACGGCGACCCCAATCAAAAAACATAAATTTTTAATAAAATATGTATGTATTACTGACTTAATAAAGTTTTCCCAATCGTTGGTCCGTAGCAAGAACACACAAGATTTTGATAATTTTTCACTTTAGTAAACGTGTTAACACCTTATTCACCATTCACTGGCTAAAGAGGTAGCATTCGTCAAAACAAAGATGCACAATTATTCTTAAGAATGAAATGGTGCCAATAGTTGGTGCAAAAAAGGTGGTGCCAATGATTATATCCCTTACACTTGGCATCAACTGTCATCTAGTAAAATCTGTATCGATAACTTAAAACCTCAAGTTACAACAAATGCTGTAACAGATTGTCGACTATTTCTTACGATTTCATTTGTTCTCAACACTTCCTCCTAGTGGAAAACTACACAACTTGTTATCTTATTACCCCAGACACTCTTTAATCGACGCCGAAACTTAATGTCAGTACATTTCCTGTTCTTCGAAATTAATTACCCTCCTTCGTCATTTTCCACTTCCTCCTCGGAAGTCCCCCCCATCGAGCAAGACGTGACTCAAAAAAAAAAAAAAAAAACTAAACGATTCAGTGCACAAGTTCTGAACAACAACAAAGCCAAACATTTGACTCACAGAAATCCGTCAGAATACAAATTATCCAATCGTCATTGCCAACTTGCCGGTCCACAAAGATGGACAACACAAATCCGCAGTCCATCCCCTGCCATTGAACACAGCCAAAAGTTCAAGCTGAATTCACACAACAAAAAGAAAAATGCAAATAATCCCAAGCCTTAATCAAAGGCAAAACTTTCAACTCATCAGTAATGATATCCTTCCTTCTCGATAACACTTTGACACTCAGATGAACAAAAAAAGGGAAAGTCCCAGGACGTGGAAGAATATCCAGTCGAAAAGTTCCTCCTCCTCGGTCAGCGACTTTGGGAGTCCGTGCCGGTGCCGTGCCGGTGCCGTGCCGATGCCATGCCGTTGCCCTTGCATTTCCACCTCTTCAACCAAGAAGACAAACATTCCGCCAAGCCGCGCCGACGCCCACCCACTTCGACGACGAAGGACACTTTGAGACAAAATGATGACGGTTGCATTGGAACTGAATTTATTGATTTCGTGGGGCGAAATTAAATCCTGTCAGAAGCTAAATATCCGGAAAGTTGCCAGAAACTTTACCGTTGCCTTCCCCTGGGGCCCCGGAGGGACCACCCTCCTTCGAAAGAATATAAACAAAAGGACCTACCAGATACGAGCAAAAAAAAAGGAAAATAATAAACTTTCGGGAGCAATTTTTTTGCTTCACTCCCGGCATTCTGTGTGTTGTGGGTCCCTGCATCAGGCTGGCGGTTACAACAGCGGGACAGCGAGCGAATCTGTACACAGTCGGTGACACAATAACTGTACGGAAAGTTCAAAGTAAAAACTCCGAGGATTACAAATTTTCCAAAAACTAAAACAAAAAGTTTTGTTTTTTCCATCTCCTCCCTTCAATTGAATGAACGAGCGGTCTCGGGGGAGCGGGCGAGCTCCTTCGATACACACACGAAGGATCAAGTTGTTTGGCGCAGGACTCTGCTCTCTTGGGGACGATGGGAACGGGGACTTCAATTTGCTAATACTCCTAATGAGGATGACGGAATGAAATTAAACTCGTTGCAAAGCCGAGAAGACTTTTGTGGATGGTCAAACTTTTCCCCAGAGATTCCTCGTATCGTCCTTGTGCGGGGGATGGCCGCCTGTTCGGGTGTAATTAGATGTACATCTGATGGCTTTGATGAAATGTTCTCGCTTTGATTTGATCGAAGACAGTAAGTAATTGTGACTGATGATGGTGCTGCTGCCGGATGTGTGAGTTTAGTTTGTCCTTCGGTGTAAGTAGCCCCTTGGCTGGGCATGCATGCTCCACGTGAGTGTCAGGCGAAATGATAATAGATGGCCAAGCAACAGAAGTGGACTGGTGGGTCACATGCTCGGCAATCAAATTAAACAGCTGCGATGCTGTTGCCCCCCTCTGGGAGTTCGGTGATGTTGAGGGATGGATGGAAGGTCACTGTAAGTAGTCCAGTGCGATGAGCTGATGCTGATGAATGACTCACTTGAGTGAAAGCAGACGTTCACTTGACTTCTCGTTAAGAGCGAAACTTTTGCCGTGTGATAGAGTGAAATACTTGTAAGTGTTTCTGGTGGATGAGAAGTTGCTCAGCGTTGACAACTAAATGAGTCTTACTTGTTCTAGACATCTTTTTAAGAGCGTGGCGAGTGCATTGAACATCATTAAGGACTGCTGTACAAAAGGGCGCAATGTTAATTATCACGAAGTTCAGTTTCAGCGTCGTGAGTGACTGACAATGTCGGAGACCAAAATTACTGCAAGTTCTTCAAGATCCGTCGCAAAAAATTGAAGACGGAACAAAAACGGAACCAGTCAAGCCCGAAATCGCTGTCAGATATGTAAGGTAAAAAAACGTATTTAAAAAGAATATCTCGAAAGTGGCAGTCAGCGAAGACTATCAAACCAAGCGGGAGCAGGGCCCGCTGCGACTGAAAATTTGCCGATTTGTTAAGCCGAGGACTTATCGCAAGCACTTCTAGTTTAACTTTAACTTTACTTCCAAACAAGACGACTTCCTACTTCGAGAATTCTCGTTTCTCCATCAAGGTTCATAATGTCTTAGAGAGGGAAACGCTGTCATGGACCTTCCTCAACACCGCTCTTGAGAAGATCGTGTAAAGTTGGCACACCAGAGGCAGAAACTTCCAGGAGGCTGTAAAACTGATAGCAATCGCGGATGATATCGACATCACAGGCAACACACAGTACCACTTGAAGTCGGTGGTTACTAGCGACTGAATTGGATCTGGGGGAGAGCGACTGAAAACCGAAAGGATACGCACCAACAGCATAATAAGCAGGTAAGACTTCGAGATAGAATGAACTTCGTCGGCCTCGGCTCAGTTATGAACAATGCTATCTACAGCAATGGCTCATCTCAAACGCAGAATAACTCTTGTCAACACAATTCCTCTATCGAAGCATCAAGCTGACTTTATACAAGACACTGATTACGACAACGCTCCTGCTTTACGGCGGAGACTAGAACAGAGCATTGTGCCATCGGAACTCACGCCTCTAGACTAGGCCTTCCCTATAATGATTATTGTAGAAGCTGCATGGAGGAGAATGAAGAAGAAAAAATCGAACACTTGCTATGTAATTGCAATGCTCTCTTATCCAGTAGAGTTAGATTTCGGAAGGCCCATTTCTTTTTTAATCTGGCTGAACTGAGCAGCATCAGAATCAGCCCTCTTCTTCGCTTTATCAAAAGCACAAATAGGTTTGCGGAATAGGTAGCCTAAAATCCGCGTGGTAAAACAATGGGCCTAGGTTCAGCCATGATACGAGTTGTACTGATCCATCGCGTAAAATGGCTCCCTCGTGTAGACAGTATAGAGATCTTGGTTCCTTCTGAAAGAGTGCGACTGCCAGTGTGGACAACACAACAGAGAGTGCCCGCATTAAAAGGTGGCGCACACAAAAGGAAATTAACCAAAAAAGTGCACGCAAATGAAAGCAAATTGCCAGAATTGGTGTTGATTTCTAATTGAGTTCAAGGACAATCCTTGTTTGCAGCCCCAAATGAAGAACATCTAGTTCTAGCTCAAGAATTTACATTACACAGACAAAAAAAAAAAGGATATAGTCAGTGGTTGATATGTGCTGTGCACTCGATGTAAAGGACAGGCATTACTAAATTCATCGAAATCGTAACTACATAGGGTAAAAGCACATGCAGCCGGACAGTCAACACAAATCTTAACTTTGGATTCTTCTTATTTTTAACTATTAAAGCTTCAGTGAAAATTCCTAGATATGTATATAATGTTAATAACTTTTAAAAAGATAGTACAGCTCTTCTAACGTGTTTATTTCTGTGGAATTTTTTTTTATTCTTGCGCTAGTATCCGGACGATTTCATTTTCACTTCTTCTTTTGAGATTAAGTAAACATTTTATTAAGTTTTATACGAAAAAAAGATTTATTCACATAACAATATGGTTTTATATACTCTTCAACAAAAAAAAAGAAATAAATTCATAAAAGATATTTAATTTAATGATAAGTCCCTTTTATTCAAGATTGGGGCATACTTGCGACAATTTCTCTTGAGGAATAAGTATAGGAACACTACAAAGAGCTCGCAATTAGCCTTTTTGTTGCTTTTTCACCAATAAGCCTTATTTATCTCAGCCGGTCAAGAAGAGGTGATCGACACAACATATTTGGCAGCTAATTTTCTTTAACTGAAATTATTTGTTCGAATATCTTCTAAAGCCTGTGTAAAATTGATTTTCCCCAGGCTTAAATAATTAAATCCAAAAATATGATACTTTTAACGTATACTTAAAATCTAATTTTCAGTACCCGGACAGCCCGCTTTTTAGTTTAAAAACACTGCTAACAAACTAGAATTATTAAAGAACCATGCTATATCTCTTTCTCTATTTATAAAAATCAATGTTTGTTTGATTGGGCTTTATGGACTCTTAAATGGTATAAGATAGAGCACTGATGTCTTTGGCAACTTTGCTCCGAGTTCTGTGAAAAAGGTTTTGGTTCTTTGTATCCTAATTCCGTTATTGTGACCTTAAACCCCTTTATATGATTTTTTAACAAAAAAACCGTTTTTTCTAATTTACACACATTTTACTACAAAACGCCTGAACATCTATGAATATCTAGTCATTATTTTGTGATTCTTAAAACGGAAGTAGTCTTAAAACGGAAGTAATAAGCAAAAATGTTTGAGATTAAAATTATTTGAGGTTTACATATTTTAGAGTGGATCATTGTAATCAACAGCCCACCAGTGGAGTTTGCACACGCACATCCATCCGGAGAACACTCAAAAAGCCAGAAACACTGCTTACATCCGCCACACTTTGAAGTTGTGATGTGACCTGATGTCCCATGTTCTCTTCCGTATATTTGGCTGGGCTTTGCCTGTATATATAGTTAAACACAAACGTATAGATTGTATGGGGATTTAGTAGCGCACTTTTTTGAGATAAAGAATGTTGGGTGACATTTTTCTATGCGACTTTATGTTGTGAATTGTGTATGAAAATACATATGTATTTATGAACGTAAATTAACAACTTCTCTTCATGGTATTTTAAAGCAAGCTGGATGTATGTCTGTCATCATGTTTGTTAGTACATATGTATATTGTATTGTTATTTATACCACTCATTATTGCAATTTATCTTCGGCATTGATTGGATTTGATACGCAAATGAAATGTATTTCATTAGAGTTGACCGTAATCTGAGTACTTTTGTGATCACAGTTTTAATCTGATTTACTGATTAACCTTATCTGACTGATTGTAATCTTATTACTTTTTATAATGAATACAAAATGTAATCTGTAATAGTTATCAGAAGTCTTTATTAGGAGAATGGGTGGCACCTTTGAACATATCTAATAAAATCGGTGCCCCCCTCTCCCCTACAATAGCGAATATTCAAAATACATGAACAGCTGATGACTGTGTAGAGAATTTATGTTTCTAGTGTATGTTTATATAAGTTAAACTTTAATTTGTTCTTCTTCTTCATTTGGCGCTACAGTCCGGGGTGGACCTGGGCCTCAACCAACAAGCCTCTCCAGCTAGCACGGTCTCTGGCTAGCTGTCTCCAGTGTCGCACGCCAAGTTGGTTGAGGTCCTTCTCCACCTGGGTGCGCCACCTTAAACGCGGGCGTCCTCTGTTGCGTTGTCCCACGGGTTCGGAGTCGAAGACTCTCCGGGCCGGAGCTGAGTTGTCCATACGCTCTACATGGCCTAGCCATCTTAGGCGTTGGATCCGAAGACGCCTGACTAGACTCATGTCGCTGTACAGCCCGTACAGTTCGTGGTTGAATCTTCTCCTCCAAAAACCGTCAACGCAAACAGGACCAAAGATCGCAAGACGTCGATGTTGTGTGTCCTTTCTTGATGACAGCATATACTCATTCACCGCTAGACCCATTTTAGCCGCCTCCGCCTCAATGCCAGCAAACGCCTCATTGACCGCTCGCTGTGTTCTGCCAATCACGTCAATGTCATCCGCGTATGCTAGCAGTTGTACGGACTTCTGGAAGATCGTGCCTCTAGTGTTGGCGTGTGAGTCTTGCACGATCTTCTCCAGGATGATGTTAAAGAAATCACATGACAGCGCGTCACCTTGTCTAAATCCTTTTTTGACATTGAAGGTCTCGGTGAGTTCGTTACCGACCTTGATGGAGCAGTGAGAATTCTCCATCGTCATCCTGCACAACCTGACGAGTTTGGCAGGAATGTCAAAACTAGACATGGCGTTGTATAGCTCGTCCTTATGCACGCTGTCATATGCGACCTTGAAATCGATAAAAAGGTGGTGGGTGTCGATTTGCATTTCTTGGGTCTTTTCCAGGATCTGCCGTAGTGTGAAAATCTGGTCGATGGTGGACTTCCCTGGCCTGAAGCCACACTGATAAGGACCTATCAGGTTATTTATAAACGGCTTCAGGCGAGTACACAAAACGGCAGATAAGATCTTGTAGGCGATGTTCAGGAGACTTATCCCTCTATAGTTGGCGCAGTCAAAGGGGTCTCCTTTCTTATGGATCAGACAAAACGATACTTTAATTTGTTAGATTTAAATAAAAAAATAATTATTTATTTCGAGGAGATGCCTTTACTTTAGTCATCGTCAATTATCAACTGCCTAACAATTTTTTTAAGCTAACCCTAATGCCCTGCCGTCACTAGTCAGTTTTGCTGCATCAGCAAAATGATGATTCTCTTTGTTCAGCTGCTGCCGGAAGTATTTCTGCGAAACATTCTTGATCGATCTGGTAGTCCATTGGTTGTCAAGTGAGATGATTGTTTATCATCCGTTTAGCATCCGGCATATGTGTCGTAAATAATTATAATATGCGTAGCTACTCGCGCCGGGTTCAGCTAGTCCTTAATAAAAATTAAGCCGAACACACATAAGTATCGCTTAAAAGTAACAAAACATGAATTTAAACTTTTCCGCACAAACTGTCAGGAATCTAAAATCAGTATAAATTTCAAGTTCCAATATCCGGGCACCAAATAATTTGCGCAGATTACAAATTTTGTTTCTTTTACAATTAAAATTAACACCCCTTTTCTGGCAAACCTCAGTGATGTGTTTTAAGTCACATCTACCTCACAAGAGCATGGTGAGTCACAAATTGTGAAGTTTTCGTATTCTGAGCAAAACCCCACAGCTTGTGAGCATCACAAGAACCGTCAAAATTGTGATGTTCTCATGAGCACAACACAAGGAAAAATAGCAACAAAAGAACTGTCACACACAAGGAAAAATAAACAGATGTTGATTTTATTTTGGCGTTTAGCTCATCTGCTAATGCTTCCCAATAATTCTGCATCCTACTGCAGTCAGTTGGATAATTTTTGCCCAGAAGAAAATCGGGATTCATTTGCAAGAAATTCGTATAATGGTCCAACTGCTCCTGGGATGTACGCTGATATTTGCTTGTTCCTTATACATCATTATTTTGTAGATATTACTTTTCCAAGATCAAGTATTAGCAGACCGCTCAGTAAGAAAAAAAAGCGCGAATATAATAATTGTCAAGAAAAAAAAACAATTTTTACGTGGCAACGAATTCACCTCACTATGGTGACTATTCTTGTGTGTTTTCTTGTGAGGTTTTCGCCAGAATACCAAATAGCTGAAACCTCACAAGGTAGGCATCATAGTTTTCGCCTCACTGACATTCGTGCGTTGTAACCACCATCATAACCAGAAGTAAGTCTAATTTTGTAGTCTAATTTGTTATGCAAATGCAAGAAAATATGTTAAAACTACTTATATTTTGAAAATTACGCCAATATTTTTAAGGCACTTAGTTGGAGCCGAAAGCTGGACTATAAGCAAAACTGCGGAGCTGATACTTGGTGCCTTCGAAAGAAAAATTCTACGTCGGATATATGGTCCCGTCTGCGAGGAAGGCGAATGGAGCAGAAGACACAACCGCGAATTCTACGAGCTGTACCAGGATGTGGGTGTAGTCCGGAAGGCAAAGATCCGTCGACTGCACTGGCACGGTCACAACGAGCGCATGGACAACAATCATCCAGCTAAGAGGATCTTCGAATCCGAGCATCCTGTTTCGAGAAGGAGAGAAAGACGGAATCTCCGTAATAAAGACCAAGTAATCGCGGATGCAATACATCTTGGTCTTGATGACTGGAAGCAGTGTGCCCAGACCGTCAGGATTGGAAAGCAGCTATCGCTCATGCTCGGACCCTGCATGGGTCGTCAGCCTGATAAGCAAAGTAAGCACTTAGTTGCACACTTCACGACTACCATGTACTAACCGATACATATTACTAGTTATGGCATCTATTGGAAACTACGTGCTTGTATAGAAGAAACATAGAGCTTTGTTTTTGAATTTATTTTCCAAAATTTATGGAAAGTTATCTTATAATTTGACAATAAACACCGAAGTGTCGGGATACTTGTGCCTCAACCCTATCTCTTTTAACTTACAAACTATGTCTTAATTTTTTTTTTTGTAGTGGCACAAATTTTACAGTGTATCGCATACAATTTGTTGTACAGAGATTCGGTTTACATCATATATCTTTATATAATTTATCACAGAAATATTAGATTTTAGTCTGAAGGAAAAGCCACTTAAAAAACCTTCATGGCAACAAAAATTCCTAATTCCTTTGGATGGAAGAGAGCAGTGGTTAGTCTTGATTTCAAATTGCTGACTAGAATGATTTAGAAACCACAAAAATGATTGACAATAAATAAATAATAATAAAAATAAATGCATCGACTCCTACGCAGAGGGTCCCAGATTCGATACCCGAATTTACCACCATTGATAATTCACAGCTCCGCGTCTTTCGACTTTCGAGTCACTGATAATGCTCAAAGAGTATTCCTGTCTAGAAAAAGCTTTTCAACGTCGCCTTTCGGAGTCGGCATTAAACTGCAGGTCCCTTCCACTAGTGAAAGAATAAATAGCACGCACAACACGCAGTGGTTGCTGAGAAGCTAGGCCCAGGTCCGCCTCGGAATGTCGCGCCACTCATATTATTATTATAAATAAATAAATATGTTAATAAATAAATTAATATGTTAATATCCTAAACAAATAAATATATGGATAGATAAACAAATAGGTAAGTATTGCACTCATTCTGCGGCTAAGTTTGAAATCAAGTCTTTCCGGGTTATAAAAGGGATTGATTATGTTGGAGAAAAAATTGTTCTACTCTGGCTGTGACCATTTCAATCTTGGATATCTTCAAAGCCTTAAATAGAAACAGTGAAAAACCATTCGCTTCACCTCATCAGCCCTAGCTACTTACAAACGTAGAATTACACTTCATACATATATAATATACATCCCAAGAATATTTGTATACTACTGATTGTATCCAAAATAGCATCGCATCTATTAATTTCCTGAATAACAACTGATGTTCCTGTTACCTGTTCCTGTTATCACTTTCCCAGCACAGAAAATAGAACAACAGGCAGAATTTAAGTATTCATGAAGAAACTCTCAGAAAAGCTCGTTACACTTGCTGAACAAGGATTTGAATTCAATAATACATATCGAATCTTCTTATGTTTCTTACGAGTATTCTGGTTAGACAAGATAGACGGCAGAAGGACTGTTCTGCCTCAATGCCACATTAAGTAGATTTCGTGTTAAAGGGATATCAGAAATATTGATTAGGTATTAACAAACAATCCCGGTTATACTTCGAATTGTTCGTACGTTGGATCAGTGCTCTATCGAACGGAATAGCCACGAGCAGAGACTGGGGAGACGAGGGGGAAGCAAATGGATCCCTATGCAAAATTTCAAACATTAAATTTCTGCAATAAAAATGCCAGAGAAATATAGAGGCAAGTCGAAATCACGAGAAATACCCAATGAACAGAGCGAAGCGAGCTGGGGTTGCTGGATGGATTTTTAGACTACCACAATCCCCATATCTTTGAGTTGGGCATATTGATGAAACATATACTGAAATGTCCATTAACACATCCTTGTCACAGATCTTTCATAAGGGTTGCGGAATCCTTTTTGGTATCATTCGTCCTAAGCACCTTAATAAATCGAATTTAGAGCAATCGATGATTGAGTTCATCTGCCAGGATCCATTAATCATAGGATAATACTTGCCAAAGGAGCTATAAACAAACAACTTTTGGGCGTTACTAGGATTTTTAAGGATTAAACAGATGTGGGTCGCGGTAGCGTAGCGTCTACTACTGCCAGGTTCGAGTCCCCAATTTAGCAACTTTCATAATTCACGGATCCACCTCTTTGGAGTCGCATGACAATGCTCAAAGAGTATTCCTGTCTAGAATTTAAAAGCTTCCCAACTTCAGTGTCCGCAGACGGCATAAAATTGTAGGCCCCTCCCACTCGTGAAAGAACAATAGCACGCACAACACAAGTGATTGCTAAGAAGCCCAGGCCCACCTCGGAATGTCGCGCCACCCATTTTATTAAACACTTCGGCGCCTTCTTGCTCATGCGCTTCACTTAAGTTGGCTACGAAATACCCAATATCCCCAAATCCAAAATTCCCAAACACAAAACCCTCTATAGTTCGAGCCTATCAAAGAAATTAAGCTTGGGATTGGTTTTATTTCCATTTCCAAATCGCAATATGGCTAAATTTGATTTGGAAATAAGGCCAAAAAGAAAGTGTGGTATATTTAAAGCATGAGGTAGCCACCTACCCATAGCTCGCTTTGACCCTTTTTCCGCAGGGGACCTTTCCCGCTCACGGGACTTTATCGCTCCGTTAAGGCTAAGTCAACAACTGTCAGGCAGGCGCCTGGAGCTAAAGTTTAATTATTATTTACTTAATCCAGAGTTTTGAATTATGGACTTATAACCCACCCAAGTGCTATTATTCATTGTGGACTTATGGCATGTGGTCTGAATATCCTGCACTGCAATTTGTTTGGGGATTTTGTGCTTGGGGGCTATAAAATCATGTATTTTTGAAAAGGTGGGTATTTTGGACTTGGATATTTCATAGGTCTCCCCCTTACATGATCTAGACCGAATAAGTATATGATCCGTAGACGCTTTCTTTTACATATATAGGCCGTTCGACGTCTCTGATCTAAGCGTGGGTATGTAGGATCGCCAATAGTGTGTACCGCCATGTGGACCTAGTACATTTCAATGCGACCACCAGGAAACCAATGACAGCTGTCTATGCATAACAGCTAACCGACGGATGTGTCTCGTAAGTCACTGAGTCTATTAAAAAAGATGGCTAAAAAAAGACGTCGCCTGGAGGTCCCTAGAGCCTGGGAGGTACGTCCCCCATTATCCAAACGACTGCAGACGTAATTTATGAAGGTTATGAACTAGTAAGACACTGTCCAGTGGTGATGCCCACTATCTGCCGACCTGAGTTAAGTTTTTTAAGATCTTAAAGTTTACTACATTGCCTTTAACCATGCTTAGAACAACACAATTGCAGACGTGTTGTACTTATGTAAGTAAAGTTGCCGCCCATCTGTTATTAGTTGAACGGGTGACATTTTTATATAACAGCAGCCTGCAGGGTGTTACTACATCATTATTATAAAGCTAGAGTTGCAAAGTCTACGCGTGCAAGCCAATTCTCTCACCTCCACAGTCCCATCCCGATCCATCGGTACACATCACCGACAAACGTTGAGCTTGTGTTCTGCCATCTTCTCTAGATATAGCCTGATTATTGTCTAGAGATAGAATCCGGATATCTCTGAACATAAATAATCCATCTTTAATTTGCCCGGCATTGGTATGCTCATAAATCCAGAATATGCAACCAATGGGACTACAAATTGAAGTTGTTCGAAAGTATTCCCAGTTTCTATTCCAGAGTTATAGTCTAAACTTTGATGTGTTCTTTTAGACCTGGACTCTGAAATATGCCTGAGTCCATCTGGAAAACAGGTCACTGATGTCTATACAAAAAATATGTAGAAACACCTTCTCCTGGATTGGAATACCAGGGATGTATTAGGGAAACCGACGGAATGAAACAGAGAGAAGCGCCTTTGCTCTGGCCAGAACTACATATGTACAAAACATTAGGTATGTTTTTTTGCAAGCGTATATACGCCACTTGGCAGCACCGGCGTAATTAATGACATTTGTGGCAGTCAGGGGTGGAATCGTGTAAAGTGATGGTTGATCGTTAATGGTCACAATCTTCGGTTTGCAATTGTATAGCGTGACCACCACTTTAAATGAAAAACACTTAATTATTAACAATTTAAATACATTTTTCATCGAATAAAAGAAACAATAGACGTGTTTTTTGGACACTCAGAAAGCTGAGTAGGAAAATTTCAATGCAAAGCAACAACAATACGTTCTCAAATTTTCACAGGAAGATAATTCTGCTTGCAGCCTCTCAAGGTATAAAACCATATTTGTAAAGGGTTTTCCAATAGGAACTTAACCACTTTGAATTTTATTTGTGAACGCATTAATCATCAAACTGTCACTGTCAATTTATTCAATATTTTCATCATGGTAAAGTACACGAACGAGCAACGTCTGCAAACTATAAGAATTGTTTACCGAAATTCGAAGTCAGTGACCGCAACTTTAAGAGCGTTATCTCAAATTTTGGACGAAGCTAATTTTTGGCTCAATGGGTTCGTCAATAAGCAAAATAAATCATGAATCACAGCTTCATCCACGAAAAAAAAATTATTTTTGTTGCGGTTTGCATACCGCCGGCGTTATAGGGTCATATTTTTTCGTCGACGATAACGATCGTCACGTTACTGTGAATGGTGAGCGTTATCGCACAATGATTACCGATTATTTTTGGCCCGAATTGGAAAATATGGACTTGGACGACATGTCCAACAGGATGGCGCCACAACCCACACAGCACACATTACAATCGATTTAATGAAGAGTAAGTATGGTGAACGTGTTATCTCAAGAAATGGGCCAGTCGATTGACAGCCACGTTCGTGCGATTTAACGCCGCTTGAATATTTTCTGTGGGGCTGCGTTAAGTCATTGGCTTATGGCAACAAGCCGACGACGTTGGAAGAACACAGAGCCAATGTCGAACGCGAAATAGCAGCCGTTTCGGCCGAAATGTGTGGACGAGTCGTTGAAAATTGCTTCCAAATAATCGACCGCTGCAAAAGTGCCCGCGGTGGCTATATGAACGAAGTCGAATTCCGTACATAAATGTTTTGGTTGTACTTCAAGCCGATAATAAAGTTTTTGAAATATCTCAAATGGTTTGCGTTTAAAGTTTTAAAAAGTTGTCAAGCCCTCATTGGAAAACCCTTTACAAACATTGGCATGCAACTGCCATAACTATTTGAATCTTGACGTCTAGACAAATTGTCATAGAAGTAAAGCAAAGTCACGAACCAATATTTGACACACAAAAAGTAAGACCAATGAAAAGAATCGATTACGGAGCATATGCGCTGCGTAGTTTGTTGCATACTTGTTACATCAACCACCCCTTAAATGTTTGAAAATACATGAAAAATTGCTTTTACGCGCTTAATATTGTAAATGTGTACACCAACCTAATGAATGAATGAATAAAGTATCGATATTTTGTTGTATTGTTTTTATCTGCGCTTATTTCATAAGAGCCGATAAATATGAGGGGTAACTTAAGCGGATATTGGATTTGTTCTTAGTGCATTTTACATGCAAATTGAAATTTAAGCGCATATACGCTTGCAAAAAAACACACCTATTATAACGAGATTTATTCGTTCATTAACTGACGTGCGTTCGTTTGGATTCACAACACTTATTCTCTGCCACTGTGAACCAAGATGACACAATTTAACCTCACCCATCATTTTTCAGACTATCCCAGTGACGCTCTCAAGACTTGTCATTCAATTTCACGGAATGACGAATGCATTATCTGGACAGTAATAACCCAACGAGCTTACATCGATTAATTCAAAAACGATGCAAGTTTTTATACGTAACGAATCTCACTTAAGACTTCGAAAACGTTAAATAGCCTGTCGATATGCAAGTTGTGACAGTTTAAAATCTCTTTAGTTTCTAAGACAGTAGCTAAACAGCGGAAATTGTGCCTCTCATATGAAATATCAGGCCTGTCAACAGCATTTTTGTAAGTCAAACTACAGCACTCGGAGTGAAATCAAGGTGTTCTCTGATTGGTTCTTGCACCGGAAAGAACGACGCAAAAACTCCGCACCTTTTGCATTGTTTTTCCTTAAACTGGCAGTGGTTTACCAATCTCTGGAAATATTCGCCTTTAAATGTGGGGTCTTTGAACTGCCTCCAGCTTACGTCAGGTTCGAAAAAAATTAAAACTAGTTCGCATTTAGCTCTTAAGCACTTTATCAGTGAAATAATTTTAGAACGGTTCCAGAAACAGAGGGATCGACATTTTCTAGAACAAAGAACACTTGCCTTACAAAAGAATTGGAAGTGGTTTTAAATTGAGTGAGACATCTAAAACATATCCAACACGACGGCCAAAGCCAATATTTGACAAGAACTGTTCTAGTGACAGGTACGCAACAAAGAATATCCTATCTGTTCTTTGATTAGCACGCTCAATTGTTTGCCTTCGACACCTTTCCTCAAGAAAAAACACAACACGATTTGTTTCCCCACAAACACCAGAGTCCCTTCCCAAAATAATCCTTCTCACACAATAACCCACGTCAGGTGCTAATAACTTATCTCACCTAACGACCCAAAACTCATTATCGGCTGATCTTAAATTATGTACCTGATCCCTGTTCGAAACGACTCAATCACGTCCCGCCTGTCCTCGCAGTCACGTTCCACGTGCTGGACGCGGTCACTACAACCCACCACCACCATTTCCTCGGCTTCCTTCAGTACGGACTTCTTTTCAGTATGGAATCCATCATCCGATGGCAGGTAGAAAGTCATTTGGACATTTTGTGGGAAAAAATCGTGAAAACCCTATTAATTCGAGGGGCTCACCCGCAGGATGCACTCGACTCTGGATCATGTGTTGAGCATGTTGGTCTCGTATGTGGTGGCATGACGCAATGACACTTCACGGAAATTCGACAGGAAATGTCTTTTCCTCCGAATGGTTGGAATAATTTTGCACACGAATGTGGTCAGGGAAAGTATTGAAAGTACTGGCATCTCTCGCTTGAGAGCAATGTGTCAGAGCGCAAAAGTGTGCGAATTTCGAAGCGCGCCGCATCGCATCGGAGCGAAACGCATAACAACAAACTGCTCTCTGAGCGCACTTGTGGAGGAAAAACGTCTTCCTGTGAGAAGTAAACAAAACTCAAGGCCGGCGAATGTGGTTGTCTGGTGGTACGGTAGGCCAGGTGGAGCAACAATTGACTGGGAATGGTTGTTGTTGCCCGACGGATGGAGTTATTATATTTGGGAAATTATTATTCCCACTGGGGAAATTATTAAGTGTTGCCAATGATGATGTTGGAAGTGTCTTTTTTTATGGATTTGAAGGCATTTCTCTATGACAATGATGGTGTTGCAGAAATAATAATAAAATGAGTCCCTCTGCAAGTTCAAGGTGAAATTTGTGTGACTTGGAACGGGAAAATTTGGGAAATTTTTTATCGATATGTGTCTGAAACTTTTAACCCATCGAAACTTCTCGACATACCAAAAATAAATATATTTAAATATACCTTTAGCTGCTGATGTAAAAACAAACAATAAATATTTTTATCTGCAGATCAGGTACAGAGTCTTCCAAGAGTTTTGGACTTACCACTAGATCCCTTCTTGGTACGATTTGAAGGACTATATATAGATAATTTTTAATATAAGTTCAGACTGCCGAAATGAAATAGCCTACCATTCTTGTCACTTACTGATTACGGAGTGGCGTGGAAGCAAGAAATGTCATTATAGACTTAAGTTATAGCCAAAGAATGACCGGCTGCTTATCCGAGATAAGGCTGTTCTGGAATTCACAAAGACTTATTAGGTCTTTCTCGATACTTTATTAGATGTGCGGTGTAGGCGGAAATGAAGTTTATGCTTCTACTGATTGGTCAGCACATAATTCAGTCAACTCCAGAAAGCGACCCACTAAGGACACTCAGAAGACGAATATGAAATAGTCCGGCCGTTGAAAACAACGCGTTGGAGAAATTACCCAAGATCCGTCATATTCGAGGAGTTTGATCAAAAAATCGTGCCACAGACCAAAACAGGTTAAGTATGCTTTTTTGATTTTGGAGAATGACTCTTCAATTGATTACATGGATGAGTGCTCTTTCTTCGTGCGTTTGAACTTCGTCTACATCTACATTTTTGAGGTTTTCTATTCTCTTGAGCTGTGAAGATCTGCGAGCATCCCTATAGCAGACGCTTCTCGAATCTCTTTCTGCATTTACTAAGAAATTGACATTTCCGAAATGGCACATGCATTTTCCGTCGCGCAACTATTCAGTCGCAAAATGTGAAACACATAACTTTCAATGAAAACGAGTTCACATAACACCTCATAATCCTAACGGCTAAAGGTTAGGCGATTTTCGCAAGTTTTAAATTAATCATACTTACTGGCAAGTATCCACAAACTTGCAATTTAAATAAATAATTAAAACACGCCGACGCAACGTGATAAGGGTATGTATGCACTTGCGATTTTCTATCGGATCATAATTTTGTAGCAAAATATGATACCTATTGTTTTATATATGGGAGAACTCGGCACTATGGGAATCTCGGCACTGGTATTGTTCGTACTGTTTACTTGCGAGCTGAGGTAGACGAAGTCCTTCACTAAATCGAAGTTATATCTGAATATGGTGACGTTCTGGCCAAGTCGTCGATGTTGTGCGTCCTTTCTTGATGACAGCATATACTTCGTTTTGCCCTCATTCACCGCTAAACCTATTTTGGCCGCCTACGCTTTAATAACTTATCACTTATCATGTTATAGGTGAAATATTACTTGAGGGACAGTTTTATAGGATTCATCATATTGTACACATATTTACTCTAACTTGAATTTTTTTCGCCTTTACTTGAACATTTTAATTTCGCCTTTTCCGCCTTTTCGATTTCTACATTCATTCATACAAAAAAAGAACCTACTGGTCATTAACCGTTGCATTTATTTGGTCGTATATGTGGGTATTGAGAATAAAATCTCTGCCTTATAGTTCTTGCGACTGAATAATCGTGCGACAGAAAACCACAAGTGTGAACCATGGTATTTTCTTTTTGATATCACGATTTGTCTATCGCGCATATCAAATGCGCGCTTAGCCTAAGACTTACCTACATTCGATGCACCAGCTGTCTCTTAACTCTCAGCTCAGATTTTTTAAGTTCTTATTTTTAATTATTTTAGAGCCATAGTCATGTTCAATAAAAAAAAAAGATTTCACAAGCAAATCAGCGATTTTTCTGTTCTCCAGTTGCAAGATCGTGACCATTCAGACATATCGTGCATAGTATTTGCGTCAACTTATCTGCTGCGTGTTTAGGTTCAATCCTCGAAGCGAAGGCTTTTCATACCTCACTTTAGAAGTTTTCTCAAATCACAGATAAATAGCAGAAGGTATTCCTGTCCAGGCGAATCTTCTTAAGGTTCTCCATTCGGAGACGACATAAAATTGTGGGTCTCACACGATTGGTTGTTGTTGAAACTAGTTACCGCTGTGGCGCCACACATATAATTATTACAGTTATCAGTGAAAAATGTTAGCGTTTCTCCAACCTTTTTTTGATTGACCGCAACAAAAGGTCTAGACTTAGATATTACTTGGAATGTCTGAAATGTATTAAAATACATCGCCTCAACTGAAGCAACAGCTAACGTAACTATAAGTTTATTCGCCTTTTGTTCAGGGAACAAAAAATAACTCCTAAGGTCCATTCTACTACCATCCACACCGTTAGCATCCAATGGCAACACTCCGCCATGTGCCCAAACTAGACAAAAACTGGCGCATGACAAATACCCCTCCACCACAAAGAGAGCCACCGACAGTGGTGGCCTCAAGAGTGAAACCCTCACTCAATTCACGCTCGCGGTATCGCATCGCACTCACTCGCACCCCGACCACCGTTCACTCGTCTCGCCCATGCACTCACCATTGTTATGCGTTGTGTAGCGGAATTCGACATCGGGCCACCAATCTGCGTTGCTCTCCGTCCATGCATCAGTTACATTCGGATCGTCGCTGAGAGTGAATGTTGACGTGCGAGACAAGAATCTCTCGCTGCTTGGAGAATTTAGTAGTCTCATCAACCGGTTCTGCGTGTTTCTGAATTTTTTTTTCCGCGTCGTGTCGTCATCGAACGAGACATAGTCAACACTTTCGTACAGAAAAACAAAGAAGGAGCCTGCTCCGCGAATATTCCACGTGTGACTACAGCACCTCAAGCTGCCTGACAAACGTGACTTATACTCAGTGCCGTTCGCTACTCTTGAGTGTCATTAGTTTTTGTAAATCAATCCGTGAGTTCGTTCGTAGAATTGATTATCATCGCGACTGGAACAAGCTTTACACGCTCGAGAAGGTCGCTGTCGATTGAACTTGAAGCTGCATCTTCGCGAATACACAAACAGCACGGTGTTAGCTGTCTGTCGTGGCTGTGTTGTCGGTCTGCTGGAGACTTCTCAGCAACACTGGGGCTAGCATTCGTTGTCGTCGCCTAGTGTCATGCGATTTTGACGTGGTTTCCCGCCTTTTGTGAATCCCAAAACTAAAACCTTGACCCTACCTGGAGGCGCAGTTTGACAAAACCAAAAATAGTTCTCTGTCCATTTCTTGAGTTTGTAAGACGATACGACAAACTTTTCGTTACGTAATCAAAGATAACAAACCAGAACTAGCTTCCTGGCTTTTGGCAGGCCCGTCTTGAACACTCGCTTGAATAAATCGCAAAAAAAGCTAAAAAAAATAATAACCCATACACTGACGCCTCGCCGGACGTCATCAGTGGCAGCGAGTAAAAGCGCGCGTGTGGTTGTGCGATCGTCGTTTCTGTTTTGTGCTTTGTGGCTTTCATTTTGCCGCTAGTGTGTGTGTGTAAAAAGAAGTGTAAAACTGAAAATTACAAAAAAAAAAGAAAATATTTGTGTTTGCTTCTGCTCTTGGATATTCGGAATTTGGAAAGAAATAGATTCCAAGCCCACATCAGGACACATCAGTGAACTCGAATAGGTAAGCCGAACATGTTGTTTGTCAGCGGGGGAGGGGAAGGCGCTTTCGAGCCATCAAAACAGTTTGCCTCCATTCGGTGCAGTTAAACTCGTATTTTGGTTGTCATAACAAGGGAATGGCATTCCGAGAGTGCAGAGTAATTATCTAATGAGTGCCTGTGGCTTGATTTGGGAAAGCTGCTTTCTGACGGTCGGTGGTTTATTGGATATCTAGAGCTGAGCGAGTGGCGGCTGAGTCAGAGTCATTATGCGAAAAATCCACAAAGAGTCTGCTTAAATCTGATGGAGGGCTTTTTTTTTGACATGTTGACGCGCTTGGAATGCACGGAAAACCAGTTCTGGGACGAGGCAAGAGTTCTTTAAATAAATGACAGGAAGTTCAAGGCCTCGACTGGGAGAGTCGGGGGGAAGCACTTCGTCTTCGCCTGTGGCATTCGATGGACATTCGCGTTATTACGTGACTGCCTTCGTGAAGTGGAGATGTGCGTTGGATCAGGATGTTAAGACCGCATTCAACACTCATTTGCAGGGCCCCACACTTGTGGCTGGCTCTTGATCATATTTCACATGACTTAGAAGCTCTTTCAGGCGGTTTTTCCCACGCTCATGAAATTTTGCCTGTGTGCCACATCAGGTTACGGAGAACCCACAAGCAAGTTACTGTGACGTTCCTGCGGATGATTTTGGAGTTATTTAAAATGCAATGACTAATGGTGTAGTAACTGGGTTGGTTTGCGGATGCCCTTGTCGAATATATCAGCTGTTCAGTTACGTGTAGACCAACAAGTTGGAGACAAAGTGTCCACTCACCAGCTTATGTTGAACATTTTGACTGCAAACACCAACCACTGGGGGGACTCGTCAGTTTCACAAGTACTTTGCGGTCGTGGTGCATATGTAAGCATCTTTGTGATTTGAGGGACTTAGGGATTTAACAGAGGCACTTACTTATTTTTGGAAATATTGCCGTGATTTGACTTGTTACGCAGACGTTTTTGATTAGGCTGTGGTGAAGAAAGTACTTCTAATGCCTTTGTTGTATAGAAGGCTTGAGTAGCCGCGAACTCCTTCAAATGGCAGGCCTCTCCAAAAGTGACAATTCTGTTTTATACATTTTTAATTATTATTATTTTTTAATTTTATTCCTCATTAAAGATAATGTGTGGCCGCCATGTCATAGTGGTTAGGTGCCCTGACTCCTAAGCTGGACAATAGGTTCAGTTCCCGCCACGAACAACTTTCCTAAATCATGCCTTATCATCTCTCGACTCTCTGACAATGCTCAGAGAGTAAAACATGAGCAAATAAAGCTTCCCAAACTTAGCGTCTCGGAGTTGGGATAAACATCATCTCGTGAGGGAAAAAAACACGCACAAGACGAGTGTTGCTGTCAGATCTCAGGTCCACATTGAATTGTTGCGCCACCTATGAGTTCTGGACAAAAGTGACTTATTTCTTAACTGAATAACTTAATGCTTCAATGTGTCTTTCTGGATGGCACTGAGTGGCTACCATTGTATCGCTTGCTTTCACATATTTCAAATAATCTGCGGTCCTTCATTTCCGTTTTCTCCATATTCAGTGTTCTCCTGGATGTGTGTACGAATTCCGTAGAATTTGCCGAGCCAATGGGAAGGATGAGACATGAGACTATTACTTTGCTTAAATAGATCACCCTCTTCACTCCACACTCCAAAAGGCCACTCCAGATCTTAACTCTTTCACAACTTACGCAAGTTAATTAATGATACACTTTTGATATGCTTTACTGATAGCATAAATAGGTTTTAAGAGTATGCGTCTCTTGTTCAACGTGGTAGCACGATGGACCTACAATAATAGACAAAAGAATGAATACATTTGATGATAAGGAACTATTAGTTGCACAGTGCATTCTCGATTATCGCAACTAATAGAAACTGGGGTAGTTGCAATTATCACGTTTCTGTCTATTGCCTCGAAAATCGAGTAGTTGCGTTAATCAAGAACGGACTGAATTTCAACTACAGAAAGCATGTAATTTAAATGTGTGACTAGTCAGACCCTAAAGATGCCGATGGCATTAAAAAAAATCTACCAGTTTGTCATGTTTCATCTCATTGCGTGAAGTCTTGGCTTCGACTGAATTGTTGACCAAAATTCAAAACTTTGAAAATTTAATTCAGATTTTGACCTAATCTTCTTCATTTAATAATGACAAATTGGGGACAGGATCTTACAGTTTCACAGTGTCATACCGGTGAAGAAGGGTGTGCCTCAGGGATCTCTTATTTGTCCCATTTTATTTTTCAATATGAAAGTTCACCTACTATATGCAGATGACGCTCATGTTTACTGACAAAAATGAATGACTTGTAGGCAATCTAAAGGAGGACCTCTCTAGTATACCCAAAATCGCAATTTATAGATTGGGTTAGGTTTAGTTCCCGATATCATACTTTCTGGAAATAAACACAATATAGCTCAAACTGTGACTTGATTGGGTTTTGTCATCAACGCTAACCTGTCAGGGTACAATCATACCAACAATGTCATTAGAAAGATATTTATGTGCCTACGTGAACTATGGATTTCTGCAAATTTGACCCCTGTAGAAGGCAAAATTTAGTAAAAACTGTTATCCCACCTCAAATAACACATTCTAAGGCTGTTTACTGCAACATAGATAGCGCGTCGCTTCGGAAACTACAAACTAAGGATGTTCGATATTGGCAAAACATCGATGTGGACGTCGATGTCATCTATGGAATGAATTTGTAGAACTCCGACTAATAGTGTAAGAAAATACTACGTTACCGAACACTTCACATCAAAAACCAAAAATGAAAGAATACATAAAATACCAAGAAACTCAAAGCAAAATTTTGTTACGAGACTCAAGTCCAAACATTCCATGAACCAATTCCAAGAACTGATTTCTACGAAATTCCTACGTCATTATGATGAAATTCCATGAAATCATAAAAAATCTATGATTAATAGTAGGTTTTCTTTTGCTAACAACGAAGGCCGATGTTTTGTGCTTAACATCCATTATGCGATATTTTAGGAACTTGAACATCGATGCCAAAACATCGATATTTGGTCACTCAACATCGATGTTTTGTCAACATCAATGAACATCGAACATCCCTACTACAAACTGCATTTAAGGACTCCGTCAGAGATATGATGGTGTCCATGGCTTATTGAACACAAATTTAAAACAACCTCTTAATGCATAGAATCATTATGAGTTAAACCCCGGAACACATTTAAGAAAAACTTAATTTTACTCGTTCTCATCGAACTCTGTGCCTTATTCCACCGCGCCACCACTAACTGCCCTCCTCCCTTTTTTTTTATCTATGCCATTAAACTATTGAAGTCTCTTCCAGTTACTATTACAACATGTCTTAATTCTTGAACTGTTATTTCTTATTCTTCAACTTGTTAATACAAGTTAATATTGTATTACAAAAAATACTTTATCTTGTACATTTTATTTATATTATTCATAAATTGAAATTCCGTTAATCGGTGCTCAAAACCAGGCTTCCGCTGACTTAAGTGAGACTGCTGCATGCTGGCAGTCGGCCTCTTAAAACTACTCGACCCTCATCACCGGATTCATGGAACGAGACAACACAGTTTGTGGATAGTGAAGTGTGTTAAGTTATTATTTTTATTAATTAACAGAGTTCATTTAAATCAGTTTGGCGAGTTCAAGTTAAATGACTATCATCTCGATCATTTGATCCTTGTGTTCCTTGCAGCTCTGTTCGTTATGTGAAATTCCCGGAATTTCATGCAGGTATGGAGGGAATGCAATAACTTTGAAATCTACATTGATTGTCTACTCTCAATTATTTAACTTCTGCTGAGAACCGCGATTTAAATTCTAGATTCGGAGAATTCCTACAAATAAAGCAATTTGTATCTCAAATTGTACCTTCAACAATTTCTTTTTACTTCATGTTCAAGCCCTTGATGATTGCAATAAAGTCTCACAAATGTCCTCTCTTGCAGCTGATCGTAAACGTCAATTCCCTGACTTCTGCTGACGACTTAATCCGAAAAAAAAAAAGAAAAATCAAAATACCCAAGCCGACGCCCTAATTGCTTTTATTGCTGGGCAATGCCTCTGATTTACCTGTCACCTTGCGTCGAATTTTTGTTGTCCACCACATGCTCTCCTCATAAACAGAGTACCTTATAATTAATACATGTAGGCAATAAATAAATTCAATTGAAAAGGAAATTTAAAAAAGCACTTATTCCAAACACGATTTCCCTAGCCCTGCAATAAATTCCCTCGCAAAGCATAGATCCACCTTCTAAGTTGTTCACCTAATTTTTGAGAGAACTGTGAATGCATCGATTTTATTGATCATCGGAAATGCTGATCAAGTCAAGAACAAGATAACAATAAATAATGTCAAATGGCTTGGGATATGGAAATTGGAAATCTTCCAGGTTTATGGGTGTCATTAACTGCAGTTTATGGAAATATCTGAAGAAGATAAAAATCACTCAGGTATTCATGGAAAGCACTGTGCATCTGGGCACCCTTTGAATAAAAAAGGAATGCTGTTGTAAAAGTTGCTGGAATTCAGAGTGAAGTGAATTTCCTTAAAAAATGCAGTTTCAGTTGACCAGAGGTGTTTGTTGATAATTCTAACGGTCACCTCTGAATGACATCTGATGTGAAATATTCCATTCTATTCAGTTGCATCGAGTCTATTGGGTATTCCTCTGTTTCTTTCTTTAACCATTTCGACACGGAATGCAGTCATCAATGATTTTGTCTTGATCTGTTCAAATGAATTTCCTTTAGCACATTTCTTGCAAAAAATATTTCGGGACTTGACGAACATTGAGTGGGACATATGAGTCCCAACTAGGCCTGCACATTTCAGTTCAGTCTAGAGAGCGCCCACTTTAGTTCAAATCTGTTTATTGAACAAGTTCGCTCTTTTAGTTCATTTAGTTGAACAGTGGGTTCAGGAAATTAAGTCTTGGGCGATTTTCGCCGTTTGGTCGTCATATTATGGTTATAAAATTGTCTTCGTATACATCACCGGTGATGCAATTATGCTCGATGTGGTTGTGCTGCCGTGCAACAACCCTGATGTGCACAATGCCCATACACACACAAAACAAAACACTCAATTTAGTTCAGTTTAGTTCGATTTACTTCGGGTTTGTTGAACAACTGAACTAAATGAACTAAAATAAAATGACATTGTGAACTAGATCACTTAGTTCACTTGTTAGAGCTCTTCGGTGACGTAGTTATTTCGTGAGCTATACAAACCTAGTTCCAACCGGTGCGAAAGGTGTGAAGGGAAATTATTGTCATTGTCTTATAATCAAATAGGCCGTGCTTTTAAAAAAACATTAAAATTTCGAAAATGCTTGCTTGAAAATTCGATTGAATGCATTTCTGCCGAAGGAATTCATGGAGATTCCCATATTATTTGATGAAGGCTGTTTGGGTATGGATTTGATTTGCAATCTATTGATTTGGGTGGCGCTTTCGCGACCCCAATGAACAACACTAATCGAGTTCTTGTACATTTTAGATGTTCGTAGCTTCAAAGCAATGTCTTTTAATTCAACCGGAGCAACCGGTCAGTATTGTTTTGGTATTCATTATACTCTCACTTTCTTTGTACTTCGGTCGGGTAGTTGCATAAATCAAGTATTTGGGTGGCGCGAGAGTCCGAGACAGACCTGGGTCTAGCTTCTACAGCAGCCACTCCGGACCTACAATTTTATGTCGACTCCGATCGGCATTTTTTTGAGAAGCTTTTTCTAGTCAGGAATACTCTTTGAAGTGGAGCCGTGAATATGAAATTTGGTAAATTCGGGTATCGAACCCTCTGTACCCTCAGCGTAAGGAATCACCTCTTAAGTGGGATATCTCTCAAGCACAGCGTGATCAGCTAGTAACGACGAAGAAACGAAACTTAAATAAATCAACATCGATGTGAGATATAAAATTAGTTCTGACTTTATTTTTAACATGGATTTATTCCATTGTGTCTCATCACACAATAGCGTCTCAGCTTCACTGATAGTGCTTCCAGTTGTGTATGTCCAATTTTTGATTATCCCTGTGTAACATCGGTAGTAGCTCTTTGAATGCCGGCCTCGAGCTCGCCAAAGTGTCCGACTTGTTAGTGTAGACGTTTTTTTTTCGTCTTGTGTGTACCTTCTTCTTTTTTATATGGGTCTACAGTCTGGGCTTGACCTGGACGTAGCCTTGTGCCTATCAACAAGCCTCCAACTAGCACGATCCCTGACAAGCCGATTCCAGTGTCGAAGTTAATTGAGGTTCTTCTAATAACCACCTTAAACGCGAGATTCCTTTGTTGCATTAACATACAAGTTCCGAGTCGAATACTTCGTGGTATCACAACCCACAGAAAGTCGGTTAACATCGCTTTCCACACGGGACCGCTGAATATATTGACAAATGAATGCCATTGGTAACTTTGACTTCTGCTGAAATGTAGTAATAAATAAATATATATAAAACTAGCAATTCTTATCTGGCTATCCTTTTGACTGGGCAATAGTCAAGTTTGTTGTTTCTCTTCATAACGTGATTACCGAAGGCCTCTTTTTCTAATGTTCTTCAAGGTTCTAGATTCAAGGAGGTTCAGCAGTTCATAAGAATGACTTAATACAGTCATTATTGTGGCACAATCCCTCCTTTTCCTTGACACCATCATTCAACTTGTATTGGCGTAACTTGATAGTTTATGGAACTTTTTGATTAAGACTAAAGGGGTCCCACAATTTTGAATTTAGAACATTTGGGCGTTGTAACTTTATTAACATTGCCAATGGGTTCGTTCCTGGACACATCGCATCCAAAGAAACGAACTAGCTCAGTCTGGCGTCACACTGTTATCTGCCAAACTGAGCATCGCAACACCGATAGAATTCTTCTTCAATGTACTCGATAATAACAGCAAATAATGCGTGGAAGAGTACTAATTCATGCCACAAAACAAAAATCTTCTTCAACATCGCCAAAACCAAACTAGTAATCTCACTACCAGTAAACCTGGGGGGATCATTAAAAGCCATTCCTTGGTCAGTCACCGTGCTCAAAGACTGGGCCTGATTCCCACTGAAAGATGCAGAAACTGCGGCGGTGGCTTACTCTGTTCAGTAGCAGCACTACGGACCAACATGCCTATGTGAGGCTGAGCAGCCACCCCTCACCATACTTAAGAAGGCCACAGTACTCTAAAGGGAGTCTCAAAATCACAATCTGCTACAGTGGGGACATAAATAGCTTCCAAAAAACCCAATGACTCTACATAAATGTCTGGCGTCTGATATGCAGGCCGCTCAAGATTGTCAAAGTTATCTTGTTCAGAAATAATTAAAAGTATATGTAAATATGAAAAAATAAATATAATACAATTATTTGCGTCGCCTGGTAGATAAAGCCTATACATTATATCTCTGTTGAAATATGACATATTCAGTAGCAGAAGGAAGTATTTTCTGCGTTGCACATTTCTCCTAAAGAAAAAGGATAAGTGAATTTCACAGTCAGTCGAGTTTAAGACACAAATCAAGCTTCGAGGGTGCTCTGAAGATCATCTCCTATGATGGCTCTGGGATGA
This sequence comes from Eristalis intricaria, assembly GCA_964034865.1. Classification (NCBI taxonomy): domain Eukaryota; kingdom Metazoa; phylum Arthropoda; class Insecta; order Diptera; family Syrphidae; genus Eristalis; species Eristalis intricaria. The sequence goes on from OZ035873.1 coordinate 139,167,432, forward strand.
CGCAACAGACTACGGCCTTAGGTGAGTTAGGGCACAGAAGTGGAGATGGAATACATTCATGGAGCAGAGATCGGGTAAGGGCTTGTCCAGGTTCCCTGCTGAAATAATGAGAAAAAAAGTGAGTTTAATAATTTAGGACGATGATTTTTTTCTTGTTGCTGGTTATCAGGATATTTGGACAAAATTATGGATAATTACACACAGAACGACGCGTCTCCACAACAAGCCTCTCCATTTAGCGCGATCTCTGGCTGTCTCCAGCTATCTCCAGCTTCGCTCACAAAGTTGACTGAAGTTTATCTCGACTTGGGTCGCCACCTTAGACGCGGGCGTCCTCTGTTGCATTATTCCGATAGAAGTCGAAGACTCTTCACTTGAATGGCTGAGCTGTCCGTGCGCTTTTCATGGCCCAGTAAGCTTAGGCGTTGGATCCGCAGACACGTGACACCTGACCTGGATTCATGTCGTTGTACCTCCGTCAACGCAAACGCGACAAAGCAAAGACGCAGCACTTTTCTCTCGGAGAGATCAACGACTTCTTCATCAGCTTTTGAGATTGTCCATGGCTCAGAAACAGTACCGATAGTGATGTCAATTTAAGTTCGTCTCTTGATGGTATTGGGATTTCCCTTGCACCTGCGTGTGGTGTCCCTTAGCACTAGCAATCTAGCTACCAAGTTTAATCCAAATCCGATGGCCTATTTGGGAGCTGGATCTCCACAAACGTCTGTGACTAGCATGTCTTGGGGCAAAGCACTCACATGAGATCGCTAGGCCATCGACTCTAACTCATCAAGAATTAGGCCTAAGGGCAGCCAGGCGAGTTTGTGGTCTTGGTCCAACCACCTCGTCCTGTGCCAAACGGTCGCCTGCCTGTTGAAATCGCATTCAAGGCACACCTAGGATGTCTTGATGATGGGTACATTTATACCTCGTGACCAAACCATGGACACATTCAGTTCGAAGAAGCAGCTGCTCAGCGAACTGCCGTGTTTATCACCCTATCCCGGCATGGAATTCCCACAACAGCACGATAATTCTTTCGGTCATTAGCCTAATTCCATGACCACAGGAGACTTGAAAAATGAGCTGAGTTGAAAGGGCTTACCTAGCTTTAACACCAAGCCCGCTTTTCCTGATTACAGGTTCTCCTAGCTGTTTCAAGAGTTAAGGTAGCCGACCATAATCCATGACAAGTTTAAAGGCGGTCTTTGTTTGAATCTTTGTAATCATCCATTCTTGTGTACCGAGATATCGACGTGCACCTCACTGGCTCTTCAATTCGTCCACAGTCAACAGCTGTAAACCCCCAAGGCACACCTTCATACCCATTCAAGCACCTCTTATAAGTTACAAAATATTCCCTCTGAAAGCGGTCAGCAAAGTAAAATTTCCAGCTTTAGACGCGGCCGGAGAAGAAGTTTCCAGTACACGAAGTGAAAACCCAGGAAGTAAGCGACGCGATACTGCTAAACAAATACATGAATCTAGTTTGTTTTTTTTTACAAACGTGCACTGCAACTAGTAGAGCATCATTAGATGACGAAGCCGGCGACGACGTCGACGACGACTGCTGCTTCATGCGCAGTTAATTCTAATCAACACTAGATTATAGCGTTTGTACAAATCATCAACAAGTTGTCGTTCAAAGCAGTTTGTCATCTCTAGCTGTGGTGTGCCCCTCCCTGGCAGCGGCGCAGTATGATTGCATCTTAGCACAACTTGTGATTAAGTTGATTGAAAAGATTACCCCAGCCGAGAGGTTGGAAACGTGGTCGCAGAGGTCATTGTTGTATCATCGCAGCTTATCTACAGATCTCTAATCAGTCGCATAATCCGAATCGATTACAACAAACGTCAGCCATCAGGAGCCAGACAACGACACCGTAGCTCAGCTCTTTTGTCACGGTAACAATTTAATCCAGCCAGCCAATAAGATTATTTGCCTGAAGAAGCCACATTGGACACATACCACAAACAAGTCGAAAGAAAACAGTGAACAGCGCTCAAGGGTAAATTAATTGATTATGAATTCATGCCGCTGATCTGGTCGAATGCGGACAATCCAAATGATTTAGTCATAGTGTCAAAGATACGCGCAAGACAAACATTGATCTGTAAATACCTTCAATTGTGCTAGGTTGGGGACGAAGACGAGCATGAGCTTTGTGTGATGTCTGCCGGGGAGTCATGCCGACTCCAGAGGAACAGATAAAAGTGATTCTTGACGTGGAGGCGTTACCAATCACCCCAGCTGTTTAATCAAACAGACACTGATCCATTTATCTGGTAACGCCATTCAATCTGGATGTGCTATCTCCGATCCACGAGCAATGACTGTCAGTGACGGCTGTCGTTCGAGGGGCCAGTTCCTTTGTTTTGTCGAATTGTGTGACTCACGTCGATCGTGGAATTTAATTCAGTTGCTGCACGTCGCTTAGGAAGCGATCAATGCTTCTTCTTGGATGCACGTTATTCGAACGTAGTCACGGAGTGCTCTTTATGTTCCACATCGACTTTGTTTGCTTGTCAGTTTGGATGGCATTTGTAAGTCAATATTTGACAGTCGAGGGGAGTGGTCGATGACAACTTGTCATGCACCATCTAATCTCGAAACGTGTTGAAGTTATTCAATCATTTACTTAGTAAATTGCACCGACAGACAAGACACAGCCCACAACTTGGGATTTTGACGAGCTGTTCTTTTCGCAACCAAACTGAGGACTGAACAAAAGGAAAATCGATATCTATGTAAGGGGAAAGAGAAAGGTCTGTCCAATATGTCAGGAGATTCTTGCTTTGTATGTTATCCTCGAGATGGTCCGAAATGGTTGGCAAAGACTTAGGGAATGACGTTGCTTCACAACGAGTGGTGTCAAGTCGCATGAATGGTCGCCATGAGACCGAAGCGTTGCCTACTACCGCCTGGCTTTCTGTCCAATTCTTGCGTCTGCGCAATCCTGTACGAACGTAGGCTCAAATCAGACCCGAAAATAAGCCGGGTTGACTCTCTGGAGATGCCCAATTCTGCCGACTGAGGCTGAATGGTCTGAATGTTCTTCTATACCGGCCGCTTCCGAGACTATATTATCTTCATTGCTTTGCTAACATCTGTCTAAAAAGTGCCTTAAGGTACAAAAGTGTGTACTCATCCTCAAACTTTTCCATGGTGCTACGAATTGCTGGAACAAGCCAGCCATGATGACGACCGACCTCACGTCGAAACTCACGTTGCGTACTTTAAACTGAGTCAGATTTTCGACAATATTTTGTAATGATTTCCACATTTCATGATGAAATGGCCAACTTCACTGTATACTTTGACAGGTGGATGTCATTGTTGACTTTGACAGCTGGTGAAAACATACAATCGGGCTATCTGGTCACCCTTTACTAGCAAACTTGCCTATAACAGGCTAAGTTTCAGATGTCTGTACCTTAGCGCTTAAAAATTTGTTTTGTTTGTCATAGCTGTGTAATTGTAACGGTATTTGTTTGTCGCACGTCTTCGTACGACAGGTGTGGCCTTGTCAAGTACTAAATACACGCTGACGTTATGTCGCACGTAAGTTATGCCAACATGTCTAATCCGGAATTCTTAGAAACTCCCATTTATTCTTACATGATAACATATGACGCGGCCTGATGAATTACTAGGTGTCGCATGAAAACCAGCGTCTACATTGGAACATATTTCGTTGACGTCGTGTTGTACTCGAATTAGATCAATAAGCAAACAACGATTCCACTCATTTAGAGGTGAACAAACTGTCAAACGGCTTTAATCGAATCATCCATGAGTTCCTGAAGATTCGTACACACTTTAAGTTCCACGCCAACTGTGTGATATGACCATTTGTGTCAGCAGCAGCAGTTTAACAATATCGCTCTTTCATTCCGGTAGACATCGCCAGGTGAGTTCAAATGCATGTCTTGCACTTAGAGTTGTGCAACATCGCTGAACTTGCTTATGAGGTAGTTGAAGTAATGTGTTCTGGCAAAAACCTGCAACTGTTCATGGCGACAGCTGTCACTACCGCGTTTTCGACATTGGGGTCACACTTTTGTTTTGATTCATTTTGACGGTTCGCAGAGTAAAAGATAGCAACCACTTCTAATGTCACCCGCGTCTAGACTGGGGTAAAACTGGGAAATTCATTCTTTTTTTAGCTGCAGGGCTCAATCATATCTCAGACTGCGTCCGATAACGAAAGAGCACAAAAAAATAAAAATAAAAAAATACCGTCATGAATGCGACCCAAGAAAGGTTTGAGTGATAAAATCAGAGACCGACTGTAGACAGATGTGCGACTTTCGTTACTCAGTTTATGCATACTGCGTTGGACTTTATTGGCTTCTTGCCACGAATGTTCTTTTAATGTAGACTCTACTAAGAAAATCGAAGGTGAATAAAGGGTGTAACTAGTTGAGCAACAGAAGTACATTTTAGAATGACTTTAAGGAATCGTACGTAGTTTTGCACAAGAGTTTGCGATAGTTGTAACCCTTTGGCTTATGATTCCTCCTGTAGATTGTCTTCGTGTATCTAGTTCATTGATTGACCTTTGTTAAGTCGTACGCCCTGAGTATCAATTCATGGTTGGGTTCATATGAATGTGGGTAGCGCTGCAGTCTGAGGTGGACTTGATACTTCCTCCCACACCAACCCCTCCATTTGTGTATGTCATTCTTCTTTCACGAGTGAGGGAACGTAAAGTTTGATGCCGACGCTGAACGACTTAAGGCCCAACCATAATTGAGGCAGTCAGTGCAAAAGTCGCCTAACCCTCCTACCTGTCCTTTACGGTAAGCTATTCTTTTCCTTAGGATCTTTTTCAAATTTTGGGGAATGTGCTGGCACCTATCGTATATCTATAAAAACTCATTGTAATCATTTTTGGTATCCAATTGGAAAAGGACCTCAGCTAACTTGACATGCAAAATTCGAGGCAGCTGGCTTAATATCGTGCCAGTTGGCGAGGCTTGTTGGTTGAAGTCCAGGTCCAATCCCTATAGAAGTGCCACCAGAAGAAGAAGAAAAAGAGTGATTTGGCGACACTAAAAACTGGTATTCTGACACTCTCACACCGATAGCTAAATTGACGTAGACTTAAGACTTAGACTATCGAGGGAATACATATGAACGATAAACTGTGACTGTAATTATCACTTCGCCGATTTTCGATGAGTTGAGTTGATCCCTCCATTTGTACAGAATTTTCTTCTTTCTCGAGTAAATGTCGAACCATAATGGGCGTGCATACCTGGACATAGAAAGTCGGTCCAAGCAATCGATCGAGTACACAGAACAGAAATAATGTGTTGTGATCATAATCACTCGGAGTTCGTTTACTTTTGCTTACTTAACCAAGTGGTATTGGAATTTCGTTGAGGTGCGAGCACTTTGGCTATGGGTCTGTCTACTTTTCCTTCAATTGTGGCATGAGCTCAAAAGCTTGACTATAATGCAATTCAAAATATAGGACATGAGCGGATAAGAGCTAGTGTGAAATAAGGTCGAAATGTTGTCATGCTTACGAAAAACATATGAATAGCCATAGTGAACTTTTGTGAACTTTTTCGTCTTTTAATAATAATAGAAGGAATTTGTTTTGGTTTTTGATTAATTACATTTATGGATAAGAATTCCAATTTAATAATTAGTGCGGCATGCAAGGTTAGAGCAGTCTCGAGTCGATCCCAAGAGAACCAAGGAGCACCTAATTTTGAACAAGCCTGACCTAGAGCTACTATGTAGCGCATTTATTGCTCATGCAACCACCTACGCAAAATGAGGTACAGCAGCTTAGGAAACTATAGAATCTGTGGACAATCAAAGGAACACCTAATTAATATAAGTGCCCAAATCTGTCATCAAGCAGATGTAAAATAGCGAATAGAATCTAATTAACAGGAACAGACCATCAGGATATTCCATCTAGAGAGATACCGAGAGATTCCTCGATCAAGATAGGGTTATCGTAGATATAATCGATCGTAGACTAGATCTGTCGTGGTCGCAATGCTGTATGGTTGATACATACACTCCCCATTTTCTTCATGTCATTCTTCATCATTTCACTTCAACATGATTTGCACGAGAACTCATTCCCTTCGATAACAACGGCTGTGTCTGTCGGAAAACAAACTCTGATATTGGCGCTCAAATGATGTATTTCTTAAGTCTACAGAGCTAGAGTCCACAATGGAATCCTGGTCCATTATCATGTCAATTCATCTTGGTCTGGTTTTAGAGCCCAGCGATATGTGGCTAGTTGCCTCATAGTTGCAGTCATAAAATAACAACCAGCATAACCATAACAGGAACAGACGCTCAGGACATTCCATCTTGAAAAATTGACAAATTTCTCAAGGTAGCTCCAAACATCATAAATCAAGATCTTGGTCGCAGTGCTGTGTGGTTGTTACGGTCAGTCCCCATTTGCATCAATTCCAATAACAGCTTCTTTGATCTTGATTTCAATTTTCCGCGCTTGGTCAAATTCGTCAAATTCGAATCGTCCATGAGCTCCATTATTGGCGCTCTTATGGAATTACAAATCTTCGGTCACTCGCTTCGCTTTGCGCCTTCGACATTAGCCCTTGTTGGCCTCAGCCTTTTATAGTTCATCCTTAAGCCTACGTACGCTTATTATCTTTGTAGTCTTACGAACCCTGTTCAAGACAGACCTTCTGAACCTATTTAGAGACTCGAGAGAGTTAGAAGCTGTGGAACATGAAACGGTCGAAAGATTGCTGGAGTCGGTGTCCTTGCCGGCGGGAAGGAGATCACATTCAATATCAAATTTGAATAAGTTTTCTCCTCCTCCTTCACTCACATAAACGCCAAAACTCCCTTCCACACCCCAAAACCGCATTAATTCTATAATGATCTTGATGCGATCTTGTGGAATTTTCTGTGTCAAGCAAATCCAAAAGTCCGTAAGAGATAAGGTGCAAATCTATTTTGGGTGGAACTTATCAGTGTCTCCCAACCATCACAAGTGTATGTAAATTTAAGTGACTGTGGCTGGCGAAATGCTGAGCGTCTTTGTCTCGTGAACGACTCAAGCGTTTGAATCAACAATGAGTGGGTATTTTAAACATTTTTCTCTCTCCCTCTCATCATCTCTGTGTGTGTTCATGTTCACTCAATGGAATCAAACACGAGCTCTTCATGTTGACTGTTGAGATTGTGTTATTTTTGCGTCTTAGATTTCAGTTGGCGGGGATTTCTTCAGATACACACAGCGGTACAAAAATATAACTTGTTTGGCATTTTTGACATTCGCTAAGTTGAATGTCTCTGTTCTGTTGGTGGTGGAAGTGTTTAGGCGCTGCAAAGATTTCGTTATCATCTGCAAGAGATTGTAGTCATGATGTCACTTGAAATGATGTCAAAATGATGAACAACGGCCATCTGTTGAACTGAATTTACTCGACGTTCAATTGAGTTGTGCTATTTCTTTCCAATCAAACTGACGTATGTCGAAGCCAAAGTGGCCGCGACTGTGAACTACAAGCCGAACTGAATCTCGATTTATTTCTGTACTGAGCATGATGTCTAAGAGATCATCAGTCTTCTAGAAGTTCCAATCTCCTCTAAGCCCCCATCGATGAACAATCCCTTGCGATTGATCTCGTTTCGCAAGCATGATTAAAGCTGATTTCCCTAAACATTCTCCGGAGGAGGTTATGCAAATTTATCTCGTTACTCGCATTCACGAAAAATGTCTTAAGATTCCCCGAGGTGCACCTTGGCATCCGTGCCCCTCCAGCGGAAAACTTGTGCGAAGCCTTCGAAGTGCGCTCCAAGAGCGTTTTAACCACCTCTCTGTCACCGCTGCCGACGGCTTTCAGTGACATAATCGAGTACATCCCCCCAGAGTGGCTCGTCATTCCCCCAAATTCATGCCTAAATCGATTATTCCTCCCAGAAGTCCCGAAGAAGGGCAAAGCAAAAAAGGAAAACCCCGAGAAAACGCCTGCAAGGACTCCATCTTTTCCTCAAATTAAATTCTCCTTATTCATAGCCCATTTCAAGGATCGTTCGCTGGGGCGAAATTAAATTAAGAAAAAAATGGAAGAAAAAAAAATATACGAAAAACCAAAATATAACGCGAAAGTGAAGAACAACACTAAGATGAGGAACGATGTGAGAGTCTCAACTTCTGTGCCTACGACACCGTGATAAGCGACAACTTAAGTCAAAGTACGTGTACGTATGGTCTACACCCCCGTGCACACGCCAATGTGTGTGACCTGCACCCCCCCTCAACGTCGACGACGATTCCAATTCCACTTCCGTTTCCTCAAATAAAGTAAATACCGAGCAGGGCCTCACATCGTTCCCGCCATCACGTCTCGCACCGGAGACTGCCGCGTACGCGCTTCTACGCGTGCTACAAGGCACCCGGCATAAGGATGTGGTACTTTGAAACTCAAAAGTATAAATAATAATTTCGAATTATTTAACTTTGAGCGCGCTCGAGTTTCTCATGCGGGCCTGTTGGAGGTTAGGGGTTGAACGAACGAACCAACTACCGAATGGATGGGTGGGCGGCGACTGAGCAGGTTATAAGGTGCCGCAGAACCCCGGCCCGGCTAGAATTTCGGAGGAGATGGAAAAAAAAAAAAAACAACTTCTCCTGACATCCGTGCCGGGCGTGCCAAGGGGATGTTTAATTGGCAGCTGGGGAGAAAAGTTTTCTCCAGTTTTGCGTTTATTTTTTGCGCCCTCCTTCACCCTTTCACCAGGAATGTCGACGTGGAAAAGTTTGTGATTCATCCAGAGCGCCGCAGACGTTGGAATTAAAAATCAAACTTTCCACAGGACTTTACTCAGCAATCTGCCCGCAGCCATCGCCACCGTCACACCATCACTCGGCTGCCCGTCCTGACGGCGCGGCTGAGGGGTGTTAAATCAAACAGATTGCAATGAATTTATAAATTTCGTGGCACCTGTTGTGACGGAGCTCGATGTGTCACGTTGAACTGCGAGAGTTCAAGGAATTCGAAATCTGAAGCTTCAAAGTTCGAAACGCTCGGGTGCTGGCGGCGGACGCGGGCTTCTCTAATTTGGTTTCACTGGGTGACTCTTGGCGTGTGTGGGTGTGTGTGTGTGGGGAGGGGGGGATGAACTTTATGGCGGTGCCATCTTTATGGAACGAATAAAAGAAGAGAATCCTTTCAGGAGAAATTGAAATTGGAAACATTTTATATCGATGAGACTTTTTCGAGAGCTGCCATGTGTTTCAGTGCGGGCAAACTCAATTGAAGGGGTGACAGTTGCAGGGCGCGGCATGCGTCGTAAATTTGTGTGCTTCACTCGCTCGTGCATAGTCAAGAGTTGGAAAACTTACGAGACAAGAGGTCGTAAACGTGTTGGCGGCCTACGATTGGAATGCTTTTACCTTTGACGGCTGTTTACGAAGTCTCGAAGGAGGGTGCTAATGGTTGAGCAGAGACCTTGATGTAGCGACGCAGCGAAGTACACAATAAATTTGGAAAAAATCAGCAGTTGCTTTTTATTTTATTCACACAAGACGTCATTAATTTTTCTTACGATGGTGTGAGAGGAGTCAAATGTGTCGACAGCAAGGCAAGGCAAAATCATTTTTGGAACCTCTCCGGAACTGTGCCAGATTGAATAATTGTGCCGGCTTCTCAGGGGAGAGCTTCACGATGAGCTTCTCTCTGGGGACAGCTTGAAACAGTTTGTGGATACAAATCATCGTCTTCATGGGCTGATGGTGGAGTAAGAGAGTATTCCTTGTCCTTTGAGATTCCCAAGTTTTTGCAAACAATGGGACTCAGAAGTTAGTGGCAGCCGTGGCGTGGTGGATATGTGTGCCTACTCGTACGTTGACGGTCTAGCTTCCATTCCCGACACAAACAACTTTCATAAATCGCGATTCGCCCCTCTCGAGTTCCTGCCAATATTCAGAGAGTGTCCATGACAAGGAAACTTTTTCAACCTTGCTGTCAAGAACCACGATCGATACCGAGTGGTTGATCTATAATCTAAACCCAGGTTCACCTAAGAGTGAAGTGGCTGATTGCCTGCAAGGTAAGACAGTAGTCACTCTTAGGCCAACATTGTGCTACCACACCGATCTACAGGGTGAGCCATCTTGTGTTTTTTTTTTTTATTTCATAGGTTTTTTTAACACTGGCAGTTATTTCCCGCTCGAAATCTTGACAAAATGTCAGTACCATACCTCCGCGGAACAAAATGAGTCGGTTTACGCTTGCACAACGTTGGGAACGAAAGAAGTTTGGGTTTGAAAGAAGTTTTAGCCCAAATGAGGGACCTGCCGTGACAGCTGTACGCAAGTTCGTGAGATTGGTATGCTAGTGGACAACTCTCATGGTCCCTGTCGTCGTACACAAATGAGAATGAGGCTGCAGAGGACGCGAGCATCAAATGAGCTTAGGAACAACGTTTCGGTCAACGGCGGCGTTGCAGAGATATGTTAACCGACATTTTTTTTTTTTGCTGGATCTGGACGTCTGGTTTGTGCAGGATGGCGCGCCTTGTCACACAGCGCACCAAATTTCCAAATCGTGGTATTGGCCATCTTGGCTAACAATCGGCTTCCGCGGAGCTGCGATTTTACCCCTTTGGACTTTTTCGAAGTTATGCCAACAATCCGGAAATGATTCAAGCACTTAAAGCCAATATCATCCAAGCAATCCGTGAGCTATAGTCCGAAACCATCAACAAGACCTTGGAAAATTGGGGTGACAGAATGCACTACTGCGAAATCAGCCGAGGCTACTACTTGAGCGGCGTTCTATTTCATAAAAAATTACAATTACAAACTACATTTGCATAACAGATGTGCACTAGTCTCTTTCTCATTTCGTCTCTACGGCTTCAGCAGAAGTAGTAGTAAGCAAGGCCTAGTCTAGAGGCGGGAGTCGCCCAATGCCCAGTTGTAACCCCGATGAGGGTTTAAACTAGCTGTAAGCTTTGGGAAGGGATGCTGATTGAGGAGTTCTTCTCGAGGTTTAGGTATTATGTCTATGGCCAAGTATCTTCAGTGTCAAGAATCAATGCATCGATTTCAGCCTTATCGCCGCATTACCTGCTGTCTGTCTAGCGATTGAGTCTATCGGTGGGTTTCTTAGTGCTCCGGTGATACATACGCGTGTCATCCGCTGCAATCAATCAAGCGGTTTGAGGTTAATGTTCATTTGCAGCGCACCATATAGCGGATGGGTCTGACTACTGATACAAAAAGCGAGTGGGGACAGGGTTGTAGTCCCCATTTGAACCTTAGGGCCTTTTTAAAGCAGTAGACAATCCTTTTTGACACATTCCTCGATATTGAGCTTCTTGCTCATTATAAGATCTGAGAATTTTAAGGTATCCTTCAGCCTTAAGGGAGTCCCACATAGTGAGAGAAGATCGAAGTGATTTCTTTTGTGTGGATTGACCCGTCGCTCACATTCACTAGTTCATTTCTCTAGCTTGAACAGGGTCGCTTGCGTAATATCCTTGATCGTGGATACATACTCTGCATCTGCAAAGGCAATGAGCTTACACCCAGTCCCTTTGCCATTAGAAGTTCGTTCACCGAGAGATTTTGCTATAAGGCCTGTCAACACGTGAAGGGCTGTTTCAACAGATCTGCGCTTGCTGTAGGCATGCTGTGACATTGACATGCGAGAAACACACCAATCAATTTTTCCCATGTCTATTTTATTTAGGTACACACCGAAAAAATGTTTGTTTTTTGTCAATTTTGAAAACCGAAGAATAATTTATGATGCCCGAGCTGTCAAACGTTGTTTATGCCTCTGAAGTGTCAAACTATTCATTCGACGTTGAATCTGTCGTAGCCTTGATCATCGTTTATCCGAAAATTTTAACTCATTTTGATGGATATGCTCAAAATGGGCTTCCCTATTTTGGCACAAATTCATCTCATCATCCTGCTTCACAATCGAAATGCAGATGTCGCTAGTTGAACACTCATTTAATGTCATTCTTTTGGGGGTTATATTTTTTTTTCATTTTCGAAAACCCGAATTCGAAAAACTCCTTAAAAATTGATATCAGTTTACTGGCAAAAATCAGAAATGTTACCATGTGACAGCAGGCAATTTTCTTGGGGATGTGTTCACTGTTCAATCAAGTCATGCTCCTCCGATGTTTATGTTTGACTTGAGCACATTCACGGTTCAGTGGGCGAATGATGACGATTTTTCATGACCCACAAAGGCCAATAAACGAATGTTTATGCAGACATTTTGGATTCAAACACCGAATTTAATTTCACACGAAGCACCCCCTTCAATTTTATGGTCTGTTGAACTCACATGTAGATGCATGTCTTCATTGAATGGTGGGAACAAAATTCTGGGAATAATGACAACTGGAGGTTGACATATGTTGACGAATACTTTCACTCGCGACGGTGGGATTTTGTTGTCAAATGGATGATTTTGTCTACCTGTCAACTGTCAGCGATTTCATTCAAAATGCCACCCTCTTTAGTGGACGACTTACATTCCATAAAAGAACAGTCACCGCGTTCCACATCCATTACACCGAAATTCCTCAAACGACATCTCCTGCAAAATAATTCAATTAAAGTTGTTCTCCCACAGCCTCATTCAGTAATTAACATCTCAACCGTGTGCTTAACGACTGTCCTTTTGTCTAAAAGCCTACATTAGTAATCACTTAATGAGCACTTCTAGCTGACATAAACTGAAGCTAAACGCTGACTTTATCCTCGTGCTAATAGCATAACATGGTCATAAAAACCCGTAACAAATGCCACAAAACAGCCCGCGTACGTTGCCACCTATAACTCACCGTTAAAGGCGGTCATTCGTTTGCTGCAGGACAGGACATCAAAGAACAGTAACTAAGCTTTCGCCCACATTGCCGTCTATCTCTTCGTGTGTGTGTGTGTGTGCTCACCGGTGTGCATGTGTGTGTATTGAAAGGCAATATAAATAAATCATAAAAGAACGTCATTAAGGCTGTCTTCACCCTCGTGAGGTTATTTCCTATTTTCAGGACTTCACGGCACATTCCAACGCATTATGACTGGACATGTGCAAAAATTTATGACCGCTGCAAACGCAACGTTAGCATATATGTACGTCTGCTACACCACCCAACACCCCTAGCATTTCCGCCACCCCAACAGCCACTTAACGGATTAAAGAAACACTTAAACTGAATCGCATTAGGTTTCTGCTTTCTTTTTCATTCACAGCCAACCCCTTTCATTCAAAACGGAATGAATTAGGATTTATGACCTCGCTGCGATATCCTTTACCTACAGCTGAGTCCTCCCTCAACCAGCCCACCAACCATTCCACTCCCTTCGTGACACAACAATAGCGCCACGTCGGTCGTGGCGGGGAAATAATGATTTAATGAGCGACTCTCAAGGATACCCGCTGCCGGTGGTGCAGTCAACTTGGACTTAGTGGTGTTTATCTACTTGGAGTATCCTGGGACATTTGTACAAGCGAAGCAAAAAGAAAACGCTTAAAACAGGGCCACAGAATCTCGTCATTCATCATGGTGTTGGCAAATTTATCCTTTCAACTCTTGTGCATTTCCCTGGTCCCATTCCTCGGTCCCTGTTCCAGTGCCAAAGGTAACACACCGACGACGCGACGAGTGGCTTTCGCAGGAATAACACGCCGCAACCGAATTGTTATTCTGCTTGAGTTTAATTTCATTTTTACAGCCGAGGATAAGCACAAAGCAAGGCGGATATCCTCAAGCCTGTGCTTCGCGTTCTGGGCTGTGTTTACGTCTCCGTCTCCGGTATTTGGCCAGCACTTTGAATTGCGCTCTGTTGATGCACGGAAGCGTTTAGGAGTAAATACTATTAAATTGCATTGCCTCGATGGATGTGGGCGCCGCTGCCGTTGTTGGTTGATGCATTTGTGCGTGTTTAGACACGTAGGGCAATGCGGCACGACGTTGGCTAACGCAACGTTGCGGAAAATGGGTGGAAGAGAACGAGATTACTCCCACGGATCCATGGTTGGCTGGGCAAAGGCACTGGGTCCAGGCGCTTTTAATTAATTTTCATATTTTCCCCAAAACGAACACCATGCAAGCACATTGAAGAGTTGCATGGACGTGACCACAAATTCGAGTTGCATGCAATGGAAGTGGTGGTTTTTTGGATGAGATGGCGGAAAAGAATGACACTAAGCTGGTTTAATTTTATGTGGTTGTGGAAATTAATCTGTGAAAGTTGGCAACCGCAGTGAGATGTGGGCAAGTGAGGGAGAAGTCACTCAAGCTGGAGGAAGCTTCCCGCAGTTGAGAACTTCTTCAGTTTCCTAGGATTAAGTGCAGGCAAATTGAAATCGCTTCTGATTTGGCATGAACTTTTGAAGGGATCGAGTTGGATCGCGATCGATGACCTCTTAAACAGGTCGAGTCTTTTATGCCCAAAACTGCAGTGCAATGAAGAGGACCTAGAGTCCTTTCCCCAACCCGAACGACGATGTTTGATAAACAATTTCTAGACCGGCCTCCTCTTTGAGGACTGTCTGTGACTGGAAGGGAGTGGAGTCGTGGATACTTTTTCTGAACCGCTTACAGTGTCCTCAGACGGTGACGGCTATGAGCAGGTGAATGTTTGGTTAATCAAGCTCTCCAGTCATTGGGGCTTCTGCCATGGAATCCTTACACAGAAGAGTCTAACCAATGCCAGAGCAAAAGATTGAATTCATGCCTCTTTTCGGTTTGGATTAGGGTGAGGCCTTTAGAACACTTCTTACTGGTCTTAGGCTCTCAGCATTCGGTTTCAATTGCAACTTCACTTTGTCCTGGACCATGACACACCATTCACATCTCCATGTCGGATCCAAGATAGTGGGGATGGACTCCATCATACGGTGGTATTTATTTCTCACTCTGATTAAGATTTGGGTCCAAACCACAGCCATTATGACTCTCGACCACAATGCAATGAGAGGAATGCAAGAATGCTCAGAGGCAAGCAATTTGTTGTGCTGCGGGACTTCTCTATAAGGGACACTCCTCCTAAATGCACACCCTTCTAAAAAGGATACCCCTCTATAAAGGACACTCCTCTATAAGGGACACTCCTCCTAAATGCACACCCTTCTACAAAGGATACCCCTCTATAAGGACACTCCTCTATAAGGGACACTCCTCCTAAATGCACACCCTTCTAAAAAGGATACCCCTCTATAAAGGACACTCCTCTATAAGGGACAGCTTTCATAAAGGCACACCCCTCTACAAAGGATACCTCTTTATAACGGACACTCCTCTATAAGGGACACCCCTCCTAAAGGCACACCCCTCTACAGAGGATACCCCTCTATAACGGACACCCCTCTATAAGGGCCACCTCTATAGACGATATCCCTTTATGCGGCACACCTCTCTAGTCCCGGCATGAAGGTATTCGAGTATTTCAAATTTTTTAGAACGAACGCGGCTACGTAGAGGGCCGTGATGTCACTGCTGTCCGTAATAGAGAAGTTCCACTGTACGAACATTTTCGAAACAAAAACGCACTAGTTCAAGTTGGGAATATCTTAGAACAGAGTACATACTAGGAGCAGCATCAACTAGTGGTGGTCTTTAACCTACAGTGGACCCCTTGATAACAATTCAGAGTTCAAACTTGAATTCGTTGCATCTAGGAGCTATCAATCTTGCTGATGAGACATACTAACTACCTTTTCTTTCTTCCTATGCTGGCATAATCGCTTCCGCCCACTGGTTGAAATATGGAGCTCTACACTTGAGCCACACTCTCGGTATTCAATAAAGCTGTCCAGAGCAAGCCAAAGAGACAAAGACCCCAATACCATCGCTAACCAATACCCCTGTTTCTTGAAAGAGTTCAACAATAAGAAGCTTACCCACGCTTGAATTCAAATATCGCCTGCTACATTTTAAACTATTGTAAACTCTTTCTTCGTTTAACTTACCCATTAGTGCTTCAACCTTTGAATCGAATACTATAGCATTTGCATAAACTTAGCAGCTCATTTGAATCTCTAAACGCCAGATTCTTATGCATATGTATGTTAAACCGCAAACAAAGACACACTTGTCGCCCAATGCCATTGCCATCAATAGCTAAACCGTGTTCATTAAGACAACAACCCGGCGTTGGCTTGGCGAACAGGTTTTTGGCAAAAAATCCTGCCATCTTTGAATTGTCATTCAAGAACAGTCATCCGATGTTTACAGATGAATTAAAGATTCAAAGCCACAATCGTTCAATTACTTAAAGAATTAGTGCAACGGAGATGCCGAATTTATTCAAACGACACAACCGCAGGGGCGGGAAAACCCAACGAATGTGATCGTTGTCTGGTCGTGGAATCCCAAATTGTTGGCACATGTTAGCTACGCATCCGTTAATAGGTGGCTGTTAATTGAACATTAATAGATTTCTTGTGGAATTACATGAGAGTAGCAAAGCAAACACGGCACTGATGACTGATTCGAAGAAATAATGAAGACATTTCCGTTTGAACATTTTTTGTTTTATTGTTTATATCTAACTGCACGACCGTCCATTCGACTTCTAAATATTGCTTTCAATCAGGACTTGACTTGGCAGAGACTATTTTCGTTTCTCCTCGTCATTGCCCTGGTATTGAAAGGCTGTGGGCTGTCCAGCGAGATGGCCATCCTAGCCATTGGCTTAGTATAAGTAAGCGTATTGTCGGGTGCCCTAAATGGAAAAGAAAGAATAATCGACACAAAAATTTCAAAACTGGACTTCATTGTAAAATGACTAAAGATCGAACAGTGAGGACGATTTGACAGCTTAAAATTAAAAGTCTGACACAGTTGCCATCATCATACCAATCTCTCAAAATATTAAGGATGTACACTTAATGATCTCTCTTTTCAACTCTTTAAAACTCTCTGGAGACATCTTGAATTGGCAGATCTTTCTGCAGTGGGGCTTTCACTCTAGATCGCATCTAGAAGTGTGGGTCTCTAGTAACAGACGGCATTTAACGAAAAAATCCTAGAAAATAGAGTCTTCATCATAAGGGGTGTTGATTGAAAAAAGACTGGCTTAAAGAGATTTTAGAAAATAGCTAAATTTTGAATTTAAATGTAAGCATCGTCTAGGATTGTCGTTAGCCTATGGGCTACAGCTGTCCCTAACCACAAATCAACCGCAAGTAGGTGCTGAACTTCCCGATTGAAAATGAATGCACCTCGTACATCAACATACGCCTATTGCGGGTTAGTCCGTCGATTCCTTCGCTAAGGTGACTTGGTTCAATAACTGACTTTCATAAGGCTCGGGTCTACCTCTTTCGAATTACTGACAATACTCTCTGGTTGATGTACTTTTTAATGGTCGTCCTCTGGTTCGTCATTAATCTCGCATTGAGAATTTTTCGCAGAGAAGAAAATTAAATCTATTAGCAAATCATTTCCAAAATTCGTAAAGAATGATAAAAGAAGCAAAACATTTTTTATGCGAAACATCTACGGTTGTGCCTTGGAGGAAATCCAACTTTTGTGCCGTGACGGGAAACGGCATGACGTTGTCATGCCATCATACCTCCTCTAACGAAACTCCCTTGTGTGTGCCCCAGGGTATCCTATAACCCACAGATGTTTCAAATGTTGATGAAACCTTGTATTAAGAATGCTTATGATCTAGATGAGGACGTAGACTTGACTTAAGTTTGACTAAAACCAGAAGAACACAACAAGTACAGGAATATATCGACAAAACAGATCGAAGTAAAAAAAACAAATCACGTTCTTGGGATTTATTCAAGGCCCCTGCCGATCTCCTTCTCTGTGTGAATTTTTGCTGTCCAAGCACACAAGAGCGGAATATGTGTTGAAATGTTTTTTCAAATTTCTTAATTTCTTCAAGGAATTTTTCGATGGGATTTCGTTGTGGCGTAGAGTCGCTTCAGCGAATTCGTCGGCTGTCTCTTAGAAAACTCCCGCGATGACCACACGTATTGCCTCAATAGAACTGTCCAGCAAACCATGTTCCCTTACACCATGTGAGTATAGGAACACAAACGACGCAGATCTTTGACAGTCTGATGTTTACAAAAATCGAAACCTTATCTAATGTCCAGCAGATGATAAGACACAGGCACACAAAACGACAAATTACGTTTCCTCACTTCTGAATTCACTGATGTATTCGTTTTCTGTGGAAATTTGTCTGTGGACGTTAATCTAAATTAATTAACGGCCACAGACAAATGTGAAAAAAATCGCTTTTCAAACATATGTAAATGAATGTTGTTGTGTTGTGAATCAATTCTCGGAAATATTGGTCATTTAAACGTCGGATCTGTGGTATCAGACAGTCCCTGACATTACTGATTCGGTTGCAGTGGCATTGAATTGATAATTAATCAATTATTTTGCGACCTAGCTTCATAAGCGCATGAACCTCTGGACATTTGTTTATCTCTTTGAACTACGATGTGGCTGGTGACAGATTAGTCCTACATTGCATGAGAATATACATATGCATGATTTTTGGACATATAGACTTTACTTTGGTTTTATGATTGACTACACCAGATTTGTAAAGTTTCATCAATTGAAAGAGAGGACCACAATAAGTGACGGTAACTAAAAAAACAAGATAAGGTACCTATCGACTGTAGAATTCGTAGGCTGAATAATGTGCATGAAACTCATATTTTCATGACTTACAATTTGTTTGCAGCATCATTTGAATTTAAAATGCTTATGAGCTAATGATCCATAGTTTTCCAGCGTGATTCGTGACGTCAAAGTTAAGCATGCTCAGCTAACATTGCTATTTGATGATGGAAAGTCATACACGCCAATCTTACTAATTATTTAATTTTACAATCAAAATTATTGAAGAAAATATTACACGTGGCTTAGAAAAACCACCGAATTTGCGCGAAAAATTGACTTGAAATTCGACTCTCCGTTCGGATCACTTCAAATGGAAGTCGTTGAAAAAGGATTGGCAAGAATATATTTTTCAACTTAATAAAAATTGGATACACTTTTTAAATTTTTCTGAATATTTATAGGCCAATGAAAAATCAAATACCTAAAAGTAACTCTTTACACTTACTCTTACTAAAGACGACTGGATGACGCAGGTGGTAGAGTTCCTGCCCCTGTTTAGCGGGGTCCCCGGTTCGAATCCCAGTGAAGGCAAAGTTAATACGCTTTTATCTGATTTTCAAATCTGGTCCAGTCACAATTTGCCGTTGGGATCAAGTTAACGGCACAGTCACTGGAGTATAGTCAATCAGTGGTAGTAGTCTGTAGTAGGGGCATCACAATGGACCAGTAAGGTCTAAGTGTGCTGGTGAATGCACTAGCAGCACCTCTGCCTAACCTAACCAAGCTCTTTACATGTACAGATTTCTCCCTACAATTACCGTCACTAACTAGACTGCGATTCAATTTAAAAATTTAAATTTCAATTTTATATCGAAATGCATTCGAACACCGATAACTTGAACCACCACTTGCCACAAAAAAAATTCAAGATATCAAGTAAAATACAAAATTGATATAAATTTATTTATCTGTGATATAATACATAGAACATATACATAAATTTAAAATAGTCTGTTACACCAGACTGAAGAGCGGTTTTTTTATTTTACTTTTTAAAGAATTTTGAAAATTAATGAAAATGGAATTCAACCCATTGTAGGTACACATAATGATTTGTTGTTTCACGAGTCTTTTAATATAAAAGCAAAATGAGTAAAGAACTTGCAACCAATTCGTTTGAAGGTGTTTAAATCAAATCATCCTCAATTGTCGCCAAGACTTTGCCTATTTCATCACTGTCGCTGTCATCGTTATTGTCGAACTGAGAAGATGCATCTGTGGAAAACTATTAAGTAACAATACTGCCATCCACCTGCAGAAAATCATCATACGTAACACCTTGTATATTTCTGGTGTTTTTCAAGCTTCAAATTCCATCTGCAGTTTGATTTCTCCCTCATTTTATTCGTTTGGGCGTTCAGTTCTGACAATCAAAGAAATTTCATCCTCTTCCCTCCGCTTAGAATATTTACGAAAACCACGATTTTATTTATACTAGGTCAGATGAACATAGAAACGCAGTGCCCCGAAAGCGATTCCCTAGAAAACGAACTGTAGAATACACAGGGCTTAGGAATTTATCTTCGGAATTCGACTTATCGAAGGACATTCGAGTAATCGAAGTTCGCGTTATCGAAGTCCAATTATATGTAAATTTCTGTCTTGGCACTATTGCCAACCAAATTCATTCGAGTTATCAAATATACGAGCTCTCGAAGTTCGAGTTATCGAAGTTCAACTGTCTATTGGTTTACACAATTTTAATTACATTCTAAAGGCAAAATATTGACGTGTGTTAGATCAACAAATCACGACCAAACCTGTGTACATATCCTTAACAATTTCAGTTCCTCCGACAAGAGGAACTTTCATAGTTCATGCTCGAAGAGTGTACCTCTTCGGATAAATATCCTCGACCTTCGCTATTCGTCATGAAACTGTAGGCCCTATCCATGCATAAGAGGACAATAACACTTACAGCTCGGGTGGTTGCTGTGGAAACTAGGCTCAGGCCCACCACTGAATGTAGCGCCATCTATATTGTTATTATTATTTAAGTTCGATATTTCTCGTAGCTTACAATGTTCAATGGTTGTTTAGATCTTTGTGTCCATAAACTGAGCCACTCTAGGATGCCACTCGAATTTGTATAAAAATACTCCGATTTTCTGCTAAGATTTTGCTTAGGAATTTATCTTCGGAATTCGACTTATCGAAGGACATTCGAGTAATCGAAGTTCGCGTTATCGAAGTCCAATTATATGTAAATTTCTGTCTTGGCACTATTGCCAACCAAATTCATTCGAGTTATCAAATATACGAGCTCTCGAAGTTCGAGTTATCGAAGTTCAACTGTCTATTGGTTTACACAATTTTAATTACATTCTAAAGGCAAAATATTGACGTGTGTTAGATCAACAAATCACGACCAAACCTGTGTACATATCCTTAACAATTTCAGTGGCAATTTCAGTTCCTCCGACAAGAGGAACTTTCATAGTTCATGCTCGAAGAGTGTACCTCTTCGGATAAATATCCTCGACCTTCGCTATTCGTCATGAAACTGTAGGCCCTATCCATGCATAAGAGGACAATAACACTTACAGCTCGGGTGGTTGCTGTGGAAACTAGGCTCAGGCCCACCACTGAATGTAGCGCCATCTATATTGTTATTATTATTTAAGTTCGATATTTCTCGTAGCTTACAATGTTCAATGGTTGTTTAGATCTTTGTGTCCATAAACTGAGCCACTCTAGGATGCCACTCGAATTTGTATAAAAATACTCCGATTTTCTGCTAAGATTTTGCTAGTGTAAAATCCTCAAATCAGATGACGAGCTGTACGAATTTGGTGAGTTCTAATCTGTTCTAAGTCTGTTAGTCTCGCCTCGTTAAAGGTATAATTTTTAAAAGTAACTAGGTCCTGAAGTTTTTACATACTCCAAGGCTGTACTAGCGTATATTTGGGTTTATGGAAAGAAGTGGTTTTTTTGTTTAGACACGCGGGACCGATGATTCTTCTTGTAAAACACGTTAAAGAGGTTTTTGGCAAATTTAATTATGTTCATCTGATCTTCACCCCAAGAGCAGGCTGAAGGTCTACAAATGTGCCTCGACATCCTAATCGTGTTTTTTCCGACAGTAAGACCATTTAAATATGGTGCCCTGAGAATGTAGACAAGAACCAGGCCACAGATATATAACTCAACCAGACCGTGTCCAGAGAATTTTTCTGAAATATTTGACGAATTCGTAAGCAACCTCTTCATCAATAAAGCTTCATCTTCTGTAAAGCCGTAGCATTGTTTATACATTACGGAATGTGTGTTTATTTTGTCTGCTTTAATTTAATGGTTTCCATGGTCATTTTGGCGTTAGTTCTCACAGGTGCATGCCAGGTCCCCGATCAATTCAAAATCTGCCCTCACTGAACTAATCAAAATATACGTCACTTTTTCGGAACCTCCTTTGATCTTTCTTGACCGAACAATAAGCCCATCAAGTGACATGTGATCAAATAGGTCTCCTAATTTTCTTACAATTTAAATCCCTATACCTCCCTCACCAGTTTGATCAAGTGTTCAATTCATAAAATAAAACAGTCAATTTCACGATTAGCTTGTATCAAATTTCGAAGTCACCTTAAATTCAAACGCACCCGCTGGGGCTAAGGTGAGCAACCGAACACCAATGGTTGTTTGTCAAAAGCCCAATAAACAGCCTCATTATCCAATATTTGTCTAACCCCCCAGCGGCGACAGAACACCAGAAACCAAGACCCTCGCCCACTGGAAGAGCCTCTAAATTGAACCCCTAATCTGTTCCAAACACAAACCACCACCCAAGACGACTGTCAAACAATATTATCCAAACAACCGAATCAATATACAGATACACTGCTGTAGACAGGCCGCTGGAGGTGGGGCGATAACAAATCCTTGAAGCATCATCGCAAGGATCAAAATCCATTCGATGGGATAGTGAAAATCTCATAATTAACATGTTTTCCGAAACAGCTTCATTGTTACACCGGGGCCGGGGACCGAGCGAGCGACGACGTGGGCGAAGCACCCAAACCACATGGGAAAGCATATAATAGAGGGAAAGAATACCGAACCGAAAAAAGATTCCCTTTCAAATCCCAAACGATCCATAAAATTAAGATACACACGTACAGAGTCTTTTGTTTTCCGTTTTCCCGCTCATCCCCTCATCGCCTCGCGCCGCATCGCTGACAAAGGTGGACCTTTGTGGTCGTTTCCTCAATTCTCCTTGTACCACCCTCACTGTCTTTCGGACACTCTCGTCCCTTCATGCTGCAACAACACGCTCTATTCTCTCCGTCTCTGGAAGGATGAATAAATATATTTGATTATGTCATTCGAGGCCAGTCGAGGTCCTTGCTCACTTTCCCCCTCTCCCGCCGTCGGAAAATCTTTGAACAACAGCAAAAAAAAAAAATATTGTCTCTGGATCTGGAAGCAGCAATGCGGGACCGATGAAGCCACAACGCCATGAAAATGAAATGTCGCGTCATTAAAAGACGG
This sequence comes from Eristalis intricaria, assembly GCA_964034865.1. Taxonomy (NCBI): domain Eukaryota; kingdom Metazoa; phylum Arthropoda; class Insecta; order Diptera; family Syrphidae; genus Eristalis; species Eristalis intricaria. The sequence continues at coordinate 139,190,569 of OZ035873.1, forward strand.
CTAGGGCCGCTAACAGGTGAAGGGAAGGGAAAGCCACCAGCACCTGAGCTGGATGTAATTACATCCAACGCTTGCCGTTCCCCCCTCTGTTGGTGTCTTGACTTCTGCCTTTTAGCCGGAACGACGACGTACACGAAGCGGATTGGGTCTTGAATTCGGGTTAGGGCTTCTTATTCATGATAAGTCCTGAGGTCTGGTGGTGGTTGGGGCAGGAAACACAAGAACACGACAACAAACAATAAGATGATCAGATAGGACCGGGGAGTGTGTGTGTGTACGAGGACTGAGGAAATTCATTAGAACCATCGCCGCTTCCCTTGCCATTGCCGGTCGCCGCAGTCGCTACTTGTTGTTGGTCATTCTGTGCGCTTCCCTTTTCGTGGGTCGTTTCGTTGAGTGATTCTTCACTAGGGGGACGTGGGTTCGGTTCGGTTGTGGTGGGTCCGTGCCGAAGTGCGGTTTCCATGTCTGGTACGTGGGTAGTATTGAAAGTAGTTCCGTCGCTTGGCTGGGAAAATTATTGGAAACTTCTGTGTGCCACAGGTGACTTCTTAGAGGCCGCGTTTGTTTGCCTCTCGTATCTGTCCGGCCATCCTTTGCTGTTTCTTTTTTGCATGACATCAAGCACAAATGACGCAGTTAAGAGATTTATTATTAATTTCACTTTTTTGTGGAGCTCCTTGTGGGCCTAGGATACATTTGGTTTATGCTCACTTTTATGGATTAGATACATAAAATGAGATAAAAAAAAAACCGCTCAACACAGGGAAGTACAAAATGTTGCGGCAAGATTGATGACTCCGTGGTGACTGACTATCTTCACTTGAAATGGGCTGTGCTCGTATCGCGGATGTGGATTTATGGGCTTTCGTGCTTCATCGGGTTTCGTGGGTGACTGATGCCATACCCACACACTCTCTATGCTGTTTAAGGAGCTGTACGCAGTTTGAATTTCAATGGAGCGCTAAGAAATCCTTTGGAATTTCAAGATTACTGTTACTATCTGATGAGCCTTCGCGTCGTAACACCCCCAAGATGCGGAAAATCTCATTTTTTGAACCAAAAAATCGAGGCTGACACCATCACGACGAACTGCGACTTCAATTTGTAAGGGGAAATAAGAAGGGAGTTAACGACAGCCAATTGGTTCGTTGACGCGGTGTGGAATGTTTGTTGTCGTCTTTGAGGGAAACGTGGAGAGTCTCGGTAAAGAACTTTGAAGACTGTGCAATTACTTGTTAAGCAGAGTGACATGGGGTATAGATCAGTGGTACATCACCTCGAGAAGCTACAAATATTGTAAAGGTGAACAGTGAAAGGTTCTATTAAAGACAACTCTCTTAGGCGGGCAATCCCCTTGAGTGGACAATTTCTCACGAAAAATGCCCACGACCGACAACGGCAACACTATTAGCCGGACATAAGTGCTGCGACCGTCGCTGTCCGTCTATGACAGCTTAGACTGTATATGGGGGCTTTACGACCTTACGGCCGTGGATCACTTAGACCAGATATTAGGTGCAGTGAAACTTCTCTATAGCGGACAGCAGGGGCACCATCATTATAGTCCGTTATTAAGGAATGTCCGTTCAGAAGGGGTTGTAATACACGAATACCTACACGACAGAGAAATTACGGATTTCTTGTAAAGAAATTTAACTTTACTTCCACGAGACCGTCTTCTTCTACTAAGATCATCAGTATTCACGTTTCCTCGTATGAAACGCAACTGCGTCTTATTTATACGGTCTTCTGTGTTATCCTCTTAGATGAGTATGGAATCAAGACATTTAGATACTTTGCTGTCATCGCTGTTTTTGAGATTTCCGTCACACACCTTTCCAGTCCCAAAAAAGTAGAACGCATAACTTTTAATGTAAACGAACTGACATGACACCTCACAATCAACGATTAAAAGACTGCAAATTGTAAGAGTTTTGTGGCGACGCGATTGTCGCAAGTTAAAATGAATCATACAGTATCCACAGACTTACGACTTAAATCGCTGCGATTAAAAAATCGTTGTCGCAACAATATGTTGGTAGGCATGTACGATTTTCTATCGAATCATAATTTAGTCGCAAAAACTAAGACATATTCTTTTAAAATATATATTCTATACATATTCTGCGAAAATCCTCTTTAAAGTGGGGCTTCTCGCATTTCTTTAATCGGTGCGATAAATAATCGCAAAGTTTTGTTGCCGCAAACTAAAATGACATCGCATCACTGCACACTTGCGACTTTGATAGAAGTCTTGTTAGTATCCAGAAATGAAGTATTACAGAGATAGCCGACTTCACAGCTTATTGGCCCTTAGTGCATCGACAAATTTGAGTACTTTTTGGACAGATATTCATGCATTTTTTACGGTTATTCACGAAATAATGTAAAGGCCGTCCTCTGATTGGTCAATTTGGTTTATAAATATGTTATAAAAAACAGTTGTCAAAAATTTCAAGGTGCACGAGAGGTAGAAGTCGGGCATCTCTGTAATACTTAATTTCTGGTTAGTATCAAAATTGATTTCACGGTAAATTGTTGTGTTGTCGTCGTTATGCATAAGTGAATGATAACTTTAGGTAAAGTTTGATAAGATTCACCAATTCGTTAAGCGTTGCCATTATTTGGTCGCATAAAAGCTGTGTTTTCTATTTTTGTGCGACCAAATTATCGTGCGACAGATAACCAGAAGTGCGTACATGATCATGAACATGTCTTGCGATTTTTCTATCGCTGCGATGAAAAAAACGCATGTGCGCTCCTAGTTAGCAGCTATTGTGAACACTTTGTTTCCCGACGTCTATATGATTTCGTCCACCACTAGGATCCATAGGGGAGGACTCCTTCTTGGCGTGTCCCCCCTGTTCACCTTCCAGCATAGATCGCCTGGGGATGACTTAATCAGTCGTGATCGCAACATCAGTCCGATCTATTCACTGAGCCCTGCATTGACTCCTGCTTTAAGCGGGCTTGTCTAAATTGCCTCATATGTTAAGTTGTTTAATGCTGGCTTGTATTCTTCCCCTCCCTATATTCCTTCTTTTGCAAGGGACTATAGTTGGTGTGGTGCGGTAAATATTGTAAAACCCTCTCCATTATCTCCTCCATTTCCATCGGAGTTTAGGTTTTTTTTCCTCTCTGCCATCAACCGCAAACACGAATTCCCCCCCATCTTGAGGTCGTTTAGCTTCCCAACCGAGAAATCTCGTTAAAAATCCCATAATCTCCAGCAGAGTGCTTGAATCGAGCAATTGTATATGCAAATGTTGATTCTACCTCAAATCATGCATATTCATATCAAAAAGAGAGAGAGAGAGAGAACAGTGTGTACATGTATCCACAATAGATACAATTTATCTTTCAATTTCACCAAAGTATCTATCAGCTCTGACAGTCATGAGCGTTGGCATCTCTTCCCACATTGATGGATGGTGTGCTTCACCTCAGCACACTAACGCTCCCTACCACCACGGTGCGGATTGCGAAAACCCAGCTGTGTTTACCTTTGGATACAAGTCAGTCTGGCACCTTGACTGCGTGTGAGTGAGAACACAAGTGCAGCCGTAAAGAGAAACTTGAATACTAGCCAAGCAAAATGATTACTCATTGATTTGTAATATCTACCGATTCGTCGAACGTCGCGTCGTCGTGTGCCTGTGTCTGTGTTGCTTTGGAAGCCCATTGTGAGTGACATTTACGCAAAATTTCAAAAGTTCCATTCCCCCCGGTTTGTGTATCTTTTGCTCATTCAATCCAGTCGTTGACTGTTTTGCAATATCTTGGTTTCTCTAGATGTCTGTCTGGCCTGTAACTCTCTGCCCGGTCGCCTCTGTGTGCCTCAGTGCCTGCGGCAAACACATGGCTTGTGAGTTGTGAGTTGTGACTCGCCTTTGTTGGAGACCCATAATTACTCGTATCTGTTGGATATAAAATATTAATCACGTAACTGGATGAGTGCAACTTGACAAGGTAATAATTGAAAAAAAAAGAAAAGAAGAATGACAAGCAAGCAAAGGGGGAATGAATGACATTTGTTGATCTGGTTGCTGCATTCAGAGATTCATTTACTTTTGTTGAGCACGTAGCCAGTTGACTGAGAGGAGTTAACGTGATTTTCAGAGTTACATCAAACACTTGACGGAACAAAAGTTAACAAAAGTGCCTTGCCACCAGTGCAGCCAACCGACAACGACCGGGTTGGTGGTACCTGCTGAGCCCTTCGCTACACATTCCACGTCCCACGTCGCATCAGGCGCATTCTCTCACTCCGCCAGCCCACACGGCAAGACAAATAGCGGTTCGCTTAATAGGTATGAGGTGGCTTCGTTCTAAATCTATGGACGAATCTTAAAGTTTAAGTGTTCTGACCCAAATGTCGGCCGTAGAGCCTCTACGACGCCTAAGAATTCCAGCGAACCCACATCAATCGTATATCTCTCCGCGGAGAGTTGAATCATGGACATTTTTCATCTAAGCACACCTCGGGAGATCTCTGGCGTTACATCTCGCTGAGCACACCTCCTTTTGGGAGAACAAATAAAAAAGCACGAGAGGCGGACACGAAATACAAGTTCTTCTGCGGAACCCCTCGAGTTGCAGTGGCACCTAGGCAAGCACCGGCGCCGCAGTCCGTTGACCCTAAGACAGCGACGATGATGATGATGATGACGATGACGATGACGACTCCGCTGTGGCATCAGTTAATGGCCAGGGGGCTCTTTTGTCTGCACGCTGGAATAGGATTCCCTGCGTTGACCTCTCGCCATGAGTTAGACCATCCGGTCGCCCGATCGTGGGCGGACTGGCGGCCGGGAGATTAGTGGCGATTCTGATTCTGTGCTGTGGGAGCATTCTATTCACATCCAAAGTGCGGTTAATGGACGTGTGTTTCCTGACAAGTGACAGTATTGGGGGAATGGCTTGGGCTGTCATGTAAGCCGATGGGCGATAAATCTCTCGTCAGCGTGTCACTTTGACTGGATGCACATGGTATCTTGATGGATTTTTTGCCCTTTACGTTTTGCGCGAGCCTCGAGAGTGTAAATGAATGGAAACTACGCAGCGCAACAGAATGCGGCAGTAGACAGCGTGTGTGCGTGGTTAGGTGCTGTGTCTCTTACGCGTCGTCGGTGGCTTATTGGAGGAGACACACTCACGCTCACACAATGCATCGCATTTGGAGCCGGGTTATGAAAGAGGATGATTGCGTAACGCGCAATAAGGCATGGGATCTATTTAAGTGCTGTCTTTGACACTTATTGATGTGGCTGCGACGTGCCGCGACATAGGAGAAGAGGCCCGCTTGCGGGAAATGAGCCAAGCGGCTTAATGATCACTAGTTGTTTTGCCTGTTGAACGTGAAGATAATGTTAAACTTGTGTCAAATGGGGGGATGGGGGATGGATGGCGGATGGCGGATGGCGGATAGCAGAATAGAGTCCTTAATGGTGAACGACGGCGATGTGCTGACGTTTTGACGAGAGGAAAACCAATGTTTGGCTTCCGTGGAGGTACTTTTTCGTACTTGCACTTATGCAGAAGGCTCGAGAAGTTTTCCAATCCAATTCAGGTGGACGGCAGGCCTTATGGGGTGCATACAAGTGTAAACGACAGCTCGTCAACGGATAAAGATTTATGGGTTTGTTCGTTCATTTCCTCAAGTTGTCGTGAGAAAGTACACATGTTTTACGAGAAACACAACTTGAATAGCAAAAATCAGTACTGAAAGTGGCTCCTCTCCGACCATCGTTAAGCCATATGGGAGCATGCAGTTAATCTATACCTCTGTCAAAGAAGCAACAAGTTGCCTGATTAGTTCTGGGTTAAATCTTTGCACTGTTGTTAATTACTTAAAGAATCTACATGTGGACTCATACTTCTTCGGAACTAGAGTGGTCGTTGTCCGTATTCAGTTTCACACTTTTACTCCCTTACTACTGGTGGGGGGATTGGCAATAGGAGAAAGCAAATATGTGAAATGAATGAGATCCTAATTAGCTTTCAAACCATAATTTATTGTCTTCATTTTTTAATACATTTTCTTTCTGTCGGTAATTGCTGACACAGGGCCTGGGTTAATAACAAGCCTGGAGTCAATATTGCAAAGAAGGCAATTGACGCATGTTCACAGCGAGACATTACAGAGTAGGTAAAAAGAAGGAGAGGAAGCATGTGCATTTCGTAGAGCACGGTATTAAATTAATGTAGTCGTTTGTACGTAACTTATGTCTTCTCTGAAGTCAAATGGTTCAACGTTTACCTTGGTCAATGCTCATTTGCAACAATCTTTCCAGACGGTCTCAATCTCGATAATGAGACAGACACAGTCAACCTTTATGCTTACTTCTGAAACCAGCGACTTATAGAGGCTGTGAGTGTGAGCTTAAGCTGCCTTCTATCCTGGACAGTCCCGGAAATTCTGTTCCCAGTATTCAAGATCAACTTGTTCCTTGTCCGTCTATATACCGGATGTTCGTTAGATCTTTTCTTCTCGAACTGTTAGCCCCGGATTTGATATCCTCTTATCTGTTTGTTTGTTCACTCTATGTGGCCGAGCTAGTGTGGTCTTTGCTTTCCGGACTACATCCACACGATGCACATCTTAAGCGTTAGTGGTATCTTCTTCTCCAAACACCCAGTGAACACGTTTGTCAACGGGCATATTTAAAGATGTGGTCTTAATGAATTCCGTGATTGTAGGGCTGGACCAGAAATCTTTTTAACGATGGTTACCTTTCGTTTATACACAACCGATAAAGGAAGACATGAATGCGAGGGTCGTTTGATAAGTCCGTGTCTTTTATCGACCTCTCCTTCTCCTTTGAAGAGGTCACGTGGTTGCGCTAGTGGTCAATTGTGAGCAATCGTGGGATCCTCTGTTACGTTGTTCCACATTTGCGGAGTCGAAGACGTTTGGACCAGATCTGAGTTGATCACACGCTCTGCATGACCCAGCCACCTTAGACGTTGGATTATGTCGCTGTAAAGGGGTGTATAGTTCGTGATTGTCTTCTACTCCAAATGCCGTCAACGCAAACAGGAACCAAGATCCAAGATAGCGCGCAGAACTTTTGTCTCGAAAAGACCAATGAATTGATCATGTCATGTCCATGCCTTCACGTGTCTATGCCTCCGAGCCGTGTAGCAGGACTTGGATGGTCAATGCCTTATATAAAGCCAGCTTGGTCCTTCGATTGAGTGCTTCTTTAGGTCATAGAAACAGCTCTCGCCATGAGTTATTCTGCGCTTGCTTCTCGGTACTAATGTTGCTTGAATTGTTCAAGCAGCCACCTCATACACTTTAATTCCTTCCAGCATTGTTCTATGGATTTTATCGACGGCTTGTGTGGTGAAGACTTCTTTTGTGCGGCTTCACTTGACGCTCGCGAAATCACACTTATAAAACAACACAGCAGAATTCAGAAAATCAATTCTTAACCATCGCAATTAATAATACAGAGTTCCCATAGTATTTGGCAAGCAAGGCAAAATTAGCTCATGATTTTCGTTAAAATCACGTTGTCTGCTGTAAAAGGCTGCCGAACACAAATAAGGCTACGCAGTTTACTCAAAATTGTCATAAGTCTAATAATTGATGACAGGAGCAGTGTTGTACTTAAATTAAGATTTACTCTGTGGGACATTCCAAAAGTCACTGACGTGTGTCGTGTAATGCAACAGCGACAGTTTTTCTTGAGGATCAAACACATTTTACTGATATTCCTTTTCTTGAACTTACTAGATGTTTACGTCCTGAATATTAAGCAGAAGCTCCGTTCTATTCCGAGCTGCATTGTTTCACAGACTTTTCACTCTCTCTCTCAAAAATGTACCCACGTTCTCTCGTTTCAAATGGGAATATACTGCCATTCACTTAGTTGCATTCCATCATGCTTCTGATCGAACATCGTTTTCGCAAACGTCAGACACCAGCACAGATCTGTGTACCTTGTGTTGGTGACTAACGCAAGCTGACCATCACCTCCTTTGTTCGTAAATTCGAAATAGTAAACCTCACCACAATATTCTGTCTGCCATGATGATCAAGAATATACATAATTTTATAAAAACGATTGCGTGCAGAAAAAAAAAATGTATTCGACTACACATAAATAGCATGCGGACGAAATTTCGCGTATGACTGCTTTACGAAGCCACCTGTTTTCTTGTATGCTGGTCTGCATTCGTTGTTGGGCAAGAAACACTGTACATCTTGTGGGGGCTTCTTCTGATAGCGCTATGGTCTGGCTTTTGCCTCTGATCAGAACTCGGAAACAATGCCAATGACTATGGGAAGTCTTCTGAGTAACTTTTCTTTGTTTTTGAACAATGTCACTTGCTCCTATAATAAGATGAAAATTAAGCTGGTCAAGTGCGAGTGTCAAAGTGTGAAAGTCCGGTGCCCTTGATAGGTTTTGATAAAGCAAGACGACAATTGAGCCCACTGGTAATAGCGCTTTAAACTCTCTTTTTAGAGAAACTTCAACGCAAACATTAGTCTTCTCTGTGTCCGATTGGTCGTGGGAGCCACTGTACTTCCAAGTAATATTGATGACGCACACGCTTTTGTTGACGGAACCCTAAAGGGGGCTCCTTTGCTTTTAGGGAGGAGATCTTTGATGGATTCTAAAGGTATACCAATTTTAATTCAATTAAATTTGACTTGCAAAAGAGTTTTGGTTCAGTTGTACTAACATTCATGTCGCGATAAGAAACATCTCTCTGTTGAACATCTCTTATCTCCATCTCTTTGCCTTCGTTTCGTTCCTCTCTGTTCTATAATCTATGGCTCAAACTAGTAGTTCCACTTTATGAGAACCTCCCTCTAATCACTGTTTTTTTGACACTCACCCGTTGCGAATTATTTGAAAACCAATTCCGCATTATAAACATCAAACATTTATTTCCTTTATAATTAAATTCCCCCCTCGAATGCCGAATGTCACCCCATTATCAGCGAGGTAACTCCGTCATTTCTGGTCCATAGACGCCCCTCAAAGCAGATCAAATGAACTTAAGCTCATGCCAAATGCGAAATGATTGCTCTAATGTGGCTGATGAAATCCGCTGTAATTATCTCAAAACACACACGCAACAAGGACGAACAAGAGATGGTACTTCATCAATGAACTTTTCAAAAACAATCCACAAAATGCAATTGAAAGGCAACAACAGCACAACAACGCAAACCGCACACAACAGTTTCGCAGGCATGAGGCTCTAGCTGATACTTGTGAATGATGAAGTATCGCATACGCTGCGTTAACCCGTCGAATGATTTGTTGCTAAACAATGCGCCCACTCTGCTTGCTCGCCCTCCCCGACTCCCAAATAAATACAACAGTCAACAGCAATAACGGAGATTGCTGAGAGAAAAATTATAGATATTCATTTTGCTATATCTGGCTGGATATTATTTAACGAGATACTCCACTCCATGCAGCTGCCATGGGATGTGCAGCGCACACACACTCGACGGCTCAGAGTGCACTTCTAGGCTTGCATCTGTGGCGGTCGGATGTGCTGATACGATAATTCCATAAGCACAAGTTGACAGAGATACTTTGCGGACTTGGATCTGTGTAATCTATTAGCAGCAAATAATGTTCATCCTTCTATTGCCTATGTATGTGCACAAGATGATTGCAATTTTTGATTAATAACACCCGTTGACTACGCCCATCGTTACTCCATGCCGCCGGGACGTTAACTAAATCTTCGATTGATACTGCCGCGCCTGTGGAGTCGTCGTCGTTGTTCTCTTCCAGAGGGGGTTTTGTAAATATGAAACAATTGCATTGGAGTACAGTTTAACGTAATTCGATTTAACAAAACAGAGAGAGAGATTGGGGCACATACTCGGTGCGGTGGACACTCATCCTCACTAATGCAATGCATTTTGGATTGTGTTTGTTGATATTTTAGTGTCTGCAACATAGTCCTGGTACCATAATCCAGTCTGTTAGTGAAATGATAAACAGAGGGCGGTTTGCTGACTTGAACAAACAATATGTCTTCAGCCTGAGCACAGGGTGTTGCCGATATTGAAGGTGCCAGGAGCGCTTTTGATGGTTTTGCAAATGTCGTGGAGGTAATTTGGGCTTACTCACTTCTACGAATCCACACCAAATCCTCTGAGCAAAGTCACTTGATTCTTGAATGAGACAGATTTGATTTATTTGAATACTCTTCGGGTATCAACCAAACATGAATCTTTTGCACACAAATTCGATACAAGACAAATTATAAGTCAAATTGCTCTAAAATCGGGTTCCCGGTTCATTTTCAGCATTCTGGCCCAGAAATACTGGTTTTGGAGATATAGTCAAAGAAGACAAAATTCTCGAAAATCTAACGCGACTTCTACACATGGGATCACTTTACGCCGGGACTTTACAAATTCTCTTCTAAACGTTAAAATAGTACAATTTCGACCCCTTCACACACATGCGGCTTCTCTTTTCCGTATAAGTATAACATGATTCTATCCAAACAAAAGTTTGAATACAGTGAAAGACCTGCTGGGTCGTCAAAATTCTCCTCTGTATAGGGTTGTCCGTTCTAGAGGGGTAACGCAAGTTATTTCTGAAAATTGACAAATAAAGTAATACTCCAGTTTTATGTAATAGTGTGCGATTTTTAAATAGCCATTCGAATAAAAGCGTTCACTCTCAATTTCTTAAAGAAACTGAATAGCTGAATATTCAAATGTTATCAAATCGGTTGGAAAAAATTACAAGTCATTCACACTCATTGTCTCCTCTAGGTTAGGCCTTTTGGAATGTGGATACACAATACGGTTTTATAAGGCTTGTGTAGTTCACTAACGAACTAGTTCAAAAAAAAACCAACAGGTGAACTAAGTGAACTAGTTGATAAATTCATTTTATTTTAGTTCATTTAGTTAAGTAGTTCAACAAACTACATGCACGTTATTCATTAAGAATATTTATTTACTTAATAGCTACCATATAATTTCAAAAATAGGGTAGCTAACAACCAGAACACCAAGAGTCCTTAGACTAGTCCGTAAGAATAACTGAACTAAATCGAACTAAACTGAACTAAATTGAGTGCTTTGCTTTGTGTGTGCATGCACATCAGGACATTTTTTTTTGTTTAACTACGCACAAGCATATCGATGATCGCCGCGATTGTCCGTTATATAGGGGTGTCCGTTCTAGAGGGTAACGTAAGTTATTTCTGAAAATTGACAATCAAATTCATTTCCACTTTTTGCTTGCAATTTTTTACTAGGCAATGGAATAAAAGCGATCACTCTCCACTTCTTGAATAAACTGAACAGCTTTATACCCAAATTGTGAGAGTTCGGTTCGAAAAGACTGCGATTCGAAAGGCCTTGTGGAATGTAGAAACACAACAAAATTTCTACAAACAGAGTGAGTTCGTCTCTTTGAAGAACACGAGGTGTGTCATAGCAAAATTCTATAACTGCGATGATAAAGATCTATTGTTCCCCTTTGGTCTAGGACTTAATTTCTATCTTTTTACGTTTGACAACTTTTCTGAATGGTATCTCATGAAAGTTTTTCCCTGTTAAGGATGTTCTGCTTATCACTTTGAACCTTTCTCAGTCTAGTCGTGTACGCAACAGGGCGTTGTGCCATCAGAACTCACGCCTCTAAACTAGGCCTTCTTTACAATGATTTCTACAGAAGCTTCGTGAACGAGGACGAGGAAGAAACCATTGAACACTTGCTATACAGCTGCAGTGTTCTCTCATCCAGTAGATTCAGACTTCTGGGGTCCCACTTCTCTGATAACTCTAGCTGATCGCAGCAACGTTAGAATCAGAATTATCCTTCACTTTATTAAAATCATTAATTGGCTTAGATCCGCGTGGTAACACAATGGATCTATGCTTGTCGTAAGTGTGTCTGCTGTCCTTCTGCGCAGCTGTCAGGAACTTCAGCCTAACCTTACATAGTCCTGTGCAGTCAATTAATATGTACTCCATACTTTTCTTTTCGCCTGGCCACAGTGCCTACAGCTTTCTTCCATTTTATAAAGGTATTTATTGAATGTTCGGTGTCGGGTTAGTGCTCCACATAGTCCTCTTAGAGCTAGCGCTTCTTTGGCTCGTTTGCTCGAGCTAGTGCTTTTAAGCTCGTCTCTGCAAATGCTGCCTGTTCCTGCATATGTACACATTAGCATGCAAGTAAAGCAGACTTGTGTGTCTGTTCCATGTTCGATTTTGATTTGTGTGTCCGCTATTAAGGGGTGCAACTGCTTTAAAGGCGTTTAAATGCATGTCCGTGTCCGATAACGAGGGAATCCGTTGTAAAGAGGGTTAAAATACACAAATAGCCCTATCTTCATGTCGGGACAGTGAAGAATTGCCTGTAAAGAGAGAGAGTCTCTTAGAGAGGGGCATCCGTAAAGAGAAGTTTGAATGTAGAAAGAAAATAGCCAATCAAATAAAAGAAATATATGAGAAATATGTTAACTGATGCCCAAATCTTGAGCACACCCTAGCACGTCTCATCTGTCTTGCCAAATGTCTTGTCCAGGGACAGACGGATATCACAATTAGTGAGATTTCGGATACAAAACAATCAATGTTCACGGCTGCAGGTAAATTATTCTTTTAGCTTCAGTCTTTTAGTTTTTTAATTGAATTTCCATTCTTACTTGTGCCACACGTGCTTGACAAAAGGGACTAAGACAATCTTGATGAACTTATACTTACTTGCTCCCCCTCTACGGGCACTCTAGGGTGGATGTAGAATCGTGTAAACACCAGCTGTCATCGGCTCCTAGCTATGTTCAGAGTTTAAAACCCATTAGGGAAGCTTCTTTAAAGTCATCGCGAAAACGACGGTTCATCTACTCGCGGGACATCTGATCAAGCTAAGCACCAGTCAACTTCTGATTGTAGTGCTATCCGAAGGAGATGTGGAAAGTGGTCGGCAACCCATCGCAACTCACTTCAATCAACAGATTGCGACCATTGTGCCCCCTATCAACATAAGACTGGGTTGGGTTGGGTTGCAATATAAAACCCCGGTCGTCGGAAAGAAGTACTTGTTTGCACGTTGTGTTCGAAGCTATGCAATCGACTCTTGGAACACTGAAAAGTTGTTTAGAAATATTGTTAATTTCGATTTCGACCTACACTTACTCAACTAGACACCTGAACACACAATCGATCTTACAACAAAGTAGACCCTCCTCTTCCACACAAAGCACACGATTCGAACTTAATTCATCGATTGTCCCCTTAAGTGTTGCCTGGTTTCGGAAACCGACAAGCAACTTTAATTGAATGAAGAGACTTGATATGAATGAATGAATGAGAATTTTTGAGATGCAATTTCATTAATTTGATTGTTACTCTTAGTGTAAGACGGTATTACCCCATTAACGCATCGCTGCACCATCGAAATCTCTCATAACGATATTGCGTATCACAATCAGATTCTCAGAAATGCAGTACAATTCAATTACGCACCGAACAGGGAATTTCCACCAAAATCCGCTTTTCATCAATACGTTTGTAATTCGTAAATTATGCCACAATTTTCACATTTCAATTTCGGTGAAATTTTCGATTACGCTCTGCTCTGTGTGGAGGCATGTGTGCCCGCGAACTGAAATGAATATTGCATATTTCGACATTCGCTCTGTCAGATGTGCGCCTTGCTAATTACTTTATTCTCGCTTAAAGTTGTTGTAAAGAATGTCGATTGATTTTAAATTTAAATACATAGCCCGATTATTGCATGTGAAATGTGTATTGTCCCACGAAACAGTTCAAATGCAATGAAAATCTTCGTCAATCAGAGTCGAAATGAAGGTGAGTGCCACTTATGACGTGTCTGAAAACAGCAGACATTGTTTTGGAAAAAAACAAAGGTCCTTCATTAGCATGATCGTTTGGTATTCGCCAGTATTTGACTTTCGTGCCACCTCTTCCTGGTGTCAGTCAGTCTCTTCTCTGAGTGGTTAGTGTATACGACCATCATGAATCCCTGTCCAAATTTTATTATGCAAATGGATCCTCTTTTGTGCCAAAACAAGGTTTCCTTGGATGGCGTTGATCCACAAGGCATCCTGTTTTCAGTGGAATTTGTTGCACAGTTGTTATTGTGAACGCATGACTTGAAATGAACAATCTCGCTTGTGTTGCTGGGGTTGATCTGCAGTAGAAAGTGAAGACAGCCCCCATGCAAGCTTCAATCTGATTCTGCTTAAGTTGAGAAACATCAAGGTTCCAGATCCGTCGAAGGAATTGAAGTTTGGAGGAGTAAATTTCCGAGAGTCATTAAGCAATCGCTTACGCACAAAAAACAAAAAGCTGGAAACTAGTACGGCCATGTTGCTTCAAGCCCACCGCTTGAGTGACTTAATCATGACCGTCCTCTGCTGAGTGCTGAGACAAATCCAAACGATCTACAGGGTCACCTTAATTGTTTGAGAGAATGAGCGATAAAGCAGCTTGAGCGAATAAGGGACTAAGCGATCATAATTGGTTAAGCGACTGAACAATTTCTATACCGACCGATTAAGTGGCTGAGCGATTTATACATTAAGCGCATGAGCATGAGTTACTAAATGACTGAGTGATTAATCTACTGACTGATCACGCAACTGAGGGAATGAGGGACGAAGCGTTTCAGCCAGTCAGTCAGTTGACTGAGCGATTAAGCTACTGACCAATTAAGCGACTGAGCGATTGTGGGCCTGAGCGACTAAGCGACTAAGCGACTAAGCGTTTGAGCGTCATAGCGACAAGAGGATGAGTTATTGTGTGTCGGAAAAAAATTGTCAAAATATCGGGTGAAGACTTGGTTTTTGAGGGATGAACTATTGTGACGCAACTACATATGTAGGCGACGACGAAACGAAATAGTTCTTCAATTTATGTCACTCCTCATCTCTGTAACATTGTCTCAACTCATCTTTAAATTGAACTAAATTTTATATATTTTCTAATGTATTTCTTGAATTGGTGCCTGAAAGGTCGTCCATGGCTTGTTCATCACTGCGTGGTCCCAGTCTTAAAATTTGGGTCCGTAGACACTGGAGCCCAGCTTCGTGGTGGAATCTTCTCCACCATCTCATCAGATTCTCATGACCGTCCAGAGATTCTTTACCGGCTTCGGGTATTGTCTATGAATCCTCGTCGAACACAAATTTTGCCGTGACATCTACGAATCAAACCTCTTTATTCAAAGCGCAGGGCTGCATGTCGTTGGCTGACATCAAGGCATTGCCTTGTTTGTGACCGTCTTCGTTAATTTAGTTTGGTTTCCTGTGGTATGTGATTTAGAAGGTACATAGGTCAAGGTCCACCTCGGACTGTGCATTAGACGCCAATTCTTATTTCTCTTTCGTCTTCTCTTTTCATTTTGTGAACAGTCTGTAGTTTGGGACGCCTATTTGGTCGTTGTCCTTCTTCAACATTTTCATGAAATAGCATCAGCCTTGAAAGCAATTCAATTTGTTGCAAATCTTAAATGATCAACTAAAACGTGCTCTCCGACCTTACCACCTGAAGTCAGCCTTTGGGCAAATCTCGCTTAAGTGCGCAAGAAGTTCTCCTGGCCACCTTCCTCACTCATTCATTGAGCCATAGCCATGCCTTTCCAAAATTGAAGCACCCTGTGTCGACTTCTCTGACAGACTCAACACCCTCATCGATCGACATAAAATGAGAAACTTTAATATATCCCCCAGGATATTGTTACAAACTTAACATCCCCACCGGGCATAGTCCTGCTTAGCGATGCAACTGTGTTGCATTCTGACAACTCTTCGATAAGTGACTACCATTAATAATGGGTGCTGATCGATTAAAGTATCTACGAGAAGCAAATTGAGTCGTAAAATGTGGTTGACACCTGCAGCAGGAACCAAAGCCATAAACTCAATGCAAACCCAGAGAAGGGGGACCGGCGGCGGCGGTGGCCGGCTGAATGAGCAACGAGGCTATCATAAAGTCAGAGAGCCTTCTGAAGTGGTGTGAGGTGAGACAGGGTTGTCTGCTGTATCGATGTGTGCGGCAACAAAGTGTCACAGCCACTGTGGACCAACAGATGGCCGATGAGGTAGACGGAGGGGGGTGGATGTCCAACAACAAGCCATAAACTAGTGCTTAATTCGAATGGGAATATAAATTTTCAGACGACAGTGAGATGGACAATGCTCTCCGACAGCAGAGTGGAGGCCAGGCTGGGCTGGGCCGTCCCTGTCGTAATGTAATTTCAGGATAATTGAAGTGAATGGCCAAGGATGTTGATTATAAATTGAATATTAAACCGGAGGAAACTGCACCGGGTTGGGGAATTGACTGCTAGTTTTAGACGTGTGGGGGTTGTCATAAGTTTGTTGCAATCGCTTATCGTTGTCTTTTTTTCTCTTTGCAGGTATGTACGAGGTGGACTTAATGCCTTGACCCAAAGGAATAGGGTGCCTTCGGCAATTTGGAATAACTATCAATAAGGACTGCTGTGGACTATCCCTTTGGACGTCTCCATAAAGGCATTGCTACACTCGTGTCCGTATCGATGTATGCCGGCATAAAACATATCGTTTGTGATGATGCTCATCTGCTCGAGGAGGATACTTAAACTCGCCGTATTGTGCTGATGTCTAACCGTATAGATTGAAATTTATTGTGTGACACACAATAAAGGACCCATCATCGGTTTTGTTCAAATGTTAATGCTTCAGGTTACGAGGCCATAACCCTTATCTCGTTCACTGAACGCTCCTCCCTTTGTCCGTCCATCGGACAGAGCTGCTGTTTGAACGAACCTACGCCGGCCACAAAATTCTGCGATAATAGCTTTGAATGAAGGACTACAGCGGCAGACAAAAGCGGATAGCATCTCCAAATAAATGCTCTACCCTTTCGGTGTCCCTTCCCTTCTGTTTTGCTTTGTTTATTTTTTTCTCTTTTGACTCTCGCTTCAATGGACAGAGGATCGAGTCCGCTGAACATCATGCATCCTCATATAAATTAAAACCCCCAAAAACTCTAATCCTTCTATAATTCGGGAGCGAAAATATTGAAAAGGAAAAAAAAAAAAAGTTGAACGGGCACACATTTTGCCGAAAAGTTCTCGTTGACCAAAAACCAATTCCTGAAGGGGCCGGCGCGGCGCTGGTAGGACGTGGCTGATTCAGTATTATTCATGAACTTTTGCCCGAGAGGAGGAGATGGACCACATCCACATAAAATGTGCCAAACGAACTCACATAAAAGTGAATCCCCCTCTACCTGGCGGTTTGTGGAGACCTCGTATGGTGTGCCTTGGTCCGTTTCACACATCCGCCCACGTGTTTAGGTGCATGTGTGGGTTCAGTTCATAAATGAAGAGATTTTAAGCCGCACAAAAGGAGTTGTCGTGGGGGGGGAAAGGATATTATTTTTCGAAACTTGAATAGCACTCAAAACCGGCGTCTGTGCTCAGAATGCAATGAGCGATGGAAAAACAGAAAGGAAACCAATTTTTTGGTGAACGAGGGCTTGTTAAGGGATTATGCATCATTTTGAAGGAAAGCTTTGAGAGGAACGCTCTCATGCATGGTTGATGGTTTCCGATTATTGTAATTGAATAAAAAATTTCAAACGGATGTCCCTGAAAATAAAATTCGGCCATTTTGAGGAATCACTTCATTCAACGTCGCTCAGTTTGGGACTGCCTGAGGGACACATGACCAGATGCTGTTCGGGAGAAAAGTCATCCATTTTATTAGTCACGTCATTATTAGTTCAAATGATTTTCGAGAGAACTCCATTCTGACAAGGTAATTATTTTTCGACACATATCTGCTAATAACCATAATTTTACGAATCTTTGTTGTCAAGTCGGCAACAGTTTCTGGATTGTGTGCATAAACACACATAATCTAACAGAAGACAATAGGTGAATTTTCATCCCGAATGTAACACAAATTTGTGTGCTAACGTAATTCATCTTCACCGTCTGACTTGCAAGATCCACTAAAGGGGTCGCGGCGGTAAAGAACGCACGAGTAATCTCCAGGCCGCCCGATCCTCCGCCATCGACCCTAACGCATCAGGATGTCTGCCTAAGCGCAACGAGCATTTGAACTTGGTTCAAGCACTTAATCTTACGTCAGCCAAGAAATCGCTTTCAAGGCACGCCTAGTAAGTCGTGATGATGGGGACAATCGTGCCACGTGTAAAATCCGCCGAATCATAGCCCTCTCCGTTCAAAGAAGCAACTGCTCAGATCTTCGAAGCGATGACCAGCATAAGCCAAAGCTGAATTTGTCAAAAAATGGCGATCGAGGTGATTCCACAAACTCAGCACTTGACTGCACGAGCTCCCATTCCTCACAAATGAATGTGACTCTTCGTCATCGATAAACATCAGCTCCGCAAGAATTCCAAAAAAAAAGTTAAGTTTCCCATACCCCCATTGCTCTGTCAAAATTACATACCGTCAGCAGCGGCTTCATAAATCTTTCTTCTCTTAGCCACTGAGAGCAGCAACTTCATTGCCAATTAACCTAAACAGCTCCTTTCGCCCAGAGCGCTGCATGCTCAACCCACTCCAAATGATTTATCGCTTCACATCGCCGCCGCTGGGTTGATGGTCATACACGAGCGGAAAAACAACGAACGAACAAAAAAACACAGTACAACAGAAATTGCATTAGACAATTAAAACTAAAAAGCAATTCAGCGTGAAATAATGACCAACAATAATAAATGACTCCAAGAGTCGTTAATCTCCAAAGGGGACCAAAACCTGACCAAGAAAGCACCGACGCCGCCACCGTCGCCGCGCACACACTGCAAGTGATATTTGAACCCCAAGCACAAGCACACAGGACAGACATCATTAATCTCAGTTTCTATGCGATCTGCTCTGCTCTGCTCCCTATCCGCCTTTCGTCTATTATTTAACGTCAAATCAGCGCTCCGAAGAAATATCAAACGACAGAGACACGATACGAGCAGATGTTGGCCGGGCGAAGCGGAGGAAACTCAAGACCAGATCTCGAGAATGACGGCCATCATCAGCAGAGCAAGGACTCGGAACGCTGTGTCGGGTCAAATGAGCTGCTCATCTTTCGCTCTTGACGGCGGTTTACTTATGTTAGGCGACAGCATTAATTTACAATCCCGACGCAGTTTTTATTTTTGGCCAACAGTTGATGTGTTGATGTTTAAATTGAGTTGCAAATGGTAATTAATTTAGTCTCCCTGTGAGACCGCTATACTGCCGCCTGACAGATGTCACTGACAGGACACCATCTTGGCCCCACCCACCGTCTCCACTATTCGATAAATAACTCAATCACTGTCCCCAAGGAGGAAATGGCCCATAAAATTCCAATAAACACAGGCTCCAACGAGAGGGCGGGTGGGGGGAAAGTTCAAGGAGCAAGGATGCTGCTATAAAAATCGGCTTCCAAAATGGCCAATCAATAGATTTAACAGAGATTCGGTGGGTGCTGGACTGGGGGGTTGGATTAGGAATACATTCCAACTTAATAATGCATAGCACCCGTATTTGCGGAAGGTCGAGGGTGGATTATCGGTTCGCCTTGTGTGGGGGTTAAACTAGCCGATTCTACTTATATTTTGTTGGGCCATAAAAATGTCCTTTTTGCCAACACGTTTGATCGATGGCCAGGCGAAGAGGGCGACGGCGACGGGTCTTCGTCAAATCCGGAGATACATCCAATTTGACGCGTTGCGACAGTTATTGTGTGCCCTTGGCCCTACCCGGACGGAAGGCCAGAAAGAGGATGAAAAGGAACAATCAATGGCTTTCAGAATGGTCCCACAGAGTGATCCGAAGCCTCAGAAAGGACATCGAAATATTAACTTTCTGATTAAATCCCTTCGGGCGACGACGACGGCGCAGGGGGGAAGGACCGTGTGCCTGCCAAAAGGAATCCCCATTTCCATCGAACCCAGGCAAACAAATGACCCAATGGACGGACCCGGAGACGGGATTGTTTTCTGTTCGCATTTTTGTCATCTTCGACTGGTTGCTGGCGTTCACAGGATGTTTCCATCGCACCCTTGGATGTGGCGAGGGGGAGGGTATGGAATTGACCTCAGATCCGTAAAGTATTTTGTCTAGACGGTTGCTTGCTGGATAAATACACGCACATCCACACTCCGCATCCACGGACTACGTTCTTGTTTGCAGTTCTTGCACACCTCCACGCTCCCCGGCAGTGCTCCGTTTACGTGAGTGTCCTTTGAACTCAGCCAGAACCTACTGTAATGGCAATATTTTTTGTATCGCCGTATCCTTCGTATCCTCTTTTCCGGTTATTTGTAAAGCACAAGGATACCCAGTGGGAGACCCTCCATCGACCCTCTCCATGTCAATGGGTGTGTCTATGAAGGCTACATGTGTGTGTGTGTGTGTGTTTCATTTCTTTTTCTTTTGCCCCTCGTCCATGATGGCACATGTCGCTGGCAGAAAATATCGTCCTCTTCGGAGAACGACAGTGAAAGGGAGGTGAATGAAAAGGAGCTTTATTCACTGGTCGAGCGTTGGTAACGGAGCGCCACTGAGACGGACGTAAATTATGACGGGCCATGATAATTTAAGTAAATAAGCCAAAAATACTTTTTGGCTTGAGACAGATTGCGGTTCAGTGTGTCTCTCCTGGCGTGCGACGATGATGAATTGAAACTCTGCCCTGCCCCCTGACATTGCAATACAGCTTTGGAAAGTCTTAAGTGGGTTAAGTGAATGGTCATTGATTTGCATAACGTCCTGAAGATGCCAGTCTTGAGATTGCTTTTTGTGCGATGTTGCATTAGTTAGGAGTGAGATGAGATAGGTTTGCTTCCTTGTATCAGTGCTTTGCAGCAAATTGTGTATATTCTGGAGTTCAGCCAGAGACCTCATTTATTGGCCGGAGTTCAATGGAATGACTTATAAATGGAAACTTTTTTTTGTTTTTTAAACTCATGGCGACAAACGATTGAAGATTGCATGTTTTTCAAGGGATACGGCAAAAAGAAACATTTAACAGACAAGTGCCTATCAAAATAAGTCGTGGGTCCATTCAAGATTTTCCATACCCAGCCATTGTCTCAGAGACACTCGAAGACAATAACAATGAATCGATATGTCATCACAAATGTCGGAAGAAGTATCTTCAGAAAATGAATCAATGAAACTGAAAAAAGCAACTAATACTTAGGATTCGGCGACTGAGTGATCTCAGGGCGAGAGTTCGTCAATTTGCCTCCGCGATTATGCAACGTGCCACCACTCGATTGTCAAACAATCGTCAAACTGGTAGTCTATGCTGACAACCCAATTACTTTGGACAACCTCGAGACCGACATTCGAAACTCTTGCCGCAGATTTTGGCCAGAATCTGGCATAAAAACCGTTGATTTGAATGATCTGCTGTTCCATAAATACATAAAGGTATGAATATAGATCCAAAATAAAGACAGAATCAATTTTATATCGCACATCGTTGTTGATGTATTTAAATTTAAATTCCGATCGTTCTTATCTGGTCGCCCAGTTTGTTTATGATCTGGGCACCATTCCGCAAAGGCGATATGTAAATTGTAACCCGTGACAGAATCACCGATTGCACCGTCTGCATGACAATTAAATCTCTCCACTTCCTGTCGATACAGCTTTAACTATCCTATGACAACATATCGAATGTCTTTCAAGTGAAAGGCAGTGTAAAGGTTCAAAGACAAGAAACAAGTGCATTCACTCACTTATGCATCAAAGCTGAGTACTTTCTCTGTTCCACGTGACTACACACGAACCTCGAACATATGCCGGACAACAATGGGATCCTCGTTGATTACAATCGATATGCAAATTACCTTATGTAGGCCAACAACTGGCATCGAATGACATCGAATTGTATCTAATGCAGTGCAGAAATGGCACTCACCCGGAGTTCGATTAATTGTCTGCGGATGAGTGCAGATAATCTCGAATTTCTGCATGTGTTCTTGTGACAGGATTTACTTCCTGTGGTTTTGATGTGAGACGAGTGCATTAGAGATGAGACGGATTTGATTGTAGTCAAATGTTATTGGTTTTAGGAAATTCGCCCTGATTGGACTTTGATTATATGCGTGCTCAGTGTGTGCTGAATTGTAAGGACATACATTTTATGATAACGTCACGCCAACATATTAATCTACCACACACAATGAACCCCCACATCTTGTTCGAAGTGAGCCACGGCAGCAAAGCCGTAAGAGCACGCACATTCCCACTTTCGTCCCACAACCCGAGCTTCTTCTTATCATTTGTAAGTAAATCCTAAGTTCCTTTATTTGAATATGGTCTAGGCTCTACTCTGTTTCATGCACACAATGCACGTCATTATCTTCTTAGGGTAAAGCTACAATCCAGGGTTGAATTGAATGGAGCTTCTTCCAAATGTGGTGAGCGTTCTTTCACGAGTTATATGTTGGATCCCAACACTGGATTCACAGCTAGCGACTGATCAATGACTCGTAAGAGATGGTGTCAAACAAAATTAAAGGTGCTGTGTTCGGAATTGAACCTAGACCTTTTACTCATAAATCAACTCGCTTACGATAACGCCACGATGACCACTTAAACAAATTAAAGATGGTATTCAATTAGCAAGATTGATAAGATTCTCCGACATTGAGACTTTCTTTCATGCCAAAGAGTTTCACTTCTATTACCTCTAATTCGTTGTTACTTACACAGCCCATCTCAGACGTATCTCTCTCATTGTCATAAACTATTTGAGAGGATCCACTAAGAACACCTCAATCTCCAAGAGCTGCCAACTACCCGAATATGAACTGATTGATTCATTCAGTTCGAAATCTAGCTCAATCATCAGAGACCACATCTTCTCAAATGTTTAGCAATCAATTTTTCATAAACAACAAATTGTGTTGCATCTTTGTCAAATATACACATTTAAGACAAAGGAGAATGATGATGACTGTGCTAATTTATAATTCTTTCTTTCAAATGGTGATCATCTCCTAAATAAATCCTCTTCACACATATCTCACCGTCCAATCTGTTGACTGGAACTCAAAACTGTCATCATTTCGTAACGCTCGCAATCGTGTGCCTCACGGTTCTATAATTTACTTACTTACTTACATATTAGGCTGGCGACCCATGCAAGGTCCGAGCCTGAGCGATAGCTGGCTTCCATTCTTGACGGTCCTGGGCACACTGCTTCCAGTCATCAAGACCAAGCTGTTTTGCATCCGCGATTACTTGGTCTTTATACCGGAGATTCGGTCTTCCTCTCCTTTTCGAACCAGGAGGCTCGGATTCAAAGACCCTATTAGCTGGAGCATTGTTGTCCATGCGCTCGATGTGGCCGAACCAGTGCAGTCGACCGATCTTTGCCTTCCGGACTACAGCCACATCCTGGTACAGCTCGTAGAGTTCGCGGTTGTGTCTATTCCTCCATTCGCCTTCCTCGCAGAAGGGACCATATATCCGACGTAGAATTTTTCTTTCGAAGGCACCAAGAATCAGCTCCGCAGCTTTGCTTATGTCCGCTCCATATAGCAGGACAGAGTTTTGTAGAGCATGATGTTAGTCCTTCGAGTCAGGAGATTTGACGACAGTTGTTTTGACAAACCGAAGTAACACCGGTTGCCAAAGGCGGTTCTACTTCGGGTCTCCACAGTGATGTCACAGTGTGGAGTTAGCATTTGCCCCGAGGCAGACAAACTCCATTACAACCTCCAGGTTCTATAATTTGTCCGATAATATTTTCCAACAATTTTGTCTTACTTTGAATAAAAATGAGTAAAGGGTGGGCTAAATATAAGTTTATTTCTAACAACGCAATAAACTGAACTAAATTAATTTTTATAATAACATGGGTCCTTTACGCTTCCCCGCAAAAAAAGGTCCAAATGGGTTAAATCGCAGCTGCGAGGCGGTTAATTGACATCGCCAAGACGGTTAATTGACATCGATAACACGATTTGGGAATTTGGTGCGAAAAATGTCGATTGGCATGGGATGTGTGGCAAGGGACGCTATCCTGCAGGAACCAGCTGACGTCCAATCCTTGTCTTCAATTCCAGCAAAAAAAACTTGGTTAACATATCTCGTTACCGCCCACCGTTGACCGTTCCAGCGTAATTTTCGTAGAAAAATGGTCCAATGATGCTCTCGGCCACAACAGCCACGTTCTTATCTGTGATGCGTACAGAGGACGACGGGGACCATGAGTGTTGTCCAATAGCACACCAGTCTCACGTACTTTTTACAGCAGTCAGAGCGGGCTGCATTTCGCCCAAAATTTCTGTTAAAAAACCCTCTGTTTGGGCTACTCACTTGGGAAATAAGTTTTCATTATTGCCCAACGTTGTTCAAGTGTATTTCATTCGAACTGATTTCGCCTGCGGAGGTATGATATCGTCTTTCTGTCAAGATTTCGAGTGGGAAACAGCTGTGTGTGTCAAAATAACCTATGATTTAAAAATAAAACCACTAGATGGCCCACCCTGTATACCTTGAATTGCATATCCATTTTATATCAATAAAAATCTACTTAAGTTATACTCTTTATGTGATTAATTTGTTGTAATAATTGGTCCATCTAAAATGATTCCATGCTGTAAGCCCTGATAAGGCACACCTCCTTCTCTCTCACTCTCTCTCACTCTCTCTCCCTGTCTCTCCCTCCCTCCCTCCCTCTCTCTCCCTCCCTCCCTCTCTCCCTCTCTCTCTCTCTCTCTCTCTCTCTCTCTCTCACACTCTCTCTCTCTCTCTCTTTCTTTCTCTCTCTTTCTTTCTCTCTCTCTCTCTCTCTCTCCAATTTCTCGTTCACAGAACAAGTTTGGATGTCAATGTTCTCAAAAAATGGTTTGACTTCATTTGTCATGTATGAGTTTATGATTTGGTCACAACTTAAATGAGGGGTAGGTGGATAGGTTTGTGAGTACCTTTGCGGGCTATTGTCCCTCCTCACCAAGTTCAAATAATTGGATTCATTGTGACCAGAAATGAAGTATTACAGAGATAGTCGACTTCACAGCTGATTGCCCCCTAGCCCATCGACGAATTTTAGTGCTTTTCTGACAAATATTCATGAATTGTTAACAGTTATTCACGAAATAACGTAAATGCAGTTCTCTGATTGGTCAATTTTGTTTCAGATGATTTTAAAAACAGTTGTCAAACATTTTAAAGGGCGCCTCTGTAATACTTCATTTCTGATTCTGACTTTGACGGTTAACAGATTTTCACCGTGAGACCTTCCTCATCTAAAATCAATCCGATTCATATATTAATCTCAGGAAGTATTTCAGATCAGATTTAAATATCCCATATCTTAAAGAAGTTCCGAAAACTACATCCTCCTTCACAGACCCCATTTCCCTTTCGTTACTAGAACTTCCAGAAACTCACTCAGAGAGATGTCCAGCCGCCATGTATATGCCACAGTGCCCACAGTGCCCAGACTCAACTCTTTGGTACGTCGGTGGACACCCGCCACCTACTCTGCCTTACTATAGCTGACCATTGAGGATAATCGACGAAAGGGCGCTTCAATTCAAGTTCTTGATCTGAGTCATTCTTTTCACTGGTTTTCCTGAGGACTTCACCGATTTGGCTCTTTTGGTTTCCACAAATACCGGAGTTTCAAAATCACAGAATAGGCATTCTGTCAATCAATGCTCCTCGCCAGAATGTGCTGCCTCCTCCTTGCAAAGCCCACACACAACAAATTTACGCACGAGAAAAATTGAATGTGAATTCATAATTCATGAAAAGAAATACATTCACACTTGAACAACTCAAGAATTTCCTTGGAAACCTCTTGGATGAGGTTTTCCAATCGAAGTAGTTCATGCAAGGAGCAAGTCTAATTACGCAAAAGCCACACAAGAGCACACCCAAAAGCCAACAAAGAGACTGCAAATCGACTTGAAATTCCTTCTTCATCCCAATGCAAGAAAAAAAAAAAACCAACTCTAAGTAACTTCACACAAAACACACTCGCATTCCAACAAAACCCAACCCATTCGGCTTTACCTACGACTCATTCACCGGAAGTTCCAACTTCATCTAGGGGCTTTGCAGAGCTTCCTGTCCGCCTCCTCCAACTTGATTACCTGAATTCAACAATTTCCATGAGAGATCTGCCTCCCTTCCCATTCCCCTTATCCCATTTGGGATTCAATCGGCCCCGAAATTCCACTTACCTTTCAGTTCACCTAGTTCCACGCAGTTCAGTCGGTTCAGTCGGCTCACCCCTTGCTCCTGTCGTCACCGGGAATCACCCATTAATTCGGCTCGATTCATCTCACTTATTTCAATCGATTTCATCTTGTTTCACTTGTTCTAAGTGGATGGAGGCCGGGCGGGTTTACTCGCTTTTTTCGCTCCAACGAGCTTCATTTACCCCAAAAATGCTTGCTTTCAGGTGAACTGCTTTCAAAATGTTCTTTTACAACCGCACTACACACATGTGCTAGGGGCTGGCGAGGAGGACGAGATCGAGGACGAGGACAAGTACTAGTCTCGTATGTGCCCGCAAATTCGCTATTACAAGCGACGGGCGCCTCCCCTGCCAACTTGGCGCGAGAATCTTGTTTACACTTTCGCGCCGAGGATTTGCGAGAGGAAGCAAGGATATTTCCTTGAATGTCTCACAGTCACTCGTTTGGATTGATATTAAAGTGCGAGCCTGCTATGACATGTGATTTGGCAGGATTCGAAATTGTATGCTCAATCAAATGGGAATTTTTTGTTCGTGCGGTGTGGCAACGGCAAGGACGCAGAGCGTGCTTGAGATAGCAGAGCGTTGTAACAACACAGGTTCAAATGAGGATTTCTTTCCACTCGCAATTGACGTGCGGAACAAAAGGCTGACAGATAAAAGGAGCGCAATCCGAGAAGGAACATGAGGCGGAAGGGCACCTCTATTTCAATGGGACGCAGCATCCCCTCCGTCCTGTGTGCTCCTTGAAATCTTACTCCTTTCCATTTTGCGAACAGGAAAGCAAAGGCAGACAAGAGAATGGGGTGTTTCAATGGATGACAGACAGGTTCTCGATCCGCTTACACAAAGGACTGACTGCTCAGCCGGATACGACAATTATATCTGGCATTTTGTTTGGCCAACTTTTCGAGCATTTTTCCACTCCCTTTCTTTTTGGTTTCTCTCATTTTCTAAGCCTGTTCGTCTTCGGCTTTGTGTCCGGCGTCCATTTCCACTGGAGAGCAAAGAGCACGAAATGGGAAATGTGAAATTTATTAAAAGTCCTCGCAAGACATAAACTGCAGATGAGGTGGTCCTTTTCATTTCATTTCATTGGACCCCGTTCGTGATTCATTACTGTTTGCGTAGCTGCAAGTCATCCGAGTAATCTGCAATTGCAATCTGAAAGCTATTCAAATACAGGGGAGTGTTCATTGGCGAAGGAGGCTAGTGCTGATGTCCTGGGAATAGGTCAACAGATGACAGGCGATAAGGAAGTGCTGAAGATGAGCACTGACGTGTTGGAAATTTTAAAATCTCTCGAAGGGATCTGGCCTCTTTGAGCCCCCGTCTCTCGCCGTGTCTGTCCTCTCGGATGACAGAGGATATGCTGGCTGGTTTGTGCCGCTGCTTCTAATTGAAATCGTGTCGATTGAGTGTGGTGGAGTGTTTTGCCGGAGCGATGCTGTTTGTTTGCCCAGAAAGAGTGGGTGGCTATCTGATGGGAATATTAGGTTCCAACTGTACGAGTGTATTCGGTATGTTTGAAGAAGACGGACGTGTGAAATGAAAGATGCATCGGCGGAGGATCTCATCTGGAAGTGATGGATTCAATTGAATGCCTCTGGGAGGATTGTGCCATCCCGAGATTATTTACTCTGCTACTGATAAATAAGTCTGCTTCGTTGGCAATTTTTGCAGAGTCAACAGAAATTCATCGGGAAACTAGTTCTTTTGAAAGTGATTCAACCGACGACCTGAATCTGTTGCTTGTTGTCGGATGAAATCCGTCCTTTTGTGGGTTACTGTCTTCTTGAGAGGATGATGAGAGCGTACTTGTGGGAGGCATCCTTTCACAGACATTAGGCTGGTTCAAGATGTCTATGCGATGCCGAAGCAGAGAGCCAAAAGGGGCGAATCAGTCGCACTCTTTAAGAAATTATGTGACAAATCTGGAAAAGCATGCAGAGTGCACCCTTTTTTCTGATACCCCGGGAAGGTCAACTAATTTCACGGAACATATCTAGTGGGTTGTGGATATGAACCAGTTGAACCGATGGCGCACACATGTGGAGAAAGACCTCAGCTAAGTTGGAGGCAGCTGGCTAAAGATCGTGTGAGTTGCTTGAGGTTTACGTCCACCCGAACTGTAGCGCCTCCAGAAGAAGAAGAAGAAGATGTACAGAGTTAAAAATGCAATTTATTTCGATGATGGGCAGACTTTAAGGCATATTTAACGGTGGCATGACTGGCGTTTTGTTTGCGCAGATGAACGACTATGTCTACCATACAATTTTTTTTGTTATCCATGCGATGTACCATCTCATTTTTGCAGTAAGTTTTCAGAATATTAACACGTTCACCGATTGCTATACGATTTATATTCTAAAATGGCAAAGGCTAAGCTAAGCCCATAAAAGCTGGGTAGACAGTTCATTTTGGGGTATGTGCATGTGAGAGGCAAACCAAATAAACTGGACGACCCTTATTATTGAGTGGCACTACAGGCTGACGTGGACTTTGTCCTAGCCCCTACAGCATCCACTCGTGGTTTGTTTTTGTACCTACAGTGCCATGCCGACTCAAAAGAGCGAAGTTTGAGAAGACTTTCTTACAATTAGAGCATTGTTAGTGACTTCAGAGAAGTGATGGTTGAGTTCACATTTTTTTTAAATTCATTTTTATTGGGGATTTCATGATATACTTAACCTTCATCTCATCCTTGCGTAGAAAACTAACCAAGAGCTACTTTTTGTCTTGTACTCTTTTCAAATACCACATATTGGAAACTTTCTGACTTTATTACAATCCTTATTTTACGCATTTCCCTCCTCCGTAGAAATATAAAAAAGGTTTAAAAAAAATTATGGAAAACACGCTTTTGATGATGAGGATGAGATGAGGGTTAAATACTAGACAAAAATGCTTGAAACTAATTAGACGAACAATGATAAAAAAAATGAAAAAATGAAAAAATGAAAAAAAAAAAATAAATGTAACTTACTGGCGCTTGAAGGGCACTCTTAGCTAAGCTCATACTTATGCTATGACTATCGACCTAATCTAACAACGCATCTATTTTACCAATATAAATATAACATATTTATTCGACTAACAACTACCTTAAAACTACCCTAATATGTGTTAGTCGGCCATAGGATGCAGCAGATAGACTTACATCCAATCCACTGCAAGACAGAGACCGACGACTCCCCCATTCGGAAATACGCACTACCCTTTTTAAGTCGGGTCTAAAGGGTTCGATGAGGGAGTTCCCTCTCCCTCTCCCCAGCCACCAGAACTTTCGATGTTGCATTTCAACATCCGGAACATCCCGTCTTGACATCACCATACTGAATCGGAAGAGATCCCCCTCAGCTCGTTGTGCGACGGAAAGGTCATGGTTGAGTCGCCCATCTACAGTTGATCTGGCGATGTGGTAGATGAGCGGCACCGCATTTATATCTTGTATCAATCCGTTTTTGTCTAGGTGCAGAAAAGCTTTTGGGGAACGAAGCCATTGTGAAGTACGCTTTCATGGTATTGTGAATTGGTTTAGTAAGCCCCCGAGATCAAGTTATTGATAGAGTTCATCGCTCCATTGTCCAATCTTATCAGGTTTGCACTGTTGTATAAGACCTCATTCGAATAGAAATGTCTGTACTGGGACTCTGGAGTTTGATAAAGGCGAAGGCAAGCCCTATGACAAGCATTCTCAAACAACCGAATCTTTTCCATCAAGCTTGCAGCAGTTTAAACATTGTCGTACCTATATTTGATCGATGCGTTTGTGACGACGAATACTGCCGTGGGTCTGCAGCAAGTCGGCATCGACAAAACAGTATTCATAAATCCAACATATGTAAGTAGGCGATACAAAATGTGTTTGACGTTTAATTGTATTCCTAAATTAAATATTGTACACAATGTACAAAAAAAAGTATATATATGCTTATCTTAATTTTTGACAGATTTAAGAAACAGACCAAATGTTGAAAATATTAAAGAAAGAAACAATAGAAAAATACGAAGGTAAATACGAAGATAATAACAATAATATGGGTGGCGTGACAGTTCGAGGCGGACCTGGACCTAGCTTCTCAGCAACCACTCGTGTTGTGTGTGCTATTGTTCTCTGGAAGGGACCTACAGTTTAAAGCCGACTCCGAACGGCGACGTTGAGAAGCTTATTCTAGACAGGAATACTCTTTGAGCATTGTCAGTGACTCGAAAGAGGCGGAGCCGTGAATTATGAAAATGGTGGTAAATTCGGGTATCGTACCTGGCACCCTCTGCGTAGGAGCCGACGCACTTACCCACTACACCACGGCGACCCAAAGGGCGATGATATTTAATAAAAAAAAAATTAATTCAAGGCATTTTCAATAAATGAACATTTTTGAAAGTGTGTATGTATGTGTATGTGACTGTACATACATCAAAATTCACAATTAACATATACAATATCCAAACAATTATCGTGGTTTTTCTGTTGCAAAGCAGCACCAATCCAAGAATTTTGAATTTTGGAACACTGTAATTTTTACAGATGAATCCAAATTTAATGTCTCGGGATCGGATGGACGGCAAATGGCATGGCGAAAACAAAATACCGAGCTTCTTCCTGAAAATACCGTCGCAACAGCAATGCATGGTAGCGGACCGGTGATGGTTTGGGGTTGTTTTTCGGCAGCTGGGGTGGGAAAACTCCATATTATTGACGGAATAATGGACCACAGGAAATATATTCACATTTTAAAGCTAAATTTGGCAGTAAGTGAGCGAAAATTGGGTCTGCATAACGATTTCACTTTTTGCCAAGACAATGGTCCAAAGCATAAAGCTTACAATACACGGATGTGGCTCCTATACAACTGTCCTAAAGTGATGGAAACTTCCCCCCAGTCAACGGATATTGACTCCATCGAAAATGTATGGGACCATTTAGACCAGCAAATAAGACAATTACCAATTAGAAATGCAGATAGTGCAAGAATGGGAACAAATTTCGGTTCAAACTACCAAAAAACTTGCCCAACCCTTGCCAAAAGGCTTAAGCATGTAATAATAAAAAATGCATATGCCAGAAAATATTAAAATTCGTTAAATTTCTTGTTTGTTATCAAAAAAGTTATTTGTATGAATATGAATTTGTTGTCTGTTAATTGTTTTTTTGGTTTTTGTTATAATGCTCTGTTTTTGTTGAAGGATTGGGTTTATTTTGTGTTTGACGCTGGATGTTCTCCAGATCTTTGATTTTACAAACAAATGACATTGGAAGTTTTAGTGGTTCTTGCATAAATCGAAGAAGAGTAATTTTTTTCCTACTGCACGAATATGAGTTTGATTGAATGTATGTACATATGTAATAAGAGCATTTCCGGATTATGATTTTAGGAACCATTGAGGTCCCTCCAATCGCGCAAAAAAAGTCGCTGCGAAGCTGATCGCAATTTGATTGTGGCTTTGCTTTTATAAATGCAATTACCGCACAGACAATGCAGCTTATTAACGCAAATCTTCAACCTTCTACCAGTGATCACGTATAGCAGTGGTTTACTTATGCCAATCAAGTTTATCAACTTGAGGATAAGGAACTCTAACAACATGGCTTCGGACCACTTCAACCCCCATTAAGCTTTTCTATTCCCTTCTATTCACATTCATTCACTTTAGTGGCGCCATCTATAGCATCACGCGTCATTCATCTGAATTGATTTTTCAGTAAAATCTTATTTTTTTCAACGAACTGTTTCATCAACAGAGCATGTATGCCAAATACTTGCATGTAAGAAAACTTGGGAACGGAACTTAAAGACGAATTCTTAACCAGAGGTTTGTCGGGATAAATACATCTCTGTCCAATTCAAGGATTTGTTGAGCCACAGCTGTCTCTCGACCATCGTCGTATAATATGAAAGCCATGAAAGTTTCAACTGATTACAACTCCTTGGGAACGTGCTACGGCCATGACATGACCACTGACTTACATATCTCGTTTCTAGGCTCTGTCGCTCGAAATCCTTTCCACGCTTCCTAGAATAATTCCCCGTTGTCTTCACCCTCCCATGTCCCAAAAAATGCGCATCTTTAAGTCATGTTTATGACCACTTCCCCAGTCATTCCAGTTCACATGTATCCCAGCTTCAGAAGCCTAGAACCTTCCCAGTCCCACTGTTCGCAACATTAACCACTTCGATGACCCACTGGAGTTTGTGCCTGCGAATGAATGAACAATTCAGAAATAGCAACCAACCCCTCAATGACAACATCCTGATCCAATTGTTTATGCAAATACCACTTCATAACTGCAACGCCATGCCCCAGCCGTCACAGATCCCAGCGAAGAATCCGACGAAATCCCCTGACTTATGCCAGCTTATGCACGAATTAGGGTCATATTAACCCATGACAAGCACTTCAGCAAACCCACACTCACGCCGGCTTTTTCATCCGAAAATCATTAGCACACCTTGCCCCAGTTTCCCTCCATCACACTTCGAATAAGAGAGCCGTAAAAGCCATTTGAAATTCATTTAAAACCGACCTACTCATTATTCCTCTCGAGACACAGACCAGAAAACCGCCACTTATTCCTGTTTTTTTTTTTTTTTCAAGCTAAGGATAAGGATAAAATCCATCAGAGGAATTCTCTGTGCTCGTGTTCTGCCCGCGCGCTCTCAGCCTCAGTCCTCTGCTCATCTCTATCGTCTAGGTTGTCATGGTAATTGAATTTGCACTCTTAATCGAAAACCCCTCCGATGACTTTTTCATCGACATCGTGGCATCTCTTCAGTTGTCGTTGCTTCTTATGTGCTCTTCCTCCGGCTTGTCCGTCCATCCAGTCAGCCATCCAATCATCCATCGAGCCATTCATCCATCCATCCATCAATTTGTGCTGCCTGTCTAGGAACACGACCCCAAGAGAGGAGGATAGCGTTTCGTTAATTGCGATGGAAATTCAATGATTTATTCTTCTTCCTCTCTGCATTCTTTTTTTCTGTTGTATGTCTATTCGCTGTGTTTTTGTACACGTTGAGTGCTTGAATACAAGTCCACGGGTGGCAGGGAAGGAAGCGAAGTGGACAATCTCTCAGGGGTTACACAAATCAAGGGACGGCCAACCGGCATAAATGAGCTGAATAGGACGCCATGAAGACATCCGTCTTTCTTCCTCCACAGAGCGCATTGTCTATTCCCCACGGTAGATAAGGAAACCCGCAAGAGTCTTTCTCGTTGTTTCGCCGAAGGTCCTCACGGTCTAGTCCTTACAATCGATTATTACCTCGTAATATCCTCTTAGCAACGATTGCTATTGTTCTGTTCACATTCACCGGTGCCGAGCCGCCACCGTCGGTATTTCTATGGTTTTCACCCGGTGGCGTGGCGGCGCTGTTTAATTGGAGCAATTTAGCATTCAAATGTTGCGGCAGAAGGATAATTGTTCGCTTGTGCCTTTGTGGCAGGCGCTCCCCAAGAACTGCGACGAGAGCGAGAGAGGGATGGAATTAATTCTGGAAATCGTGATGAAACATAATTTCTTTCTTTTATTCTTCGGCTTACAGGTTCGCGCTCGCTTGTCCTTCGCCTTCAGGCCGCGGGGGCGAGTTCCTAATGAATTCAAATCTTCACAAGGATCTTTACTGTAAGTCGTATGCTCTGAGAAAAAGGATTAGTGCCATCATTTTCCAAGATTTACGGAAGTCGCATTGTAAAATGTCTATTATGCCACTTCCGCTCCTCGCTGAATGCCCTCTTTAGGATTTATGCTTGTTCTCTCCCCGCTCTTCACCTGCAGCCCACCCACTTACCGCCCACCATCACCGCACGAAGAATTTGTGCGTTACTCAATTGGATTTATAGTCGATTGATATTGCCTGCAGCGGCATCAGCTTATAATGACAGGCTTTATGGGAATATTTCGTAATTTATCGAGCGCGCCATTCATGCCGCGAGGGTGTGCTGTGCCTTTGCTAAGGATTCGGTGTTTCGGAAATACATTTATTGAACATCCGCTTCTGTGCTTCTGTGTGCCGCGACGACGACGACACGTCACGACGCTACTGATTTATTTGCTTCGCACCTTCACTCGAATCCTAATCCAATCGGGGTACGAACTTTTTATGCCCTCTCGTCCTTTGTTCATTCGCGCCAGTTTACGCTCTCGCTTCGGACGGTTTTCCTTCTTTATTGTGTTTTTTGATTGCCTCTCGTTGATTTTCGTTTAATTTTGTTTTTGTTTACCTTTTTTGAATTTCCCCAGGGGGCGCGCACGAGTATGCTGGTGGGATGCGAATGGCAATGAAAAAGGCATTTTAAGGGAAAATTTGCCTGTTTATCTTTTTAACACTTAATAACGTACTGATCTGTTTGAAAGTAGAATTTGTATCTTTCGGCGATTGGTGGTTGGGGGGGGGGGGTTTCGGGAGCCGAAGTTGTAAACTGGTTTCGGTGCCGAAGGATTAATGAAAAGTTTTGCTAAATGAAAGTGAGAGCGGATGCCTTAAGAGGCAATTTAACGAGAATGACCTAATTAATGGTACTCATAAATTGTAGGCTTATTCACTTTAAGCATCCAATTGTCTTCCGTTGGTGTGAGCGGGGGGTGGTTTGCGCTTAAGACCGTTAAGAAGTTTATGCGTTTAATCGCTTTTAAATTGCTTTTTAAGTGAAGAACGGACGACTGGGCTCTTATTGTTTTTAACGAGATAATGAAGAAATTATCAAATCGCTGTAAATATGCTTTCGAATCAATGAGATGGGATGAGATGTCCTCGAAGGCTGATGGACAAATAAACACTCGAGTTAGGAAGAAATTATCGATTATCGAAATGTCCCTTTAGATCCTTTCACGACTTCGGGCTTTGAGTGTCAATTCTTATCTCGAAACGAAACAAATACGTGTCTACTCTCGAGAAGCTACGAGCGAGAATGTGTTCGCTGGAGGGGTTTTGCATAAAACATGAACTTGATGTTAAGTCCCCTTCAGGAGAGCCTTAGAGTGCTGAGTAGCTGTTCAGAGATGAACTTCTTCCGAAGAACGCCTTTGAAAGAAAATCCGTCCAAAGAAACTTATTCCTGGATAATCACTTTGAGCTTGAAGCATGTCGATCAAAAGCCTTTGTGAGCAGCAAAGACGACACCACCTGTGATTGCACAAGCCTGTACTCTGGAGAAAGACTTGAGGTTTGTCCACCACCAAAGTTATCAAACTTGGTGTCGACGTGATTGCATGGAGAAAGAAAACGCACACGAAACTTTCTTCCTCGACTTCGGACCGATCGTTTGCATCAAACATTTCTTGTTATTATTTTTGTTGTTGAGTGTATATTGCATCCCGACCGAAGATCTGTGCCCCCTGTTTGGATCTTTCTCCTGCCCTCACATACAGTTCTTTTCAGAGTTGTATTGAGGACTATCGAGTCCTTTTGCACTTAGGTGGATGAACTGTTTGCAGAGTATTCTCTCTAAGCTTAAGCAATCTGAGAAAGAGAGATAGCTCTGAATCTACAGAGACCTGCTTCTGATAATCCTGTGAACCTTCAGTTTGCAGTGCCCTCTTAGGAAGGTTGTTCTTGCTCATCTTCTTACATGCCTTTAACCTTTTTCGATTATACTGACCTAAAAATTTCTTGGTCTGCGTCGTGCCATGAGCTTTTTTGCAGGTCTTTTCCCGGTTCCTTCTTTCTAATTCTCTGAGGATATAACCTCCTATAGCGCAGAACGGTTCCGGGCTTGAGAAAGGTTCCGACGCACCTTTTTTAGGTAGGGAGTCGGCCATTTCACTACATTCCATCCCCGAATGGGCAAGTATGCGGAAAAGTTTTTCTGTGTTTCTTCCATCTCTACCTGTCTACGCCATCAATCAAATCTGAGAGTTACCCTCTTCTTTCTTAAGGATACAAGTTATGGAAATAGCTTGAATTTAGGATGGGCATGCCCTTGACTAATCCCAATCCCGAGAGACATCATATCACGAAAAGTTACCAGCCGATGTCATCCCAGCCAATAGTCGTCGTTTGATGGAACTTTATTCAAGCAGGACACCAAAGCAAATGAAACTTGTAGTGATTTTAAAACCGAATCGGAGAGGCAGTAAACCACTAGGGTAAAACAAACGTCATCAGTAATGTGGCAAGAAGGGAAACTTACTGTTCTAACTGAAAGCCAATCAAGTAAGACTCAAGAATGGAGCCGATGTACAACAACCTTCGTCGGGACAACAACCAGAAGAGATGGAATCAAGAAAATCCTCCGTTGCTTCGGCACTTGATGGAGAAAAACGCTAGACAGCTTGTCGCGTGTTTTAACAAAAAATAGAAGGAGAAAATGTCATGGATTGGGAGTGTTTCACAGGACTTGGAGAGAGAATTATGGGTCGATGTTTGCACCCAGACATCTTGGAAAACGTTATACACAGCCTATCTTTGATACAAATACCTTCTTTACAACCATGAACAAATTCAGACAACCATCCATAGCGAATTGCCCAAGTCATAAACTGCGTCATAAACTGCGAACTCCGAACCCGAATTTTCAAAACAATCTCAATTCAAAAAGACTCAATCCACAACTGCGATTCCTATCCGTAACTGCGACCGAAAATGTAGAGAAATGAAGAATGAAATGTCAGAGTTGGCGATGTTCGTAGTCCGCAGGACTCGGCTCGTGTGTATATCACTTTACAGAGATCGATTTCTTCAGTGAAATCTTCGAAACTCTCTCTAACTCGAACTTTGTCGCCATATTTTAAATATATTTCCCTCAATTTCCCATACCAAAACCTTTCTCTAAATCAAACTCGAACAAATGGTATCCCGTGACAATTCGACTTAGGGGGAGTCTGATGTATTACTTTTTGATTGCTACCAAAAGTGTTTTTGTATTTAAGAGCTTCTGCGAAGCCTTGTGTCCTTCGCCTCGTATTATCCACATAGATCCGAATGTGATTTGGAGACCAGTGGATCTCATGTAGACATAATATTGTAAACATTAAAGGCCCTAATATGGATTCGTGAGGTTCTTCATATTCTCCTAATTCTCGGTCACTGGCAATTCAAAGAACAGTCTCAGAACACCCCAAAATGACACATCATCCGGCGACTAAAATAATTATTTGTTTCCTTAATTCTCTTAGTTTCCATCCCCATCTTAGTTGTATACCCCACAACTTTTCTAAGTTATAATAACTTAAGCTGAATATTCGCACACACATTTTCAAAAACATCAAAGAAACGGAAAACAAATAAAATTCATTCCTCGTCATCGTCATCTTCTGGCAATCATTTTACCCATCAGCAACCTCTAATGAAACACCCAAAAAACATCAGTTACCGAATCACACCTTCATATCATGCACCAACCCTGCCTGGCCCGGCCATCTCGTGGGGAAACTTTCTCAAAAACTCATTATGCCGAGTACCCAGCAAGTGCCGTACCCATCCAGTGTTCCAAAATACAAGCGTTACCCTCCCGCTCCTGCTCCCACAAAACAAAGCCGCCCAACACCATCCCAAGCAGACACAAACGACGAACAGCCAACAAACTACCCATGTCGTGATGAAATCTGCAATGGAATTCCCTCCTGCCGTCATCGTCCTCGTCCTCGTCCTCGTCGTCGTCAACAAACAACAACTCGGAACAACACTTCATCTATTTTATTTTGAAACTATTTTATGAATTCAATTGAAAAGTTTAACATCCGCAATTTATTTCCCATAAGTACGAGTTTAGCAAATCTATGCGGGGCTGAGGGTTGTGCCACCACCGTCATCCAACTCAGGGACACCTCCGCCCGAGTGGCCGTGCTTAGGCGAGAAGGAGTACGAGCACACTGCTTCGCTCTGTTTCACCTCAAGCCACAGCAACCACCCGGGCGATGCCTGATGGAGAGGAAGGCAAAAGTTGTATCAGGATATTTTTCTCTTTTCTATTCAATCTTCCTGCTCTCAGCAAATCCTTTCCGAACCGAAACCTTTGTGCCAGTGAAACAGGATAAGAGCATTAAAGTTAATCACACAGTGGCTGTGAACTTTTGAATAACAATGATTCGGTGGAGAGTGAAGGCGCTGGGTGTCGCACCACCACACCGACACGCACACATGCATCACATCACCAGAAATAACACCATTCAGTGGGTGAGGATAGAGAAGAAGAAAAAATTACACATTTTAAAGTCCTGCGGCAGCCTTGGAACTCAATTTGGATACATTGCGTAGATCCATATGATGCTCGCCCGGGAGGCGGAGAAATTTCCATTCGCCATCATCAAATAGTTGTGCTGCCAGCGTAA
This sequence comes from Eristalis intricaria, assembly GCA_964034865.1. Lineage (NCBI taxonomy): Eukaryota > Metazoa > Arthropoda > Insecta > Diptera > Syrphidae > Eristalis > Eristalis intricaria. The sequence goes on from OZ035873.1 coordinate 139,229,045, forward strand.
GCCGTTGCCATATCCGCTCCAAGTAGATTTCTGCCAAGATGACAGGGTTTCATTTCTTATTTCGCTTTAAGCATCTCCCAGTCGCCGGTTATCCCATGTGTGGGCGGTGGGTGGGGACGGGAGTAAAATAACTTTAAACGATGTGACACTATCGCTACGCACCCAGACGGAGACGGTACACCCTCGACATGGATGCAAAAGAATGTGCGGGGAAATAGGAAAAAATAATGCGGTCGGATAAGCTTTCAATTACGATAGTGAGGGATGTTGTGCCATCGGTTGTGGTACTCCAATCCGGTGAGTTATGCTCAGGAGGATTTCGATCGTATTCAAATTCGGAAAAGTGTAATTGGACGGAGTGGCGATGGTGCGATGGGAGGTGCCTTAAGTCGGTGATGAGTTTGTGTCCCCTCTTGGGGTGTGGTGGATGTGGGCTACGAGTGAAACTGGGACTGGTGGAGAAAATGCAAAGCAGACATGGTAGACATGATCCAGATGTTGTGCCAATTTTGAGATCGCAGCGAAAAGGAATGAGTTCACAGAGTGGTGACCGTCGTCTTCTTATCCAAACCATGATCTTAAAACAAAATCCTTCTGCAGGAAGCTTTAAAATGGAAATGGTTCCAAATATAGACGCCAACCCGATTCCTGGGAACAATCCGTTAGACATTGTCACTCAACGCCAGGTGTATTCTACGAAATAACAGTGACCGAGAACAAGCAGAATGTGGAGGACCTCAAGGATCCACATTAGGGCCTTTATCTTTACAACATATAGTGAAACTTCTCGTTACGGACACCCCTCTATAAGGGACACCTCCCCTTGTCATGGTCCCGGCATTAAGGAATTCGTGTATTTCAAACCCTTCAGAACGGACACCTCCACTTAACGGACTATTATGATGATCCCGCTGCTGTCCGCTTTATAGAAGTTTCACTGCATGTCTATATGCGCTCAAATGCTTTCTACAACACTTTTGGATCTCCGCTAACGAGCCTCGTCTCGAAAGACCTCTTGAGGATGAAACATTTCATTGCGAAGTCTTCAATAAATTCCCAGGCACGAGTCATGTTAATAAGTCTGCGGCGAACAACTCCAAAATCCCTTATAAGAATAAACCAACAAGAAAGATCCCTCATGTACGTCCCCGACCATGTGTCAGGTTGTGATAGCTTAACTCCCAGTCTGTCAACCACAAGCAACCTCACGCCACCTCTCCATGCTCGAGAGAGAGAGAGAGTGAAAAGAGTGAAGACCATTTCACAGTCCCAGCAGCACGTTGCAGTGACAGGAATTGCCTCAAATTGAAAAATTATTGGCTCAATACAAAATTACCAAGCAAACCATAAGCAAACACCAGCTGACGTTCAAAAGCCTCAACGCCATGCCACTGCCCCCAGCGGGACGAGTTGAGTTGAGACCCACTTCAAATGTCACCCTCCTCACTACGAAGTGACTTATTGTTAAGTCAAGCATACGGCGCAGCCCCTTCCAGCAGTTTGACCATCTTAAGTGCAAAACTAAGTACAATTTCTGTCTACAGCTCCTTCCTTCCTTCCGTCCTGGCCCATTCGTGCTCCCCTGCCGTCCTCTGTCGGCTTTCACCTTTGGAGTGGTGGTGAGGAAAATTTCCTGGAAATTAATTCAACCACCACCCCTTCGAGGGTGGGTTGGATTGGCCGAGAATAAAGGAGAATAATTATTGTTCCAAGTACCCAAACAGAAGTTTACTGGCTGAGAAAATATTTATTGCCACTTACGAACGATAATCACACACACACACTCACGACGTCTTCCTCTATCGCCCTCACACTCCCGTGCGCACACAGTAATGGTGGTGCAATTTGCACCGTCGTCGAGGATTGCAGAGTCACCTGCTTACGCTCCAGATGTGCAGGGGGGTAGGGAGGGAGGGAAGGTGTAAATATTTCACAGAACGTTAACTGCGCGCGTTTTTGTATCTTCACGTTTCATTTAACTCGCGTAAATGTGGTCGCAGCACCCTGAAAATTGAGGTTGCACCCGTCTTGTGACATTTAAGCTGCGGCTTTTTTGTTTCTCCATCTTCGTTTCCGCCCTCCACCCACCGAGTGCCGTGCGATAACATCGTTTGCCAGCAATTGACTGGGTCGGAAAGAGGAGTCACAGCAGCATCTGGAATCATCTTTAAGTGAATTTGAAATTTAAGAGATTCGAGCAAGAAAAGCTATATATCACACCAGGGACCTACGTTCTAAGCGATTTTCCATGTGAGAGGGTTCTTTCTGCTTCCTGCCGTCGTGTGGGACCTTGATTTGGTGATGTACGCAAGCGATTACAAGGAGCTGCCTGCTCCTCCAACGCTCCTGTCGACGCGTGTGCTTTCTCCGAGGGTTCTCGTGCGGCATCGCTGCTTGAAGATTGATCAGACTGCGGTGTGGTTTCTTTTTCGCTTTTCCTTTGGAAATTTTTTAATTAAATCTTAAAAAGTTCGCCCATCCTAAATCTGCATTTTTTTTTCTCTTTCCAGGATACGTTCCTCATCGTTGAACTCTGTTTGGACAGCAATTACAGGTATGACAAGTCCGTGTTTATGTGCTCAATTGCCATGAGTTTTAAATTCATGTGAACATCAACTGAGGGTCATTTTAGCACGCAATTCGATTGGTACTTAAATTATTTTTATTGACTCGTAAATCGGGATGGAACGAGTTTGTTGCTTGTTGTACACATTTTTTTTTAGTGTTCACTTGTTAATCAAATTGAGTGCATGAACCTGCATTGTCGGTTGACATCATTTTTGAACAGAAGACATGATAACGAAGCTTCAGAGGACCACTTGTACGATTTCGGAGTTAACAACCTTTTTTTTCATTATCAACCGTCACAATTTTCGGTAAAAGCTCCATTGTACTTTTCAAGATGTGGTCATGAGTGAATTTAACAGATGAATTTGGTTAATGATCTCGCTGGCGTCGCCAGTTGACACTGTGTGGCTTCAATTATCCCCCTAAGGTGGATGAGGATCTTATTCACTAGTGTGTGCCATTGGAATTGCGGCGTCCCTTATTGCGTTGTGAGTCCGATGTATTGGAAAGCTCGAGCTTGAAGACACTTTTTACATATAAAACTATGCTCCAAAACCATGTTGCGTTGAGTTTACAGTCGTGAGATATTATTGCTTTCAGTGTAGGGTGGGGTGTGTCCTGATTCTGCACCAGTGGCAAACCCGCCCCTACCTAGCTGATTCATCGGCTCTGTCGTTGCCTAGCACAGGTTAAGCTTGCATCTATCTCCTTTACGTATGGACCGCAGTTTTACCATCTTAGAATAGATTATTTGTGTTTGCATAGATTTCAAGGCCGCCTGACTAACTATGTATAAAACAATAAATCTCCCATCTATCAGACTCACTGATAGTTGGAGGGATGCTTCTTGAACAGGTTTCCCTCCTGTTTGGAATACTCTGCAGTGGTCTTGTAGCCGCAGTGCCACAGAGATCTCTAGCGACCTAGCTTATACACCCGAACCTGTGCCTTCATCCGATTTATATCCGTCTGAGTAGATTTCCATTGCAGCGAGATTAAGGACTTTGTCTCCGTCCCAATCCTCCCTCGTGCTTTATTCGAAGTCCAGGAATGGTGTCAGTTTGTCTATTTCCTTTGGGATCTTCGAATATTTCAATATATACCCTTTCTGTGGGTCTTATTGCTGAGTGCGTAGCCGTAAGCATTCCGTAAGCATATCATTTCTAGGGCGACTGACGTAAGACCAAAGATGCATGCTGATCGTTGTATTCTGTTTATCTTGATAAGATTTTGTTTGAATTGTAGTGCCATCCACTAGACTAGAACGCCATACGTCAGTATTGGCCGTACTATTGTCGTGTACAGCCATTGTGTTATTTTCGATCTGATTCCCCATCTGAGTCCGACGATTATTTTTCTTGCAAGTATACAGTGCGATCGATGCTCTTCGGATGCGTTCATGTGCGTTATGTTCCCAGTTTAGTTTACTCTCGACTATAACGCCTAGGGTATCAGTGGAAGACTGTTCTTTCATTTTTGGCTTCGGTGGGGATGATGTTTGGGATTTTATATATCCTCGTGAACAGTACGAGTTCAGTCTTGGAAGGGTGTCATAAATGGCACAGTAGTTTCCTAGCTGAGATGAGCTTGAAGGCTTCACAGTGGTGTAGTACATTTGGACATCTATTTCTCATTGCATTGTACTAGGCTTTGCGGCAATCTCGAGGTTCAAAGGGCACCGCAGTTCTTTCAAGGAATTGAAATTATGACTAGCTAATTAATTTTAACAGCTCTCATGTACGTCAAAACGGTCGACGAAGAAACTGCATGTTCTGTGGAGTATTCGAGTTAATTCTGTGTGGGGGGCTTTAGGTCCTAAACTATTTAGTTGTAAGATTCCTTATTCTCTAGTTTTGGACATATGCTTGGTAGATCCATTGTTGATTGGCGAGCTGAGCATATAGACTTCACAAACACTGTCTACCTGAATTTGGAACCAGCCTCGTAAGCCTTTGCTGGCTAAAACTGACGTCCTTTAAGGTAAGCTGCGATTATTGAAATAGTAGGAATCTAGATGTCAGTACCTACGGCTGGTCAGACCGCTACACAGCCTCAAACATACTCTGAGACACCCATTCTTGCGGGAGTGTATGCCAATTGCACAGGGTCCGGTTATGACGCATATCAGCGACCTCGCTTAGTTTCAGCACACACAGTGATCGTTTAAGATTAAGTGCTGTGCATAGCATATTTCCTTTCTTTAATTTATGTGGGTCCTTCTTGCCACTTGTGGCTTATTGTTCTAATTGTGTGTATCTTTAGAAGGACGTGGAGGTGGATGGCATGGAAGGTGAATCTGTTCCTCGTGTGCCATCGGCTTTGCTATTACCGCGCCCTATTGGAGTAGGTTCCTTCATCTGTATCTCTTAAACGGTTTTTCCGACTTGGGTGTTGACTTTGTCGACTGATTGCTTATGTTCTTAGTTACGACATATGATGACTGGATGGTTCAGTGGGTAGAGGTTAGCGGGGTCCCCAGTTCGAATCCCAGCGAAGGCAAATTTAATACGCTTTTATCTAGTTTTCAAATCTGGTCCAGTCACCATTTGCCGTTGGGATCAAATTAACGCTATCACTGCAGTAGTCAATCAGTGGTAGTAGTCTGACTATGGATACCAAAATGGACCAATATGGTCTAAGTGTGCTGGTGAATGCAGTACCAGCCCGCCTACCTAACCTACTTACGACATTATGCTAAATGGAAAGACATGTGCGATTTGTCAGGCCTTATTTTTTCAACAACAACAGCGCCACCTATCAGGTCCATAACATATTTGTTTCTGCCTATCACCATTGTAGCGTAATTATCTACATTTTAAAAAGAACAACTAAATTTGTTGAAAGTTACGTGCCGTTGAAGGAAACAAAACCCATTTTCCCCAAATTATTTGGCTTCACGTCGGGAAACAACACACAAGCACAGGTAGGACAAAAACAATCAGATTTCAATCTCAATATCCATTTGGGATCGACTCAAATTACCATCTCCGTCCGTGCTATGCGCACATTAATGCTGTGCAAGTACACAGATGTTGAAATGATTTGAAAAGCCACACACCACCGGCATCCTTTCAGCGACCTCTCACGCTGTGTGTGAGTGGGACTTGTTCACTCTCTGAACAAAATCGAATATCTTTCCCGCGAATATCCATTTCGATGCTATCCGTCTATCTATGATGAAATTAAAAGCATTATTCCATTCATTGAGATTTCTATGAGGGAATCCTTGTTTAGTTGTTCTGTGCTTGACGGTATGATGATATTAAGCTGCACCCGTCGAAAATGACTATAGCTCTGTACAGATTTGGTCTTCCTCTTGTGTACAACGGTTATTACAACTTTGGTGGGATCACTGCACTTTAAGCCCTCGACTGAACTCAGTTGAGGTCTGTGTTAAGTACTATTACTTTTTGAACTGCCGCCACGGCTTTGTATTCCTCAAAATGCTAGTAGTCTTGACTTGATCAACATTCCTATTCTTCTTCTTCATTTGGCGCTACAGTCCGGGGTGGACCTGGGCCTCAACCAACAAGCCTCTCCAGCTAGCACGGTCTCTGGCTAGCTGTCTCCAGTGTCGCACGCCAAGTTGGTTGAGGTCCTTCTCCACCTGGGTGCGCCACCTTAAACGCGGGCGTCCTCTGTTGCGTTGTCACACGGGTTCGGAGTCGAAGACTCTCCGGGCCGGAGCTGAGTTGTCCATACGCTCTACATGGCCTAGCCATCTTAGGCGTTGGTTCCGAAGACGCCTGTGTAGACTCATGTCGCTGTACAGCCCGTACAGTTCGTGGTTGAATCTTCTCCTCCAAAAACCGTCAATGCAAACAGGACCAAAGATCGCACGCAGAGCTTTTCTCTCGAAGATACCAAGGACTTCCTCATCCGCTTTTGAGATTGTCCATGCCTCCGCGCCGTACAGCAGGACTGGGATGATCAAGGTCTTGTATAAGGTCAGCTTGGTCCTTCGAGAGATGGCTCTACTACTCAATTGCCTCTTGAGCCCATAGAAACAGCGGTTGGCAAGAGTTACTTTGCGTTTGATCCCGGTACTGATGTTGTTTGTACTGTTTACTGCGGAGCCGAGGTAGACGAAGTCCTTGATTACCTCGAAGTTATAGCTGCCCATTGTGACGCTCTGTCCAAGACTTCGATGTTGTGTGTCCTTTCTTGATGACAGCATATACTTCGTTTTACCCTCATTCACCGCTAGACCCATTTTAGCCGCCTCCGCCTCAATGCAAACGCCTCATTGACGGCTCGCTGAGTTCTGCCAATCACGTCAATGTCATCCGCGTATGCTAGCAGTTGTACGGACTTCTGGAAGATCGTGCCTCTAGTGTTGGCGTGTGAGTCTTGCACCATCTTCTCCAGGATGATGTTAAAGAAATCACATGGCAGCGCGTCACCTTGTCTAAATCCTTTTTTGACATTGAAGGTCTCGGTGAGTTCGTTACCAACCTTGATGGAGCAGCGAGAATTCTCCATCGTCATCCTGCACAACCTGACGAGTTTGGCAGGAATGTCAAAACTAGACATGGCGTTGTATAGCTCGTCCCTATGCACGCTGTCATATGCGGCCTTGAAATCGACAAAAAGGTGGTGGGTGTCGATTTGCATTTCTTGGGTCTTTTCCAGGATCTGCCGTAGTGTGAAAATCTGGTCGATGGTGAACTTCCCTGGCCTGAAGCCACACTGATAAGGACCTATCAGGTTATTTATAAACGGCTTCAGGCGAGTACACAAAACGGCAGAGAAGATCTTGTAGGCGATGTTCAGGAGACTTATCCGTCTATAGTTGGCGTAGTCAAAGGGGTCTCCTTTCTTATGGATCGGGCAAACGATACTGAGATTCCACTCATCGGGCATGCTCTCCTCCGACCATATCTTACAGATGAGCTGGTGCATACGCCCAACCAGATCATCTCCAGCTGCCTTAAAGATTTCAGCGGACAGTCCATCCGCACCGGCAGCTTTGTTAGACTTCAGTCTTGATATTGCTATCTTGACCTCGTCTAAGTCGGGGGGACGGAATTCTCGTCGATCATCGTCCATATTGAGTCAACATTCCTATTATTTAGAGAAAAAAGGAAGGACGTCTGACCGACCTCTCAAGACTGAGACGCTTGTATTGCTATGTTTTTGGTGAGCTCCAAGCTTCGAGAAACCGAAGTAGGAGCAGTTGCCAAGCACGTTTGTCCCTCGGTCATCATTTGTTGAACTTCTTCTGATTCTCCCCCAGGTAATTATGTCAACCTATTGCTCAATCAGCCGGTCGTTGATCTTACCACGAACTCATCCAATCGATGCACGCCTGCAGAATCGCTGGAATCGAAAATAAAATTCGTGGAATTGCCGCCAATCGGATTCTCTTCTTTACACAATAAAATTAATTGTCCCCGTTCAAGCCATTCACGTAATGAAAAGAAACAAGAAAGTCATACAAATTCAGGATACACTTAATCGTATTCCAATCCACTCCGGTCATCCAGACGGACAGGAAAGTGTAAGAGCAAATTGTTCTCCTGACGCATGACAGAATCCTGCGTACATTCACTTGTTGAGGAAAACGCGCTCGTCATAAAAAACTTCCGGACGTGTTTTTGTGAAAAATAAATCCCTTCGCACACGCCTCATTACTCCGATTCCGGTCGATCATTTAAGTTAAAAACACTGCGACCGCTCTCTCTCCCGCACGTGGTTCTTGAAACATATAATTTGTTGACTCAATTAAAAAGGATTTTCCCATGTCCTGGACATTGCGTCAAGCACACAACGAACACCAAACGGAAAACGCTTAAACAACCAGACAGCATGTGATATCATTAAATTTCTCCCCTTCCCCTCTCTGTCAGCTCTGTAAACCAAGCAAACACACACTCACATCCTTTTCCGGATAATTTAATCACGGTTTACTTTGAGTCCTGTCCCACGCGTTTGCACTTATTTGCGTGTTTATTCGCATCGCACCGTAGAAAAAAAAGATACCGGAAACACAAGAAGTACCGCTCAGGCGACCCACACTGACCGAACGGTTCATTGATCAAAGTTCGATGAATGCTGACGATAATTAAAAATATTAAAAATACAAAAACCAAATTAAATCACAAAAAACTCGCGAAAAGCACGAACAAATACTCAATCGACACTCGGAATGTACACGCGACCCAGCCGAGGCGAAGTTGGTTGCGGTGATTATGCAAAGGCAGAGGCGCACGGCATTTAATAAAATTATTGTACATCCAGCACTGGTGGAGAAAATTTATCGCAAACGTTAATAAGTTGTGTGCAAATATTTTATCAGCGAAATTAACGGCAAAAGTGTGGAATAAATATTGTTTCCTGTGCGCCATGAGTTATTGATGTTTTGGTTTGGTTTGGGCGGCCGGATGCCGTGCCCCACCACGCAATGGTCCTTTGTGGCAGGGGCACAGCAAATAAGCAAATCCGCACGGCGTTTTGTTCGGAATTAGTCGGTAAAAATTTCAGCGCCTCAATGAGGGATAAATTATGTGAATTTGATAATTGCAACGGAATTGGGTTCAATTCAATTGGCATGCAGAGCACCGACCAAAGGGAGCGTTTAACAAGCTCGTGAAAGTGGCCGGAACTGGAGGTGGTTACTGGAGCTCACCGGGCGATTGAAGCTGGAGGGATGGGTGAGTGCTAATTCTCTGCGGGAGACCTGAATTCATTTGAGCGCGGTCGCATGGGGTACTGAACTTCCGAGCGATGCGCTTTATTTAGGATTTTTGGGTTTTCCTTGATTGGCGGTGGTTATTTGATACAGCCGATTGGTGTGCGTGCTCTTCTAAATTATTGTTTATTCGGTATTTGTTTGGATCGCGTCCTAGGTTCTGGTTAGGGTGTAAAAACGTTTACATTTACTTACATCTTGCTGCATACATAGTGAAACTTTGTGTTTCTGAAGAAAAGAACGTTCGTCGAATGAGGTGGTCTCTCAGTATAGTTAATCAACAAGGAAAGTGGTGACTGCGTCAACTATCCAGGAATAGTCGCTTACAAGACCTCTCAGACTTCAGGTCATAGACTAGATCTTAGCCCCGCGGTAGAACTTGGAAAGACACATGACGTGCAGATATACACTCATTTGTAAGCCTTAGGGTCACATATAAAAGCCAATTCGTCCCCGAACCTATGGGCTAAGGCAACGGAGGAGGCCCTCATTTGTAAGAATGAAATATTCTTGCTTGCTTTACATTTACCTTGCGGTCGTGGCATTGCGGGTAGGTGCGTCGACCTCATGCTACGGTGTGTTGTTGTCTAACGGCCAGCTGCTCGTCCTGAACAGTCTGTATCTATCGAATATCGAACAGTCTAACCGTCCTCAAACAACTTGATGTAGGCACCTTACTTAGCTAGCCGGAAGGAAGACCGAGAATTTCAGAAAATGTATCAAAGTCGGTTCTTCACTTCTACAGGTAAGAGATGATGATATTGTGACTACACAGGTCATTTACAATCAGCGACCCCTACAACTGTCAAATAACAAGTGACATATGTCACCTAATTGAATTCACTGGTTAAACTCACGTGAAATCACACAAAACCTCGGAAAGCCATTCCAAGGCAATTTTAAATTGCTAAGGAGCAATCCCTACAACTGTCAGTTTGCAAATGACAGATGTCATAAAACCATAATGGCCACGAAATTCCGATGAAATCGGATCAAAACCACCCATGTCAATGGATCAAGACGTGAATTTTAGAAAGGTGTGTCAGTCTGCTGTTTTATCAAGCGATGATTCGAGCCTTATTTACTGAATACTCAAACTATTACCTTATTTATGCTACGATCCTACCGAAATCGCGAGATTTGAACGAACCTTTACTGAAACTTGCCCGGCAAAGCAGCAGCTGGTAGACAGAAAATAGTAGAGTCGGGAACTCCAAAAAAGTGAGAGCGAGAGAGAGAAAGAAAATGAGAATACATATAAACACCGAAATAACCAAACCCGAATTTCATGTTCCACGGATGAGCTCAAGGGGGTTTCAAATAAGTTTCGCAGAGAGCGAGGTTTCGAATATGTATGGCGAAACCTCGGAGGTTTGGGGAAATTTGACAAAACCTCGCGATTACGTTTGGTGGGCATATACTTGCAATGAATTCATCAAATTCAAATTGACTGTCTCATCTGGCCACTGTCTACTTTGAAACCTTCGCCATGGTTATGGCCTTCGTAAGGACTTTCAATCTTTAGTTTGACTGTTTAGTCAACTCCACTAGAAGATGCTTTCAAAAGAGCCCTCGTGGTCGCATTCATGTTGAATTCTACGCGCAACATATCACTTTCAATTCGCGACATCCCTTTTTGTATTCCGTTCCTGAATAAATTTCTGACTCATGTCACAGCGGTGGGTATGGGTATTACCAGAAACCCCAACCGATGGCCTTGTGAACAGTACACCACTTTGTGAAATTAAAATCCATCAAAAAAAACAGAGGGCACTATGGACTTACGTAAGTGAAGCGGAAATTTGTAGAACGTCAAATTTTGTAAATGTCAAATAACCAAGCACACCCACATCACCGACGGCAACAAGACGGAAGAGAACACCGAATAAGAACACTCATTTAATAAAATTGAAATTGACACTTCTAATTGGAAAATTTATTCGGGCTCGTAAAGCATTTGAAATAAAACAGGACCTCCAAAAGCACCAGTGCCAGCGCCCCCAAGGCGTCCATAAATAATTCAATTCGCGTAAAAAGATTTCGCCAAGACACAAACAAACTTTCCCTTTTCACCCAGCCAAACGGCAATCAGCCAACACGGCCGACTTGCGTCTGAAAAAGTTAACATTTAGGCCCAAAGCGGATTGGGTATCCTTGTTTCCGTTTTACATTCTCACAGCGGAACAACAATGGAAAGAATAAAACCGTGGAGGAAAGGAAAATTGTATTGTCTCCTCCCGACACATAAATTATCGATCTCACGCTGTTCTTGGGTAACTGAAGCTTTGCAGAGAGAGGATTTGAGTCTTTGCTGTTTTTGGCGTACCTACCTCACCCAACCGGCAACCAACAACCGCCGCCAACGACCGCTCTCCAGCCAGAGGCATGGCGTGGTGCGCCCCCGCCCCCGCCACGGCCTTCTTGTTGGCTTTATGTTTGTAAAGTTGTTGATGATGATAACGAGGACGATGATGGCAACACAATGATGACGATGACTTACGATATTTTTGAAACACGTTAATCCTGCAGCATTGGCGCGTATTGTCGTACGCTCTGTGCGGCTGTGAATTTTCTGTCTGCTGTGTCCTTCTCGCCCAGCCGAGGACTTATGAATTATTAATGAAATCCAAAAGGCAGCACGGGACGCACAAAAACGCAAACAAAGGCCGCAATTTTCTTCGTAAATTTGCCGTATCCCCCGGTTAAGACTGGATCAGCCCGGCGCGGGGACGATAAGTTTTCAAAAGCCACTGTATCAACACAATAGGGTCCTGATAAACAGGACTTTATTCAGTGCGAGCGAGCCCCGATGCGAAGCGCGGCTGGATGGTGCTTCTGAGCCTACAATCTGAAATTAATTTTGTCATTTATCATTCTAATTGAATTTCAATTTGAGCGCTGGCGAAAGGAGCCAAAGGACCGCCGAAATGGATTGAGGTAGACACCGAGCTATGAATTTTTAATGGAGACCGAGTGGCAAAGAGCCGCGTCGTAGTCACAGTCGCGCAAATCAATATTTGCCGCTGTCTCATAAATAATAGGAGATGTTTCCAATAAATAGTTGATTACTTGAAAGCCGGCAGCAGCATGATTCTTCGCGGATGGATGAGTTTATGAGTTTCGCATTTTGGCTTGGAGGCGCAAAAGGTTGCGAAAAAGGATTCTGTTCCTGTAAAGGGTAAGGTGTGTATAGGGACTTTGAATTGCGATGAGATTGGGGGTGCTTCAAGAAGGAAGAAGTATGCTTTTCATTTGGGATTCATAAAGACACTCTTATTGCGCGTGTCGATTTTGAAAACTGTGGTCGTTCCTTTTTGACCTTCGATGAATTATTTCGTGGGGAAATTGAATGAAAATCGAGTGTAGGCGAACGGTCCTTTGGTAATTATGATAAATTGGTATTCTGGCGCCCGAAATAGTCACATGCGCAAGGATTGCACACCCGTTTGCCAGGATCAATTGGAAAAGTGGTCATGAAGAAAGAATAGGAACGAGAAAAAGACCATTTTGGAAAAGTGGCGATTTATTTTTCGTTATAGTCCTCTTTGAGTTCGATGCACTTGACCCAACGATGCTTCAACTCCTTTAACCCGTCTGGAAAATTCCTTTTTTTCTTGAGGTCTTCAAAGTAGGCCGCCGTGTCGGCGATAGCCCCCTCAATCGACAAAAATTCTGCCCGGTGAGTGACTATCAAGTTTGGAAGCAAAAAGAAGTCGGAAAATATGGCAACGGTCGCGCTTTTTGTCGGGAGTGAGCAGCCACGGCACCCATGACGCAGGCAGGCATCAAAAACCGACGTGCTACCACGTTAAAACTAGTTCAATCAAATTTTTAGCGGTCGCCATCGAAGGAGAACAGTCACCGTACACAGCATTTAAGCGCATTGGCTTCAGCATCGTTTAGCGACCGATATTTCCGTTCTTATAGAATCCGCGGACACTCCTGCTCTCACATGCTGTCAAAACGACGAGTCTGATTTGGCGGAAATTTTGACGGAAGCCATCTATGAGAATGTACTACATCGCTTTTCTTGCGACAGTGGCGCCATCACGCGGTGATACTAAGTACTAATCAGACTACCCTCGTAAAATTTTCACTACAACGATGTGACCACCAAAGGACCAACAAACAAAGAAATCCTATGAACGACTATTATGCGATTAACCCTGCATGGTTACCCTCCAATATCGGCAGAACACTAGTTTAATGTTCTTCTTTTTTGGACAAACTTTCAGCCCCACAACATTTGGAATGCTTGCAAGAAATGTAATGCATTCTTTAAGTTATGCGTCTAAGAGTTCAAATTCAAAATTTGATGCTCGGGCTTAACATAGTTTCAAGGTAACATAAGTTTAAAGACGGATTTCGTCTACGAATGATCATAAACATGGGTTCATCCAATTTGTGCTTCGGATTTCACGTCGTGTTTCAGTACATTCGTTTTACCGAACTTTCATTCGATATAGTGCATGTTCAGTTTAAAGTTTGCCACTTCGCAATATTTCTGTTACATAGAACTCTTGATGAAAAGGTTTTACCATCAAAATTTGGTTTCAAATTATAAATCCACTGAAGTACTTCATTTTCGGTGTACAGTAAGTTTTCGGCCAAGCTCCCCACAAGTCTACTGACCAACTTCTTCAAACGCGAACTTCAAGGGTTTCCTTCTTTGAATTACCATTTTTCATTTGATTACCCATTCTACCAGATTTGGCCAGATACCCGATTCGCGATGTTGTTTAATAATATGGGTGGCGCTACAGCCCTAAGAGGGCCAGTGCCTAGCTTGTCAGCAACTACTCGTGTTGTGCGTGGTATTGTTCTTTCACGAGTAGATGGGACCTACAGTTTAATGCCGGCTCCGAACGGCCAAGTTTGAGAAGCTCTTTCTAGACAGGAAATACTCTTTGAGCCTTGTCAGTGACTCGAAAGAGGTGGAGCCGTGAATTATGAAAGGTGGTAAATTCGGGTATCGAACCTGTGACCCTCTGCGTAGGAGTCGACGCACTAACCAACTACGCCACGGCGAACCACCGCGAATTTGCTCACTAGCCGAAATGCATGGCAGTACGGGTACTAGTGTAAATAATGATCTAACCAAAATATGCATCTTCCTGCTGAAGCAAGTGTGGGTAATAAGTAGGCTCAGTTATGATTAGAATTCTGAGATTCGACCTAATCATTCTGGCCAGGCTGTGTGATCGTTTAGGATCGAAACAAAGTCATTATTGCTTCGTAGTGAGCCATCTTGTGCCAGTTTGTGTTCATGAACCTTTCAAGCTTCAGTAGAAGCTGCAGTAGCGATAGGCATGGATGGCAGATCTCCATCCAGAAAGAGTACCAAGCTAGGGCACTTTCAGCGAGTTCTTCCGCTTCGCAATTTTCTGGAATGTTACAGTGTCCCATCACCCAGACCAGCTTAATACTAAAATCTCGTAAAGGGGGTGACATGTTGAGAGAAGATTATGAGTTAAGTTGTAGCTGCATCCCGAGACTTAACGCCTGACCATAAGAACAAATTACGATATCTATGCTTGCTATTATATTGGTTTGTAGTCAGGACTTTACTTCATTTATCGCTATAAACTCTGCTTGAAAGACGCTAATCAACAATAATTGGACATTTAGATCCTTAGATCGCAGAGGACCATCCATCGTCTGTTAAGCCAAGAGGATCGGAAGGGGATGCTAGTAGTTAGAAGTTCGTCTCGAAGAGGTGACCTGAAGGATGTTGGTCCAAGCCCCGTATTAGCCGGTATCGGTTGAAGTCTATCGGAGAAAGATTAGGGAGTAAAGCTGCAGAGGGATGTGGAAGACGTTTGGCTTTAACAAAATAGTTCCACATTTTAAACCAGCCGACACACAGGATATGGTGTCACCTGACCAACAAGATCGTGTGATTTAAGGATGTGGGGTTTCCTTTTGTGCACACAATCGGTACACTCTTGATGCTTTGAGAGGGACTATTCAGCAAGTTATGACCAATTTATTACCAAATATGTGACAAAAAGTCATCGAAAATGAGGCCAAGGACTCCCATGGATGACATTTGAATGATGGTACCGACGTATTTCATTCATAATGCCGAGATCAAAGCAATATTTTGAAATGAAAAGCTTAACTAAAATCGAAATCAGTAATCGATTGTGGAAAACGGCGGATTGACTGCGGAGGGAATATTTTCGCATTCGTTTCTTTTCCTAGTATTGAAAACCCAATCGAAAAAGTGGGCGGATGTCGGTAGAGTATAGTAAAAACAACTTCATATATTTTGTGACGTTTTTAATCCGAATCGATGGCGATTTCTAGGAAGAGAGATGAGTTGGGTTAACAGAAAGTACATTTGAGATTTTAATTGAACACAAATAGTAAAGAAAAAACACGTTTGCAATTCGGTGTCCCATGTGTAGTGCCACGAAGAAAAATCCGGACATCACCTGAAACCTCAACTTCACTCTGAATTTGTATAGTGAATTTTGAAACAGGTCCTTTCGGATTTCATTCGATTCTGATAAATATACATTGCTGCGGCGATTGCGATTCATTTATCTGTTATGGTATTTATAAGTCTGTTATCGTTCACATTGTAATAAATGCGTATGTTATGCAGCGCTAACATTAAGTGCAGCGTTACGTTAATAATCTGTACCTATAGTCTTCTTTGGATAATAATGAAGTTGTCTATACAAGCGCGGCCATTCTGGCACCAATTTTCCAAGCGCCGATAGCCAATGCTATGGCTACTATTAAACCCACTTTTTGGAGTACCAACACCAGCTTTTCTAAAGGGTGTGATAAATCACTGCGACAAAGGATAGCCATCATCTCGTTTTTAAGGAAATAATGTCATGGCATTCTTTTGATGAATGTAAAACGATGAACCAATTATTCCATTATATACTTTATTTCACACATTAGATAACTATTCTCAGAAAAATTGAAACATGAAAATTCAAAATTGACAGAAAACAGCTGATACAAAATAAGATCGATAATGAGGTTTAGCGGACCGAAAATGTAGTTCATTCGTGGGTTTCCAGAGCAGGGTTGAACTGCGGAAGTGGATCGGATGAATTCACTCCGCATTCAATCCGCCATTTTCCATAATCGGCATTAGTTGGTTTTTCTCCAAAACTTCCTTTTTAAACCTCAAACTGTGTAATAAGATTGCATGTTTGATATTGTACTGTTTTAAGTTTGTATTAAGAATGTTGTTAGAGTAGTAGTTTTTGACATATTTAGATATGTAGTTATAAAACGCACTCATCAATGTATTTAAAATGTATTTAAAATCTGTATTAAGCGCCTCAGTTGAGCGTCTACCATTATCGTGACAACATAAATAGTTGGAATAATAAACAACGAATAATTGTGTAAATCAGTAATTTATTTACAATATTTTCATATTTGGGTAGTCGTGGCGTAGTGGGCTAGTGCGTCGACTCCTACGCAGAGGGTGCCAGGTTCGATACCCGAATTTACCACCTTGCATATTTCACGGCTCCACCTCTTTCGAGTCACTGACAAGGCTCAAAGAGTATTTTCTGTCTAGAAAAAGCTTCTCAACTACGCCGTTCGGAGTCGGCATTAAACTGTAGGTCCCTTCCACGCGTGAGAGAATAATAGCACACACAACACGAATGGTTGCTGAGAAGCTAGGCCCTGGCCTTCTACGGGCTGTAGCGCCACCCATATTATTATTATTATTATTTTCAACACTTATTACATTGTGTCCGATTTTGGAAAAATCTAGAAGATATCGTTAATTTTGGAAAAATTTAGAAATTTTAGAATTTAACGTCATGTCAGACGACCGGTTACCGAAGGAATTTGATTGCACAAACGTGGCAAAGGAATGGCGACAATGAAGAAATAAATTTTTGATGTACATGCAGACAACAGACAAGGACCAAGGAGCGGAATCGAAGAAAATTGCAACACTTTTGTGGTTGATTGGTCGTCAAGCCTGTGAAATCTATAACACATTGTTCCCGAATGATGGTAAATGGAATACTTGGACAAGAAAATGTTGCTGATCAAAATACTGTTGTCAATCAGCGTACATTAAATGATGGTTTGATGGCATTTGATGAATATAACATTCCAAAAACGAATTCGACGATGGAATCATTCAAATTTAACAAGATTTTACAAAACGAAAAACAGCCATTTGCTGAATTCGAGACTGAACTTCGTAAACAAATTCAGTTTTGTGAGATTAATTGCAAATGTGATTGTGGAAAGAAAATAAAGTATGAAGAATGCATGTTGAAAGAAAATAAAGTATGAAGAATGCATGTTGAAAGAAAATAAAGTATGAAGAATGCATGTTGAAAGATCGAATGATCATTGGTGTAGAAGACAAAAAATTGCAATTGAAACTGTTGGATGGCAAGGAGGAGCCATAAAACAAAGTAATTGAAATGTACAAAACGTATGAAGAACCCAAAGAAAATAAGGTTATGTTGAACACCAATAACCTTCCAACTGTCTGCAGCGTTGCTGAACATCCAACAGAAACAGTCGATGCTGAACACGTGGTTCTTACAATTGTGGCAGTGACTTCACAGCAAATCATTTACAATCGTGAAAAGCCAAGGATATAAATTGACGGTCATGTGGACGCAAGAGTCATTTCCAACGTTTTTGCTTCAGAGGGCTAGCAAATTATCCACAATAATGGAGACCGTAGACGGGACAACACCAACAATGGAAAGCAACACCAATACTCAGTATTTTCAAAACTTATTACAGGTAACTCTGTGGTTATGGTTCCTCTTTAACAAATCCATCTAAACTATTGCAAATCACTTTTCACACCAATCCTGCATGAACACTTTCTGATGAAGAGTAAGCTCATAAATGTAACTCTCCACTTTCCCTTGATTGTGACAACAAAGGGGTCTTGTAACAATCACTGCTTGAATCGTTCCTTGTATCGTGGGCGAAAACACACATTAAGTCAGAACACACACCAATCCAGGCGACCTTCCGACTTGAAGCAGCATCTCAAAGAAATCGAGATATCCCTTGAATTGTCATCGTTTCGTTCCTTTCAAGGAGACAATTGTGTGGTGCTTCTGCCGCCTCCAAGCAACGAGTCCACCTTCGTTCGCAATAAGACCTGTCTGAACTGAATTTACAAATTCCAATCGAATCATTACAATGAAAGCATTGAAAAAGTACTGGGTCCTCAGACAGGAATCCTTTTTCAGAGGGACACAGGTTTACCTTGCTCAAGATATGTCCAATGTCATGGGAGTCGTTTCATCCGATAAATCTGCCCGAGGCCCGGCAATATTGTAGTCTTTCACTTCATGAATCAGGTGAAATATCGAATTCGATAACTCATCGGGCACAGACTGTGTGTGTGTGTGTGTGACGAATCTCTCGGACATGCATTAAATTAAAGTCTCATTTCGCCTCGCCTATTCAGGTTGTTCTTGAATAATTTTCCTTTTTAAGGATGCACACGTGTGTATCCCCTCGTTTGTCGAAATCTAATATCCATTTCAGCAAACAGCAGCGCATGGTTCACAGTAATTGTATCAGTTGTCGCTCATTGCGTCCACGTTGTTTGCCATTTCGCATGGATTTGCTCTGTTTTTCCATTTACAAGGACACAACGAAGCGAAAATTGCAATTTCGTGTCCTTTTGAGTATGTGCGGAGCAGTGTCGGGCGTGCTCTGCCAAGCCAAGCGACGGACGACGACAGTTTGTGCAAGGATCACCGTATAAGTTTTCTCTCCACCACCATTACCTCCGCCGCGCCGACCGTCGCCGTCATCGATGAAGGACCAAACGAAATAAGATACTTCAACCGCATGCATGCGCGGATGCCTGTGTACGTGTTGCGAGTCTTTTCTCGTTAAACGGAAGGTTTGTTCCTTTTTTTTGTTCGCACAAATGCATTTATTCGATGAATTTTGAGCTTAAATTCGCATAAAGTTTGCATATCCCCCCCACCCCCCTCTGACCAAAGTGCTTCTGCATGTGAGTGCACTGAGATCGTGTGGCTTCCCTTCACTTTAACCCAGGAGAGCGTGGGGGGTCATGTTTGGGGCGGTGGTGGTGGAGGCATTAAACAGGGAATGAACTTATTTTTTTGTTCTCCCGAATTTTTTCTCTTGTGTTCTCAGTGATATGCTCGTATGCATGTCGGGTGTCCTTCGGAGGCAGACAAGCGTTCTCGTGTGCAAAACAGGTGGACGTCGCTTGGACAACTGCCAGGGCTGGACAGGGCCACTGTTTGGAGGCTGTCCGGCATGCGAAGCAACAGCATCATGTGGAAAATTTATTCATGAGTGAAAATAAAATTTGTGAGCTTCAGTGTATCTGCTCGTCTGTGTGTGTGTGTGTGTGTGTGTGTGTTGAGCTGTTTTCATTGCATGCAACGATGAAAATTGATTGTCAAGCACATTAAGGTGGTTCTGCATGATGCTGACTCTGGCGCCGGGGAGCGTGCATGTTTCTGTTTGCTTTTGAGAAACACCGAGACTCTGGCATGTAATAAGTTAGGGTGTACTGTTTTGTGGTTTAACATGCAACAGAGTGAACTCTGAGCGGATAGTCCTGATTGAATTTGTCATACTCTGTGCCTTCAGTCCGCAAGCATTTTAGTCCAACAGATGAGCAGCTCAAAGGATGGTGACATGTTCTTTATTACTTAGTCGAGCGCACTTAAGATGATATGGGAGGGAGGGAGCTGACATCAGCTGGCACCTCCCTGATGAATACGACCGCATTTTTACACGGACTTTTAAAAGTAATCAAAGTCGGATTGCGAGGCCATTCCCTGGTAGATGACAGTCGTTTAATGCTCACAAACGGCAGTACTTTGCTCATAATGTCACGTAATAAGTCAGTGCTTGCTTGTGTGCTTGTGAGGACATCACAAAGTCATAATAACTTGACAGATGTCAAAGTTGACATTACAAGTTTTCAAACAGCCGAGCACTTGACCGAAGTTGAAATGTCCTGTCAAAGTCGCGACGTGCAAAAAGTTTCACGATTGCAGCTTGCAAAGTTTCCTTCGCAACGACACACAGTGGGGCAAGCCCGAAAAAAAATTTAAAAAAAAACTACTAATTTTGGCTGTGTTTGATGGCTTATTGTTGAAGAAAACAGTGCTTTTCAGTGACATTCGATGATCCGTAGTGACACTGGGAGGCTCAGGTAGTTGTAACTTTGTGTTTCACCCAAAAATTGCCCGTTTTCAAGAATGAAAGTAAATCAATGAAACTTCCCAGGTTTTCACTTCATATATTGAGGAAATGGGGAAAAATACAACGTCCCCTAATATTTATGATTTTTCGCCGTAAAGAATTATTATTGATAGAAAGGGAAGACTGACTAGACTGTGTGACTCCTCCGAACTTCGGCCATGGCTTGAAATTTTGTGAAAGTCTATATCCATACCTAAATCGACTGGATGGCGCAGTTGGTTGAGTGCCTGCCCCCGGTTATCGGGGTCTCCGGTTCGAGTTCCAGTGATGGCGCAGTTGGTTGAGTGAAAGCTAAATTAATACGCTTTTATCTGATTTTCGAACCTGGTCCAGTCACCATTTGCCGTTGAGATCAAATCAAACGGCTCTATCACTGGAGTGGTCAATCAGTGGTAGTAGTCTGACTGTGGGTATCACAATGGACCAACATGGTCTAAGTGGTGAATGCACTAGCAGCCCCCCTACTTAACCTAAACCAACCTATATTCGCTCTTATAAACTTTATTGACAGCTGTGGAAATTAGGCCATAAAACCTAGGAACTTCGGGCATAAACTCAGAGAATGGAATGCCGAAACCTAATAACCCAAAAAATGGATACCGGAAGAGGAAATGATTTGGAGGACATTCCCATATTGAAAGTCCGGCCCTTGTTTCTGTATCAATTATATTACATTCTTTATCAGTATTTTTATCGCAAAAATAGTTTACATCATAAAACAAACAGTTCTCTTCTTGTATATTTTTTTTCTAATTCTGATAGAATTTCACATCCTGACAAAAAAAAATGAATATTTTTTCCCGCTTTTTGGCCATTCTGTCCCACTGTGCGCCATATCAACTTTGTTTGAAACAATTTTCTCAATTTGCCCGTCAATTCAAACTGGTTTGAGGATAAATCATTTCGCTACCGCCGGCGAAATGTACGCACAAGTTGACATTCAAGAGCACTTCACTGTTGGTGTAGGGGACGCTCGACTGCCAATTCACATTCCCTCGTCCTTCTTCCAATCAAGGTACTGCTTACTGATTAACGTCCCAATGTGTGTACACATGTCTCCACTTAATATTCAAATATTCCAAGGGACTACCCGGCTCAGTGTCCCACTTAAGACTCATTACAAGAATGTTAGAACGGGAGAGACGACCGAATTGCCACTTCTGTGTAGCTGCTAACGTCTACACACTTGGTGGTGTGCAAACATTATTGCCAGCAAGCGAAAGGATATTATATTCGACAAACGGGCTCATAATTAAGGCCAGATGCCTGCGGCTTGATTACAATTTATTGCCAAACTAATATTAGCGTTAATCAAACACAGACTGTTGAAAATAAACAAGCACCTCGTGACCAGGTGCCTGCTAGGTTGGTCTCTGTGCGATGTACAAACAGTCGCCTTGACAAATAATCACTTATAATGCGTGTTTCTGTATAAGGTCTTAAGTGACTGTACAAAGCAAAGTTGAGGGACGCAGGCGAGTCTGCTTACACTTCGGCAACATTGTCTGAACTCCGAATGGAATTAAGAGAGAAATATTCGTTCCCTAAAGTGGATCTTTAAGGAGGATCAACAAAGGCAAGGCAAACTACACACGAGACTATTTGACAAAAATCCTTGTCCGGCAGGGAGTCATCCTGGAATGGTGAAACCTACAAATCTCTCCAGTCTTTCTTCTCCCTCTACTGTGCCCACTCGTAGTTTACTGATTCACTCTAGCACGGTACTTCGGTTCTCCGTTAACTTTTTTCCCGCCTGCCGCGCTTCAGTGTTCCACCAGATCAGCTGTTGTTTTTCTATTGCATTGCATGGTTAGCTGTGAAGCCCATTAGTTCCTCGCGTTCTTTAAAGACACGATTGGGTCAGAAAATCTGAAAACTTTAAGTTATTTACCATTCCCTTGGATTCTTGGATTCCCTTCAAAACCTAATGCACGCCGCCAAACGGGAATAAACGTTCCTTTCATGAATTCATCAAAAAACCGATGCTTTCATTTGCCGTAGTGCTCACAATCAATGCAATTTCCTCTAAACATGATGAAACCGATGAAACCTTCGCCAATATTGATGCACATGCTCGCTGTCCTGCTGAGAGGCTGTTTGCTGCAGGTCGCGCTTTTTCATTTTGACCCTCCAATAGTCCCCGCGCAACACGACTGTGATTCATTTCGAGGATTGCTCCCGTAAAGACATGCGTTCATATCTCGTTCATATCGCCATTTACGCTTCAATTTCGCGTGCAACAAGCCCTCTTTGGGCGATGTAAATGCGTTCCAGGTCGTCGCTGGTGTGTGCTCTAATATCCTCGTCTAGGCAGCGAGGCTATTCAAACCTTCGTTTCCTGTTCTGGCAGATTTGGATTTTGAAAGATACGTGAAATGCATGCAAAAATTAAACAAGTGGACTGGAAGCGTTTAAAGGGGTTTAGATGGATCCATGTGGCTGTGGTCCGCTAACAGACACTGCCAGACGTACACGCAAATACTCGTATCTCATACTAATCTTGTAAATTAAGAAAATTGGATGGTTGTGGAGTCTTCACCTCTTAGACGGCTGTTCGGATAGATCCTAGATTAGGACATATATTATTGAACTCAGACCAGGAAAGACTACAGCACGCATGTACACGATTCCAATTCCCTGTACACTGTCCGTGGTGCGTGAACACCATTACTGTGCAAACAGAGGGGTTCAAATGAATTCGATGAAAAATCCAGTCATGAAGCATTAGAAGAAGGAAGGATTGCCGTTTGATTAATCAGTGACTTTTTGAATGAAATCCAAAATTCAAAAATATGCGTTTGTTTCAGTCATTTTGTGTATATGATTCAGGCATAAAATGCGACCCATTCCATCTTGATAAAAATTCCCGAGGTTTTTGGCGTCAAACGCAGACTGAATGACGCAGCCTGATTAACATTTCTACAATGTCTATTAATAGAAGGCAGTTGAAGAAATTACTTGTGCTTTACAAGTTACTGCGCGGGAAGTAGTAAGAGTCACTGACTTATCAAACGACCTCTAGAAGGAATTCAAAAGACCGCACGTTTTTACAACTAGACGATTGTCTGAAACAACATTGCAATCGCAAGTACTACAATATGTCATTATTCTACTGAGCGTGTATAATCTTGCTACGTTCAAGTACCACGTTACGAACATGCTTAAGACTATACAAAGCTTTGAGCTTTGCAAAAAAAACTCATGTTAAATAATAACATGAGTCTCAACTGTTAACTTATAAATCATTGAGTTATTCAAATATTGTATTCTCTCGTTTCGGTGATCGAAATTGGCCCGACTTGAAGTCAAAGGTAAACGGATTTCCGTTTTTTGCCAATATTTCATGTGCTGTTTTTCCACTATGTTTGCTTTTTGTTGTAGTTATTGCCTGAAGTGTTATCAATTATAAGGTGAAACTACCAAAAGGATATTGCGTAATATTCCTTACAACCGATCCAAGGTACAAGACGTGATTGTGCCTTGGTCCGAAAAAAAATATAATAATTTAAAGGTGATTTAGTGACAACGTTAATTTCTTTTGATAAAAAGTAAAAACTGGTACTACTATAATTTTATTTCAAAAAGCGAGATCAGAACTTTATCTTAACGTTTTTGTGCTTGATTAAAATTTCGTATATCAAAAAATAGTGTTAACACTAGTTTATATTTAGTTTTGCGATGCTTATCTGACGTTTGGTGTCAATTTGACATAATTTTTTATAGAGCCGATTGTTGAGTAAAAAAAACCTATAATACCCCGGTTTGTTGCGAAAAATGTTCATTTGCGATGAAGTACATCGTGTTTCTCGAGTAGAATAAAACGATGTTCCGTACAGGTTGGTCTCACGCACATGTCACAGCGAACACTGTGAACTTTTGGAGTTGGTTTAGGAGTTCGGGGGTACATGTGACATCTACACCGTTTTTTTGTGGTTGGCTGATGAACCAATGTGCATTGCGACCGATGTCAATGCTTGTGGTGATGTCAATGGAAAGTTCGAGCAAGAGGAGTACGGTACGGTGAAATCGACGAACTTGGATCTCGCACACGATGAAAAACTTCCGTCGCATGTATACCATATGGAGTTACCTTAGCTTTGATGTTGTCTTCACGTAAGCCCTCTTTCAAGTCCAACAAAACAATCCTTGATGGAAACTTTTCATACTCTTGTTCTATCCAATTGAGTGAAGATCAAAAAAGCCGAAATGTCAAGAATGTTGTAGAACAACGTTAGTGGCCATTGGTTGGTCGTGGGCTTACAACGATAAGTGCCAACCACCTGGTCGAGAGTGTCGACACCAGCTTCGTTTTATTGTAAAATTGAATTATGATAGGCTTTTTTGCCTGGTCAGCTGGATCGAAGTGGGCGGCCTCATGATACGTCGAAAACAAAGTTACGAAGCGATTTTTCCTGGGCTCGTATGACAACATCGTGACACGATCTGCATGATTAAAGACGATTTCAGTATGCACCACTGGTTTTCGTTTCATTTTAATCAGCGCTGACGGCATCTCCTTGCGATTTTTCCTTTTCCTTCCTGGTGCCGGCAATCGTCATTTGCTGCTTCTTCGGCTCGAGTGCCAAACTATAAGATGTAAAAACTTGTCCGTTCATTCCTAAAAATGAAAAAGAATCACAGATAAGAGAAAAGTAAAGGCATGCACTCGAAGAAGAAATACCTTGCCACAAATCCAGAACAACACGTTGATTGATTTCTGCCGAACAGTTTTTTGTCACGGCCAACGTAGACTTCAATATTGTTGGCATAAAACGATCCTGCGTCGATCAAAATCCAAAATTTGATGTCATACTGTCCAGGCTTGGATGAAATGTACTGTCGAAAACTGCATCGTCCACGAAATGGCAGCAGTTGCTCATCGACGGTCAGAAATTTGTCGGGCACATACATAACTTTCCAGCGCTGGACCCACAGATCAAACAAATCGCGAATTGGCGCAAGTTTATCGCCTACACTGGGCTGAACATTATGTCGAGTTTCTCGGTTATCTAATCGTATCGGTTGGCTAATACCTCGAAAGCGAATAAGTGACATTGTTCCTGCGAAAACGAAGTGTCACAGGACTCGTGCGAAGAACCTTATTTGAAGGTTTAAACACATTGTGTCAAATTGACACCAGATATGTAATAACCAAGATAAAGTATTACAGAGGTAGCCGACTTCACAGCTGATTGATTTTTGACAGATATTCATGAATTGTTGCCGGTTATTCAGGAAATCACGTAAATGCCGTCCTCTGATTGGTCAATTTGGTTTATGAATATGTTATAAAAAACAGTTGTCAAAAATCTTAAGGGGCAAGAGAGGTAGACGTCGGGCATCTCTGTAATACTTCATTTCTGGTAATAACTCTTTTACAAGCCTTCAGAGCCCTCTGGCGACAAATATTTTTTTTTACGGAAACTAGACGAGAAAACAGCCCCGTGAGCCGCGAGCGTTTGGCAACAGCACTACAATTATTAGGACTTTTACTTGTTTGAAAAAAAGTTTGTCAAACTGACACTAAATATAGACTAGTGTTAAATAAAAAACTTCTCTTTAACTAAAAAAAAAATACTTAACAGAGGACTGCAGTTTTATTTAATTATAAAATTAAATCACAAATTTATCACTTTTTTTGGCCAACTTAATGAGCGTTGTAATATTGAGAGAAGAGTCATTATCAAGTTCAAAATCCTTTTGGGACTCGCCTTTAGGTGCCTATTTATACCTAATTTTGCTTAAGAAAATCTAATAACGTGTTCCTTGGACCGGCCCAAGCTAACACCACTTTAGCCCGAAAAAAACATAATTTTTAAGTAGTACTTAAAACACATACAGTCAGTGTAAAAAGTCTGCGTACATTACCACCCTTTCTAGAAAAATAGCTAAGACGCTTATACTTTTATCGAAAACAATAATTTTTTCACTGAATAATGTCATCATAACATAAGTGTTTTCTAATTCCCCACATTCGGGAACTCAACAGATCTCAATTCTTGGAAAATACCACTGAAAATGGCGCACAAAAAGTCTGCGTACAATTATGTTTAAGGCAGACTTTTTGCCCGAGAATTTCCAATTCCGGTCCATTTTTCGCTTCAATCTATATTTTCATTCTCTTCTTTCATTCAGTCGAGCGCTTGAATTACCTTAGAGCTTATGTATTATCATTATTTTCTTCACTTTTAAGAGTTTTTTTAAATTAAAATTATGAACAAGGAATTATTAGCGGATATTCGAAAATTAATAGTAAAATTACGTTCGGAGGGTAGAAGTTTAAGAGATATTTGTGAAACCATTGGTAAACCACATTCTTCCGTTCAAAGAGTTTTAGAAAACTGCGCACAAACTGTAAATTTTACTTCGAAGTACAGATCTGGACGCCCAGCAGTACTTACAGCCAGAGAAAAACGGTCAGTTTTGACTGAAGTAAAAGCAAATCGAAGAATAAGTGCTCCTAAAATAGATAAGATAATCCAAGAGAAGTTTGAAAAGTCGGTTAGTTGCTCTACCGTTGGAAACACCCTAAGAGAAGGAGGTTATCATGGACGACCCGGAAGGAAAAAAAACTATATTTTTCAGAAATCAACCGAAAAAAGCGTCCTTTTTTTGCCAAGAAGAATACAATAGGCAAGCAAGGAAGATTCTGGAATAGTGTATTATTAGGTGTGTTTTTTTGCAAGCGTTTATACGCTTAATTTTCAATTTGCATGTAAAATACACTAACAACAAATCCTATATCCGCTTAAGTTACTCATCATATCTATCGCCGCTTATGAAATAAGCGCGGATAAAAACACACATTATTTTCTGTGTGGTCATTCCTGAATTTATTCATTCATTCATTAAGTTGGTGTATGTGGTTTACGAGATTAGGATTAGGCTCCATTTTGTTAATACATTTGTAGGTGTGGTTGATGTATTAGATAATTTTTAATTGTTTTGGCATCCATAAGTATGCAATTTTTGTTATACCCAGAGTGTCTCTGCTATATATTCCGTTTAGGTTTCGTAAACGATTCTTTTTACATGATAAACATTTTTTTATTTTATAATTATTAAGTGTTTTTGCGTTTAAAGTGATGGTCATGCTACACAGTCACAAAACGAAGATTGTGACTATCAAAGATCAACCATCACCTTCCACGACTACACCCCTGACTGCTTAGCAAATGTCATAAATGTCGTCGGTGCGGCCAAGATTTTATGATGAATCATTAAGCGCCGATGATCGTTTTTTGTGCACTTCTAAATTAAGCGTATATTCGCTTGCAAAAAAACACAGCTATTTTCAGACGAAAGCAAATT
Organism: Eristalis intricaria; assembly: GCA_964034865.1. NCBI lineage: Eukaryota > Metazoa > Arthropoda > Insecta > Diptera > Syrphidae > Eristalis > Eristalis intricaria. The sequence continues at coordinate 139,256,841 of OZ035873.1, forward strand.
TTGCATATTTGGATTAAATGGGCGCGGTATTGTGGAGAATTTCCAACAGTTTAACACGGTGGAGGCGAGGTCATGGTATGGGGCCAGCAAATGGCGTTGGAAAGCTTGGAATTTATTGAAAGTACAATGGATGGATTCCAGTATTTAAACATAATAAAAAAAATATCCGTGAAAGTGCCAGCAAACTAGGCTTGGATGATCATTTCATATTTCAACACTATAATGATCCCAAGCATTTTTCTTACATTGTAAAGCTTAGGCCACTTTATAATGTTCTAAAGCAGTTGCATACACCTCCGCCTTCACCAGACCTTAATCGCATAGAACATTTGTGGGAGTTGTTGGACCGGCGCATCCGTCAACACAACATATCGTCCAAAAATATGCTCAAAGAAAAACTGCTTGAGGAATCTTCCAAAATAACTCCTGAAGATACGCGAAACGCTTAGTAAATTCATTGGGAAAACGACTGACGATCATATTCAGAAGAGGGTACCCCACTAAATATTGAAATATTTTTTACTATATTTTTTTTTCCTTGTTTTCGTTTAGTTTTAAATGGTGTATGCAGACTTTTTGGGTTTTGTTTTTTGACGTTGGGTAACTTCAATCCGCATTTAACGAAAACTAAGTCAGTTACTTTGTTTTTTGTTTTTGAATTATTTAATTACTATTGTCTTTAATTAACTCAATAAAGAAGATTTAATTTGTTTGATCGATTTGTTCGTTTTTTCATATTAATTAAAGTTACATGCTTTGTACGCACTGACTTTTTGCACTGACTGTATCTACGACAAAGTGTTCCTACCAAGAGATAATCAATACGCCGACCGAATTGTATTAAAGTTTCGGAAAGAGACTGAAAATTTAGCTCTACACAGCTTCAGGAAAGAGATAAAAAATTAAACTAAGTTTATATATTTTTTCTCAGTTCAGAAAGAAACTGAGAAGAGGAATTAACAGAGGAGCAACATTTCACAGAAGAAATATTTTTTATGGGCTTTGTAATTTTCTCAAAATTTAGCACTCGAACCAAGGTACAATACTTTCCCCTTCATATATGTCACACCACACTAGTCTTAAGACACTCTTTAACAGCTCAACACACATTCGAATGCCCATATACCCATACGGTTTCAGTTAACTGTTTACATCATATTCCCTGTCTCTTCTTACAGCACTGTTTCTTTTTATTCACACGAATTAACTCTCATCACATGCAAGTGATCATTCCGGACTTCTTCATTTTTCCATCTTAAAAGGCAACCAAGTCACTTCATGCAATAGGGAGCTTCTTAAACGTCAGACCAGAAAAGAAGAAACTGACTCCGTCAAGTAAACTTGCACGCACACCGATTTACGTTCGAGATTTCCAACCGAAAGGTGTCATCGAATTTATTTCTTATCTCAGGGAAGTTCCAGAAACATGATGTCAAACAAATGTCATAATCTATTGACACTTCTCCCTCCAATCGACATTTCTCTCCGAAAGAAGTTGATTGAATTTATGTGTCAACATGTAGGATCACTGACGACCAACACCTTGTCAACATTCTGGTTGATAGGTTTGCATTTGTTGATTGATTTTCAAAATTTTCTCACTGTGTCATTTTACATGCGACATTTTGAATCTTGAGTCAAACAGGAAGTTGTAATGTAACAGACTGAAAAAAGGAGCTGCACTCAATGGTTCGTCATCCCTAACGCAAACATTGAGACTTTAATCAAGTGATGGTTGGAATGTCTTCAATGCGCTTCATTTTATTGATTTTTTCGAGAAATCCAGCTGCAATGTCATTTCTTTTTGAAGTTTAAAATACGGGGAATACTGCCTTGACTCGGGAGTCGATGCCTGATATGATCGAATCGATACAACCCACCATCAGCCGATGATTGATTTCGTGTGCTATCCTCATAATTAGTCTTATTAGGCGTTTGACTATGGCTACAAGGCTAGTGTCTACATCTGAGAGATGTGCTGTGATGATGTGGACGTTCTCCTATTCTTGATCGCAAGGTACGTGGTTTAATCTACTCCAGACACCATGAACCCGACCGAAACTCTTAAGCGGCTCTTTTTAAATTGAATCGTGTAAGTCCTGCTTTATCTGATACGAGTATGGCTAAAATGCTAAGGTCATCTTGGAAGAAGCAGGGGGTGTTGTTAACGAGGAGGTTGGGGTAGCTTCATAGCCGCCTTGACGATCGACTCGACAGACTTACACCATGACAGCTCGCCTAGGATGAAGGGACGCAACTCAGCGATAACGCTCCGAGCCATCATGTCATACCATGACTGCTTCACATGTTGCCGTGGTAAAATGTCCGTGGTTTGTGCTGCCTATCACGTAAATGAGAGAGTTGGCGGGGAGACTGGTATGAATACGTCAACGATGGTGGAAGTCTCAGAAACGAAGCAAATCCTGACGAAACCTGACGATGATAAGACTCCCACGATTAAAATGTCTCCTCCGGGAATGGGTCTTCAACTGAGAATCCAAGGAAGAAGTCAGGTGCATGATATTTGGTCAAGAAATAAGGATTGTGCTAATAAGTGACTAAGACCCAGTGATTCGGACGAGGTGGAACATGAAAACCATTCGTCGGGAATCGAATCTATACTTTCAGGCGGTCGACGCCCAAACTCACCACGTCACAGCAGTTGCCAACCCAAATCATTGTCTTCCGAATTTAGAAAGTCGTTTACAGTCGTTTACATATGCCTTCGCCCGCACTATTAAGCCTCAAAACGAGTACTTCTTCTCCGTGTTAGAGCTCTTCGGAAAGAGGTACAACCCGAGTGTGGATTGAACCTAGGAGTGTGCAGACTTACAAATATATGACGACTCTTAATGGCGAAGATTCCACATTCTATGTGAACATTAATCATTAATCGCCTGCAAATCCCATCATTTTACTCAACATATGCAGTTGCTCAATCTGAGGTTATGAGTTCTGACCGAACTTCGGCATATCATGTACCAAGCCCCACCTTAAAGCCATTCAGATTCCAGGATCCAAGAGCCTTTCGGGGTACATCGTCCAGTCATACACTCAATCACTCAAATCACGTCTAGGACTGTCGAAAAATGAAAAAAAAGAAACACCCTCACAGCAGCAGCATACGTGTGGATTCATGGATCTTCCTCCTTTACGCAGGACCCTCCATGCGGGACTGTGGATAAAAAACGCATCCGCTCCTCACTAACTCGTTCATCCGTCTGTCACGACAAAGGCTAATGCGACTTTTTTGACTTTTGGCGATGATGGCCCGTCCACCGGACATGCAATGTGCAATGTCCTCAAAATGAACTTTGACTGCGGACTGCAAACGCAGCGCTTCCGCTCGATGGACAGTCGTCCTCGCTACCATCGGGGCTATAACAACCAGAATGGAATTCTTCAACAACTTAATTACCGTGTCGTTCCTTGTGTCCTTTGGCCAGAGCACCCAAATTCCCCATTCGTGCCTGCGTTTCATGAACCACAGTTGTGCACATGGAAATTGTGTTCTTTTTGTGCATTTCATCTGCGTGGCTCTTAGAAACACCATCCGCCTTCGGAATCTTCAATTCAGGTGCAGTCCCATAAATTGTTGTTGTCTTGTCAGCTAGGGGTTGCGGGTCACGTGAAAGGAGGATAAGCGGATGTGTGTTCGTTCCTTTTCTTCTCCGCCACTCTGCCAATGCATCTGATATCCGTGCAACATTTCCTCAGACAAGCACACTGCAGAGATGCTTCCTGTTTCCCCTCTCCCCTCGTGTGTATCTATTTGCTTGTGTATCTCCCATGGATCTAATGGATGTTTTTATCTTCTCTTTGCAGATTTACTCTTCGTCGCATTATCACAGCGGGAATAGTGCTGATCCGAGGATACCATTAATTGCGCCTGTGTTTGGTGAGTTAATTAATTTCTGCCCCCCACAGCACTCCCCCACACAGCTGCGAGAGGGAATTTCCTTTGCCACCTTTGAAGCGAAAATTATAATTGCCTCCGGCATCAGGCACTCCTACAGTGTTTCCTTCGTGACGAGATGTTTGATGGAAGCTCTCTACAGAGCCGGGGAGACTGGGAGAGAGACTTAATTGACTCGTTAATCCGACCTCTTCGTATGATAATCGCATCATTTGAGGCAATGCCTCGTAGTCATCTGCCAGTGAATGGATTTGTTTGTATGCTTTTCAATTATGCTCTTGCGGCGGCTTCAAGGGGCCTTCTTGGGGTCACCATGAATACACGGTCGCGGTGGTATGTGTCAAGAGCTGGTGAGCATATGATGCTCTCTGTGGTGTATCCTTTGATGGGACTGGCGCGGACATGAAACGACCATACGCCCGGTCGGTGAACAATGACTGGCAGTGTTCTCTGTGTTGACCTGCCAGTGTGGCAGGTTGATGGATGAGATAGGAAGTGGATATGATTACAATGGCAGCTTTCTGCAAGAATCCCAGCTGTTGCAACCTGATGGGATGTGGGATAGCGTGATGTCCTGGGTGTCTTGCGTGCGTCGTGATGTCAGCGATACAAGGCGGTTGTGATTTGTGGGCACTTTAAAGGTTGAATCTGGAAATTTCTATTAGTCCACAGATTTAGGATTTGTCCACTAATCGAGACCTGAGAAGGTTTTAACTGCACGCAATTGGGGTATTTTTTTATACGATTTTGACGAGTTTCACGTAACTTGAGAAATCATCCCTTAAAAAACTCACCCCTTTACAACGTCTACATTATTCAGCTGTAAGACGAATATCAATATTCTGTGGAAAATGTAGTCAGAATGAACCATCTGAGACCAGCCAAACCTTTTTTCAACTAATTTCAAAAGATCAGCGAAATAAGATAAAGTCCAGCTGTTACAACATCCATATATACATTTATGCACTCTCTCTTTATGACCAACTGGTATGCATTACCGTTAAAATGACGAGCCAAATAGAAAAAGCACAGAATAGGTGAAGAGTATGTTGGTAAGGCTTACAAACAGGTAACTAACGGTGTAGGTTGCAACACGTTACATCTTAATAACATTAATATGATATGTAGCGCCACCCCTACTGCCCGTAGAGGGGCCAGGGCCAAGCTTGTCAGCAACCACTCGTGTTGTGCGTACTCTTGTTCTCTCCCGAATGAAAACGACCTGCAGTTTTATGCCGACTCTGAAGGGCCAAGTTTGAGAAGCGTTTTCTAGAAAGTTATTACTCTGTGTGCGTTGTCTGTGACTCGAAAGAGGGGGGACCGTGAAAATTATTCTTGTACCGGCTGTTACAAATTACCCCGAGGGAATGTTACAACTTGCCCCGACGTGGAATTTTAAGCAAAAAACAAAATTTGCAAAAAATGTACACACGATTGAAACCAAAATATAACAACGTGATACCAAAAACCAATACTATAGCGCTTTCGTGTGGAAAGCGAAAAGTAAACAAAAATAAGAAAGTTACAAAACTGCCTTTTTGGGCGCCCATCGTTGATCTCTCATCCGTGAGGCGAAATGAGAAATTGAAGCAGATAACATTTTTCTCTTTTATGTGCATTTCACGATTAGAGGAACATTGTTTTTATTTTTTTTTGCTGTAACTTCTTACCTCTGTTACTGTTACTCCCGCTCTCCCCTACTTGGCTTGGCTAGATACCGGTCACAAGGTCGGAAGCAGTGATTCAAAACTGGACCTTCCGAATGGACCTCCTAGAACGTAGTCGCGGGAGAAAAAATTAGACGAAATTATATTCAAAACGCTAATTGCAGACATTGTTCTGTCAGACCCCAATAATGTTTCCAGTATCCGAATTGGGCTAATTGAGGCGGACCTGGGCCTAGCTTCTCAGCAACCACTCGTGTTGTGCGTGCTATTCTTCTCTCACGCGTGGAAGGGACCTACAGTTTAATGCCGACTCCGAACGGCCAAGTTTGAGAAGCTTTTTCTAGACAGGAAATACTCTTTGAGCATTGTCAGTGACTCGAAAGAGGTGAAGCCGTGAAATATGAAAGGTGGTAAATTCGGGAATCGAACCTGGAACCCCCTGCGTAGGAGTCGACGCACCAACCCACTACGCCACGGCGACCTGTGTTTTTCTTAGCATTGAAAAAACAGGTCTTAATTAATAACACATTATGTCAGTCCTTGACAGCCAGTCCTTCAACGACGTCCGGCCATCGTCGAGGAAACAACGAGAATGACTAGAATACACATTTTTCGAGTTCAAGTAATTCACCTTCGCGGTCACCTGCAGTTACTCTTGTCCCCTCCAAGGACAATGTGAGCGACCTTCGCAGGAACAAATGATTATTGCAGAAAGGGGAATCGCCTTGTACAGGCCGGAAAAATCCCTGGCAGTGAGGGACGGATATGTAACGATTCCGTATGTGTACACGCCGGTCGGCTTTATAAGGAGACAACTAGAAGACTACGCCCTGGATAGAGCCAGAACTCGATGGCTTGGTCCGAGAACATCAAGGGCTCTACAGTCGACAGAACTGAGCAAAAACAGATCAGCATCATTGGTCGCTTTCAGTCGCCAGGATATACGCATACTGACACGAATTATTTCCGGGTTCTATACCATACATTCCATACATTCTCCGTAACGACTTTTGCAGAAGCTGCAGAGATGAGAAAGGAACAGAATCTATCCCACAGCTATCGACTGGATGGTGCAGCTGGTAGAGTGCCTGCCTCTGGTTAGCGGCCGGGGACCCCGAATCCCAGTAAAAGAAAAGTTAATACGCTTTTATCTGGTTTTCAAATCTGGTCCAGTCACCATTTGACATTGGGATCAAATGAACGGCACTATCACTGGACTGGTATGTTAGTGCGGGTATCACAAGGGACCAACATGGTCTAAGTGTGCTGGTGAATTCACTGGCAGCCCTCCTACCTATCCTAACCTATCCCACAGCTGCACTTACTAGGAAAGCACTTCTGCCGACGAAAGCACTGCCTTCTGCATAAACCTGGTGTCGAACTGATAAACCTCAGATTCATACTACATATGTCCATCTGGGTCGTTCTAGGACTAAAACAGATCTCAGACTTTGCACTTGTCGCACTTCCACTCATTTACCCCCTACTTTGGCCATCATCCAACAAACATTCACTCACAAAACTCATAAAGTGACCCACCGGCCATTGTTGCCACACTCTAAAGCACTCTAAGGCAAAATGCTTGAACAATTTTCACTTCAAAATGAAACAACCAGAATTATTTCACACGATAAGCTTGAAGTGCCTCGACTCGGGCAAAAGCAAGCAAACAAAGCACACACCCCCAGAACTCACAGCTCGTAAGTGTCACTGCAATGATTGCCTCCTGCCTCTATCCAATTTGCATCCGTCGCAGTCGCCCTCCATCTTCAGGACACTTCTGATGAAAACCAGGCCAATATGTTACCCGTCCAGCAGCAAGGACGACCGAGTACATCCATCGCCCCCTTTGTGAAACAAACTTATTAAGCCCACAGATTTGTCAGAGTCCTCTTCGAACACATTTGCACGCCCTGAGGAATTTTACATGCAAAAAAGGGAACACCACTCACAATGCATTATAAATGTCTCCCAATAAAACCACATGTACATATATATTCACAGCGGAGGAAACGGCCAGAAGGGAGAGTGGGAAAAACAACTTCAACAAAAGTCTTCTCTTGGCTTTTTATTTATTTTTTTTTTTGTTTCTGGTCCCTGCAGCTATGTAAACCCTTGATAACATCATGTTACACAGCTCAACAATGTCACTTGTGATTTGCTGGCCTCGTTTCGCCCTTTTGTTGTATTATCCTTGGCACTTTTTTTTTCTACTCCTTCTTCAGTTTTGTCGTGCTCCCTTCGGCCGGAGCACCCGCGAACCATGCCACGTTCGCCAGCGTGTACGGCACCCTTTTGGGGCAGGACTGCTCTTTGTGGGTCGCCGTTTTAATTATTCCACATCATGTCCGCCTCGAGCTAGAGATAATGATAAACAATTATTGCGACTCCTTTGATGGGTCGCTAAAAAAGTGCATCCGGCACATACATTTCATGACAACTTCACTAGAACTTCCGCGATATTGATTCCTCCTCTTTCTCTGTGTTAACATCTCATCTCAGTTTGTTCGCCTTTTGCGTCGACAACTCGGTGGATTTTGAGAATCGAAGTGCAATGCACCTTGTCCTGCAGGACATTGCCGCATGTTTTTAACGTTCGTCATTTGTTTGCGTCGGCACAAACTTTTCTCATTAAGCGGGAATATTTTTGGGTTTTCCGGTCTCAAAGTCGAGACATTATTTTCGACTGTCCCAGCAGATCGTTTGTAAAGCTTTGATGCGTATGCCCCGGCAACGAATCAGAGAATTGAGTCCATTCCTTGATCTGACGTTGTTAGCGTGAGTGCGGCACGCAATGGCATTGGTCACACATGTGCCATACCATCAGTTTCATCCTTTTTTCCATTCTGTTCGACAATTTTGTTTAGCAACACAATGGGCACGGTGTTTCCTTCTTTCTGTTTGCAATACAGGATAAAGGACATCTTGGCCATGATGGGCGGTGAACAGCCGTAATTACAGGGGGGAAGTCGGAGTTTTGATTTGAAAAAGAAACGTGATTGTCGTCTCAGTGGGAATAATCCGTCACGTGTGGTGCTTAGACCGAGGACCATTGTGAAGGGGCGATTTTGAATTAATACGTTGTTTAGATACGCATTCTTTTTGAGAAGAATGAAGCCATCCTCTTGAATGCCGTCTGTTTCGGTTCGTAGTCTCGTGTTGAGAGCAGTTCAAGGACCTTCTTGATAGTACTCATGTCAAATAATCGTGCATATGGTATTATTTACTGTTTTGTTACCGTCAGCTGTTATGCGTTTGTTTTTATAAGACTGTGTGTACCCGGCAAAACTTGTTCACAGACACGGGAGAAGCATCAGATAAAAAACGCTGTCAGATGAAATCAAGGGACAAGGGAAGTTGACATTGGCTATCCCTATTCTTTCTTATCACTGTTAATAATGCCACACACAAATCTAAGCACACTTTATATATTCAACTAAATGAATGAACGATGTCGATGTTTGACAGTTTTACCGTCGATGTATCGGTAATTTCATGAACGAAACATCGATATTTTGCAAACATCGATATATCGTTTGCCTCCCTGTCTACAGCACCCACTCGTGTTGTTGTCACACGAAGGGACCTGCAACTTTATGCCGACTCCGAACGGCCAAGTTGAGAGGCTTTTTCTAGACAGTTATTACTCTTTAAGCATTGTCAGTGAATCGAAAAGGGCGGGGCCGTGAACATTTTTTTGGTACTACCGGGAATCGAACCCACCAGTGAGGTTCAGTCGCGTAGCTTCTTAGAACTTAAGAAAACATCGAGGTGCCAACTGGCATTCACGCACTTATTAAAGTGTGTTTTATTTTTGCGTGTTCGGTCTTCGGTGATTGCTGTGTATCCGTTCAAAGGAGATTGATCCTTTAGCAATAAATAAGATTTAAGGCTAGGGTCGTCAAATGGACCTAAAATGTTGATAAGGGATCAATTGCTGGCGTTGTCATGAATACCCAAAACTTTCAGTATGTTTCAAAATATTCAATGTCGTGTACCTGTTGGTTTAGTTATATATTCACAATTCCTCAGCAGATCAATTCATAAATTTCGGAAACAAATTGTGTTCTTACACGAAATCTCCAAAAAGGAATAAGTTTGAACAAACGGCGCTATCAGCGTTGAGTCTGGTCCATCTTCAACGAAAAATGTTGGTTGTATGATTACCACATTACGACATAGTTAAGTGAAAGCTTGCATTCGATGCATAATGTTAAATGCTCACACATTCCTAAGACGTCCAGCTAAATTTTCACATTTGGACTATTCACCCCGATGGGGAAAGGACGACGGCATAGTGACTTGAAGTCTCTGAAGTATATTATTATTGATATATGAAGCCATTGATATGAGGAAAAGGTTAATTCGATTTTTGTATTGAAGCGACACAACAACTTGTCAATATAAGATCAAAAAACGTGATTCTAGCCATCACACTAATATATGAAGAGGTACATTTTGTAAGCTTGTGGGTTTATTTGTAAGAACTAATCTTTGGAACTACTGGACCAATTTTCAAAATGCTTGTCCCAGTAGAAGCCTAGACCATATCTCAGTGCCAAATATTAAATCTGATTGATTGATTAATAATATGTTGTTAATGTGTAATAACAATATTTGCCAATCAATTCACTAAAAGCAATCGATCAAAAAGCATAGCCACGATTTTCTTTGAGTGGAGACCACTGCCCGCAGTTGTGCAACAGGGACTATCAGGTTTTAGTAGCGATCGCTGCAATAGTGTGCATGCGACCGCGCTATAGTGTGCTTGTGACCGTGACTACATGTTGACTCCTAAAAACGGCTGGAGGAGTAGCGCAGAGATAATGACGGGTGTATATTTATCGGAGATATACACAAGAAAAGGAGTGCATATCTTAAAATCGCTATTTTGAATAGTTGGTAATAAGATGTCAATACAATAATTTCCTTCATTTTATCTTTTCGAAACCCCTTGCCAATCAGTTTTGAATTAACTGCTTAGGAATGTGACGAGTAGTGGTGTGCCAACAGGAAACTTTTACAAACCGAGCTAACCCGGGTTAAAATGGAAAGAGACCGTGTTGTAACCCGGTTTGACGAACTCGGTTTTATGTTGAACCGAAAGCAAAAAATATGGTTTGTGGAATGAGGCAATTCGAGTTGTTTTGTCCAATTCTAATTTGCTTCGAGTTTATTTCGGCGTTCTATGTGCATCCTGAGACGATTGTGTTGGCAAGGGAAGCGATAGGTGCGCAGGGTAGCCAATACCGGTTGTGTGCGTTCAAATTGTTTCAATTTATCTGTCTTCTCTTTTATCTCTCTTCGTATTTTCTTCCACTCGCACGTCGCAACGCAGCTTACTTGCTTTGACACGCAGAAATGAAGTATTACGGTGATGCCAGACATTTTAAGGGGCAAGAGGGGTAGAACTCTTGCCCCTTAAAATGTTTGACAACTGTTTTTTAAAACGTTTTCTTAAACCAAATTGACCAACCAGAGGACGGCATTTACATTATTTCGTGAATTACCGTTAAAAATGCATAAATATCTGTCAAAAAAGTACTCAAATTCATCGATAGGGGGCGATCAGCTGTGAAGTCGCTGTAATACTTCATTTTTTATAACACGTCACACAAAAAAGAGAGAATATTATGTATACTTATAAAGCACACAATACACGAAAATTTACCGAAATGCTGCAGCCTGCTGTGGTGACTACGACCCGAACGAATATGGAATCAGGCAAATTGATTTGTATTGTCTAATTCGACTTGGGGTTAGTTTCGGTTCGGCATCATATGCTTACACCGGGTTGTACCGTCTACAGTTTTGCTTATGTATTCGGTTAGTTTCATCGGTTTTGCCAATTCGGTTTGAAATAAATGTTACTCGGTTTGAGTCGGTTTTGGTGTTTACCCCGGTTAACTCGGTTTTTTAACCCGGGTTGACTCACCACTAGTGACGAGTGAAAAAAACACACGCCTTATATTGATTCAGTGTATTGAACTAAGCCACAGCAACGCGTGGTCGGTTCAGCCAGAAAAAAATAAACCCCTCAACTCTTAAACAGAATGCACTTTCATAACTTTATTTCGTGTTCTCATTCCACTGATTAATTCAAATTGACGTTACACCACCGCAAAATGTCAACTTCGAGTTCACGTCATTTCGATCTGAAGCATCGCTGTACTGCAAGTACTCCACTCCTCGCAGTGCACTTATAGAAACTGCATTTAAGTCCATCTCATTCCATCAACTGCCTGTCATTATTGAGCAATTTCAGTTTTTTTTTTTTTTTTTGCAAATTCAATCTCTGATCAATTGCGCGCACTCGTCCTGTGGCGCGGACGAACAGTAGACCACATCGATTTATCTCGACGCCGACAGCTATTCCACACCGCACTTATTGTCATCATTTTTCCGATAATTACGGCAATTTTTCACTACCAAACAAATGCAGAACCCACCGGGGACTGGAGCCAAGGCTCATCGTCGCGTCGTCCTTAAAAACCATTTCACAAATAAAAACGTAATTAATTGTATGCAACATGAAAAATGCTGCAAATTGCGCCAGCAGCACAAGTAAATTGTGCTGCATTGTTGACACCTTCCCCAGAGGCCGTTGGGAGGGGACGGCGGGACAAAGGATATCGAGGCTGGCATAAAAAAAAAGCCTGGTAAAAGAACAACAACAGCAGAACGCAGAGCGACACTCTCATCCATCTTTGTTTAAAAAGAGGAGTGTCATCCGCTGCCGCCTGTTTGGACAAACGAGCGGACAAATTGCACATCGCACCCCCTTCACAGGCCTCAACGTCAGCGTCAGCTCTGCGAACAGCAATTAAAAACCGATTAGACTTAATTATTTCGACCCGCATATGCGGTTGGACCGGAGTAAGCCCAGCCAGCAGTCACCGGGAACCCCGAAGCAGGAGCAGCACTCGTATGGTTTTTATACTGGCGGAATTTTCGCTAGGATACACATGACAAATCAATGCAAAGCCCTCAAGGTGTACCCAACCAACCCAACCCACCCACTGCGCTTTTCAATTATGTATGCATGCCCGCCCGAGGACCCGGTCGGGCTGGCATGAACGCAGTCCTAATTTCCATTTACACTCATAAATCCATATCAAGGTATTAAAATCTTCGGGGTGCGCTTTGCCGCCCCTCAATTTGGAGCGCGAACACGAAGGGTGTCATTCCGGAGAGGACTGCGTGTCGGTGGCGTGCAAATGTGCATTTTCGCGCATTCCGCAGCAATAGTTCACCGGCTGCTGATTGAGAAATTAAATGTTCATAGCGGCGGCACCTTCCACACCGCACCATCGTCGGGACGCGCCATTCTGTTAAGCCTCCCTCGAATGGCTAACGACTAAGTTGCAGTTTGTTAACCCTGCCGATTGCGGCAAGGCAATGAAACACAAATTGAGCGTTAACTCATAGGCTAGGCGTTTGCTTATGGGGCTGTCCTCGCGCCACGGACAGGCTGCGGTGGTGTATGCTCGCACGGCAGTACCACGAAAGGGCAGGGCAGCAGAAAATAAATTAAGACATTAAGAATGGCCAAATGGCATGTTATTGTCTTTAGGGCCGGCGCGGGTGTGTGCTCGGTGGATGGGGTTAGTTAAGTGATGGTTCATGTTACCTCGAATTTCACCTCGGCCCCACACACAGGACCCATCATCTCCGGCGGGTTGGGCTGATGTTCGGCCGAAGTGCCCTGCGGCGGCTGTAATTGAGGGCAGTTGCTCATATCGGTTCCTCGGTCGTCCCACTGAGTGGGGGAACGGTACACAGGTCAGCGCTTTGTAATTTAAGGTGGCTGCAGCATTAAAGTTGAAGCAATTTCTTGATTCGCCGAACCTATTGCGGACGAGTCGTGTGGAAAGATGGTGTTTCCGATACACAGGGGCAATCGTCGAAACTGACGGGGGATGTTGTTGTTGTGTGGTTGTTGCGAGGTTCTATTACCTCGAGTGGTGTAAAAAGAGGCATGCAACTTCAAAATCGAAACAGAAACAATTTTCTTCAATTGTTGCCATAAGTGGTTTGGTATTTGTTTGCTGTGTCAGCCGGCGTCGTAAACGACGTGTTTGTCTGCTGGGGAGAGGGTTTTATCGACTGCGTGGGAGGCATCATCGATTCTGACTTGTGGGGTTTGCCTGCAAGGGAATGTGTGACTGATTGACAAGTGGCAGCACGGTTTAAACCGTAGCTTTGCTTTTCACAGCCCTTCGTGTTGGTCATGTCGTGTCACGCGAGAAGGAATGTTGTTTCTCTTGACATGCCTTCTGGCTAGAGGTAGTTTCATGAGATCGCTCAAATTACTTCCGAAACAGTTTGCTTAGCGACATTCTAACGAAATTGCACTTGAATGGGAATGACCCCTTCAGCAAGCAGTCGCCATTCGACATTGTTTTTCGGCTTTTCTGATTCATTGTGAGGAACGTCGCCAACTGATGTCGGAGATGAGCAGGGTGGGCAATGGTCCCGCCCGTTTCCTGTTTGTTCTCTCATCTGATGACGGAAATGAGCAGAATGGCCACTGATCTCTGATCGCTGCAATTTATCCGAACAACACGGTTCCAAATCGCTTTGCTAACGTCTTCTCTTTCTAGTTCGCCGCCAGCGACCGCCAGCAACCCCCGCATCCAATACTGTCCTCAAATTCGAGTTGCCTCCAGTTCCACAAATGCACAGCGCATAGCAACACGACAACGCACTCACATGCCAGCTGTCCCAAATCAACAGCATTTATTTACTGCCCCAGAGATCCCTAAAACAGACATTGTCCAATTAAACCAGCCCCACAGTCACACACGTCCCCCCATTCGACAGGACATTCCTCTGCTAAACTCAATGGATCTCATTATTTCTAAGTCCATTGATGGCTTGCTTAACCCAAGGGACCAGCCAGTGTGATCCCTTTGTAATTACTTTCCCACCCGAAAACATGTAACGATGCGGCAGAGAGCATGTTATTAGTGAAAATGATCAAATAACTTCATCTCAAGTGCCGAATGAATCCTTCTCAGCTTCAATCATCCATGGCCTCGGGTTCACAGAGAAGTCCCCATTTTCAAACCACTCACACAACGACGACCCAGAGGGCATCTTTATGATAATCATTTGATATTGGCAAATCTGTATGCCTGCGGCCCAGAGCCGGGGCCAAGGTCATCGCTGTCATAATAACGAATCATCCAACTGAGCTATGAGCATCCCCCAGTGGTTCAGATACGCGTAGGTACTCATGTCGCACATGTGTGCGTCTGAAGTCGTGTGTACCGGGTTACTTACGGCCGCCCTTCCATTCCATAAATACCCAAAACGCATTTCGTTCGCTTCTCGTCCAATATTCACGCATATTAACTCCGAAACAATCCCCGCATGGGAACTAATGCGTACATGTGAGCCTTGGATCAAGGATACTCCGATAAAGGCGTCCCCAAAAATAATTGGGTGCGAGGCGAGTATGTTTTTTTTTCGGCTTTGTTTCCTCTCCACCCTCTTGGCAGCACTTGAATAAGTTCGGCTCCTTTTTTTTCTCTGCCCCCCCTCCCTCCCTCTGATCCAAATAATTGTGCCCCCAGTGAGGTGGGTGGTGAAGGACCCGCCTTCCACCCGGCTCTGAATTAATTTCCAATCGAATGAACGCTTATATATTTGTGACAGAGTGAGACAGAGGGCGGCAGCGTGAGCGTGAGAGAGAGAAAATGAGAAATTTATGAATTTGATTGCTTCCGATGTGGCTTTGATTACGGCTAGGAAAAGTTTTTATGAACTTTTATTGCTAATATGAGGCTTGAGATACTTTCGATATATATATTTATCTTTTATTGGCTCTTAGCGTTGCCACTTTTTTACATTATGCGATATTTTTTGGGGGCCTCGCCTGGTTGGAGGGTGAGTTTATATTTCTATTCGGTTTTTTTTACGGCCTCTGCCGAGCCTAAGCTGTAATTATGTGATATATGCAGAGAAGCAGAGCGCGTGAAATTCGAATGGCCATCGAGGGAGTAATATGCCGCGGCACGAAGGAAATCGTATCGGGTCGGGTCGATTTAAAGAATTCGAGTGTGACACCATCTGACCTTATTACTGCATATATTTACTGTAACGAGGTGGTATATCTTCCGTCTGCGATGTATTTCGTACACACTTTCTGTATGAATTTTGTTTTTATAATTGAACCAACGGTAAGGTGATATGGTAATAGAGCAGGGGATGGAGGAGAAGGGTGCGTCACGGTATGATCCACTGTGTTGAGGTTTTGCGCACCCCAATAGGTACCACAGCGACCTGTTGTTGTGCATGCACCAGCTGTACTGTTCCTCCCCACGATAATCATAAAATGCGTGATTTAACGCGGACCTTGCCTAGCTTGCCTAGCTTCTATAGCTACACATCGTGATGCGCGTACGACCTATAATCGTATTCCGACTCCGAAAGTTAGAAAAGCTTTTTCATTCTTCAAGCACTGTCAGTGGCTTGAGAGAGGTGGGAATCGAACCTAAACACCTCGACGAACAGTGAATGACAAAAGTAAGTACACAGCATCAAGTTGACTGTGTTTTGAACAAAAAATAATCTCAAACGGGTCTGTAAGAAAAAATCGTAAATTCAGTTTTCTAAGATAATTAGTAACGTGCAAGCAAAAAAAAATTCAAAGTATCTCAAAAACTATAGGCACAGCGA
Organism: Eristalis intricaria; assembly: GCA_964034865.1. Taxonomy (NCBI): domain Eukaryota; kingdom Metazoa; phylum Arthropoda; class Insecta; order Diptera; family Syrphidae; genus Eristalis; species Eristalis intricaria. The sequence goes on from OZ035873.1 coordinate 139,273,107, forward strand.
AATTCGTATCCCAAAAGCATGTATACTACACTTAAATCTCAAAATGAAATCTGCCCCTATATGGGTTTTCCAGGTAGCAGAATGGATGTGTTTAGTTATTTGAACAATTTAAAGAGTAATTTGCAGCAAAAGCGTTTGAACGGCCATTTATTTGTAATCTAAGTGTCGTTAGATTTCGCCTAGGCCACGGCTGTGTACTTACTTTTGGTATTGACTGTACGGACTACGTACAACTGTCTAATAATAATAATAATAATAATAATAAAATGGGTGGCGCGACACTCGTGTTCCTAACGCCGACTCCTAACGGCGATGTTAAGGCGCTTTTTCTAGACAGGAATACTCGTTGACCATCGTCAGTGATTCGAAAGAGGTGGAGCTGCGAATTATGAAAGGTGGTAAATTCGGGTATCGAACCTAGTTCCCTCTGTGTAGAAATTGACGCACCAACCGACAATGCCACGGCGACCGACAAATCTAATAAAACCACAAATATTAGATAAGGACATCCAATTAGTGTGTTTCTTTAACGGTCCACTTGTGTAGCAGTGTCCTGTGTGTGAGCTATTCCGCCCCTCGATTTAGGAGTGCGGAAAAGAAACGTATTTCATTTTTGTGTCTCTCTGTTCTACGAATTGTGATGTGTTTTTGCGAATTGACATGTGTGCTGTACAAGACGCCACCAAAGTGTGCCCACAGAGTGGACTATCCTCTAGCTCCTCTCCACCACCATAGGTCTAAGTTTTGGAGCTCTCCTTAACTATCGAATCTCATTCCCATCTTCAGGATCAGATGTTGAGATCTGACTGATCGAGAGAGGTCTGCATCGAACCCTCCTCTGAGGGTAAGGTCTCCGTTGATACCTTCTTTTGCATAGGCTCTGTACCCAATTATGGCCCATCTATCTAATTGACGTCGATTTCGTCTTGTTAAGATTAATCCAACAGACTCAGACTTTAGTTCTAGGTCTGTGCAGCTGTTCAGTAGCTAATTGGACTGAGCTTTCCATTTGGCCGTGTGTCTTAAGCTTGGGCTATAACTCTAGTGAACAACAAAAATAAATTTGGACAAAGACCACTCCCCTGCGGGACTCCTTAAATTCTGAATATTCATCACTGTATTTACCACAAAATAGGCTGTAATGTTTTAAGATCCAACATATTTTTTTTTTTTTTTGGAAGATCACTTTGATTTTAATTCAAGACATCGTGTCACATACTACCAAAGGCTGTGAAATGACAGGGTAGCGGAAACATATTCTTTCTGGTGTCAGTTGGAATCGTTTCTTTAGAATGGCTTTGAAGCCTTTACAGTTCGTCGTTCAATCTCCTCTTTATCCCAAATGCTTCTCCTAAGTGGTTAGTAAACAGAGTAACAAATATAAACAGTGACTACTTCGGTGTCTCTTAAAAAGCTCCCTACCCGTGGAGGTTCTCTGCCTGAGACACAGCAGCCTTTGGTCCTGGGCACGCTGCTTCCAATTGTCCAGACCAAGCACTCTTGAAACGGAGGTTCGGTCTTCCTTTTCTCCTCCAACCTGTGGGCTAAGATTCGAAGATCATATTTGCTGGAGCGTTATTATCCATTCGTTCGATATGGCCGATCCAGGGTAGTCGGTGTTCTTTAACTACATCCACATCTTGATACAGCTCGTAGAGTTCGCGATTGTATCTTCTCCTCCATTCGGCCTCCTCGGATAAAGGACCGAAAATGCGACGGAAAATTGTTCTGCCAACAGTACCCTAAGTGTGCTCTGCTTTCCAGCTTATCGTTCTACACTCGGCTCCAAATAGTAGAACTAGCAGGAATAGTCTTTTGTAAAGCAAGAATTTCGTCTATACTTGCTTGTTGCTAGTTTTGAAACCATCTGTTTCGACAAACCGTATGTAAACTCCTTAACCGCCTCGAAGTTAGCCAACAGTGACGTTCTGTCCTAGGCGGTTGACCGAAATTTCTTTGTTTGTTGACAACTTGTCCTCATTTAAGACCAACTCGTTTCGCCTCTTTTTCGATGCGGTAAAAGCTAATTTAACTGGTCTGGGACTTGGAAGTTTAATACAGTGAATCTTCTATATAGTGGACAGCAGCGAGACCATGCTAATAGTCCATTATGTGGAGGAGGTACACGAATGCCGGCACCACGACAAATTGTAACGAGAAGTTTCACAGTAGTTTTGAAAGAGGAATCTTCATAGATACTTCACAAGTCAAAATGGGAATCTATTCCAAATACCCACCTTTTAAAATCGTCACAAATTAAGATCTCAACCTAAAGTATCAATTTCATGTCGATAACTTCGAAAATCTAGATGCTGCGCATAGTGTGACCAGCAGAAGGGTGGACAGGCATATGAAAAAGATGATGGAAGCCCAAAAAGACATCTCCCTCAACCAGTCACCGCATAAGTCCACCAAATTATGCTTTAATTGGATCGAATTAATTGCAATCCCCAAGCAAACTTCACCACTTATGGAAACGGTTTATCATTTAAGGCAGATACCGAAGCCGATTATCAACTTCAAACATCAAATAGCCCGGAATGCACTTAAGATTCATCAATTAGTCTGCAAACTAATTACACACTGTTCAGCTTGTGAATGGATACGATTAATTATCGAATCTCAGGCCATAAGCCCATCAAGCAGCCTTGACTGAGGGACAAAATCGAAGCTCAAACGCCGATGGGGAGTCAATTTTGTATCCCCAGCAACGCAATGAGTCGTCAAAGAGACTCCTGAAAAACTCTCGACATAACAGACAGACACACAAGAACTTGAGCTGTATGGCCTCTTGATGCGTCACAAATTTCCCAGGAATCACTTCAGGCTAATTTGATAAAAGTCCATGCACATCCCTCTCGAAATCCTTCACAAAATCCGAAGAACCCCTCCCTCCAACTCTCTGGGGTCCATTTGCATTCGAAATCAGTCCGAAATTGATTCACTAGACCCATGCGGCTGGTAAATAAATAAAACACCAGAATTATCACACCAAGCAACACACCACTGTCTAGGATTAAGGTGATTTCCATAAGGGGCTGGGCAGGGGGCGAGGGACGTCGACGAAGCAACAACATCGTCATCATCAACAACAGCATCACCGTATCTAATGTAATTTCCTTTGCCTTCACCTTAAAAGATTAGGGCGGCTTGCGAAGAAGCTCCTCGCTCATGGAATATGCAAAACTTCTCCCAGGCCACATGGCATTTGTAATTTTGAATTTCTCAACCCCTTCTCGGTCGTTCGTATGACCGTCCAGAGGATGTTCCTTGCCGCACACAAACTTGAGCACTCTTGAGTCGCCGCCGGCAGACGGATAACTTGGAATGTTTGTTCGAGTGTATGCCTGTGTGTGTGTGTGTGTAGTTAACTTTGTTAATTTGATTCGCAACAAATCCTTTATTATGCACTTAGTTGCTTACTTACGGCTTATATTGCCTGCTTCCCAGGGAAACCAAAGGAAATTCGATGGTCTGTCGTCTTGGCCGCCCATTCGACACACGACCATGCATGCACATGCATAGTTTTGTAGATTTCAAAGTGCCGAAAGGATGATGCTGATTGCAATGCACGTGTCGTCGTCCTGGCCGGCCGGTTGGGTCTATATTTATTCATAAGATCCCCCGCTGCATCATGCTGGCCGGACAGCTGCTCTCAGCATTCTGAGTGGATGTACGAATGAATGAATGAATGAATCATTTTGTGATCCAATTAAATCAAAAGATTTGCCTATCTGCAGCGTTTTCTGTCCGTCAGCCTGCCAACCTGGCAGCCTGCTGTTCCTGTCTGGTTGTGCTGCACAATATGTCCGCAAGGACCCTGAGTCCACCTATGTCCACTGATTCGGTGTGTAGATTGAGTTCAGATACACTCCCGCAATTCCTGGATCTCTTCATCAATTGCATTTACTTTTGCAAGAATTCCCTCTGGAGTCCGTCGGTCTCTCCACGGGCTTGGAATAGTTTGTTGGGAGGATTCCTGATCCCTCCGTCTGTCTGTTTTCCCAGATTGGTTTTGGAATTTCGAGTGCTCCGACTGGCCCATGATTGGTATTTGTCCTCAGAGGGTGAAATCTTCTGAACTTGCTCTCAATGCGATTAGAAGAAAATTATTGTACAAGGGGTAAGGACAGAAAGGACAGATTTTGTGTAAAATTTAAGCGGAGGTGAATCGGTTCTTTGGCCTCAAGATGAATTTTGCTAAGACCAAGAACTGCCATCAGTTTGACTTAACGCTCGAGGCTGGAGGCCAATCATTGCTTGAATGGACCGAATCTCGTACCTTTGATGAATTACGACTGACATTTCATTATCTGCAAACCCCTGACTTGCAAAACACTTATGTGGTGAAACACAAATCTCACTCAAAACCTTCACGGGAACTTGTAAGCTTTTCCATTATGCATCTGAAGCATCCACATCGGACACTGCAGCGCTTCTTGCATCGAAATCCTCGTAAATCCCTCTCGAGGACCTGTCAGAACTCTGAAACGCATTAGTCTCTGTCTCTGACCATGCGGAAGTGGTGTGCGGACCACGATGCGTGGCCAAAGCGGGCTTTAAGTCACTTTAACTCTGACACGCACCCACTACCTAAACCACACGTCAACGACTGCTCACCCAGAATAGTCCCTCCCCCCCAACCCTCTATGCACACCCGAACGACCACGCCAATAACTCATGCCATGCGAGTGCAAAACGCAAAGTGCATCTGTCTCAATATTTTATCGATGCCAAACCGCAATAAATATGAATTAATGGTGTGAACGAATTATTATCAACGCCAGTCCTGTCCTGGCGTGGGGCACCATATGTTTGTCGCCGCATCCGGATCCCCCCGCCACGGGAGCCAAATTCCATTAATTATTACCTCGAGTGGCGATGCAGGACCGGTGGTGGTGTCTGCAGCGAAGCACGAAAATCCACTGAATCCGAGAGCAAAGAGCAAATCCCCAAACAACACAACACACAAAGTTGATGCAGGTGTGTGCAGGTCGGGCAGTTGTCCTTTGTAGTCTTGAAGAGCATCCTCGCCCGGCGCTGCCAGCTGACGGAAATCCAAATCCAATCTAAAATGAAAAATAATATCGCATTTCCACTCACATTCACACATGATCAGGAATGCAAATGCATCGCGAGAGAGGACCGAGCCCGAGTTTGGGATGTGTACACACACACACGACGGTGGTGCTTGCGCCCCTTGAGAGCTGGCGGTTTCCCTTGGATTTGTGTTGTTTGCGAATGTGTCGGCTTGTGAGTGTCTTACCTGAGTTATCGGATCGGGAGCGGAGTAATTATTGTGTCTACAGGTTACCACCGGGGGCAGGCAGACAGGCAGACAATCACAACGAAATGAGGTCTAATCCAATCCTCCACAGACTCTGCAGCAGCAGCTGAATCTGCAAGCGGTTCGGTATGCATTTCACAAGCTATTGCTGTGGCCTCCACGCTTCCTCTGGTTCGCATTGTAATCTGATCCAATTGGGAATTAGTTCAGTGAGCGCAAGGTTACCCCCAAGACGGGACGGGGAGGTGGCTGGATGTGGAGAGTGCTGGTAATGATGATGTGGATGGATGGTGATATCTTCGGAAGCGTTTCGCTTGATTGAACCCTTAAGCGAATGCTTCTCTCTGCGGCTCTTGGTGGCAATAATGCGACAATGGATCTGAGTGGGAGACACACTGCGAAGCTAACAACATTAGCCACAGATGGCAGTGACTGTGTGCGTGTGTGTGTGTGGGGAATGGGTTGTGTGCCTTACACAAGGCTAATGACACATTAATCCATGGGAACGACCATCATGACGATGACGACGACGACGCCGGCGATGATGATGATGATAGTGACGTGATGCTCCTGGGTTTCCTGCTGCTGCTGTTCGTGCCTCTGCCACTTCTCAGATAAGTGATGGTGGCTTACACTTGGGGCTTACCCGGATTAAATAATCTTTTCGATTATCGCGTCAAAGCGACGCAAGGAAACGCTGCCGCCGCCGCCGTCTCCGCCACTGTCAAGTTGCACAGATTCAACTTGTGTATGTGGGGTAATTGGAAGTGCAATTTACACAAGGGGTTACACTAATTGGATGGCAGTCAATTAGGCGTGGGGTGGTGTTAACGATACGGGGGGGCGATCTCTCACGCACGACGGGTGTGTGGTCATGGATGAGTTGAAATCTGGCTTGGCCTGTGAGTTGAGTTGTTTTCTGGGAATTCAATTGAAAATTCGTGTCAGGCATGAGGGATTGCGTGAAGGGTGGTTGACATCTTGGAAGGAATGGTTCGTAGCTGGTTGCCAGAAGGCTAGCAACCAAGTGAATTTTGACACCGTTTTTGAAAGACGATGTATATTTTGTGTGTAATTGCTTTAAGCATACTTTTTTGAGGTTTGCAAACAGACCGAGGTGCTTTTTCTGGTGATGAACTGATTTTCTTGAGCAATTCTGCATCCTCTCGTATAATGAGATGCGTCTTCCTGATGACCCAAGCTTGGGATGGAGATATTTGGAATTTCGCAGAAGCCGATGATAAGCTTCCCTTGATGTTCCACCGGATTCGATGTACGTTTGTTTTTTGAGAGCACAGCTGGAATATTTAAATAGCTTCTAGATTATCAACTAAGGAACTGCGACGGTCTTCTTCAACTTCCCAACACTGAGCTGCTGATGATTTGTTCTGAGAAGATCGTGGACAACTCAGTGGCCAACACAAGAGGCATGATCTTCAAAAAGTCTATTCAATTGCTGGCATACGCGGAGAAGACATTGAAGTGATTGGTATAACACCGTGAGCTGCCTATGAGGCGTTTTGCATTGGAAAACGAAAGCGGCTAACGAGGGCAAAGCAAAGTACAGTGAAAGCTTCCATAGCGGCACAGCGACCGTCGCAACACTTTTGTCCGGCTAAGGGAGCTTCCGTCTATGGGGAGATTGTCCGCCCCTGGAGATTGTACGCCTAAGAGAGTGTCCGCCTATGGGTGATTTCACTATATCACTGTGATGTATGCTGTCATCAAGAAAGAACCACACAATCGACGACTCGGCCATGACGCCACCATAGGCAGCTATCACTTCGAGGTAGCGAAGGACATCGTCTCCCTCAGCAGTACACTCAACATCACTAACGCGATCAAACGCAGGGCAACTCTGCCAACCACTGTTGCTTGGGCTCAAAAGGCAATTGAGTAATAGAGCCCTCGCTCGGCCGGTTAAGTTAACTCTGTATAAGGCTTGGACTATATCCAAAGGGATGAAGATGCTCTTGGTATTTTCAAGAGAAAAGTTCTGCGTCCTGTTTGAGTTGAGGGAGAGAGAGAGAGGTTCAACCACGAACTGTATGGGCTGTACAGCGAAATGAGTCTAGCCAGGCGTCTACGGATCCAAGGCCTAAGAGTCTTCGGCTCTGAACCTGTGGGACAAAAGAGAAGGTCCACGTTCAAGAGCGAAGGTAGCGAGAGGGACCTCAGCCGGCTTGGAGTGAGAAACTGGAGACAGCTGGCGAGAGATTAGTCCGGCTGAAGAGGCTTATTGGTCTAGGCCCAGGTCAACCTCGGGTCTTAGCGTCAAAACAAGAAAGAGCCCCTACGTGAGTTGTACTTCGGGAAGAGAGGGCGCTTCAAGGACAAAAAAGTTGGACTATGGTTTCCGCCTCCTGCATATCTTTGCAACTGCTGAAATATGAAAGTCTCTGGCGTAATGCTCATTCATATCGCCGATGAGAATCTTGAGGACCTTGCCTGATCAGTCTCAACATTTAGGGTTTAAGTACAGTTAAAGTTCTCTTAACGGACACTGCTCTATAAGGTATACCCCTCCCCAACGGACATGTCTCTATAAAAGACACCTCTCTCTTACCGATAATTCGTCATTGTCCCGGCACGAAGGACACTCCTACATAAAGGAGAGTCATGATGGTCCCGCAGCTGTCCGCTGTAGAGAAGGTTCACTGCATAATAATTAGTCGTTGGTTCGGAAGACCTTCACGGATTATAAGATTCAATCGTTTCAAGCATTATAAATTGCTTTGTGGCAGCGAAAGGGATGGCTTAGTCTCTTCTAGCAGTTTCTAGAATCTAGGGCGAATGCGTTATAATAATAATATGAGTGGCTCTACTTCCCCTAGAGGGGCAGAGCCTAACATATACAGCAACCACTGTTGTGTGTTGTGTTCTTTCGCGAGTTGAAGTGATCTACATTTTATGCCGGCTCCGAACGGCGAGGCTGAAGAAGCATTTTTAATTTATCGTAGTGTCCCGGCACTTACATGAAATGGATGCTATAATACATCTTTTTAAGAGGTATGCTGCAGTTCAGGGACGTCTCTTAACGGCATCTTGAGATATTGGCAATTACACACACGATAATTGTGTTGAGTGCAATTCATGGACAATGTCTAGAGGGTTCAATGCCCTCAAATATTAGTGGTTTACAAAATTGGATTTCAAAAATGTTATTGCTATCGAAAGTAGAGCTCTTGCTTACCGATTAAAGTCCCCGCGGATCTCGGGGGGACTCGCCTTATGCCACGTGATGGTGTGGGATGCGAGCTTAACAAACTCCTCGGAGCTCGTTCACTATCTCTACATATGCAAATATTCGTTTAGCGAATGCATGCATTAAGCGGTTCCCACCACACACTCGATCAAAGTAAACGCCATCGAAAACCGCGACACCGAACGAATCCCCGTCCTCGTTGCAACCACGCTCATTTCCATAACCCCCCGCAAGTCGTCCCCCCCAATGCAGCCCAGAGAAGTTAGTTGCCGCATCTGAACTGCATCTTATTAGGAACTCCGCTTGGCCATCTGCAGTCAAGTCAATCGCCTCACGCCTCGCCTGTCGATGCAAATTTTATTCCTCTCAAACTATGATGCCCCACTGGGCCACCCTCTGTGGGTTTTGCTTCCGCTGATTGTTCAGCTTCGCTCATTTTTCCGTTGACAACGGGAATCCTAACTAAAAAAAACTGAGCCCAAAAAAAAAGGAATCACAAACATTTCCAAGTTCTACGAGTTTTTAATTTTTTTGCTCCACCAACCGACCGTTAATATCACCAGCATCCGAATGTCCCAGATCCCAGCGCTTTGTCGCCGGCTATTGTCCACTTTGTGCTACGGTCACAAGTGCTACTGTGCTGCTGCTCCTGCTGGTTCAGTTGCTTTTGTCTTTTCCATCTAAATGAGAGGAGGGAACCACCAACCACCTTGCACCACCCCCGCTTCAACCGTCACCGAAGAGGTGGAAGGAGTGAATTAAAAAAAACAGCGAAACGATGTGGCGGCGAAGATCGTAAGAGAGGAAGAGGGAGCGCACTCGTTGCTGGGAGACAAAAAAAAAATTAAGGAAGCATATCATTTGGTGTTCGTTACACCGAAGAGTTCTTTTATCATTCCCTCCGAAGAGGGGGAGTACCTTCTTCCTACCGACCCAAAAACCGGGACCGGGTTTGTACTTTTGTTTCTTCGCCCTTTTTATGAATAACTGTCACAGAGAAATAAATCAACTGTATAGAGATGACGACGACGAAGATGGGCGGAGCGCGGGACAACAACGGGGGGCCGACTCCGACCGAGACAATGAAGAAGAAAACGGAAAAGATGAAGAAGGACGAGGAAATGTTACTGCCACTGCAGTCATAAATTCTGCGCATAAGTATCTGCCATGATAATGGGGATGAATGTGACGAGGATGTGTGTATGTGTGTGGGGGTGGGGGCTGGGAAAGATGCTGTGGGCGGAGGGGGTCATGGTGGATACCTTAAGTTAGGTTTGGCATTGTTGTTTGTTCCGTTTTGTTTCTGACGGAAATGAGAACATAAGGGCGCATTTGTGTGTGGACCTTTTCATTGTCAACGGAATGGCGGCGGCATTGTTTTAAGTTGACTTCTTTGGAAAGTAATTTCCTTGCGGGATTTATGAGGATGAATGTGATTCCAAAAGGGAATGTATTTGTCAGTTTTCGACGGTGATAGCTGAACACAAATGGGTAAATGGTGTGGGAGCGTTGCGTGCGACTGTGTGTGCTTTTTTATAGGCGTTTGTGGCCGGAAGATAATGGCACACCTGAAGGATGGTAGAGGCAATGGGAAGACTTAGATTTGGAGATGTATTCAGTCACACGACAGCTTCCTTCTTACATTCATTGGTATTAGTTGGATCTTCAAATGATGATCACAAGTCGGTGCACGAATTTGCGGAATATATGAAATCAAAGAAATGAAATCTCTGCGTTCATTAGTGTGGGCCACAACGTGATGGTTTTAGGATTCTGCCCAGACTAACTTTTCAACAAATTGGCTTAAATCTTAGGAGGGACTAGACAAATCGATATGCATAATCTCTTTATCGATTTCAAAACCGTATACTAGCACTCGTCGCAGGTGTTCGATATGAGCTATGCTCATTTAGTTTATGACAGAATGAAACGAAAAGTATCTAGAACCATCGTTGAATATCAAAGCGCCGATAATTTCTCTTGTAAACTAAAAATTTTAACACAAACTGTTATCTACATACGTAGAGATCGTTTCCGCATAGCAAATAAAATTTAACGAAACTTAACGATACTTAACGAAACTCAACGAAAGTAAGGGAAGGGATTTTTATGATCGGTGTATTATTTTTGTGTTTCTTACGATCGATTTGGATGAGTGGTCTTTTATTACAACGGTCCCGTTATGTAGGACCGAAAACTAGACGGTAAAAAGAGCAGGAAAGACCTCTATTTTACCTCAAATATTTGATTATGTCTGCGACGAAACTGAATAAAGAAGACCTGAGCTCATAGAGTTCACGAGATGTAGTGAATAAGGACTAACTCGCGAACATGGAATGAATGAACCGTCAAATCCGTCGACTATACGCCCTCGAGGAAGTGAACACCCAGAGGTTCCAGCTAAGAGGCCATTCGAATCGGAAGAAGGCGAGGAAGAGTCATCCTCCGGAGAAAGAAAACGATATCAAATCGACTAGAAGCACAGAGCTGTGAATGATGGAAGACGGCATTGGACACCACTGGATGCTAGCCGGTGAAGTAATTAAGTTGCGGATTCCGGCTGCAATTGAATCACGCTCTGAGGAAGTACGACTAAACTTTCCCCATGTGATTTCCATAACTATCCTTCCGCAAATGCCCTTAATGATGGAGCTCCCAACAATTAAACAACCCCATTGGATAATCTTTTCCCACAATGCACCCTAAGAGAGACAAACAATTTCCCTTGTAACTCCCTTATTGGGCAGGCCAATGTGCCATTCACAAATTGACCAGCATATCTCTCCAGCATTCGTCAGTCGGCCAATTGAAGGCAATTCTTTTGTGTCCCATCAAAACCGTCGTCAATTCTATTTGCATACAGCTCTCAACTGTCACACAAAGTAGCTCATTGTCTCATTGTTCTAACAAATTGACAAAACCATCAGCCATCCTGTCGTGCGTTTCCTTTTTGTGCTGGAACAGAATGAATTGAATTGATACAAAAAGAAAAAAAAAGACAAAAGAAACGAACTTTTTCCGCTTGGAAAACGCTTGACATATGCAAAGCAAAGTGCGAATTAGAGCACTTCAGGAGCCAACATTTCCATCAGCCCCTCCCTCCCTTTCACTCTCGTTTTGCTTTCGCCCGCCTTAACAATGCTAACCATCCATTAGCATATTCATGCCCTTTTGTGTGTGAAGCGCAACCCCTTTTCAAACCAAACACCTTGCTACGCATTCATCAGCATAACCATCATCATCATCATCATCAGCAGCAGCAGCACCATCACGGCGACCGTCATCGTCACCGTCACCGTCACCATTGCCATCACTACCATCACCATCGTCACCATCCGCTCTCGTTGGCCGCCCCCATCGCCGTCGCAGTCATTATCAGTTGGCTGAGCACTAAAAAAAAACCTTTTGATGCCACAAAGAGAAAAATATGCATGAAAACAGTTACAGTTGTGCGCGTTGTTAGAAGAGTGGAACCCCACCGCCTCCACCCACATCAGACTTTATATGAATCTATTTATCATGCGAATTATTGCACAGCAACCGTTCACCGTTGAGTTATCACAGAGCCACTGATGCGTCCTCTGCTAGCCACTTTCTCACGCCACTTGAAACCGCAGAGCACACCACCAGCTAAGCCGCACCCACTACAGCTGCACTCAACGAGTTGGTATTTTCATCCTAAAAAAGGATCTGTGGCCAATTAACATTTTTGCCGCTTACTTTGGCTCGGTACACAAAAGATTCGCCTCGATTACCTAACCGTCCCATTGAGAGGCGCTGTCGTGGGATCCTTGGCTTCGTTTTTGGGGTGATCTTGAGTGGACGGTTATTCGAGACCTGCAAGAGATACTGTTGCGAGATAGATTCTCGCAACCGACCGGCAATTAATGCCATCGGGTTAGTGGAACGAGTCTGCTTCTTGGAGCCGGCAACCAGGTGGGAGCGGGCGTTTACATGCAATGCACTGATGAGCATATTATGCTTGCCAAGAAGCTCTAGTGTGGATAATTAGTTGTTTTCGAGATTTTCATCATTTGTTTCTGTTGCTTACCGCTTGTCTATGCACTGGTCATGGGATGGGATGACTTGGGGTGGTTGGTGTAATTCTGTGTCATTGCACGGTGCCATGATTCGTGTCACGTCATAACTGACACAGTGAAGCAGTCTTTTGTTCCAGTTAGCTCTTTGTTCGCATTTTTTCTCGCTCAATAATACGGGTCAATTTCCTTGGTGTCTTTAAATGCAATGAGCAAACATTGTCATCCGCTAATGAGATTAAATCGATAGTCGGTCAAGCTTTGTTTTTCGCGCAGTTTCTGTGGAAACCTTCTGATGACTGTACGGTAAGGTGGCATTGTCTTCTGAAATAAATCTTTGTTCTACTTGTGGGTGTTAAAAGAAGAAGTTTTCTTATTTGACCCGATGACGGATCAAGAAACGAGTTCAAATGCAGTTGTTCTTAGACCAAAAGAAACGTAGAAATGTATGCAAATAAACGTGTAAAAAATGTACAGTCAAACAACGGTTGGTTGGTTTAAGCGGCTACCCAATTGAGGTCAAGCAGGGTACAAGTAGCGCATTGTGCGCCGTTTTAATACCACACCTCGTGGACGTGGGTTGTTTGTATTAGCTAATTCCAACGCGTGGAGTTTAGGAATTTGATTATATTCGTTATACTTTGATTAGCAATCTCGGAGAGGTCACTAAGGAAAGGTTTGGCGAACGGGATGTGTCTTTTTTGGCTATGCCGGACAGACACAGAGAAAGTGAGGCGGACTATCCTCTGAGTGATTGCCGAGGCAAGTGCGACAGTGTGGGTTGGACGGTATTCCGAGTCTAGCAGCGTGGATGCCTATGGGGCAGTTCCCTGTGCTTACAGTCACGACCAGTGTTCGGACCTTACTCCAAAAGAAGTAGATTCACCTCGCTTTTTACAATATTTTTAAATCTTCTCCACAATTCCTTTTTTTCACAATCTACGTCGACACCTGAAAATACTTGTTAGCTCCTTTGAACTTAAAACAGTCCACGACTTTTGTCATGATGTCATTTCAGTTTCATTGAACAAATGTACTCTTTGGCTAGTATTTTCTATTATTCATTATCTGTGAAAAAATGAGAAAAAATATCCCACAGGCAAGCAGCAATCCTCTCACTCAACACACATCCGTCACAACGCAATGCATAGGAACCGTAAGCATAACTACTATTCTTACTACCTAAACTACTATTTTTTGTTGAAAATGGTACTTTTAACTGAAACTTATAATCTACTTCGAAAATTATTGTTTTACTTCGCTTTTTCTTTCAATCTACTTCGAAATTCGATTTCTGAAGTACGAATACTGGCCACGACTCTAGCCATTTTATAGCGGTTTCTTTTGAGGAAGTCATCAGTCCTTCTTCTCATGTAAGAGGGCCAGGTTTTCCCAGGGAATTTTTAATTTATATATTAAATTGAATGTCCTAATCCTAGTTCTCTTTCTTATGTCCTAGTCCACCTTCTACTAGTTAAGGACTTGGAGAGTAGGCAGATGATGTATTTGAGGTGATTCATTGGGGGCCCACAATTATAGTGGAGGGGTTTCCGGAAACTGCAAACTCATTTTCCTCTATATTGCTGTGGCCTGGCACCCACAGGATAGTGATTTTGCACAAGCCAGTACCTGTTTGAGTTCTTCCTTGCACTGATGCACCAATTAAGAGGACATGATTACTGAGTAGATGGGCATTATGTCGCTGCAAATAGCTGCGGCCTTACCATAAGGGCAGGCAGTACTAAGAAGTTTACACGTTTCTGATCGCTAGACTGGAAGGTACCCGAGTCATCACTCAAGCGACACTTTGATAAACAAATTATGGATCGGTAGTGTTTTGCGTTGGACAATGGACTCTGTTTAGTTTTTTAGCTGCCATATGTCATCGTTTGGGATGACTGATACTATTTTTAACAGCTAACTGGCATGTTCTAGAATATTAACCAGTTGCTAAATTGCGTAACTCATTGCTTCATTATAAACGAGCTTACTTGAGATGAATTGTAAAGTTCAAGGGTCTCTATAGAGATCGGTGCATAGACGCTGTCTCGTTTATTATCGATCGGGCATCCATCTTCCAGAGATCGCCCTTCTTGGAGGGGCTTGTTGGTTGAGGTCTAGTTCCCCCCGGGACTGTAGCCGCACACAAACAAGAACAACAAGGTCGGGCATACTTAAATTGTGACGGTTCTAATGCTTTGGTGCAACCATCACAGTCTTCTGACTAAGTCTTGCCGTGGCCTGTCCTTTTCAGCAGCTGATGCACCAGACGTAGGGCAGAGGCTGTCCGTTAACATTGATATGGCATGCAATCGGAAGTTAATTCTCAAGGACTTGGATTAATTGTGAGTCCAGTATTTTTTTTTTGTCTTGCTGCACGTAATCAGATTTGAAGCAGCTTGAAAGGTCCGTAGCCAGGAAGGCCGAGCTTAATGTGAGTTCATTTTTTGAACTCATTCTTTGTTCCAGCTCTCCCCTATGGTCATGCAATTTGAGAGACGACCGAAAGAATAAGATCGCGAATATAAGTTGCCGAGGTCAGGTTTCTTCGTGCTGTTGTGGGAGTTTCTGGCCGAGATAGGGTGAGAAATACTGCAATGCGTTGAGCAGCTGCTTCTTCGAACGGAAAGAGCTATGTTTCGATAGTTAGGTCACGTGGCACGAATGCACCCACCATCACGACTACCGACGCGGGTGTTGAATGCAATTTAGGTAGGCGACCACTTGGCGGACCCAGGATTAAGCGGTTGGACCAAGTCAAAAAAAAAACTAGACTGGTTGCGCTTGGACATACCACCTGATGAGTTAGAACCGCTGGATGAGGACCATGTGGCTAAAGATCTCTCGTTCGTGCTTTACCACTTGGCGGACCCAGGATGAAGTGGTTGGACCAAGTCAAAAAAAAACTCGACTGGTTGCGCTTGGACCTGATGAGTTAGAACCGCTGGATGAGGACCATGTGGCTAAAGATCTCTCGTTCGCGCTTTACCACTTCGCCCCCTTTATTGATTAACGCGGGTCATAAGATGATGATGATGATGTTGCATGTTTGTACCAACGTCGTGTTCCCTGCTTCCTCGGACGCTTGTTGCGTGTGTTTCCCCTTAGTTTTCAGTGCCCATTGTTGGGAAATATGATGTCCTACTCTCTTCTGGCTGCCAATCTCCAACGAGAGGGAGGTGTGTAGGCCACGTATTCATTGACTTGCTTTGGTTTCCAGGCCTAGAGTGTACAAAATAAATACAATTAGTCCCATCATCGACCCCTGTGGGATACCCGCTATTATGTTCTTTCATCTTGTGCAGTATTCGCGTGAAATTACTGAACGGCCTAAATTATTAGTCAACTGTGTAAATTTGACTGCTCTAAGCTTTATTGATTCTAAAAGCAACAAGGCAAGGTAATCGGTAACCATCCGCGGGTGAATAGCTTAACTTCTTTGGGACCGCAACCACTTCAGGTATCTTTCAATAAGAAGTATAAAATTGTATGGTCAGAAGAAATATAACCACATATGACAATTTTCTCAGCAAGGAGGTGGAACAAAAGAACTACCATACTTGATTAGCCTCACTTAAAAACTTGCCATTCATTGCCACCAGGCGTCGTCAGGTTGTGATGGTTAGATCCGTCGACACGTTTGTTGAGGATTCTAGTTTCATCCCCGATAGGAGAAATTTTCGGATGTACCTTTTTCGAGCCGAAGATAGTCAACAATGTCTTCACTTGTTGTAGCTAGGCCCAAGTCCATTACGGACTAGACCGACACCCATTGCCAGCTTGTTCAGCGATGATTCCATTGTTTGTTGCCGTAGAAGATATGTCCAAGCCCTTTGATGACCACTCTAGCCCCAGCTTTATAATTGCATTCATCGCATCTTTGAATGATCCAATTGGAAATGTAGATGATTTCCTCAGAGGTCCATTTAAGGGCACAGTGAACTTGCCTTACTCTAAATGCATTTTCCTTAAATGCCGCAATAATCCACCGACTCCTCCCTTTAACTCAGGTGGGATTTGTGAAGTGAAGTAAAAAGTTTATTCACAGCTCTGTCATCAACAACAATAAAAATTCTAGCTTCTCTTACTGCCTTCTTTGAGATCACTTTAAAAGTAACAATCTAGACCTAAATATTTCACCCGCATCTCTATCTAAACCAGAAAGAGTTCTTCATTTATTTCAAGATAATAAACCCAAGGGTAAAAACCAGCGTTACTAGCCGCTTAAAGGAAGTGCACAATAACTTTCAACAAAATCAAGTTCGCATTCAGAACCCGATTCAAAAATGAAACTGAATCATTCTCAGTGCAGTCCTCAAGGTTCCTTCCTTCTTCTCGTCAATCCTGACAATGATCCCCATTCATCATCTACACAATAAAGTCGTAAACGATAAAGTCCTTAATGAGTTCCAAGGACCCAGCAAACGTCACTTCAACACCAGCACAGCACAACTAGTCGGCAAGCGAGCCAAATACATCTTCAAACTCATCGCGAAACGCGAAAACGAATGCAATAACTTTCACATTTTCCTCTTTCATTTCAAAAGCAATTTACTCAGAAAATCTCTCAAAAGCACCATTCCCCCCCATTTCACCCATGACGCACTTGTGTACTTACCCCCCCAAGGCAACATCGTCGTAACCTTCATCGTCATCGCCATCGTCTCATCTCATTTTTCATTTCGCAAAATAAGTCGTCCCACATCAACTTATGCTTGCAGTCAATGTTTGAACATTGTCTGATGACAAATTTTCCAAATTAAGTTTACGACCTGCCTCCTTGGACGACGGCCAGTGCCCTGATGAAAATCGAATCAAGGCAGCATCCCATCGAGTGGTGACCCTGTGAACTCGGCATCTTCCACTTTAGGGCAGTTATACGTGCAGTAACATTGTCGAATTTCGCAATTATAGACTAATTCCCTTGGCACCACCCCCAGCTGGGGAGTGTTCATTAATTCAACTCGTACTCCGGGCCAAAGTTAAATATTAAAGCGACACAAACAGAGAGAGAAGCATCCGCCTTGCCTTGGAGCAGCTGGAGCCGTGTCATTGAGGACGCCTTATAATTTAGTTATGGCTAGGGGCCATAGTCTTACACAAGTTTTCTTGAGTGCCTTCAGTGCGCCCAAATCTGGTGGCAAAGGAGACACAAAAGGTGAGAAAGAGAGTGATCGAAAGCTGGCTGCAGACAATTCCAATTAAAGTTTCACCTGCACGCCAGCAACAGCAAGGGGGAAGCGGCACAGGGACACAGTCCTTACGGCTAAAGGATTATCGATTATACGATATTCTTAATTAAGACTTCATCCATGCCCACAGAATGAATGAACCGAACCAAAAGAACTTTGCGGAGCAAACGAAATCCTTCAGGGGAGGAGGACAAGATATGTTTCTTAAAAGTTCCATCCGCACCAATCCTTTGATTATTTCTTTCGTTTTCCGTGAGGTTGAGGAAATATCTCCGAGAGGACATTCCTCCTTTCCTCGAGGCAAAACGAATTCCATGTCAGGGCGGCTGCGGCGAAGCACTCGCTCAACCCACTGCGATATCTCGTCTGTCTTGTTACACGCTCACAGTTGAACGATGACGATGATGGTAATGGGTAATGGGACGAGGAGGAGCCTTGCGCTGAGTGGTGGGAGTCCTTCGTCGCGCCATTCAAATAAATTAAATTTAATCAGAAATGCAAAGGAATTGCTTATGAAAGGAGGAAATTTCTCATTCAATTACCCAAAAGTGTTGCATAGCGATGAGGCGCTGACGCTCTAGTCTGAAAGATTCCTGTGAACACTGCGATGAGAGGGAAAACAGTGAAACTAAAAGGAAGCGACCACTAAACAATGGGCGATGGGGAGAAGCAGGAATGAGAGAGGACAAGAATCCCATCGTAGTGTCAAGGTTCGAATTGCATATTCCCTTCAGATAATTGATGCGGCTTTGCAGAGGGTGGTCGCAAAAGAGAGAGGAAGAAACTTTTCTACAGAATCATTCTTAAGGTCACGACTATTGTTGGGATGAATGGAATTTTCTTTTTCCTTGCTTTTCTTCTCGAGCACACTTTCAATAACCAATAGGACAGAGAAACCAATGGAATTCCCTTGCCAGGATTCGCCAGGGTAGGGAATTTTATCCGAGGTTGGATGGTTTTGCATTCGATGGAGTGGGGCGACTCAAGTTGAATTTAATTAAGACCCTTCAGGCATCATGTTCGACGCGATTTTAACTCAATTTCACTTGAATGCCACTTGCTGGGAGAGATTCGATTCGATCGAAGTAAAAAATGAAAACATGACTCGTTTAGAAGAAAAGTTGGAGTGAATTGGTTTTCTTAAAGTCAGGTAATCACGTCCGCTGTGTCCCACTTAGATCTTTTAGGGGTTCATTGTGACGTCAAAAAGCTGCAAATTTGGTTCAACAAATTATCCGTAGAGGGTTCCTTCCCGATATTTTTATTAATTCTTGCGAGTCACTGAAAATTTCAAGGAGTATCTTCAGTCTTGGAAAAGCTTTTACATAAAACTACACGTGCCCTCCAGTCGTGAGAAAATTATAGCACGCCCCATTATGTGCTATTAAGCCTTGGTGATATGCAACGTTTCTGATGCCCTTCCTATTGACCGAAAAGAGAGTTTTTGTTATTTTCGGATAAAGTGGGAACCACAGCAGGCTTGCAGCGAAGTGAGTAGTCTATGACACTTTCCCTGAAATAAACCGAAAGCGTTAAATGCTTGTCACTGCTCTGTTTAAACCACATGGTTCCTATTTTTATGTCCAATTTGAGCCCTAAAACAACTTCGATCAACATAATATAAAGTTGCACAAAAATTGAGTTTACGTAAAATTCTTCAAAATGTCCACAAACAAGAGGTTCGACCACTGGATTGTGAAGAATGAAACACAAAATATCACTTATTCAATCTGCACACGAATTTTACAAACACCTTAAGGAACGCTATTACTTTTCTACAAAACTTTTCAATTATTCGTTGCTGCCTTTCAGGTTGAACCGATTGAACACTCTATAAATCCCAAACTGTACAGTCAAACAGAACTCTCAAATGAACTGTATTGATTTGGAAGCTGTCCTGATATTTATATCTCCTAACGTTCTTCTGGGAGATAATAGCGCCTGTTGGCTATGGAATTTCCCCGCTCTCGATTATGTACATAATTTTTAGTATTCTGTCTGTTTATAGGTGGCGGGACTTACATAACCGTGTAAAACAATCATTTAGGAAATACTCTTCGGAGTTTATGGTGATCAGCATTTCCTCCCCTTGTGTATAGATGGCGGTCTGTGGTGTGGACTGAGAGTTGGTTACCAGGTGGTTGGTGTCCACACTTCTACTTCTGTCCGCGTCACAATATGGCTAGAGCGAAGAAAGACGGCTAGTCGAAGAAAGACGTTTCCAACCGAGCAAGTTGTGATTATTTTTTAAATTCAATGATCTTTTGACATTCACAAGTGGTTTTATACTTCCACAGATGCGGCAATTTTGTTTGTTAACGTGTCGCCTGAGTGGAAAATTAATCAATGAAGAACCCAATTAGCACTGAGTTCCATTTGGAGGCATTAGCTCTGAAAGTTTAATGTTGCATTAATAACCATCCTGCGGCGCACAATGTGACAAATCGCTGATTGATTGAGATTAAATAAAAAGTGCTCATAAATGAATATTTTTAATCAATGTTGTTGGTTTTTTTTAATGAAATTCGTTACAAAATCGAAAATAATAAACTATTTGAACATATGAGCACAATTTTCGAGACAAAATAAGACATAAAACCACACAAGTACCTTAAACATGCTAAAAATGGAATCTCAGGTTACTAGAAAGTCAGTGTTCGTATTTATACCCATAATTTTCTTGGTAAATACATACAGTCGAACCCCCATACTGACTGGACTTCTAGAAAAATTCGTCCTAAGAATGTTCGTACAGAGAAAGACTGTAGTTCCCTTAACTTTATATTTTCCTTGTAACTCGCTTCTCGGACTTTTTCGGAAAGCTGTCCGATTAGATACGTTTATTTTGTCATAGAATAAGTATTACATATGTTTGAGAAAATACGCAGCTTGTACAGAGATTTGATATTTAGATTATATCTTGCAACTGGAAAATGTATAGATTATTATTGGATAGACATTCATTTAGTAACAAAGAACATTTGAAGGAAAACTATGATAAAAAAAACCTTCATTTAGTATGTTTTCAAATTGATTTTTCATAAAATGGGTTGAAAATAAAATATCTTATAAACTAAAGGAATCGCCAGATATGTACAGGAATATATGACTAAATACTATATATATATATATATGTATATATAAAAATTACAAGGAATTAACAAAATTTGAGGAAACATAAAAATGAGTAAATAGATACAGAAATTAATAAATAAATACTCAAATAAATAAATATAATTATTTAATTAAGGATACAAAAAAAATGAATACAGTCTTACGAAAACAAAAAAAAAGATTTATCAACACAATTTATTAAAAATTAAAGGGAAAATTGCATTAAGTTAACGATTTATTAGATTTTGTATTGACATATAATGTGACTCATTGCATCTTAAGTTAAATCTTGAGAATTTCAATTTTCAGTGCAACTTGTATAACACGTTTGCTCATGTAACAGTTGTGTAGAAATAGGCCTAGGTAGATCAAGCATCATTTTCAATATTTTGTTTTGAACTATTTCGAGTATTTTAATGTGCGATGTTGCACACTTTCCCCATGTTGGAGTTGCATAAAGAATTATGGCTTGAAAGATAACTTTGTACATTATAACTTTATTTAATTTACTGGGGGGTGATTTCCTGCAGATTAGATAGTACAACATTTTAGTTGAAATGTTTATTTTGTTAAGTGTATTTGTGATATGTTAACGTCTTGTCTAAATATACGCCTAGATACTTGACAGAATTAACCCAAGGTATATCACAATTATTTATCTGTAGCTGGCTAAGTGGCAAAACGCAGGCTCTTCTTTTCCTAGTTAAAAAAAGATAGCCTGTGTTTTATCAGCGTTGGACTTGATTTTCCATGTTTTGAGATAATTCGTAATTTTGTTTATAGTATACTGTAAATCGTTTTCGATTTTATAGCTACTACAGTTTGGGCTGTAGATAGCTGTATCGTCTGCGAACATTGCTTCCTCACAGTTCTAAATTTCTGGAAAATCTGCAACATACGTTTAGTATAGCAAGCTGTCCAATTAGAAGTATGCAAAAACAGATTATTTGTTTTCCATGAAACAAGACTTTATGTACACTTATAGTAATAATATGTAATGTTTATATGCGTGGAACTACAGCCCATAGATGTTTGGGTCTAGCTTCTCAACAACGACTCGTGTTAATTTTAAGATACATTTCACATATTTCTACATAAATTAGAACCCCAAACCCAAGAGCTTCAAGGATGATCTGAAACTTTTTGGTCATATCTTTATCAATTCTTTTAATTCCTGCCATTTGTACTGGTTTGGGTGGGTCGACGTTGCGTAATGTGTAAGTGCGTCGACTTCTACACAGAGGGTACCAGGTTCGAATTCCCAACCTCTTTGCATTGTCAGTGAATGCAGAACGATTTATTCCTGTCTAGAAAATAGCTTCTCAACTTTGCAGTTCGGAGTCGACATACAACTGTAGGTCCATTCCACTCGTGAAAGAACAATAGGGCGCACGACACGAGTGGTTGCTGAAAAGCTAGGTCCAGGTCTAAATTAGTCATTCCTGCATTTTTTCCTTAATCTCTCAAGATTCTTCTAGCCGTATTTCCATCATTAGCCTTGCCAGACGGTTGTGTTGGTATTTCAACCAAAAAAACCAGTTTCACTTCAGAGCCTTCCTTGAATTCATTATTTTCTAGCTTTGACCTTTCTTTACCATCGTGGTCTCTAACTTGACAAACTTACTGTACGCATTGTGAAGTATTTAATTCTACATATCGGATCCAAGAATGACTTCGTCACCGAAGGACTTAATCCGACTTGGTCTTCCAACCTTGTTTACACGAGATGGAGAAGGAATTTCGACCAAAAATGTTTGTGGTAGTGTTAGGGTTTCATTAAACCACAAGGAATGATACTTTCGAAGCCATCTTGATGACGACCACTTTTGGACAAGCAGAAGTCAAAAACTCAAGCATAAGTTCTTCAAGGCTGTCTTTTTTGACTTAATTGCGTTCTCAGAAAATTTCAACATTATTAAAAAAGGCAATAACAAATGAAAACAGCGTGAAAGCGCTGATAATTAGGCAAATATGATAAATTTGTTTTTTTGTGATTTCATTACCCCATCCTAAAGAATTAAAAATGCCACACTGCGCGGCGTTCAGGAACATTACCTATTGTTTGAAGTTAATCTTGGATATCTCATCGAGGGACTGGGTTTGCCAAGAACTTGCTACCTTTGGCCAGCGCTGGCCAAGAACACTGGAAAAGTGAGTCAAGGATTCTGGTTCTGCCATGTTATCACATCTACGGCAGTATGTGTTTTGAGGAATTTCTAGACATATTGCATGATCCTCTATCGGCCAGTGCCACTCTGATGATTTGATGTCAATCGTGTCCTTTCCAGTTCAAGTGGAATGCGTACCTCCACAGCAGACGAGCACTGGAGGGCAGCTCCTTGCCTCGCCAGTTCGGTGGCTTTCTCGTTACAAGGAACGTTTTGTGCCACTTATTATGGCTTTTTCGCGACTGCAGCAAGTTCACGGATTGTGCTAGAGGCAAACAAAAGCAATACGCATGAATGCATTGAAATACATACACTACACGGAATAAAAAAAAGTATTGTCATAGCTTAAGAGTAACATTCCGTCCATTTGAACTGATCATCCATTCAAATAACTACCAATTATTTCTCCGGCATGAATATGGAGCAATTTGGGCGTACGTGAATAAAAACTAAATTCCCCATCCTAACTGATATCACCCAAAACTCCATCCCAACTATTCAATTTATGAATTGAAATGCATCGTTCAAGCTAATACTTCATGTTCTCATTATTTCAGGCAATCTCCTGTCCAGCCGAGTCTCGTCCGTCCATCGGATCCAGGGTACAGGATTCAAAATCAAGCATACACAAAAAGAGGAACAACCACATCACGGACCATTTGGAAAAGCCATGAATAGCTCAGCAGCTCAATGAAAAGGCCAGCCCCAAACTCCAGTTCGCATTGAAAAGGTAAACAAAAACGAAACAACCCATCAAAATGCATAAAAGCGGCGTGAAGTTCCGCTTTGCAATTTATTATTTCAAAAAAAACACCACCACTACCAGTACACCTCCACTGTTGCCATCAGCAGCCAGCTCTAGCCACCACCAACAACAACAACATCGAAAACAGCACTAACAAGCACGGATTTTTCCATTTCCCAACTGAACCACACACCATGGCTGATTGTTCATTAGAGCATGATGTATCCCCTCATCTGCACATGGAATGGATATTCTTTTCTGTTTTTCAGCGCAATTCGATTTCCTAATACCTACCGGGTCCAAGCACCCCGCCAATTCTGCGTGCAATACACGCCACTTGGGCCAAGCGCCATTTAACCAAGAGCAATTTCTAACTAAATACACACAAAACAGCGGCCATCTCTAACGAAATAAATTGAAAAAAAAAATCAACAAGGAAACACAAATTCGTTTTGAGAATAAAAGGAAATTAATGCGGGATCCGTGGCACATGTGTTGCATACATCCCGAATTCGTACCGCACGGATAGAGTCCTGAATGTGATTCCTTTTGTATTTTGTTTTGTTCAAAATTTTGCAACCATGAAAGGAACACGCCAAAAACAGAAAAAAAAACACTGAAACAGAAAATGTGTATGTGTGTGTGTGGAAATGCTTCCGCTGCGGAAGTAGCTCCTCTGTTGCAGAACGTATCGCATTCCGGCAGAATGTCGAAAATAAAATTAAATTTACGCCTCCGTGCGTTGCATGTTGTAACCAGGACGTCGCAGTACCCTCTCTCGCCAAACCGTTTCAAAATAATATTAATTTTTGTCGTCTACAATGTCAGCTTTTATTCAGCTGCTATTCGGCATATATTCTCTGGCACGCCAGCCCGCGTTTTGTGTCATTTGTGTGGAACTCCAACAGGACACGCCAGCATCCAACATCAATGGCGTTGTGCGGTGCATCCCAAATAATCTCGCTCATGTTAGACTCCTGACGGTGTGCAGCTGGGCGGGCGTGTGCTTAGATCTGTTCACATCACTCCATCTCCACCCACATACATTTTGTAATTAAACAAAAGTCGACGAATGAATTCGGTTGTTGATGAGGTGGGGTTGGATTGGGTTGGTTTTGGTCCCCAGCTACAATTCATCAACAAAAAAAAAAAACCTGCCAGTCAACTCTTCCACTTCTAACCAGTCTGAGTCGGAACCACGCGCACGGATGTGCATCCACTCCCGCTTGGGAATGAGTCTCCCAGGAGCTTGGGAGTTGCGTTATGCAGCTTTCTTTGTTTTGTCTGCAAACAACTGGTATTTTGGTAGTGGCTTTATTTTTCGTATACATATTAATGCTCGCAGCATTATGTCATGGGAAGCAGCACGCCCGAGGAGCGGCTGTGGAGGCAGGTATTTATAAAGCGCTCTGTTTGCCGATATGAAGGCACTCTCTAATTGGATCGCATTGTGTTAGTTAATTTCATTTGTATATGATACGCTTCTTAATTCGCCGAATGGATATGCTACACATCCGTGTGTGTGTGCTTTTGTGAGAACTTCGAAATAACAACAGACGCGTTTAAAATGGGAGAACGATCCAACGATGGAGGCAAGCTGGTGACTTGTTTTGGCAGATTGCTTGCACACAAAAAGGTTTATTTGCTTTCCCAATTGAAAGTTTGCGCAATTTTATGAGTTTGAATTAATTAGAAGTGTTTGATGATACCATGCTCACTCATACCATCTGGGAGCAGTCAGCTCTGCTGAGGGTTTCAGTTAAACGAGAATTGGGGAATTCAAATGAACGCCTGAATATGATTGTTAAATGTTTAATTTGAAGGAGTTCATGCAGGCAACACAAGGTCGGTGAGTACAACCATATGGAGAACCTCAAATATGGGTGGGTTACGATGTCCTAGGGCGACTTTGGTTGGGCGCCATTTTACATGAAAATCGAATTATCACAACCATACTTCATACGCAACAAGAACCTCAATTGATAGACCCCAGACTACTATTCTCAGATAGAGTACCCGCGTGGTGCACCATTTGGGCAGACGTCAGACACATTGCACCACTCTTTGAGGATTCTCAAAGCCAAGCCATAAAAGTTACTAGTGACCCCTTTGGAGCAAGTTTTCTTGGGCCCCGAAAGGGATCAATTATGTCCACATGATAAGTAGACCACGATCTGTAGCATTACCCATAGAAACAGAAGTTCAAATTGTATGCACTTTCTAAAAAAAAGTGTTTAGCCTGATAACCAGTCCATTGACTCCATAGGCAACCTGCCATAATGTGGAAGCAGGGACTTGGACATATGCAGTTTCTTAACTAGAACTAGTCAGAAGATGCTAGAAGAAATATTCAGCCGCCCAAATCCAGATCCGAATAGGCTACGATCTGTGAAAGCCCCTTTAATTCAATCATGAGATGCAATAGGACAGAAATATTGATTTCACTCCGACTTAGCAAAATTGAATTAGCTAGACATTGCGATGCCCCCTGTGGCTTATAGAAAAATTGTGTCAAACAACACTGAAAAAAGATGCTAGCACATTTTTCTTCTTTTTCAGGTGGCGCTACAGTCCGGGGTGGACCTGGGCCTCAACCAGTAAGCCTCTCCAGCCGGCACGATCTTTTGCCAGCTGTCTCCAACTGCGCACCAAGTCGATTAAGATCCTTCTCCACCTGGGTGAGCCATCGGTTCCGTGGGCGTCCTCTATTACGTTGTCCCACTGGTTCGGAGTCGAAGAATCTTCGGGCTGGAGCCGTGTTGTCCATGCGCTCTACATGGCCCAGCTGTACAGTTCGTGGTTGAATATTCTTCTCCAATAACCATCAACGCAGACAGGACCAAAGATTGAACGCAGAACTTTTCTCTCGAAAAGACCAAGTGCTTCTTTAGCCGCTTTTGAGATTGTCCATGCTTCCGCACCATAGAGCAGGACAGGGATGATCAAGGTGATATATAATGTTAACTTGGTCCTTCTAGAGAGGGCTCTACTACTCAATTGCCTCTTGAGCCCAAAGAAACAGCAAGAGACATTGGCAAGAGTAATTCTGCGTTTAATCTCGGTACTGGTGTTGTTCGTACTGTTCACTTGTGAGCCGAGGTAGGCGAAGTCCTTGACTACCTCGAAGTTAAAGCTGCCTATGGTGACGTTTTGGCCAAGTCGTCGATGTTGTGCTTCCTTTCTCGATGACAGCATATACTTCGTTTTGCCCTCGTTCACCGCTAAACCCATTTTGGCCGCCTCCGTTTCAATACCAGCAAATGCTTCATCGACGGCTCGCTGTGTTTTTTTTTGTTCACTCTTGTGCAACCCATGCCATGAAGGCAACGACACCCCGACCAGGGCCCCTAGTCCATCGACGAATTTGAGTGCTTTTTTGACAAATATTCATGAATTTGACGGTTTTCACGAAATAACGCCCATGCCGTTCTGTGATAGGGCAATTTGGTTTGAGATGAATTAAAAAACAGTAGTAATTTTAAGAGGCAAGAGAGGTGGTCCGGCATCTCGGTAATACTTCATTTCTGCTTAGAAGTCCCGCCCTCTTCGAAGCAAAGCAGGCAAACCTTGTCCTCTCACAGATTTAATTTGTCAAAGTGATAATTCAGGCAGTAAGAATGCTCGTCAGCAATCTTATGCTTTCTAATTTCTTTATTGAGTTGAATTATTTTCTTATACAGTCAATCAAATTCATATTCGTACAGTCGGTTCGAAATAATTAAATAGACACAGAAACGCCAACTTTGCGAAAGAGAATCAATTCAAAGATTTTGTTGGATCGGTGATGGTTTGGGATTGTTTTTCGGTAGCTGGGCTGGAAAAGCTTCATAACCCTGAATGGAATTTACGAAATTTTCAAGCAAAATTTGGAAGAAAGTGTACTAAAATTTGGGTCTTCACAACCGATTCATTTTTTATCACGAAAATGACCAAAGGCATAATAATATTAATATGGGTGGCGCTACAGCCCGTAGAGGGCCAGGGCCTAGCTTCTCAGCAACCACTCTTGTTGTGCGTGCTATGGTTCTCTCACGATAGGAAGGGACCTACAGTTTAATGCCGACTCCGAACGGCGAAGTTGAGGAAGCTTTTTCTAGACAGGAACACTCTTTGAGCATTGTCAGTGACTCGAAAGAGGTGGACCCGTGAAATATGAAAGGTGGTAAATTCGGGTATCGAACCTGGCACCCTCTGCGTAGGAGTTGACGCACTAACCCACTACGCCACGGGGACCCACGGACCAAAGGCATAAAGCTTATAATACCCGACTATTCCCCCTTTGTAGTTGCCCTGATGAAGTAATGGAGACACCAACTCAGACACCGAATATTATGACGGTGATCATCGTATGGTCATCATGTATGGGGACGTTTAGGCCAGCAACTAAGAAAAATTGCAATAAGAAATGCAACAGATCTGCAAGAATGGATAAAATTTCGGCTGAAACTACAATGAAACCTGTCCAGGATATGGCAAATAAGTTTAAGCATGCGATTAAAAATAAGGGATATGACACAAAATATTACAATTCGTTAAATTTGTTTGTCTATTACCAAAAATTGTTAAGTGTATGAATATGAATTTGTTGTCAGTTGATTGCTTGTTTTTTTTTGTTTTTTGTTTTTTCTATTTATGTGAAAGGATGGCTTTTTTGTGTTTGACAACAGATCTTTACCAGGTCATTGATATTGCAACCAAGTAACATTCAACTCTGCCTAAGACAATGACCATATGTCGACAGGACTAGGCCATCTTTTTTTTCCATGCGTTCATCGGAGTTGTAGCTTCTGTACAATTGACATTACAGTACTGTTCGGGACCGATGAACGCAAATTCCGAGACAGCTCTCGCAGGCTTTTTTACCGATTCGTTGCTTGCATTCCCCATGTGGCCCCCCTGGACTCAGCCAAGATTCACTTGGTTGTGGGCAAGGGTTAAGAGTCCACAAGATTTGACGAAAGTGCCTTTAGTGCTGCTTGACTGTCTGAATATGAAATGAATATCAGATGCTAGTACATACTTACTTTCTTATCAGGCTTTTGACCCGTGAACGATCCGATATTTAACGACAGCTGCCTCCTGACCTTCCTGGGCACTCTGACTTCCGTCACCAAGATCAAGGCGTCTCGCATTCGCCATGATTTGGTCTTTATATCAGAGATTCGGTCTTCTTCTCCTTCTCAAACCAGGGGGTTCGGACTCGAAAACCATCTTATCTTAAGTCCGTGCAGCAGACGGACTTTTGCCCCCCGTACATATTGGCAGAATTCGCAGAGTTTGAGATTACGTCTCACAGATAGGACCACATAACCCACCCAAAATCGGCTGCGCTATTTTGAATATCGTGCACCTTTCGTGCATGAATTGTAATATCAGAGATTGGTAGAGATTTGTAGGTCCCTCGAGTCAGGCTTTTTGAGCTCAGTTGTTTCGAGAACCAAAAGTAGAAACCAATGGCAATTCCCCACACTCTCCCCTAACGCAATGTGCCCAATTGCTTCGCCTTCCGATCAAAGACATAAAATCTTTCATCGCCGCACCTTTCCGGAATGACTAACAATGCTGGGCGACTATAAGTCCTTCTGAAACATCGTCGTTCACAGAAGTCTAATCCGATCTTGATGCAAGAGTAACAAGCAGTAGCTCTTCCGGGACTGTAGGTGGTAGTACTGTAGGCTGCTGACCATATTTTGTTTGTCTGCAGTACACTGCAGGTCCCTTCCACTCGTGAGAAAACAACAGGAGTGAGTGCTGTAGAAGGTAGGCTGTAGCCTATACGGTCTGCATCGCCACCCGACTAGTGCTGGGATTCGATGGAGTCCCTTATTGTTTGTGAACGGGACTTGGAGTCGATGCTCGATACTTCAGAGCTTCTGCGGAATTTACTTCTGCGGAACGCTTCATCTGGCTTGGAAGCTTTTATCTAGCTATATTATATTTGAGGAGTTAATAAGATGTTAAAGAAAAATTACTTTCTTCACTTATTGGTTTGTCCTACGGTTCGATGTAAAACATAACCTCAAAACGGTCATTTAAGGTAATCTCTAGGGAACCGGTTTGGGATACCACCGTGTGAAATGACATCATTTGATTATGCGATTCCAAAGAATCACAAAGTGTAACAGCTGTCAAACCCAACGACCAATGGCATCCACCTGTCAAAATATTCAGTACGATTTGGCTTTTACGATGTAAAATCCCACATTGCTGACTCCAACCAAATCGGAGGAACAAGAGTATTATTCAAACAAAGTTAATAATTTGAGAAGAGACTGGATGGTGCAGTTGGTAGAGCAACTGCCCCTGGTTAGCGGAGTTCGCAGTTCGAATCCCACGCTTTCATCTTGTCCATTTAGTGACCATTTGTAAATATTTGGTAATTCCTGAAAGTGCACGCTGTCCACCTCATATATACATTCGACCATTGAACTCCAACTTCCATCTTACCATCAAAAAATAACCGTTAAATATGATTCCAACAGCATTCTACAGACTTAGCGTATTCCACCCCCAAACCACGACCCACTGTCACCAAATTCAATTCGAATTGCCAAACACCGCCGCTCTTATTCAAACATTCCACATGTTCATTGAAAATTAAATTTGTTGTGTCACTGTCAACAGAAGCGGGGGGCCGCCTAGCGGCCCGTTTCAATTGTATTTGAAATTTGCGCAATGCCGGAGTTATAAATCAAAATTGAACTGAAAATGAATTTAACATCCAGCCTCCCATCCGCACGAGCATCAGTGTCAAGCGCAAACGCACACACATAGACAAGTGTTGATTCGCATTATCAAAGGATGAAGCGCAAACAGGCGGCCGCCTCTATCGCCTCGCGCGCCCCCACAGCCGAACAGTCAAGCCTCGTGGCTGAATTGACTTAACAATAACAATAAATTTCATTTGACATCGGCGGGAATTTATGTTTTGTCATACATCTTAAATAACGACAGAATGTCTGTCAAACGCATTCACGCACGTACGCTTCAAAAATGTCATACGTACACATCCTTTGGCGGACATTATGTCAAACATGTGCGAGTGTGCCTGCGGGTATTTATAGAGCCACCCCTTCGACCCCATCCAACGCTGGAATTAATCCTTTTGTCTGATGTCACTTTGCTGCTGCTGCTGCTGCTGATGTGACACGGCCTCCCACATTGGACGTCGAATTATTTCGAAAGTTTCTCTTTTTTCCACATCGGGTATCCTGGCTGTCGTCCTGGCAACGGAAACATACACTTCCCGGTCAGATATTGAAAAAGTTAAAAAGGAAACGAGATAGGATTCTTCCACGACCCACGCCCACGCCCCCTCACTCAGCGACGACAATCACATGACCTGTGGGTGATAGGTATCATCCGAGTGAGGGGAGCGCACCCGTTTACCGGAAGATCTCTTTCATTCAGCCACCGGTAACGTTTGAGCTTATATTTCAAGCGACGGCAGCGGCGTATCCATGGATGCATAATCCACCCGGCAGGCCATTTGACCGAGGGATACAAAAAAACCCAAACACACAAGAGCAGGAGCTGCGCCGGGGGCGGGTGGACCGTGGCGATTGGACTCATTAGAGTCAGCTGCAAAATTTGTTGTAATTTACAGCTACCCTCCGGTTGCGAACCCATCTCGAGTGAGATTAATGATCCCCGCCCCCGAAATTTTTCTAACGACCTCGCTCTCACCGATTCGCGCTGACCTGACCGTAGGCCACGGAAAAAGCACAAGAGCTGCCACTCAACCCGTCCCCTGTAACGAGGGCCATCCTTTACCGCTGACACTGCTGCTACACTTCGGCTTTGGCGAATTATTTCACGGGAAATTCAATTGATGTCTGTGCCGGAGCGCTGGGTCGGTCTGTCTTCCTGCGTGCATTTCGGATCGGCGGGGCGTGTATGTGTGCTCAAATGGATGGTGAGTGCGATGGTCATCGTCTATCTGGGAAGAGCCCGATGACCCTTTGGGTCAATAAATCCACATTTGAATTGCTGATTTGGTGCACAGGACTTTATTTATAGCCGGCAATGGTTTTCGTTCTTTTTGCAGTGCATTTGCGGCAACCAGCGGCATCGGCGACGATGGCGGCGTCGGCGGCGGTGGCGGTGGCGGCAATGAACCAGCCCTGGACACTGTATGTACATAGCGATGCACCCGAAATTGACAGGGCAAATTATCACTGAATTACAACGTTTTGCGAACTCACTGGTCCGCTTCGTTGTCGATTATTAATGGAGCTTGGCGTGTCAGTGGGTGGGTGGGTGTGCTGTGTGTGATTTTCAGACGGTTGTAACGACTCTTCGTGTTGAAATGTGTTCACTAGTCATGGAATGAATGAATCGGTGTTGATAGTGGCCAGGGCACGCAAGCCATTTGCGGTGTAGAATGAAATTTTGCTGCGCTTTGCTTATTCAAAACCCAGCCTAAGGCCGCTGCAGATGCATATGGACTGGACAAGTAGGTGCACTGGGCGACCATTGGTCAATTGTGGTTGGGCATGCATGGGAGGAGTTCGTGGAAAAGAGTTATCATGTGTGAAGGTAGTCATTTTATGCGAGTGGTGGTGAAATGCGTTTATGATCACATCGTCCCTTTTGTGATGGCATCATGTGGAAAATTAGTGAAAGCCTTTGAGGCTCATTGTGGTTGGTAAAATATTCAAAACTCAACTAAACTAATGATGTGATCCTTGCATAGAGAATTCGACGATAACATTTCATTGTTCAGCGATAGTACGTTAGAAGATTTTACACAGGTACATTGGTCAGTCGAGGTCGAGGTTCTTTTCAAATTTGAACTGAAAGCCTTTAACATTTCAGCACTGACCACCGAAAGCCGCTCTGACAAACAAAACAAGGGACGGAACTATTTAACTGAGAACGTTTTGAGGGAGTCTTATATAATATAATATAATATAATAATATGGGTGCCGCGACAGTTCGAGGTGGACCTGGGTCTAGCTTTTCAGCAACCACTGCGTGTTGTGCGTGCTATTATTCTTTCACTAGTGGAAGGGACCTACAGTTTAATGCCGACTCCGAACGGCGAAGTTGAGAAGCTTTATCTAGAGAATACTCTTTGCGCATTGTCAGTGACTCGAAAGAGGTGGAGCCGTGAATTATCAAAGGTGTAAATTCGAGTTTCGAACCTGGGACCCTCTGCGTAGGAGTCGACGCACTTACCCACAAGCCTTATATAATGCGCCCACTTTTTTCGATATTAAGATCGAAATTGCCCAATTTCCCATTAAACGATTTTATTTAAAAATTATGTCAATTTAAATGAAATTGCATACGAAATTGTGTATTAAAACAGATCCCAGCTCCATGTAGTCATAACAAACAGAACTAGAAGATTCCACACTATTATCCCAGCGTGACAGATTGCTGACAGATTAGGTTTACATTTGTTTAATCATTTTATACACGCTCCCTACAATTTGCGAAACATTACAAGAAAATTAAATCCAACCACTAGCACACCCATTGATATAAAATCGTTCTCCGAAAAAGTTTTGGCGCTGGACAGCACTGTTACTTTTGACATTTTGCTGTTAAAGCAAAACTGTTCCAATCTTTGTGTGAACACTTTGGGTGGGGAAATTGTGCAACATCGCGTCTAGTTGGAATAAACTGTATAAGCTTCTAACATTTGAGTTTTCTTTAAATTTTTTTGTAATTCAAAGACATAAGCCATGTTTTTTTCATCGCTCATTCAGAAAAACGATTCACAGTGGCTTTGATTCTTATCTGTCAAAATATATGAAAAAGAAATTTATTTGTTCGAAATTGATGTCAAAATGTATGAAAAAAAATTCGAAGTCGAACTTTTATCGGAAGCCACTGCCGATATTATAGGCAATAGGTTGCTGTATATGCTTTACGTGCAAAATCCTGCTTCACTAGTTATGGATTTCTGAAAAAAAGCACGGCTATATTCACGAATTAGA
This sequence comes from Eristalis intricaria, assembly GCA_964034865.1. Lineage (NCBI taxonomy): Eukaryota > Metazoa > Arthropoda > Insecta > Diptera > Syrphidae > Eristalis > Eristalis intricaria. The sequence goes on from OZ035873.1 coordinate 139,306,802, forward strand.
GATTGTCCATGTTCGAAAATTAAAAGACAAATTACGTTGGTTTTGCCATTTTAAGATGCTTGTGAACTAATCGAGCTCCGTTTCTATAAAGTGGCGATTCTGACACTTATTCGGTTAAAGCTTTGTTTATTCGTTTCATGGCTAGGATATAAATTCTTTTACGTTAGGCAATAAAGTCTTAAGTCAGAAACTGAAAGACAGAAAAATAGAAACTTAAGACCTTAATACCAAGCCACGAATACATTTTTCTGACCTATCGTAGAGCCTAAATTATTACGATGGGAAGCAGTCTTGCGTGTATTAAGTCGTTACTACCAAACGAATGACCCAATCTAAAACCCCAACTAAATTTCTTGTCTTAAGACCTTTTTGCCTAGCGTCAAAGAATTAACCTTGTATTTTTGGCTGCATACTTTATTAGATAATATTGAAACTCTGTTGAAGTAAGTGGCTGATACTATCTGATGAGTGTGATACACTATCATTGCATTGAAAGAACATAGTTTACCTTGTTGTCGAAGTCGTATTTGAGGGGAACGGGGGCTCAAATTCGCCTTTTGGACCTTTTACTTAGGTCGACCAAGCCCGACTGGGCATGAAACGATATTTCGGACTCTAACCAGGTTTTGTTTTCATTTTTGAAAAACTGGGCAAATTCTAGAAAAGAGAAGCCGTGCGTAATAAATGCGATTACTTTATAATCACTTAAAAATTTAATAAGCGTTTTCTTAATTGCCTCTGAGGCATCAATGTGAGTCCAATTTTTAATTGGTTCTCGCTGATATCTTGATAAAAGTAAAATCGAATGGTGAGCCTGTACCGAACAAGAAGAAGAGAACAACGAACACAAGTCATTGAGCCCATGTTTGTAGGAAAAATCCACCGGTGCGCCGTCACGTAGTGAATTAATCCGCATCGAACACGACCGAGTTTCACATTTCATTGCTACATCTCCTTCGATTCGGCGAATAAACCTGGCTAAAAAGAGGTTCACAAACTCAGCCGTTCGGACTCAATATAAAATTGTAGCTTATCCACTCGTGGCGGATCAATAGTACGCATAAGTCTGTTGCCAAGTCAAGACTCAAGTGTCACTCAATCCAAAGTTAGCTTTTCTGCGAGTTCTTTTTTGCTTTCCAATATGTGGTTAAATATCGAACAAGATCTTACACGTATTTGTTCGCTCCTAAATATGTCGTTTCGCTATCCTTGTAGAAATCAGTTCAATATCCTATTCTGGATGTGAATCCTCTAAGACGAACTAAAAATGCTAAAAAGTTCCAACTGGCTCCAGGAGGCGGTTGTCAACGGTATCAGAAGTAGTATTATCCAGGCCATTGACATGATTTGAACTCCATACAGTTTTTGTTTCTTAATGATACTACTTGAGGAAAATCGATGTTTGATGTTTGTTAAAGTTTGTTGACTACTATTGACAGTGCGTGGGCAAATGCCGACTCTCTCCATTTTTGTTAATTGCCCGATGATTTGATCCTGTCATTTCTTTGGCTTCTGTCGTAGAGATATGTACTTCTTCTGTACATGGGAGAGGAGGGATATGTATACTTTTGATCAACAACTATGCGACCTACATCCCTACACTTTTAAACGGTGTCCCAAAATTAACCCAAGCTCTAAGTTTGGCGCCATTTATGTAGGAAAAATGGCGTGTCACACAATACAACAACGTGAAACAAATGGGCTTAAGGCACTATTGGACCATAACATTTTTGAAAATGAGGCTAGTCAAGCAGTCGCTATGATCAGAAATGCCCAACCCAAATATTAGCAATTCTTTCTTTTCAAGTTCGAACTGAGCTAAGCTTTCGGTTTAAAAGCTTTCGATCACTACCATTGTACGAATTTTACATGCAACCATTCTGCAGTATCCACAATTTTGCCATGATTGCCTACGTTTCAATTTCTCGCTGACACCATGCGCCAAGGCGTCATTTCCATAATTGCAATATTGACTCCAGGCGCCGGGTCAGCATTTATTTGTAATCAAGAATCGAATAAGAAGAGGAAGCAAATAAAATGTGGGCGAGTTCGAACAACTAACTCAAGAAATAAAAACGTTTAATTTAAATTGGTCTTGTTCTATTGCTATCCCCCCAGCAGTGGTAAGGTGGTAATAGTTCAAGCCTAACAACCTTCGAATGAAAGGCAAATTGACATGGCATTTCCTCCCTTAATCGTTGCAGCATATCGTATATATTATACAACTTTAAACGAATAAGCAAATAATCAATTAAAATAATAAAAAATGAATTTCTCGTTTTTTGCGACATGATAAAGCAGTTCAGTTCACAATGTGTGGTTTCTACAAGAGATGCCACATGGCATACAGCCCGTCAAACAATTCATACTCTCTCGTTTCGGTGAACTTAACATGCCCCCTAGAGTGTGGATATATCACCATTAGACTTATTTTTATGGTGTATTTTAGAGCCTTCCGGGTCGCCGTGGCGTTGTGGGTAAGTGCGTCGACTCTTACGCAGAGGGTGCCAGGTTCGATACCCGAATTTACCACCTTTCATATTTCACGGCTCCACCTCTTTCGAGTCACTGACAATGCTCAAAGAGTATTTCCTGTCTAGAAAGAGCTTCTCAAACTTGGCCGTTCGGAGTCGGCATTAAACTGTAGGTCCCTTCCACTCGTGAAAGAACTATACCACACACAACACGCAGTGGTTGCTGAGAAGCTAGGCCCAGGTCCGCCTCGGACTGTCGCGCCACCAATATTATTATTTTAGAACCAAAGGTCTGTGTCTACAAGTTCACAATTATCCGACTGCCCTGCACTTGGTGGAGGAAATTCAAAAAAATTCAGTCACTTTTATGCAGAATGATCAGCAAAATTACCACAAAAGAATTCGTAGGCCCCAGCAAAGCCGTTAGCTCTATAACCCTATTATTATGTTCTTCTTGATTCAATTAAAAAACAATATAAATTTTACATGACATTTTCGAAGACCTCACTACATACAAAAGTGTGTCAGCCTTCTGCTGCTTCAAACTCATTTCAAACCGTTTTTTTTTTATCTCAACCCTCAGCTAAATGATCTCGTTCATATTTCAAAAGCAATTCCCCTACAAAACTCAATTTCAAGAACTAATCACCGCCGTCTTTCTAATTGCCAAAGCGCAGCAATTTAGAAATATCCCACACGCCATTTACCACCTGTTCCTCTGAGTCTCCGCCGTGGGCGAGTGATTCTCCCGTTCGCCGTTCCGCCTTGATACTCTTGACTTGTTCTCGACTCCATTCGGTTATGCGATATCGAAGTCACCCGTGGAAAAGCAAGACCAAAACAATTGTGTAAACAGACGGCAATGTATCCGAATTGGTTCTTCGTTTTCTTTTTCACCCTTCTCCTCTCATCAGTGTACGGTATCTGTTGATGGGGAGGAGATGGACGCCCTCCCCTCACATTTCAGCAATTCAAAATCCGAGTCTGAATTCGAATCCCAGCGAATGGTATCCAGTGTCGAGCTGTAACCCGAGGCATTTAATTTGCGTTTGTTTTGTATCTTGTTTCGTTACAGCAACGCATGTGGGTGCCGGGGAGGGTTTGGGGTGCCCTCCGTCATGGCTTGATACGTGAAGTTGAAAAAAAGGAGAACTTTTCCTTTCCACATAAATCCTACAGATAAACAACGGCAATTGGTTGGCGTTCCATTGACCGGAGATTATCTCCTCCATCTAGAACTGAACAAAATGGCTTGCAGAGGGTATCTTAATTAAGATAATTTGCACAATAGGCAGTGAGGCTGGCTGAAAAGTGTGGCTGGGGCCGGGGGAGACTCTGGGTGAGCCTACGAACTCAATTTCCTTGCATTATGCATGACCACTCCGGTGGAAAACATTAATTTCCCGACGGTAGCTCCTGCTGCATGCAAGAGCTCCCTGCACACCCTCGCATCACCGCCTTACATGTCTTCCATTTCCGTAGAATTGTTACCCATCTCTTCCTCTCGTTCGCTTCGGCGAGTAAATTTCAGGGAAAAAAAGAATCAAGAAAGAATTGCAGAAGTCACCACCACCACCGGCTGCAACAAATGAGACAAAAGCGAAGCAAGTTGAGTGTGTGCAGGAAGGAGAATTAAAAGGGAAGCAGTGCCCTTCCGTTTGTCTTGCACTTTTGTGTCTCTCCCTCGCCGTGATAATGGCGGTCACGAAATGACGGTGCATCGGGGACCAGAGTTGCCACTGTACGGAGCGGAATTAATTATTCCTTGTTTGACTTTTTACGTTGGAGATGACTTTAAAATGTATGCCAATCTTCTGGATTTACGCCGTACCAATGTTTTCTGGGTTCAGCTGCATAAACATGCTCTCGGGTTCAAGTCGTTTGTTGTACTTAAACAAAAAGATAAGGCAAATGCAACGCATTGGTTAACAAGTGTGTTTTTTTTTCGGTTACAGTTGTTTTGGGACATGTAAGAACGGTTTAGTGCAATGGCGTCGGAAAGTTCAACGTCAGGCTTGTCAATGTATTTGCACTTAGAACTACTCCTTAGTTACTCTTAATGCCATCTTCAGTCTAAAATTAAAGGCTCCCCGACAATTACTACGCAGGACACCGACCACAAGGGGTCAGGATGGTCAGACATTCCGCTGGACACTGATCGCCCGAAGCAGTTTTCACTAAACACACTCCACATGAATCGTGTTTTCGGTATTATCACTAGACTCGGCGTGTTGGGAGATTACGTCTACATAAATTTACATCTACAGCTACATAAATGAGGAAGATGAAGTCAACAACAAAACTTCCCTTCTCTGGCCAGGTTTTGATGTGTCGCTTTTCCCTTTTCAAATAACTTTAGCGACATAAGGCTGTCGTTTCGTAGAGGGTAACTGCGCCGACTCTTACGCTGGATGATGGCCTCCACTCTCTGACAGTTCTCTCAAATTTGAGATCCGTCTTCAGCTCCGTTCCAACTCTGTTGACTTCGACTGTAGAGTACTATTGTCCACTATCTGTATTACCGCATCAAATCCTTTATCGTGACCACTGCCTTCACTACTGCCTTCATTGTCAAAGAATGACAATCCCAACGTCACTCTGTGTAAACTATGTTTCTCATTTTTTTACCCCTGCGCCTATATGTATAGTTCAATTTATTATTTATGAAAGTTTCCTTTGCCCCTTCCAGTCACTTTTCCAAATTCAGCGTTCAGAAATAACCCCTGACAATGAAATCGCCCAGTCCTTCTCCTCCGAGAGAAGGCATCCAATTGACAGTATTTTCTAACTGAAACTTCATCGAGATAATAGGTTTATATATTTTGGACGCCGCGACATTATTACAAGTAAATAAATTGTGGTAAGCATCGAAAATAACGTCTAATTGATCCGCGTGACAACAGGTCGAACATTCCTTAGTCCACATCGTTAAAAAGCAAATGCTTAGTTCTTAGAATACTTCAGACGCAATCCCAGTCACAACACGCTGCTTAAGGGTCACTCTAGGGGCTTTTATAGGATCTTATATAATTGGTGGCCAAATGGCGCACTCCCAAAGTGGAAAGTGAAAAATTCGCCAAACAATATATTTTTCAAGAAATATTCAATATTTCAAGTACATTAGAAAAACAAAATAACAAACACGAAAAGTTTTTTTTATAAAAGTTATAAAACAAACTTCTCGTTTTTCTTCAAAAAATTTTTTTAATAAGTTTTTCTTTTAAAAAAACGCTATATGGTAGACTGCCGCCCGGAAAAAAATGTTTTTTCATAATTCGTTCACCTTTCTGAACTGTTCATCTTACAGAATCGTTCATATTTCCGAGATTCTACTGTAAATAGATTGAAAACTGTCTGATGTTTCCGGCCAACTATTAAAACTCAGTTTTGCGATGAGTCCGTTTAAATTTTTGAGTAGTAGAAAGTCAGTAGACTTTGTACCATAATTGATAATACCATAATCTTTTTGGACATCATTTTTGAAGTCTTAGGGGGCAATAAAAAAAAAATTGGCCCTACTCCTTAACCTTATTTGAAAGTCAACGCCGTAATGCACTACTCTTGTCATAATCACAGTGGCAACACTTTTTGCAATTGCACTTCTCGCCAAAGAGCCTTCGTTCAGCGATGACAAAAATTAATAGATGTCCAAACAACTCGCCGAGTTCATATCACTTCATCGCATTTCTGCGGGCTTCACCCTCCCCCTCATCGTCCCAGCGTCCCAAACAATTGCATCGCATTTCGCTGTCCTTCGTGAATTTCTGTTTTTATTTTCGTCCTTAGGAAAGACCCTGAAATAATGGCTGTCATTATAGAATGACGTCTATTCCAGACTCAGTCTGTGCTACAACTTCCCGTTCCTCACCGCCACACCGTCGGGACTCCAATTGTAAAGTCATCCTTCCCTTAAGCAGCGACAAGCTGACTTCTTCGAACAGCATCAATGGCAGAAGCCGACTACATTAGGTTCAAGGAACTAGAACTAATTCCAGAAGTCGTACAGATTAACGACTGCGAATCGACGGACATGCGGATAAATGGGTGGCTCGCCGCCGAGCTACACCGATCCATGTTGGCATGGAATAAAATCGCAAAAAAAAAAGGAAACGATACCAGAACTGGATTTGTATCTGGGAATTGTTTACACCAACAATCGTTGCATCCATAAACGCGCGTAATGATGCCGGCAGTGGTTGTTGCTTGCTGGAGCACGATACGACGCGACGCGGCGCATTCTGAAGTACAATTCCATTTCGAGTCTGTCAGTTCGCCTGTCGTGCTCTTGTTATCGTTTCATTTCAGATGTTCTGCGGATTTTTTGTTCTATCTGTTGGGTGAATCCGAAGTAGAGGAAAGGAAAACAGATACAAGAAGATGAGCAGACGGCCAATTGGAATGCACTGCTCGCAGTCTAGTCGGTCTGTCATTGTGTCTTGTTCTGGATGAAGTTTAGTTCCTACACGTTCTACTCTCGTATAAGGAGTGATGGTCCGCTTTTTCTCTGTCGGGCGTCGCAGTCGCATGCGAGAGGATGACTTTTGCGGTGACGTCCAGTTGGCATGTGTCTAGGAGACGGCCTGAAGGCTCGTTCCTGGTGACGCCTTATAAGGAGTGTCTATGGATTTACAAATGAGTGAACAAGTTCAGTGGTGCCTTATTCAGCTGCGATTGGTATCAGTTGACAGATGAGACAGTGAGCGCGCAATTAATGGGACTGTGGCTGTGTGTTAATTGATTCGAAATGGACTTAAGATTGTGTTTGATCGATACAATGTATAAAATGATAAACAGCAAATCCGGTTCAGTTGAGACGGCTTTAAGACACATTCCTGCTGTAGATTGATCTCCTAGTCGACGAGGACGTGACAAAATTAAATCAGATTACTTACATAGCTTGAAGATTCTGTAGTCCGTAGGATCCTTTAATAGAATGCGACTTTCTAGTCGTGACTTTCATGAGAATATTGAAGATTATCCATGGTGGCAATACAGGAAAGGCGTAGGCTTTACGTCGACACTGTTTGCTCGCCATTTAAGTTTGAATGCTGATTTTGGGTTGCTGTTTGGCAGTAACAGAGGGTGGTTGATAACAATTTATTATGCTGTAGAATTCACAGCAAATCTTGAATAGATCTCGAGTTTAATAGCCGACCAATATCTTAGACAAAAGGTCAAAATGGGCGATGAAAAACTTTCGAGTTGGGTCTGAAATGTTGGTGGAGCACCAAGGTTCTATAGCTGCGGGCTATCGTTCTCTCGTGGGTTAAGGGGACCCACAGTATTCTGACTATACACTCTTATCTAAGTCATCAATTACTCGAAGAAGTCATGAATTATGACAGCTGTATGTGCCTCATACCACTGCATTTAGTCGCTCTTGCGGCAACTCCTAATTGTGAAGACCCAACCCTTACATCATTTATTTCTACAAGCGGGTGGGTCACATTTTCTTTAGGGTCCTAGAAGCAAAGCTGTAATGTTGATCTTCATCGGGACATGTTTGCAAACTCGTACCTTTAAAGGCGCAACACACAGCACACTTGTGTCGGTGTTCTGTTATGTGTCCTGTGTGTGGGTCAGTTCGCCAGTTTTACGGTGTGCCACACTGTGTGAGCAAAATGAAAATATTTAAATTTTTTGTCTCGTTGTTTCTAAAAGTGTGATGTGTGTGGTTTAGTCCGAGCATTTTCGTACAAAGTATCAGTCGCATTTCGATCGTTGGAAAATGACGAGCTCTGACATTTTACAGTGACAATAATGACTTTTGATTGCTTGCCACTATCTGAGGGATTTACATGGTTTTGCACAAATCAGGAGACATTAACAGATCGTTATTGATGCGCATAGTGCAGTTTTGCTATCACCTCACTACTTATACCGCTGCTCCGTCTTCGTCAAATTTCAATGAAAAAAACATACATGTGCATGAATCTGTGTGGCCTAATCTGCCTAAGAATGCGCACAAGTATGCTGAGTATGGCCCGCTATAAAGTTCATAGAATAAATGGACATTGCATCCCTGGAAATGAAATAGGCAATGTAAGGCCAGAATCATAGCCAAATGCGTGACACAGCCTGAATATCTACCAAGGTTTATTCAACTCTGGACAACCATTTGTGGCTTACAGCTCCAGAATCATCTAACTAAACAAATTTTTCAATTGAACATTTCAGCAAATGTACATAAATTCATTATTACACATAGTTCCACGATTTTCAACACGGTTATGTAATCGATGACAATAAAGTTAAAATTCTATGGACGGGAAATTAATGAGGGACGGCTGGTGTTTTCTAATGTGAAGACTTTGGTCTTGACATGAAGCATGAGGGCATATTTTATAGTCTCGTAAATTCTAGCAACTGAATAGTCTGTCATTCTAAGAAGAAAACCGAAGTTGAAGTACATTCTCTCCATAGACATGAAGTTAAGAATTGGACAACTTCGTTAGGCTTCGTCGATCATTGATGAAAATAATAAAGGACCGAGTATATAGCTTTGGGGTACGCCATTGTAAAAGTCACAAAAGAATGACAATCTTGGGTTATAGGTAAGAGCTTGATAGTAAGAGAGAGAGGATAGTAAGTTCAATTGGGAAGACAGTTGTGGTCACAAAGAATTGATGTGTTTTTCGATCTCAGACTCCATCACCGCACAGTCTATGCACTACTATGGAGTCAAAAGTTGGATGTGCGGAATATCCGGAAAACTTATACCACACATGTTTGCTGTAACTAAAGAAGTCTATTTTTTGGACATGGACATAATTAAGAGTCCAAGCGTGTTGTGCGTATAATCATGTATTTTTGCCCTATGCCAGCAGACAGTTGTTATAGACGTCTACAGGTCGTTCGCCAAAAATTACACTCAACGACTGTTTCGATAGTGTTGAAAAATTGGAAAACTCCGTAAAAGACACTAGTATTCCGACAATAAAGATCTATGCACCCCCTCCCTTTGGTCTAGCATTTAAGTGCAGCCTTCAGAGATTTTACAACTTCTCAACTTCTCTAGATGTTCTCTTTATCATTTCGAGTCATTCTCAGGAAGTCTTCGGCAGTCAGCACATACTATGCTCCACAGTTTCTTTCGCCTGACCACAGATTCTGCTCTACTGGTAAAGTCCTTTTTATGAAGGTGGTTATAATATTATGTGTCCTGGTGGTCAGCCTTATTAAGTTCTGGATATTATTGACTCGTTGTTTCAAAACTGGTTAATTTCATTGATGATCCATTTGTGCAGGTGAAGGCTAGGGTTCGTATTGTTGAAGATGCGAGAAGCCAGTGAAGGGTATCCGAGCACTCGTCTTGGCTCAGCCTTATCATATCAGCCTAAGTCTGTTATTTCCTGCCAACATGCTTAATATTTGTTGACATTTCCGGATGGCCTTGGACTTAAATGTGTAACTCCTTAGCGCTTTGAGAACCGCTTGACTATCTGAGAACATATAATCAGTCAAAACCCCTGTAAGACTAACAAAATTTGTTAAATGTTTCAGAATTTAAAGTCCAAACCCATAGAATCCGTTGCATTTGGAAACCACAAAAATCGTAGTTGCCGGATTGCAAAGTGGTGCCAAATGAGTACGTTACGTGAGCACTCTTGCATAAATCTAAGAAATTCTAAATTTTAAAGTTTCTGAAGTAGGTGCATATTAAGAATTATTCAAAAACAATTTTAAATAAAATTATTCTTTCAAAAAAGTATTCTTTCATTCATAAAAAATCGAAAAAACAATCACATAAGGAGCACCCGAATGAATTTCCATGGAAACATCTGTCAAACGCACAGAACGTTGAAAGTTGCTCAATTCCATCCGTCGTGGTGAGTTTCACTTGTGGATTGCATTTGCTGCCTCTCTCCCTCTCATATGGCCTTATGCGTTGTAAATTGTTTGACATGACGCAACTCACGCGATGGATTCTATTGTTTTGGGCAGAAATGAAGCATTTCAGATATAGTCAACTTCACAGCTGATTGCCCCCTGGTCCATAGACGAAATTGTGTAATTTTTTGACAGATATTCAAGAATTTTTGGAGGTTATTCATGAAATAACTTAAATACCATCCTCTGATTGGTCAATTTGGTTTAAGAAAACGTTACAAAAACAGTCGTCAAAATTGTAAGGGGCAAGAGAGGTAGAAGTCGGGCGTCGCTGTAAAGCTTCATTTCTGGTTTTGGGCCTTTAGACTTAAAATTTCCCATATTTTACTTTACATCCCCTAACTCGAACATTCCATAAATCGAACAAGCTTCGATTGAACAGAGATGAATGTGTAAGCTGCATCTTGGTCCTTTCACACCAGCTCCTACTTTGTTGTCAGATTTCGACCGGTCTGTGTACCATTTTTGGGTTCCACCCTTCAGTCAAGTGGGGTTGTCGCTGCATTCCTCTCTACACGGTTGGAGTGCAGACAAACGCATAGAATTCTTTGAAATTTTAACTCAGGGGATGGCAGTTCATTTACTCGGTCACTAAACACAATTTCTAGAAGTTCAAAAGGTTCTTGTCAAAGGTTTCTTCCTTGTAATTGCAGGTTCTCTGTACGTTTAAGTCTTGTATTTCAGCTGCAGCCTGTATAGTGGTGTGTAGTTTTGGGATCCTCGTTAGTGTTGCTCAGAGTACATGTCAGTCCTCCCCACCTGCGAATGAATGCCACTTTCATAATCAACTCGAATCTGGGGAAAAAAAATGTCATGCAGAAGCTTAATGAAATTATCACAAACCACTCTCCACATCAAGCTTGTTTCCATTGGAAATCTATCCCACACCCATCACATCTCCCCACGTAGTTAAACATCACTCTCTCTCAAGATTAGCGGCAGCCAGAAGCTCTTTAGCTGTCACTCGGAAAAGCCACTAAACATTGTAGCTCATTAGCTTCTGTTTTCCCGGAATCACTTAACCATCCAGTATTTCCGGAGAAAGCTCTCATGGATCAAAGTGTATCTCACATAATCGTGTACTAAATACCCAATTATGCCCTCGTCTCCCGGGATACCCTCTCCTCCAACCATTCATTTCAAATTCACATCTAATGGAGAAAAACAAAACCCCACATGAAAACAAAAACCACTGAAAATCCCCCCGAAACACTAGACATCTGAAAAAATAATTATTTTTTCGCACAGATATCGCCACCGCACCGCGCCGCGCCGACTGCTTAAACTTTCTTCGGTCTGCCATTAGCGTCGGAAAATAAGAAGTCATCTAACCATCTCCCGAGTCATCAACTCGACCCTGTCCCAAGCCCTTCTACTCGACCTCTTGCTGGCAGACGCAGACAGAGAAGAAGCAAACGCAGGCAAAAAAAAATGTAATTATTTCCAAGATTAACTGACAAGACAAGATGTCGCATTCTCTTCATTCGCATTGTTATTTTTCGGCTTATTTACCAAAGCAAGATAAATTTCTTTTCGACGCACATTTGTGTGCGTGGGGCGTTTTGTTTTTCTTTCACTTTTCCTTTTCAATTTCGCTTGTCTGACACATCTGCAAGTCGAACGGGGCGACAGGTGACGGGTGACGGGCTCTGGACGGACGTACCAATTCAAAGGAGTCTCACGACGCGGTATTGTTCCGTGGTGACACTTAACGTCTGTTTGTCTGTTTGCCTATCGGATTTTTCGCGTTGCCTCCGCAAGCACCTTCGTGAGAGAGATTTCATTGGTCGAGAGGAAGTGGATCATTATTCGCTATCCTTCCGGTCATCGTCAATGATGGCGGTTAATGTCCTTAATCTTCCCCATTTTACCGCCTTCTCGGGAGACCTTTTAATTAAAATATTTAAGATGGACTACAGGACTTCGGCCCATTTCCCCTAATTTCCTCTGGTCGTCTACAGACAGAGTGATTCTGGCATTTCTGGGATTTTCCAATAACACTTGCGGTTGCAATTTGTTCTCCCCCCTGTCTGCGGCTTGAACGAATTTTTCATCATCAACGGAAAAAAATAAAACGATGTGAACCACATTTTTCTTCTGGTTGCGAGAATTTGTCAGAATTCGATTTGACAGTTCGTGCAGTGCTTTGACGTTGGTAACATGCTGTTTTGAGTGTTACCACGGAAGGGGCGGCCGGAGTCCCACTGGAAGACTTATGCGACTCGGTATCGGAAAACAATGGCCTCGCAGTGATTTATTGGTTTTCAATTTGAAAACGATGACGAGTAAGTAATGCGCTGATGGGTTGTGAAAAAAGTGGAAGAGGCTGATGCTGATGAGTAACGAGGGAACATCTGTTTTCTGGGATGGATGACAAGTGGGATGAGTGAGTTTTGGATATTTCCCTATGGGGAGGGAAGTATGCTAAACAAATTTGTCAGGTTGACAATTTAGATTCAGCCAGAGTGTGCATGGGAGGTACTGACGGGACTGATTTTGATGTGATTAAATAAGAGTTAAGTTAGGTTAGGTGGATAGACGTGGCGGGCCTTTCGGGTCTTATTATGCTTGTCCGTCCAGTCATCCAGAGATCCTGATAAGCCCGCAAAGTGATTTTAGTGGGATATCTGATGTTTCATGAAGGTCTTGCAAGAAACATTCTCCCAGTGTTCTTTGTCTCAATAGGCAGAGACTGGGACATCGACAATGATATTTAGAGTATTTTCAATTTCCTCTTCATCCCCGCAGCTTCTGACTACCATCCGCAGCAACCTTCTGGAGGTGTATATCGGCTTGGTGCTGTTGAACTTTGGCCATAACGTACGAGAGCTTTCAAATGTGGGAAAAGACTAGGTAGTTTTTACTTACAATTGTGTTGTATTGTTTGCCCTTTTCTGTTCATACTCAGAGATCGATTGTCTGTGATGTTCTATGTTTGCTTTCTTTGTTTATTATTGTAGCGTGCAAATATTCAGCGCCTCGCATTTAAGCAGCTCGCTCATATTCATATGCTATATCCCTGTCGAGCAAAAAGGCCGACATCCCAGTTCAGCAAGACAGGGCCACCATCCCTGTGATCGTGAAAAGAGGTTAGAGATACGAAGCGCGCCTTTTTGACATGTTCTCTTTGACTTTCAAATCTGGCAGTGAACAACATCGGTGATGTGCATAGTAACTTAAAACAAATAAAATTATAAAAAACTTAAAATATAAGTTAAGTAAAATATTGTTAAGTAAAAAATAAAAAGTAAAGTCTTTTGTTACAACTAGCAAAAGCTTAGAAGAACGCCAAAGGACTGCACCTAAGAACTTTAAACCTACAAAGTATAGCCAAATAAATTAAGTAGTGTGTGTAGTTATAGTTTCAGTTGAGCTTGATGCCTGAAACACAGTAGTGCGTTGCGTCAGCCGACTTCATGTTACGGAGAGAGTGCGATGACGCACTATTTATCAGCTGTTTGTTCTCTCTCTCATCTACCAGATGAAAAATATTGCCGCCTTTCTGCATACACTCATTTGAAATGACTTTTGTCGTTAAATTATTTTTAAACAGCGGTTTTCATTTCTCAAATGACAGTTGACACAAATACTCTCAATTTTGAAGAAAACTCTCAATTTTTGAGAAAACCTATCTCATTGCGCATCCCTCTGTCAAAAAATATTCTTATTATTCTTCTAGTGGCACTACAGTCGCGGGTGGACCTGGGCCTCAACCAGTAAGCCTCTCCAGCCGGCACAATCTTTAGCCAGCTGTCTCCAACTGCGCACACCAAGTCGATTAAGGTCCTTCTCCTGGGTGTGCCATCGGTTCCGTGGGCGTCCTCTATTGCGTTGTCCCACTGGTTCGGTGTCGAAGACTCTTCGGGCTGGAGAAGTGTTGTACATGCGCTCTACATGGCGCAGCCATCTTAGGTGTTGAATCTGTGGACTAGGCTCATGCCGCTGTACAGTTCGTGGTTGAAACTTCTTCTCCAATAACCATCGACGCAGACAGGACCAAAGAATGAACGCAGAACTTTTCTCTCGAAAAGACCAAGTGCTTCTTCATCCGCTTTTGAGATTGTCCATGCCTTCTCAAAATAGAGCAGGACAGAGATGATCAAGGTGTTATATAATGTTAGCTTGGTCCTTCGAGAGAGGACTCTACTACTCAATTTCCTCTTGAGCCCAAAGAAACAGCGATTGGCAAGAATAATTCTGCGTTAAATTTTCAACACGTTCAATAATGACGTGCGATGGACTTACGTTTTACGTTTCTCTTCATTTCTCTCATTTTTCACTTACGCAGGTCGACGCTGTATTTTGTGCATGGCCATTGAATTGTGTGCGTTGAACGACAACGCCAGCGCAAATGCAGTAAAATGAAATTTGTTGTAGAAACAAAACAAAGCTTATGGCAGCGCGGTAATTCGGAAGAAGACATTACTTTCATCGATTGATTACAGCCAGATTTATGACATGGGGCCACAAAGCGGAGGGTCGTGATAATGAGGGACGCCTAAGGAAGAAGATCCCAACCATAAAATTCGATCTTGCGATGGCGATATATTGTAGTGAATTTCTGTATGTATGTGTTTTCGAACGTGAACGCAACAAAAATCCCTCAACGATATCGGTTCCGCTGACTCAGTGGTTTTGTGCATTGGTCATATTATTTCATGTTCTGTGTTCAAATCTAGTTGGAGCTACTCCTTTTTTTCTGCATCGACGCTCTATCGACAGTCGCGCCTCTCCATGTCGATAGCCGAAATAACCACAATTATCATTAACATACAACCACATTATCATATTATAGACAATTCAAACCAATATTTAAATTTCAAACCACTATTTAGTAACTGCACTCAATACAGTCCAATTGATCCCGCACATTCCAGATGTTTCTTTTTCCTTTGTCCCTTTGTTTGACTCCTTTTCTTTGATCTATTCAATTTCCATTATCTGCATCCATTCTGTTTCCAAACTCCTTTCTGTGCGGTTGCTCAATACCTTTAATGAAATACTTAAATCCTTGTTGTAAACTTGTCTGTGTACTCCTTAACTTTCTGTGGATTCCATATAAGCTGTGTTTTTTTGCAAGCGTATATACGCTTAATTTATAAGTGCACAAAAAAACGATCATCGGCGCTTAATGATTCATCATAAAATCTTGGCAGCACCGACGACATTTATGACATTTGCAGTCAGGGGTGTAGTCGTGGAAGGTGATGGTTGATCTTTGATGGTCACAATCTTCGGTTTGCGATTGTGTAGCGTGACTATCACTTTAAAAGCAAAAATACTTAATAATTATAAAATAAAAAACAATGTTCATCAAATGAAAAGAATCGTTTACGAAGCCAAAACGGAATGTATAGCAGAGACACTGAGTATACCAAAAATTGCATACTTATGGATGCCAAAAAAATTAAAAATGATCTAATACATCAACCAAAATTGCAAATTTAAGCCACATAAAGCAACCTAAAAAAATGAATGAAAAAATTCAGGAATGAACACACAGAAAATAATGTTTGGAAGCATTGTTTTTATCCGCGCTTATTCCTTAAGCGGCGATAGATATGATGAGTAACTTAAGCGGATATAGGATTTGTTGTTAGTGTATTTTACATGCAAATTGAAAATTAAGCTTGCAAAAACTCAAACTTGCAAAAAAACACAGCTATTAATATTGTTCATTTTCAATTTGTGTCTCCCTATTCTTTGGGTTAAATATTCAATTCCTGTTGTGCTTCAATTTTCCTCTGTTCAATTCACATTTTACTTTGTCATATCTTGTTATCTTAAATTTCCGTTCATTGCTAAACATTTAAACAATTACATATTTAATTCGTACTTCACTCTTATTCCCAAAGTGCCAATAAAATTCAAGAACCTTCAGTTCGCATAATATACAAATTCAAAGCGTTTTTTTCGTCATCCCTGTGCTTTAGTGACGTTCGCTTAACTAACAAAATTAGTTGGTATCAGAACCAGACACCACATTTCATGGTCAATACCACATTCTTGTTTTGTATAAATAAATAATTCATATTCTGTTTTCCGAAGTATTCTAATTGTAGTGAATATAACTAAAATTATACTAAATAAAAATAAAAATTATGTTATATGATTGAATAATAATTGATTACATAAATGCATGTTGGTTTGGTCACGTAGCACGAATGTCCCCACCATCACGACTTCCGAGGCGGGGTTTGAGTGCGATTCCACCATCAGGTAGGCGACCACTTGGCAGACCCAGGATGACATGGTTGGACCAAGTACATAAGCTCGCCTAGTTATACTTGGGCATAACCCCTGCTGAGTTAGAGTCGAAGGCGGAGGATCGAGTTGCCTGGAGATCTCTCGTGCGTGGTGTACCCCCGCGATCCCTTTAGTGGATCATGCGGGTCAGAAGATGATGATGATGATAAATGCATATGACATTGTTCCTGTCCTACGACAGGCTTTTCTACTATTCGTTAATACAGCCTTAAATTTTTCTTTTAACCACACCAACTTGATGCATGTTCAAACCTCGATTCCTTTTCGAACTCAAGATTTGACCACCAAATGACGAAAATATGCAAACCCACTGGACAACGTACGGAATTCTGTCGATGCTTATTCGTTTTCTTTCAAAAATTAGGTTAAATTTTCTCCTCGAAAACAGTCAAAACGCTCGTCAAACAGGCGCGTCTGCTTCAGTCCCCAGAATCATCTTATTTTCCTTGAAACCACCCCCGCGCGGCCGTTTTGCGTACAATCTCCAACGTTCACGACCCATTTAATCGGCACTTTCATGCATGACTCGGCTGTTTTCACCAATCAGCCACGGAT
This sequence comes from Eristalis intricaria, assembly GCA_964034865.1. NCBI lineage: Eukaryota > Metazoa > Arthropoda > Insecta > Diptera > Syrphidae > Eristalis > Eristalis intricaria. The sequence continues at coordinate 139,323,988 of OZ035873.1, forward strand.
TGAACTCAGTTGACTCCAACATGTGTTGCCCATTCAAAACCGAATCAAATGTCGAACCCACTTCCATCTCAAGCCATCTGGCAAATTCCATTCAGCCCCCTCACACACAAGCAATTCACAGCTTATTACCCCATGAAGAACATCCAAACACCAGTCGATGGGAAGGCATCGAGTACAAGTTGCAACCATTCAACAAATCTAGATGAGCCCGCAAACGCGTTGATTACTTTATCGACTCGCAAGTAATGGCTTTTCTCGTTGTCTTCACGTGCCAAAGACATCACACCTCGTTCACCGTTCCCATCAGCCGTCGCATTCCCTTCACGTCTTCGACATTTGTTTCCGCCACTCACTCCTTAACGGAGATCCCCTTGTAAGTGGAATGTAAATTAATGTGTGGATATGCAATAAATTCATTCCCAGCTGACTGACCTCTGTAATCCACTTATCCTTGCTCTCTCTCTCTGCGACTGTGAGTACATGTACCTCCTCCGTCAGCGCTTATCCAGTCTATTCGATCTCTCGGTGCCGGCAAACGAAACATTCAATTTGTAGTAACTTATAATGAGCGCAATTGCGCACTGGCTTGTCTCGTCCTTAACACCTCCTTTGTACGCGGCTGTGTCTGTGTGTCGTCGGACGCTGTATTTCATTTCATTCAATCCCTTCGACTTTGGTTCAATTAAGAAGACCATTAACACGGAAATTACAATTTCCTTAGTTCACACAAAAAGTAGCAAACACTCAGTCTCACGCCGAACGTTATCCCTTGGAAGGATAAAACTTAATATTCAGAGTGGCAGTTACAGCGAAAGGAGAAGAGGAGAAGCTCTGAAGCTAAAGCTGAACCAGCAGCAGAAGATATTGAAGCCAGATATTAGCAGAGTGAATCCATTTCTTTGTATTAGCAAGGAGAATAGAAAATCACGAGAATCAGACAGACACCTTGGGTTGCTTGCTATCCTTCGACTCAGTTTTTAATCCTCGTACATGGCATTGTCTGCATCAGAGAACATCGCGATGTCTTTGTGCCACACCATACGCCCAGTGCGCCGCGTCGGTATGAGAGTTTCCATTTCATTTACTTCAGCGAGACCTTGCTGCGTCAACGCGGGGGTTTTCAAGAGTTATCAAAGAAGGATCCCGTGTTTGGTACGCGTACGCTAAGTGAATTGGAATTAGTTTGTTTCAAGGAGAGCAGAGGTACTCCTGCTGCAATTTGCCTCTTGGTGTTATTAAACCAAACGCCACGCATATGGATCTCTGATTTCTTTCACATCCAGATGTCGACAACGATGCTGAGGAGAATCTACTCAGCAGAGTGTAGTGCTCATTCCGAGGTCCCATCTGCCGTAGTCTTTGGTAATGGGTTCGGATGATTCTCCATCCTTACCTCCCTCGTCAGTTTGTCAAGGACAAGTGCATTGCACCGTGCTGCACGGTACTGCACTACAAATGATTATTTGCTCTATTTCGTCGGGTGTTTTCTTTTCTCATTTCGGTTTGGTTGTTTTGTTTGTTGCCGAGCACTTCTTGGATTTTCAATTTTGCCCCAAATGGAGGAGCGATGCGCCGGGGGTGGTGGCTGCCTCGCGAGGGCACTTCTGTGGATGTTTGTGGAATTCCTCGTAGAAAGTTTGCTTAGAAAATTGAGAAATTTGCTCGGTCGTGGGAATGGATTGCTTTTCCAATCGATGTTTGCCGGAAGGATAATGCACCTAGTTTTTGGTACGTACGCGACCCTCGTGTGCATAGAGCGCGGGCAAGTGAACGTAAGGACTAAAGTTCCGATTTGGAGCCTGATTTGTATATTAGCTTGGATTTGTTTTGTTTTCATTATGCGAACGAACGACATTGCCTCGTGAACCAGTCTACTTGGTGTTGTTTTTCTGTTGGTTTGTATTTCAAACTTTTATGCTGTGGGAAAACTTTAAATGTACACATAGTGAAAGGCAAACCCAAATATTTCTCATGTGAATGTAGCAAAATAGAAGGATATTTGCACGGAAGAAGTGGTTTCAGATCTGAGTTCCCTAAGTCGATAACCACGTACAGAACTCTCTGCTGAACATCTTGGCGTTCTTAAACATTTCTTCCATCAGCTGCGTCAAGATGTTGAAGTCGTTGTGACCTATGATTAAGCCAGTTCACCAATTCTTCTCCTTAGACGTTGGGTCATTTTTCAACGATTTCTTTTTCGAATGTGCTCCGCTTCCAGCAAAAACCCGCCTTGGGACTGATCTGTGCTCAGTTTTGCAGTTTCATTTGCGACTACAACCTGTTTATCATGTTCGACAGAGGATGCTCTTAATTTTTGAGGGTTTTTCTAATTTAATCTAATTTTTTTGTTGATGGGATATGTGACCTAACGTCGATATGGTTGGAGCTTGTGGATAAGATATTTTTTTTTTAAAACAAAGTTCTATTTCTGCATTATTTTTCAAATGCAGATCCTACGCCTTGCACCCCTACAACTTGCATACACTCCTCTACAGTCGTTACATTGGACTGTTGCTGGACTGGTCCACATCATCACTCTTGGACCTCTTTTGGTTAGAAGAAATTTCTCGTGTGGTAACCCTAGCTATATACCACTCGCCAAAGGCTTGTTGAAAGCACTTGTTCGTCAATTAAGTTCCATAGTGCTAGCATACCCTGTTGCATTGACTCCTCCATACATTGCCAATTTGTCGATTTACTCTAGCTGGCCTCCTCTTGGTAGACTTTCGTTCGACTGAGACGCTCCTCTCAGTTCATGCAAACAGAACAAAAAATCCAGCACAGAACTTTTCTCCCGAAGAGCCAAAGAGCTGCTTCATGTACCATTCAGGGATTCCCCATGCATCTCGGAAGATTAAAGACTTGGAATCTTCGAAAGGGTGGTTTATTCGTAACTACATCTTAAGCTGAAAAAAGCCATTCTCAAGAAGTATTCTCCATTTAATCACGATATTGATGTTATTTGGAACGCGGGCCGAGGTAGTTGGAGTCCCTGTGACGGCCTCACCAAAATGTCCATGTTCCATGACTCATTTAGAAGACAGCGTGTACATCGCTATTAAATTAAACAGGCATATGTGCAAAAATTTAGTTGTTGAGTTGTTGGTGAGAAAACATCTCTAACCGGCATATTGTATAGTTGAATACAAATCCATCAGATGGCGTTTGCGCAAAAACACATAAGCTGCGAAAACTTTAAATGCTCAGCGCTAAAAATATAATTTTTGGTGTTATGCAACATGTGTCTGGATATTGCACCCTCAATACAATGTAGCTACAAGCGAAAAAAGGCATTCTGCTCTTAAAAAAAATGCACTTGTACAGAAATTGGAGGGGGAGGTTCAAATCCCTGCGATCTCGACTTACGTCGCTAACTCGTTCCGGGAAAACGCGTCGTAAGTCGAAATCGACTTAAATCGAAGCAAAAGCAGAATGACCTTTTTCTATCTATGACGTTTATGTTCAACCGTTCAACCTAAAGCAAATGTCTGCTTCTGTATTTATTTAAAGAAATAAAACAAGAAAATACGACACAATTTTATACCTAATCAAACCTCTTTATTTTTACTGCAGAGTATCAATTCACAACAGAATGTCAAATTTCAAATTTGCACGCTCTACTAACGCATTTACTATCTAACTCGTTGAATAAATGACGTATTTCGAGGTAAACTTCCTAAATTTGTTTGACGGCGTTACTCGAGGTATGAATGTACTTCTCTATATTCTCGTAACCCGACCGAGTCATCTTGCCCGCAGCCTTCCACCAAAAATCACGAAAACTGCACATGCCATTGTCAATCGTGTAGACTAACAAATGTTCGGACTTGAGGAAGATTGCGCCTCCAGTGTTAGTCTGTGTGTTTTGCACGAACCGAGGTGGTGCATAAAACCATCGTGAGTATATTGGCGACCCTCATGGAATTCTCCATAATCATCCTATTTATCCTGAACAATTTGAGAGGGATGTCAGTTAAAACAAATTAGCCATGGCGGTGTATTACAGTAAAGACGTCTCTCTCTGCATCCTCTCATAATCTGCCCTGTAAAATTTGTGGCGGGTGTCATTCTCCTTTTCTTGGATCTTTTCCAGGATCTACAGTAATATGGGTGCAGACATTGACACATTGATGAAGACCACATTATTAACAAAACATCTCTTGGGTTCACACAAAATGACGGAGATGATTTTGTTGGCCATGTTAATCAAACTTAACCCTCGATAGTTGGTGTAACTTAAGGGTTCTCCCTTCTTGTGGATCGGTCACACGATACATCGTCGGTTATGCTTTCCTTCGATTTTCCTAGCCTTACAGTTGAGCTGTTTCCTAACTGACAGGTGTATTTTGATCATTGTCGCCGGGTGATAGTACGCTGGAATGATTCCCTCAAGTTCTCAATGCTGACCGCGACTCTTCTAACAATTGTATATTTTTATTTCGAAAGGCTTTTGTTCCGTAGGAAAAATGTTTTACTCTTTGTTATGGTTTGCGGACAACAGTCCTACTTCTCCTCGATCGCACGCTTCTCGTCCTCCTTCTTTTTCCTCTTGACAAGCCCTTTCCTCTCAAGTTACTTAATTTGCCTTGCACCCACTGTTACTCTGCAGGAAATCATCATATTCTAAATATATTCGAACAGAAAACGGTCCTTTAACTTCAATATCACCCGTGCCTGCGTAAAGTAAAGTGTTCCATTTTTCGTTGGGCGATCGGCACAAGAGATCTCCAAGCTACTCGATCATCCGTCATCGACTCTAACTCATCAGGGGCCCATGTATAACCAGGCGAGCTTATGAACTTTGTCCAATCACCTCATCCTGGGTCTGCCAAGTGGTCGCCTGCCTGATGGAGTCGCATTCAAGGCTCGCCTCGGAAATCATGATCATGATGGTGGGGAATTTCGTGCTATGTGATCAAACCAACAAAGCATAGCTCTTCCCGTTCGAAGAAGCAACGTTGAGTTCCTCGCGCACTGTCGTGTTTCCTATCCCATCACGAAGAAATCCATCTCAGCAGCTTGTATTCGCAATCTAATTCTGTCGGTCATTACCCAAATTTCATGACCATAGGTGAAAGTTGGAACAAATACTGAGTTGAAAACTGCCAGCTTGGCTTTCAAACTAAGCTCGGCCTTCCTGATTACAGATCTCCCAAGCTGTGTCAAAACTGACCCAGCTTAACCAGTCCTACGGGAAACTTCAGCATTACTCCTCCCACCGCTCGTGAAGAAGACCCGAGATACTTAAACTTCTCCACCTGCTTTCATTGCACAAGGGCACACAGTCGTTCTGGAAATTACCATAACCTCTTATTTGTCCACGTTAACCTTCATCTCAGAATCAGTACATACGGCCACAATCCTACCGAGTGCGCGCTGTAGTTCCGTCTGGAAAGATGTAAGGCTAATCCGCTAAAAGTAGATGACTTACCTTCAACTCTCCCAATGTGAAGCATTCCCTGCCTCGGCTACTCTGCAACATAATATAATAATATGGATCGCGCTACAGTCAGAGGCGGACCTGGGCCTAGCTTGTCAGCAACCACTCGTGTTGTGCGTGCTATTGTTCTCTCACGTGAGGAAGGGACCTACAGTTTAATGCCGACTCCGAACGACGAAGTTGAGTAGCTTTTTCTAGACAGGAGTACTCTTTGAGCATTATCAGTGACCCGAAAGATGTGCAGCCGTGAATTATCAAAGGTGGTAAATTCGGGTATCGAACCTGGCACCCTCTGCGTAGGAGTCGACGCACTTACCCACCTCGCCTCGGCGACCGTGCGCTGCAACATCCAGTCTATATAAATAATGAAAAAGAGAGGTGACAAGACGCACCCTTGGCGAAGTCCAACTCCAACGTTGAAAGGTGTTGATTTAGCACCGTTAACCCGAAAGACAACTGCTACAGGTTTTTTATAGAGATTGAATGGCCCTCAAAAGACGACACCCAATCCCACACTCCTGCAGAACATTCCAGAGTTTGCCTCAAGGAACTCGGTCATATGCCTTTTCCAAATCTACAAAACAGCTGTTTGGCATACTTCCAAGCCTACTTAAGTACCATTCTTAGAGTGAATGTTGGAATGGCAAGGAATTCAATCACGTCAAGGTGCCGTCAGAAGTGAAACATCTTAAACTTCCACAAACTTCATTAAGTACTTAGTTTTATTAAAAATCACAATTAAAGCTCACAAAAATACAGGGAGTGGCAAAAATACATGTTCTCTTAATTAAAAGTGTCCTCTTCACTATTCAAGGACAATTCTTCTCGTGTTGTCCCCTCCATGGATTTCCCTTCGCTTTATAGGTTATATCATGTTTTTGTTTTTTTTGTTATCAATTAGGAATAGTTCAGATCATTCTTAAAAAATAAGCCCGTTTGTCTTTGGTTTTAAGTCACCAGCACATTTCTGCTAAGCTGCAATTAACTATGTCCTTCGCTAAAACGGTTGGCAACTGAGGGCACTACAGCAACATGTCGTCGTCGCTGTCGGTGAAGTGACCATTTTGATCCAGCAGCAGGTTTGCTTCCTCATTGGACTCAACCTGCAATCAAAAATGAAACCCCGTGAAATTGGGACAAATCCACAAGCGGTAATGGTGCCTACCCTTGAGTAACGCACAGCCGATGTGCTCCTTCGGAATATCCTCAGCACACGTTCCCTGCGCTCCGGTGTACGCAACAGCAATGCCAAGCACAGGCCTGTGCATAGAATCGAAACAACCACAACGAGAATCGCTGCAGCACGTAAGAGGAAATTGAAAAAAAAAAAAAACGATTAAAATGATTCAAAATCGAAGAATGTGTGAGAGTGCCCTTACTTGTAAGCGATCCAGATTTGCTCACCACGGCGTCGGACGCCTTTGTCGTTGTTGAAGTGGCTGCAGCGGGAGACTCCGATGTGGTGCTGCTCGAAGATGGAGCGATTGCTGGTGGTGCGGGTGTAGTTGATTTCGGGATTTCCAATCCCAAAAACTTACAAATCTCAGGCGTGTGTTGGGTGTAGATCAGCATGCAGCTGCTGCCCTGTGTGTGAGAAATAAAAAATAAAAAAAAAACTCTCAATCCGTCATTTTATGAAACACACAACACTCTCTGTCTCTCGGGTGGTTTTCAAAAATTAAATGCTTAATCCCGCAGCAGATATCGTACCACCGCCGCCGAACACATCACATACGCTCTCCCAGGTGCTAGACACTTTTAATCCTTTCTCTGAACAAAAGGAGGATAAAGCACAGCACCAGCCACCACACACGAGTGGGCAGCGACGAACCCCTGAGTGTTTCCCTTTGAAACAAAATCCCCGCGCATCCTATCATAAGCTGCTTAAGCGCAAAAAAGACAAGATGAAACTTGGATCCAAGAAAAGGAAAATAACCAACTGCTGCACACTTAACAAAGCGGAAATGGGGGTGATGTGCCCTCCCCCAAAAAACCCCACCTCTGAAGCTGGGAATGAAAATTCAATTTACGGGAATAAAAGAGTGTTTTTTTTCTGTTTGTTTCTTTCCTCTTCCAAGATTAGAAAGTATAATCGGTGGTTTCTTTTCGCTCTGTGTCGACATCAAGCACAAAGGAATGCGGGAAATTCGCACAGGATAACCAGTTGCCTCGAAGATGAAAGGCGCCCTCCTCGCCTTCTAGCGTGCTGAGACAGACAACAAGTAATTTAGTAATTTTTTTATGAGAAAAGGACATTTTGAGGCGGCTGTAGAGATGTTGATGTGGTGGCTTTTACGGTGTTTGTTGGTGCGTGATAAATAAGCTGTACCACATGAAGGATGGGGCATACAAATGTGTGCGTTGCCGTACGCAGGACATGTTCTGCATCCCACTGGTTGGGGTGTGTGCGTGGATCCTTATTGTTATGTGCTTCACTTGAGGGGAATTTCAATTCGCGTGTCTGTGGGATTCGTAGATGGCTTAAGCGAAATTTGATATGTATTTCATTTCATGGTTCGCGATGTGACTTTAGATGGGTTGGAGTACACATTTGGGTTTTTGATTGTTCTTCTGAGAACGATTAATTTGCATTCAAAACAGGGCTGTCTCGCCTCATCTAGCTGAAGATGAGAGGGTTTCTGGGTTGCAAGTGGCTTCAAGTGGAAGGGTTTCTTTAAAGCAAACCCGTTTTTTTGTAACGAGAAATTTAGATCAAGAGTAATTTACTTGGAAAGGAATCGAATTTGTGGTACAATTCGATTTACTTATTCAATTCCTTCGAAAGAACTTCATAGTCTTAACTCTATTTGAACGACTAATGGCCCATAAGTGGAATCTTGCGGCACTCCATGTTGAATGTCTCTGGATAGACAACTTATTCGGATAACAGAAAGAGATCGGTTCAGTAAAAACGAATAATGGCCCATCAAGGGAATGTTGTGGCACTCCACGCCATAAGTCTCTAGAATCGGTTCAGTAAAAACCAATAATGGCCCATAAGTGGAATGTTGCGGCATACCATGGAATATGTATTAAGTCTCTAGATGGACAGCCTATTCGGTTAAAAGAACAGAATCGGTTCAGTAAAAACTAATAATGGCCCATAAGTGGAACGTTGCGGCACATCATGGAATATATACGTCTCTGGATGGGACAGCAGATCTTTGTAAGGCGATACAAGATCGGGCAGGAGTGTAGGACCTGGAAAATGACCCATCAGTAGAATATTGTGGCATTCCACGCCTAAGTCTCTAGATGGACAGCCGATTCGGTTAAAAGAACAGAATCGGTTCAGTAAAAACTAATAACGGCCCATAAGTGGAACGTTGCGGCACATCATGGAATATATACGTCTCTGGATGGGACAGCAGATCTTTGTAAGGCGATGTAAGGGAAATGAAAAGGGAAAATGGCCCATCAGTAGAATACTGTGGCATTCCACGCCCAAGTCTCTAGATGGATAGCCGATTCGGTTAAAAGAACAGAAGTGGAAGTGGAATGTTGCGGCACACCATGGAATATATACGTCTCTGGATGGGACAGGAGTTGTTGTACGCCGATATAAGATCGTGCAGGAGAATATGATCTACCCAGAAAAAACTATTAATGTCCCATAAATGGAATGCTGTGGGACACCATGCCTAGTCCCTAGATAGACCATAGATTTTTGTACTCCAGTCCAAGATCGAGCAACTACGACGAATAAAGTCTCGTTCTAATAATCACGAAAAAGTACTCAGTACAAAAAATCATCTCGCTGGAATCCCTTATATCGGTAAAGCTTCTGTAAAGTTTCGACAATTGTGTGCAAGGAAGTGCGTTCATAGAAAATGCCATTCGACTTGTTTCATCAGAATTATCGTGTTCAAAACTTTGCAGAGATTCCCGCGCTCCTTTCGTCCCCATGAAGTTTCTCTTCATTCTCCATCAAGACTTGTTTCAAATGGAATAACCTAAGTGTCATCCTTTGATCAGCGATTTTTGTTTATGAATAGTCAATCTGAATCTATCCCCTTGTTCATCTTCATTCCCGATTCCTTTCTCAGAACTTTCAGAAACTCATTCGTCCCCATCTTGTTCGCGACGTTGGGACCAGGTCACAACGAAGCACGTTCTGAAAGCGTATTCAAATCTTCACTATTCAATACAGTTAATAAAATTTTCATTTACTCCGCTTCAAACAAGCCCACATCAAAGGTGAGATCAAATTTTCAATGCGCACACACAGCAAGCTACTTCAAGAACATCGTGTCTGTTTCCTAGAGTCCTACGTCACGGTGAGTGCGACTTTCATCAGACAAAACATCCTGTTAGCACCGAAATTCCGCCCTTCAATTGAGCTCCGCCCATGCTCCTACACAGTACGGCGTATTTACAGCTGACTTCTCGGCAAGCCATTGAATTTTTAAATCCGATTTTGGAATAAAATTCATTTTCGGCAAAGAAGCATGGATGATGAATGAAGAAAATCTGTCTGACGGGAGACGGATTCGGTGGCCGTACAGTACGTGGGAGATGATGGCACATTCCGCCCGCCCTCGCTCCTGTTTGCCATCAGTGGTTGTTATTAAATTTTAAATTAAAATCACTCACGGTGTACATCATCAGCGCGTTGCGGAGGAAACAGGAGGAGAGATACACAAACACAAACACAGACAAATGTGGATGAATGAAAGCAGACAGGCTCCCATCGGACTGTGTGTGTCAAAAAGTGAAATGGAAGGATTCCCTGTTAGGTAAAGTCAGTGAAGTGCGGATGGGACGAATGAAAGGTGGTGGTTCCATTAGAAAGTTTCCTGCTCTTCTTTTGGCACATTCTGACTACAGTTCCATCATCTTTCGCATAAGAAGTCGCTTGTGATTTAATTGCAGACTGTGCTCGTCGGGAAGCAATTTCATTGCCGCTTCAAGTGATGTTTTCCCAAAGAGACCGACGATGATGAAGACGACGGCGAGGACAATATTTTCTTTTATACCCACAATTGTGTCGAAGTAAATATTGGTTTTGCAACTTGAGCGGAATGTTATTAATTTGATGTACTTCGAGATGAGTTACAGCGAAGGAGGAAAAAGGATTGAAATTTACTGCGCAAGCAAACCGCACTGAATGTGAATGAATGTTCATTTTAAATTTCCGAATGCAATTTCAATTAAAGATCTTTCGAATGCTTGAGGGGCTGGGTTTCTGTCGATCGTCGATTCTTGTCTCCTTCGCTTGGCTCGAGGTTGCTTGCTTGAAAGCACTGATTGTGAACTTTATTTTAACGAATTTTCGATTTGTGGTCCTATTCTTTGGGACGGAAACGGGAAGTGAACACGTTCCTTCTCTTAGAAGGCATTCGTGGGCATTCCCTCCTGTTGTATATCACGGCAAGTTTTCAAGCTCAACCGTGATCCTCTTCTAATGCTATGACGCGGCGTCAAAGAGGAAAACCTCTTTCACCCTGAAATTCCGCACCACTTGGCATATACAGTCAAGTCTCTGTAAGAGGAACATCCTTGAGATGAATTTTTCTATAAGTCGAACAAAATTTGTTAAATGTTTCAGACTTAAGTTCCCATATTTTACACTCCATAAGACGAAACATTAGATAAATCGAACAAAGTATTTGTTCCCATGACTTTTTCAACTATGGGGGTTCGACGGTTCGTTAAAATTTCTTGTCAAATTTGGACGATGATAGACCAATAAAAATGATATAAACTCATGTGTCCCTCTCTTCGTTTTCTTTCTGAAGTACACATCGTAGAACACTTTTCACTCAATAACTTATCAAGCTAATTTATTTCCCATCGTCTTCACCTTGTGAACATGTCCCTCGTCGACGCGTATCACCTGTCAGTTAGAGGCTGAGTCTGTCATTCCTCGACATTTAATTCAAATTAATTATGCATCATTAACATCTCCTCTTTCTTCTTTTCAGGTGTGTACAGCTGAATTGATCAATCTGTTCTGGGTAAATATAATATATTCAGTCTCTAAAAAAACAAATAAACCATCTCCCACACTCCCACTGCAAATCTGTGCAACCGTTAAATGTATGCTTTTGAATTTCGTAGTTTTTTGCGTCGTTTTCTTTTTTTCTGCGCTGCCATCAATAAATTCGGTATCAGTTCACGTATTCATACAGATTCACAGGATAATGGAGAGGATATGTTATTCCCTACCATCCATTTATTTCTTGTTTTTGTTTTATTTTTATTTATTTTTTCAGTGATAGTTGCAATTTACACCGTCATATGAATTAAAATCAATTTCACTGTTTCTCATGTGTCTATCAACGTAGGTCGCATGTCGATGTCGCCGGGCGGGGCTTGAGGCCATTAGAGGTCACATTGATACCGCACTCACATCATTCGCACAGGTTCTGCTGAATGATATGTGCATTCAATCATGAAATTGATTTCAATTAGCAGATAATGCAATTATTGCGTTGTTTGTCATTTGGTAGAAATTTCTATTTTTGCTCGATGTCAAGTGTGGCCTTTCCCCCCGTTCATGGTGATGCCATTCGGAAATGATTGTGGATTGGTCTTTCTAAGAATTGTAAAATGATTGAATGCGACTATCAAACATACTTGACATTTTGTGTGTCACCGATGACCACAGAGAGATAAGTAGATGTGTATTTACTTAGTTTAAGTTTTTATATATGCGCTGATGCTGTCTTTGAACACAGCTGGAGGGCAATCATTTGAAAACGTTTAGCATCTTCGGAATCTCCCACTTTGTGGTAAAATGTGAATAAAACAGGTTCGGATCTTGTCCTTGCATAAATGGAATTACGTCATTCTGTCTTGGGAATTTTTGCAGAGCTCGATCTTGGCAAGGTCATTTTCGATTATTTTTCGATGACATTTTGGCTATAAATTGACGAATATTTATTTTTCAAATGCTGAGAGCTTTCTAGTATGTGCTTGCACACGAAACATACAAAAAAGGTGCTTTTTTTTGGAGCCGGAGAACTTAAAATTTAAGTAAAAAATCATTAAATTTGATTTATTTTACAATTATGGCACTCATTTTTTAACAGAGATTTCAACGAGAGTTTTTTTCTCAATTTTTTCCGCATCTGCATACATTATCGGGATTTCCTCGCCTGACAGCTAGTTGAAACCTCCTCAGGTTCATCCGTCCGTAAGAGGTTATCAAGCCGAACAAGCCTACAGCCTGAACTTCGGTTTATTGTCTTTTCTCTATTTTCTGGTGTTCTCAACAGCACTACTCGCTGTCAACTGTTTTGCCCGCCATTTCAAAATTAAAAAGCTTGTGACATTTGAAAACGCGTCAAGTCGGTGGGAACGGCCTGTTGAGGTTTCAGTAAGAATTCATCAAAATCACGCGATTTCAGTGGAAACACACAGTACTAATAATTTTATGTTGGCTTCCAAGTGCAAGTGTTGCACAAAAAAGGTAGTAATCACGTCTCAGTTTCACTCTCCGTTGAACGATTTGACCATCATCATTTTTGAGGACATATGGACAAATGATTCCACCAAGTGGTCCCGTTTTTCTGGATGTAATAGTAAATTTGATTTTCTCGAATTGAACTATGTTTCCCTAAATAAATTTGAGCGATTTGCAAACGTTGCTCCGGCGTAAGTTAATTCATGACGAATTGTCAAATCAAACTAACCTCCAAGAAACTGAGAAACGTCAAATCAGTTGTCACAGCAAACATTGTTGCCAATCTGAATCTAATTAGGTACAAAAGATATAAAAACGGACTTCTTTAGACGTCCGGAGGAAAGTTGTCTTACAAAGACCAATGTGCACAGGTACCTTCTCTCCCTTTCTCCCTCTATACCTTCAGCCCGAGCTGTGTCTTGACCCCGGACACATAAGGGTATTAGCAACCCTTGAGAAAAAAAAAATCGTTCATCTTTCCGAATGGTTCACCTTATAGAACCGTTCATGTTTCCGAAATTCTACTATATATATATAATGAGTCTCAGGCATCTACACGTCGCCGTTCTGATGAATCATTACCGTTTAACGTGGTGTATCGATCAAATGGCAAATGGGAGGAAATGTCTGTGCTTGAGCTTGGTTATTTCATTTACTTGTGTTAATTATTCATTTCTCTCTGGAAGTCTTCCTGGATTTTTAGTTTTGGATGATAATGGAGAGCGGGAATAGAAGAATTAGGGGTAAGTTGTAACAGCCATCCAGTCGTGCAGTCGTGGCGTAGTGGGTAAGTGCGTCGACTCCTACGCAGAGGGTGCCAGGTTCGATACCCGAATTTACCGCCTATCATAATTCACGGCTCCACCTCTTTCGAGTCACTGACAATGCTCAAAGAGTATTCTTGTCTAGAAAAAACTTCTCAACTTCGCCGTTCGGAGTGCGAAGCTAGGCCCAGGTCCACCTCGGACTGTCGCGTCACCCATATTATTTTTATTATGTAACAGCCATCCTTCGAAAATGAAGAATCAAGTGAAAGATGGAAATGACCATCTTCTCCCTATATAATGGCGTTCCTCCTGTAAACCTACGCTTGACGTCCGTAACTAATATGGGTTGACGCGACTGTCCGAGGCGAACCTGTCCTTAGTTTCTCAGTTTCTCAGCGTGTGTGCTATTGTTCGTTCACGAGTGGAAGGGACCTACAGTTTTATGCCGACTTCGAACGCCAATGTTGAGAAGCTTTTTCTAGACAGGAATACTCTTTGAGCATTGTCAGTGACTCGAAAGAGGTGGCTTCCACCTCTGTGAATTATGAATGTTAGTAAATTGGGGTTCGAACCTAGCACCCTCTGCGTAGCAGTGGACGGACTAACCCACTTCAACCCAATTTCATCGAGAGACACGTTGTAACATATTTCTGTGCTACGATGTAACATGTTTACAATTTACAAAACAACACTTGCTGAAGAACAGACTTCTAGGAACGAATCGGATTCTTCATTGTATTCTCAGTTTCCAACTGCTGCGACACCTCTGTGCTCACCGGGACAATAAGGACTATAAGTATTTTCTTTTCCCTCAAGAGAAAGTTAGGCCTATCCAAAGTCAAAGCGATTTAAGGAAAATGCTTCGGGAAGGACAAGGTTGGAAAGTAGGTGAATTGGGTGTCCTGACGTTATATTGACCGCGCTTCACTTGACCAACGTGTTGGGTACATTGTGCATATATGCGGAGGACAAGAAAATCAGCAGCTTTAACTGATAATCCTGAAAATCTAGCGTTTACAACAATTACAAGAATATTTACGTTTTTTTAAATTATTTTTACCCAGCCCTTGCCTATGTTACAACTAACCCCATGGTCAGAATAGGCTATCACATCACGTTTTCTTTCAATGTTGAAAAAGTTAAGCAGGTACAGACAACCGTCCATAAAGACATCGGTTATGACGACCAAATTCGCAAGTCCCTTGAAGGTCGTTATAACCAGTTTTGACTGTATTTTTAAATTACTTGCACCTTAAACGCATCATACTTCAAGCTCTCTCAAATTTTGTCTGCTCCAATATCACATAACGATTGTGTCACCAGCTGTCATCATAGCCGAAATAGAACCACAACCAATCTGTGATGGCTAGAACCTTAAATTGAACCCTTGTTAAAATGACAATCAAAAAACAATGAATTTCATGAGATCGATTGTATTTTTAATTTTATTTTTTGTAAAGTCCTTCTTTAAGCACAACAACAACAGTTTGTAGGCATTACTATAAGCCTCACTCATCTAGCAGTCATAATGCCAGAGCATTTGACTCAGAGGATACCATGCAAATATTTACATTTTATGGTTTGCAATTGAAGCAAATTGAAATAGTAGTTATTGCCTAGGTTAACCGCGAAATGCAATTTCCAATTGAGTTTAATTAATTCATAGCATTCGTTGTCAATTTCAATTCGATGCACCTGAATAGTAAACAAAAACAAAAGCGAACAAAAAAAATGTAAAAACACCAACAACCACAAATAAAACCCTAAAATCCATTGCAATTGTGAAAGTTAATTCCTGACCGATTCAGACTCATCATACGCACCTTGTGGGACCATTTAACAACTCACTGCCTGACCAAATTAAATTTTTAAACAGTCTCATCCCTGCGAAAATTAACCCTTGGGCTGCTCACTGCTGGCCAACCATTCGACCATCCAGACCAGACCACCGGCAGCAGCATGAAAATCTGAATCTCATTTAAACAAGTTAAATATTTACAATTAAAAGGAGGATAAATAAAGTCCTGGTCAAGCACTAAAAAAAAATTAAGTTCGGCGGGTGGACGGGTCTGGGAAGCCAGCAAAGGCGAAAACAAAAATCATCCTTTTTTTCCCCTGTTCACGACGGGAAGACCATCTGTAGGGGGGGTGCTCTATCCGCAAGCGTTGTTGGTCGTCTCGGTTGTTTTGGGGAATGTTTCTGAAAAAAAATCCTTCCGACACCAGACACCCACTCTCCTGCGGAGGGAATCCTGTCTTGACTCATATTTTTGAAAACACTCTGTGTGCGGTGGGTGGTGAGCTTTCAAACGTCACAATGGATAACGTTGTTGAGCGTCAAACAATGACATATGCAAGCGTTTAACTGGCAAAAAAAGAAACCCCAAAGAATTATGTTTCTCTGAATGAGGTGCAAACAACAGGTAAACACACACCCCCGCACTCAAGCACAGCACGGAATGTCTGCTATAAGGATGCGAAACAGTTTCAAGCGAATAAACTTTTTCACCACCGCCACAGCATACATGCCTGTCATCCAGGAGAATGGAAAAACTTCTCTTCCACTTGCACTTCCATTGTTTGGCAGCTGAGCAAAACCGAGAATTCATCGTCCTCACACCTCGCATCGGAGCCGGGCGGAGGGAAGTTTATCCTTTTGACGGAGCACAACCAACGGGTATAGATGTTCTTATGTGTACCTTAATCAGCAGGTGTGTCTGTGCGGGGAGATAGGGGCGCTCGTAGACAATAAATTATTTACCAGACTGCGACTTCTCTACTTCCCCTCATCCCGCCCATTCGTAGTTCCGCTTCGGTGGTACAATGCAACGCATACGTGCATAGCTACAGATACACACTCATGCATGGGAATGGATACGTCTGAGATCGGATTCAACGCCATGGATAATCAACAGGAAATGTGGCAGGCGTCTGCAGGGTTTTCCGGTTCTCTACTCATTTGTATCTATGAGATCGTTCCGGCACACATAACGTGGTCAAGTGAAAGTTTTATCAATCGACCGAGCTGAGCTGAGCTGAGCTGAGCCCGTAGAGGAGGAGGGGCCATCATGAGTGTTCGACTTAGTTTTAACAAAACTCTGCTAATGTCCTTTTTTACGCTTTGCTACCGAATGAGCCACCCCAAGCGGTGGGTGCTTGTCGGGAAATGTATGGCAATTAAGTTTTTAGTCGAGGGAAAAGTTTTGTATCAACCCCCCGCTCACTTTTCAACAGTAGCTTGAAGGGTGGGGCAGGGGAAGAAGAGAATGATAATTAATACCAACGCTGGCAATGGAAGCTTCTAGCAATTACACCAATGAAGAGTTTTAATTGCAAGGATGTCTGTGGTGTTATTCCATTTTCACAACACCATGCAACCCAGCCCCATACGCCACCCACCCCATTCTCATTTGGTAGACATTTCAGTTAATTATAATTGAGAGCTTAGATTTTATGAGTTAAGATACAGATACACACAGCAGTCAGTAGTCGTCTAGTGTAATTATATTGTGGCCTACAGCATGGGCATGTCATTAGAAGGAAGGCATTCGAAGAGCCTTCAACCAACCCTCCCCCTCCCATCTAATTAAGACGAGTTATTTTGTGAATTAAAATTCTTTCACTATCGCGTCTCTTCATTTTGAATGCGAAGATTGCGGTGGCGCTGGGAAGGATGATGGATTCGAAGGACTTGTTGAGTGCCATGCCATTGAGCCGGAAGGGATTGTGTTTGGATTCGATCTAACCGCATGAAAGTTTGTCGACTGATTTTGTCGACATTTCGACTGAGTCAAAAAAAAAGATGTGTGTACTTTAACGAAAATAGGATTTAAGTTAACTTTAAGAATACTGGCAAATGGAAGCGTTTCAAGATCGGGTGTTGGGTATCATTCACAGAAGCAGCAATTAATTTTTCAGAAACATGCGTCTTTTTAGAACCATTTACCAATCGATGACTTGAACCTCGACAAGTCCTCGACAAGGTGCGTGACAACATTTTCTGAAGTTCTTGCATCCACGTTACTTTGTTGTTGACCCGATGTTTGGTGTTCATCGACATCTTGAAATAAGTCTTTGACATTCCTAGACAAGCCTTGATGAAACATTGCTCTCCTTGGGTTTGTTGTGGCCGAACTCCAGGTCTTTCTGAACTGCATGCTCATTTTTTGTAGGGTTCCAAGTCTTCTGATACTCTTCTAGCTCATTCTTCTCGTTCTCTTATTCTTTACCATGGGTTTAAGTTTCCATTCAAAATGGGACAAACATTATATTAGGCGAGTGCGTGGCGAGATTTTTTGCCGCCATAGCTTGAGTCTGTAAGCCATTTTGCATGTCGGCCTGTCCATTGGAGTGTTCGAAAATGGTTTGTATGTAGTTCCGAAAATGACTCTACCAGAGCAAACGGTACACCACTCAGTGGCTTTTTGAGAATGGAATGGTCTTTCGATAGTTGTTTGTAAATTATCCCCTCGCTTATATGGGACAATTTTGTTTGGTAATGTATCCAATGTGTTGGAAGACCTCATCGCTGTAAATGTTGTGTCGTCCAAACACCGACGTGCAAGCTTCAGTCGCCGTTTTTTGACGTATTCCGTAGTCAACTGGCTTCTATTCTTAAGAAAATAGAACTTTATACAAATGTAGCTGCCAGTTCAAATACAAATGATATCATGTCCTTTAGGGCAGGTGTTGTACTAGCCGTTGATGAATCTTTTTCAACACTTTCACTAACAGTAGCCACATTTTCTGTAGATCGTGCTTTGATGATGAGGCCTTGAGTCGTCTGTAACTGAACCAGTATCTTTGTATTTATTTAAAATGTTGCCTTTTTTCAGATGGCCGATTCTGCCAACCATTCTGTGTGATACGCGAATAGTGCCGTCTACAAAATCACACTTTTTTACTTAGTTTTCGCAATTTCAACACATTCAGCGACTGTTAAACGGTCTATATTGAAATGACATATTCCGAAATCTCGAGGTTTCACCATACATTGCAGAGATTTCAAAACCTCGCGCTTTCGTTGAAAGTTGAAAAGTTGAAACACCCTTGAGTTCATCCATCCGTGAGCGGTTGTACAACCGAAAAAGCCTACAGCATGGACTAAGGTTTATTTTGGTATTCTCAACTAAACGATTTCCTGTCAAAAAACCGATGATTTGACAGACATTTCAACATTCACACTTAATGTCATTTGAAAACACTTCAACCTCAGTGGGCCTATTAAGGTTTCAGTAAAAGTTCTGTTTTCACGAGGTCTTTTCTTTCATGGTTCCGATTTAACACGGTCTGGAAATAAAATTGATTCCGTTTTTACACGATTAGAAAGAGCAATTGGATTGAAATTTTGAAGAAAAATATTTTTCATAAATAAAATTAAGTCTGTTCGAAATTTAGTCAGAAAATTTCCCTTTCTAATTGATTTCCATAGCAGCAACTTTTCACTTTACACGGTTATTTTTACACGGTTAGTTTTGCAACGTGTCTGCCGTGTAAAAACAGAATTAAGTGAGCTCAAGTTTTATGTAAACTAGAAACTAGGGGACGATCGTTGTCGTTGTGTTTCCTTTCATTTTCAAATCGAAAAGAACTCGGAAAAACTTGATTCGTTTTTAAGGCATCCACCCGAAAAAAGAATATTTGAAGCACAGAGTATTTTTCAAAATGCATATAATTTGCCACAATTTAAGCACCCAACACTGCAGGTTGCTCACAAAAAAAAAAATGTAAAGCTTCTGCTGATGCAGACCGAAGAATTCCGACAGTTAAGAATTTTATTTCTTTCAAACATCAAACTGGCTTATCCCAAAGCTGAGCCAAAATCAAGGCTATCATCTGTGCAAAATTTATGTGTGCATTGGATGTGTCGGTGATTTTGTAAATCTCTCCACGCATCTCGCGAGTCTTTCGTTATCTGTTTTAAAGACCGTTTTTATGCCCCCAAACGAAAATGATGAAATACAAGAAAAATGAATTTCTATGTCTCATCTAAAAGCACTTCTTTCTTGCATAAAATTGGCCCCCAAAGTCACTAGTCAAGCGTTAAACGAGAAAATTACCCACAAAAACGGGAATATTTCACATTCGACACCCACATCATCAGCACCAGAGCAGGACTAACCGAATGAGAAAGGGAATGAGATTCAAACAAGCTGACTTGTCGTCGTCTTTTACGACGCCACTCGCTTCCTGCAACGACGACTTCATGGCCCGAGATGCAGCATGGGGCAGGTGATATCCAAAACGACTCGACAGACAGAGATACGGAGAAAAACAAAACGCGAGAGTAAATAAAAAAGAATAACGAAACGAGGAAGACGACAGAGAAATCCCCCCTTATTGACATATAAAAACGAAACGACAAGGTATTACACCGCAAGACTCCATTTTATTGTCCATTAAAAATTTGAAATGAAACCAAAGGACTTGCTGTATGTGGGTGGGTGTGTGTTTGTGTCAGGAATGAAGAGGATCTCCCCCTCGTGGCGAAACCATCTCCGAGTTCAAGGAACCGTCTTCACCTAGTCGGGTGGCTGGGGAATGAAGATGAATTGTTTCAAATGCCGCCAAAGGTACCTACACCAGGAAGGGCCGTAAAAAAATTGCGAGCAGAAAACAGTGGAAAATGTGAACAGAACTAAGAAAATGGCGAAGTAATAATTAATGGCAATTAAAAATTATTATTTAAGACTGCTCCATTAATACCGAACTGGGTGGCATGGCAACCCATGGCTTCTGTCGGTGGGATGCTGCGATGTTGTCAGTTTTATTGTCTGCGCTTAGTAAATTGTCATCGCTGCTGGTGGTGTGTGGGGTGAATTAAATTGCAACTGACAGTTGATAGGGGCACAAGGAAATATGAAAAAACGAAAAGCTGTAATTAAAACGGGAAAAGCACTCGATTGTCATCGTTTTACTTACAACTAATGAAATTATACATTTTTTTTATTGTTTTGGTCATTAATGGAAAATTAAATGGCAGACAGAAAGGGATGGGATTTTGTGAAAACAAGAGCAACACCGCCACCGGCACGAGTTTTGCCAAGTTTTGATGGATAATAAAAACTTCTAGACAGATTCTTCATTGTTTTTGACGAATTTTAATGGATTCTTAATGAATTAACAACCTCTCTCACTCTCTTTGTCGTTCTCTGTGCAAAAGCTGCCAAAATCTGGTGGGGAATGTACAGCTGGAGTGGAGTGGTGTTTTTGGGTGGTTACGAGACCATGGCGCGGAATGAATTAACGAAATGAACATTTCAACTGAAAAGTGTCCTTGAATAGCAAATAGAATTAATTTCCATGACCGACGGGGAATCTCTGTGGAATTTTTGGCTTTAAAACTAGGGAAGACCCCAAATGGAACATGACACGTGTGTTATTAGCGATATTTAAAGACACAAACCATGTGAATTGTTGCAGCTGGCGATGTGGTCGACGAGGGTTAATTGTATGACCTGCTCTTCTAAGGTCGTTTCGGTTTTCAGTCTGAGTGTCTGTTAAATGAATCCAATGGAAATTAATTCCCTTTTGGTCACAGTGTGACAAATCAGAAACCGTTCATGACAATACTGAGTTTAGCTATGCAACGATTATCCATTAAAGCGCTGAATTTGAAGTTGGAGTAAGAATTGCCAAACAAAACTTGCTTACATGACATTGAACTGAAAAAGAAACTTCTCTTTACGGACTCTTTACTTTTAGTCTCACGTTTGATGGCACCTAAGAGGGAGAACTCTTGCCCGGTGACTATGAATCCAATGCGTAATGTGGCGCGGAAGTATATAGCGCGTATGAACGTTTCAATACGAATAGTTTCCAAAGTCAAACCAATGAGACACTAAATTTATTGATTTCCGAGAGTCGGTGCAATTTGAAAACCCATATTTTCCATTTTTTCGAAGCTATCAGCGAAAATCAAATCTTTCCATGACACACATTAGGCTGTCTTTTCATGGACTCGCATTTCCAGTTTAGTTTGTCGAAAAGCTCGTAGGACGTTAGTGAAAACATTACATTCACCATGTCCATTTCCACCATTTCTTGAAAGAAAACTTGATTCCAACACTAAACTCAGTCAAAACGTCGACTTGGTAAAAAAAAACTTTGTCTGAAGAATAAGAGGACAGAAGGGGCTATAATTTCTTTTTTTAAATACGTCACTAATTTTGCAAATGTTTCCGTGACATTATGGCACTATGGTGACAGTCTCTTGCATCCTTGAGTGGGTGTCGCATTTTTTCTTAAGAAAGGCATGACGAGTGAGAGGGAATGTCCCATAATTCATTACCAAGTAAGCACCTTAAGTTAAATTGAAGGCGTTGGATCGCCATCTATGCTCCTCATGGGTAAGTAGACTTTGTGATATAAGCCTTAGCTTAGTCCGTTCGATGCCCATTGTCTTCTTCCGATGATGTCAATGTCCAAGCCATATACGAGTACTTACACAGATTTGCGGGAGGTCGTGAATCTAGTGACGTCATCTGAGTTACGCACAATGGTCTCAAAACGAATGATTTTGATGTTGAAATGTGTTTTGTGGTATATTTCCGTTTGTGGCACTCTTCTTCTTCATTTGGCGCTACAGACCGAGGTGGACCTGGGCCTCAACCAACAAGCCTCTCCAGCTAGCACGGTCTCTGGCTAGCTGTCTCCAGTGTCGCACGCCAAGTTGGTTGAGGTCCTTCTCCACCTGGGTGCGCCACCTTAAACGCGGGCGTCCTCTGTTGCGTTGTCCCACGGGTTCGGAGTCGAAGGCTCTCCGGGCCGGAGCTGAGTTGTCCATACGCTCTACATGGCCTAGCCATCTTAGGCGTTGGATCCGAAGACGCCTGACTAGACTCATGTCGCTGTACAGCCCGTACAGGTCGTGGTTGAATCTTCTCCGCCAAAAACCGTCAACGCAAACAGGACCAAAGATCGCACGCGGAGCTTTTCTCTCGAAATACACTCTGGCACTCTGGGCCTTAAAATTGCATTTTTTTATACCAGTTTTGGCACTTTGAAAAATATTTTTCGGATTTTCCTTAATTTTTGAGCAATGTCCTGACTAGAGAGGGGCGCAGACATATGAAAATTGTTTTATTGTTTAGACTTTATCCTAAACATCCAACTAAACATCCATAGCAGGAAACCCACTATGCCTCCGAGACCATTAACCTTATGACTTTTATTTAAAAAAAATCCTTCAGGATATTGGAGGATAGGACAGCAGTAAGTTCATGCATCGCATTCCTTTAGCATGCCTGTAATTCAAACCGAGTCTCCAACGTCACTCAGAACACATCTAGAGTTAAACATTCACATTTTTCAAGGTTTTGAATGTATTTTACGTCAGAATAAAACCACTCCAATTAACCTCGATGTTCTGCTGACACAGTTGTACCCTCAATTCCCCAAATTGCTGTTTGTTTCGCCAAAATACCATTTTGAAAGCACCCATCATCATCTAAACCATTCAGCAGATGAATATCCCCTACCAGTTATTTTCCTGCACCAAACATGAAAAAAAAACAAAAATAAATAGACTGGCATACTCCCAAGGGCATCCAGCCTCACTCAGCATTATCCATCTTCAGCATGACCTAAATCTACATTCGCAAGAAAGAACATTCAACTAGATCAACACACGAGCAAATGTATAACTTCCCTCTGACTGTCAATTTAAATGCAAATACACGTAGAACTTCACCTGGAGCAGCGTCGTTTTTCAATCCTATCTGTCAATTAAACGCAAAGAATGCCGCATTCGTCCTCCTTTGCTTGCCTTAGAAAGGATGCCCCGATGTTGTGTCTCCTTGTGAAAGCAAATAGGACTCTTCCCGAGGATGAACAAGAGCATTGAAACTAGTGCAGTGCAAGAGGCGACTCTTAGGCACGTGTTCATGGGTTTTTCATCATCATTTTTTTCACGCCATACAATCACTTTGGGATAATCAAAAAAGATTATTCCACTAGATTTACCCTACATCCGCAATTAATTGCTGCACGCTGCATGCTTCCGAAATCACTTGCATAGGGCGGCCTAAAGTGGTCGAGGGATGATTCAAAAAATGCCTAATTAATACGACCTTTAATTAAAGTTTTAAAAATTCATAACAAACACGAACGCGCATAGCCGTTGTATTAATAATTGCCCAGTGATACTCGCCCGTATTATGCGGTGGATAATTTTCAAATTCATGCCAAATTACGGCTGAAGTACGCGCGCTGAATTCCCTCAAAACCAAATTAACTATGTTTTAAATATAATTCATTTTTCTACCCACTCTGACTCTGTCTCTGGCTCCCATTTCGTGGGCAGGACGTTGGCAACAGACCGCAGCGGGGAACACAAAAAAGCGCCGCTTTTGGGCGTATGCGCTAGGTCCCAAAGAATAGGTTATGAATTTTTTAGATTACCGCTTTACGAGGATATTTTTAGTTAGACCGGCAGTGGGACCGCCGAGATTTGTTTTAAGGACACAACAACACAAAAAAAAGGTCCCGAACCGCGGTCCTCATAAAAGGCTTCCTTTTTCTCGCTTGAAATTGGCAATTTGTGTTTTTTTTTCATTTCTTTATGAAGAGCATGTAAGGGATCGGTGAAGGAGGAAGAAAAATAATTAAAAACTACAGGAAAACCGGGGAAAAAGGACGAAGATCCAGTCAAAAAATCATGCCATTATCGTCGCTAGTTACGGTGTGGTGGAATTTAAGCTGAAAATACAAAGTAAATTACGGTCCAATTAGGGCGGGAAATATGGCAAACGCAATAGGGACAGGAAGGCGCACGGGACAGAAAAAAAAGGGAAAACAAGCCCCCCAGAACTTCCACCCACACAAGTAGGGAAAAGGAGAAGTATGATAATGAGGAACGTACTTGTAATAACCGATAAACAATTTTAATTTACAAGAATATTCTGAGGATAATTATTTGTGGAGTGAATTCTCATTTACGGGAACTGCCTTCGTGATAGGACCTTTTTGTTTGTTTTTCTTCTGCGTTCCTTCGTAAACATGATAAGTCAATTAGTTGAAGTCTAGCAGATTGAAAATTAATTGAGAAATAAATATGTTTTCATGTTGATGGAGAAGGCCGTGTGTTTCTAGGAAACATCAAAATCTGATTACATCGAGTATTTGTCGATGGAAAATTTCATTAGCTTTGAGAGGTACTTGACGGTTCACAATGTGTTCTTGACCTCTAGGCTCTTTTAAAATCTACACAATTGTTTGGCTTGTAAAGCATGTCATGACCAGAAACTCAGTTAAAACATGGTTTCCCAGAATCGCTTTCGTTTAAACAAAATTTTCGGCTCAAAAATGCGAAATTCCACAAGTAAATCAAAACTTTTGACAGCCCTAATTTGATTCTTTAAAATGTGACACGAAACTCCAACAATCACCTCCCAACGAACGTCAACAGAAACAAATATCCCCCATGACACGCAATTCATTTGCTCATTCCTACGAGCAAACACATAAATACATAGATTTATATTTTGTGGATGTCAACATGTCAGCCGATGTGACAGCTGTTCCCGCTCAGTTTCCCTACCACTAATGTCAAACAAAATTAAAAGTGACAGAAATCAGCTTTAAAAATATGAAAGAGGTCAAATTTCAACAAACCGAATCTAAGTTCACAAGAAGCGTCATAAATGGATTAGTTGTGTGGGAAAATAATGAACGAACTGTCAGCGGGCAGAATGTGTTGACACGTGACTTTGTTGACGTTTAAATTGTGGCCACTAAATCTGCCGTAGACAACGGTCTACATTTGATTTGTTTTTTTGAAGCGAATTTAAATTTATAATCGAGTAAGCTTATCAGAGTCGTTTTTTGACAAGAGATGATAAGGGTGACAAATATCGATGTTTCCGTCGCTTCGTCGTGCCCTAAAAGTCCATGGTTCAATCACAGACATATCTCCACATTCATTGCATCAACTCATAGGCTTACGGTAGCCCTAAACGACGAAGTTCGGCTAGCATGAACTTGATTATGTGCGCTATGTATTTCTCTTGTAGGGAGGCTGGTTCGCAAACCGTTCTCAAACATGTTCGTTCTGAAGAGTCCATGATTCGATTTCCGAAACACGAACGTTTATGACCATTGTCTTCGATAAGCAGTTCGAATTATGCACCAAATGTCGGTGCTCAATAACCGGAAACACCAACTTTCGTTGTCATTGTTCAGGGTTGTCGGTCCATGGTTCGATTCCCCGCACAACAACATTCATTCTCATTGGTGTCGGTACACCCTTCAACTTATGCAGTAAAAGTCCATTGTCCACCTTTCGTTGTCAATACTGTCCACAAACCCATCGACTCATAGACTAAAGATTCAAGGTTTGATCTCGGGCACGCCAATTTTCGCTGTCGATAAGAACTTCGACTCACGCGGTAAACGAGCATGGTTCGAATCCCGACTTGCCAACTTTCGAAATTATTGTCGCGCTTAAATTCCGAGGTCGTCAGGTCTCACCGTGCAACCATTCTCTATTCACTCACAATTCACAGAAGGCATCGTTTCTCAAAGTTTGGCGTTCAAAATCGTCGTAAACCTAAATGCACAAGGCACTTTCTGCAAAAAAAAAAAGAGTCGCATTTGACGGAATGTTTTCACAAAAAAGGGACGGCTTTATCTCACGACACTGACAAGTCCCTGAACAGGAAACTAAGTTAGCTGCCATTGTTCATCAAAGAACTTAATTATTTGAGAGAAACGCACAGGACCTCTCCCATTCATCATTTCATTAACTTTAAGTCATTTGCAAGCCGAAACTTTCAGTCCTTGGTGGAGATTCTCTCTGAATTCCACCCCAAACCCATATCAGTTCGGAAGCAAAATCCTCTCACAACTGCTTCGAAGTTAGTTCATTTTCAATCTGCCAAATCTCGTTTGGTCCATGCTGCGATTGAGAAGCAAACTTTTCAAATGCAAGACAATGCATCAACTCTTGCCAAACTTCCAGGCCAATCGTCTATCACCAAAGTCCGTGCAACCGACAAACCCTCCCTGACATCTAATTTCAATTAAGCTCTCACTTGTGCTGAGCGGATGAATGACCGCCGAACCGTTGAAGAGAAAAATTCAAAGATTACCGCCTAAAGGCTTCGATCAACAAAGAACGAACTTAGTATCTGCTTAACGCAAATCTTTGCCATGAGCAAGAACTTGCCAAATGACCGGACCGCACAAACTGTGAATCTCTGAGGAACTTTTTAAACACTTCCTATCATTGAAAATGTATTTCAAAAGTTTAACCCTTCACCAACATCATCGCCCACCCAGGACGCATCACCATCTCGCAAGGAATCACCATCGCCACCAACCCATCCCTCGCCGCAGCCGTTCCTATTCAAATTCAGATAGCTCGGGTTGGCAATTGCAACAGGAAGAAACCGAAAAAAGTGGCGAGGGAACTTTCCCAACAACTTCTGTTGTTGCACAACAACATCTACCGCCTGCCAGGGACTGGGTCGGATTTTGGGCGTTCGAATGTGGCTATTTTCTTAAGGAATGAACTTTAATGCCAAGGCACATGCACATGCACATTGCACACGCTCTGTTGTTTGCCGAGCTCTGTTTCGTATCTGCCTGGAACCGACGAACCACGAAAACGTAGACCCACGCTGTGCAGGAATTTGTGTGCGGCAGGAAGCGAGTGTGACATCCCTCCGGCTCGCCCGATATAAAGCGCCAGTCCCAACCCCATTATCTCCAGTTTCTCAGTTTCTTGGTTTTTACTACATTAAACTTTCGAAAACATTAATTACGACATTATGGAATTACACATTGGGTCTTAAGTACGAAATGTAATTACAAAGTTGCACTTGAACGCACGGGGTTGTTGCAACTCACACCCGCCCACCGGCTGAAGTACGACGAGGACATTGTAGGCCATTTAAGGGCCCCCCGGTGGACATTGTAGCCCTTGTGTGAAAAACAACAAATAAAATTTATTAAATTAATTAAAGCTGCCTACCATGCGAAACTGGGAATTTCAGATATAAATAACTGCCGTTGACACAGAGGAACTCTTTGCACTGGATGGTGTCTGTGTACCGGTTGCGCCGGCGGCCGGAGGTACGGGAAGATCTACTTTTCTATGCGCTCCGTGTGTCTGCTTACGAAAAGTATCAAAAGATTTACCTTTTTTTTTGCCCATTCGTTGGAAAGAAAGGCAGACTGCCGCTGGGTCTGAGTCGGGAATGAAAAGCAATGGGAACCAGGTTTGCCTTTGTCGCGCTCACATGGCGTCGCCTGAAGGCATTGTCATACAAATTATTTGCATTTGTATTCCACTGTTTTTCTACACATTATTTGTGTCTGCACATCGGAAGAGGAACAGCGCCAACCGGAATGACAGGTGAACGAAGAGACTCTGGCTTAACGAGGGCCGCCCATGTATGCTCTTGAAGGTATCATTAAATCACATAATTGTCCGAATGCAAGTGAAAGTACAATTTATTTGTAACAAGTGCCAGTAAACAATAGTTCTGTCATTTACACATAATCTGGATTTCTTTTTTTCACTTGTGTTGGGATAATGGCTTAATTATGGCATTCTCTCGGCGATGATGATATGAATGAGGCTTGGATCACTCACGGGACTTGTTTTTTCTCAGAAAGAAAATTCGTATCTCACGTCTAAAGGTTCTTAATTGGGAACGATCGGAGGTGAAAATACTGAAGGAGACTCTTCCAATAACTGTGGAAACTAAAATTTATCTTTGTGTGAAAACTTGGCACTGAATCAACAAGTGTGCTCCAGATGGCACGATCTCTGCTGCTATCAGCCTCCAGTTGAACACAGATCGTTGGTTGAGGTCTTTTTTCAGTTGTGTGTGCACTATCTAACATTGGAACGTTAGACAACTGAATATTCCCCGCAGCTGTAAGTCGCAAAGGCATCTATATACCTGAGTAAAGGGGTTTCACTTGCGGCGTCGCGCGATATTTAGCATGCGAATTCCAGAAATCGCAGAATTTGACATTATTTAGAAAGAGTGGGAAAATTTAAGATCAAAAAGTAACGAATCATGCAACAAAATTGCATAAAAGAACCAATCTATGAATACCTCCATTCCATGATTTTACAGACTTCTAGCCGTTGTTAAAGTGCCAAAAATATCTTCTAAAACTTCCATCAATTTTGCACCAACTCTGTAGACGATCTAAATGTGATAAATTACGTCACAATTCGCAAATTTTCTTAGCCTTAGCGAAAAGTAATCAGTCGCTCCTAAGTCCATTGCCTAAGCGACATACAAAAGCCTGAGCGATTGAGCGACGATCGAAGAAGCGATGCAAAAAGAATTGAAACCTATGAGTTTCTGTAATGATGTACACCTGGAGCGGCGTCCATAATCAGCATTATTTTAATATTTTAGTAGTTTCAATTGAAGAATTTTAGTCGCCAAGCGACATTACTTTTGTTTTTTTTTCGGTATTTTAGTTGTCAGTTAGTTAGTTTCGCTTAAGCGATGTCGCTCATTAAATATTGAACATCAGCTAAATTGTCCATCGCTGAGCTGCTTGTCGTTAGTTACCTAGTCTTAATGTTAATAATATGAGCGCACTACAAATCGTGAAAATCGCAAACTTTGACAGTTCATTCATATGGAGTTTCCTCATTCGCATAAAGCGATGGTTACAATTTGAGCAAACAGGTACTTCACGGCGAATTTTTTGGTCGTGAATTTGTGGATAGCGTTTGGCTCTTTGTGTATTGCGAGCTCAGCTTGACAGTTCGCAAAAAGAAAGATTGTGGAATTGTGGAGAAAAAATCTATAATCGTTAATAAGTATATTTTAACTTACAATTACTGAGATTTTGACTATTGAGTTTGGAAACACAAAACTCAATAGTTCAATCCTCATCTTTTAAAATATTTGCTAAAAAATGGTTTCTTCGTAAAGTTCGCGTTCGCAGTTCGCTGCTCATATGAATGGCTCTCCAGAGTCGAGAGCTCCGGTCTGCGACCGAAATTTTGTTAAATAAATCATTTTTTATATTTTTGGTTTTCTAAATGCAGTGCTGCCAGTACCTTGAAGCACATTTACTATGAGAAGAAAAGTAAGTTATTTTTTGATTGGCTAAAATAAACCCTAAATTTACCAGGAGAACATAAATTTACCAGAAACTGTGCAACACTGGACAAACGGTACCCTTTTATTTATAAAATATAAAGAAAATTGAAATTGAAAACATTGCATTGCAAACATTTTTCGGAACTTATCTATATTAAATTAGAATTCGCAAAGCAATAAAAAAGTTAATAATTTCGCGATTACCAAAAATCGCGAAAGTTGACATATAAAGTTGTCTACACACGAGCCGAGAGAGAACTGCGAACTTCGCAAACTCTGCACATTGGATTTTAAAATGCCCAACATTGCACGTAACAAAGTGCAGTGGACTCCCCCTAAGTCGAATTGTCACGGGATACCAAAATTTGTTCGAGTTAGAGAAAGTTTGCCTTAGAGAGAGGTTTTTGTTTGGAAAGTTGAGCGAAATGTATGTAAAATATGGCGAAAAAGTTCGAGTAAGGGAGAGTTTCGACTTAAGGAGAGTTCGACTGTATATAATTTTGTTTATATTTTCAGAAAGAATAATCGAAAATTCGCAGCTCACATATGAGCCTTATGTCAAGTACTTAAAGAAATCGTGGCTACCTGCGACCAATGAAGTCAAAATTTGCGATTTCTGTCCCACAACGCAACTTGTTCTTCGACTTTATTCAGGTACATGGGTACCCTCGCGGCCTACAGCCCAGTTGAGCTAATGGTTTAGGCTTATTCTCTCTTATCCTGGACACTTGTTCTTTTTCGATATACCCCTCTACAGTATTATGAACTGTGTCAAAAATACAGCCCAGTGCGTTGAAGCTATGAGACGCTGTTTATTAAGTGCACACATGGCAGTCCCGCAAAAAGCCTTCCACACAACAGCAATAGCAGTAACTTTAAGAATTATTCTTTAAATCTCTCCCTCGCCTGGTTCCAGCATTTCCCCAAACACGTACAGTCTCTTTATGGTGACAGACTTTCCAGCTTATCTCACCAGCTAAATTACGAAATCCCTTTAATCCCTAATCCCTTATGGACCACTTCATTTTCAATGTCTAAGCCTGCTCCACTTCAAAGTGCTCCATTCAAATCGATTTGCCTCGTTGTGCACGCCCCTTCTCCCCAGACCGGCATCACATCAAGTGGGCTTTGGCATTCGAAATTCATTCGCATTCCAAATCCCTCATCAAAATACCCCGAAAAAAAAGCGTAATTCCTCCTCACTGACATGCTGGCAATCGACTCGGTCCAGCTCATGTTCTAACAGCTTCCTCACTTGTCGCAGACAAATTTACAAAAAAAAAACCTTCATAATAAATCAAATTCGATTAGAAAGCCATTGTTGTTGCTGTTCAAATTTACATTTCATATTCATCCTTCACAACCCTCATTATCATTCCCAAAGGAGCAGATAAACAAACCAGAACACAGAAATAGAATTGGTTCAAAAATTGCAACAATAATAGAACGAAGACGCAGTGGTAGGGACGAAAGAAGAATCGGCAGCCGCATCACACCACAGCCGCCATCCCATTGGCAATCAGATTAAGCCCGAGAGGAATAAAAATCGTTCTCTTTTCGTTTTCTTCGTTTCTTTCATCCAATTAGAGAATAAAAATAAACACAATACAGCTTCACTGAATCCCAATTGGCTATTAAATCCCCAAAACAGGAACAAGTCCTGCCGTCGCCACCGCCGTCGTGCACAGAGGGAAAAAATCGAGAAGAGGCAGGCAGAGAGAACTAGCGGGAAAAAAAGGACTTGCCTCAACCCGGAACCTGTTTAGGCATAAATATTCAATTAGTCCGGCATTAAATCAAATCAACCGGGAAAAGGCGAACGGCGAGGCGAGGCAGCTAAGCACTCAGTCGAGGAGAGAGAGAGAGAGACGAGAGAGAATATTAAAATGAGAAATGGCTCGAATGGTCTTAATTAATTGTTTCAAAGGATCCCACCACCACTCGTCGGTTTGAGCAGCAAAAAATAGAACGGTTCGGTTTTTCGGTTTTTCCTTTCGGTTGTGACCCATTAAGCCCCGACCGGGAAAGGCCACGAGTCCATTAGCGAATGAAGTCAAATAGAATTTTATTAGTTATTATCGGCAATAATCGCGCTCGCTCGTATCCAGCGGCGGCGGCATCCCTTACAAAATGAAAAGCACATCCGGGCGCACGTTTACCCTGCGGTCGATATCGGTGCCGCCGGAACACTCGCCGCCGGCAACAATTGCCCGTTTTTCGGTGATGCTGCGGTGTGGAGGTGAACAGACGACCACAGGGCCAACGTGTGTGCGGGTGGGAGCAAGTGCAGCCGGCACATGTTCACCGCAAACCATCAGCGCCGTTTGATTTCACAGCAACGTCCATGGGCGCCCTCGCTATGCGACCACCGACGATTGCTGAAACCATGTTAGGATTAAACAATTGAAATTCAATTTTGTGACCGTTGTTTTTGTATTTCTCTTTTCAGATTAAACCAACCACTTGTAGAGAGGCGCATAGCCGATTGTGACAAATCCATTAAATCAACTTCAAGATGACAAAAGACCACTGCCACAGCAGTAGTCTGCTGACCCTAGCTTTACTGCTCTTCTTGTCCGGCCAACTGACAACTTCCTTCAACTTGCCAAACCCGCCCAACAACAGCCTGCGGGTCCGTGAAGAATGCCGCAAGCTGCAGGAGAAAAACAACTGCAGCTGTTCACAGGTCTTGACCGAGTTCGAAATATCCTGCCCCGGACATGGTATTGACCCGAAAATTGCCATCCGCATCAATCCGAACAATTATGTTCAAATCGATTGCCATCACTTGGATCCGCTGGAGTACAGCCTCCTGCCGAGGATGACCATCGGCAGCAATCCCACCGTGCAAATCCGTCAGTGTCCATTGCCGCCGCGGCAGTCTATAAATGGGATTTTCCAGAGACTTGGCATCATGCATGTGAAGAGGCTTCTCTTCGAGAGCAACGAATTGGGCGGACCTTTGGAACGGATTCACATTGAGGGACTGCAGGATCTGGGGAGGTTGAGGCTTAGCTCGAAGGGGCTCACCCACCTGCCGGAGGACTTGTTTACTGACTTCAAGAGTCTCACTTGGTTGGACCTGCGCTCGAATAAGGTCGAGTTGCCGCTGAACATATTCGCCTCTCTGGAGAATCTCAACGCCCTCGAACTGGGCAACAATAATCTGCACAACCTGCCGCCAGGCATCTTTCGAAATCAAAAGCAACTAATGCAACTGAATCTCTGGGGTAACAACCTGACAAATCTCACCAGGGACACCTTCGAAGGGGTGTCCTCCATCACCGAACTCGACTTGAGCGGGAACAATATCGTCACCCTCCGGCCGGATGTCTTCTCCCTCCTGACAAACCTCACCAATATCAACCTCAACGCCAACTACTTCGAGTCACTGCCGTATGGACTGTTCTCTGAGAACAAGAATCTCTCCTTCTTCCGCCTCTACGACAACCGCGTTCCATTGAAGCAACTTCCTGCGAAACTGCTGGGAAACCTCCCCAATCTTCGAGAGGTTCGCTTGAGTTGCAGCCTGGAGACGATCCCCGGAGATCTCTTTGTCAACTCCACGGCCATTCGGAACATCACGATCTCTGGAAATAACCTCACCGAGCTGCCACTCATGCTGTTTGCCGACCAAATCGAGCTCATCGACCTGGACCTGAGCCGCAATCAGCTAATGTCGCTGCCTGATGACATCTTCATGAACGCCAGGAACTTACTCGTCCTGCGACTCTCGCACAATCGTCTCGTGAACATCACAAAGTAAGTTGAACTCAATTCCACTGCAAGACCATTCTCTAAGTGTGTTCCTTCTCATCTTCTTCTTTCAGTGATATATTTGCCGGGCTCGTCGAACTCCAAATGCTCTTCGTTGACGACAACAATCTGCTCACCATTTATCCACAAGCATTCACCCAAACCCTGAAGCTGACCCACATCAACATGGAGGGCAACCACATTGAGCTGCTTGAATTGTACAACATTGAGTTCGAAGCCGGTGACCAAATCAACCTCTCATCCCCGTTCCAGAGTCTGACGAAGCTGCAAACGCTTAACTTGAGAAACAACTCGATTAGGGCAATCTTCCAAGATTGGAGGCAGGTCCTTCTGAACCTCCGCACGCTGGACCTGAGCTACAACAACATCGCCATGATTGTCGACTCCGATCTGCAGTACCTGAGCCGTGACATATTAGTGAACCTCTCACACAACTCCATTCAGAAAATCAACTTCAAAGAAATCGAGTACTTGGATTTGAGACAGGACCAGCAGATTAAGGTGGACCTCAGCAGCAATCCAATCGAATGCGACTGCGTGCTGCTGACCTTCGTGCAGTTCCTGAGGGGACAAATCGGAGCCACACTGAAGCAATCCCTGCAAGTCACCACCAAGGAGCTCCAGTGCAGCTCTCCAAAGAACCTGCTAGGTCGTGGGGTAAATGGGTTGCGTCCCGAAGAGCTGCTGTGTCCGCTTGATTACGACACGACTGCTCTGAAACTGTGCCCAGAAAATTGTGCATGCTTTGTGCGACCAGTGGATAGGATGGCAATCATCAACTGTTCCAATGCCAATCTCACCGAAATGCCAACGCTTCCCGACCTGAAACACAATGAAATCCACGGCACAGAGTTGTACATCGAGAACAACAAGCTCACTAAGTTGCCGAACGCCGACACCCAGGGCTACACGGACGTGGTTGAGTTGCACGCTTCCAACAACAGTCTGACCGAGGTTTTGGGCAGCAATTTGCCAAAGAGACTGAAATTCTTGAACTTGTCCCGAAATAAGATCCAACACCTGAATGAATCGGCTCTGAGCGCCCTCAATGGAAGCCAAGTCCCTTACTCTGTCGCCTTGGCCGGAAACCCGTGGGCGTGCGACTGTGCTGCACAGGGCCTACTGCGCTACGTGCAGCTGAACTACATAAGGATCCGCGATCTCAAGCAAATGCAGTGCGTTGACGGTCAACTATTCCAAGACTTGTCGCTGAGCATCATTTGCCCTGCAGACCATGTTCTGATCATCGCCATGTCCGTTTTGATTGCCGTGTTCGGACTGTTCGCCGGCATCATAGCCGCCCTCTACTACAAGTACCAGTTGGAGATCAAAGTCTGGCTGTACGCCCGTGGCATGTGCCTTTGCTTCGTCACCGAGGAGGAGCTGGATAAGGACAAGAAGTATGACGCGTTCGTTTCGTACTCACACCGAGACGAGGATTTCATTACGGACTACTTGCTGCCAGAACTGGAAAGCGGGCCAACTCCCTTCAAACTCTGTCTTCACATACGCGACTGGATCGTTGGCGAATTCATTCCTAATCAAATCGTGCGCTCTGTGGACGATTCCCGGCGCACAATTGTAGTCCTGTCGCCGAATTTCATCGAATCGATTTGGGCGCGCATGGAATTCCGGGCTGCCCACACCGCGGCCCTGAATGAGGGCCGAGCTAGAGTGATTGTCATCATCTACGGCGACATCGGCGACATTGACTTGCTAGATCCCGAGCTGAAGGCTTACCTCCAAATGAACACCTACGTCAAGTGGGGCGATCCATGGTTCTGGAAGAAGCTGCGCTACGCCATGCCGCATCCGTCGAAAAATCTCTCCGGCCTTGTAAAGACCGCCCTGAAGAGTTCAGTCGACGATAAACTGGAGCTCATCAAGCCATCGCCGGTCACCCCACCGCTGACTACGCCCCCGGCTGAGCAGGCTTTGAGAAACCCCCTCATGACCCACCTAAACGGAGTTGTCACCCACGCACCCATGCCCAATGGCAATGGTAATCCAGTCGGCTACACGAATGGAAAGATTCCCAACGGACACGCCATTCAGAATGGACATATCAACGGCGCCTTCATCATCAACACAAGTGCCAAACAGAGCGACGTATAGGGCACACAGAAATTCGGACCCTTCCCTCTGGGGTTGTACAAGTAGACAACCATTAAAACAAACACACACTCACCCACACACATACATGAACACAATATAAATGGACACAAACTATCTTAATCCTTGATGTGCATTATTTACAAGACAAAATACGAAAGCCAAGTCCCCCAGACTCGAACAGAGGCAAGACTTTTAAGACCCCTCCTAGACGCTTCAAGCAAACCGACGCATGCAGACGAGAACGGCGCGCGAGCGTTCCCTCTGCCACTAAGAATGACGAACGTTTTATTATTTAGTTTTCCTGTAACTCCTAAGTCTCAAATAAGAATCGTATCCTTAAGGACTGACATGCTCAAAATATGTACTTTTAATTTTAGTTTTTAATGTGAGCAACTTTCGTTGACCACGTGGTATAAGAATAAGATGAATCTCTAATTTGTTAAAACACTTTTGTACGTAAAATACAAATAATACATAATAACTCTCGATGTAAGAATGACATTTAGATGGACATAAAATATGTATGTATGTTTATCCTCGCGTTTCGTTTCGTTTTCGAAATTGAATCTCAAACGAGGGCGCGTACAGCACTCTGTCGCCGCCTTGGTTTCCAAGAAGCAAACATGTTTTCTTTAAGCTACTAGACGCAGATCTATGATGAATTCTTTGCGAATGGTATATTTTATTTGATAAGCTAATTATAAGTTAGACGCAAGAATAAAAATTAAACATAAAATCTTAAGATCATCATCACAATGATGGAAGAAAAGAGAAGAACAGAGAAATGGCCTTTTTATATCGAATATTAGTGAATACGTTTTCCTGTAAATAAATATGATGTTTTAGAGACTAAACTGATATCAATAAATTCGTAAGACTAGACAGTATGAAGAATGGAGTTGTGTTTTTATTTATTTTCTGGAATCGTTTGGATGGAGGATGCATTGGAGGTTTTACTCGTGTCTTTTTATTTAGCAGCAGGTCTCGAGATATACTAGTAGATACAAGTAGCGTAGTTGCACGCCGTTTTGATACCACTACATTGCATTTCATGTATATTTTAACTGTTATTCACATGATTTATTATTTTAATAATTCGTAATTTACTATTCGAATCAAATACGTTCACTGTCTCCTCTCTCTCGAATGACGTTTCGATTATTTCAATATGTTCACGTGTACGATAACGTCTTATATGATCCCAAATTATATTCACGTTTATACGTTCACGTCTACTGTAATCCAAAATACACGACTTTCGATAGCTTCATCGTTCACAGATGCGGTGATCCGACCCCTGGGTTGTAAGGGTACCCTGTGGAGTTAAGGAATTCGATTATGTTCGATAAACCTTGGTTAGCGATCTCGGAGAGCTAAGGAAAGAGCCGAATGCGATGTATCTTAGCTTGGCTAGTGCCGGCCAATCCCAGAGGCGGACGTTTCTCAGAGGGGATGTCGACGGCGTGCGTGGTCATATGGGTCAGTTCCCCGTGCTTACGGTCGCGACTCTTACTATTTCGGAGCGATTTCTATTGAGGAGGCCTTCAGTCCTTCTTTTCGTGTAGGAGGGCCAGGTTTTTCTAGAGAATTTGTACTTGGATGACCTAGTCCACATTCTACTAGTATTTAATGCGGTTGATTGGAGGGCCCACCACCTCAGTGAAGGCGTTGCCGGAAGCTCCAGTTCATCGGTGATCTCATTTACCTGTATGTTGCTCTGGCCTGAAACCCAGAGGAGAGTGACATTGCACCCGCTACTGGCCTGTTTCAGTTCTGCCTTGCACTATTGCACCAATTTAGAAGGAAGTGGTTACTGAAGAGATGGCCCTTAAGGCAGCTTGGCTGTCGCTGCAGATCTGCAGCTGTTCTAAGGGCAGGTATTACTGAGAAGTTTAAACGCTTCTTTGATCGCTAGTACTTCAACCTGGAAGATACTAGAGTGATCTGGGAGGCGGTGAGAGTTGGAGATTCTGAACTTCGCCCAGAATACCGCTGAGACTACACCGTGGTCTAGCTTGGATCTATATGTATAGATCGGAAGTTGGTATTCTGAGGGGTATTCTGGTGTTATTTCGAAGCCAGATTCATGGGATCATTCAAAAATGCAAGCGGTGGTACAAAATCTCGAATATTGGCCTCGAGTTCGTTCAAGCGGTTGGATTGTTAGCATCAACTAAGCACTTCTAGGAGCAGGCACTCTACCAACTGCGCCATCCAGTCGCATTACAATTAACAACTAACTAAGCAATGGAATGGAACCCCTTAACACAGGACGCCAGAAGATCTGGTGGTCCAAAGAAAACTTGGCGCAGAACGTTGCAGACTGAAGCACGGCAGTTGAGGAGAGGCACATTGGCAGAGGGCGCGTAGACCTTGTTGAGGCTCTATGCACCACAAGGTGAACATGAACTAAAAAAGAAGACCGCTCAACTTCAACACGAGCGGTCAGTTTCCTTCGAGCTGTCACAGAAGTCCATTCGGACCAAGAACTTTTCCGTCGCGGCATAGAGCGACTCATACTCACTACCGGGAGCTGCATGCTCAATCCCCGAATTTTGACAAACTTTCACAGTTTACGGCTCTGCCTCTTTCGAGTCACTGACAATGTTCAATTAGTAATGACTCCAATAACTTGGGAAAGCTTCTCAAACCTCGCCATTGGGAGACGGCATAGAACTGTAGGTCTCATGCCCTCGTGGTCGCACCGAGAAGAGATAACGTCCATCCGATTAACATATTTTATTTCAACGCCATCATGTTATTTTCTAGAAAGTCTTCCTGCAGACCTACTTCGGGCAAAGAAATCATTTCCGTGACTGAGTCTATGCTGACAATTTCAATTAAGCATCCTCGACTTACACAATCTTCACTAGAATCCATTGAGCAACCATTCGATTCGACAGCAAGCACAACTACCGCTGCATCCATGATCTCAGCTAAATCCCATCGATTAATTCCATTTTATTTCAAGTAAATTTACGCTTTAAATGACGTCTATAAAATATTTGAATGCCGCATGAAAACTGAAACTCCAAACGACATAACCTTAAACTTGTTCGTTATCAACAGTCATAACGTCACACAATCAAAACAGCATAATACCTGCCATTAACAGCGACTTCTTTATGTTCTCCTGCCGCCATCCATCCAGCCAATAGGGACTTCTGTTTCCTGACAGGCGACTCTCTCTCTCTCTCTCTGTCTCCCTCTGATCCGAGGAAATCATAATTTTCACTTAATTACAGTCGTTCCGTCGGCGGCAATGAATATCGTATAACTAGCCACTCAGAAAAGTGAGATCCCGCTCACTTACCACGAACAGTGAGTCACCCTCGTTCCCGGGGAAAGCGCCGATAGTCACGACAGGATATTGCGACAACGTGAACACAAAACAAGAAGTATTTCACTCTCTTGCATAAAAGACTTTTGTCAGCCAACAGAAACGACTGAATTATGGAACAGCAAGGACATGACCATTTGCGAAATTAGCGATTCAGCCCCTCCATCACCGCCCTTGCCAGACATTCAGACATCCGGTGTGTTGTGGGACAGAAAACAGGACGTTTCAAAACTCCATTCATCCTGGTGGCGCCCATTGTGCTGCAAAGACTCCCCTACCCACTGTGTGGCCATGAAGGTACATGGAACGACGACGCAACGACAACTTTTGAAGTCTATTCTTCTCGAACACATTCTATAGCCGCCTTTATCACCTGATGGCTTTCGTGTGGTAGTCTGAAGGCCAAAGTTACCATCACGCCTGTCCTTGTTCGTTCCTGTTGCTGGTAGTAGTTCTCCGCCGCTTTGCTGCCTCTGTTGTTGCTGCTGCAGTCGTCAATTCGGAAAACGGGACGAAGCTAAAAGACAACTTTTAAAGTGGAAAACTTGGAAAATATAATTCTCCCCCGCCATCCCATCCAGATTCTATATGCCTTTTACGACAAAGTTCCCTGTCGTTTTTTTTTTTTTTTTATTTCTCAAGTTTCTTACCCTCTAACAGCACCTCTTGTAACTGGCCCCCGCCCCACCCACAACCGTCTTCCATCGAGCGCCCACCAAAAACGGACCATCCGATGGCGGAGGCAAGGAGCAGTATTCCAAAGCAACTACTTGTGGATATGCCATTTTATAAATTACACAAAATTGAAGGTATTCTTTATTTGCCGGCGTAGTTGCCAAGCTAAGGGTTTTGATGGAGATTGGGAATGGGGCCCGATGCAGGAGGAAAACTTTTGCAATTTACCGTCTTTTTGTGTGTGCATTTTTCGTGTAATACGTTTCGTTATATTCTAACATTTTGATAAAACTCCTCAACACTTTCGAATAAATAACGAACACTTGTAAAGTGGCTTTTAAGTTGCTTCGCCGAGTGTAATTTGTCTCTGGAGATAAAATGACGGGGATGGTGACGGTGGTTGCTCAGGGAACGCGAACGGTTAAGGAGAGGACCAGGAGTTGTGAAGCTTGGTTTGGTTGGTTTTGAATTTTAAGTGCCCTCAAAGAGGATCAAAGTGTTAAGTTGTCTAGCAAAGGCAGGTTAATTTTCTTATCGCGACGCTAATCCGACGTATTATAAAAGTTGCTGTCGTGGATAGAAGTGGCGAATAACTTTAAATAGTAGTGGTCCTTCTCGGGACTGCTCTTGAGCGCAATTCTATAAAATGAAAAGTTTCAAGTGCAGTAAGACAACTTCACTGGAATGAGTCAATGACGTTCAAATCACACTCCATCTTTAACACTAAAGCGAAGGAAATTGTCTGAAGTTTAAGTATTCAAAGTGTCTGCACTTTTTACACAAAGTGGTTGCGCTCTTGGGGTGTACATGCCCTGCGTAGAACACCAAGATGGCTCAGTCGTTCACAGACCTCTACGCAGTGCAGACGTGTTTCGACTTAGTGTGGAAATAATAAAAATATTAAGTGCGGACAATAGCGCCAAAATAGAAAAAGAATCGATAGCTTCTCGGTAGAGTGTTGGACTTGGAGAAGGCGTTCGACACCGTTTGGCTAGAGGGCCTCTTCCTCAAGCTGGTCAGGCTTGGCATAAGTAAACCATTGATATACATGGTCTATGACATGATAACAGGTAGAAAGTTCGTTGTGAAAAATGGTGACGTAACTTCCACTACGGTATTTAACATTAAAAACGGTCTGCAACAGGGGGCCATCGGTTCCCCGATATAGTTTTCTATATTCACTCCAGATCTTATAGGTTCCATGCCGCACTTAATTGCGTACGCCGACGACCTAGTTGCGTACAGATCAGGTCCGAAGGTCGAGGTAATAAACATCTTGTTGCAGCGTGACTTCGAGAAAATCCAGCGATTTTGCGACGACTGGAAGCTGCTTATCAACTTCCAGAAGTGCGAAACTAGTCTTTTCCGGACCCCGTTGGACAGAGCAACGCGGGATACGCGCCAAAACTGGCGTAAGTTCGGTTGTTGATCCGCATGGTCGGCCGTTAGCTGTAAAAAGTGTAGTAAGATATCCAGGCATTTGGCTGGATCTAGATAGATATTGCTCTGACGAAAGCCAGAAAAGCCTTTGCTGCGGCAAGAAGGTTGTTTTTCAGCAGCCAACTTGATAATAGAGTGAAGGTAATCTGCTACATGGCTCTAGTACGGCCCATTATGGTGTACGGTTGTCCATTGTGGTTCAACGTGAGTCCTTCCCAGATGGAAAAGATGAGGGTGTTCGAGAGGCAGTGTCTTAGGAGCTGTCTCCGTCTGTATCGCACACCCGAGTCTGAGTACAAGAAGTACTACCCTAACGAGGTCTTGTACAACGAGGCAAACGTGAATAGGGTAGATAATTTCATTATTAAACTAATCAGAAGGCACACTGCACGAGCTATGACCTCGTCCAACAGTCTGATCTTTGGGGCTTACTACCCCAATAGTATGTACCATGAAAGGGTGCGCCTTAACGGCTTTATTCCTCCCGAAGCATTCCTCTATCTAGACACAATTGGCCCTATACAGCATCCACAAGGATGTCCTATCATCTTCCATGTCGTACGCCGAACAGTGGATAGGCGACTTCAATACGAACCGGATGTCGTTCGCACCCACGAGGATCTCCTCCGGTTCAGTAGAGCGATCCCCGCTCGAGACAGGAAAGAGTCTGCCAAAGAACGGCAATTTTACTGGTGGTTACACCAAAACCAGCCTCCGCCACCGCTAGCTTTTCAAGAGGATCAGATAGCTGACCATAGTGGACAGATGGAAGAAAAAAAAAAAATTATAAAACGAAAGATCCAAAAAAAATATAAAACAACAAATCAAAATTAAAAAAAAAAAAACAAAAAAAAAAATATATAAAGCAAAAAAAAAAACACCAAGATGGCTGAGGTAATTTGACTTGTATGATCGGTCTTCGTAAATAGTTCTCATATGCAATGTTTAAGACCATATACAGTAAATGACGGATGTAAGAGAGGCGCATATAAGAAAGGAACGCTTATAAGAAAGAAATTTGATGGCACGAAGCATTTTCCCATAACACTGCGTTTAAAATGTATTTCATATAAGAAACAGGCTTAGTAGAAAAACTCGGATAAAAGAAGTTAAATGTGAGGGAAAATGTTTGACATTTCAAAATTGTAATGTGATTGAAATCGAAAACGATTTCGAAGACGAAGAAAACAACACATGTCTTCATTCATAAAAAAGAGCTTCTTAATAAAATCGTTAATGAGGAAACCAAGGGTACGTCCTGTCACATCTTCTTTTATTTGTTTAAATGGACTGCATGTTGCAGCGTAGTCACGGCGAGGAATGTTTCACATTGGGAGTGTTGAGGCCTGCAGATGTCGTCGTCCTGCAGATCATTTAGTTATCCTCACACTCTCTAAGACGGAACTCCAGCGCGGGATCCATAGACTTGTGGGCTGTGCTAATGCTGGGATGAAGATTAATGGGACAGATTGGAGATTATGGTTATTTTCAGAATGCTGGGTCGAAGCACTCTACATGTTAGTGGAGTCCTATTGACACAGTGGACAGTGGACCAGTTTATTTATCTTGAGGTCTTTTTCACGACTGGGAGGAGTAATACTGAGCATTTCTGTGTGAATGACCAAGCAGGGTAAGAAGGAATGCACAGTTTCGTGTCAAGTTAGTGGTTTTTTTACTCAGTTTTCTAACTCTCACCTTTGGTAATGAAGTTTGGGTAATGACCGAAAGAATCACGATTACAAGCTGCCGAGATGAGATTACTTGCCGGTATAGTATGCTTCAATGGTTTGATCACGTGGCACGAATGTCCCCACATAGCGACTTCCGAGGCGGGCGGTGAATGCGATTCCATGTGGTCAAAGAACACTTCTGTTTGGGGGTAACTCCTCATGAGTTAGAGTTAATTAGAAAATC
The DNA here is from genome assembly GCA_964034865.1 of Eristalis intricaria. Lineage (NCBI taxonomy): Eukaryota > Metazoa > Arthropoda > Insecta > Diptera > Syrphidae > Eristalis > Eristalis intricaria. The sequence continues at coordinate 139,366,943 of OZ035873.1, forward strand.
TCTAGTGGCGGCTTACACCCGTAACTCTTAGTGGAAAATGCGTGTCAGCAGGTACTTTAATGATGATCATGACCTTTTGAGCAAATTTCTTCTTCTACAAAGGGCCCACGAGAATAACCTTCTTCAAGAAACAAACTAAGGCAAATAAAATTGAGAATTATTTTGCAAGCTTGTATTGTTTTTTTGATGTACTTCTTATTATTTTCCTCAGTTTTGACCACTGTGCAGATTACGTTTTTTTCACTTCCCTTTAATTGATATGTATATTTTTTTAAGAAATTTTCTTTCTCGTAGCCCTACATTTCATATTTTTGGTGTTTTTTTTCTTATATCGAATAGCTCTGTTTGAGAAAACACGCTTATAAGAAAGAAATTCTCTGGCATTTTAGACTGTCTTATACCCGTATTCACTGCACATACTTGAACAATAAAATATTTGCAATACAATTGAAAGATTTGTCATTATACCTACGTTCGCTGCAGAAGTCAGTTGAGGTTTCAGGGTCGAAGCATCAATTGAGTTCTGTGTCTTATAGCAAATTCAAATCGATTTCGCTTAGCTCCATTTCGTTATCTACAAGTAAGTAAGGTAGGTAGCTAGAAGGGGCTGCTAGTGAAGTTACCAACACACTGTGACCATATTGATCCATTGTGATACCCACAGTCAGACTACTACCACTGATTGACCACTCCAGCGATAGTCTCGTTAATTTGATTTGAAAACTGGATAAAAGCGTATTATCTATGCTCTCACTGGGATTTGAACCGGGGACCCCGCTAACCAGGGGCAAGCATTGCGCCCTTCAGTCGTCCCCTATCGTGAAGTTAAGAATCTGTCAACACTACAGTTCCAACCAACTTAAGTATACTTAAGCTGAATTGAAAGGAATTAAAGAAAATGAAGCATCATTGAACCTATGCAAAATTTCAGCATCAACTCCCATTTAGTTACGTAGAAAATGATTGAATTATCTCTCCAAAGTGAACGAAACTTAACGACCTCATGTAAGCGAAATTGAACAAAGTTGTAATGTCCAGTGTCACTTTTCGGACTTTCTTTTAATCTCTACACACGCTAACTTACTTTAGGATGATTGATTGATCTAGGCTGATTGACGAAATTAAAGCAAAAACGTACGCAAATGTACATACGCAAATGAAACTTCAGGGAACAGAAAAATCCACGCTATACTCAAAGGTTGTCGTTGTGGGTCGCCGTGGCGTAGTCGTAAGTGCGTTGACACACCAAGTTTTCAAGTTTTCTTGGTAATTAACATTAATAAAATATTGTCTCTAAAGACTAAAAAAAACGTTCTTTAAGCCGAAATGCACAAAAATGTGTACAAATATATTCACAGCATAAAAAATAATTCACAGCCCCACCTCTTTCGAGTCACTGACAATGCTCAAAGAGTGTCTAGAAAAAGCTTCTCAACTTCGCCGTTCGGAGTCGGCATTAAACTATAGGTCCCTTCCACTCGTGAAAGAGCGATAGCACACGAGTAGTTGCTGAGAAGGTAGGCCCAGGTCCGCCTCGGACTGTCACGCCACCCATATTATATTATTATTATACTCAAAGGTAGCCTTATCTATATATATATATATTTAAGGTGATGCTCAGCAAAAACTCTGGTATTCTCCAAAGCTATATCCCATCTCCGACACGCGTTCTAATTATTTTTTCATTTTGTTATCCTGTTTCATGCTTTCAAGTTTTTTTTTTTGGTTTATCGGAAATGGGAAATTTCTAAATTTGATCAACCCGATTTAGATCCAATGTTGTATGTCCTTTAGAAAGGGTGACCAAAAATACTATCATTTATTTTTGGTCACCCTTTCTAAATAACATATTTCAAAATGTTATGTTTCAGCAGCTGTCGAAGTTCCCAATGATACCATTTCATTAAGCCTGTAACACAATGATGCGTTGCTGGTGCCGTCATCTTTCAACAAACGCTAATCAATGGTAATGAATTGTAAAATGTGAAACTTCTTTATAGTGGACAGCAGTGGGACCATCGTGATTGTCCATTATGTAGGGGTGTCCGTTCTGAAGGGGTTCAAGTGAACGAATACCTTCAGGCTGGGAAGATGACGAATTGTCCCTAAAAAGAGGTGTTTTCATAGTTTTACTGTAAAATGTCAAGTGTAAGACGAACGCACTCATTACCGAACATGTTACATTCATCCGAAACTTCTCACGTTATTTGTGTCAACTCACATCTGAGAAATGAAAACAGCTGACTAAAATTAATTTAACAACAAAAGTCATTTGAAATCAGTTGATGCGGGAAGGACAATATTTTTCATTGCTATTTGAGTGAGAAAAAAAAACAAACAAATTGTGGGTCGCCTTTGGGTAGTGGCGGCTTCTACGCAGAGTGTTGCAAGTTCGAGTTTTAGTGCGTCAAGACACTACCTCCGTAATGTGCAGTCGTCTGTAGGTGAAGTTTGGTAACCGAGCGTCTGGTGCATTCACCAGCACACTTAGACCAAATTGGTTCATTGTGATGCCCATAGTCAGACTACTGTCACTGATTGAACACTCCAGTGATACCGGCATTTATTTGAACCCAATGTGACTGGAGAAGATTTGAAAACCAGGTAAAAGCTTATAAACTTTGCTTTCAATGGAATTCAAATGGAAGGGCAGGCAATTAACCAACTGCGCCACCCAGTCGGCTATTGTGTTCAGGCATTATGCAAGATTTGACGATTAACAAACATTCGGAAATTATTAAAAATATTATCGAAATGCCGCACAGTTGTTCGTCTCAGAGTGCAGGCATTTCATTGCACCGTTTGGTGACTGCACTTTTTCGGACTTCCGTAGCGGCCAGTATCGAAGAAAATCCAGAAATATTGATTGGGTGATGATGTTATGTTGTGGCAGGTCCCAGCCACAGGCAGCCAGAGGGCCTATGATCTGGGGTTGATCATCAGAAATTGGAAGCTCCGGCAGCAAGCCATTTGAATAAAAATCTCAGTTCTATAGTAAATGGCATCAATGTAGTTTGAAAATAAAGCTAGAATCATTTTAATATTTCACACCGTTGTTGTTTTATTTAAATTTGTTTTCTTATCTTCTTTACGTGGTCACCCTGCATTATAACTATTAAGCTTAAACAAGCTTTGCAAGCTTAAACAATCGTATCTGGTTTGGGGCCCTCAAAAACGCCCAGCGAATAGTAGGATGTAAATGCAAGCGAATAAATTTTGTTATATTATGACATAAGTAAGCACATTCCTACATTCCCGCCTGGATATGTATCGAGAGGTCAGTCTCTTCTCTCTCTCTCTCTCTCTCTCTCTCTCTATCTCTCTCTCTCTCTCTCTCTCTCCCTCTCTCTCTCTCCCTCTCTCTCTCTCCCTCTCTCTGTCTCTCCAACTAAATCTTTCTCAAAAGATAGGATTGGAGAGGGCCACGATACTTAAGTCTATTACACTGTTAAAGCTAACTCAGTCGTAAGCCTACAAATGTTAAAATAAGTACATAATAAGACTTTTCTTATTGAATGGAAATCTCTTTTTATTACATAACTATATACATTTATTTATTTATTTATTTATGTTGATTGCTATGCCATTGTTTCATAGCCACTCGTTCACTTCATCGAGAGGAATGCTTATCAATTCACCCATAAGCTCACAGCGCCGTCAGGCTCAGGTAGTCTGGGCGCTGGACATCAAAATCTCGTAGATTATACAATCCACAAAATTAATTTTAGAAATAGCTTTGACTCTCTAATACCCGAAAGCACTGATTGGCACATCGGGCAGGTGTGAAAAGATTTTAACTAGGTAATCTACACTAACGGTTCTAAGATCGGCTGCGGAGTCGGTGCGGGTATATACTCAGAATTCCTGAACATTTCTAAAGCCAAGCGAAATTATTTGCAAACCGGGAAGCATGTCATAAAGTTAAAATACAACCACAAACATCATGCCAAGGAAGAGGGTAGTCGTTATGGTTTTAATAGCCAAGCAGCCATCAAGCTATTGCCTCCTGTACTTCACACACTAAGCTATTAGAAGACCAGCTCAAAACCTCCCTCATCTGGGTTCTAGGTGTGACATAGTGACATACCAGGAAATGAGAAGGCCGATGAACTAGCTAGGCAGCGATCTTCCCTTCAGTGCTCGCTTGCAGAGGAGGTGTTCGTCCCAACAGAAGTAGTCAAGCCTAAAATCTCTAAACACTTCCTTAAAATAGCTAACCTCAGATGGAGCGGACTGACAAACTGTCCTGATTACACACAATCTAAAAGAAAATATCTGCTTCGGCGAACTCGTCATGATCATGATATTTCTAGACTATTGGCTGTCTGTACAGGACACTGACCGATAGGAGATCATGCCGTTAAACTGGGCATCCCATACAGCTCACATTGTCCTGCAACAACACAGCTGAGAGGGGGACCTTACAAATTTCTGTTGCGCTTGTTCGGCTCTAGCTAGAGCCAGACACTTGATGAGATTTCTGCGAAGGCTATTAAGGAATTAATGTCCTCCCTAAATACCTCAGGTTGGATTTAGAGATATCTAAAATTCGCCAACATCCCACTTATCTATAGATAACAAAACTGTGGCAAACGACACATAGTGCTGATTAGGTTCTCATCGAACCACCACTTCTACCTACCTACCACCCATAAGCCTACTCTCAGTCACACAGTAATGTTCGGAGACTCTTTATTTAGGAATGAACTCAAAGGAATGTTCTTTGAAACCCATTATACCGCACTACAATCCACAGGAATTTGTGCACAGGAACCTCATCCCCCCTTCTCCCTCTATACCGGCATTCCGACGTGACTAGGGATTGCATTAAAAGAAACTATAAATTATAAGGAAAATGGAACCCACTGCCCCTAAGCGGCTTCGGAGAGATGGAGGATAAGTACTCTGTGATTGATTGGCTCTAACGGAAAGCAGATAACAATTCTCGAGACGAAACTTACTCGACAAGTCGGAAGACCTGAATAAGATTGAACTGAAAATCCTCCTGGTCAAAATTTAATTACTTTTAAGATCCACAATGGAATAGGTCTCTCGCCAGTACTAAAAAATTGATGGAAATTGATGTGTTGCTGTAAACAGCAAAGGACACCGTCCGACTTGAAGGAGGCTAGCCAGGAATCTTACCTAGTTCTTTAATTGAAATGGAACCCCAATGACTAATTACGTCGTGATGTCAATGATTGGAGGCTGAACCATCTCGGATCAGTCATGTGACTGCCTTCTGTCTCAGTGAATCAGGAAACGCTACAAGGCATCCCCAACACAGCCATGATCCGTCATCCTCCCGTGCACAGTAGTCATTACCTCACCAAACCACACTGAATGGGATGCCACCTCTTACCTTGCCCTGCAGAGCTCCTTCTACATTGATATGAACGAAAATCATGCATTCACACATTAACACACGCCCCAACGAACTGCTGAGAAAATTAAGGCGCTGTGTGGGCAAATAGCTGATTGCATAGCCGGTGTCCCCACACACACCACACTCATTACAATTCAACCCGACACATTGTCTTTCCAATTATTTCCAATCGGCTATAGGGTTTCCCGTTCAATTCCACACTGTTTACCAAAGCGTTACGACTCAATGAGCTTTCTCGGAATCGGAGTCGAGCGTTGGCGTTTACAGTTGCAATTGGTAACCAAGAACTTGCTCAAATTGCCTCCAGTCTCACATGAACTAATAACGTTTCTAATTAAGAACACGTAACACCCAAGGAAGGGGGTATTAATTGAATGAAAACAGATGTGCGCTCCCGTAACGCTGCTGCCCAGCCCAAGGAGCATCTCTGGCCAACCAACACGCATCCACCCTTCAGTTTATGCCTCCTCGACAGTCACAATGGCAAGGCGAACTGAGCACCAACAAGCAACAACAAGAGCGACTCATGTTGCCAAAACTATCAACTTAGCCCTGAAACTAATTTCATCCCCTGAAAGCACAGCCCGAGTAGATCCTGTTAACACAACTTGGCTACAGTTCTTGGTGCCGACCGCACTTAGGGTAGCAATTAACGTTTGCATCCAGTTTCGGTTTTTGGGCTCCTGCCCGATTCACATGTTCCCTTCATGTCGCCTCGCATCCTTGAGAGCACTGTTTACCGCAACCACCTCCAAGGACTATCACAACATGCAGAATAACATGTACCAGGCCCTGTTCATTTCCATTTTCCATAATTTAATTAACAAGGACCTTAAAGTGTATCCATGTTCACCGGCAGCGAGTATCCTTGAATACGTGGAATCGCGTCCGCGCGTTTCCCCCCTGCCGCGCCTACGATGCCCAACTCTGGTCAACGGGAAACGTATCAGCGACCCGATAGAATGGTGCATGGTTTCCGTCCTTTTTCACAACAACAATGCCAAGTTTATCGTAATGAGTTGTAATTTATGTGCGTGGCAGGTCCCAGCCACAGGCAGCCGCGAGACGGCCGCCTGCGATCGCTGCCAGCCGACAATACATACAAATCCTCATTTAAAGCTTTCATTTATTTCCATCAACAACTTGCCCGTCGCCGTCGCCGCCGACGCCACGGCCACTGCCACCGACGACGACGTGAAAAGCGCGTCGCGTACGAGTATGAATGGACTTTAAATGGAGCGAGAAAAAGAGAATCGGACACCACGCGAGAAGCGAATTGTGTTCCGGAATAACAATGAGTATAAGTTGTAATTGTGGGAAAATCGTTTGCAGAGTGGCCTGGCCATTTAGGCCAATTGTGCTTAATGGAATTTATTAAAATTCTGCCCTCGCGGGAGAGCACGCTGCCGCGGCCAGGGTGAGCCGGTTCTGCACAAGTCTGGCCGAGACTTGAGGTATTACATGACTAAGCGTATTGGTGAGTGGTTCACGCTTGGTTGATGGATGCCAGCAAACGATTAGGGGTTGTTTGACTTGGCTTGGTTCGTTAGAAACTGCGTTTCCAGTGTTTGCAAATTGGAATGACTCATTTGGGTTCTATGGTTGGGGAATATGCGGGAATAGGTAGACAAAGCTGTTATATGGGGTTGAAATGGTTTGAGCGACATCTAGGTGGAGTAGGGCCAGCTTATATAAACAACACTCGTGTTGTGCGTGCTATTGTTCTATCAAGAGGGGATGAGACCTACAGTTTTATGCTAACTTCAAGTGGCGAAGTTTGAGAGGCTTTCTAATGAGGAATACTCTTGTCAACAATGTCAATGCCTCGAAAGAGGTGCAGCCGGGAAGAATGAATGTTGGTAAATTCGGAGATTCAACCTGGCACACCCGGCGTAGGACCAACTCACTATGCCACGGCAACCACTTGGTGGCGGATTCAAAACGGATTTTTGGAGAGATCTTAGAGCTAGACCTGATACGTTATCCAACTCGCGACCAATTATTGAACTAGCAATCGTTACCATCGCAGGATGACATTAACGATTGGGTTAATTTGTCGCCATCAATAAAATTCATCCAATTTCTACGACTGACGCTCCAGCAACACACAGCAGAAGTGGCAGCACATTTGTCGCAATCAATAAAATTCATCCAATTTCTACGACTGACGCTCCAGCAACAGACAAGAGAAGTGGCAGCACATTCTTGCGTTCAAATGTACTTCAGCACTAGGTTTAAGACCTGTAGTCTATAAGCGAAGTTTTCACTCAACCTGGTGAAGGAACGAATAGTCTTCTTAGCTAATTGCTTGATAACGAGAACATTTTTTTCTTATCAGTCAGAGGGATAGTGTGCGTGAGAGCGGAATATTTCCTCTTAGGGAACAGTACTAATTTCATTTTCTTATGGATTGACCACTTGTTTAAGTTGAATCAGCGAGAGGTAAGGTTGCAGGGTTTTGCAGTGAATTACGGCAGAAAGATGTGTATATTGGCATCAAGGAAGGAACCGCACGAGCGATGACAAGGCCAGGACGTCACACTAGGCACACTAAGCTCTCACGTAATCAGTACGAATACCATGAATATCGAGATTAAAGGCGAAAAGAATTACTCTTCCCAATAACGTGCTGTTTTTTTTTTTTTTGTTTTACTGAAAATACAATTTTGTAGTAAGCCGCTTTCTCGAAGTTGGCTTTGTAGAACACCTTTATCATGCCTGTCCTCCCCTGGTGCGCGGAGACTTCGACAAGGCGAGATGATAGCCGTGTTTTTTTCGTCGCTATCGATAGTGAAGTGAAGTAAGATTCACAGTGGCTTTGATTTTTATCTGTCAAAATATATGAAAAAGAAATGTATTTGCTCGAAATTGATGTCAAAATGTACGAAAAAAAATTCGAAGTTGAATTTTTATCGGCAACCATTTTTCACTGCCGATATTATAGGCAGTTATAGGCTGTAGGTTGGTGTATCTGGTTTATGTGCAAAAGCCTACTTGACTATTTATAGATTTGTGGAAAAAACACGGCTGATGTTTTCGAGAGAAAAGCTCTGTTTTCAATCGTTGGTCATATTTGCTATGAGATGATTGAAGATCCAACCATGAACTATATAGGCTGTACAGCGATATGAGTCCAGGTGGTGAGTTGTCTACGTATTTGATGCCTAAGATGGCTAAGCTATGTAGAGCGCTTGGGCAACCTTGCTCCAGCCAGAAGAATTTTCGACTCCACACCATTGGGACAATGCAATAGAGGACGACCACGAAACTAGTCGCGCACATAAGTGGAGAAAGACATCAGCTAACTCGACGTGCGTAGTTACAGGCATCTGGCCAAAGATCGTACCAGCTGAAGAGGCTTGTGGGTTGAGAGTCCACCTCCCAGGACTTAAGCGCCAGTAGGAGAATAAGTCCGATGGTCGATCGATGATCAAGTGATTCATTTTCATTTTATTTAATTTATTGTTTCAGAACACTGTACATTGACAATTTTAAATTCTTTTTAAAGTACAGTGCATTTAAGCGGAACTAACATTAAGTGACAGTGAATTTAAATGTACAATTTGGAATTTCAATGCATCGAATGGACAGGAATTAAAGTTAAGAAGAAGGAATCATTTGACTTCGAGTTAGGAAAATATGAAAACCGAGGTTGTTTGTTGCGCGAGTAATGGTAAAGTCGTTTGGTGACAAGTTATCCTGATAAAAAAAAATTAACACCATTCTTTGCAAACAACCTCTTCTCTACATGGATGAAGCTTGAGAGGTGAAAACCTTTAACATATTAACCAGTCTTATCACTGACAGAAATGCAGGAGCAGACAATGTAAGACCGCTTGATCTGGAACAAAATGCAATATCACTCGCCCCAATTATAAAAACACGAATAAATCAAAGTTTTAGCCAGTGTCACGTCCCAACGTTGCCTAAGGGGACCCCCCCATTCACGGTTTCAAAAATTCGGACCTATGTCACGTCCTAAGGGGACCCCCCCCCCCTTTCACGGTTTCAAAAATTCGGACCTGTAACTATTCAAGAATGTTCCTTTAAAATTTCAAGTGAAAATTTAAAAAACTTTTGAAGATATAGCCGATTTGTGATTGAACGTAGGTAGGTTTTATACCCAAGAATTTTCTTCTCAAAACTTTAAACGCGTTTTTCTCGAAATAGTGTTTTTACGACTGGCGCATGAGATCTTCAAAAAAAATTCAAATGTCCGCGTGTCTAAACCCGTTGAAATTTTTGGTTTCAGATGTTTCAGTGAAAAAAATTTTTGTTTTCTTTTTTAAGTCTTCAAATGAACAGCCTAAAAAATATTTATGTTCATTTACCAGCAGATTGAAAATCGTCAAAATTTGAAATTGAGAATGGGAGGTATCCTTAAAACATGGCATATACCAACTACCTGGGCACTAATCGCGTAAGGCGACAATCGTCTCGCGATAGCGCATCGACGATAGTTTCGCTTCATGTAATCATAAAAAAACGATAGCGTCTGAGAGATATTGTTTTATCTGCTTCGCGTAGACTGAAAACTGTCATAACTTTTGGCGATACCTATTTCAGTATCGTCTCCTATTAAATGAGAACAAATGTGTATACATATCTTGTTCAACACTTTTAAGACATTTTCAGAGTGACAGGTCGCATTTGTATTAGTTTTATTCGCAAACTGAAATGAGAATGTGTTAGTGAAATTTGAGAGGAATGAGAGCACAGATGTCATTTTAACGTGAGAGTTAATATTTTCAGAGCACTCAAACTGTAACGATAGGCGAGACGATAGTGAGTGTCTTACGTGAAGCAAATCATCGACGATATCATCAAAGAGAATCAAAAGGACGATAGTCGTCTGAAAAGTTGCGCGATGAGAGCCCTGTATATTGCTACACTACGATTTAACTTTACACACTTTACACTACTTACTAACTTCACACTACGATTAAACTAACACATAGCAAGCCCAAACATGTTACATGGAACCCCAAAAATACAGGGAAACTGCTGACAGAGTCTTGTTTCTTGCTCAAACACGGTGAATACGAATTTGAGCAAGAACCATTACGAGCATTACGTGCTTGTAATGTGTCGCTTTTAGTAAGACTTTCGACTGAATGTGATGTAATAAGCTCCATAAGGTATTGATAGGATAGGAGTGAGAGGCACCCTAGGGAAGTGTCTATAGAGATGCTTAACAAGAAGTTGGAAATCTTAACTAAGGATGAAAATAAAAGTGTCTTTGAGATACCGCAAGAGTCAAATTTAGGGCCAATGCTCTTTATACTTTTCACGTTTTTGAACGAGTCACATACTTTGTTTTTTTTTTATAGATTTTGCACAATTGTCTTGCAACTGTACCAATGACAATTCAAGGACATCAACTTTCGGCACGCTGCCACGACCACGGCTTGGTTGTAATTGCCAAAACTAAGTGAATGTATTTACATTCATACTCCGCATCAGCCGGTAATATCGGTGGTAAAGATATCTGAGGTGGGTCGCCGTGGCGTAGTGGGTAAGTGCGTCCACTCCTACGCAGAGGGTGCCAGGTACGATACCCGAATTTACCACCTATCATAATTCACGACTCCACCTCTTTCGAGTCACTCAAACAATTCTCAAAGAGTATTCCTGTCTAGAAAAAGCTTCTCAACTTCGCCGTTCGGAGTCGGCATTAAACTGTAGGTCCCTTCCACGCGTGAAAGAACATTAGCACGCACAACACAAGTGGTTGCTGAGAAGCTACGCCCAGGTCCACCTCGGACTGTCGCGGCACCCATATTATTATTATTAAAGATATCTGAGGATCACGATCGATGAACACTTTTTATGGCAAGATCATATCAATAAGCTCATGTCATAGCCTAAAATCGCTGTTTGCGATGGTGTATCTTAGGAGATATACACCAGCAGACTTTCAAAAATAGCATATGGTGTTCTAGCATGGGCAAAGGCATCAAAACTCATATACACAGATAAGCTAAAATGCTAAAATTTAACAATAATATTGAATTTATTCAGATACCAGAGGCGCTTTTAGAATTACATTTGACATAAATTCTAGAATATTACAATGATCCTCGTTTCCAGTCATAATCTAAAATTACGAGGAAGTGCACGAGAGTTTCCAAAAATTCGTGAAAACTTTAACTTTTAAGGAAGACTAGAGCTCAGCTATGCCACGCCAACTACCTTCAAGAGCTTACCAGTTACTGCGTTTTTATGAATCCCGGGGGAATTTCATATTCCCTTACCAATTTCCCTTCTCGGGAAGAAATCACCACTATTGGCAATCTCTATCGGAATCTTTTTTTTCCCAAGGTTAGTTCGAAATTGTATTCGAAAATGTAAGCGGTGTATGTGGTAACATTTGATGATATAATATTCCATCAGTTGCAAGATTTGGTTTGTGTATTAGCTGGCTTCAGTAATTTCGTTGCATACTTCTCGAACTCCAGATTGCCTTGGTACCTAATAATTTCTTTACATTTGTCTCGCATTCTATTTTTTTTAATTGTACAGTAGTCGATGAAAAATATCTATACATTTATAATAATTAAGTGTTTTTGCATTCCATTGATTTAATATACATATAAACTTAGTTTGGCTTCATATTAAAATCTATTTAGACATGTTTCGAAAAGAGACCCCATTGACTGCGCCAACTATAGAGGGATAAGTCTCCTGAACATCGCTTACAAGATCTTCTCTGCCGTTTTGTGTACTCGCCTGAAGCCGTTTATAAATAACCTGATGGGTCCATATCAGTGTGGCTTCAGGCCAGGGAAGTTCACCATCGACCAGATTTTCACACTACGGCAGATCCTGGAAAAGACCCTAGAAATGCAAATCGACACCCACCACCTTTTGTCGATTTCAAGGCCGCATATGACAGCGTGCATAGGGACGAGCTATACAACGCCATGTCTAGTTTTGACATTCCTGCCAAACTCGTCAGGTTGTGCAGGATGACGATGGAGAATTCTCGCTGCTCCATCAAGGTCGGTAACGAACTCACCGAGACCTTCAATGTCAAAAAAGGTTTTAGACAAGGCGACGCGCTGTCATGTGATTTCCTTAACATCATCCTGGAGAAGATCGTGCAAGACTCACACGCCAACACTAGAGGCACGATCTTCCAGAAGTCCGTACAACTGTTAGCATACGCGGATGACATTGACGTGATTGGCAGAACTCAGCGAGCCGTCAATGAGCCGTTTGCTGGCATTGAGGCGAAGGCGGCTAAAATGGGTCTAGCGGTGAATGAGGGAAAAACAAAGTATATGCTGTCATCAAGAACTATAAGCTATAACTTCGCTATAACTTCGAGGTAGTCAAGGACTTCGTCTACCTCGGCTCCGCAGTAAACAGTAAAAACAACATCAGTACAGAGATCAAACGCAGAGTAACGCTTGCCAACCGCTGTTTCTATGGGCTTAAGAGGCAATTGAGTAGTAGGGCCATCTCTCGAAGGACCAAGCTGACTTTATACAAGACCTTGATCAACCCAGTCCTGCTGTACGGCGCGGAGGCATGGACAATCAAGTCCTTGGTATCTTCGAGAGAAAAGCTCTGCATGCGATCTTTGGTCCTGTTTGCGTTGATGGTTTGTGAAGGAGAAGATTCAACCACGAACTATACGGGCTGTACCGCGACATGAGTCTAGTCAGGCGTCTTCGGATCCAACGCCTAAGATGGCTAGGCCATGTGGAGTGTATGGACAACTCAGCTCTGGCCCAGAGAGTCTTCGACTCCGAACCCGTGGGACAACGCAACAGAGGACGCCCGCGTTTAAGGTGGAGAAGGACCTCAACCCGCTTGACGTGCGACACTGGAGACAGCTAGCCAGAGACCGTGATAGGTTTGTTGGTTGAGGCCCAGGTCCACCCGGACTGTAGCGCCAAATAAAGGAGAAGAAGGCATGTTTAGTTGAATTTCCCTAACAAAATTATAGGAAGGAAAATTAAGGGAAGTTCAGTAAAATTTACCATGGGAAAGTCCTTCACAATAAGGAACAAACAATAGCGGGTTTCCCAATAAGAGAAAAAAATATCAAGGAAAATTTATTCATAATAAGCATGATTATAAGCTTTTGAAAAACGAACAAAAGAAGAATTAAAGCATTTTTTAAGCCTAGACTTGGTAATAAGTTAACTTCCGCCTGAATAATTTTTTTTTAATCCAGTGGTGGCCATGGCGTTGTGTCCTCGCCCCCTACGCACTTGGGTAACGATGCCTGGGTTTGATTCCCCCTACGACCAAAGATAATTTTTCACTGTCCCGCCTATTTCGTGGCACTGACAATGCTCAAACAGTACGAAGTAGGAACTAAGAGGTCTTCATTTTCATTTTCATTTCCCTCAAGCCCTTCCTAACCTTTTCCTGACGTAAAGATTTATTATATAGAAAAAAATATGGCAACGTCATCCGTACATGAATGTTTCATATCTTTGCAATTAGAATTTTCTTCATTTGGTAATTATTCTGCCTCGCATGTCTTCGTCTTATCAACAGCATTGGTAGTATGAATTGTTAAAAATAGATCGAGAGCAAGTAGATACTTTTCGTAACCACACCCCGTTCTATACAAATTTAAATAAAACCTCGGTACATACGAAAATCCTGCAATAAACATTTTCATCAAGACATCCACGAGCTTACCCCGTCTCCCGCCGAAATTGCATTGGTTTCACAATCTTAATACCAAAACATTTCACATAAAGAGAATGTAACGCACTTCGAAGTAAAAGGACAAGCCGCTCACCCACCAAACTGCTCCCACTCACTGAATGAATGCAAGAACGCAATTTGAAATCCAAACTAAAATTGCACGGACGTCAGCTGTTCTAGCTCGGAGTCAAACGTTCATGATTAAATCTTTGTTTTACAAATCCTGTTAAAGTTTTGTAGTTGCCTGCAGACACGCAGTTGAGTTCGCTCATCTCGTCTAGGGAATGGCTATCACCAAGCGAGCTAGCGTGCAAGTCGCAACCGAATGAATGCAGACGGGAATAAAAATGCGTTTTGTATTATCCTGTTTCTCTTGCGCTCTGCATAATGTCAGCATCTGATGCAGGCACCCGACGGGATCCTTGTTCGAGAAAAAACTCCAACAAGAGGTTTTCAGGCTGTAATACATCCCCCGGGACGAAGGAGGGAATTATATTAGAGGGTAGATGAAGAAAAAAACGAACGTCTCTTCCTCCGCAAGGAATGGCTGGGGTTTTCCTGCGCTCTTTTTTCCGCTCTTCTTTCGCTTCACCACATCCTTTGCTGCTGCTCGTGTCGACTCATCTTAACAGTGTCGCCTCCACATCTCGTATTGTTCGCTATTTTTTGTGTTGAGTACCAAGAACACATGCACCATTATCCTTTTATTTCATCGGTTCGTCTTTTTTGCTTCTCCGCATAGCTCCACACATACACGAGCATTTTTTTTTTTTGTCATCTCCTTCTCCTTCGCTGAGCCTTTTAAATGGGATGCTTTATCCTGTAACAGAAAGGAGCATCCAAATGAGCGAAGGAGCAGCAGCACAAATGGTAAGCGCGCATCGCACAACACCTCATTATGCTAAAGGGGTTTTCGCTGTCCCCACACACTTCTCTCGTCCTCGATGAGATTAAGGGCGATAACACAGTCACACACACATTTACACATGTGCTTATGCATGTACAAGTGGGCCAACCGCCACAACAAGACGTGACGCGGCGCGGCGTGGCACAGTCGGTTCGGTAACACTAAAACGAAAAAGGATACACTTAGTACTTACATCAGATGATGAGGAAGCATGTTCAGTCTCGCCGCACACAAGTCGAAGTTCAACGTTCACCAGTCCTATGGGAAGGGCAAAAAAAAAAAAGGAAGAAGAAGAGAAGAACAAGAATAAAAAGGCGATTAGTCAAATAGAAAAACAACGGTGTAGCAGAAATGTGTCAGTGGTTTCGGTTTTTGTTCAGTTCGTCGTCCGTGTATGTGGGTCGGGCGGAGAATTATTAGCGAGTGGGGAGAACAAGCACATATTGGAAGGATTAAGAGTTTTGCGACATTCAGTTAAGGCGACAGCAGGAGCTGGGAGGACTCCGTGTCATTGTCTGACAAAATAAAGTGGTTTCTGGTTTCCAGAGTTTTAGATTGTCCCTCCCGGTTTTTCCTCTCGCTCACCATTTGGCCAAATGAAGATGAAGTTATCCATCTGTTTGTTGCGCTTTTTGAAATGTCGTGACAATGATACTGTCAAATGTTTGCTAGAGATTTTTGGCAAGAAGACAGATGAGGGATAGAGTTACTGCGGTCGGTTAAGGGACTTGTTGATGCTTGAGGGATTGTCTTGTGTGAAATGTGAAATGAATTGGACTCAAGCGAGTCGACTAGTTGGCAGTGACGCATTAAGTGAGAAGTTCTGAGCGTTTGCCTGGAACAGCGGTTCACTTTTCTGGCATTAAAAAGTGGCATTTTGACATTTATGCATGTGGGAAGCTTGATGTGGCTTTTTCATCGCTCTGCTGTGTGTTAATCACGTCTGTTGGGTTTCGCCCTCACTCAAGGACTGTCAGGGGCTTTGTTTCAAAGGACTGGGCGCTTAATGTTTTTCTTTGTCCGTGTCAATGGAGGAAATGGATTGTGAACCCTTTTTTTTTTTTGCTGTGACAGACAACCTGGAAGAAGGCGAAAGATAACACTTTTGCTCTTGTGGCTGGTTCATATTTCTTTTGTGTTTCCCTTCTTATCCTTGACAGCTTTCCGGGGACTCATTGGCGGACATTTGAGTCATTGTTGTTGCTGATTAGTGACGGGTAAGGGACAATAAGGAATGGAGAAAGGGACTGCTTGGAAATTTAATCCATGCCTGTCGACATGGAAGCCCCGAAATCTTTTACAACAGAAGATTACCAAAGTTGACTATTCAGAAAATGAATTGAGTTGATTGTCATTCTATTCAACGAATTGCAAACTCCGACAAAGAAGAAGAGATTATAATTATGCAATTCATTTCCAACAAAAGTTTGAGTTCGGGCAGATTTTTTGCGGATTCAATGGCTTGCATTGGACCCAAAACGATTTCGTTCTACAGTAGACTCCCGTCAATGTGAACAACGGTTAGTGTGACACCGGATAACTTGTTTTAGGTGAATAGTAAACTGTTTGAACATGCTGTATTTTAGCTTGAAATTCTGTATTCTTAGCAGAATACTTCATTTCGTACAATATCAGCAAATGTAATAGAGTCATCCTATTACAGTGATGTTTATGACTCCACATTTGGCGCCACTGATCCAACTCATGTATCAAAATGCCATCAAAATAATAAAGTTTTACTCTGGTTTAAGTCTGTTAGCTTCGGTTTTAGCAAACGGATATTCCAGAATCACTCAACTTTAAGAGACTTCATTTAATTTTTAAATTCAGCTTGGGGTTGATTGGAAACGGACACAATCGCAAAGTGGTGGGAAAATATTTTAGGTTTCGTAGGTAATGAAAATCATCCGGAAGATGATATTCCACCAACTACTTTGAACGAG
This sequence comes from Eristalis intricaria, assembly GCA_964034865.1. Classification (NCBI taxonomy): domain Eukaryota; kingdom Metazoa; phylum Arthropoda; class Insecta; order Diptera; family Syrphidae; genus Eristalis; species Eristalis intricaria. Next base: position 139,383,849 of record OZ035873.1, read on the forward strand.
AAATTGTATCTAGGAATCAATTTTGAAGTGGAGAAAGCAATGACGCTGCTTGGTGCTATAAATCCTGTCGTCTTATACTTTTTTTGGATTCCAGTCTTTAATCAAATAATTTTGGGTATGTGAACACAGCACAGCTAAAGCCATCCATAGATGTAACGAAGACGAAGAAGACCATATTTTCGCTCAGAGTACCATCATTATAAGTGATCAGATGATGACGGTGTGCTAGAATTGCCAAGCAAAAAACTGTATCTAATGGAACCATTCATTTTTTAACAAGGCTTTGGAATGGGCTGAAGGTGGGGTGGTTAGCGGAAATGACATAATTGTCTTAAGGCGCCTTATAGGGCCCATACACGACATAGACAGTAACTGCAGTTCTGTACAGTTTGCAGAAAGTCTGTATAGTTTGCAGCGACCTTCTGCGTGAATTCAAAAATGTTTGAGGCCCCTATTGCGAGTGTCGACTATCGACTGATAATCGCTTGTTATCGACTGTCGACTATAGATTCTGAAGTTTGGTATTGAAAATGTCGTTCGTAGTCGATATTTGTCGACCTGACAGAAGTTTTTTAGCGATTGCAAATTTGTGGTCAAATTTACTCCCCCGGGCCCAGACAAAGAATTTTAGACTGAAAATGCAAGTATCTTCCGGCAAATCGTTTTGGCTTTTGTAATGTGAAGCGATTTTATGTCACTGCAAGTAACAAATAAGAAGCAAGTGGAGATTTTAGTGGAAACTCCAGACATTTTGGAAAACAAATGCAGACATCTGTGTCTCCTAGAATCATAAGCAACGTATCGCATACGTAAAGAACGTTTTTAGAGACGATGTATTTTCTTGTTATACAAGATTCTCTTTGAATACAGGAAATACAGTTGATTGCGCTAAGCTAACGCATAATTCATTGCTGACACTATTTTGATAGCAATCTGGAGCACACAATCAGAGTTGTCGCTAGATTGATGATAGATGGTTTTTTTTTCATAGATAAGGTCTTTGAATGCAGAAAACTCTGACAAATATATAATTATCAAATAAGCAGAATTATTAAAGGACCTATTCACAGTTTGTCATATATTTCCAAAGGGTGGAGGTACCCCTTAGCCACCTGCTTTTACGTGCAATTTGAAGAAAATCACTTGAAATTTCTTCGTCCGATTCACAACACAACTGATGCCATTAAATGTTTTGTTTTATTACTCCACACTAATCAATATTTTATTAAAATTTTACACCTAATATTCACATAAACAAAACAATATCCTTTGAAGAATGTACAAACTGTTGGAGTTTTAGCTGTCAAATTGTAAAATATTCACAATATGAACTTTTTCATTCACAGTGATAGAACTATCTATCGAATGAGTTACACAATACGTGATATCAGTCGATAAATTTGTCGACGATAATAGGGGTCTGAATTTTGAATGATCTACGTGGCTGTGTAAAGTGGATTTTGCACAGACCAGCGGGAAAGTTCATGTCAAAATCATGAATAGAAATGCGGATAGACAATCTTGGATAGGTAGAGTTTCTGGATATATATAACAGTTTACCAGTTTTGTGCGATGTAAAAAGTGCCGATTATTGTAATCGCGTTTTAATAATTTGGTAATACCAAGGGCCAATAATTTTTTGTACCCCCCCTAGCTTTAAACTCTTTTTTTTTTTTTCATTGGCATCTATTATTTTTAATTACCAAAGCAATGATTATGCGCACAAGCAGTGTTTTTTTTTATTTTTGAAAGCCGACGACTACGTCAAAACTGTAAAGATTGTCTGCACCGTGTGTGGCGCATAGGCAATGACTCATGGTTGGTACAGGTTACTATACGTTTGCAGCGACATGTCGTGTATGGGCCCAATTAGAGAAAAAAACAGTGAGGAAGCTTTTGGACAAGAAGATACAAATATACTCTGGGATTGCCCTGTTCCTCCCGCAGAAGTGAATTCCCTTGGTTTTAATTGTCCATGTTATCGAGAATCTACTTAATATCATTTCACCTTTTTTTTTTTCTTAAGGTCGAGCTATCTTTGTGTCGTGCTTGTGTTAGAACAGAACGAAAATTAACCTTAAAATTCGCCATGTCCAAATTTAACATTTTGTGGGAAATCAAATAAAAAAACTGTTTGAAAAATCAATTGTTACACGAATCTTTTAAAATGATAAGCAATTGAAAAACCTGTATATTTTTATATTCCTTTAAAGGAGTCATAAGTTTGTGGCGACCTCAAGGTACGATTAGAAATATTACAGACATTTTCGTTCGAACTATACGTCATTTTGACATTTATACATTTTGATGATTTCTTGTCTTCTTAATTTTCACATCCGGATGAGCAGGAGAAAAACTGAAAAATGACTACACACACTAACCTCCTCTCGACAGAATTTCGATAAGTAGCGGTGATTAGAGTTTAAAAAATTGTAGAAGCAATTAAAAGAATTAACTGAAATTGATAAAATTATAGAAATACCCAAAAAGGGAAACCTTTATTTGGTTTTCGTTAAGACTCAACTAAGATTTTTTAAGTTTGGATCTGCTCTCCATTTGAATTAAAATGTAATAAAGTTGCTTCCTGATTTTGATTTATGAACAATAAAACACATAAAAGGTGGTTATTTAGTAAGCTTCGCCTAGAAAATCCCAGGATATGACAACGTAGACCAGAAACCGATATTTACTATGGCTAAACGGGTCTAACGATGAAAGAGGCCAAAACTATAAACAAGCTGTCATAGGAAATTAGAAACAAACTATTTCCAACCATGCTGGGATACAGGCCCATAGAATTCGTCCCATGAATGGTATGACTGTAACGCAATAGGCGCTGACGTCGTATTTCAACTTACTTAAGCTAATACTTTAGCTCTATCAGCGTCATCGATACTTTGTCAGATACATAAAATAAATACTTTCCCATGTCATCTCACTCTTCTCTCTCTTTCTCTCTCTCTCTCTCTCTCACACACTCTTTTCTCTCTCTCTCTCTCTCACACTCTTTTCTCTCTCTCTCTCTCTCTCTCACACTCTTTTCTCTCTCTCTCTCTCTCACACTCTTTTCTCTCTCTCTCTCTATCTCTATCTCTATCTCTCTCTCTCTCTCTCTCCCTCTCTCTCTCTCTCTCTCACACCCAACGCTGACAGTGAAGCGACGGATGTAGTTTAACTTTTAACTTTTCTCTCTTCTTTAGCGTTGGCAATCGTCCCATTGTGTCATGTCAATAGAATTAGAATTTTAAATTGAAGTCTGAGAGTTATTTCGTCAACGCACCCCTCGTAGGACGCACAACCTGAGGTCGGCTGTAGGTTAGGTTAGGTTAGGGTGATTGCCACCACTGTAGCAGTTGTGGCCCACTTAGATCCTTAGTACCATCACTTCCAGTTGTTTTACACCGGCTCCTCCTTAATTCAAACCGCCTACCCTACAGAAAATAAAACAAACCTGGAGACTGCCCAATAGTATTCTAGTGGCCTATTTTGACAAATCCACTCCTGTGCTGATTGTAAGCCAATTGGTTTTCCTGATAAACTTAGCTATGTCTTGTATATTTAAGTGTGACATTTCTTCTATGTTACTGAAAAAGTAGTTGCATAGTATATCATTTCTAGATTTTACAAGGGCTGGACAAGTGCCGAGGAGGTGAAGCGTATTTTCTTCCTCCTCCTCGTCTCTACATCTTCTGCACTAGTCGTTGTGTTGGGCTCCCATTCTTCTGACATGGATACCGAGGAGGCAGTGATAATGCCCACTACGTTCCTTATTACTTGCCTGTTTAGTTTTAGGAGTGTATTTGTTTTGTTTGGATTTAGTGAGGGCCAAAAAAGCCTCGAAGTTCAATATGTATCTAATTTCATACCTCTCCAATTAGCGGAGTCGAAGGCATCTGTAAGTAAAATTGTGTTTATTACTATGGGGTGTCCTGATTATTTTTGCCAGTGGAAGTCCCACCCCTATTCTTGCTAACTTGTCGGCCCTTTCGTTGCCTGTAAGACCAATATGCCCAGGTAGGTTGCATCTAACCGCTATCTAAGAGATAGACGGCAAAGTTTTACCATCTTCGATTTAATTGATGGTGTATCCAGAGCCTTAATGACCGCCTGACTATCTATGTAGTTGGCGATAGATAGCCCGTCTATCGGTTTCATTGACAGTATGCAGGCAGCCTCTTGGATCGCTTTAACTTCTGCCTGGAATACACTACAATGGTGGGCAGTCAAAGAGACAGGGAGAAGGATATGTCCGGCGATACCGCGGATACACCTAGTCCGTTGCCCTTTTACATTTTTGAGCCATGTGTGTAGATCATCAGGTAACCTGGTTTTCTTACCAGATCTATTTCCCAATCTTCTCTGTCTGGGATGTGTGTTTTGAAACAAAACTCGAATTCTAAAGCGGGTGTTGTATAATCTGTATGCGTTGATAGTCTCGCATTTCTGATTATATCTGCATGACCTTAGCTATAAGCTATGTTCCAGCGGTTGTACCCCCGTAGCCCTAACGCTGCCTTCGTAGCTACCAGCTTTCGCAAAGCAAAGTGGTGACCCAATGTGTACCTTGCGTGTGCATCAGTATAATCCACTTTTGCATGTATGTATCTAAGAATTTCGAAAATTTAAATAATAAAAAAAGAATTTTAAAGCATCTGTCAAACACACAAAAAGGTGAAAGATGACCAACTTCATCCGTCGTGATGCATCCCACTTGTGGGCCATGTTTGATGTCTCTCTCATAAGGGCTTATGTGTTGTCAATGCATATATTTGTAACAGCAGTCCACGAGAAACAACTCTCACACTGAGAAGCTTGTCTTCACCCTGACCCAAAATTCAACTGACTCAGTGTCCTTGAACCCTTGAAGCCATTCATTTTCTGATTGACAAATGGGCTCCTCAAAGGAAGCAAGCAAAAGAGACCACACTCCAGTGTCATTCATCAGAATTAAGTCCAAGGCCCAGATTGTAACAGCCCTCCTTTAGTGAAACGAAGCCCTTAATTAAAGCGCGCTTAATGAATGCCATTCACAATGCCATATTAAACAATTCGAGGCATCTCGCCATTGTGGCTGTTTACAGTCGCATCCTAATGAAAACGATAACGTCTGACACGGAGCTTCATGCTGCCGCCTTTCGTCCGCTTCCGATTCATGCATAAATTAATGCAGCCGAAGGACGATGAAGCCGATGCATGCTATCACAGTTCCATCCAGGATAAACAAATGAATATAAATGTTCCTCCGCGTGTGCATGTTCGTGTGCATGTTTGTCGTAAATACAGGACACAATTGAAAAGATTATTCCGCCACATTCGACTGAAGCCGAAGTCATTTTCAGCAGCAACTGCAGCAGCATTGCCGTCGCTTTACGTGGGTTGACTACCTATTCGGGGCTCTTGCGTACAACTGCAGGAACGTAAGGCTTTTGAGTTTTCATGAAAATGAAAATCATTAGTTTTTCTTTTATATTTGCATTCAGGGCTTTTTTGCTTCCCTCTCTCTCTCTGCATTAAATATTCATAGACCGCATTGGCGAAAGTTTTTTTCTTCCCATTATCCTTGCATTTTTAGTTTCCCTCACTCTCTCCAGTTGTGCATTGTTTTTGTTTTTGTTCCTGGTCCTGACTGCTTTTGTTTTGTGGTATTACCTTTATTATGGCTTGTTCTTGGGCGAAATTCTTAAGCCCCGGCATATTGTGTGCAACGAGAGATAATAACAAGGCGCATTGGGAAAATTGCCAATTCAAATGGTTTTCTTGGCACGATAAGCATGAGAGATTGCAAAAGGGTGTTTATTTTTTCCTCTTCCTTTTTGTATATTCGAGGTAAACTTTAAGGAATAACGGACCGACGTTTTAAGACCTCTTAAGCACTTATGGAAATAGTTTCGAGGAAGAAACAGAAAGGATCTGCAAATTAAGGTAATTGCAAGATTCACCACAGTTTTCTCGCCGGATGCGAAAATTGCATCAAAAATGTGTTGTTAATGTGAGTTGCAATCACATTGAGTCGAATAATTGTTGGTTTTATCTTTTCACGAAAGTTTTGGGCAAGTTGTCTTTAAAGATAGGCATGGCAAATGGTATCTAAAAATGGCATAGTACAGCAATGTGGATAGTAAGTGCGGCAAATATGGCCGACGTGGATAATATGGCCCACCTAAATATTTCCTCAAAGGGGAAACGCACAGAGGTAAACATAATTTCACTACAAAAATTTTTAGAATCGGTTCTGCCCGAGGCATCGTCGTTGCTCTGGTGCGAGAAATGTGCAACATAGGAGTATAATTGTGTTTTATTTCAGTTTTCATTGTACTTATTTTTATTCATATTAAAGTTAAACAACAAAGTTATGAAGCGTGATTAATTTGAACATAAGTAAAAAAAAACAACATGTGCCTGCAATATTGCCTAGTAGGCCATATTTAACACATGATCTTTGCCAGATGCGTTTATTGCCCGTACAAAGTATTGTATTCTCAACGTAGGTACAAGAAAACTGTACAGGCAACGAGCAACAATGTAAAAAATCGTTACCAGGCCATATTTGACACCTTTTCCGGCAACACTACTAAAGGGCTACGACAATGGCAACACCAGATTAAGTAGACAAACTATGTAATAAAGTATTGTTGTCTTCTAAATAAATATATTTGATTCATTCGCAATCTGACTTCACAGCTGATTGCCCCCATCGACGAAATTGAGTACTTTTTTGACAGATATTCACGAATTTTTGGAGGTTAGTCACGAAATAACGTAAATGTCGTCCGCTGATTGGTCAATTTGGTTTATGATCACGTTATAAAAAACAGTTGTCAAAAATCTTAAGGGAAAAGAGAGGTAGAATGCGGGTATCTCTGTAATACTTCATTTCTGGTTCAGAGAAAGTATTGAGAATTGGGGTGTGTTCATTAAGTGCGAAATTCAAATCTCTGTTAGATAAATATAATTTAAATGTTGTGTTTAAGCCAAAATATTAAAAAAGAATTGTATGTAATATACTCAAAAAGTACAATTGTGGCACAGGAGGGAATGCTGCATGTAAAGAGAACTCTTAAGAGAGGAGAGGTATACATTTTAGGAGCTCTTCATTCGACCAAAAAATGGCTCGTTTTCCATAACACATTTTAATTGTTAATCGTTATTCTGGTCTTTCACTTGTTCCTCATTCTCTGTTATTTTGTTAATAAATTGTTATCGTTACTTATTCCTTTTTCTTTTTATTAATAATTTCTTTCATTCTTCAAATAGCAGTACTTGTCTACTTGCCTGTTCATCGCTAACTATCGGAATTCGGACTGAATAAACGAAAGCAGAGAGGTAGACAAAGCACCGTCTTATGCTTATGGAAGCGAAGTTGACTGAGGAGTGTTACCGACCCTACAACAGACCTAGCGTAGAAACGCCATCATCTGTGCATTGTGTACATGAACATTCAAATTCACGACAACACATTCAAACAGCGTATGCAATCGGCCTAAGACTGGAAGTCCCGAAATAAATGTCTGGCTTGAATAGAGTCATCAAAAGAATAGGAAGCCTTTGAATATTGAATCTTCAAAAGGATTTTTTTCAGCTAAAACTATGAGCGATTACACATCAAAGTATACCCTGCGTAAGGCAATCGCGAACTGGTCTGTTCCTACTTTCAGTTGAGGTGAAAATGCAAGCCACATCATTACCAAAATTGCACTTGCACCTATACCCACCAACAAGCCAGTCGCTTAGTTGTGTCTCTATATGTCTGCACAAAGGTGACTCCCAAAGGACCCATTGTTCATGTCAAATGCAGTCGCAATCATGCCAATCGATTAACAACATCACAGCCTACATCTGTCTGCAGGAATGATTTTCCAATATTCGCAGTCTCCACAGGAAAAGGGTAAAAAGTGCCAATCATTGCAAGTCAATTAAAATTCTTATCCAAAAATCGTCAGTGGTCCAATCCAGCTTCAAAAACCGCACCAAATCCACCCACGTTCCCTGTAGATACTCACCATCGATTCCACATGGTCCTGCGGCGCTGAAGAACACTTTGACCGTGCCCTGTGAATAATCAGTTAACGCTTTGCGGTGGTCATCACCGCAGACATCAATGGTAAATTCCGTAGGTCCCCGAATCTGCAAATATACAATTGTATGCACACAGTGGGGCTTAGTCGAATGCCAGTTGGTTTAAGGCCTAAGTAATAAACCAGTCGATGGGATGAGATTGGCTGGAATGGAATGTATCGGGATTTTGTGGTCACCGTGATCGCCATTGAATTGAGGATAATAGCTTCCGCTCGCTGGAATGCTCTAGCAGAGTATGCATGCCTTTCCCTTCGACTTAAATTACGTGGGTTAGCTCGAAACGAGACCCATTCCATTGCCAGCAATCCCAGCACATCACCGGCAACCCCGGCAACCCAACCGAACGCTATTTTGGATTATTTGTAAATTATTCAGTTGGTGGTAAACACGCCGGCACCACATGTGCCAAGGACACAGCCAAACACACCGAGGCACGACCTGTCTAGCAATTAACTTTACCTTAATTTTGCCTTTATCCGTGAACGTGGCGCTCCGCACGCTGAAGCGCTCGCTCAGTTGGTCGTTAATTATTTCACAGGTGCTGACGTCGAATTCGCACAAATGCGCCGGACAAATCACATTGGTCGCCCAGATAAATTCGAAATGGCAATCGTTGACTATGGCCTCCAGGACCGGAGTACCCTGTGGGAGAGCAGATTGGGTTTGGGGAGGGATTAAAAATATTTGATGACAAATTCTAAATAAATTGCGACTGGGTGTCATTTTGCCCCGAAGCCACACGCCCCTCGGACACATGGTTAAATGTTGATGACAATTACGAAAGTGCACCGCTAATGAATTTGCGGTTTGTTTGAGTCGCTTGTCGCTTCGGTGGCATTTATTGCTTCGTGTGCATTCAAGAGGGGATAGCCGTCGCCAGCATTTAGTTTATCGTGGTTAAAGGGGTTTTGTTGCTTACCATGCCGGCTCGCGCATCGCACGTGAACTGAACGGTCGATGACAGCTGGGTTTTGGTATCCGCCCGGCACGTACTACCGCGCAAGTATTTCAGCTCGGCACTTGTCCTGTTGATCCGTGTGAGCGAAACGTCTGGATATCCGAGACTCTGAAAAGAAAAAACGTCCATTTTTAGCAATTTCTTTTGCAGGAAATAAACGGTTCTATAAAAAGACCTTCCACTCGTGAAAGAACAATAGCACGCAAAACACGAGTGGTTGCTGAGAAGCTAGGCCCAGGTCCTCCTCGGACTGTAGCGCCACCCATATTATTATTATTATATTGTTATAATATGACCAATTTAGAAAGTTGAATTAATTTATAAGACAAATTTCACTCCGGCGACAGTCTACCATAAGCCAGTTTTTTAAGAAAAACGTATAAATAAGTCGGTTTTTTATACTTTTTGTAAAAACTTTTCTTTTTTATTGTTTGTTTAAATAAAACTATATGTCTTTTGGTGGATATACATACGTTATAATTCGATTCTCGAATATATTTTTTTTTCGTGGCTAGGTGGACATCTTCGCAAGACTCTATGGCGAACGTTCGCACATAGAAGTGTGAGATTTTTACTCACTAAAACCACCTCCCTGAATTTATTAAGACTACAACTAAGTGAAGCACTTAACCAGTAGTTTGTATTTTATGATTTACGGAACGCAACCATGCGCGGATGTAAACTATCGCACGAGATCAAGGGGTCTAGTCCATTGTAGTCGGCGCAAGACATTAGTTTCCTCAAGGATCGGGTCAACTGCAGAGATAAGATTCTCGAAAATATGAACAATTTGAAAAGGCGAACAGAGCCTGATTTATATCTCTTCATCCTTCTAAGATTGTCCTCTATCTAGGAACACATAGCCTGTAGAGGTGTAAACGTAACGATAAGGAAGTTCATCGAAAAAATGTATCCAATCTCATTTCGAATTTACTTCCAAAAATTAAAGGAAAGTCAATCGAGTATTTCGTTATTGTAATGCTGGGCATGCTTCTATTATTTTTAAATTTGATGTCACTTCTGTTTGGTAGCTAACATAATCAGCATGGTATCTGAATTGGATGTATGAAAAAGTATCATTAAGTGTCACTTAGCACACCCAGGGAACTAAGAGTTAATTGGAAAACAGTTGCTACTAATATTTAAATACAATTTTTAATTATTGTAAAAAGAACCAGTCCAGTTGAAGGAAACCCCAAAAAGGTCAATCACTTTTTGAGCCTTCTTAAAAAAATCTAAACATTTCTGAACGTCATTTGGCAAAAAACCAGAATGAAATTTTTTGGTTCATAAAATGAAGAGAACTACGGGCTTGAAAACATATAGAGCCCAAAAGGTTCAGATCGGAACAACGGCCAACACATTTGCAATCAAATTTTTCATGCATCAGAATAGACGATGAATCGTATGTTTTTGCTGATTTCAATCAGATTCCGGGCAGGCATCCAATACCGCCAAAGATAGAGGAAATGTTGAAGCAAAGTTTCGAACAAAACCTACAGCTTTCGCTTTCCAAAAAAAAAAAAATCCCTGTTTGGCAAGTAAGTTGTTCTTGCGGGCTCAGAGCCAAACTTTCATCACGACTGGCTCAATCAATAGCGTAATTTATGTAAATGAGTGCCTGCAGAGGTGCATTTTTACAACAATCATCATTTTTACACTCCCCTGATTTTGGCCTGATCTTTCCTCATGTCATTCTGGAAACGGAGCGATGGATTGGTATGAGCCAACCAACTTTGGCTCTCTGGGCACCACCACCATCGCCAGAACCTAGGCCAATTGAAAGATACTGGGCCTTGATCAAAAAAGGGTTAAGGGTCACCAAAAAGCTATCAATACCCTGGAAGAATTTAAAAAATATTGTAAAAATAGCTCTAAATTGATGACAAATTAAAAAAAAAATTGTTTAAAAATAAAGATTCATTTTTGTTGATCATTTTTACAAATTTGGAGACATGAAATAAATGCCTATAATTTAAAAAAAAAATTAAAAGTTCTGCACTCCTTAATCGATATTTTCTTATTTTCTTAGATAGTTTACAAATCGAACAGTTCCCATCTCAAACTGTCAATTATTTGAATTTATGTAGGGAAATAACCATTTTCAAATGATCAGTAATAAGACTATGGCCGATAAGGGATCATGCAGCTAGACTCAGGATTCCACATATTACACATTGCCTTAGTTGTAATAACACGGCCGAAACAGGGATTCGACAACTGTTTTTCCATTCACATCCATGAATGGATAATTAAATGTCAAAAATGTGTCTTTTGTGAAATAAATTATATAAATGTAACGATTGATACAAGCGATGGATTCTATTTCGCAATTTTGCGTGAGTTCCTCTGATTCAGAAGATACTGTTATAGGTCCAAGCAAAGCGTAAGAATGAATTGAAACACAATTTAAAATACGAATGTATTCTACTTCGATTTTCAAATTCAATTCAATTGAACGTTTTCACTTGAATAATGAGTCGTTAAAACACATTCTCTCTAAATTTGAATAAAACCCACATTTTCCACTGCACTGTCTCCTGTGCTGAAATGAGCACACTTAGGCTGTAAACATCGACTGTTAAATTGGAATAGCTCTTTTTTGCGAGGAATTTATTTTGCTCCAGTTTGTCCGAAAAACTGTATTCATTGTATTTTATGTATATTTTAAGTTTTACTCACATGTTTAATTATTTTAATATTTCGCAATTTACTATTCAAATCAAATACATACGTTCACTGCTAGTGAACATATTGAAGTTCACGTGTATGATAACGTCTTGTATGATCCCAAATTAGATAGATAGATATATATTTATTTCTTCGTTTCAAAAAATTGTACATGGTTTGCCAACACACAATTTACATACAGTGATATGATGATATTTAATAAATCTTTCAACTGAGAAAGTAGTCTTTTATTGTTAAGAACTATTTATTAAATTTTCAGTATTTTGGAGGGTAAGCAACGGGAAAAAAACCCTCATATAAAAAAAACAAAGTCAGAGGAAAACATAAAAAAAAAATGTATACTATAATATAAATATGTAATAAAACAATTAAATAAATATATAAATATGTAAATAAATAACAAATAAAACAAATAACAAGTAAATAAACAAAAAAGAATAATATGTAAATAAATAGATATAATATATACAGATAGGTAAATAAATAGATAAATAAATAAATAAATAAATAAATAAATGAATAAATAAATAAATAAACAATTTAATAAATTAATAACAATAATTACGAAAAAAAATATTATAATATGTATAAATAATTAGACAAATAAATAAGAAATAGAAAAAAAGAAGAAATTAAATGTTAAATATTTCAACCAATGCTAAGTGACATTAAGCTCGTTAACGAGTGGATTTTCAGGTATATTACATCTTATAAAAAAAGAGTTAGTTAGCCTTTCTATTCTGTCAGAGATCAATTCAACATTTGCTTGTCGATGCAATTCACAAGTAGAATAGTACCAAGGTAAGTTAAGCATCATTTTTAAAAGTTTATTTTGCTGGATGATCCCAAATTATGTTCACGTTTGTACGTTCACGTGTACTGTAATCCCAAATACACGATTTTCGATAGTGATTCACTCGTTCACGTATGTGCTGATTCGACCCCAGCTTTCCTACCACCTTTTTTCTGCTTATCTATCTATTTTCTCTATACCACCATTATTAATTTCCCAAGTCCCATCACTGATGCGTTTGTCAACAAAAAAAAGCGACGCTCGGAACTAGCTATGTCTAGACGACGTATCATGTCGTCAAAATTTCTCTCTTGCTCTTACATTTGCATATGAATGTTGGTACATATTTTGAGTCGTGCAATTTCAGAGTTGCGAAAATCGAAAGCTTTTTTCGTTTTGTCTACACTGTATTTGTCAATTTAAGCTTAAATTGATTTAACTTAAATTGGAAGCTGCAATAATAATTGAATTGTGTTAAAAATCATAAATTTGAATAAATCATTAGCATAATAATAAAAAAAGTAACAATGTAATTTTATCCAGTTAGCATGTACTAGACACAACACTGTGGACCACAGAGCAGCCTTTTGAATAATCATCTTGAATGATCTCTCACACAGAGTCTTGTTTCAACTTTATATCTCACAGTGTTGTTAATTTATTTGTATTTCTTTCGCTACCGCTCGTTTACGAAAAAGAAAGCACCAGTATTATCAGCAAATCCTTATTGCGATACTAGAGCGTTTGAGAGAAGAAATTCGAAAAAGAACAAAAACCAAATTAAGAAAAAAATGTAATGTTGACAGTCCACCGTGCCATACGTCGCAATTTACGACGACAACATTTCTCTAGGTTTAGTCCTTCTCCAGTTTCAGGACCTCAAAAGTATTCGCGATGAACAACAGAATTTACAACAAAGACCCTGAGAGTCAACAGCAAGAGAGACTCCATTTAAAGAGACTCCATTTAAAATCAAATTTGTTTGATATCTCTTGTCGAAGTTCTAAATCTTATTACTCACTGAGTGCTCTCTTCGTCCTCTTACCCAACAGATTTGTGTTTAAATTTGATGACTCATAAACACCTTACTGTGAACTCCATAAACTTAGAAAACTTCTTCAATCAATTTGAAACTGTTTAGGAAAATCCCCAGAAGACCATCAGCCCGGTTCGATGGGAGTACCAGCAAATCAAACAACATCCGCTTCTGGTTTTGTAAACACAAACAAAAGTATCCCCCCCCCCCTAACATCGACCACAAAATATTTCAAAGATCTCGTCCTTGTACCTACTGTCGTAGTTGTCGTCGTCGGCGGCGGCGGCGACATCATCTCGTCGATCAAAACCCAATAAAATTCCAATTTCCTTGGGTTATTTTTCAAGAAAAGAACAACGAGTCGCCTCGCTCCGCTCCCTGGAACCAGAATCCATCCCATCAACTATCGCAAGCGTATCTCATTTGGCGCAAAACAAAAATCAATAAGAAATCATTCTGGTCAACCACAAGCAAAACCTCCTAAAAGCAAATCCCTTCGCCGCAAATCCTTCCATTTTAACACCAACCCTCCATTTATCCATTGCAAGTACAGGCGGGTCGTATCTTCTCCAAATTGCGGTTCGTCGTTCATCTTGGACAAATACCACATTCGACAACATCGGCTGCGGCGTCCCGCCCCCACATGTCGTTTGGCTTGAATTTATTCGCCCTCACGCAGAGAGGATGGAGCCATCCTCCACCACCCCTCCCACCACAGGTCGAGAGCACCTTATACTGCTGTCACATTGTTGTGGTCGTATCTCTCGAAGGAGATCTTTAGAATATTCTTTTGTCCTAGTCATCGTGCAGGGAGAATGTATTGCCCCTTGAATGTGAAGATTGAGTAGGAATATGTTGATCCTTGGGATAATGAACAAGTGAAGTGGGATGAGTAGTTGTCTGTGATGTGTGTTGATGGACAGGCTAAATGTGTACGTAGGATGCTTTTGTATGGATTATGGGACAGCAAAGGGCAAAGACCCAATATTGACATTTTTGACAATCGTATTAGGCTCCTAAGTCGACTACGATTTGATTACTTAACTTTGACAGGGCTTGGCGAGGGTTCCTCTTCATCGTCGTGTGAAGAGAGGTAATTTCATTTTCGAGCTCACGAAATGAGCGATGGTTGTGCTGAGGGGAGAAACCAACCGTGCGCTCTGCAAGCATTTATTATTATCCCTTTGTAGGGCAAGACATACAATTTTAAAAATGATTATTGAAAAATGTTTATCGAAAGAAATTAAAATACACAACTTGTTTCTAGAAAAATCTTATTTTTTAATGTTTTTGAATAAAAGAAAATTTGAGGGAGTTTGACAGAAATGTCGCACTGCATCTTAAAATATGGGTGTCTTAAATTAGGTTGTGTTTCTTGTAACACAGAGCTAGGCACAATGGTTGAAATGGGGACAAAAATAACAAACTTGAGATTTGTAATATGGATTTGACGCATTTATTTAATTATAGACATATAACTGGCCTATTCCTTCTTAAAATTTGGGCAAGTTATGTCAAGGGATATCCGATATACGGAGCCCTAAGGTTACCCATTCTTTTAGTTTTGAAATTCACGTATTTTCCTGCATGACTCTTTGGTATGAAAAGTTCAAGGTTTTAACAAACCTTATTTCATTATGAACAGTATGTTATTTAAGCTTCCAAAATAAAAATAAAAAAAGTTAAGACTTGCGTGTTTTTTTTTTTGGGTTGGGCCGTGTGCACTAAAGTTAATATTTTATTATTCTTACCCTTAAGCTGCAGTCTTAATTCCTCTAGACTCCAACAAGTGGGTAACAGTTTTAGATAGCTGCAGCATTTAGCTAACTATTCCAAAAATTATGGTATCCCGTCCTGATCCGCTCAAAGACGCAATGAACATATTTTTTATGCTTAATCGGTTTTCGAAAACCCGGTTTTGCGTTTGGTTATGTTACAGAAAATATAATTTCGTGCCTAATAATGGTTGGAAAGAATGCAACTATGCCCTTATTTTTAGAAGAAATATAATTCTTGCTCTTAAATAAAAAGTTAAATTAATCTATTGACGGAGATCTGAAATATTGAATCTATAAGCTAAGATCATAATTAAGTGCACCTTTGCAGGGAGATATTTTAATGTTTGTGAGACTGTATGAGAAAAGCTCCAAGAGGCTCCAACGACCTAGTTTTTCTAGCTGTACATGAATAGCATGATCTATTCATAATGTACTTTTTTTTTTTGCGAGGGTAGGTCAAAATCTTCAAAAGACACTACGTTCCCACATAGCGAAAGGGATTTTTACTCAGTAAAAACACCTCCCTCCAATTAAAATATATTGCCACTACAACTAAGTTTTACACTTATCCAACAGTTTTACTTTCTTGGTTTATACGCATTTGGCAAGAGATTCTCCATTCAGAGTTCTTGCTAACACCGCAGCTAAGCGCGGGTTGAATTCACCGTCCTTTGAAGACGGCGAAAAGAGTTTATTTCGTCGAGAATTAGAAGAACAACAGATTTGATGTGCTTTATGATCTACCAGGCAACGCTTATGCTTGCGAGCAAAATTCGTAACTTCATCTTGGACTGATGAAATTCCAAGATCTCTGTGGATATCGTTATTTCGTTAAAACAGGGTGCGTTGACGATGGTCCTTAGCACTTTATTTTGGAAAGTTTGTATTATGTTCCTATTACTTTCTTTGGTACAACCCCATAGTTGTAGACCATACGTCCAGACGGGTTTTAGCACTTGCTTGTATATAATCAATTTGTCGTCAGTACTTATCTTGGAATATTTCCCAATAATCCAGTACATGTCTTTGTATCTTAATTGGAGCTCCTCACGTTTCCTTTCGACGTGCTCCTTCCATTTAAGCTTTAGATCGAGAGTCATTCCGAGGTATTTCCTTTCATTGCCGAAAGGTATTTGAACATTATTTATAGAACGGGCAAGTTATTCACGTTCTTATAAGTTAAATTTATATGAACGGATTTAGCGTCGTTTAGCTCAATACGCTGAGTGTGTATCCGGTCTAAAGCACATTGCAATTTTGTAGTTGATTCTTCGACTGTCAAAACGGCAGTTGCCAAAATGGCGGTGTCGTCAGCAAATGTGCCTAGCACTGTGCCCACGTCCTGCGGTATATCGCTGCTATACAGTAAGTAAGGGAGGGGACCAAGAACACTTCCATGTGGTACTCCAGCTTGTATAGATTTAAATAGGGAGTATTCTTTCCCATATTTCACACGGCAGATTCTATCCGATAGAAAGTTCGATAAAATTGTGCAAAGTTTTCTCGGAAGGAATTGTTGAAGCTTGTGTTTCAAGCTTTCGTGCCAAACCTTGTCAAAGGCTAGAGAAACATCAAGAAATACAGCTGAGCAGACTTGCTTTTGTTCAAACGATTTTTCTATAACATCAGTTGTGCGATGTACTTGGTCAATAGTTGAATGCTAGCTTCTAAAACCGAACTGGTGGTTAGGAATAAGTCGTCTTTCTTCTACAACCGGGCTTAAGCGTCTAAGTAATGTTCTTAATATTCTTTCGAACACTTTAGACATTGTTGTTAGAAGTGAAATCGGTCTATAAGACTTTTTGTCTGCGGGGGTTTACCCAGTTTCGGCACCATTATTATTCCCGCTACTTTCCACAGACTAGGGACATGTTTTAATCTAAAGGCGGCGTTAATAATGTAGAGAAACATAAGAAGCGCTTTCTGAGGTAATTCTTTCAGAACTTCTCCTGTGATTAAATCATAACCATGAGCTTTCTTGGGTTTGAGTTACTTCAATTCGTCCTTAGTTTCTGTCACAGTAGCATTTCTTATAGAAAAATTGTCATTATTTGAGCCCGTGGGAGTAAACAGGAGGTGTTTGTCCATCGCGTGATTTAAATATATGTGATAATGTAAAAATAAACATACACGTCCACAGAACAATTTTTATAATTGTTAAACACAGTGGCACTTTAAATTGAACTTATAGATGGCTGATTAAATTCATCTTATGGTGAATTACAAGCTTAAGGCCTGAAGCAAAGACAAATATTTCCTTAGAACTAAGCGATGAAGCGCTGGGCTTATTCGACTCGAAAAAACGTTTATAAAATAATTGTATTGACAAATAAATACAGAATGTATGTAAAAATAAATTACATATATACAGTATCGGCCAAACTAAAGCAAACTGAGTATTTTTCTTGTTTTGGTTGACAGACAGAAGTGACGAAACTGCAATGTTTTTTCCTCACTTTGTAAGTTTTATTAAACAAAAAGAAACACTCAATATAACATGATTTGTTGCAAAAAAAGCAATACAGAAATTCGTTAAACATAGGATGATGATTTACTTAACAGAAAATTCACCTCGAAAACAAAACCCGCTTAGGTGGATCATAAATCCATAATCGTATGAGACAATATTCCACACATTTAAAAACGAACTGGGTCATAGGTCCACAATCAATCTTATGACTTTTCAGATGGATCAAAATCAAAAGTAATCTGAGGAGTTCTAATAAATTTATTTGCTTGGTTAAATTTTCTGCAATACAAATTGGAATAGGTATGAGGGCCATGCTGCCCCCTGCAACCCCCTACTTGGGTGACTATAGGATTTCGTGTAAGTACGAGTGGTGACGTGAAATGAGGCTCAGCGAAACATATCCAAATTTGAAATTAAGCCTGGAAGAAAGTCTGGGGTATTTAAAGTATGAGGTGGGTGGTTCGCCTCGCTCGCTACCAGGATTTTAACACTTTTCTCACGCTCACGCGACTTCGTGGCTCCGCTAATGGTATGTCAACAACTGTCTTTTCTGTACTTTCATTCTCTCTCATTAAAAAAAATAGGAAAATATCAAAAAAAGACTAAATTAACTTTAAATTAAAAGACAAATTGAAATTTGAATTTTCTGATCATTTCCAGATTTAAGGCGAAATTTTTCATTTTTGGCTTTATTTCGCTGGGTATTACTTCACGTCACCTCAAGCGCCTGCTTGACAGTTGTTGACATACCCTTAGCGGAGCGGCGAAGTCGCGTAAGCGGATTAAACCCTGCCGAAAAGGGTTAAGATCTGACTTATAAACCCACCTAGGGTTATAAGTCTACAATCCAATTATGGCCTTTTAACCCACCGAAGTGGGTCTTAAGTCGATTGTGGACCTATGGCATGTAGACTTTGCAACTGAAGGAGCCAAATGACAGCCTGTCGCCTTGCTTAAAATATATTTTGACATGAATGGCCTCGAAGAGCCCAATACCGACCGTGGAGATGCAGCATTTTTTAAGGGATAAAATTCCATTAAACAGAAGACTAAATGCAAATCAGTGAACGCATCCGAACAAAAGTCACTTGAAACTACGACGAAAAAAAAATCACCACCCACTAAAGTCAAAATAACTGGCAAATGATCATAAATCAAAAATGCACTCCAATCCATACATCGTCAATTTTTCAACAAGTTCATGGAAAGACTGAGATGAGTTCGTTGGACCCTTCATTGCCACTCCACCAGGTCCACGCCAGCAATCATAACAAAACATTTTACATGAGGATCCTTAAAGTTTCATGCACACCAGCTGCCACCCTTTAAATCATTCCACTGAAAAGCCAAAACGAGGAAAATTCAAAATGCAAATACCATAAAATCGATAGCGTCAAAGTGCATGGCAGCTCGAGGGCTATGTTGGTTTACGGGCGGGCAGACCAACTCTGAAGAGGGAGCGCAGCGGTGAATGAGAACAAAAAAAACCCTTACATGACACATGGGTGGATTAAAGTGTTTCAAATGATTTGACTCCAAACTGAGAACTCCAAGTCAATACGCGTACCTGCATAGGAAATTACTATTGAACACATTTTACACTTCATTCGCCGATGGCGGAAGCTGTGCCATGCCCTTCCGGTTCGCTACAAAATGTAGGAGTGATTCTGGAGTTTAGCATTTGGCGTTAGGAATAAAGTTCATTGACGATTCAGCACACCACCACATTACACATCGCGCCATGAGCGCCAAAATGACTGCTGGATGGTTGCAATAGGAAACAACAGCAGAGCAGGCAGCAGGAGCAGCAATCCCCGCCTGGCACCATGCACTTTCATCTACGAAATTGCCACAATTTAAGTCGCTACCGCTTCACTGTAGATGCATGTAAAATTCATTCATTTCCTGCGAGATGCGCCCTCGAAAGCGATTTTTACGATTTTCACAGCAGATACACCGAGGAAAGATTTTATATCGCCGTGGAGAGGGTGTGCAGCCGAAGTGGATACAGACTGTCTTGTCTGGCATAGGTACTGCTCGCGGAAGGATAGCTCATGAAATATGCACTGATACGTGGATGTTTTATGAAATCAAAATCTGCTGCAAGTTTTTAATGCAACCCCAACCCCGCATGCAGAAGGAGGGACGAGCGAGCGTACACAACTGTGAAATGAAACCGCTGGCTGGGGAGGTGTGCATGCATGTGCGCTGTACTTAAATTGATGGCCCTGCCACACATGGCCAGCACAACCACATATCGGTGGGAGTTAAGTGGAGCGCATTATATTCCATAGGAATAGCTTCATCCCTCAATATTTGTCATAATGCCTGAACTGGGGAACGTAAAGGAAGAGATTTGCTCGGAACAAAGTTGTATGCTTGCGATAGCGTAGATGGTTCAATATGAACGGCAATAAATCAGTGGCAACAACGGTCAAGTGGATGTGTTATGAAGATAGAAGATACTTTCTGTGAGATTGCAAAATTCAATCCCGCGTTTATGATGAGGTTAAAGTGCTGACATAGGCTTGAAACTCTCGGGTTTCGATTCTGTCTAATCTCAACCATCCAATTCGTGGTCTGAATTTGACATTCATACTTCACCTACTGTATATCAGCGTTGCCACATTTCAGTTTTTGAAGCAAAAGTGGTACGTATTTCTTCACCTCTCTCATTTTACCAAAGGGTGTTTTTTTTAGAAGCGAAGACATTTAAATTGATAACATTATTTTCTGTGACAGTTGATTTGGCAGTTCTCTATTGTTTTGAGGTTAAACTTGACACTTCACCATGACACTTTGACACTTCACCATGAATGGTGAAAACATCGTGTCGAAGAAACGTTTACAAAATTTTTTATTTATTATATTTATTTTAGTATGGGTTCAATTCCAGAAACTCAAACTTAAAGCATCGTCAAAACACCATTACATCTAGAAAAACCCACAGTTTGGTGCGTTTTATACGTCGATAAAATCACTGGTGCTTAATTTATTTTTTTTTAGTGTGGACCAGTATTTATGATTTTGCAGGCACATGCTCAGCAACTAGCCTTCGATGGAAAATTAAATGATCAACCAGGGAAGGATGTGAGCAAGGAGAAATAACAAAAAAAATCTATTCACGTATCAAGAGCAAGAGCTATTAAGAGGAACTTTTTAAGCTTTAAAGGAGAGACAGTCGAACTCCGTTAACTCGAACCACCACTTGCCACAAACAAATTTCGAGTTATCAAGTAAAATAAAAAATTGATATAAATATTTATTTATCTGCGATATAACACATAAAAAGTAGAGATGCATACTTATCATTTAAATTATGATGGAATGACTGAGGTTTTTTTTATTTTGTTTTAAAAAAAAATCTTCAATCGGTTTCTGTTTTATGAGTCACTAGATTTCGTGCCCGGCTTTGCCCGGGTTTGTTTCTTCAACCGGTACTTTAACTGCATTATTACCGCACTTTTTAATTTAAAACAATAATAAGACTGATCGAACCAGAACTCAGGGAAGAATTTGAATTTTCTTTTGTCATTGATGCCTATTCCAATCTCTCATTCCCATCTCTACTCATAATGAGTACAATTCGTTGACTGTGATTACATGTTGAAGTTTTAATTATCAATATGTGCTGCAGCAAAACGGACGGAAATTACGGTTTTTACACACAACGTAGAGGGATATCAAGCGATTCATAAAAAAAAAGTTCTTGGAAATCCCATCTATGTACCTGCGCGCGATGTTCAAATTGAAGTCAAACTGTGACTTGTAACACATTATGTAATTAGTCTGGCTCTGAAATTTTATCTAAATCGGCTAATTCGTTCAGAATGATTTGTGTGTAACTGTGTACATGTACATGCATAGATAGTTTGACAAAATAAGAAAAGTGCGAAAATGTTTATTGTTTCCTTTTCGTGTGGTGACTCAGGCAGCCGTTCGTATATGTTCGATGAAGACGTAGAAAAAAATGAATGGTTGCACCATATGTATATATGGAAGTTACAACACACTGGAGAATGGTTGATATCCACGACTACGCAACTTGAAATGGTTTCATACCGGATTGATGCAACAACCCTTATTTTGAGAATTTTATTCCCGTTTAAAAAGTGCTCCTAACTTCCGAACCGTATGTCGTACCGACTTAAAAATTGTTATATTAAGCATCTAAATTTTAGAATGATTTTTGTTGAAAATTTCCGAGCTCTGCGACGTGTAGTTTCGGAGCCTTTGTCGGTCAGACTCACAAACTCTCTGCTTTATATTTAAAATTAAATAAAAACACAAAATGAGTAATGAATTTGCAACCAACTCGTTTGAAGGTGGTTAAATCAATTCATTCTCAATTATCGCCAAGTCTTTCCCCTTATACATCACTGCCGCCATCATCGTTATTGTTGAGCTGAGGAGATTCGGATTCACTTCTCGACAATATCTTCATCTGTTGGGAACTCCTAAGTAACAGTATCGCCATCCACCTGCCGAAAATCATCATAAGTAATTTTTTCACGCTTCAAATAAAATCTGAAGTTGAATTCTCCTCATTTCTTTTGTTTGGGCATGCAGTTCTGAAAATCAAAGGAATTTCATCCTCTTCTCACCTCAGAATCCGTTCAGAATATTCATCAAAACCACGTTTTTGTTTATACTAGGTCAAAGGATCAAACGCAGTGCCCCGAAAATGATTCTTTATAAAACAAACTTGTAGAATACGCGGAGTTTGGGAATTTCTCTTCAGTGTTCGACTTATCGATGGTGACGCTAAACAATCTGTTCGAGTTATCAAGACATTTGAGTAATCGAAGTTCGAGTTATCGGAGGCAAATTATATGTATATTGCCAACCAATTTTATTCGAGTTATCAAATATTCGAGTTATTGAAGTTCGACTTATCGAAGTTCGACTGTATGTACAGTCGTATTGCAGACTATATTTGGAGGAGAAAGAGACAATGCGGTTATATACTGTTACAATGTCCCCGTTTGACTAGCCGAAGAAAAGATTATGGCTCATTGAATTCAGTGGGTGGACCGGGTTTTCCATATATCAAGCAGATACTTGCGCTACAATGAGGAAGCGAGATTAAGGACAAATGAGGGACGGAAAAATGACATAATTTATTCTAGTGGAAGTCAATATGCTTGCTCTATAGTAGAAAGCTTAGAATTATAAGGCCGAATAAGAATAATGCATTTTTTTCCTCGAAGCGAGTTAAATGTCAAAGCACAATTCTTTCAAGTAATGAATAAAGGTTAGCGGTTTTTTTGGTTAGTACCATTACAATTTTTGACACTTTCCATTGACTAGGAGCGTATTCCAATCTCAGGGCGGCTTTTTTATTTGGGAGAAACTTGGGGACAGCTTGTCTAGATAACGATTAAGTCATTATTCGAATTCAATTTTTTGTTAATGCCTCATGACTTTTCTGTAAAATAGACATACATACTTATGCCTTATAGTTCAAGTCTTCTACGAATACTCGCACCCAGGTTCAGACACTTTTAATTTTTAAGAAATTATTATTATTTTTGCTGATATTTCTAGTGAAGCTATCGACTGGAAATTCTAGGAAGCTTCGTAAAATTTTATTATCTAAAATTGTTTAGAAAAATCAATAAAATTCATATAAAAAAATAATAGAGAATAAGAGACAAGAAATAAAGAAAAAGAGAAAAGGACTACCGGAATTTGGATATGTATTTTTTCATGGAAGTATTTCTGAAAGGTTTCGCCAATCATTCTTATTTTCGAGTGCTTTTTTTAGTGTTAAACGACTTGTGTGACCACCAAACATTTCCCCGCTTTTCTTTTGGTAGTTCCTCAACAGGAATGGTAATTAAATTCGATTTAGAGTGAAACCATTTCAATGCTTTTCCGCTTAGTCGACAAGAGATAAGAATTCTTGTTTTCATTTCATTCAATTCGTAAGACGATATTAAATTTCTCAGTTGTGCCTCTCAATGTTTATAGCAATCATCACCTCTTGAAAATTCGGATAATAAATCCTTCAGGTTTGTAAAATTAACAAAACCGTTTTGAGCACTACTTTCAGTAGTCTCTCGTCTATTACTCCACAGTCACACATTTTCTTTCTTTAAAATTTCATTTTCTCTTTTCTGTAACTCGATCTCCGTTTTCATAACTTCTAACGCTCGGAACATTAGTTTCCACTAATTTTGTCCATTCATCCTTTTTCTTACACTATTCTTTTTATTCTCTCTTCTTGCAGCTGTCCTCTCTTCTGTTTCTCGATCATAAGTACTACTCTCATCATTGTTCTGCTCTTCACTCTCTTCGACAGCATCTTCGTACACGTACTCATCATCATTTAATTTTCCTTCATTTGTAATAAACTCACCACGCTCCGTTTCTGGAATCGTTTTTCTTTCCCGTCGTTTTCGCTTTTGTTTCCCATCGTTTTCCTTCCCAGTTTCTCCAGACAAACTTTCAATTGCGACGCTCTATATTTTTTGTATTTCACTATATCAGCCATGGCACCGCACTATTTCTTCGAAATTTTTGGGCGAATAGCGAGTCTCTATTGGAACCACAATACTGTGTATTTTTAATGAAAACAGCAGAAACGTTCAATTTTCAAACGCGATGGGTGAGTAATTATTAATTTTGGGCTTATCCCCCTTCTAAAGTTTAAACGGCGATACAAAGATTTTTAAATGAAATACGAAAAATCAATTCTGCGTTCACTTCTCCTTATTTTCGCGTGTGTTCACTTTGAACTCTACTCGCTGAATGAAAACATACATAGTTTAGATCAGAAATGAAGTATTACAGAGATAGCCGACTTCACAGTTGATTGCCCCCTAATCCATCGACGAATTTGAGTGCTTTTTGACAAATATTCATGAATTTTTGACGGTTATTCACGAATATCGTTCTCTGATTGGTCAATTTGGTTTGAGAAAACGACTATAATACTTCACTTCTTTAAGATATGTAGTCCGGTAGTCTAATATATCTTTCGTTATCATAAGCGAAACAAATCGGTATGCAACAGATATAATAATAATAATATAGGTGCCGCTACAGTCCGAGGCGGACCTGGGCCTAGCTTCTCAGCCACCACTCGTGTTGCGCGTGCTATCGTTCACTCTCACGCGTGGAAGGGACCTACATTTTAATGCCGGCTCCGAACGACAAAGTTTGAGAAGCTTTTTCTAGACAGGAAATACTCTTTGAGCATTGTCAGTGACTCGAAAGAGGTGGAGCCGTGTATTATCAAAGGTGGTAAATTCGGGTATCGAACCTGGCACCCTCTGCGTAGGGGTCGACGCACTAACCCACTACTCCATGGCGACCCGGTATGCAACAGATGCACCACAAAAATTGAATGAAAAAAAAAACTGAATCAAGACCAAGAATGTAGAAAGATTAGACTAGCACTGTATTTGATCGCCCTATAATATGCAAAAGTCTTCAGTGTTGTAAGAAATTCATAAAACATACCTGTATCTTATAAGAACTCTAAGAAGCACATATCTCCATTCAAATGCATGTAAATTGATAAGGGTCTGACCAGGCACCAAATGTCTGTTAGAAGTTTCTAAAATATGTCTCCAACGAAGGGTTAATTAAGAACAAAAAAAAGTGTCTGCAAGAACGTTTAGAGTAGGTATGGCCGCATCGAATGATTCGAGTGAAAATCGATGCATACAACATCTCGATTCTCAAAATCATTCGAATGGCTACTGACACAAGATAACTCGAAAAGAAAACTGAAACTGAGAAGTGAGAGAACTGATAGAAGAAGAAAATAATTCTAATATTACTCCACTTCGCAGTTAATTAGTTTATTCCCTGGTTGAGAAGTGAGAAATTTCGGAAATAGAACATTTCCAGACGACTTTTCTTGTGTTTGTAGTTAGTAGGCAGTAGTTTGTAGTGAGTGTGCTAAGGACCAAGCTGGTGAAACATCGATTCGTCAGACAACAGTATTGTGCGGCTATTCAAACCAAACTACTTTCCAAATCTAAAGTAGACCTAAAGCTGATCATGCTAGTAATATGTTTTTTAAGCATATGGACATGTGACGGATAAAGTCTGCATTCACTTTTAGAAAACATGCTTAATACTTCAAGAAGAAAAGACAAAAATCAGTCTTCTCAAATCAAAACTTGTTGAATATCTCTTTCTTTTCCAGATTTTGCCTTTGTGTCGATCGAGGGAAAAACTGAAATTGGTTTGGACTAGAAATCAGGTAGTAGAGATATAGTCGACTTCACAGCTGGTTGGCCTGAATGACGAATTGACGGATAATCACGAATTTTTTGACAGTTATTAACAATTCATCGACCATTTTTTTTTTTTTTAATACATCAGAGACACACGAAAAGGGCGGTCCATTCATAATTTTGCCCCCTATAATGTGAAACATTTATTTTATTATTTCAGAATATTTATATATATATGGTGTTGTGGAATCCGCTTTTGCCATTCCGATCTCCCTTTATTTTGTACGATCTCAATGGTTTTCCCCTTTTTGTGCCATAAGTACGTTTCGGTGGCATAGACCGCATTTATGTGCTATTTCGCATGATTAAAGACTTTTTGAGTTACTAAATCGGTGTTGTTCTGAGTATTTTTTATATATTTTTACATATATTATTATTTTTTTAAATTTAAATTTTCAAAATTTAGAAATAAAAACCTAAATGTTCAACTTGGATGTCGCTGTTAGCGCTAAGTATGATGCCAAGATCATAATGACGAAATTTATCATAAAGTGTGATACGCCATGTTTAGACCTTACGGTGAACGCACAAAAAAAAAAATGACAACGTGGATACATGGGGTCCTCATGGTTTTTATTTTATTGCATCCGTTGTAATTGTACGATTTCTTTCATCAATACTTCTTTATTTTAGTATTTAACAAAAAAATCCGTCGAAAGGACATCCAGAAGGTTAATTGAAAAATTAATGTTTACGATTCTACATAGTTTCAGGTTAAACAATACGAGTTGTAATTTACTATTGCGGAAAATTATAACATATTTTTTTAATGTTTGCTTACAAGTAGACAACAGTAAAATATAGATTTGTAAAGAATTTGCGCTGGTTTAGCTCCAAGCAACACCGACTGAAACATGCCCCGTAGTTCAGCTTACAGGCATGCATACATCAAGTTCAAGGTGAGCAGTAAAATGGCGAACGTTTGGTTTAGCCACCAATAAAGTAAAAACAACAAAATGTCATTTGAGTCTTATGAAATGCTTTCGCACAACGACTGTAAACGAAATTCGTCGTAAAAATGTTTATGTTGCAAATGGTGAAGGTATATTCTGATTTTTTTCCCGAATCGGCATTTTTCGGAGATAATTTTTTTTCTGTTCGTACCAGATGTTAAATGTCGTACAGTCGTACAGTGCCCATTACGTATATTGTTTGATTTTTTTTATTCATTTTCATTCAAATACACTCGTATTGTGTGCTGCTTGTACAGCTCATGTCCTTTTGAAGGACATCCACACCATCGAATGCAATACATATTTTATATTTTTTCTAAGCAAATCATATTAAATTAACACTTACAGAATACAAGCTCAAAGAAGCTGTTAAATTTTATGTAAAATCACTTTTATTTGCCCCCGTACCACACACTGATCGTATTTTAATGAAGAGAACAACAAAACACTACCAACCTGTTCATCCTCCGGTGTCGTGGCTCCCATTACTGCCATGCACGCAGCCGAACCACCAGGACATCCCAAACCGTATTTGGGCACCAGCGGTCTGCACACATTCAAGTAAAACTGAAAACAAATGAACCAAAATTAAAGAACAAATAAAAGCCACCACAGTGAAAGGATAACAAGCCCTCCCAAATCAACCACTGAGTGGTGTCAAAAATGTTATCCTCGATGGACATAGAAAATCCAATCAAACCGTACTAACATGTGCATGCACATACGTACCTTGGTGGACTTGGAGAGCACCGATGGTGAAATCGACGGACTGACTTTCGCCTCGTAGTTATATGTCGTGCTTATGAGGGGTGTCAAGTCCATGTCATGTCCGTCGGGATCCACATCGTTGTCCATCACAGAACTCGTCGATCCGTATCCCTTAGTTTTGCATGTAATCTGATTCTGACATGCCAATTTTGTCTGATAGTGAATCAGTAGTTGACAATTGGAATTTTCAATTATTTTCGGTCCAGTCGCATCATTCGCTGCGGCAGTGCCCGCTTGGCTGGTGTCATCTTTTGAGGCCGATTCCGAGGTGCTGGCACCGCAGACAAATTCAATTTTCGTCGACCAAAATGTGGTCGCTGTTTTGTCCTTTGTCTTCATTTGACATTGCGCTCCAGACTCGTACAGTAAGTACGGTGAGCCGGTTTGATTAAAACGCAAATTCGAATTGGTCTTGCCGAGTGAAGTTGATTGGCCATTGATGCTCTCGCAGGCACCTGTGGAGAGCGGAGAGAGGATTGGTAAAAACTATTGGATTATGGGTAACGATTGTTGTTTTGGTCGGTTCATTTGCTTGTGTTCGGTCGGTTGAGCCCGGCAATTGTGTTCCATTGTGTGTGATGCACATGTGAGGTGTGTAACTGGAGAGAGCAGACATCAACGTGGACGGAAGGGGTTTGATAAATTAGTTTCGATCCATGCTCCATTGGACGCACAGGCCAGAGATACTTGGGTATTTGATTATGCGGAGATATGTGGTTGACAGAGTAATGGGTTGCGGTTGAATAGAGGAAAATGCAGCAGGCTGGTGGAAGCCAAAATTGCCGACTGTGGACAGCGTTTTTGTCAGTTGATGAGTCTGCCCGGAGGCACGATTGTTGACTGTGAACCACAGGGAGCGGCATTTACACTAAAAGCAATTCCATATTTGAATCGATGAGGTGTAAGACGAAGGACAATGTGTACTCCAATTCGCATTTTCGAGGAATATTTTGGGTTTAGGAGGCAGAATGAACATCAGGCCGCATCAAAGCGTTTTTCTGAGAATGATTTTTGGAACAGAACACATTGATGTCGGAACCATGTTACCAGGGTTTCAACATTCAATGTGGAAAAATTATCGAAAGGCCATTTAGAATATGTGATGAGTTACGGTACACGGAAGGCACTACCTTTTACGATACAGTCCTACTGTTTGGTTTCCATTTTCAACGAGTCTTAATGTTAATTAGGATAAAAGGAAATATATGCTGTCGAGCAAGAAACATACCCCCGCTCCCCCGCTCATGGTGCGGAACATGGCTACAATTTTGACGTAGTGAAGGAGCCTGTCCTCCGGAGAAACGTGGATTCCATTCTAATCTTAGTGGAGATCCGACGTCGTTCTTGTCAACCGAAGCTCGGTTTTTCGAAGAAACTGGGCTCAAAATTCCGGTCTAAAAGGACCAAAATCAGTCGACTACACACAGCGCATGGAACACAATACTCCAGCTAAGATGGTCTTCGAATCCGAGGGTCAATCTGAGGACGCAATGCATCTTGGTCTTGACGATTGGAAGGAGCGTGTGAAACATTCAGAAATTTTGGAGAAAAGTCACGATTTGGGAGATGTGATCAGTCACAGTAATTTTTTTTTTTTTTTTTTATAATTTGCGCGTGCTCAAGGGATTGCTAATACCCTTATGTGTCCGGGGTCAAGACACAGCACGGGCCGAAGGTATAGAGGGAGAAAGGGAGAGGAGGTACCTGTGCACTTTGGTCTTAAATATCTGCGGGTTGTAGTCTGTGGGAAATATTAGTTTGGGAAGAGCATTCCATATTCGTGCAGTGCGGCTGAAGAACGAGTCTCTGAATTTAACTGTGCGTCCGAAAGTAGGCGTAATGGTATACTGATGGGCATTCCTGGCGAGACAAGTATTGCGGGTGAATTCATGGAGAGGAGGAATGCAGTTGGCTAGCTCACTTGAGCATCGTTTGTTGTAATAACGATAAAACACGGACAAAGAACAGATGGTACGTCGATGTTCGAGAGAATCTAATGACTCTGCGATATTGTTGTCACCTATAAGTTTTATCGCTCGCTTTTGGATTCTATCAAGTAGGTGCAGTGTGGTCTTGGGGGCACCAGACCAGATATGAGCGTTATACTCAAGCTTGGGGCGAATGTACGCCTTATAAATTAAAGCCAAATCAGAAGGGATGAAATATTTCTTGCATCGATTAAGAAAACCTAAACATTTCGCAGCATTTTTGGCGACCTCAAATATAAATATGTGATCGCTCCAACTAAGTGTTGTGTTGATACACACACCAAGAATGGAAAGTTTTCCGGTTTCATCGACACAAGCGCCATTCATGGATAATGGCTGATTATCAAGGGTTCGCTTGAGTGACAGCAGACAGCATTGAGTTTTTGAAGCATTGAATTCCACTCTATTGTTTTTTCCCCAGTTAATTATGCTGTCAAGATCGGAATTCAACGTGCTTAACATACGCTGCCGTTCCAATTCTACGGCCGAAGGGCGGGGTCGTGAGTCTAGGAACGAATATGAAAAGCTAAGGGTGCTGTCATCAGCGAAGGAATGGATTGGATTAGAAGTAGCAGACAAGAGATCATTTATAAAAATGAGAAAGAGTGTCGGAGACAGAACTGAGCCTTGGGGAACACCAGCATTAATTTGGTGGATATCAGACTTGAACCCATCCAAAACAACTTGAATTGAACGGTTCGAAAGGTAATTTCTAATCCATAGAAGAAGAGATTCATCGATACCATAGGCACGCATTTTCGACAAGAGAGCTTGATGCCAAACTCTGTCAAATGCTTTAGAAATATCAAGCGCAACGATCTTGCTTTCGCCTGAATTGTGCAAAGATTGGTTCCACTTTTCGGTGAGATAAGCTATCAGATCACCAGTAGACCTGTCGCTGCGGAAACCATATTGTCGGTCATTAAGAAGCTGCCGCGATTCAAGATATTTCATAAGCTGACGATTTATCAGCGTTTCCATGACCTTAGAAAGAAGGGACGTAAGTGCTATGGGTCGGTACGAGGTGGGTGACGAAGGTTCGCCCTTTTTAGGGAATGGCTGGACAAATGCTGTTTTCCATCAGCTCGGAAAGAGACCTAAAGAGTAGGATAGATGAAAAAGCTCACGCAGTGGTTTTGCCAGCACAGAAGAAAACCACTTCAGAAGTATACCATAACTATACACATAGAAGTATACCAAAACGATTTTTTTATTTAATTCGAACCTATTCAAGAATGTGCCTTTAAAATTTCTAGTGGAAATTTGAAAAACTCTTGAAGATATAGCCGATTTATGGTAGAAGCATAAGGCGACGGCAAGAGCGCTCGTGCAACATGGGCTTAGTGCAAGTGGCACAAGTCTGAAGCCGCTGTGAGCCATCAAGCCCATCTTCATAGATTTGTCAGCAGATGAACTTCTTTACCGATGTCTGGGGAATAATACGCAGAACAACAAAGAGTCGTTCAACAAATATGTGTGGAATTTTACCCCCAAACACATCTATAATGGTAGAAACGTTGTAGAAATTGCTGCCCAAACAGCGGCATGTATATTTAACCAAGGTTTTGTCACAGTTTTAAAAATAATGGGAGTCAAAATGGACGGGCAGCAGCCGAACTCCAATTGACGCGCGATGAGCAGCGCATCACGCAGGCTGAGGAGCACCTCACTGAGGCTTCCAAAGAGGCCAGAATTGCTCGGAGAGACCAACGAGCCGAAGAAAAAACGGAAGGAATTTTACATCGATATGGCATAGGTAGGTTTTATACCCAAGAATTTGCTTCTGAAAACTTGGAACGCGTTTTTCTCGAAACAGTGTTTTTACGACTGGCGCATGAGGTTACTCAAAAACTATTAATCCAAATTTTAATACGTTATTCTATACATATATAGCTATGGTATGAACTATGATAAATTAAATCGGTGAAGATCTTCTTTACTTTTTAATTTGATTCGTGGCTGAAAACAAGGCAATTTTCTAAAAAAAAGAAATCAAAGGTCCGCCATTTTGTTCAAATTGTTAATTTTTTCGCGAAATTAATAATCCTAGTTCATACCAGAGCCAAACATGTACTCTTTCTTTTTTCCGGTTGGAATTTTTGGTTTCAGATGTTCCAAAAGAAGGGCTTTTGTGTTATCACAAAAAACAACAGCAAAAAAAATTATGTAAAATGTTGTTATTCTTTTTTAAGCCTTCAAATAAATGTATGCAAAGTTATAATAATAATATAACATTGGTTGTGCGTGCTATTGTTCTTTCACAAGTGGAAGGGACCTACAGTTTTATGCCGACTCCGGACGGCGAATTTAAGAAGCTTTTTCTAGACAGAAATACTCTTTGAGTATTGTCAGTGACTCGAAAGAGGTGGAGCCGTGAATTATGAAAGGTGGTAAATTCGGGTATCAAACCTGGCACCCTCTGCGTTGGAAACACACCATCACCCCATCTTTATACACACGTGAGCAACTACGGAAAGAGAGAAAAGAGAAAATGAGGGAGCAAAGTCCCCGATTTCATCCCTTAACTTCTGTTATTTCCGTGAGTTGACAAAATGAGGAGTTGTAATTTGAGAGTTGAAACCATTAAATTTGAGTGAATGAAAGCAAATCCAGAAGTTGAATAGAAAAATCCCAAAGATGAGTTTAACTTTTAGTGAACAAAATTACCCTTAAAGATTGTGCCTAGCTATCTACTATTTTTTTCGGCTGTTTCTTTTCAAATAGCTAGGCTAGGCTGTCGTGAAAAAATAATAATGCGGACTGCAAAAGATTGGCAACCACTGCTCTACAAAATACCGTGAATGTAGCTTCAAAATAAAGCGGTAGTCAATTTTATATCTCACACCATTCTTCTTTTGTTTAAATTTCTTTTACCATCTTCATTCGTTTTAAGCTGTTCACCCTGTAAATACCCGCATTGCCGACGTTTATAATGTAAGTCGCGTGAAATTGTCGACTACATAGCGTGAGATCGGTCTCCCTTCGACAACCCTCTATCCCCATGTGCTGTAAACAATAAATATTTTTATTTCCAATGCCAAATAATCCAATGTACTCCTAAAACAGCTTACATAACTTTCAGTCTCTACATCGGTCTCCTCTGTGAATGTGTGTATGTGTTCAAAGACCACTCAAACACCCATATGATGCGGGAATAAAATGTAATAAAATCCTCCTATCAAAACCTCCACTACATTCCTTCTGTCTATATAAGGGCACAGAGAAAAAAAAAAGAGGAAAGAAAAAAGTGCGATTGATTGCACAAAATTGCCAACTTATTGGCTTTTTTCACAGTTCAACGGTTACTGCATGCGATGGAGGAAGCAAGCGATGAGCGATGGGACGTACGACGAGTCCTCATCCACCGACGAATGCCCCTCCAGAAGTGAGGGGAAAAAATCAAAATCTTCTCCGAGCCAAGAACCAACTAGCAAACACATTTCATTTAATATCATTGCACATAACTTCGATTGAAATCCCCATAAATATTTTGGTCGGGATACGAAATTGTTGAAACGTGTTCAGAGTTTACAATCTCAGAGCATTTCGCAATTCGCATCAAACGGCACATACACAGTACACACCCGACCCACACACGAGTTCATGCCCGGCTCCTATATCTATGCCCACCCCTCCCATATGCCGTGTGAGATAAACGAATTCCATGTCGATTAACCTAAATTGGGATTAAATTTTTAGAAAACCAATTTTTCCCTCCAGTAAATGTGTGTGCACCATCCAGCGTGAAGTTTGGTAGGAGGCAAAATAAAAAAAAAAGAGAATTGAATCGCAAAAAACGGACATGTGTGTGTGGCATTCATTTAAAAAGTTTATTGCAACTACCCCTTGTTGTGGTGGTTTGCAGATTTCTCACGAATTGGCAATTGGAAAAATAACGAAAAAAAAGGAGAAAACTGTTCAAACGATCCCCGGCTGCCAGGCTGAGTGGGCCTGCTGCTGTGGATGTGACAGAACTTTATGCAGGAAATGGAAGGATTTTCGAATATGTAGGATGGAGAACAAGTGATTAAATGTGTTACCCATACGCACCAGTGAGCAGCGATGAGGTTCGGATGAATTTTCTTTTAGTGTACACATGTATGCATATACTTTTAAGCGCCAGTGTGATTGTGTTAATTCTGGGAGGCAGCATAACATTCACTTGGGACTTGGGACTGACACGTTAAATGTGGAAAAGAATGGCAGCTCGTAGTGAGTAGTTATGTGAACTTATTCTTAGCACCGCAAATTTGCATGAGAATACATTAAGAGAGCAAGGAACACTTATAAATGGATAAGTGAAGTAAATCGAAAATAACAAGTTGCTAGATGAAACTGTCTGTTCTGCTTTGATTATCCCTTTGTTTGAAAATTACATAATTTTCACGGTCTGCAATTGACTTTGTTCACATTTCAAGTCGCTTTTATTTGTATTGCAACAATTTCGCAACACAACACTCCTGCCTTATCTGCCCTGAGTCTATGAGGGACATGGAATTCGGATTGATATACTCTACGCAGGGTGGACAGTAGCACAATAAACAGCACACGCACACCAACCTTTCTTCTTCTTGTTCTGGTGGCGCTACGGTCCGGGGTGGAGCTGGGCCTCAACCAACAAGCTTCTCCAGCTGGCAAGATCTTTAGCCAGCTGTCTCCAACTGTGCATGCAGTTGGTTGAGACCCTTCTTCACTTACTTGGTCCTACATATGCGATATCCACTGGTTCGGAGTCGAAGACTCTTCGGGCTGGAGCTGTGTTGCA
This sequence comes from Eristalis intricaria, assembly GCA_964034865.1. Classification (NCBI taxonomy): domain Eukaryota; kingdom Metazoa; phylum Arthropoda; class Insecta; order Diptera; family Syrphidae; genus Eristalis; species Eristalis intricaria. The sequence goes on from OZ035873.1 coordinate 139,418,377, forward strand.
CATGCGGTGTACATGGCCTAGCACACCAGCTATATTCCCGGAAAAAAACCTACCACCAACGATTGCAACAGATGGAACAAATCAAGAGAGGAAGTGAAGGAAAGAGAGTGATGGTTCAGTCCCAGGACTTCTGTTACTTCTTCAAAACATTCTTCACACACACTCCCTCCCTAGTCGTTAACGACGCTACATCGCTACGTCTTGGCTGCCAAAATTGAAGCCAAAGCGGCTTCGAAGAACGAAGCAAGACTTGCGCTGAGAGCCCAATCAGCAATCAAGTCGGTACTATCTGACCTTCCCACATTGTAACAAGTCAGTAAACGAGGTATCCTAGACACCCAAAAAAAAACGAAAAAAAGAAGAGAAAAAGAGACAGTCTTGAGAAAAAGGGATATGCAAAAAAGGACGCTAGTGAATAAACACCGCTTAGTTTCACATTAAGTATTCATGTAAATTGACGACTACCTCCCGCCAACCTTGGCTCCGGAAAAGAGTTTCTATCAGCGGTTCCAGGAACGTTGGAAAGATCGCCCATTACACCGTTCGCTCAAAGACGAGCGCCGATACAGGGGCAGGGATCTTCTGTGATATAGTGTATTAGCAACACTACGGTAAAGCGCGAGATAAGCTCTTCCAAATGTCATAGTACTCATAACATGCATCTGAGCTCTTATCTTTGTTATATTGCGTGCATTTTCAGTCCTGTCTCAAGGCAGTGGTGATCAGACCACCGACAAGTTCGGATGAGTTGGTAAGACGACACTACCTGTGACATCTTTGAAAAATCTCTGGCACTAAGGGAAAACTGCAGCGGCTTTCAAGCCGAAGTTGCTGCCACATATGAAGCGACGCTCGCGTTGAAAGACCAAGGCGTTACTGGCGAATCGATCACCACCTTTTATGATAGCCAAGTGGCAATAAAAGCGATAGCATCAGACATTCTATCGAAGCTGCTAGGACTTTGCAGACAAAACGTAAACGAGATATCCTTGGAAAACTCGGTGACCCTCTCCAAGATAACGAAACGGCGAACAATCTCGTGAAGATGGGCTCGGAGCTGGGAGAATCTCTGGCAATCCCGTACCCTCATACGCCACTCAGCTCCATAAAGAAAAGGCTAGTAAACGAGGGATAGAACCTATACTCACTGGGTCAGCCTGAATACTGCAGCCGCACCAAGGGTCCTATGGCCGAAACTGAACAAGAAGAGATCAACATCATTGATCGGCTTTAGACGCAGGGACGTACATACGCTAATGGGCGTCCTTACGGGACTCTGTGACATAGGTACACATGCAATCCGACTGAACATACCGCCTAACAACTCTTGCAGAGACGAGAAAGATATAGAATCTGTCCAACATGTGCTCTTCGAATGTCCAGCACTAGCAATGAAAAGAAGAGAGTTTCTGGGAAAAATAATTCTTTGTAGAGCCAGTGCTCCAGCAAGGAGTCTTCGATCCAGAGCCGCCAGGTTCGAGAAGGAAAGGAAAACCGAATCTGCGGTATAAGGACCAAGTATTCGCGGATACAAGCCAGCTTGGACAGCGATGGAAGGCAATTGACAGCTTGGACACCGATCGCCAACTTGATAAGTAAGTAAGTACAGCTGGAGGACTGGATTGAGGATTGAACTGAAAAACCTCCTGTGTCTCATACATGGATCTGGGCGGTTTTAGCTATAAATAAGGAAGGTCTAAGGGTTATAAAACATCATTTAAGGGAGCCACGGCCGTAAAGTAACTTGTAAAGTACACTCAAGGAATTTTAATAGACATGCGAATCAAAACAACACTTCGGGCACGGAACTATCCGATTTCCATACAACGTTTGAGTAAGTACACTGAAGTCAATTGTTCCTTTAACAAACCGAACAGACCAAACTAAAGCAACAAACAACTTAAACTTACCCGCAGCATCCGTACACTGTGAGCCAACATCCGAACACACTCCGAATGTGTACGTTTTCTTGTCCATTTGCAAGTTATACACTTGGTTTCTTAGGCTGTTCATGTTGTACCTGTGCAACGAAATGAATCCATTAAAACATATTCCCTGGCCCATCGACAATTGTGTACTCACTTGAATCCACTAACAGGATCAATGGCCACACACGGTTCAATAGAATTACAAGCCTTCGCATTCAACCAGGAGAACTCATACGAGCAGCCCTTGCGACCCATGAACTCCGGACGGCCGTACTGTAGGAGGAATCATTTCAATCATCTGCAAATCAAATTGATAAATGCACAACAAACCTCGATGTCCTGATAGCAACTGAAGTAGATAGTAGACGTGAAGTTATGCGTTGAATTGCAAGGCGTATCGGATTGATGACGAATGAAAAGCTCACCATTCTCTGCAACGGGCTCGGCTTCCACTGTGCCGTAGTTGAAGAACCTGGAAACAGACGCATGGTTATTCATCAATCGCTCAATTCACAATGTTCATCTTACATTCTCTTGTAATCGGATGCATTCATATCAATAAGACAAATACTGCTTCCCGGAGGGCACATGGCCGCCTCCCCATAAAGCACCGGCTTGCACACATTCATCACGAATATCGAGCCGTTCCTGTCCGATGTTCTGGAGGAATATATTTGAAATCAATATAAGACCACATCTATAATTCACAAGCACCCTCACCTGTAGTTGTAATCGCTTAAGCCCATCAGGTTGTAAGTGAAGCCCGTAGAGCGATCCGTAGCTGTGCAGCGATTTGCCTTAACCGAATCCGGAGCGGGCAGGCACGCAACCGGGGTCTCCAGCAGAATATAAAACGAGCATTCGGACTCGGCCTGAAAGTAAATATCAATTAAAGTCAAAGTACACTTACACCCTGCACAGCCTCTTGCCCCACTTACATAAGGAGTAACCTCAGCCTGAAGCACATCCAGGGTGTAGTCACAGCCCACAATCACATGCAACTGGTACGGGGTGCCATTCTTGCACTGCGAGCCATTCGAGAATGTGAAGAACATCTTTCCGTTTCTATAAGTCAGCTGATGCTGAGTACCTGCAGGAGAATCGGATTAAATTCAATGATCAGCCGTAACATCGAAAACAATATTGCATTGCGTCATGGTCGTTCGCTTACCCAGGATGTACTCCTTGGTGCCACGTTTCATGCATGCAGCTACCTGATTATGACCATCACATGTTTTTGTTAGATTACCACATATATTGAAATCAAAGACGTCGCCCCGATTGCTGGTTGCTGTGTGGGCCAAGTCCGAGTGCAGCGATGTGAAATCGAACGTGTAATTGTAGATGGGTTCTGTGAGATGGCACTCGTTTGTGGTGAATACCTGGCGTTGATTTGTTGAAAGATATGAATCAAATGAAAACATTGTATTTATGCATGCATGAAGACTGTATTTTTAACTGGAGCATGAAAGCCGAGATATGTGTGTATTGAGGATCTGATTTTCTAATAAATATACTGGTTTGCAGTATAACGTGATCCATACGAAGGAAGAGCATGAGAAGCGCGAATTATGTTTCTAGGAGCGAAAGCAACAAATAAAAACAATTTATTTCCTTTCAATATTTATTATTTTTTATATAAATTCCGTATACAACTACTTTCAGCATTGTTTACCACTCGGTGATGCAAGGTTGTCTGTTCATATTCGCTGTTCCGCTGCTACCTCTAGTTTAGTGTCTTGGCAAGCGTGGGAGGTGGTCTTCGATATGTCATACATTTATCTTTGTTACCTTGTTCGCATGTCCAATCTTGTCGCAGAGCAGGTGGGAACTCACCACCGATAAGAGCTGATGTGCCGACAAGTCGACACTGCATCCAGTGATGTTGTTTACTTGTTCGAAAGATTGATATTACAAACCATCGTGATCGTTGGCTTGATTATGGTAGGTAGGGGGTTGCTTTGATTATGGTTAGGTAGGGAGGCTGCTAGTGCATTCACCAGCATACTTAGCCCGTATTGGTAAATTGTGATACCCATAGTCAAACTACTACCACTGATTGACCACTCCACCAACGGAAAATGGGGACTGGACCAAATTTGAAAGCCAGATAAAAGCGTATTAACTTGCTTTCACTTCACCGCTAACCAGGGGCAGGCACTCTACCAACTGCGTCATCCAGTCGTTTTAGCCGATGCCGCGCGAACAAACAAATAGAGGGACCGATACGACAGACAAAATGTCCGAAGGTTTTACCAGTGTAACAGCTCTTCAATACAACTGAGGACGAAAATGGACAGCTGAGAATCTGGAGGAATCACTTATGTAGACTGTTAAAAGGTAATGATCCATTGCCTAAGGTAGAGAGAACAACTTTACTCCAGCCCGATGAGTCTTAGATTTCGAGCCTGTAGACCAAGACGGCAGAGAACGTGTAAGGTGACGCATGCAAGTGAAGACGAAACTCAAGCAAGTAATTGGGAGCTAATCAGGTCTGTTATTTCTGGGACATTGTTTCTTGGACACAGCGAGGAAGGCTTATTCTCCAGTCGCGTGCCAAGCGACTCCAGGAATGGAAATGACAGCTTGTCAACAAACACATTTCTTGTCCTGCCTCACCCCCATTATCCTGGAAAGCTTGGAGAAAATAATCATCCAACATATCAGGCAAATCATTCCAACCACGCAGACTTCTCAACAACCCTGCAATAAGGACACATCTGTAGAGACACCCATTCACTCCATAATATAATCCATTAAGAAATCTCGCAAATACATGGAACTCACACTTGCTGCGTTTGTTGACGTCGAAGGTGCATTTAATAGCACTGAAGCTCGTCTCCCGGGTCTCTGGGGTTCGAATAGTCCGTGATGCCCTCTAGACTTGTACACGCTTAGATCTACAAGAGTTAGTATAGGAACCCCATGAGGTTGCGTACTCTTACCTCTTCTATTATATGTAGCAGTAAACACATTGCCATTTCCTATACGGACGATGTTGCCATAGCCGAATCTGACAGAATGCCTTCATAAGAAAACATAGGCAATTAGTTTTAACCCACAAAAATGTTAACCCAAACGTAGCTTGTACTCTTGTTCCAGGAGACGCAAGCCCCTTCCCCTATCCACTGTACTGCACCACTTTGCAATCACTCAGCAGCAGGAAAATGCTAGGGGTCATCATCAATAATCAGCTAAGCTGGAAACTCAATATGGGCAAGGAAACATACTCTGCCCATTATTGTATTGAGAAGGCCTTAGGATACTCATATAGTACGGAGACTCGCTTTGGTGGGCAGCCTTAAATAAAGCTGTCAATCATTATACACTGAACCGAGAGCAACGACTGTCCCGAATCAACATCACCGAAGCGTTTAAAAACATCCTCTCTACTGCTCTTATTCTCTTTCTCCTCCAGCTAGACTAATTTGGCAGACAGATAGCAGCCAGTACAGCTTTAAAACTCAAGCCACTTCTATTCTGGTACGAACTCAACATCGGCCACTTAACGAATTCATTTTCTTCCACAACGACACCGAACATATGCAAGCCATCTTCGAGAGCTTAGAAGTCTAATGACTAATCAGACCCTGGACGACCCTCTGCGAATTTACGCAGACGGGTGATAGGGTCGATGTATGTGTATACTCCAAGGACCTCAACATTGATCTTTGCTTGCAACTCCCCAACTATTGTAGCGCTTTCTGTGCAGAAATTATATATATCCAAAAGGGACATCACTATCTCTTCGAACGGACAGGCCGCAATGACATGTCATTTTCCGCTTAAAAACATATCTTAATAATTGCATGTGTCCGAGATGAGATATACACCTTATGTGAGTGTCGACGAACTCGCTATAGGTGATACAGCTTCACACCAAGTGGACATCCACCCTCTATGCCAGCCCACTAGCTTCTAAAGTCTGATACAATTATAACAAGCAACCACAAATAACTAAAAGGGACCTTAAAAAAACAAGGCTAATATACCCAGAACTCAATAATAAACGGTCACTCTATTTGGTATGGCTAAGTAAACCTTCACTCAGGTTCCATATTGGTATCATAACAGGGCACAATCGACATAAGAAGCCCGCAAGATGTCTGTCCAATATAATGTTTTCTATAGAAACTATATAGTTATTGGATAAAGAGGAGATAGAGATCACACATCATAGTCGTAGGCCTAGAGCACTACTTTTTCAATAACGTGACCGAACTGAATGACATCAGCGTAAGCCAGCTAGACCACTTTGCTACAAGCACCGATTGGTGCAGGTATAGGAGTAAGTCTATCCGCGTGGTACTGCTTTCTCCAGCCAGCTACTTTAACCTAACTTAACCTAAATTGAACTGCTCCTCAATATTTGAACACTGAACACTCCACTTAACATAAAAATCCGTTCCGTTATATTCCATAACTGTTTGTGCCAAGTGAACATAAAGGCTCCGGAACATAGAATACTTTACATGCGTGAGCGTCAGCAGTACTTTGACAGATACATAAAATACATGTGTTCTTATGAGAGGTGACACATAGGCCAACGCTGACGCTCACGCGACGGATATAGTTACTCAACTTTTAACTTTTCTCTCTCCTTCAACGTTGACAATCCTCACATTGTGACCTTTAAAGAGTATTCAAATTTTAAGTTAAAGTTTGGGAGTTGGTTCTCGTTGAAGCAACGTTCAAAATAGATAAAAATATAAATGAGTGTTTATAAATGGGTCGCCGTGGCGTAGTAGTGGGTAAGTGCGTCGACTCCTACGCAAAGAGTGCCAGGTTCGATACCCGAATTTACCACCTTTCATATTTCACGGCTCCACCTCTTTCGAGTCACTGACAATGCTCAAGGAGTATTCCTGTCTAGAAAAAGCTTCTCAAATTCGCCGTTCGGAGTCGGCATTAAACTGTAGGTCCCTTCCACTCGTGCAAGAAAAAATGGCACGCACAACACGAGTGGTCGCTGAGAATCTAGGCCCAGGTCCGCCTCGGACTGTAGCGCCACCCATATTATATTATATTTATAATTGAGTATTTATAATAAAATACATATTTTAATTGTGCATAAATAAGCAAAACATTGACAACATTGAATTTTCATTTCAAACTTGAAACTGTCAAATGAAATCAGCTGTGCGTTGAAGAATTCATTGTGTCATCTCCTTGCGTCAGATCTGACGCTACGCAAGTAAAGTATTCTATGTGCCAGAGCCTTAACCCTCTGACATTTTTATAGTCAACATATTATCATCGAGTTCTTCGTCGTGTTCAACTTCAGAAGACCTACGTAATTGTCTTAAGCATCTTCGTAGTTAAATTAAGTATGTCTAATTATCAAGACATGAATAAACGCCGTGGCGCTGCTGACTACGCAGAGGGTGCCTAAATTTTACAACTGTCATAATTCACTGTAATTCACCATCGCATTCAAAAACTATTACAGTCCAGAAAAATGACTACTAACTAATTACTAACTACTAACACAAGACAACTCGATAAATTCTCTCAGTGCGAGAACAAGTACCTAGCAAATAGTTCTCGTCGGGAAATACTAAGCAGGGACATAGAAAAAGAAAATGAAAAAAATCTAACTAATTCCAATAATTTTCTTTAGAGACCTTTGTCGAGTTCTATTGTGAGGTGATCTCGAGTCGTTTTATTACCTCATCACCTATCATTCGAATGCCCTCATCACTGGTCCATTCCACTCGTGAAGGAACAATATCACGCAAAACACAAGCTCTAGAATCTAAGCCCAGATCCGACTCGAACTTTTCGCACCACTCATATAATTTTTATGAATTAATAAAGGATTTATTATTTAGCAACGAATGACAACTGCTCACAAATATCTATAGTTTTACAACGCCGATTAAACAAGTCATATTACGGACAACCTAAAACACGTCGGTTGCTTTTCAATGGAGTCAGAGCCACCACTACGAGGATATTCGATCGAAAAACAATTCAAACGACTGCTTCTTAATTTCAATTCCCTTCCAAAGCACGCACATAACATTTACCACCGCAGGGGTGTGTGTAGGGAAAATGAACGCAACCGAACGGAACGAACTTTTCAACTCGTGCAGCGTACAGAGGTGATGGTATTTAAGTCCTTATTTTAATTACTTTGACTCGTTGCACAATTTGCGATAATATGATGCAACTAGGACAATGTGACTTCGGGCAAATGATAATTAGACTCTGAAGACATACATATTTAATGACCATGACTTTTACTTTAAATGACATCATTCCTATTTAAGTTTTAATTTATGGATTTTCATTTTTATTCTAGTCTAGTAAAATGTGACACAGGTGCAGGTAACTACTACTGTCTGGGCGGCAGCATAAGGGCGGAAAAAAAGGATTATTACTCTAGGGGGTTTGAGACAACTTTCAGTTTGAAGAACGAGATCATGAAGAGGCGCTGTGCCTCCCATCGTAGGTAGTTCCTTTTTTACAATGATATCTTCTTCTTCTTCTTCTGGTTGCGCTGCAGTCCGAGATGGACCTGGGCCTCAACCAAGAAGCCTCTCCAGCTGGCACAATCTTTAGTCAGCTGTCTCCAATTGCGCACGCCAAGTTGGATGAGGTCCTTCTCCATTTGTGTGCGCCATCGGTTCCGTGGGCGTCCTCTATGACGTTGTTCCACTGGTTCGGAGTCGAAGACTCTTCGGACTAGAGCAGTGTTACACATGCGCTCTACATGCCTATCTAGCTAGGGTTGAATCCGTAGACGCCTGACTAGGCTCATATCGCTGTACAGCCCTAAATCTCCTCCGAAAATCGTCAATGCAAACAGCACCAACAAATTTAACGCAGATCTTTTCTCTCTTCTTCATCTGCTTTTGAGATTGTAAAGGCTTCCACGACGTAGAGCAGGACAGGGATGATGAAGGTCTTATATAATGATAACTTGGTGCTTCGAGGGAGGGCTCTACTACTGAATTGCCTCTTCAGCCCGAAGAAATAGCGATTGGAAAGAGTTATTCTGCATTTGATCTCGGTACTAATGTTGTTTGTACTGTTTACTTAGGAGGTAGACGGAGTCTTTTACTACCTCGAAGATATAGCTACTTATGGTGACCTTCTGGCCGAGTCGTCAATGTACATCGTTTTGCCTCATTCATCGCTTAACCCATTTTGGTCGAGTACGTTTTAATATCAGCAAACGCCTCCTTGATGGCTCGCTGTGTTCGACCAATCACATTAATGTCGGCGGCGTCGATGATGCTAGCAATTGTACGGACATTTCGAAAATTGCGCCTCTTGTGTTGGCGACCGAGTTTTGCACGATCTTCTCAAGAATAATTTTGAAAATGTCACAAAAGACAGCACGTCACCTTGTCTAAAACTTTTTTTGACATTGAAGGTTTCGGTGAGTTTGTTACCAACCTTGATGGAGCAGCGAGAGTTATCCATCGTCATCCTGCACAACCTGTCGACTTTGGTAGGAATGTCAAAACTAGACATGGCGTTGTATAGCTCGTCTTTATGCACGCTGTCATATGTGGCCTTGAAATCGACGAATACGTGGTGTGTGTCGATCTGCATCTCTTGGGGTTTCTCCAGGATCTATTAGGTTATTCACAAATATTGTCAGTAGGTCACACAATACGGCAGAGGAGATCTTTTAAGCGATGTTCAGTTGGTGCAGTTGTAGGGAACTCCTTTTGGGGGAAATATAACGGACAGACTGGTCGCTATACTGATCGGACTGACTGATATCATTAGCGTTCACATTCTCATATTTGTAGCAATGGGATGGAGTTATTCGATTCTAATATTCCGCACCTATCTTTTACTTACTATATATTACTAGAGGATTGGACATACAGTTTTATGTCGACTCCGAACGGCCATGTTCGAGAAGTTAAGTGACTGTCACTGATTCAAGGAGAGGCCGTGGTAACCATAAAACCTCTCGGAAATGAAATTTCCTTCCATGTCCATGTCTGTCCCCATAGGATCTTCGTGGACATAGAGGTTTACGGATTTTTTTCGTGTTAAAATAACAGCAATGCTATTGTTTCCTTCTTCTCCTCTTTCATCTATTATCTTCTTCTCCTCTTTCATCTATTAATATTTGTTTTTGTTTTTTAATGTCCGACATTTTGTTTATTTTCTTGATCATAATACGATGGACATTTTCACCAAATAATAGGCCGGACTGGACAGTGTACTAAAAGAAAGTGGTCCTTTATTTGAGATTCAAGGAAATTTAAAAAAATCGTTGGCTGTTCCGTTAATATGATTTGGAATGACGAAAAGTGTGAAGAAAAGTCTAAAACCTGATGTCGAAAGAGAGTTGTGTATCCGAAAATGGTGAAATGCTTTGTCCAATAATATAATAATAATCTGGGTGGCACTATAGCCAGTAAAGGCAAAGGAGTTACATGTTGGTAACTCTTACCAACATTTATCAAGCAACATCTGCATTTATGCACTCTTCACCTCAGTTACATGTTGGCAGCGCTTACCAACATTAGCCAATCAATATTTGGATCTATGCACTCTTCATCTTTTTTTTTCTTTTTCTCTCATTCTCCTAGTTTGACTACGCGTCATTTTAACGCTATTTGCATACCAATGGGTTACATAGAGAGAGAGAGAGAGTACATAGATGTAGTATATATAGTGTCAGTCTAGTAAGAAGCATACAAAGCATCACATGTTCACATATTAGAAAACATTAAAAGAGAATAAAAATAAAATTTAATTAGTCTTTAACCTACATGCATAAAAAGTCTTTCAATTTGAACTTAGCTCAGGGCTTATCTTCTCAGCAGCCACTCGTGGTGTGCATGCTATTGTACCCCGAACGGCCAAGTTTAAGAAGCTTTTTCTAGACAGTTATTACTTTTTGAGCATTGTCAGTGATTTGAAAATGGTGGGACCGTGAAAATTATTTTTGATCGTAACAGCCGGAAACCGAGCGCAGACAGCGAGGTTAAGTTGCGTTGGGTTCGAGGCACATACCCACAACGCCACGGCCACCACGATATTCCATGAATAATCCCGATGTTCCTGCTGGTTAAAGAATGCAGATAAAAAAGGTATTCAGCTTATCAGTAGGCATTGTAACGGTGAGAAAGATGAGACCGGTGTGATGATAGACATTAAATTACATGATCGAAGTCGTAGAAAGTTTCCACCGTTGAAGACGCAATACCTTTCAAAGGAGTTGAGTTTGTGACTGGCTCACCGAATAATTTATAAATTTACATACGTAAACAAACAAGACAAACAAGACAGCAGAATAGTTTGTTGACTGCTCTGTTTCTCGGAAATCCGTGAGCCGACCCGTAAACTTCGAAACATAAACTAGAAGCTTCCAAAACGCACGATTCTACAACCTAAATCATTTCCCAACCCAATTGTAATCTACATTTTCTTTTGTAGTACAAACAATAGTCAAATGTTTTTTTTTTATCTTCCTTAGAATATCCTCTTCAAATTAACTTGACTTACGGAAGAGGAAAACAGATGTCATACGCCTAACTCGATCTAACGACCTCTTTCCACGATACGCCGGGACTAAAAACTGATTTGGCTCATAACTCTAAATATCAACAGACGCCACATAAAAAGATTTCTTGTCTTGACACATATGTGAGTTGTCACCGTCCGCTGCATTTCTTTCAATCTTATCAAAAAAAATAAAAAAAACGATAAGCCGCTTTGTTTAAAATTTTATGAATCATGCCTTATTTCGGAAATTATTTCAAAAACCCCATAAGTAGCAAAAATAAGACAGTCCAAGTGGTAAAGGTAGTATTATCCAATAACACTCGTTCTATCAGAGGCACGGAGTCGGCTAAGTATTTGCAATGCACATCTTATTGACAATACACAGCCGGCATTGAATTTAACATTTATTTGCTCTTTCTGTTTACGACTGCGACGGCGTTTATGATCTAAGCCTATTGTTTCCTAAATCGGCCGAAAGTATGCGAAGCAAATGATATAAGATAAAAGCAGACTACACCAACAATGCTCGACGAAAACTGTGACTCGGCAGATAAGCTAATCGGTTTGTTTAATCTTATTGTTTAATAATGAATGTGGTTTGTAATATGTCACGAAATAATTGAATTGTAACCAAGCGTAATTACGGAAGGCACTATTTTCTACCAACCAGTCCAGGTGAAATATGCTTCTAAGTATTCATGCGTTCCAGTCTGACATTGCTTCAGTTTTTACTAATAACAACAGGGAGGCGAAACTATTTGATTTCGATGTGATTGCGTCAAGTAATGAACGATCCGTCGGACACAACTGACATAGGTAACTGGTAACGAATTCACTAACTGAGGACACTACAACTTCGCAAACTTGGCAACCGCAGCTACTTCGGGTTATTCAAACAACTCGAGTCAAAACCCCTGGCCCCCAGTATGCTGCCAGTTTTGCCCTTTCGGGAAACTAAGCAGGATAGCAGACCTTAATAATAGTAATATGGGTGGCGCGAATTATGAAAGTTGGTAAGTTCGTGGATCGAACCTGGCACACTCTGCGTACTAGTCGACGCACCAACCCACTACGCGAAAACGGACAGCAAGAATCTTGTTAAAGAAAAATTTTGAAACATTTGATGATTCCCTGCCAATCCCGCCAAACTCACAGCAAGACCTTGCTGGGATGATCACCGTTTACGCCGACTCGTCGCTATTCGACTACGACCGTTTTCGCTTGAAGTCGTCGTAAGTAATTCACCGGTGAGATGATAGACATTAATTTCTATAGTCGCCATCCTTGAAGTCTATATTCACAATGAAAACATTTGTTAAAACCTAACACAAAACTGGGTTGACCAATCTAGTGCAGATGGTCTTCGAATACTAACATCCTGGATCAAAAAGACCGAACCTTCCATGTACCCATTGTGGTCGCTTTAAACTCAGTCAACATCTGGCGACTATTTATGTACATGGCAGAGTTGGAAGACTGCATTCAATTATACTCATAGCCTCAGTAAAGCGTTTGTCTATGATAATTTAATATTGACAACAAGTTTGGCAGGGATCGAAGACGCAGCAAAAATGTCACATATCACATATCGCTAAATTGGTCACACAATGAGGATTCAAAGGTATTTTTAAAGTCGTGAGTAAACAATCTTACCATATACCACCAGCGCGTTAGGTCAGGTTAGGTAGAAGTGGCTGACTGCTGTACGGAAGGACATCAGCCACACTTGTGCCAACATATGCTACCACGCGGATCTATTAGTACCTATTCCGCAAACCATTAAGTGCTTTTTATAAAGCGAAAAAGATGGCTGACTTTGAAGGTGCTTAGTTCAGCAAGGCTATCAAAAAAATATACTCCCAGAAATCTAAATTGGCGGGATCAGCAGTTGCTAAGCAATTGTACAATGGTTTCTTCCTCTTCCTCGTCTCTGCAGCTTCTGTTGAAATCGTTGTATGTGAGGCCAAATCTGGAGGCATGAGTTCATATGGCGCAATGCCCTGTTTTAACGCCAATGAGAGTTCTAAGCTTCGGCCTTGTTAAACTAATCAGTCTGAGCGATCGCTTAAGGTCGATCGTCAGTTGACCATCTACGATTCATTTGATAAAGTCGCCTGGCTAACGGAACAGATGATATCTGTGTGAGATATAACATTGTTTTTTTTTTCACCAGTGCGTTTCGACTTTAAAATTGTAAGTAGGATAGGACGATATTGCCGAGCACAAAGTTCTAGGTGGAGCTACTCTCTACTCACTCGAGCTTTTTGACAGTTGTGGAACTATTTTCTTTTATAAGGCGACTATTTGGGTTAGTAATTCATATTGTATAGTGATGATTATTTATTTGTTTAACACTCGCGTTCTATTTAGATTCCGAAAACTAAGGGCCGCGTTTTATCACAATATTCTCGTAGGCTTGATAAGACGCCGGCCGGCTTGAGAGGCATATAGGGTTAGGCCCACGTCCACCTCGGAGTGTAGCCCTAACGAAGAAGTATGTACATGCCTGTGTATCTTATTCAATACAGGACATATTACGTAGTAATACATTTGTAAATGAGTATGATGTACTTCGTTTTCCCATCCTCGTAAGTAAGATTATTTCAAATAATGAATGAAGTCAAACCAGGTTAGTACAATGGTGTGCATTTATTTTTCATTATCTTCTAGTTGGATAGCTGTATTATTTTTTAACAAGTCATCTTCATCATCCATGAATGAGTTACATTACAGAAGTGGTTCAAATGAGGTGAATACATCACTCAAATCGCTCTAGACAATGAACTGCTTCCATATAAATGTATAACAAAAGAAACATATTCTATTATCTTTGAAAGCAAATAAAAAAACACAATAATGCGATATCTCCGACCAAATCTACTCAAAGATATAATACACTTCCTTTGAATGTATTCCAGCAATCAACACTCAAATATTCGGAGTGACATCACATGGAAACAAAAAACAAAACAAAACTCTGAAAAACAAGCTGTGATTCACTGTAGCCAAATGTCAAACCAAAAGCAAACACAAAATGCACACACTGCATTTTTTCCATCCCCCATTGTAAACAAATAAACCCGAAAATGTACTCTTTTTTATCTTCACAATACTGGCATTAAAAATAAAACACAACTTATGAATAAAAAGTAAAAGCAGTTTTATTATAACAACAATAAGTTCTTACAGGTATCTAAGCCATCTGTCAAAAACATATGACAGCATACAAGCGAAGAAAAAAAAACAAAAACAGAACCACACCAAAATGAAAGGAAGAAACACAAACACCAGGAAGAAAATGCAATTGAAAACATTTAAATAAACACCCAATTAAAAGAATCTATTTACCCATGGATCCAGAGATGAAACGCAAACGCAACAAAATAGGAAACTCAAAAGAAACACTAATTTGCACACTTGACTAGCCATGGCCACTGCAAGTAAATTGCAACTTTTGTCGCAATGACAACACTAATTTATCGTTTCTCGTGATTTTCGGAACAGTTTATGCTTAGTTTTGTTCGGTCTCGGAATATCCTTATTAGGCAGCGGTGTTAATCATCAAATTTGTTTGTTATCTATCGCAGAGATTATTGCGTTTCAATCAGGTAGTTAAAATTAGACCCCGACTATCGGCAACGATTACTGCAAATTGTCAACTGAAGTGTGTGCGTTTGTTTGCTTCTTGCCAGCCGATTGAATAGGTTGATGCAGATTGTGGGTGTGTTCGTTTTGGAGAAATTGACGGTTGTATTTAAATTAAATTAATTTAATTTAAATTTGGAATTCTTATTCATTAACAATCATGTAAGAAGGACATTTAAGGAATGGTTTCGAACATTAACTTCTGTGAGAATCGTGAATGTCAGGAGGATTTGGTAACCCTCTTCAGTATGTTCGCTTGAGAAGACTAAAAAATTAACCCTTGCATGTTGAAATTTTAATTTTGAGGCCATCCGTTTGTGTACTTTGTTTTGCGCGGAATCCACATTTTTTTTGTGTTCATAAAGGGAAATTATAAGGGTAATGACCCTTATTTCATTATAAACAGTTTCGTCTGAACTCACTCCACTAATTTGTGTGCATGCCATTTTTACACATTTTCACTGAACCAACTCATTGCTGCCAGACGTCAAACGTCATTTGGACTGCGCTCATTGCCCTCAGTAAACTAAAACCAATTTAGGATAACAAGTCGAGGAGGGACCTGTTACGTCTCATGCAAAATATTTCACATTTCACAATCGCAATTATCTCCATCAAATGGCTGCCGCAACAGAACTGGATCCATCACTTAAGCAAGCCTTAAGTTTTCTACATTCAACAAATCCTCAATCTGCAGAAGATATACGCAACTGTCTCGACGAGATAATTAAACAACGCTATGGGAGCTCAAAAATGTTGTCCAATACAATCAGCAGGAAACACCTTGATGAAGAACCCCAGGCACCAGGCACAATAGCCATCCCAATAGAAATAGAAGATCTCACCCTAACGCAGTCACCAAAGACAATTTCAGATTCGCCAAACACGATTGCAGAATCAGATGATATGGGCGGTGCTCTGACTATTTCGGAAGAAGTCGAGAATCTAAAGGAGTTTGGCGATCTGAAATGTGTTGTCTGTGGGGAAATGATTGTAACTGCCACAAATCGACTAATAGAGTGTTCTAAGTGTGGTTCACTTTATCATCAAAACTGCCACAAGCCAATCATCACAGACGAGGAAGCTGATGAGCAGGAACTATCATGGACGTGTACAAATTGTCAAAGCAAAACGGTCTCAACCAAGGTTGTCGTTGAAGATTCTGCCTTACTCTTGAAAGCGAAATCTTCATCAGCCTCGTCATCGAGGTCATCTTCGTCGTCAACATCTTCTTCGCCGTACTACCGCCAAGAGCACTCTTCATCGTCGTCGAGTAAACACAACAAGACAAGTTCTTCGACAAAATCGAACTCATCAAAGGAGCCCACAACATCCGCATCGAAATCAGGCACCTCGTCGTCGTCATCATCAGTTATCACTCCAAGCATCAACGTCATCAGCGCCGATAAATCGTCTTATACAAGCAAAAAGTCCTCCCATTCTAGCGGAAGCAGTAGCAGTAAATCCAAGTCGAAGCACCACGAAAGCAGTAGTGGCGGGAGCAGTAAAAGAAAATCAAGCAAATAATTTTAATATTTTAATAAAAAGAAAATATTTACTTAAAAATGAAGCACTTTTTCATGTTGAATTCAGATGTGATGGTAACAAGCAAATTTTCGGAAGCTCATACTCTGAGTTTGCAAGCTCAGTGGAAATCTGGGTTATTTCAGGGAACTTCTGGTTAAATAGGAGTTGGTTTGAGTCCGGCCTGTCCATTATTTACTAAGAGTCACATCCATTGCTGCGTATATGATGAGTAGTCAGCAGTTCAAGAGTTGTTAAAAAATGCCATCATTGCTAACGTCATCCCATTAAATTAACAAATTTACATGACATGCACATTTTCCTTCCTTAACATTAATCATTATCAATTTCCCCCCAATTCCCCTCAACGATCATCACCATATCACACGAAAATAGCTTCATACTTTGAAGGACTTAAAGCTCGGAGAAAAGAACACCAATATAATGTATATTTAAATGTATTTTGTCTTGGCTTTGAAACATAAACAGTCCAATACAAAATGTTTACAAAAATTAACAATATTTAAATAAGCAAAATGTAGATAAAAAATAATAGAAACCACAAAAGTAACCAGAGATGCTTTGCGGCAGGAGTGCATATAGCAACAAGTCTAAAAACAGGTCTCGGGACCAGTCATTTTGAGTTCTTCGATGGGATTTTCTCTGGCGTAAACGAATCAGTGTTAATCCTTCGGAGTTTGACCCTTGTCTGTGGCGATGCTGTGTTGACTTTCGCCGATGGCGAATCTGTTTCCCGATCTGCTGCCCTTTTCTTTCGCTTCACATTTACCACAACATTAGCGTCCATGCTAACGTCTAGCTCAAAATTAAATTCGTAAGTTTTTCCGCTCTTCGGATTGGGCGTGAGATTGTCATTGATGATGGTTTTACCTGGTCTACGTGTGCTCCTCGGGGTTCCTGACATGTTTTTGCTTATTGTTACTACTGGACTGAAATTGATTTTTGCTGATACCGGCGTATTTTTGTTAGAGGACGCCGCGAGAGGAGACGCCTTATGATTCTTTTCGGATGAAATTCCTCTGAGTTTCCTGCCTCGAATTGGAATTGGACTGTCAGATGATGTTGGGCTGTTTCCTTTTGATGGACTATGAGAAGAAAGCGCTGGGGATTGTTTTGTTTTAGCAGATCTCCTTAATGGGCTGGGGCTGGGTACAGCTTTACGTTTAGCTACTGGGTTTGGCAACTTAATTGGAGTTTTTCTTTCGAATACTTCATCACTATCCGTTTCCTGATCAGCAGCGGCTTTCTTCGGTGGTTTTGCACTAAGCTTAGCTTTAGCATTTTCACTAGACTTCAGTTTGAATTCAAGATCTCCGGTATTCGGGACGTTTAACGCTTTTAACGCGGCTAAGAATATTTTTCGGCACTTCTCATAGTCAGGCGTGTCATTGTACTTCAAAGTGGCCACATATTTGACATACTCCAAGATCGGATCTAAAATAAATCAATGAATAAGCTTGCAAAACAAAAGACTGATGCGAACTCACTTGGTGCACCCTTCGGATACAGCTTCTTCAAACTACCACTTACATCGTCCATAAATGCTTCTTTTGACTTCTGCACCTTCAAGGGGACATTCAGGAGGTTCTCCTTTTCCCATGGCAACATAACACCCGACCAATCGATCAAATTGTATCCGAGAATTTCCATGTCTCCTCGCATAGTAGCAACACCCAAATGCGCATCTCTTGAGGTGTATTCAATAGTGCCGTTGTGCATTTTCTTAGGATCCGGTTTGAAATCCTTTTGCGTGTAGTGGCTCGCTAAGCCGAAGTCTACCAAATACGCCTGAGCCCCTCCGCCTTTTCCGTATCCTAAGAGAATGTTTGCACCTTTCAAATCCGCATGGACATACGTCCTTCCGTGAATGTACTCGTATACATCCAGCATTTGTATAGCCAATCGATAACTGGTGTGGTCTGGGATCTTCCTTCCATTTTCGAGGAAGAACTTCCATATATCTGAACCGTATCGAGGCATCACCACGAAACGATGTTTTTGGCTGTTGATATCGTGCGAACCGCTTCCAACAAGGTATGGCATTCCAAAGGACTTCAACCCCCGGCTCTTCTGAAACGATTTGATATCATCCAGTCGGGCATTACGCATGTAGAAATGCATTTCCACGAAAAGCGTTCCATTGGCATGGGGTTCCTAAGAAAGAGTACGTAACTTAAGGATAATCAACTCGTTGAGTTAAAAGGGAGTAGAAGGCTTACTATCTTTATGACGTACTCGTAGTCCGATAACTTTTTTGTCGGGCTTGACGCCTTGCAGGCTGAATATATCTGACCAAATCCGCCTTTACCTATTGTCGGCCCGATCTTCCATGATTGCTTGGTCATATCGGTGACGATTTCGCCCTCCTTGATGGGCTCCGGCATTACATGTTCATTTTTCTTCCTTGCAGCTGGTTTCTTCTTTAAAGCCGGCGGATTCGGGCCATTTTCTTTTGACTTTGCAACGCGCGGCATTGTAACTTCAGTCTAACTTTAATGCTATATGAATGCTGAAATATTTATGTAAATATCTTGTTGATTTGACGTTTTGTTTTTCTTTTTTTTTTGTTCTAACTTTTTGTTAAGGATTGTGGCTTTTGGATTTAAACGCGCCTTTTGTAATTCGTTAGCATTTGAAGTTTGTTTTTGTTTTATTCAGTTCACCAGAGCAGGACAAATATAACGAAATGTTGTTCGTTAAAATTTGAACACAACTCCACAGAATGATGCCAATCTACGGATAAAAACCGAGCCTACGTATGCCAATTTCACAGATCGAAGCTCTTCGAGTGCTGAAAACAAACCATCAATCCCTCAGCAAAATGAATCCACTTTCAAGGGTCACGAAAGGTTACTTGGTTGGAAAAGAGTCAAACTAATTGTATATATGTGCATTGATTTATCTTACGTTTGTCGTCTAACTTAAGAATTACTCCTAGATTTATATTTCCAATAAACTTACTTTACTGAAACGTAAAAAAGAAGTCATCCAAGTCACCCGAACAAATTTGATTGAATAGAAGGAAGAGTAAAAAAATCGAAACTTGGCAGCACTGAACATTCCATAATCAACGAAACATCATTTGGCGGCCAACAGCAGCAGCACACTCGTTCGATTACAATCGTGGCGTCTCTCTCGAAGTCATTTATTAAAAAAAAGTTGTACCGTGCAGAACGTCGATTGTTTTCTCTGGAGGAAATTCATTCCAATTTGAAGTGAACTATATTTTTTATCGTTCTTATAATTTCGATTTCGACTTGAACTTACAAAAATGGTAATTACGAATACTTGTTAAAATGATTTGCGTGAAAATCAATCTATAACTAGAGTAAACTTATTGCTTGTAATGTGAAAATTTATGAAATTATAACGAAAACTAATTTCCCCTTGTGAACTTAACCTAAACACATTTCTCTGCTATGCTCTGTTCTTTTTTTTCATTTTCTCTGTGCGCTCGCAACAATCCATTGCTGAACAAATGATGATGATGGTGATTTGGAATAAAATATCTGACATTAAAGGCAGGAGGAAAAGCTGGTAAAGATTCGGGAAAAGCCAAGGCGAAGGCAGTTTCACGATCTGCAAGAGCAGGACTTCAGGTAAATTTTTGTACTGATTATAACAAAAATTATATTATCCTCCATCGATTAGTTCATTAAGGCGACCACGGCGAGCTATTTTTGGCGCCTTTTTCATTTTCGCCCGATATGATAACACGCTGCCTTCATTCTCCCACTCCTTTCTTTAAAGAGTTTTTTATCATTTGTGTTTTACAGTTTCCCGTAGGCAGAATTCATAGACACCTAAAGAGCAGAACTACAAGCCATGGACGCGTTGGTGCCACCGCTGCTGTATACTCTGCTGCTATCCTAGAATATTTAACCGCTGAGGTAAGTTTATGCTACAAGTAGTATACATATCAAATAAAGTTTCTGTGTTTGGAAGCGTGAAGGTTTTGAATTTTCCGCCAAATGTTAGCTGCTTGGCGCGCAATGTTTTTTGGGCATTTTCCGGGCATTGCTTGCTTGCTTGTGTGTGTGCGTTAGTTTGCATTTATCTGAGTTTGCATGGGATGCGTTCGAGTGTGTGTTCTGCCCCGGACATATTATGTTGTTTGGGATGTTTTTTTTTTTTTTTCTTGTGGCGTCCCGCCGCCATTTTATATTAGAAAAGTGCATTAGAAATCGTTTGAAAATTATTCGTTGGTACATGGCGTTTCATTTTGTCGTGTAATGTGATAAAATTATGTATTCGTTAACCGTTGATTGGTATGAGTACATACCTGATAAGGATATATAGATATGGAGAGATTTTTTGAAATTAACTGTATATTCGATCATATTTCACACGGCGTGCTAATAATGCCGTAGTTTATGAATTGTGAGTGTTGAAACAGCGTAACGCAACACAAGCATGAATGAATTCAGTACATTATGGTTTATAGCATCAGATTTCGGTTTATGTACATTTTACTGTTACCGAAATACTAGCCCAAGCTTGCCAACAAATAGAGGACTTGTTGGTAAACAACACTTATTCGTGTTGTTTATCTTCTGTTGTAGGTTGATTAGTGTCACCAAAGGAATGGTGTGAAATTTAAATTAGAAAGTAACTCATTTCCTACGTTTTTCCCTTTACCTTGCGGCGATGTCATTTTACACAAGCAATATATTGAATAACATTTTCAAGGAGTACCGGAAAGGAAACAGGTCAATCAATTTTTTCTGTTTGTATTAAAGCACAGATGTATGCCAGGAATAAAGTTGAAACCAACGTCGAAATTATCAATAATCACTGATGATACCTCACGCTGTCCACTTTGTATAGATATTGATGTAAACTTGTCGATATAACAATTCAGCCAGAGGTGAGGGACTCGTGTTCTACCCCAGCAATATGTTTTGTTTTTTTTATCCTTCTCTACAAGCGCAGCGCTCATTTTTTTTGGAATGTATCTTCCAGTTATAGGTATTTTCTTTCATTGGTTCATTGTTAATAGTACCTCAACCCAGTTAACGACCTTTAACTATGTCTGAATGATACAAATTTTGTCTTGACTTACGAATGGAGTAAGCGAAATCATTTACAACCCTCAGACTATATCAGGACATTGGCCTTGTTTTTGACTTTTCACTCACTCGCATCTCAAAAACAGTCTGACTAAAACTTGCTTCACGTGCATAAAGTACTGTTCAAATACTTTCGAGTGAATTTCACAATTAGTCTAGCCGGTTGCATAGCTGGCATAAATGTGTTCATTTTTCAAACGGCTATTGGGCTTCTAATTTCGTGCTTGTAGTCAGAATCAATGAATATAAATTCGTAGTTAATGTGATGAAATCAACAGGTTTAAACACAATCATGTCCACACGCATTTCGATTCGAAAGTGGAAGCACAAAGTAGAGATACGTATTGCATTTCTAAAACATTGACGTAAGAATTATGGTGCAGCTTCCTTGACTGACATGGCAGGTCATGCTGTAGCTTGCATGTATTTTATTTATATTGTTACATTACATTTCCATTCTCAAGATAACAGCTTTTAAACCCCATCATCTTGCTTTTTTTTAAAATCTCTTACAGGTTCTTGAATTGGCTGGTAACGCATCAAAGGATCTTAAAGTAAAACGTATCACCCCACGTCATTTACAATTGGCTATTCGCGGAGACGAAGAATTGGACAGTCTAATCAAAGCCACCATTGCTGGAGGTGGTGTCATTCCACACATTCACAAATCGTTGATTGGAAAAAAGGGAGGTCTTGAATAATCAGTCTGAACAAGTTGATTATTCTATTTTAAAATCGTATACCTATATTTTTCTACCAATATTTTTTTTTTTTTGATGAAATGTGATTGACAATATCTATATAACAATCGCAGATGTGTCTTTTGAAAATGTAGCTACTTTAAATGTTTGTGCAATATCCGAAATATATGTTATTTTTGTTTTTCTTAGAAAACCTTTACAGCAATTCCTTATGGGGAAAAGTTTCTGCCAATAAAAGAAATTCTTCCAAAAATAGATTTACTGCTTATTTTCCTTTTTTAAACAAAAGAGCAGTTTATGTCGTAGTTTAGAAAAAAAACCGATAATCAATTTTGTATGCAGTTTAAATTTTCAACAATTTCCTTTTTTTTCGATCTTACAGGAAGACAATGTTCAAGATTCTCAGAGGAAAAATACTGTCATTCTGTCCCAAGGGTATTAAAGCTAATTTCCGTATTGTTATGATAAAACTAACGTACTTTTAATAATTAAATAATATTTTACATAAATATTTTTTATTTCTAATGAAAAAAAAAAACGACCACAATCACTTCTTTTTTAAAAACGATTGAATAAATAAATAAATTTAAATGTAATTTTTTTGTTTGGAAAATACTGGCTGTTTTCTTTCTGCTGAAGAACAAGTGTGAAGTTGTTGCGACTTTCGTGGGTAAATGACGAGAGCCTAAATGTCTGATTACTTAATTATCTGATAACGGTGCTAGTTGCTTATCGGTGGGTGCGTTCGTCTTGTATGTTGCCTGGATTGAACGAATTCAACGTTATCATGTGTCAACGAATACAATTCAGTTTCGTTTTCGGTCTGAAAAGCATAATTTCAGAGGGCACCGTTCATTGCGAATGTCGTTACTCCTTGCCATGGCACGACATCCATTAAAGTAACATAAGGCGGTCGTACTATCTGGAACTAAACTTATCCCTAAGTTCCTTTCTTGGCAAAGCAAGGAAGTTCAGAACGAATTCGGCATTGGAGCAAGTAGCAGTGGATGACAAACTAGATAGAAAGTGGTTGAGATATGAAGATGAGGTGTGCTTGTAAGAATTCTTGTAGCATAAGCTGCTGTGGCTGGCGCTACTGGCCAGAGGGCCATATCTTCTACAGCACACGTGCTGTGTGTATGACCTACAGTTTTATGCCGACTCTGAATGGCCAAGTTTGAATAGCTTCTTCTGGACAGTTGTTACTCTGAGCAGTGACTCAAAAGAGGTGGTGCCGAAGATTATTTTGGTCGTATATACCCTGGATATAATCGGATCCAGGTAGCGCGGTTCAGTCGCGTAAGTGTCGATGCATAGACCCATAAGGACAAGGCCAAACAGCAGGAGCTTTATCAGTAAAATAAGCTAGGCCAAATGTAAAAAAATTATTTGAAATAGCAGAAACCTCTTGTGCAGCTTGATTGTAAATCAGCATAAAATACATACAGCATAAGTAGCGAAATAAGCACCCATCCGTCTCCAAGCCTCAGCGTAAAAACAGTGAGTTATGAGCACCGGGATTAGTTCTTGAAAACAAGGAAACGAAGTAATGAGAGTAATTAAGGAAGGTACAAAGCAGGAGAAACATCTACTACATTGCCCCAAATCAAGTTGGAAGTAGCATTAATGCACTTAGGCCAAAATAGGCCCATTGTACCGCCACGTGGGTGTTCAAATTTAGAGAGTTCCCGTGATTTATGACAGCCATACAGATTTTAAAAGTGCGTTGACCGGTGTTTTGCTTGTATCGCTTAGACTGTCGTAGAAGTAGGAGCCTGTAGTGGCTTTTCTAGCTGAGGCAAGAGTAGGACAGTTGCGCAGGAGGTGTTGAATGCTTTCCTCTTCTTCGTCTAGGCAGCTTCACCACTGCGGTGCTAATGTTGGATCTTTGTAGAGAGATCAGGCCACTTGATCTTTTTGGACCGAGAATAGGACAAATTTGCCTTGGCCTTGCCTTTCCACCTCTCAACCGTCTTCTTCTTCTTTATTTGGTGCTACAGTCCGGGGTGGACCTGGGCTTCAACTAACAAGCCTCTCCAGCTAGCACGGTCTCTGGCTAGCTGCCTCCAGTGTCGCACACCAAGTTGGTTTAGGTCTTTCTCCACCTGGGTGCGCCACCTTAAACGCGGGCGTCCGATGTGTGTCGATGTTGTGTGTCCTTCAGCACACAGCATATACTGCGTTTTTCCCTCATTCACAGCTAGACCCATTTAAGCCGCCTCCGCCTCATTGACAGTTTGCTGTGTTCTGCCAATCAGGTCAATGTCTTCCGCGTATGCTAACAGTTGTATGGACAGTTGACTGGAAGATCGTGCCTCTAGTGTTGGCGTGTGAGTCTCAACCATCTGGCATTGGTTTTATTTGCGTAGGAGTGCCTATTTTATGAGAGAGTCCATCAATTGGCAGTCTGGTAGCGTGTTTAGCGACCCGAAATGTCCCTATGGCCTGGCATTCAGCACAGGCGAATGTTAAACTGTTCGGATATCTAGTTAAGAAATGCGCGGCAGTCGATTACTAGTTTAGAGTTTATAGATGTATGGCTATCTGTAATGATATAGATATCTCTGGCGAATATCACATGCCACCTTAGCCAGGACAGGGCTTCGCTATTCGCCAATATTTCTGCTTGGACGACGCTACAGTGATTTGATACACGAACAGATTTGTTCAGATTAAGACAATCCGAAAAAACGCCACGTCTTACTACAACATTCGTCTTGGGTCCATCTGTGTAAAAAAGTATTGCTTCACCAAAGGGTATGGTGGCGGCGTACCATAGGTCTCAGGATAGAAAAAAAATGGTCTTATTGGGGCTCGGCTGTAACTCGTAACAATACTGCTATGCCTGTCGAAGTCTCTATTTGAAATTAACGGTATTAGAATCGTATATACATGATTTATCTGCCGCCGTATTCTACGCACTGGTTTACTAATCCCGCGAAGACAAACGAAGCCCACTCGCAATTCCGGAGATATTTTCAATATCTGCTGGTAAATGTAATGATCGTTTCCAGTCTAAGAATGATATGCTCAATAACAAACGGAAAAATGCTGTGGATGAGTGGTTGAGTTTTAAAATCGTGGACTGAAATTATTTTTTATTTTTATTTGCAAAAGCAAATACCGAAGCGGCCTTCTACCTAAGCCATCACACCATTGAACGGGCTTCCTAACTATTTACCAATCCGGGTAATTCCCTATGTGCTAAATGAAGACAAAAGAGAAACGACCGAACGCAATCGGGATTCTGAATTAAGCGACAGTCTTGTTAAATAACCACAAATGGAATCACGGCGAATTCCAATTATGCGCAATCATGACGACTACCAAAGTTGTTAGTCAGTTATATTCATAACTACTTTCCCACAATAACAAAAATCCTTTACGTTTTAATAAAAAGTAAATAAATTCTAATGTTCGCTTAGGATCAAGGTCCCACACTTGATCCCAGGCGAACATTAGGATTGATTTACCTTCGAGAGCATCAATTTAGTCGCTGACAAAGCGGTGAAGACTGCAGCGGGAGGACTTACCATTAATACTTGCCCTCCCTCAAAATCTGACTAACCATTAATACTTGCCCTCCCTCAAAATTTTGGACTCATCATAAACACACACTGGGAAATCAAAAGAAGACAAGAATGGTGTACACACATTACGCAATCCATCCTTAAGAAAACTGTACTTTGACTAAAGTCGGATGAATTCATGCTTTTGGCGAATTCACCTCGGTCATATGCAACTTACGGTCAATACCAATCTGTATGGTTAGGTGTTAAACAACATTCAGCGCAATTGTGTTTATGAAGACCATCCTGATGTTTTCATTAAATAAACTTAAACTGCTATCCGAAGAAGACGAAAAATGGAAACTGTATCACCAGCACTTCACGAGAGTCAATCCAGCGAGGTCGTCACCTACATATCCTACAACGGCAAACAAGTCAGTCATCACAAACTTCGTTCGGCTCCGTTTAATTCATACGAAACTAAAACATGAACACCTCTTGCAAAAACAACCTCCACCACCACCAAACAACCTCCTCCACCACTGTAACAACGTCATAAATATATATCATCTTTTGGAAACAAAGGAAGTAGCATCGACATACACCAACTACTAACCAACCGATCCCTCAAAAACATCAACACTATCAACAATTTAATTAACCTATTTATATATACGCTATAATAAATTTTGCTTATTGTCTATAAGCGAGCCGAAAGCCCTTGCAGCCTTTGCTCCTAGTTAGCTCAGGGCTTACTGGTTAGCTGAGCTCATGCTTTTACAGATTCTATGTTCAAATCTGGCTGGAGCTATTATTTTTTTCTTTTTATAGGGAAAACAACATTTTTTTGTTTTGTTTTGTATGAAAAAACATTTCATATTCTTTTTACCAAGTATTCTATTTGCAATGAATATAAAGAAATTTGTCCTAGAAGCAAAATATACATTATAGAAGCGACCCATGACATTATTCCTGTCGTATGACAGGCTTTTCTACTTGTTATATTATATTCGTGAAGTAGCAGTTATTGAACACTATACTGGAAGCACCACGGCATGTTACTGGTATACTAATTAAAATCGCTCTTACTTCTCTTTGTCAGCAGACACACAAGAATATGATACTCTGAGTAGTGGTATCTAGAGCTACACCGCCTAGGTTTCAGATTTTATCAATTCAATTCAATTCAAATGTATTTGAACAAAAAATATACAATTGGTCTTACATGCTAAAGGCTTAACCTAGCAGAAAACGTGTTGGCTCGTGCTTTTCAAAACCCCAATAGCCACGTTTGGATTGTTTCCGATGTCGAGCAGTTGGCTCTGAAACAGTGTCACCAAGTATTGCTGTAGGAAGATGCCGCGGTCCAAAGTCTCATGTTGCTGGGGTACTTCTGACGGCCTCTGTTATTGGTGATACCGGTTATTGGCCGCAGGCTCAGATGGTTTACCATAGGACCGATGGGGATGCCCTGGTAGGGAGCATGTATCAGACCACATTAGGGAAGTCGAAAGCATACCCGACGACTTCAACATCAGCTCCATATGCCCGATCCACAAAAAAGGCTCCTACCTCTTGCAACAACTATAGAGGTTTATTATATATATTTTACTGAGATTCGCACGGCACTAATCGACACTTACCAGCGCAGCTTCTGGCCCGGCAAATCGACTATAGACCAAATCCTCACACTAATTGATGCCCTGGAGAAGACCAGCGTGTCTTAAATCGATACATCCCATCTTATCATCGATTTTAAAGTTATATACGACAGCATTGATCGCAAAAAACGATTTGAAGCGATGGTCAAATTCGGAATCCCGTAAAAAATTTATCCGGCTGTACCGCACCACGCTAACACATACGCGATACGGCTCAAGTACACTCGAGTCATTTGAAACCTGCGCCGGATTTCGGCAAGGAGATGTGCTGTCGCCTGATTTCTTCAATTTGGTACTGAAAAATATAGTGCGGGTTGCAGGTGTTAACAAGGAAGGCACTATCTTCTCACACTCAATCCAACTGTTGTATTACGCTGATGGCATTGATAACTAGTGGAAGCTGTCAAGGCGATTGAAGAACAGGCAAGGCAAGCTGGTGCTAAAGATAATGAAATATATAGAAAATACGAAATATATTCTGTCAAGCAAGAATCGCTCAGTCACACAGCACCTGAGACAATACATTACTAGAGCTATACTTTGAGGTAGTGAAGGAGTTTTCTACCTAGCGGCAAGCGTGAACTCACAATCGACATCAATCGCCCTTCGCAACCGATGCTGCTACTTCTGTTTGTCGAAAGTACTGGGCTCAGAACTTCCGACTCGAAGGACCAAAATCATGCTCTACAAAACTCTTATTTTATTAGTCCTGATATATGGAGCAGAAAGCTGGACGTGAGCAAAACAACAGAGCTAGAGCGGATATAGGGTTTTGTCTAACACAAGCGCGAACTCTATGAGCTGAAGGCGAAATCCGCCGATCATCATTGGTTCGGCAACCTCGAGTGCATGGACAACAATCCTCCAGCTTCGAATCTGAACCTACTGGGACAACCGAATCACAGTCATCTTGGTTCCAAGGCAGCTTGGTCTTGACGAATGGAAGCAGCGTGGCCAAGACCGTCACAGATGGAAGGCAGCTATTGCTCAGGCTCTGACCATGGGTGGCGACCGGTCTGCTAAGTACGTAAATAAATCAAGAGCATTTTCTGATGAAGGAAACCCATGCCACGTTGCTCATATTGTTCGTATTACAAGAGAAGTGTAACGTATTTGTTCTTAATGTGTATATGTATGTATGTATTTATTTATTTATTTATTTGAAAGCATAATTTATAATTTAAATTACAAATTAGCTACGAAAAGCCAGAGCGAAATAGCCTTAGGCTTATGTAAGTATTAATAAATGAATCGCCCAAATGTATGTAGCTCCATAACTTCCGAACGGCTGCACTAAATTGGATAATGCTTTTTGTTTTGTGTTCGCTATTGTCAGGACAAGGTTTGTTAGAAGACAATTTTAAAAATAAATCCCATACCATTTATGTTTCATCTAAACGATAACAAGCAACTTTTTAAAATGTCGCCGATTATTTCGTCATGTTTATGTATGTATTTCAAAATTGACACAGAACGTGATACTGTCAAAAGTAAGTATTAATAAAAGAGTATGTACTTTGATGTGTATTTAAAGGTTTGTTGTTGTCTTATTCATGCAAGTCACACTGGAAATTGTAACCGTGTAAAGTTGAATGGAATGTAGTTCAGAATTATAGGGATGCGTGAAACCAAATCACTTTTGTCTTTGTACTTCCCTTTCAAAATTGTGACTTCGATTATGCTTTTCACTAATTTCTTCAAAGCAATCATAATGATTACCGATCCCGTCCTTTGAATTGCAGATTATGAAGCGGTAATCCAGACAATTCTAGTGAATTTAAAAATTATGTTGGGTAGTAAGTCATCTTGTTTTGTAACAAAATCAACTGAGTTTTATGTCATCAATTTGCTACTTATCTGATTTTGGATCTGAAAATTCATTTCCCTGACATAAACGTTTGTTGCACTCTTTGTAACACGTTCGCTTAACCAATTATGTTATTATTATTATTGTATTTTGAATTATTTTTGTGATTTTGAGCAATGTTTGGAAACACCATCTCGATGTGTTTCCTGTAAAGTGACAAAAATTGACTGGGAATGTAATTAATCCAGATAATGCGTCAACCAAAATGTTTCTTCTTCAGATCTGTCGTTCTGAAATTCAATTCGAATGTGCATACAATGGACTCTCCTCCCTAAGTCGAAACTCTCTCTAACTGGAACTTTTTCGCCATATTTTACATACATTTCCCCCTATTTCCCATACAAAAGCCTCTCTCTAAGTCAAACTCTCTCTTTTACTCGAAAAGATTATGGTATCCCGTGACAATTCGACTTAGGGGGAGTCCACTGTATTTAATTTAAATGGTTTGACGTACATATTTTCATAAAATGGATGACTTTTTGCATTTAAATTCGTCGGCTGTTCGTCGCTGGCGTTGACCGTGAAATCACTGTCAATGTCTGGCGATAATGTAGCTGCAATAGCTGATGAGACAACAGCAAGTGGAATTCCCTATTGCCATTATCAATTATATTAAAAATGCGTTTTTCCAGTTCGAATAGTAGCATCTGAGAAATGTTTTTCCGCCCTTTCCATCTTTCACTACTTTCATATAGTATTTTGTGCATTGCAATATATGCAATTATTAATAATAAGAATTTCGAAAATATTTACAAAAAAAATATGGTGGTACGAAGTTCACCCGGACATTTAGTGATGTATATTTATAAAATCTCTATTCCCTAGAAGTATTGGAATCTAACAAATCGAATGCTTTATTTTCATGTATAATATGAAACCTCTTATGTTTCTTTCGCCCTACAATGGGTTACTTCATTGCACACAAATGTGTGCTTACGCTGTTCGTCTTCTAGCATCTGTACATCCAATGAGAGACCACTTCAACGATATATGTGAATCGTTCGACCTCGTTTGAGACCTTGTATCAGACAGGGCTTTTTGGGAACACCCCCATTGTGCGAAAACATGAACAGGAGATGGAAGTGGTCTTTTCTCTGACACAACTCGATTTAGTCTTTCCAAAATACTCCCAGAACAGTGTATAAGCTTGCAGGCGATGGCTATTGGCGAAACTCTGTTTTAACTTAAATGAAATGTAAGACAACTGCATAGCGGAAGTGCCTGGTGCCGGGTGAACTTCACGTATGGCCATCAGAACTAATCCGAGCTAAATGAGTGCTCTGTACAAGCCCTACGTTTAGCGCCCCATTCTTCAGTTTTGGCTCAATCAAATTAGGAAACAAATTTTCTGTCATCATAGTCGAAAGACTTCGGTAAGGCTTTTTCGGTTCGTCCTGAACCCCATTGTCGCCCAGTGCATGTGCCTATCCAGCACCTATTGTGGATCCAGCCCTGATGGCCATCTGTAAACTTTAAACACAAGTTGGCTCGCAAGCATTTAATGTCAAACCTCTGAATTGATCTAGCCCAAACTAGACACGGAGGGCACTATGGGTATATTTGATTCGTATAACTAGAGGACACTGTCTCTTCAGGCCACGCCAAACGTCAAACGTCTTCTTTAGAACCTGCCTGACGAAGAAGGGATATCTATTTCTAAACTCTGCTACTGCGCAGCTTTAATTTCGCGCAGATACAATTTCTTGATCGCCCCAAGTGGGTTACCTATCTGTGTTCAGCTTCATTCTCATCTCCGAATTGTTCCTCACCAGTGATTAATGGATCACACACATCATGTGACCTGAGCGGTATTATTAAGATCCAGTTAGCTCTGTCTACATTAACCTCGTCGCTTTTACGGTAAAAGCGAAAAAAGAATGCAAACACTTTCAAAGTTAATTCAAAGTTACTTATACTTACTGTATTGCTGAATTGAACAAAAACAAAAACTGTTGTTGTTTATATTTAATATTAGTTATTAATTTTACAATAACAAGATAATAAACTTAGCTTTAAAAAGAAATGGCGATCATTCCGCTTTGGTTTATAATTTTAACTTTAAGATATGTTTTCGTTTCGTGTTATGGTCTTTGTAAATTTATAACTTAAGCACAAAAATGTTGTGATCCTTTTTTGTTAACCCAGTAAATGGGGTACATTCTTTTGAATGCGGTCGCACCTCTCGTTCAACTCGTCCTGGAAATAGGAATACAAAAACAATCATAAAGGTTATGGCAACTTTTGGCGTGGTTGAAAATGTCTCACCTCTTCCAACTCCAAGCAGGTGCCCCACTCAATCAGTGTGACTCTGTGATCATTGTTTTGATCACAAGACTCCAGGAATGGTGCGATGCAGTGCTCTAGACTGACGAGTGGCGCCCGAATGGGGAACAGCTCGTGCCGAGATACCGAACGATCGGTGTCACCGTCAAGATCGCACCATTTCCAGACAGCAGCGTTGGCCCAGCGGCGAGTCATGTTAGTTTCGGCTTCCATTTGCATTTGCATGTAATGTTCGGTCAATTCGTCGCGTTCAGCCAAATCACGCATGACGTTGAAGAGCCAGTCGCGCATACGCCGTGGGAAGTCCTTCTTTTCCTCGTCGGAGCAGGTCTTTAAATATAATTTGTTTTATATTATAACATATAACGAATGTGTTCTAATTTTGAACGTACGATTAGTTCCTGGCAAACTCCATAGTAGTCAATGTGCAAATGGCTATTGCCTGGGTCCTTGCAGCGTGGATCCTTGGTGTCACAGAAGCATCTCTGCTGGTAAACGGAGCAATCCGACGGCCAGGTCACGTTCTT
This sequence comes from Eristalis intricaria, assembly GCA_964034865.1. Classification (NCBI taxonomy): domain Eukaryota; kingdom Metazoa; phylum Arthropoda; class Insecta; order Diptera; family Syrphidae; genus Eristalis; species Eristalis intricaria. The sequence goes on from OZ035873.1 coordinate 139,450,592, forward strand.
GTTGGTGCACACATGACGACGGACATCAATCTCTTCTGGGCACTCAGGAATGCAAATACATTCAGCTTCCTCGCCGTTGCTACTGCACACGCGTCCAGCACCGCAGTGCATCTTTTCACATGGATCGACTAGAAGGGAACGGATGGTCACGGCACAAATCGAATGGGAACTCGCGTCTACTCACTCTCGAGAACAGGGCTCAGTACACTGTTCCGCTCTCCGGCGAACTTCGAGGCCAATTCATTTTCACGTTCAAGATCCTTCGCCTGCAATCAAAGTAATTCAGGATTGCAACGTCCCTATGGTGTATGCACACGAGAATCTTACCAATGTCTTCTCTTCCAATTCTCTGAGCAGTCGCTCTTCGCTGTCATCTAAGTCACCCAGATCATCCAAGTCGATATCCCCCAAATCGGGCAAATCGTTTGCGAGAACCTGAAAATGGTTACGTATTCCAGTTGAACACAAACAAAGGATTGCAAGTTATTAGACAGACCTGTGAGTTGAGGGCGAAAAGGCCCAGAAGTAGCAGCAAGCTCCACTTCATGATGGTGCCTGAAATTGAAATAAAATGCATATGAAAATATTTCTAAGCTGTGCCCAAGTAGGCTGAGGTCTTCCTAAAGCGGAAGATGAGTTGCGATAAGAAATGTCGCAAATGTGTGACCTCGCCTTATCGTTGCTAAGCTCTTGAAGGACAATACGAATTAATCTCTTCTTTTTTATTCTGATTTGGAGTGTGTGCGTGAGTGTATGGGTGTGTTATAGAGGTCATGCTTAAATTTTCGTTGGTAATTGCTATCAATTGGATTGTATCAGTTATATGTCGACACACAACGACTTCTTTGTTGGAAGGTTTTTAGACTTGTTTGTGCGTATTTAATTGCGGAATGGTGATTTAATCAAAAACTATGAAATATTATAAGCACATTCATCGTTTGAAAACTGTTGTTCTTGAACCTTTGTTCGCTGGTACGAGTAGTTACAGAATTAAACAACGTTTACAAACTACATGTGGTCCCATTACGAGCATTAAACTCTCGTATTCCAGTTATTTGAATGTATGTACCACCAACAAAGTAGCTTTTTCAAATATGAGGGTGTCGTCATAGAAGGTTATTGTTCTGTAATGGAACTCTGAACATGGTACTGCTCAGATGGTCAAGTCGATTTTTGTTTTTCAATTTGCTTTTGTCTTACATTTATTTTTAGAAATACTACATACATGAGAATAATAAATAATCCATCCAATATAGGCGTTGATGAGAATTCCACCCTTCCGACCTCAGTGAAGTTACTACAGCAATCGCCGAAGTAAAGTCTAACAAAGCTGCTTGTGCCGACGGACTGCCTGGGGAACTGTCCAAAATAGGTACATACACCAACTCAACTGTAAAATCTGGTCGGATGAGAGTACGCCCGATGGATGAAAAATCTGCCTCGTTTGCCCGATTTTAAAGAAACTAAAGTGTTCCGATTACAGAGGAATAAGTCTCCTGAATATATCGTGTGGGTCGCAGTGGCGTATTGGGTTAGAGCGTCGACTCCTACGCAGAGGGTGCCAGGTTCGATACCCGAATTTACCACCTTTGATATTTCACGGCTCCACCTCTTTCGAGTCACTGACAATGCTCAAAGAGTATTCCTGTCTTGCTGTAGAAGCTAGGCCCAGGTCCAGCTTGGACAGTCGCGCCAATCCATATATAATACAACCTATAGGATCTTTTCTGCCGCCTTGTGTAAGCTCTTGAAACATACGTCGACAGCCTGATTGGTCAATATCAGTGCAAGTGAAGAGTGAAATCCACTGCTGACCAAATACAGTAGTGTCCGCTTATAAAGAGCTCGAAGAGACTGACCTAATTAGTTCGTTATAACCGAAGTTCGTTTATCTATACGAATATTCAAAGCTGTAGAGTTTGTTTGTTTGTTTATGTCTCTTTTTCTCAGGATTAACCAGCCCGATTTGAAAAATTCTTTTTTGCGTTAGATAGGTCGTTTGATAAAGAATTTTAAAGAATTTATTGTGTACTTACCCCACAGGCATTTCCTGTTTTGTTTATCAAGCATTGCAGCTATGCGATCAAAACGTTTAAGAACAACGGCGTTCAGACACAGCAATTTGTCGTGAGAATTTGCTTGACAACCGTGATTAATGGGCCAAATCCTCAATGTGAACGCCCATTACAACAAAATGGAAGACTTGTTCTGCGGTAGAAACAACATTTTGACTTTTCCGCTTGATTGAAGCCAAGCAAATTGTCACGACAAATTGGTGTGTCTGAACGCCACTAATGCGACACAAACTGAAGAGAAAGAGTGTTAGCGCTAGAGAACAAGAGCAAGAGTGCAAAGATCGAGATCGTGATAACGGCACATACATACAAAAAAACAAACAAAAAAATGTATTTCAGTACTTATTCATTTCTGTGTACTTTTTAACTCAACTAATTTGTGCTGCCATTGGAATTTATCGTTTGTAAATGTAACTTTATGAGATACCGAAAAATTGTGTTCAGGGACATTTTGTGCAGTTCTCGGGGAAGTGTAAGTGAGTAAATGTAGATCGAGACAGTAACGGTTCGTTATAACCGGACAATTTCTTCATTTGACGAGCAAAAAGGGTTTGTTATATGCGTATAAGTTCGCTCTAAGCGGGTTCGCTATATGGGGAATTATAATCCCATGTTCTTATGGGACATTGATGGGGACTGGTGAAGTAGTTAGTTATAACCAAAAGTTCGCTTTAAATGTGTTCCCTTTAAGTGATAACTACAGTATTCACATTACAGCAGATCATGGAAAAGAACCTGGAGTTTCAAGTCGAGACCCACCACTTTAAGACCGCGTATTTATAGAAAAGAGCTTAACAGCGCATTGTCCTGTTTTGGCATCTCTGCAAAAGTCAACCGTCCTTTCAGAATGACGATGGAGAATGTACGTTGCTCCTCCAATGTCAGTAGAGATTTTACCGAGAACTTTGATGCCAAAAAAGGATTTAGACAAGACGATGCTAAGTCATGATATTTCTTGAACATCATTTTCGGGGAGGTCGTGCGTAATTCAAATATCAACACCAGACGAACGATCTTCCACAAGTCTGTGCAATTGCTTGCATATGCGGATGACATTGACATAATCGGAAGAACACATGTCAGTGGGGCGTTTGTGAGCATCGATAAGAAAGCGGTTCAGATGGGTCTTGCGGTCAATCAGGGTAAGACAAAGTATATGCTGTCTACGAAAAAGGTCCATCGACACCGACGTCTTGGACAAATAACTTCGAATTAGTGAAACTCTTTCTCTACCTATGCTTCGAAGATAACGCAATGTCTTCGCAATGCCACCACATAGAAGATAAAACGAAGGATCACTCTTGCCAATCGCTTACTTTTTTTTGGCTTGGAAGACAATTGAGGAATAAAGCCCTCTCTTGAAGAACCAAGACATCCCTAAATAAGTCATTCCCAGTCCTACTGGCTGTGTCCCAGGTCCACCCCTGATTGAAACTCCAACCAAAGTAGAAGAAGTAGCATGGGTTACAAGGGCGATCTTTCTTCGGATCTCCAATAGGTAAGTAGGAAGGAGGAGCTGCTAGTGAAGTCACCAGCACACTTAGACCATATTGGTCCATTGCCATACCCACTACTACAACTGATTGACCACTCCGACGGCAAATGGTGACTGGACCAGATTTAAAATCCAGATAAAAGCGCTTTAACTTTGTTCTCACTGGGATTCAAACCGGGACCCCACTCACCATGGGCAGGCACTTAACAAACTGCGCCATCCAGTCGTATCGAATCTCCAATATGATGGCGTTTGTGGAGTTCACGTTTGGCCCGAGGTAGAAAAACCCCTTCATTACCTCAAAATTGTCGATGTCGATCGTATTGTTTTGTCTCATGTGGTGTGTGGCGGAATGATTCCTGCTCCTAAAGAGCTGTTCATTCGGTCTAATAAGTACACCGACTTATAGTATACAAATTATTAATCTTGCATCTTGGTTTGTTTGTGCAAATGCAAACGAAAGTAGATAACTAAGTAAATTCAAATTATTACGCTGAACAAATGATTTAAATCTTTCGGGATTTCTTAGTGAAGAGCACCCTGAGAGCTGAGAATCCGAACCATCATTGCATGTGAATCTAGGTTTTAAAGCGTGTGTAGCTGTGGAACATGACAACATCATATGCTGGCATTTTTATTCTCATTTAAATGTCGAAAATCAGAAACCCACACGAAATCGAAAACCCACACATGGCCTGCCCAAGAAAACATGCTGTCGACATGCAGAACATAATTCGACTCCAGAAAAGATGAAACTGCACATGAAAGACTTATTTTCCTGGAAAAATAAAATCAATACATCTGTTTGTATCTACGTTACGTGTCTATATGCCCATGAAAACATGAGCACTCGAACAGATTTTCAATTCATCTGTCTATGTACATCAACAAGTAAGTTATGTACCATCCACGAGTCTTCGGAAGACTGAATCAATGAACCAGATTTTGTTTATATTCCGTGTCTATTTTTAACCAAACGAAAAATAATGAGTGTGATACTGTGTACATGCCCATACATTTGTGTGTACGTTTGTTTCAAAACATTAGCATGTTTTGCTGGATCATTTACGCTCCATTGCATTAAAATACAGAAATTGTAGTGTATCTGCTGCGTTGAACATTACGCAGGGGAAACCATCGGCCGGGAATGCATTCGTGCAGGGGTGTACAGATTATAGGTGCATATGTATCCATAGAAGTTGATGGGCAACAAAGAAGGGCGCAATATTGTACCTGCGTTCAATAAATGATACATAAAATAAATTGCATTACCTACTAATCTTGGTATGCTCAAGCTAGACACATTTCACATTCTGCTTAATTACATCCACGTGCTGTTGATAACTGAAATGGGAGAGTGCTATTGATTGGGGCTGATGAAAAATAGGGAAACATCACTCATTTGGTCGTAGATTTCCCATGCTCACAAGTAGTGCTAATTTTTCGCTCACATCGGCATATATAGAATGCAGTGACAGGGATTACATCTATAGTTTCTTAAAAAGAACATAGCTGCGTCTATTGGTGCAAAAAGAATTCACCATTATTATACATCGCGGCAAAGGCGCACGACTTTCTATCAATGAGCTCATTGATTACAGGCTTGCACATACAGTGGACTCTCCTTAAGTTGAAACTCTCTCTTAACTCCAACTTTCTTCTCCATAAGTCAAAATCTGTCCAACTCGAAAAAATTATGGAAACGGAAATCTGTATTTTGCTCTGTTGATGGGACATGTGGCTCAGGGCTCAGTCAACCAGCTCATCAGACACTCCTCCAGTATTTTTGATGTAGGTACGAACTTTTATCTAATCATTTCCTTGCCATTCCTATTGTATAAAGGCGGTCTTCGGCAGAGCCACGAAGCTAACGTAGATCACCAACATTTGAAGAAGAAGGCATGTAATCAGAGGAGATACTCGAGTCCTCCCAAAGCACAAGGACTGAGCTGCATGTCCGCACTCCGCAGCTATAAGAGCAAACAGTGGAATATCACTCGTAGAAAGATCACAAAAGAAAGTGTTTCTAAGGACCAGTAACTCAATTTGGAAGAAACAAGCATTCAATGCCACTACAGCACCCTCTGCCCCGTCGACTGGGAGTCCAGACATATATTTACTAAAATATTTAACCCTTCAACACAAGAATGACTACATGGTTCTTTACAGTAAGGACACTGCAAAAGTAAGTTAAGCTTTTGTAATCAATGAATACTGCAAAAATATGGGGAGCAGGTCCCGTCGACACCGTTGCGTCGTCCCAAAGTGACGCAGTGGAAGCTTTTACGGCGATTGAAGAACACGCAAAGCGAATTGGTCAGAAGGTTAATGAGGATTTGACAAAAAATGTATATGCTGTCGTTCCGAAACGTTCTTCCGCACACCACATGGGGCAAACGATCACAATCGACAGCTATAATTTTTAAGTAGTAAAGGATTTTGTATGTATATCTCGGGGTAAACGAGAACTCCGCAAACGCCAGCCTATTGGAGGTTCGACGTAAGACCGCCTCTGGTTAGTCGTAAAAACTAGGTTCAAAACTTCTTACTCGAAGGACAAAGATCATGGTCTACAAAACTTTTATTTTGCCAATCCTGCAATATGTAGCAGAAAGTTGGTCGCTGTGGCGTCGTGGGTAAGTGCGTCGACTCCTACGCAGAGGGTGCCAGGTTCTATACCCGAATTTACCACCTTTGATAATTCACGGCTCCGCCTCTTTCGGGTCACTGACAATGCTCAAAGATAATTTCTGTCTAGAAAAAGCTTCTCAACTTCGCTGTTCGGAGTCGGCATTAAACTGGAGGTCCCTTCCACTCGTGAAATAACAATAGCACGCACAACACGAGTGGTTGCTGAGCTACGCCCAGGTCCCCTCGGACTGTCACGCCACCCATATTATTATTATTATGTAAGCAGACTTAGTTGTTGTGATTCCTCATTTCTTTATCCACATAATCTCCGCAGGTATTGATGATGAATTCTGCACTTTGTGTTGAAGTAAGATTTCGAGGAGACAGGATGGGGAAGACGCGGAATAACCGGAGTAGCCGATGACGCAGTACAATGATTCTACTCTAATTGTAAACGCACAAGTGGCAATCAAAGTAATCAAGTTGATAAGTGAAAGCATGCTAGTCAGTTGCATAGTCTTCCAGTACCGATAAATTGACAAGGCATTAGTAACACTGTGACGCGATCAGTCTTTATTCCACTAGGAGTGGTTAAGCAGTGTATTTACCAGCATTTGATGCCGCTAGTGTACGACAAGAGTAAGTAAAGGCGAGCTATAGTATATAAGAGACGAGAAACAAGGAAAGTAACCGATCGATAGTATTTCGTTCTCCACATAACTCGATGTGTCGTAGCTGCGTATGTAGCTACTATCGACAGGAAAAGTCTTATCAGCTATGTGTACAATGGGGTGTTCAAGAAAAGGATCAGTGAATTCGGTTAACTGATCTCGTTTTGTACATATTCAGTACATTTAGTAATAATACAGTGGCGCTACAGGTCCAGGGCCTAGCTTCTATAACAATCATTCAAGTTGTGCGTGATATTGGGTGGTGGGAATAAAAATTAAGGGAACACTACCAGTGAACACTCATGAATGCAGTGTTTTCGTTAAGGGGAAACACTCAATTTGGTGTGAATAAACATTTTCCTCAAAGGAGGTTCTTTCCCTCAAGTTGACGTTTGAAAACTAGAGCTCTTGACATTAAGGGCGGGTGCAAATTCGAATAAAGGTGTGTGCAAAATATACGCAATAAGGTTTTTAATCGCGAAACAAAGAACTATAGTTCACTGCGTTTCGGGGACAAAAGGGATAATTTCAAGAACCTGAATAGATTCGAGTTTGATAACATGGAATGCTTAAGTTATCATTCCCTTTCCGATATTCCTGAAGAAACGCGGGCTGGTGCCATACCTGGAACTTAGAAAATGAAAATATTCCTCCAATACATTGGTGACACGGGATTCCAAGTGATCCACAGTTTGACAAGTGTTGTCCCATATGTGCAAGAGCAAATCTAGGGATGATTTTTTTTCTTCCATAGTTTCCATCGCAACATCGCTATCTGGATATAACTGCAAGCATTTTATGAAATTTTCTTCTTACATTCTAGATTTCCTTGTTTTGACGGTTTTTCATTTAATCTGTCAAAGCATTCCTCTTCCGAAATAGAATTTTCACTTTTTTAACCTTTTTAAACTCGTGAAGTTACCTCCAATGTACACTCAACTTCTTCCAGAGATCAGTCAATACATTTCATCTTTATTCAAACCAAAATGGAGGCAACACACATCCGTCAAAATATCAGAACTTAACGAAATTTACTTTTATTCACACCAAATGGAGTGTTCTCTCCAAAATGCTATGAAAACACTCACACTCAATTTTTATTCACACCACCATTGTTTTCTCACGAGTGGAGGGAGCCTTCAGTTTTTTGCTGACTCCGAACGACGAACTTTGGAAGATTTTTTTTTTAGACAGTCATGTTCTTTGAGCATTGTCATTGAAGTACCGGGAATCGAACCTAGACGCCTAGACCAAGGTTCAACTGCGTAGTAGTCGACGCACATACCAACTTCGGCACGGCCACCCATATTCAGTACATTTATGAAACGTGAATGGATCTATAACAGTCACTTCAATAGTTTGAAGAAAGATATAGCCGTTGTCCTATCCGCACCTAACCTATCCCACACTTTGTCATACATTTCTATAGAACTAAACTTGTTTGATGGCATCATCTTTTCTAGGGAAACCCCCACATACTGGGAAGCAATTATTTTAAGAATTCAGTTGGCTTTCTAAACTCGCTCGATGTCATACGGCAGTGATTTTAGATCTCCACATGAGTACATCTCACATGCAGAGATTTTATGCAGTGCCCCATGCATTCCCATAATCAACCCGATTCAGCAAACAGCAAATCAGCGATTTCAACCATCTCCTCAATGTCACGTTTTTTGCTAGGGTTACAATCTTGTTCTTCCATTGGTTTCAATTGGATACAACGGTCGAGAGGCGACACATCGACCGATGTCTAGCAACGAGTGCACTGGGAATGCATCCACCCACGAGTAAGTGACCATATCAATTACCCCTGAAACAAACAGTAGTGCATGCTGATTATGCCAGCATCGAGTTACGAAAACGGAAGATTCACACATTCACTTGCATCAAGTGTGAATGTAACAGCTAAATGGCTAAACTACCACAGCCAGACTTGGAAACTAGAGTGACAGATAGCATACATATTTCTGCCACACGATAGCGTTTAAAAAGTCGGACAAACGATCCGAAAGACGGCGATTTCCAACAATAAAACGGAAGCTTCGTCTCTGATAAGGCCCAGCAAGTGTCACAAAGGCCTTTGAATGTGATCATGTAGAGATTTGATTTTTTTCCTTTCTTATTTTTGCTGACATATGCATGTACATATGTACTTCACAGAGGAGTAGAGATATGAGATTTTTCTTGGTATTTATTGTTTCATGACTGTGTACGGGGTGAGCATGACGGGGTGGAAATGACGTGTGTCTGGTTAACAGACGAGTGCTCTAATGAAATGCGTCCTTCGAGACACATAAAACTATGCTAAATGCATACAGACATTTGGGAATCCTAAGTATTTCACGAGTGGAAGGGAAACACAGTTTTATGCCGACTTCAAACGGCCAAGTTTGAGAAGCTTTTCATAGAGAGTAATACTCCTTGTGCAATGTCGACAACACGAATGAGGTGGGACCGTGAAAATGTTGTCTTATGAGGAATCGAACTTAGACACCGATGTTCCAGTAAGTTGGAGTCAACACACACATCCACAACGCCACGGTGGAACCATGAATATCATCTGTTGACATAATGAGGGTGATTTCAGATCAGGGGAGTATACTGCAGCTGATCTCAGTAAAGTCCAATGGGAAACAAATTAATACCACTCAGTAGTCAATTGTAAGGCCGTGTATAACAATGACTGTAAAATGATCTTTATAGGGGACTGGTCTATGCTTTGAGTTGAAGTTCCTCCCAGACTCGTCAGCCTCTCATTTGTGAGTCTGCTGAGCTAAGAATCAGAGGACTGTCAAATTTGACTCCACTTCAACAAGCTAGAGTAGGCCATCTCGGTGATACTTCATTTCTGATACAAACAGACACGCAATGGAGCGCTATACTCCGCAAGAGCATCGAATAGTTCTGTCGATTTTTTTTTAACCAATAATCGGTCGGTGGTGTTAGCGTAGGGTGAATTTCGACGTCGATTTCCTAATCCAGGAATGATCGCCCGATTTAACGATCCAAACTTCTTTCTATGGCATATATTCCCGGTACGACAAAAATAGTTTCGACGGCTTTAGAATCACTGAAAATGCTGAAACAGTAAAATAGGTAGGTTAGGTCAGGTTAAAGAAACTGACTGCTACAAGAAAAGGCAGCATTGGCCCACTGTGTTACCACGCGGATCTATAAATGCCTACTCCGGAAGCTGGTTAGTGCTTTAAGCGAAGGTGATGGCTAACTCTTATACTAGTTAGTTCAGTCAGGGTGTTGTAGTAGTAGTAGTAGTCCCGATGGCTTTTTCTACGGGATGAGAGAGCACTGTAATTGCATAGCAAGTGTCAATGATTTCTTTCTCATCCTCATCTCTGCAACTTCAGAAGTCACTGTAAGGAAGGCCTAGTCTAGATGCGTAAGTTCCACTGGCGCAATGCCCCGTTATAACGCCAATGAGAGTTATACGATACGACATAAATTAGGTCCGTACGTTTCATCCACTAGTGAGAGAACAACAGCAATCTCAACACAAGTTGTTGCTGCATAAACTAGGCCCTGGCCCTCTACTGACTGTAGCCCCATCCATATTACTATTATTGATGAAACAATTCAAGCACCTTGTACTTAGAAAATGACTTATAACGTTAATAACTCGTTTCAAGGCACTTTGATTAGGATTTATGTACACATGGGATCCAGCATGAATGTGAAGTGACCCTTAAAGTGTACGACTCTTCGTAAAGTTGTAAATTCAGGGGACTTAACGGTGTAGAGTACATCGAATCGACGATTAACTAATAACTGATTCACTTTGAGACTCGATCTGGTAGATGCAAGCTCAATCTGGTAACATACAAATACATCAAACTTCCGTACGAAAATGAGCTTCAACTAAGAAGTGATAAAATTCTGTACACTTTTAATAGCTAGCGACATCCTGCGTTATTCGATCGACCTTCACAGCCAATAGTTGACAAATAATTTATTTAAATATTTTTATAATGGGAATAAATGATTTAATCATCACTCCATTCCATAATTCACATTCTAGGCGCTGAAGTGTGCTCTAAATTGATTACAATCGTCTTTCAATTGATGCCACTGCTACATTCAGTCCTCATTCTAACCCGACTGTCTACGCTCAACTTGATTCATGTCACAAATTAATTTCTGTTTGAATGCGAACTCATCGTACCATTTGTTGGCCTTGCAAAACGCATTCATTCTCATTAATTGAGTGTGCGGGTTAATAGCATAGCAATGTCGTCAGTAAGAATATGTCCTCATACTTTCCTGATATTGAAATTTCCAGCTGCTTTTTGAGCACGAGAAGAGGGACCACTAAATGATCGCAACAGATGAAATGTAGTGAAGATTGTTATTTTTCATTATCAGTAACTCTAGCTCATGCACGTCTCATAGCTATTAAAAGATCAAAGGCTATCGAAAAGTATTTGTCAAAAAATAACTCATATTCGTCTACAACATACATACGCTCAACAACATATTTGTTCACTCAAGGCGCCTTTGAAATGAATCATTTCGAAGAAATCGAAACCTCTTTTATCAGCTTTTCAATTCGCAACTCGAAGTTTGAACCCAGAATTTGATCCAACATGTTCAATATGCCGCCCAGCTTGTATCGTTTGGAGATCAAATAGCATTTTTTGAAGCTTCCAATTTATTATGAAGTCATTATTCTTTTCAAAAATATACTTGTATGTATTCTTTTTTGCAAAGTTAAGCTTTTCGGCACTTGAACTCTTTGAACTTAGATTGTTATTTCATGCGTGTACAAACAACAATCGTGAATTTGAAGCCACACAAGTAAGAAATGTCATTGATCTATTTATAGCACGATCGTAATTGGACTGTATACTGAAGATGTCAATTCAGTGGAATTTGATTTGGCCACTTTTATTCTTGGAAAACGTATAGGAAATTAATTGACTTCTTTGATTGTGTTATGGACATAAAGTCTGTTTTCAATTTTTCGTAGGCAAACAAATACTTTGAGACAAAGGAAATATCCACGGAATTGTAGTTCTTATTCTCTACTTGTTTTACTTTTCTCAAAGCTGGAACTCAGAACTTTGAGGTTGTTTGTTATCTATTGTCTATAATGTGGTACTGAGTGATGGGCACATTCAAATGATAATCGATTAATACATCTCGAGAATATCTCTATTCTCAAAATAATTCGAAATATTAGTAACAAAGATAACTCGATAAATATCTCTCACCGAATGAATAGAATTTTTATTTTTTATTAATGAACCAAAAAGTGGAGTGCGTTTTTCCTTCATTTTGGTTATCTTCCTGATTAGTATTTCTCGACGAGATCTATGTGTTACTTGCTCTCGCGCTGAAGTGAGACATTTATCGAGTTATCTTGTGTTAGTGGTTACTACTTAGTAGTCAATCGAATGATTTTGAGAGTCGAAATGTTGTACTAATCGCTTATCCCTCGAATTAGCATTCGAATCTCGAGTGATCATTCGATGATTAAAACATCTCGATTACTAAAGTCTCGATTTTTAAAATCATTCGATTATGCCCATCACTAGGGCTGAATACAACTTCGACTACGGTTTGAATTATATTTTAAATTCATGAAATCCAAAAGACCCATTTCTTTAGAATCTGCTGATCAAATAAATCATCGTGGGAACTGAGAAAACATGGGATTTCTGAACGTAATGCCTTGACGTTAGGCAAAAAAAGGTCTGAGGTCAGTAACTGAAAGCCAAAAACGTAAGACATTAATACCAAATGAAAGAGAAAAGAAAAATTGAGTTTGCAATGCAATCAAAAACCCAAAATGCAATTTTTTGACTTAAGACCATATACATATATATTGAAAAATGTGTTTACTTCAAGTGTTTGCATTTAACAATCACCAAATCATCAAATTATTAGATGTACATTTTATAGGAATGCAATCTTGTGAACGACAAAACATGTTCACACAGTCGTTGGCTTGGTTCCAGTGGTAAGCCCCTTTTAAAGAATGTTGTGATTCCGTAAGAATTTAAGGAATTTTTCTTCCAGAATATACGGGAAACTCCAAAAATAGAAATTGATGTAAACAAAAATGTACATACAACACCTAAGCTGATGTACAGTGACATCATTACAAAACAGAGAAAAAAGCATCGCTCCACTGCCACTGGAAGGATTCAGTCAATTTTGAGTACGATGACAAGAACACCCAGCGATGAAATTGAAGAACTCATTAAATCAAAAAAAAAATGAGTGGGAGTGAGAGTAAATGAAAAAAGGATTTTTTTCACATGCAAACACACATGTGGTATGTATTTATTTTTGTAAATGCACGCTAAACAGTGCACATCAAAGACTAGTTCCAAAGAAGTATCCATTCAAGAATGCATTTTTATGATGAGCTCATTCTCAATGATCACACCACACTCCGCAAATACACTTCATATACAAATGAACATTGGAATACATTATGTATTTTCACATTCAGAAAAAACAAAAGCAAAACATTTTCACTTACTCGTGTCTTTGTTCCTCTAGGATCAAACCACTAAGCGAACAAATTAATCACTCTTTGTTAGAATCACAACAACTAGACGGTACGGCTTCTCGACGCGCACTGACTTTTGTCTGAGCTATAGATTCACAGATCAGTGCTCATGACCGCCGAGTGACGACGCTTGCTGGAGGAAAATGAGTGTGTCTGTCTAATCGGAATAAAAAATAAAAATCTCCACTCATAATATGAACGCCATCACTTGTGCAGAAAATAGCAACAAACAAAATGAAAAAAAAGAAAACTTAGTAAAAAGGGGAAACAGCTCCATCTGTGAACTCCTTGCAGGCTTCCAAGATCTGAGTGCCGATAGCAGGTTTCCGTTGATGCAATGTTTGTGAGAGCGATGTATATTCCTCATTCACTTCCCCACATGAAGACGTATATGTGTAGCAATCTTTTGAGACCACAAACTCACTGGAAGATGAAAGTGTGATGCATACACACTCGGGGGCACATTTTTGGATACAAAATGTTTACATTGAAGTTAATTTTTGGAGTCATCTTTTAGTTTATTTGTTGTTCTTACTTACAAGACATTCAAAGAATAAACGCAATTAAATGCATTTGATAATGGTTGATGAGTGATGGATGACGAATACTTCCTCACATATCGGAAAGATTATTTCCTGAAATTAAAGCAAGCGAATCGTGAATATGCTTGGACATACTTATGTATATACAATGGTATGTAGTCTGTTCAGGACGCCGTTGTATAAGGCCTCGGCGGATACGAAAAAGAATTGGCGAAAATTCACAATCGTTGGAAGACACGGGGAACCACTGGCGCAAAAGACTGTAGTCAGATACCTGGGGATCTGGTTAGATCAGTATCTATATATTAACAAACATGTAGATGCTGCTCTGGCCGGGGCCCGAGGCGCATTTGCCCTTACAAAGAGACTGTTTTACAACAGCCAACTCGATGCAAGGGTGAAGGTCATCTGCTACATGGCGCTCATCCGACCAATGCTCACCTATGGCTGTCCCGTGTGGTTCAACGTGAGTGCAAGCTTAATGGAAAAGATTCGGTTGTTCGAGAGGGCTTGTCTTAGGGCTTGCCTTCGCCTTTATCGAACTCCAGAGTCCCAGTACATAAAATACTATTCCAATGAGGTCTTATACAACAGGGCAAACCTGATAAGAGTGGACAATTTCCTGTTGAAGTTGGTTCGAGGTCACACTGCTAGAGCGATGAACTCGTCCAATAACTTGATCTCAGGGGCTTACCACCCCAATCCCCAATACCACGAAAGGGTACGTCACAACGGCTTCGTCCCCCCAGAAGCCTTTCTCCATTTAGACAAAAACGGGCTGTTACAAAATATAAATGCGGTACCGCTCATCTTCCACATAGCCCGTTCAACTGTGGATGGGCGACTCAACCACGACCGCTCCGTCGCACAACGAGCTGAGGAGGGTCTCCTCCGCTTCAGTACGGCGGTATCAAGGATAGATGTTCTGGATGTTGCATCGCAACATCGAAAATTCTGGTGGCTGGGGAGAGAGGGAACTCCCTCGTCGAACCCTTTAGACCCGGGGTAGAAAGGGTAGCGCGTTCCCCCTTATGGGGAGCAGTCGGTCTCTGTCTTGCAGCGGAATAGATGAAAATCTATAAGCTAGAACCTATGGCCGACCTACATAGCCTAAGGTAGTTTTTAAGGTAGTTGTAAGATGTAAATATATAAAAAAAAAAAATATTAGTATTCACATGGGTACACCACTGTGTATCTATGTGTATACATTGTATATATTAAGTACATACATATACATATGTCTATGCATTCATATATACATATGTATATGTATGTAGTTTAGCTTAAGTTAGTTTAAGTTAATTTTAAGGTAGTGTGTAATTTAGGTTATAAGTTTTAAGTAAATCCTGTTCAGTCATTAAGTTTTTTTCTCAATTTTTCTTAATAATAAGTCGTACAGATGAAATGAAATTATTCTTTAAATGCATGGAGTTTTAGTTTAAGTCGAAAGACATAGGATAAGATTAAGTTTAGCTTAGAGTGCCCGCCTAGGGCCAGTAAGTTATATATATAGTAATTCTGTTCGTTCAACTAGTTTTAAGCATTTTTGTCTAGTATATAAGTTTTTATGAATTCCAAAATAAAAATGAAGTAAAACGTAAAAAAAAAAAACAATGGTATGTAGAAGAATGTAAGTCCGTTCAGTGTTTAAATCTGCGTGTCACGTTGCATATATTGTACCGAATATATGAGTACTTTTCGGTAAGGATTTATTTTTCCGTAAGGTAGGTTGGGATGGTTTAGATGATCGATAATCGTTACCACTGGACTGCCACATTGGACAAATTTTGAATGAACCCACTAATACATATCACCGCCTCTAGGCAGGGAATGCGTTTGAAAGTGTTAAGAGGTAACGGTTTTTTAAACATTGTTAGTTAAAACATTGCACTTTCCGTCGCAATTTATCCCAGGCCTGCAGTGCATTTTGTTTCCAAACTAAGTCCGTTTAAAGTGGAAAAAATAATCTTTTGGACAAAAATAAATACAGTGTACTCCTAAGTCGGGTTGTCACCGAAAAAAATAATTAAATAAAGAAAAAAAGAGAGTTTGACTTGTATTTGGTATTTCTTTGGAAATTTGAATTTTGCAAAATATGGCGAAAAATTTTGAATTAGAAAGAGTTTCGACTTAGAGAGAGTGCGACTTAGGGAAAGTCCACTGTATATTGTGCAGTCAAGATTTTCGACCAAAAAACAAAAATCAACAATTTTTACAAATCAAAGTAGAAAAATAATAGAAAAATGATATCTACATATTATGAGGAATACTTTGCTGTTTTCAAATTGCACATGGGTGTGTAACAACCCAAGGAGGTCTCAAGGCGGTTTTTGGATTTTGACCTGTAAAGTATCCAATTCAATTTTTGGATTTTTTTTCAGATTCCTTGTTCGGTGGATACGATTTTATGAATCGAATCAAAAAATAAGGCATTAGAGTGTTAATCCACTAACCACAATTAGCTTACGATGAGACGGGGATTTCACATAGGTTTACTGAGATCATGGATGAAGTAAGCTTCTAGAAATATACATAGGTGGTTGAACTTTGGAAAAAAGGCTCCCTGTGCCTCCTTTTGTTCCTCTGCCCAAGAAAACAAACTGAAACGCTAGAATTTCGGACAATTGCATCCATCTATGTCGAAAGAGTTCGAATCGATTGTGAGTCGAGAGATTAAAGATTGAGAGACACCGTCTTTCCGAAAAGGACAAAGCTACAGCCTTGCTTAAAGTAACCGATGACATATAAAACGGATGTTTCTTATCGTACGAAATAGCAATCAGCTCTACTAATGATTTGAATTTGTAATCTTTCATCTCTATCTAAGTGGCAACTCTTGTGGACGTACGTCAACTAAATCTTATGTCAACGCCAAACGGAAATTAGCTACGAGCATGGTTCAAATTGAAAATTAACTATAACTGTTTCTGCGAATCTTGTGCACACTTCCAATATCAATTGACAGTTTATGTACGTAGTGAGCGAATAATTCCACTCCAACTTAAGTAAGCAAAAATGAACGAAACTTAACGGCGAAACGGTCAGAGAATAAAATAACAGACATTGATACCTTAAACATAAAAAAAAACATCATCCTGGAGGACATCGTTGCAACATTCGCACGCCAACACAAGAGGCACGATATTCCAGAAGTCCGTACAACTGTTAACCTACGAGGAGACATTGATGGCTTTGGTATTTTGAGGAAACGATTCAACCACGAACTGTACGCGCTGGGCTGTAAAGCGATATGAGTCCAGACCGACGCATACGAATCCAACCTAAGGGACCAACCTAAGGGACGTGTGCTCTACACGTATGGATAAACATGTGGACAACAGATGACTCCCGCGTTTAAGGTGGCGCACACAGGTGGAGACACAGAAGCTAGTGAGAGATCGTGCTAGGTGGAGAGGCTCAGGTCGATCCCGGACTGTAGCACGATATTAAGAAGAATAGGCTCGCCCGTCGTCGTTCGACGATTATCAGGGGTAAAGCAAACATAAAATTTTAAAGGAGGTACGTAAAATTGTTAATATCTTGTTAAATAACCTAATTGTGTAAATGTTTTTACCAAGGTCCTACTCATTTCACTCAACACATTGTGCATTCCCAATGGTTTCAAATGGTATCATGCAATTCGGGTGAGTAGAACGGTGTATAAGCGTAGCACGAATATGCATATGCCGAATTCGGGTATGTTGAGCCTAGAAACTGAATGAAAATATAGAGATGCGTTCCAAGACAAGCAGTCTTAAAATAAATATTTTATTCACTTAAAAACAATTCAACATAGGAAGAACACAAACATAATGGGGTAGTAATTGTTGAAAGCGCAAATGATGAAGAAAGGAATAAAATTAAGAAGGCGATTGAAAAGGAGATAGGGAATGACTATGAAAGGCTGCTTTCACACTCGCAAAGATTCGTCGGCGATTCTTTCAAATTCCTTTTTGTGATCTCAAGCCACTTTCACACAGGAAATCTTTCAGTCTCTGCAATTGAGATCTCAATGGTGAACTTTTTCTATTTCCTATCCTCTCACACATGCGTCTTCGCTTTCTCACACATGGTACAGCATGCTTCCAATACCCAACATTGAGAACATAAGAATAAAGCAACTCAAAGAAAAAAACTAAGAGAGATAAAAGAGAATAGAAAATCCAAAAGCAGACTCCAAACACACCAGACGCGGGCTACCCCTAGCACGTCTCACCACCCACAAGATGGAAAAATCGCCTACAAAATGTTTCTGTGTGAAAGCGGCCGAATAAAAGTACCTCCAAAAATAAAACCGAGAATAAATATAGTTAATATGAAATTGCATAATAAGGAAAATGAAATAATTGATAAACTAAAAAAACAGAACAAGATAATTGAAGAAAGTGAAACGAGACTAATAAAATATGAGGTAAAAAAACAGCACTAAAAACTACAATGTGATCATTGAAATTGATAATAAGTCCTTTATTAAAATCATGGAAGCAGGCAAAGTTAATATTGGATGGGAGCAATATACATAAACAATTATGCTATGCTTTAAATGCAGAGGATATAACCATAAGGCAAATGAATGCAAAAAAGATGAAATTTGTTTGTAATGTCATGAGCATCACAGAACAAACGATTGCAAAAAGAAACAAATTAACAAATGCATAAATTGTGTACGTGTAAACAAAATATTGAGTCTAGAACTAGACGAAAACCATGCAACTTTCGATAGACAATGTCCGGTTTATTTAAAGGAATTGGAAATAAAAAGAGACGAAATTGGATACTACCAAATAAAGCAAATGGATGGATTTTACATCAATATACAGGGAATTATTAATAATTTTGAACAATTAGAAATATTAACTAACTAACTCACCTAACAGAAGAAATAGACGAAACGGAAATTATATTAGATAACTACATCGCAATATCATGCATATCCAACTCGACACGGACAGGTGGTGTCACAATATACATAAACAATAAATGGCATGTGAAATCTATAGTAAGAAGAAAAGTTTACTGGAAAATGTGGTACATAGCCTGTACAATCAGATTCTTATGAATTCTTTAAAGAGAACATACAGGATATTATGGAACAAAATAATAAAACTATAATAGCTTAGACACTTTAACATTGACTGGTATACAGACTTTTGACGAATTAAGAAATCCAAAAGCTTTAAAGATTGAAAGATACCAAAGAGCCAAATCGACAAATCAATATGAAAAATAGAGGGAATACAAAGTCTAACTTAACTAAAAACGCAAAAAACAAGTACATAAATGATAGGATTAGACAAGCCGAAGATCAGAAGGAAGTATGGCGTGAAATTAAACAGCTAATAACACAAAAAAAAACGTGATATGTTTCGAGCATCCGATCCGATCAGTAAAATTGTTCTATTTATAAAGTTTTGCATAAAAAAACCAAATTCACAGAATTCTGAACAAAGTTGAAAAAGACACCAGTGCTCTATATATATATATCATACCATTTAAGAATCTATAAAGGACAAACAAACAAACATTGACGTACTGCCATTATGGTTGACCGTTAAATGGGGGATATTTGCCCGTATTGTTTAGACAACACAAAATAATCGCGATTAACTAGAGTTTTTTTCCAGTCGGCCATCGTTAAATGTATCGTTATCTTCAAAATTCGGCTTTTAACTCTTCTATGATATGCATATAGGCCAGAAGGCGAAGTTATTTTAATTACTATAATAATATTTCACTAAGCTTCAAAAACTCTATGTCTCAGCTGCACAGGGGCTTGACATCCACATCATGGGGTGCACACTCAAGGCAAAAGGATGTACAATCTGACACATGGTACTGATATCCGTGGTAAATCTACATACCAACTAAAACCTACATACAACGTCGACTTTCACTGCACTCAGGACTGAATCTGTGCCAGGAATGAACTGTAGTCGAATCTTCACGGACGGCGCCAAGACCAATGTAGGATCTGGCGCCGGCGCTTCGTGAAGGTCGATAACATTAGACGCCACACTTCGTTGGCGAATTTGGCGTAGGTTTACCAACTCGGAAACCTAAACGATCCTAATGGTAACGAACTATATTGTGAAATAGTACATGGAAAGAACGAAGTGTACGTGTGTGGCGACAGCAAAGCTGTCCTTAAGTCCAACGCTCTAACCACTTCCAGGATAGTTCATGAATGCACGTCGTCTCTGAATTTGATGGGCAATCTTAATTCGCTATGACTTGCCCCAGCCTCCAAGTCTCGGAAAATGAGATTGCCGATAAATTTGGTAGACAAGGATCAGAGGAGGCATTCTCAGGACCTAAACCTGCATTTGGACTAACCGGATTTGACATGGCTCTCCAGGATGAAGACAAATTTATCTCCTAACGGCTATAAGTAATACGCGGCTTTGTTGTTATCTCTTGACAGAAAAGACTGCTGACGTACTGCGTACTAACGGAACACTACCTAACCTACACCTAAATTGTATTTTGGCCTAACCGATGAAACCCTCTGCGACGCCTGTGGAGAAGACGACGACACTGCAGACCATTTCCTCTGCCACATTCTGTGGTGATGAGGTGAGAACTGCCTGCCAATCTTCCTCCGGACCAAGAAATTCTATCAAATGTAGGTTGCTGCCTGGTAGTACAATTAAGCGATTTTTGAGTCTGAGTGCTCCAGTTAAGAGTTAAAAACCTCCGACAAAAAAAATACGAGCCGACAAGGAGAGGGAAACCCAACCTTCACACCGGAAAGACAAGGTATCGGTGATACTAAAACAATTTGATCATGATAACTGGAAGCAATGTGCCAGGGTCAGGGACCGTAAGTCATTTTTTCAAGTTTCGAACATTTCGGAAGTTCTAGAACTCCACTGGACGGTGCATACTGACTTTCTGAACGCAGTGCTTCACAATCCACCTACACACTATCTTATGAATACAGCCGTATGAATGCCTTAAATCGATTTTGTCTTTGACGCAACCTGACAATTTGAAGTATTGCTGAAAGAACTTCTTGCCGCATTAATATGCATACCGATTTATGGAAAACAAAAAGGTTACAAACGTCGAAATGGTGCAAAGGATCTTAAGCAGGAAAATGCCAACAGTTTCGGGAAGTGGTATGAGTGCGCGTGTGGGCAATAATTAGCATATATTCCAGTTTTGTCTGCTGTTCTTTGCAGATGGTCCAGTGGAATGCCCCTTACCCTTTCATATTAGACATAAATATAAATAAGAATCCAAACGATTTTTTATAATTTTTGTATGTAAGTTTTATATTTAATTAATAAAAACAAAAAAGACGAATTAAACAAAATAAGGTACGTATATATAATGTATATATATATTTATTTTTTTTGACCGTATAAGAATTACTTTTATTTTGAACATATTTTCATTTTAAAAATTGCTGTGTATGCGCTTGTTCTGAGAATTATTATTTTAAAAAATGGATTTGCTGGAGAAGCCGTTTTGAGTTACATTGGGGAAAAAAGAACTCATAAAACAAAATAAATTTAAAACAATATTAAATGAATTTAAGGTGTGTACAAAATGTTAGTATTGTATTTTCAAACTGCACACATGTGCGAGTATACTTTGTGTTATGAAAGTTTCAAAAATCCTTAAAAAGAGAAGGGCGGGCGGCACTTTTTTTTCATTTTTATTGTATTTTTTTACAAATTGAGTTGTACGTTTTTTTTTTGAAATTTTTTTTTTTGTTTTGTTTATATGAAAATGTTTACCTTTTTTAAATTATTTTCTTCTATTATAATTAGTTCTTAGATATAAACTTAATTGTAATTTTAGTACATAATTTTACTTTAAGCCTAGAACTGTTTTATTTTGTTTTTTGTTTGTATCTCTCTTTAAACTGTTAATTTAAATGTTTGTTTTGCATATTTTTTTTAAATTTTCTTGTTTATAACATTTAAAGCATGGAAAAACTAATTCATTGACTTTTCTCTCTTTTTTTTCTAACAATATTTATCAAAATTCTTTAATCCAAACATTACGTGTGTGTGCTCTGGAGACAAGAAAGAAAAAAACTACCGACAAACAAAGCTAACATATCTGTGTGTGTTCGAAACTAAAAATCTACAGGTCCTTACAGGAAACTCTTGTTTCAGTTTTGGCACTAGAAAAACTTTTTATGATTAACGGGTGAAAAGTGTATGAATATAATGGTCAAGCACCGTGGTTCGTGTATAAACTAGAATTTAAAAAAAAAAACTTTGCATTGCAAAATGCCTACAAATATATGTTTATCAATAAGTCGACGTTGTTATAACATATTTAACGTTGGTGTTCTATTTGTTTATAATGAAATGTTAATAAAAAAATGAACAAATTTAGACTTAGAAAACTAGCTAGAGTCTAGAATTTTGTAATACTTAAGATCATAGTGATTCTCATCCAATTAAGTTAGTTTCATTAAGCTTACATGACATGGTCGTACAAAGTCGTTTTTTCTTTGCCTAACTGCCGAACTCATATCTAATTGATTTTAGGAGCCGTCTAAATCACTTGTCACAACATATATAAATCCGTTAAGGAATAAGTCTTTCAATTAACTCCAATCCGAGCCACACCTTACAATGAAGATCTTCCTGACCGAATTGCGCATTTGAATAGTCTTTTGTAAGCAAATATAGTACAACAAAAGCAGCGAGTGCAAGCTGAAGGAATTTTTTAAGAGATTTGAATGTCTAATTTTGCGGCAGTTGTTTTTTAACCTGTATCGAGGAAGTAGATGGTGTGCTTGTATGCGACGGCCACGTATTTGGAAGTTTATCTACGCCACCAGATAGTTTAAAAATTAAAAACGTCTGATTATTCAGTTTCTGTAGTTCTTAAAAAACCTGAAGAAAACAAAAAATGTAGCCCCCCACGTGGTCAAAAATGTGAAGAGTAAAAATTATAAATTGTTGTGCTAACATAAAAATGAAAACGGGCTGCGATTCGAATATAAAAACGGGATGATAAAATTGCGTACAGTCTCAGCTTTTTTAAGTTATAAGATAAGTTTCTATGTATAAAAAATGGGACAGACTGAAGGGAAGAGGATAGATTATAACTATTTTCAAGTTACTTTAAAAACTTTGTTTCTGTCGACTTTGTAATTGCTTTTATTGTTTTTCTTTTGTTTCGTTAATATATTTCTTTATAACTATTTCTTGTTAAAATTGATTTTTCTAGATTATTCATTTTTTCTGACACACTCACACCTCTGCGTATTTTTATTTTTCTTATATTTGTCCTGTTTTTTTTGTTTTTGTTTGTTTCTTTTTTTTTACTTTATATAAATAACCTTTTATCGAAAAAAAAGTTCTACATTTACATTTTAATTTATAACTTAGCGTTCACTTCCTTTAGATAGACTATCGTACTAAATTACGTTTTCAATTTATTCTTTCATTAATTTATCATTTGCTTTGTTTTGCGTTTTTTTTTTTAATTCATTATTTGAAAGAACTATGAATAGTTGCAATATTTTTTTCCATTTTTTTCTCACTTTTTTACATGTTGTTTTCTTCTGTGTAGTTATTTATTTTTTTTGTAAATGTTTTTAATTCTTTTAATGTATATATAAACGTACGAACAATAAAGTTTACAAGTCTTTATTTTGCTTTTTTTATTGCATTTTCTCAGTATTTTTTCTCTTTTTTTGTTGATTTTTTTTAATTTTTTTCCATTTGAAATTATTTAATGATTTTTTTGTTTTGTTTTGATAAATTAAAAATTTAAAAGAAAAAAAGAAATGTTTATTTTAAAATTAAAATAATAAAAAAATGATGACCGCAATTCATTGTTCTTTTTTCTTTATTGTAATAAGTTTATTTTGTTTAATTTTTGTAAGACCAAGCTTGCTTCATTTTTGTGTTTTTTTTAATTTTATTTTTTTTTTTGCTTTCGTTTTTTCTGTTTAAATAAAATTATTTTTAGTTTTATAGTTTTATTGATCTTATAAAGATTAATGGGTGTAGATGAAAATTAATGGTTAGCGTCGGTTGTAAGTGGTACCACCGCCGCCTGTATTGGAGCCTGAATTTCCATTACCGCCACGTGACTGGGGTCCACCGCTGCCAGGTGGACCTCTGCTGTCGTTGCGATTGAAGCCGCCTCCCATGCGTGGGCCACCGCTGGATCCACGTGAGAGACTATTGTTGCCAGGATTGCCACGCATCATACCGCCGGTGTTTGAGAGTGAACGATTTTGTCCGATATTGGGTCGCTGTGAATTTCCCATGTTGTTGCCATTGCCGCCATTGTTGCCCGACATGTTGTTAGATTGACGTGGTGGCAAATCATTGGGATTACGCAAACGGGTCTTCTTCTCTTCCACATTCAATTTCTGACCATCGGATGAGTTATCTGGATAATAAAGCGGCTGAAATAGAAACAAAAAGCATCAAGTGTAAAGAGCCTATGGGGGATTATATCTCTCAATCTCTACTCACGCAATGCGACAAGCAATTTTCAACAGATTGGGAATCCTGGTACGTAATGAAACCATAATTTTGTGGATTGCGAATTCCGGGGACCTTGG
This sequence comes from Eristalis intricaria, assembly GCA_964034865.1. Classification (NCBI taxonomy): domain Eukaryota; kingdom Metazoa; phylum Arthropoda; class Insecta; order Diptera; family Syrphidae; genus Eristalis; species Eristalis intricaria. The sequence continues at coordinate 139,475,084 of OZ035873.1, forward strand.
GGCTTGACTTCGAGTGAATTCTCAAATCGACAACTTGACCGAACCGACTGAACATAGCCTTAAGTTCATCCTCAGTGGCGTGGTGTGGTACATTACCCAAGAAAAGCTGATTGCTATCGCTGAATTGTTGGTTATTGTTGTTGCCTGGGCGTCTTTGTTCGAAATCTTTGAAAAGCAAAATCGAAATCATCAAATGCAGAATTATCTAACGACAAAGGGACTACTAATATGCTTCTTCACATACCTTTGTTAATTCTTGTTGTATTCGTCCTCTGAGGCAATGGAGCCTGTCCACTGCCGCCTGTTTGCATGTTATTATCAATCATACGTGATTGGTCATTTTTATACACAGACGAAGATGAGGACAGTGACTGTTGTTGCGACTGTTGGTTGACATTCATTTGACTTTGTACTGGGGGGAGGGGCACATAACCGCTACCGGGTGATGATGGATTGACGGTGGCGGTTGATTTGAAAAGATTAGCGTAGGTCTTGGGTTCGTGACTGGATTTAGGCGCTATAAACAGAGTTTAAACGTCACATCATCATGCTATGCAATAATGTTAAATGGAATACAAACCTTCATATTTCTCTTGGTGAACAACTTGAGGCTGCTCTTCTGGGTAGTCTTGATTTCCGGGTTGTTCATTGTAATTTCCAATATCATCTTCCTTAGCAATGCTAGCAACAACATTGGCGGTAGTGTTTCCGCTCATGATGGACGAATCCATCGGCTTGGTGTTGGGGACTGGACCAGCCACTTGTGGCCCGACAGGGATTGGTTGACCCATCACAGGCAACGGGGGCGAGTGAGCCGACGATGTTGGTAGACTTGGCAATTGAGCAACGACCTGAGGTATAGTAGCGGCAGCCACAACTGCCACCGGAGTGGGTTGTTGTGGAAGCACTTGTGGGGGAACGACAGACACAACTGTTGGAGCCACATTAGTTTGTACTGGTGGTTGCATCTGTTGCTGTTGCAAAGGCTGCTGGGCTTGGACTGCCTGTTGTTGGACAGTTTGTTGTTGCATTGACGTTGCCAGTAAATCCTCGTGCACAACACCTCCATTTAGCTGAGTTTGTTGAGCGCCAGCTGGAGCAGGGAACTGAGCTAAGGAAACGGCTTGTGCAGCAATCACAGGCACGGCACGAGGAGCACCTGCTACAACCGTCTGCGGCATTGAATAATAGATGGCTTGTTGCTGACCTTGAGGTTGTGCCACTACAACTTGTTGGGGTGGTTGTTGCTGTGGTGGGGGCACCTGCTGAACAGCATTCGTTTCAGTTACTCCTGCCAAGTTAGTAGCCGGAGCTACCTGAGCCTGTTGTTGTTGCTGCTGCTGCTGATCAATGTCATGCTCCTCGTCGTTTTCCGAGCGACTTTCACCATCGTTCTCTTCATCGGAATACATATCCTGATAACGGAAAATATCGTTGTGCACATAGTACTTCTTCGGAGATTGGGCCGCCAACACAAACGTCTGAGTAAAACGCCTCATTGGCTGACCATCATTCGAGAGTTCTCCGGTCACCTGCACAACAACTCCATTTCCCAATGTTGCCTGAGCATCAACCTGACTGATCTTCGCATGACAGTCGCGAAAATTCAATTGCTGAATACGATTATGAATGTTCTTCTGTCCAATAACCAAAGTCGATTCACCGTGAATAAAACTTGAATTGTTGTTATAAAAACGATGCAAATGGCTTGGCGCCTTATTCAACAGGGTATAGTATTGTCGAACGAATTCTCGTCCTACAGATTGTGGAGACGGTTGTTGTTCCTCCATTACCATTTCTTCCACGATAGAGCGTGAGCGTGCTTTCGTTTTCGTACAGATATGCAAATCTTAATCGGAAGTTCTGCAATATTGCTGATTGGTGTTCTTTGTGGCTGAGGGAGATTTTTTTCCTAAATCTAGATGAGTTTTAAGTAAGAGTTTCTTATTGCGAAAAAAGCAATTTCTAAAAACAAAGGAAAGAAGAAAGAAAAAACAAATGTTTGTATACAGTACATTTCTGGTGTTTTTAAAATATTTAAGTGAGTATCTATGGGAGTTGTCATGTGCTGAGATGGGACTGATGTCGTTTTCCAAAAAAAAGCGCAAAAAGACCGTCTTCAAAAAAGGGCATGCCTATTGTTTGCACATTTAAGGGAAAAAATATAAGGCTGTATGTATGTAGTTAGGTAGGATGCTAGTGAATTAATCAGCATACTTAGAACATGTTGATCCATTGTGATACCCACATTCAGACTACAAAGGAGGTGACGAAGTAAGAAGATTCGAGGCAAAAATATTCCCGGTTTGCAATCCTCTCCTTGTAGAAATGAAATAAAATCCGAAGGCAATCCAAGATGTCAGCAAAATGCTGCGAGAAATGATTGCAGAACTCATTTGAAATTTAAAATATCGTGCATTAGTTGGTGTATTAACTCTTTTGTACATTCATGGAAATTGTGTGCATAAATATTTTCATAAAACTACAGAAATGTTAAAACAACGCGACGGACCCCTAACGTGGAATGACAAGCAAGAGTCACGGTGATGTAATCTGTGAGAAAAATCCTTTTGGTTTATCTGAAAATACTAAAATAATACCGCCCTAAAATAAGGGGAACACCCGATGAACCGGGCAAAATGCAGATATGATTAATATTGTAGCTTGAACAAGGAACATGTTATAAACGCATGTACGTCCATAGATACCCTAAGTGGTGGAATGAGATTGATTACCAAGAGGTGTCAATGGAACGAATCCTAGCTATTAATTGCAATGACACACCCTGTTTAAACTTTGATTAGATTATTTGAATTTTATCAATGAAACTGTGCCCATTCAGTTAACTAGTTTTGCTACTACATGGCTATCATAAAAGTTCCCTTAAATTATCGATTTTAAGCAGCATTTATTTTAAGAAAGTGATACATCTGAAGTAACAGAAAAACATTCTAAGAATAGGAAACCACTTCTTTCGTTTAACACGTGGTGCTAGTGCGACAGGTGTGGGTACGAATATCCTGTCAAGCAAATTTTGCAAAAAACCAAATGCTTTCATCAATTTGTAAGCAAATCTTGTCAAAGAACCTTTCAAGATCGTGGGAAATGCTAAACTTTTCAAGAGTTACCCACGAAAACAATTTGAACAAAAAAAAGAGAACATAGCCAGCCAACTCCGCCCATTTATGACACAAATGTCACCTGCAAAGGAACAAAGAAACTCCAATAAAGAGAAACGTGTTTCCACGTTAATATTCTGTAATCTAAGCTGAAATTGCTAATATAAGCATTTCGTTGTCAAAAAAATTACTACAGTAAGGCATTTAAGAAGTCAAATAAATAAATTTTTGCACCATGAGGGGACAATCGCCGCCTTTTAAGCTGCTACCACACGGGCAGCTACTCAACACGCTGCCGATATTCATACAGCCATCTCGTTCTCGCTCAATCTGCACAATAAACAATGTCGGAAAATTGCCTGAATTACGCCACAATCTTCAACAAAATGATGATCAAATCATAGCTTCTCTACCACAACCATTAGTTATTAATCAATTTTAAAGTTATTTTAATAGAAAGCCTGGTAAAATGATGTCTAACTCAACCAGTGTGTAAGCAAGAACGCACTATAGCCTTCATGGCGTCGTCTGTGGAACAGTGATTTGCAGGACGGCAAGCTACACGACAAAGAAGAAAAAAAAAACTATCTTGGCGAACAAGTCTAGAACTTTTAGATCCAAACCTACATACATACATGTATGTACGCACATCTCAACAAAAGAAAGCAAATTTCCATGCGGCAAACCTTTCACTTTTCACCAAATGTTTCACAGCACAAGATTTTAAGGTTACACCACACAACCAACACAAAAAGATCCTAGGCAAAAAAAAATGCAAAGATCCCGAATGAGGTTACATTCCCCGAAAAGGCAAAATAAACTTTTTCCGGACAATGAGAACGAAAAAAATCAAACTTCTCTCACATTCTTACCTTCTTCAGTCGGAGATGGTGAAAAAAAAGAATTCGTCGGCTAAACGCTTTTTTCTTTTCTTCAGCTTGGTTATTATCACTAAATGTTGCGGCAAGGCTCTCGATGGATGATGGATTTGCAGTGTAAAAAATACTCCTTCTCTCTCTCGTCTTTCTCTAATTAAATTTGCTGTTTCTTTTTATTTCTAAACAAATGATCACAGATTTTAGATTAAGTTAAGGGTTGTATTTTTTTTTTATTCTTTTCGCTTTACTATTGTATGCTTTTTACTTGTTCAGTTGTTTCGGTTTCAATTTTTTTATATATATATTGTTGTGTCAAAAGAAAAAATGCGAAAAATTGCAATTGAATTGTATTTTGTTGAGAGAAGTGCTATTCTTCTTTCTTATTTTAACTTCAGCAGAGTGTAGAGAAGAGGAACAACGACGAAATTTTTCTTTCTAGCCAGACTTGGCACTTCGTTGATGAAGAAGTAGAGTGCGAGGCATAAAATTCTATGTTTCTTTTCGAATGTACGCAATAATGATATCTCTTTTTGCGTTATATGAAGGACAGTGAGGGGAGACTGAGATGGAATAGAATGCGTTGGACAAAATTCGCACAATAGAACGGGACGGGAATATATTTTATAGTTGAAATTCTTGACGCCGGCATGAAGAGGAAAACGCAAGCGAAAATTTTGCGCCATTCTTTGATTGGTATAAAACATCGAATTAGCTTGTTATACATACGTCATTTTGATTAAGGTTAAGGCACATTTAATGTGGCCATATTGTGTGTGGGGAATAACATGTATTTCTTATAATTCATCTCATCATTATTTAATCGTATTTCTCATGCTTGGAACAGATAACAGTACAAAACAGTGTGTCTATGTATCAAAGTTCTATTTAGGAAATAATTTCCTCAATGCCGAATTGGTTCTTTTCTGCCAATTGCGTTAATTTTGACAAGTTGCGAGAAAAATTATTACAATTGCTGTCAACAACTAGACTGCAGGTCCAGAACATGTTCAATTATTTGATTTATATCAGAGATGGCAGAGTATAGGTAATAGTGGTAATCTACTCGATCAAATACACATTCAACTACCATTAAATTGACATTTCAACGACACTTTGACATTGTTTCTACGTCTACTACATTAACTACCACAATGAGTAGTAGCCGTAAAAATGTAGTTATTCCAAGAAAGTAACATTTCTGCCATCTCTGATCGTGTAGATTACCTCATGTAGTCTACGCTGCCATTTCACCTTGTGACACATCACAGAGGTATGCCGGAATAGGGCTATAAGCTTTCACCACACTACATCAATAAGGTGCACAAAACATAACAGACTGTGCTTGAAATCTACCTAAAATTGATATTCTATCGTTGTAATATTTTACAAATGGTTGATATATTCATAATTTTATAATCCTAGAATCTGCATTGCAGAGAAATCATTTATTGTTTTAAAATTAAAATGTATGAAGGTTTCAAAGTATAACTGCACCTTTATTTACCACTAATTATACCATTTCAATCTTTCAACTGATTGTCCACCATTTTGTTTTTGTCTATTCATCACACTTTCACCGAGAACTTTTTTCGCATCGCGTCTCTTCCGGCCATTACTGCAGTCATCACCGTGTGAGAGCAAGTGAAGTTATTTTTTTCATAAAGATTTTTTTTATTAAATTTATCTAATAAATTTAAGAAGAGTAGTTATTAATTCCTAATTTAAGCTCTTTGATACAATAAACCACATAAGCAATGGCTGAAAATAAGAGTAACGATTGTGAAATGAATGGTGAAGATTTCTCACAAGACGTGAGCACCAATGACCAACAGATTAAAGAAGAAAATGGTGCCGGTACTACAAATGGCAATTCCGCCGAGTCCCATGGACGAGATGATGACAGGTAAATAATTAAATTCCATAGTTCTGCTTCCAGAGAATGTGAAACAAAATTTATAATTTTAATTCTGTTACGTAAAATTATTAAAACACTAAAACGCAATTACACATACAGTCTGTGTATAATTGAATGATGAGAAAATTAGAAGAAAAAAAAAAGATCAATACTTTCGCGCCACCATTTTCTTTTTTCCCTCCCTTCATAAAAAATTTTTGTTGGCTTAGTTAACCTATTCAAATATAATGTGTCATAATCCGCATTCATCTGCCCATAATCGTGGCTAAATTGTTTTCCAACTTTTTCCATTATTCTCTTGCGGGTATATTGCATTTTGAATGGTTCATATTTTCACTTTGAAATGACTCAACTTTTCTTTACAAAAACTCGAGTTTCTCGTGAATGTTTTAGTTTTTCTGTTCTCAATGTCAAAATGGCGGGTTATTGTGATGAAAACTACTTGTATTTTCTGGTCACTTTCAAATGAGAAAAAAAGGAAAAAAATACACCGGCTTCCTCTGACTACAGTTTTTTTTATGCCGGCACGGAAAGTGTTCTGTTTTGGTAAATGTTTAGTTTGTTGATAAAAATAAATTTAAGGGTCGTTTGTTTCTAAAATAAAATAATAAAAAAAACAATGTATTTCATACATACCTACCACATTCTATTTAAGTTGTTGGATCGTTTTTTTCGTCATTACATTTTTATGTACATATATGATTAAAATTTTTGTTTGTATTGCTTTTTCTTGAATTCCGAAAAACGATGTGGCGTTGTCGAGAGGTTAGTACTTTCGAGACTCGACCAAGTTATTTTTTTCCCTCCTTAAAGTCATTGTTTTTATTCTTTTCTTATTACAATTGAAATTTTTCTAATACGTATCTTTTTTCGGCTTCGTTAAAAAAAACCGGTTTGTCCTACATATAAAACCCAAAAAATAAAAATTGGTACAATGATTGGATTTGGCGGGAGTAAACAGTTCAAAAAACTTTGATATTTTATAAGTAAATAGTGATGGAAGGTGCAAAGATGACGTAATGGTGTTGGCTGATGTACGAGGAAGAAGTGTTAAAATTCTATTTCCTACCGCCTTTTTTTTTTCTTACGGAGATTGGCAGTGCTAATGTAAATCTGATTTTAGTTTAATAACCTCTTGGACGTGTATACACACATATGTGTGTGTATATGCCGATTCGTTGCCTCGCATCGTGATGCCGAAGAAAGAGGAAGAGAAGATGTCGTTAAATTACTTAATGCTCGTTGGTTGCGACAAAATAGGACAGTATTCGTTCTATGTGAACATGTGACTTTTTCTCAAAGCAAATAATTGTATCTTTTATGACATCAGAGGGAACAACTGTATAAATAATTCTGTGATTCAATAATGCCCAATGTTTCAACACTCATGTACATGGAACTTCCGCATATTTGATGATTTTTTTATGTATAAAGTTAAAATTGCTTTATATTGCGTGCCTGCTTGGTGTTCGGTAACGTTTGAGGTTTATTAACCACAAAAGTGGTCCATGTACATATGCTTGAATTTAAGAGAATGTCATTTAAACAAAGAATGTATATCAATACCATGCTTCCACCGAACGAAATCGCGAGATTCCAAGTCGCTCAACAATTTGTTTGGAAACTGTGGTTGATGATGTGAACGGTCGTTACAACAAAACAGCATACTTTCTACTTTCGCGGTAGAAAAAACATTTTGGCTTTTCAGCTTCAGCAAATCGTCCCGACAAATTGTTGGGTCTGAACGCCGCTATTTAGGTTTCGTTTAAATCTAGTAGAAACCTCATCGAGTTATTTCCACCCGGAGGGGTGATGAAACCGAACAAGCTTACGGTGTGAATGTTAATTCATTTTTGTGGTTATTTTCCCATTTTATCTGTTTCTGTATTTGCTGGTGTTCTCAACACTATTATTTCTTGCCAACAAACAGTTGCTTGGACTGGGTACTTCAAAATTGAAAGCTAATGACATTTGAAATCCCTTCCGCTCGTAGGGAATGGCTTACTGAGGTTTCAGTAAGAATTCATCCAAATCACGCGATTTCGGTTCGTTGGGATAAGACTGGCGTAAGAAAACCTTACGATTACGAAACATCTAACGCTTGAGGAAACGTAAAATAAATATTATGTGTGTGTTGGTATGAAACAGCATAAACGAGTCTTCAGCCTCGCTTTTACTAGCAATTTCTGATAATTTATGCAATCCAGTGATAGTGTCTTTTATTATACATCATTAGCGTTACTGATATAATAGATAAAATTGTAATGTCATCACACATTTCAGTTGTGTGTGCGTTTCTTCTCTCAAGGTGAATTCCAAAAAAGTTAACCACGGCTACAGCTTCAATCCAATAATGTGAGCATTGTAAGAGTATGATGTAGATTGGAGGCCAATATTATGGCATGTCGTGATTTCTTGCACTTTGACGGACGACGACTATTTTTCTGAACAAGATTTAGCGACTTGTAGCAGAAAATAGGCATTATTCTTTGTGCAAGTGAACCTCCAACAACTTGTCCTTACCTATAGATATGTCACAACAAATTACTTCTATTTGAGATAGAAAAGACCAGATGGACATCAATTCAATCCCCTCGAGCGTACATGTAAAGACGAAGTGCTACAGTCTGAAGTTATTAAACTCTTAACGACCATTTGACACGTATTCGCACTTTCAAATATACGTCAAAAGTTAGAGGTCAGATGAGGCAACATTAAATTTGACGTGCAGCGACGGAATTAAATTTCGGTAGGAAGAGAAATCGTTGACGTAGGCAAAGATCTCTTTTCTTTAGACAAAACAGTTCACGTCGTCTTGCACCTTCTTGTTAAGTTTATTAATTTTCATGAAATAAGTTAGCCTACTGTAACTTTTAATTTTATTAGCATTTGCTCCAAAAGAAAATGTAAAGTACTTGTCTATGCCTTTGGTATTAAGTGATTTGTATTGTTTCTTTTTCTGTAAGAACTATGTGTTGTGTGCTTAGTTAAATAATGATTGTTTGATGTAATGAAGTCTAAAATAAATCCGATTTGTAAAAATACTCAGTTGTTTTAATTATCTTCTCGTCAGTCGTTGTATGCAATGAAAGACATACTCATTTTTTTGTGAAAAATGAAAAACATTTTTTATTAATAAATCTAGTACAATTTTTAAGCGTTATTTTATCGATCCAATCATTGAACCACTTCCAAACAAAGTGTTTAAAGTTACAAAAAAGAAAATCTATAATATACGTCTTCATGAGAGTTGAGGAGATCTCTGTCAATCCATGCCCGGGTAAATTAAAGTTTTGAAATTAAATCATTTTAAAGAGTTTATTTCCTTAAATTAATTTTGCCTTGTGTTTTGTTTTAGAGATTATTTTATTTACTTAGTGTTAAAGCGGAGAACTTAAAACAAATTTGAATTAAATATATACAGAATCTACTTTGGATAAAATTCGATGCCAACCTACTACTACATACTTCTCTTCTCTTCCTACACAACACGATCGAATATCGAGATAAAAACTCAAAAAGTAAATAATAACAATAAAAAAAAATATACTAAAGATTGCTTGAATAGAAAAGATATTTTTGAAACGGACAAACACCGGATATCGCGGATGATTTACACACTTTTTTGCAATTAACAAAAACAAAAAAAAAGTACAAAAGCATAATCTGAATAAATTTTTGCAAATTTAAGTAAAAGTAATAAAATTTTTGTAAACAAAATGAGAACCAAAATTCGGGCAATTGATCGATCGATGACGATGACGAGATGAATGTGAAACAAAACATTTTTAATTTCAATCAAATCAAATTGCTTAGGGAATCCTGTTGTGTATAGAGCGAACTAACCTTGTTCCTCTCCGGCAGGTATGAGTGAGTGAAAATGAAAGCTCTCAGAGTCGTGGGAGTGACCACCATCGACCCTACCTACCACTACTACTACAACCACCAATGATTCCCCCTCTAGCTAGATCAGTCTGGAGACTTCTCAGCTCAACGGAAATGGGAGAAAGTGAAAGAGAGAGAGAGAGAGAGAAAGAGACGATGTGATGGTATTTATTAAACAAAAACAAAAAAAAATACAAACAAATAAAAATATATAAAGTTTAAAACAAAAATATAAAATATAAAGAAAAATTGGATTTTTAATAATAAAAATAAATACACTGCTCAAACTAAAAATTCTGAATAGTATATGAATATCTTATTGTAACTTGAAAATTCCGTTTAAAGTAAAACTTTGTGTTGTTGCCTTTTTACATATACATTGGAAAAGAAATACTACTTGAAAACTTTGATCATCTTTGAAATTCTTTGGCCATTGTTGTTTTTACTGTAAAGAAAGAACAAAATTTTTTCAAATTGAAATTCATTCTTGTTGTAGCTTATTCCACTATTCGAAATATGTACACATACATATATGTACTACTTTTATACTTGTACTTGAATTTTTTTCTTATAGAAGATTGCTCTTTATTGATTGTCCTTTTTCACTAGTGGAGAGAAATATTTTGAAGATAACTTTTGCTTGAACACGCATTTTTGCAAAACCAAAAAAAAAAACAAATGGAAATTTTTTTCTTAACGTAACGTAGTACATTTTTCTAAATATACTTGAACGTTTTATGTTTCTTTGTGCAAAAGTAAGAATTAAACAAAAAAAATTCTAGATAAAATCTTAAATGAAAAGAAAATCAAAAATTGAAGAAACTAAACAAAAAAAAGTACAAAATACCCTAAAAATGAAAATTACTTGCCGGTTTGGTTCTAGAAAGATTCGCTAACACTTTACCATGTTTGCTTCGTTTTTTCAGAAAGCTATTTGTTGGCGGTTTAAGCTGGGAAACAACAGAAAGTAAGTAACAATTGAAAGAGACCAAGGGAGGAGTACGTACGAATCTAATAATCGCTCGTTTGCTTGCAGAGGAACTTCGTGAACATTTTGGTCACTATGGTGAAATTGAGAGCATCAATGTCAAGACAGACCCACAAACCGGCCGTTCCAGAGGATTTGCCTTCATTGTTTACAATTCAGCTGAGGCAATTGACAAGGTCATTGCTGTGAGCGATCATATAATCAACAACAAGAAAGTTGACCCCAAAAAGGCCAAGGCACGACATGGAAAGATCTTTGTCGGCGGTCTTACACCTGAAATAAGCGACGATGAAATCAAAGCGTATTTTAGTCAGTTTGGCAATGTAAGTATTTTCTTAACATTTCACTGTCTGTCACTGACATTTACTAATAGTATATCTTATTGAAATTCATTTCAGATCGTGGAAGTTGAAATGCCATTTGACAAGCAAAAGTCACAGCGTAAGGGTTTCTGTTTCATTACCTTTGACTCGGAACAAGTTGTCAATGAATTATTGAAGACACCAAAGCAAAAAATCTCTGGAAAGGAGGTCGACGTTAAGAGGGCAACACCAAAACCGGAAAATCAACAAATGGGCGCCATGCGCGGTGGACGCGGTGGTGGTCCACGTGGAGGTGGTCGCAACGCCTATCGTCTAGGTAATTAGAAAAAATCCTAATTATTTATGGAATATAATTTCAAAAAGATTTTGGAAAATATTTTTTACATACATTTCATATATTTGCATGCAGTCATTGTAATCAAATGTCAGGTTTTGCTTCTTTTGTTTGCCTTGTTGGATATAACGTTAGGGTGGTTCTGAATAATCACTGGAAATAATTTCGATTGGTAACTTTAAGGTTATCGAAAGGCACGGACTATCAGCCGCAGCTTTTCTTCGAGATTCGGAGTTGGCAATAAACCTTAGGGAATTCCCCTCCACGTGAGAATGATATCATGGACAACACAAGTGGTACTTTCGGAAAATAGGTTCTTCATGAGCTGCCACAATAATACAATAAATCTGTGTCATCTTATGAATTTAAATCGTTGTTAAATGCTATAATTAATTCAATATTTTCCTTTGACGATAATAATACTACCACACTTACATGTACATAATTATTAGATGATTTTTGACGTATTTAATGTCTGGGAATTGGTACGTTCATAAAGGTGTTCTCTTCGTGGTGTTCCTAGTCGGACGGTGGATTCTATTGGAAGAGGCGCAAACATATTAGTTTCCCTAGACCAGGAGTAGAAATTAGTTAATTTATGTGATGGCGACGGTGATGGTGTCAAAGTTTGAACTAAAGATGATTTCTTAGCACAATTTTCAAGCATTTTCTTTTTTGCATTGATGTGTAACTGTTCTTTGTTTGAAGGTCTAGAATTGTTTGCATTTCTATTGGTATTCAGCCTGAGGGTGCTTCAGATTGACCGTCCGCAAGCTAAGGAATTGATTACATGGTTGGCATGGTTCCCGTGCAAATGTCACGCCGATCTCTTGTAACAAAATTTTTGTTTCAAAAATATTGTTTGAGTTAGATCGAGTACTTACTCAAAGTAAATTTGACTGCTGTAAATTATTATTTGTTTTTTTCTTTGAAATTATATTTTATGATTGTTCATTAAAAAATTTGCTAAAATGGAAAAATCTGTTAATGTTAAGCTTCAAATTCTTACTCATCTGAAGGTTATCCCCCTCAATGGTCCGGTCAAGGTGCATATCCAACGTACGGTTATAGCAGTGGTTATGAAGCAAATCCCGGCTATGATTACTACAACGGTGGCTATTACAGTGGTTACGACTACGGCTATGGTAAATACACTCAACAAAATACCAATCCCCAATCTACTTCTAATAATTATTATAATAATACATCATACCACAAAAATAATAGCTATCACCACTAATCAAAGTAAAAACTATAAGTATACTGGTCAAAATGCCAACAACTTCTACATCAGTAATTTAAACAAGCAAAGATTTCAAACTAGGCAAAACAACACCTCTAATTACAACAATAGATCAAGACCAAATTTTTATTATAATAATAACAACAACAGACAACAACAACAACCACAATTACAACAACCAGAACAACTACAATATGATGACATCACTTTTCAGTAGTTTTTCGTATTTTTTTCTGTTACAAATATGAAATAGATACAAATATCGTTGCCTCCGATATAATAGATAGTACACACACATACATATAAATGTTTCTTTTTTGCTTCAATTTGCAAGTCAATTTCAAACCACGTGTACTGTACCCTCAAAAAAGTAGTTCTCCCCCCCTCTGACAAAACGATAAACAATAATAATCAAAACAAAATTTACATACAATTTTTTTTTCTAGATTTATTAATTTTTTTTATATATACTACATATTTTACTTTGTGTAACTATATTTTTTTCTTCATATTGTTATACACACACGATGTAAGCAAAACATTAGATAATTTTGTATTTTATATAATAACAGTGTATGACTGGCGAAGAGTGTGTTGACTTCATAAGCAAGAACTTTTTGAAAACAAAACATTTATTTTGCAAAACGAAATTTTACCGCATCATCATCCACCAACCCAAACCCAACCCCCCTCTGAAAGAACACTAAAACGAATCTTAATCAAAAATGAGCAGCATGTTTTTCATATGCGATTTCATTGAAAATTCAAAAACCTGCCCACACATACACACACACACACGCACATAACACAAAAACATACTCGTATGTAGAAATATACCTCAAGTATAATGCAACAGTTAGACCTGCAATATAAGCAATTAATAAACTGTGCCAAAAAATAAAAACTACTAAATAGAGAAGTTATCTTGAAATAAGTTCAGAGCATATTTCAAAGCTACCACACCTCCACCAACCACCCACACAAACACAAACACACAATTTTCATTTACTACCTTAACACCTTATGAAAAAGAGAACGCAAACAAAGCTCAAATGTTTCTCCCGAAAATCTACAAGAGAGAAAAACGAATCTACCCCCTCTCTTCGAAACTAGTCTTGTTTGTTTCCAAATTCAAAGAAAGGAAATCAAAATCATATTTCAAGAATAACTCTTTTTTTTTCATAAGTCAACTTGTGCCTTTTTTATATTTCACATATAAAAATAAATATGAAAACGAAATCATGAACTAGAAAATAAAAAGGACAAACAAACTAACAGCACATCATGTACTGTATGTATGTGTATTAAATGAAAATGAAATGAAAATGACTGTATTTAGTCAAGCCCATAGATGAGCTTATTATATATACACACCTATATATGATATAATATAGAGCTATATGCATATATTTTCGTATGCAATATTTATATTTATATATATATATACATATATATATACATATTTTTATTTTAAACATACTATTTTAATATAGTATAAGGAATAGTGAGACACCACTAAGTTGTTTGCTATTGCACGGCTTTTTCAAATGGGTCTCGTCGTCGTAAAAGAGAAGATAAGAACGATCGGTGTACGTCATTCTTTGTCGTCACTGTTTACTTCTTTTATTTGCACGCATTTGTTCAATTTTTTTTCTCACTCTCTCTCATTAATAAAGCAATAAAAACTAACTTGATCGATTTTTAAAACATATTTTACAAAATTACACACACATTTCGGTGTGTGAGGAGTGTGAAATCTTCTCGCCACTATGTTGTTGTTTACTCTACATTACTAGAGATTTTTAATGCAATTCAAAAACAAAAAATAAAAAACTCTTCATTCGCAGTCTCATACAACTACAAACAAACAAAAAACACACTTCGTCAATGATCTAATATTTTATTGAAAACAAAAAGATTTTTTGCGTAACTGACATACACAAAATACAATTATCATTAAACAAATCAAGAAATCAACTTATATATAAAGTGAACAAAACAAAAAAAAAAGGATTACGAAAAAAATCATAATTTTGGCTGCATGTTTCTCAATGTTAATATTTCCTTTATCAGTTTTTTTTTCAACTACGTATTTTCAAAGTTTTTTCCCACATATTTTTGTTACAATTTTGTTTCTAATTGTACATATTAACATAGCAACGGCAATATTATAATAATACATATTATTATTATTTTTTTAACTTTGAATATATGTAATATCATTTCTTTATTTTGTGATACCGAGTTTTCTAATGTTTCGCCTCACTGTTTGGATGATATAATTTTTTTTTTTCATATTTTTATATTTTATTTCTTTACCTTGATTTTTTTAGTTTTGCAATCAGAAAAAAAAATACTTTTTTTATATTGAAACTTCGTTTACTCTCTTTTTTAACGAATCCGTTTATCTCATCATTTCGTTCGTTGAAATGAAAAAAGAAAAAGAGCGAAAAGAAAATGAAAATTTAGTAACACTTGGGCTTATATATAATTCTATTTTTTTTGTTCTCTCAAATATCAATTAAATCAGTAGTAGTTATATAGAATTTTTTCAAAAAGAAACAAAAAATATTTCAATTTATGTTCAATTTTCGATTCTACCTTCCGCGAGAGGTGAGGTGAGACATTACAAGTAATAATTTGCCAACGCCAAACGTTGTGGAAAATAAGGTAAATAAAAAACAATTTAATATATGTGGAAATGCATTGTGAAACATGAGAATTATTTCTATATCTCTTTTGTAAAACAAATTTACTAAAAACCAATTATAAAAAAAATTCATCAATATATATAAAACGATAAAGGTAGACAAGCATAAACAAAAAAAAAACAAAGTAATAAATAATTAAAATAAAATTTGCTTTTGATTAGTAAAAAGAACAAAAAAGTAATACAGAAAGAAACGAGAATGATGAAACGACAATCTAATGGAAGTTTAGAACAGAAAATTTATAAGTAAAACAATTTATAACAATGTTTTATGTTCTTCATCTGAAAGAAAAACAAACAAAAATAATAATATAAAAAAACAAAGAAAAGGCAAATAAAAGAATCAAAACAACAATGTGTTTCTCATATATTTTTTATTTACCCTGTTTTCCAACGATGGAGGAGTTTAGTGATTCGCTTTTGTAGTATTCAAATCTCATCGATATATTTAATTTTATTTTTATTTTTTTTTTTTCACTTAATTTTACTTCCCTTGACCTTAGTATGTTTTCATTAATGTGTACTTTTTTTTCCTATTAATTATACCTTTTTCTCTGTTAAACGGCCTTGTCCATTATGCACTTTGTTGCCTTTTATTCAATTTTATATTTTTTTCGTTCATATTTTGGTTATTTTGGATGAGAGACTGAGCTATCTTTGTGGCTTATGCAGAATTCGAAATGAAACAAAATCGCTTTTTATGTTTAATATAAATAATATTAGGCTGGCTTAAACTAAGTGCTGTACGTTAGTGAGGTTGAGGTAGGGAAAAGATAGGATTTACAGGGCTCGGGATATTTTTATAGAACTGTCCAGTAGACTAATTGAGCGATTTTCAAAGTTAAGTAGTCGCATTTATTCCGTTTTTGTTAGTTCCTTAAGTTCTTACACAATTCATGGTACGAGAAAACGGGGAAGATGATTGTGCCATTTTCTGATGTTTAAGAAATACAGTGGACTCCCTTAAGTCTAATTTCCACGGGATAACATGATTTGTTCGAGTTATAGCGAGTTTGACTTAGAGAGGATGTTTTTGTATGGGAAATTGAGGAAAATGTATGTAAAGTATAGCGAGTTAGAGAGAGATTCGAATTGGGAGAAATTCGTTAATTGAGTATACTAAGACTTGTATTGAAGCGAGAGCAATGCATTACGGCTCTTTTTGAAAACTTAAAGACAGAGTCAGGCATAAGCTAACAATGGAGCATATTGGGTGTTTTCTAAACGTCAGATTAACAAAGGACTGCGATAGACATGTTCATTAATGCAGATTGACGGTCAGAAGTGATGAAATGATGCAGTCTATGCTGTTCATAAACGTCGATATGCAGTCATACAGTCCAAATATATGCAACATACAGTCCAAATCTATACGTAGCAAAGCTACTAAGCGAAGTTACGATACGAACTACAAGAAAATGCCATCAAACAACCGAACGGAATCGTAGTTCCGACAAGTAAATTACTTGTAGAAAAAGGTAACAAACTTCCATTTCATTCGTATTCGGTGATACCAATTTTCACGAACTTCGAAGTTCGTAGCAGGTTTTTCTCTACGATTCTACTAGGAATGAATTCTGTGATAGATTTTTCGGAGTTTGTAGCACATTTTCGAATACGATTTTCTTTCAAAGATACCAAGGATTTCATCCGCTTTTCAGATTGTCCATGTCATGCCAAAAAACGCGACTGGAAGAAAACATTTTTACTTTTGAGACATTCTGCAGCGTGTTCAAAAACGGATGAGAAAATAAATGCGATTGTACAAGCGCAGATTTCCGACGTTTATGAAAACACCCATTCTCGGATTCGGATTCCCTCGGTCTGACTAGGACTAGCATTGGGTACGGACGGAGAAACGTTTATTCTTCTGTTCTCGGTGTTATGACCACAAGAATGTATCGCATGCGTGAGTAACTAAGAACGCATGCCTAGGAAGTGATGAGAAACAAGAAAAGTCGCATCTTCTTGAAAGCGTGACAAGACTAGAAAAGGGATCCATACTTGGGAAAGGAGTCATTTCCTCAGGTTTCGAATATGCCCTTATAAAAAGAGTTTCTTCAAAGATATTGAAGCAGGAATACAAATTTATTTTAATACTATGTCCCACCTAACCGAAATCAGGGGGTTTTTTTGGGGCACTTTTACTGAAATCTCAGTAGGTCGTTCCCACCGAGTGCGAAGTCTTTTCAAATCTAATAAGCTGTCAATTCTGTTGAGAGTTTAGTTGAGAACACAGGAACTCTTTCCGAGAGATAACGAAAATAAAGTTAAGTTCATGCTGTAGGCTTGTTCGGTTTGACAACCTATCACGGACCGGTACACTTATGGGGTTTCAATTGGCTTCCGCTGACACTGCGAGGATTCGAAACCCTGAAAATATAAGGCGAAACCTCGGAGGTTTGGAGAAATTTGATGAAAACTCGCGATTTCGTTTGGTGGTAACATAGCATTAGGTATGAAATGAGTTGGAAGAAATGCATTTTAGATGGAAACAATTAGAAAATAAATTAAATTGTAGCATTCGATTTTAATTTTGATTTCGTGTTTAGCAACCCAATAGATTCAGATTGAATCTCAGGGCGCATAGAGAAACATGTCAAATGAAGTGAGGGTAGTACAGATTTTAGCCCCAATTGGATTACATCATTACGCAGTTATTTATTAGCTTAATATTTAAGATTTTATTTAGTACAGTCATCTCCATCATAATCTACAACTACTACTTTTATATCTCTACTCTAGTTGGAATCCTGTAGAAGATTTTAGTGTTTACTTTTTTTGTAGTATTGAATTCTATGTATCAGACCAGTTGGTTTAGTTAGTTTGTTGCTTCTCATTCCTCAACTGAATACAACTTTGATTGTTCGCTTCTGTTTGCGAATCTATCATCTTCATTTGTACCTTAAGTTGGACTCCAAACGAATCTCTAAATCCTGTACGAGGAACAAACACTTTTTATTAGAATTGTTGTGGTTCGGATAATTGAACGCGGGATTAGTACAAGGTGTCCAACAGTAGACTAGGTTACGGATACAGAAAGGTAAGATTTTAAAATTTGTGCTGCAAAATTGTATAAGCTCAGCTTTAATTAATAGTGCAAAATGTTGAATGTCGAATAACAAATCATTTGATTATAATCCATTCCAAATGATTGAGTTTAATTCTGCGCATGCCTTTACAAACAAGTTCAGTCTCTTCCCAAAAAAAAAAAAATCGTAAAACAAAACGAAACAAAAGAAAATTAATAAATGCCCTCAAGTCCACCACCCAAGTCGATAAGAAGTATAATCGTGTATAGAATAACTTATTAGTTTCATATTTGCTGGTAAACATTTTCTCTTCTTTCTCTAATACAATAAGTAAAGTACTTTTGATAAAAAAAAAATCAACACACATTTTAAATAATTAAAAAACATGTGATAAATTTAATGTTCAGGCTATGGAAGTTATGACGAGGGCTACGGTAGCGGATACGGTAGCGGCGGTGGTCGACCTGGTGGACCACGAGGCGGTGCCAAAGGTACTACACATAATTTAACTTGTTCTTTTTCAATAAATAATTAAATAATGTCGGTTCTCTTTTTTTTTGTTCATAAAAATATATTCGAATTGTTTCTGAGTGATCTATATGTAGAGTAATACCTTTTCTTGATGTGTGCACCACCTTCTGCGTACTTGTATATTTTTTTTTTAAATTTGCCAATTCAAATCGGAAACTATCGTTGGAAATTTAATCGAAACGAAATTTTGTCTACAATTCAATTCAAAACAAAAAAAAAAAACGGGTGGTGTTCAATTTTTTTAAAATCTTTTTAAAACAGTAATTTAATAACGAAAAGTGTAGTCCCATCGCATGGTGTCCAGAGTAGTAGATAATAATTTATTTTGTATAGTTTGTATGTTGTACTCTTTTTAGAATTTCATATTTATGTCTGATATTGTTTGCTTTTGGTTTTATGGCGCTATTGGTGGAAAAGGGGAGATCGACTTGTATGTTGTGATAATTGGAATGTCACTAAACTCGTAAACTGTATCGACGTGGCTTTTATGATCCTCTTCGTTTGTTACATTTATTTACATTTGTTGATAAAACCATTGGTTGCTGATGTTTCGTAAGATTGTTTATAATTTTAAGCCTAGCGTTTTTTGGTACGCAAGAAACCACACCTGGGTTTTATGAAGATTGATAAAACGTAACAAGTCATTAGATGTAACATTCTTCATTACTCAAAGCAGACATTTTTGGCTGACAGGAGTTTCAGTGAACCTTCCATTGATGGATGTCATTAGCGTCATTGGATGTCAATTACCTGTTTGACTGACTTTTTTGCAATTATTGAAGATTTAGCTAAGGAGAATCTTTGGCCGGTGATTACGTGTGGTGAAGTATGACTCCGAGGAAAAGAAACAGATCTCGAGCCTTGAGTAAAAGTAAAATATCAAACGACAAGAAATAGTAAGAGTAATAATATAGCTTTCTTTGGTATACAAGTAGGTATGTGTCTTCTAGCCGCTTCCCTTTAAGCAATAGTGTTGGTCCCTATGACATTCCTAACTCCACACTTTACAGGAATTATACATGGAATGAAATAAATTACAAATAAGTAACAAGTCTTTGAACTCGTATACTGACTTCTGGAGCTAAACATTAGTAGATCTGAGATTAGATCTAGTGTGGGAGCATTCTAATGATCATTAGAGTCAAAATCGATTAGTACATCTCGACTCTCAAAATTATTCGTTATATGCTCACCAACTGCTTATTACTAGAAGAGAACTCGATAAATGTCTCCGTGGAGTAATATTTGAGTTATTTTCCTTTTAGTTTTTTGAAGTGAGATTGAAGATAACTGATAATCTTGTGTTCGTAATTAGTAGTTGGTTAATGATCATTCGGATCATTTTGAGAATCTAGATGTACTAATAGAGGAGTGACTACTCGAATAATAATTCCAATGCGATCATCTCGAATGATCATTCGATTATTAAAATATCTCGACTACTAAAGTCTTGATTCTTAAAATCATTCTATTATGCCCATCACTAACCAGATCAGAATACTGAACCGTGTCTTCAATAAAATAACTCCAGTTGGAATTTTGAAATGGCGTACTAGTTTTCTACTAATCACAGAATTTCTTCAGATTCAATCGCATTGTAGTCTATATTATCATTCGGAATCCTTCTTTTGGTCATTTGCCTTAAATGTGCACATTTTTGGGTATCTCTTGCCGATTTCTATACTACAGACTATGCTAGTTGAACATTCGCCTTATTCACTTTGTTTCGCCATCTGTTTTGTGTCCACCTATCCTAAGGTCGACCATTTTCGGTAATTCAAGCATTAAAGATGTATAGTCCTCTGGCTTTAGAGAAGTTTTCAATCATTCTTTCAATGGAGTTTAAAAAATGATTAATACACTATTCATTAATTAATATTGTTTATTTGATGTAATCTATGAGATGCAAAATCGGTAGATGATCCTAAGTCGCGCAGCAAACATCTGTTGTGTTAAGCGCTACTAAGTGCATACACTAAGTGTGGCATTTGCAAATTAGGTTGTATTTGTGTTCCTGTCATAAAGTAAGCCCATCAGACTAAGACTAAACGAAGAGGCGATGAACTTAATCATTAAAAAGTTTCTCGATTCGCGCATTGTAGCACACGCGTTCACATGTGAAAGGTCTGTTTTGTATATTTTGCACGCACTGTCACATTGCCCGAAGCTGACTTAACACAAAAATGTATTCACATATATGCATGTATTTATTTCTGGGCACCACATGTATTTTTTTACTACTGGTTTTGTCAGTGAATCGAAATCGTTCCCACTGTTCTGCCAATTGTGCTAAAAATCTCACAGTTCCCGCAAAATAAATATGATCTTCTGTTATGTATCAGTTAAGTGTTTCTTTTATATCTTTGTTTACTGCTTGCTAGATTGGATATTTTCGTAGAAATTCATTGTTTCGTTTTTTCTTCACTAAAGATGTGGTATATTTATTTAAAAGCAGGCTGTTTTCAACTTATCAGTACTAACTTATTCTTATTCTAATTTAAGGACCGTTTCATTAGAGACTTCTTGTTATGCTTAAAAAATTATTTGTATGTTTTGTTCAGGTTATCAGGCAGGCAAGCAAAGGGGGACTGGCCGTCAGCCAAGGCATCAGCCTTACTAAAGTTAAATAATCGTATTGCCGTATTTTATAGTTTGTTGTGGTAAGTTCGAATCTGTTCAACTCAGATTTAATTGATTTGTACTCATTTTGTTTTTTTTTTCTTTTTCTTCACAGCGTATTTTTATAAATAATAAATATACACCGTTCACCATTTTTTTCATAAAAGGAAAGTTATCAAATACAACATAAAGCAGCAGTTTGCACTTCATTCATCTTCTTCCATTCACCATTCCATTTGTTATGAAATAGGAAACGAATTGACTCTGGGAATTCGATAAAAACAAATAGTAATACAAAGTTTATTTAAAATCAAAAGGAAATAGACATTCAAATTGAATAATGAAGATGCCAACAACCACAACCACCAAGAAAATAAAACACACACAAAAATGCAGGGTCGTCAGGGTGTAATCAAAGGAATCCTAAAAGAATTATCACGACCATGGAGTATAAGATATAGTATGTCTAGTAATATTTATAGGGAACATCTTTTATCCGTAACTGAAGGAGGAGGAGGGTAATCATTTTTTGTTCTTAAAATGTAATATGTTTTACTCTGATGGGTTGGAAGTGAACAAATAAAACAAAAGAAACCTTAAATGTAAAATATAGAAGGGTTTTGCCTTCTATAGACTAGGATATATTACAAATAAAGTAAAAAAAAAGAAAAAGAAAAAATAAATAAAAGTATCCATGAAAGAAAATTCTGTATGATCTTAAATTACAAAACAAACAAATCACAAATTGCTTAAAAACTTCTGATATTTAGTTCTTAACTCTAACAGTAATACATAGAATTATATGTATATCTTTAATAAACATAATTATAAACACAAAACAAAAGAAAAAAAAAATAAAATGTACAAAAACAAAACAAACAAAAAAAAATTAAATCCAAAAACAAATAAAAATTTCGTTGTTTATTTAAGTGTACTATATATAAAAGAATATTTTGAGCAGATAGCATATATAGTTGTGTAAACAAAAGAAACAATGAATAAATCAAACACTTATTAAGCAGACAAATAAAATCTGAATGAAGAGGTAGTTTATTTTTCAATTAAAAAATGAAAATGGGTTTAGTTAGGTTAACTTTTGCATTGAATTTGCTCTTCAGTTTCTTTAATTTTTTTTCGTGTTTCCTATCGTAAACGTTCTGACTGATTTCAAAAGATGGATGAAGAATCAACTAAATTTTGTTTCTTTAGTTTGTATAAAGGCAGATGAAATAGAAAATGACTTACATGATGAAAATCTATATTTATATTTACATTAAATAATAATTAAGTAGTCGGGATTAGATCAAAGCATACATCAAAAGAAAACACGGCAGATATAGTCATTTAAAAAATAATTACTTAATTAGTTTCATTTATATTTCGTGTACATCATGCTAGAGAGTGAAATACAATATTGTTTAATTTTTTTCTTCCTGTATCATTTTTTTTTTCAGTGCAGTCAATTATGGATATCAAATCTCTTTTTTTAATTAATTATAATTATTTGTAGTGTAATAAATTTAATTTTGATAAACATTTGAGAATGCGAGTCTTTCATTTCTCTGATATGGACCGACGATGTATGACGTGAATTTAGTTATTTTTGGGTTGACAATGACAAGGGGGAAACTACGTCCATTTCTATATGGAAGATTTAGGTTCGATTGAAGACAACAAATATCATTTGACGACCCTTGTCTCGAGCAGAGGTTAGACTGCCAAGAGAGCGTACATATGAAGAAAAGCTTAAAGTTAAACTCGTCAGGTCTTTACTTTGAAAAATAGAGCTAACTACTCCTTCAAGAGCCGGTTTAAGATTCTACCTTTTTATGGCGCTAAAGCCCGAGATTAGCATGGCCATTAAAAAAAATGTTGATTGATAATTTGGCGGGATGCCAGCAACGATCCTTGCTTTTGTGCATGACATATCTCGGGGCAAATATGAACTCCACGAATGACATCTTCGTGAAGATCCGACGTAGAATCGCCCGTGGCAACCGATACCACTTCGGTTTGTCAAAACAACTAGTATATCAGAATGAGCACAATGAGCAGGCCACATTTCAGAACTCTCATCGGCGTCATAACCGGGTACTGTTCCATTGGAATTCACGCCTCAAGACGATTTCTGTAGAAGCTGCAGAGATGAGGAGGAAGAAGAAACCATTTCACACCTTTGTAAGTGCAATGCCCTCTCATCTCGAAGATTTGGTCACTTGTACGCCCCATATTTCTATGACCCGACAGAACTAAGTGAAATTAGCATCAGTCAGCTCCGACAGTATCAGACATTTTTTGTCAAGAGCTCTAGATGGTATGAGGATTAGGATCTACTAGATCTTTGTGGTAGCACAACGGGCCAACCTCTGGCCTAAGTTTGGCTATCTTTTAAGGAGTCAGGCGCTCTAACCTAACCTAACTGCTAAGCAAAACTGCAGATCAGATTCTTGGTGCCTTCGAAAGAAAAATTCTACGTCGGATATATGGTTCTGTCTGCGAGGAATGTGAATGAAGGAGAAGATATAACAGCGAATTCTATGAGCTTTACATGGACACTGGCTAAGCCACTTCGAGCGCATGGGCAACAACGATCCAACACAAAAGGTCTTCGAATCCGAGACTCCTGGTTTAAGAAGAAGAGGAAGACCGCACTTCCGGTATTAAGACCAAGTCATCGCGGACGCGAGATAGCTTGGGCTTGATGACTGGAAGCATCGTGCACAGGACCGTCAGCGATGGAAGGCAGCGATATCTCAGGCTCTGACCCTCCATAGGTCGTAGGCCTGCTAGGCTCAGATGTCCCAATCAGTCAACGAAAGAGTCTTTGCCTTTCAGTTGGAGGCGTGAGATTAACTCCAGAGATAACCAATTCCTGTAAGAAGAAAATAGAAAATATGGTTTTGTTTGTTTGTTATGTTGGAAATCCTTATAGTTGAACTGAATCAAATTAATTTCAAGCTTAATACTTCGAAGGGTTGTCAGTTTGTGGCAAGGACGGAATGGATATTCGTTATAGCGGTGAAATTATACAAATGATTTTAATTCAAACAACTTATTTTAACTAATGATTTATTACAAATTTCGCTTTACTTGGCCAGTCTCATAGAGGATGTTAAGGATATCAAGAAAATCTCTGTAGTTGAACTCGATGTGAAGACCTAAGTTATATTTAATGCATAACTTTCAATTTTATATTTTACAAGTTAGATTTACCCCTTTCGTATCCAAAGCATTTGCAAACAATTTCGAACTCCCGGCTGCTGATCATGTTGTGCATGTCACGGACAGTGAGTGCACGGAGAAATTGATTTTGTGTGATAGTACCACAATTTGATTTGTCAAAGTCTTTGAACAGCGATTGCAGATTTGAGATTTGATCCGGTTTTCTGGACAATTTTTGCAAGGCCTTTGAGGCGATGGTACGTTCTTCGAAGTTAAGGAAACACTGTGTGCAGTCCACGCATGGGAAATGTTTGATAGGTGTTGAGATCGTTTCCCCTAACTGTTCCTGAATGAATATTTCATCGAGGGCTTTGCAAAAATCACGATATCGGATTGTACAGCCCCGGTGTGGTGAGCGAAAGCTGAAAAGGAAGGTTGACAGGTGCTGGTGTGGAATATGTTCTAAGTTCCATTACACTTTACAAATCACATCCACTTCTGGGAGAGTGAGCTTAATGTTTGCAGTGTCCAAAGAACGTCTGAAGTCTGTCTCCAGGATTTGATTTTCTCGATGATGATCGTAGTCCACGAAGAAGTCTATGAGCTTGACATTATTAACCTGTGATTGTCTCTTTGCATTAGCAAGTGCATGAATGATATCTTGTTCGGTTGGTTGGGCGTTCTTTAGAGGATGTTCTTCTCGTGTTCTGACCTCTTTAAGCGGCGCAGGATCTTTCAACTAAATTACATCGTTTTTGGTTGGTGTATGTAAATGCAAAGGGTGTACGTACCTTAGGAATAGCATACTCTGCGGGGTCAGCTTCTTCTAAGAATCGCATATAATTGAAACCCAAATCATTGCTGTAACGCTCTGAAAGTGCATCAAACTCCTCTTGCGACACTAAAATGGTGTTACTAAGTAGAGCTTGAAATGCTTGGTTGGGTCGTACATGCCCTTTGTTTAGCCTAATCAAACGATGATTTTGAACACTCAAACCAAACACAAGTCAATAAATTCGAACGCACTTATCGAAGTTTTTGAAAAACGGAAGCAAATAAATTCGTCTTTGGAGAACTTTCTTCTGAATTCTAGCAAGCGCTTCTTCGCACAGATCACGAACTGACTCCTCTTGCATTTGCCAATTTTTCTGTCCTAGTTTTGGAATAGTCTTAATCTGCGGTAGAGGCGATTCCACGGCTAGTTGAGGTTGCTTTTCCAGATTTTTCTCAGTGAACACTAAACGAAGTGCCATTCAGGAAATAGATTGAAGGTTACATGCAAAGCAAATACCTCTATCCATGTCGTCAACAAATTTCTTCCACAGTATGTGATCTTGATCAGTATATCGCCCACAGATTAATTCAATCTCTCCTTGACTTAACTTAAGTCGACTGCCGCCGGATATTCCGGCATTGTCTAAGCCGCGTAAGAATTGATTTTTTGTGATGCACCCCGTGCGCTGCGCATCAAATGATTCTAAAAATTCAGTCAGACGAATACGGTTCTCATAAACGTAGCGTTGAATTCGACATATTGCATCGCCAAGAGTTTCAGATTTATCACGCAAGTGGAATGAGTGTTGATGCTCAGTATTAGGAAATGTTTCCTCCGGAAATTCCAAACCAATTATTTTTCCAACGATACCCGCAGGATGCTACATAATACCGCGTTAAAATGTTGAGTAAATCCACGATCAAATAATTACGTTTGTGACGGCATCTAAACTTTTTTTTTTCAAATACTCTGCAATTCCATCAACGTGTGATACAAACGCTACGTAATTAACAGTATAGGAGTCCTTCATGTATCGCTTGAGGAGAAGCAGAAAATCCCGTTCAGAGAGTTGGAATCGCATGAAGTGCAGTACTCGCGAAAAGTGTGCTACAGTCACAGTGCCCACGTTCCTTGTTACCTTATGTTTAAAAATTAATTCGAATAAATTTGATACTTGTTGCCATTGTAGAAACACAGTCAGACTAGATATAATATGGCTATAGATATGGCTTTGACATAAATTATAATTGCTTTTCTATACTAATTAATTGTAATCTATACTAATAATATAAAGCTGAAGAGTTGAGTTTGTTTGGTTGAACGCGCTTATCTCAGGAATTACTGGTTTAAATTGAAAAATTCTTTTTGTGTTGACTTAGGCTTTACGACATTAGGAACGCAGCATCAATGATAATGTTATTCCTTTTTGAGAGCGTTCGATGCGTAAACGATTTAAGTTACGCAAGAATTATGTATGATGGAATTGTTCCTCTTTAAAAGTTCTAAAAAAAGTCTTTGACAGCGTATGTCTATCTCTTAAGATTGACTAAACTTTTTCAACACCCTTTTATAGGAAATTTTTTCGAAATAATACATAAGTATTATTTTTCCAACCGTGATAACGAGGTCGCGAGGAACGGCTAGTATAATAATAATATGAGTGGCGTTAAGGCCCAAAGAGGACCAGGGCCTATCTTCTTAACAACCATTCTGGTTGTGCGTGCTATTGTTCTCTCACGAGTGGAAGAGACCTACAGTTTTATGCCGACTCCGAACGACCAATTCTAAGAAGCTTTATCTAGTCAGGTATTATTTGAGCATTGTCAGTGACTCGAAAGAGGTGGAACTGTGAAAGTGATTTTAGTCGTACCGGAAGTGAACGAAGGCAGCGAGATTAAGTTGCGCAGGGGTGACGACGCACATTCCCACAACGCCAAGGGGCGTAAACAAATTAAATACAACTTAATGTCAAACAAATGTTAGGTCAAACTTGAGGGTCCAACATTTATAAAGTATAATTTAAAAGAGCTTCGAATTGAACGTTTGCTTAAAGTATCAAATCGACTAGTGGTTCAAGCCCAGAGTTGGAAATAGTTGGAAATATCACGAGTATCTTGTAGCTCTCGATAGGCCAAGATGAGAATGTTTCTAGACAGGAGTATTTTTGTGACTGACTCGAAAGAGGTGTAGCCCTGAATTATTAGAGTTGGTAAATTCGGGGATCGAATTTGGTATCCTCTAAGTAGGGGTAAGGGTCAAACGTACACAAAAAGCAAAACCAATAGGCTCACGCGGGTTGTATAACTCCCACTTCAGGAACCAGTTGGTGCTTCGCCTAAGCGCTTTAGCTAGCTTACTCTGATGTTATTCAGCTCGCTAATATCAACAATATATAACTGGTTTACCGTAATGCGTATGTTGAAATGGGTAAACATGGCAGAGTTTAAACGTAGTGCCTCCCAACGATTTAAGATTAGTTGTTTTGTGTCTTAAAAAAAGATGGTTAGCCGATGCGAGAGGCATACAGGTTGGGTGGATAATGAAAGTCGTACCACGCTATCTTCGGCTTTCAATAATGCGGTATGTCACTATGTCCCGACATTTCGTTACGAGACATTTGAGAACTGAAGGAATCGAATGTGGCATTGTTCAGGAATATGGCTGTCTGAGGACATATTGATATCATTTTCAGATATGACTTTGTTACTAAATCCAGTTAGTGCCTCTTGGTTTTTAACTGAAAAAAGAAAGAGAAAGAGCTGTAATGGTATATCTATGTATGTTTATACCTCTAAAGTAGACACCTACACCCACTCATTCACCGGTCCATAATCCAAGAGTCTTGAGTCAAACTTCATAATTGGCTACTAACGTGCTTCCTGGTCGAGAGGTATATTAAGAACACAAACGCACATTCATAAAAGACGTTGTACTCGGTTAAGGACATCACCGTTTACAGTTTTGGGATGTCCATCAAATTGAAACACCTTATAATAGTGTCTGACTATGGAAGCGTAAGGGTAATCCTCATTTGCAGCAGATGGCGTATATTCCAACAGCACGAAAGTAGAGGTTTTCCTTACCTTCTTCTGCGCGATTGGTTTGTTTTCCATTATGAGATCCAGAAATGTTGAATTGGGTTGTAGCGTAATGTCAAACAGTAAAGGAGTGTAATAGAGGGATACGTTGTATCTTCTGGAATAATGTCGTCCAATATTTGAATATACTAAAAAAATGTCCAACGCACGATGTGAAGACGGACGACCATAGAAGACGGCGTGAGTGCACTGTTTCCCGGGGAACCGGGTTTTGGCCAAAAAATCATCTTCCCGAACCCGTTTGTCTCAACTTCAACAAGCTTAATTGCCGTTATTGAAGCGAACACAATCAACAAGTATTCGACCAAGCATCAATGGATCAACAAAAAATATCTGTTTAGTGTTATTCCATACATGATGGCATGAATGTAGATTCTTAATAAATCCAGCATAATTTTATATTATGCTTCATGCATCTAATTTGTGGAAGACATACTTCATTTTGCCTGAGAATGGAAACATATACCGTTATGGCAAATACTTTAGCATAGACAATAACAAGCATTCTATCTTGAGCCCTAAATAGTTCAATCCCACTGATTGTCTATAAATCTATCCTTAAATACACTTTCATCAGCGGCAGTCGCCTCCCTCTAAATCGTGTTTCCATGGGATATCAAAATTATATCAAGTTCAACTTAGAGGAACGTCACAACCACCTTACTGTTTTGTACTGCACATTAGTCTGACTGTGTTCTCTAAAAAACCACAAAATTCAAACCATTTCGTAATCCTGAAAGTAAGGCAACAGAGGCAATACAGCACTTCTTGCAATTTTAGTCAAGAGTGTACAAAGTTTTAGCTTCTCATCGTTAGTAACAGGGTTAGCGTGCATGGGATCATCCCGCTCAAGTTCATGAGCAACATTACTCTCCTTGGTGTGATCTGGATATTTTAGGTTAACATTCAGAAAATGAAGAGAGAAATGTTTTGTTTATTCGTAATTACCTTCTTCGCAAATAACTTTGCAAAACTCTTTAAACGCGACTCTTCCATCTGGCGTTCGAAAATAATCAGTTACTTCATGAATTTCGTTGTCAGATATTCCCATTCTCTCTTTATAGGTCCCCAGCGCATTGACGAATTCAGATTCTTGAACGTATATCGCCGTTACTTTTATTTTGTATGGATGTACATTTTATCAATTACCTGGAATGAAGCCATCTTTATTGGAATCAAATTGGGCTAGCTCCACATTAATATTAAGTCCATGGCGAAACACACCCTCTTGTATCTTGCGACACGTACGCCAAACCTCATTTAATTGCACTTCAACACACTTTTAATTGAACATGATCGGTAAACTTCCTATTTACAAATATGCTGAATATTGAACATACCCCGGCATCACTCATACTGAATGGGCTTAGAATTAAGGTCCAGGAGAAATCAAAACCGACTTACGAATTTTAGCAATCTTATGATAACTAATTTTAAGGACAAGTACTACCACTTCGCGCTGCCAGATATAATATTTTAGATTTTTAACTAATTTCTTTTTGAAAGAAAGTGAGTAAATAGGAAAAGCCCCTATTTGTTTTAAATCAATTGGGATAGTAAGTTAGGTATGTAATTGGGTGCCCTGACGGCTTTATACTGTTATTTACTTAAACCGTGTTGGGTTTTTGTTTTCATTGTGCTCTTGCTAAGGAATACTTTACTACAGCAAGACCAACTTCAGTCCTACAATGAACCAAATCCACAAATGAATCTTAGGAGGTTTTCCAATTCAACACCGTTTTAGTCCTCAAGCTTAATGAAGAAGTGTTTTCCTAGGAACTGCCTTCTTTTCCATGCTTTCATTTTGTCGTCTGATCTGACATCGAGTGAACGTGTTTCATAAGTGAGTGGGTGTGCTTATCAAATAATATTACGGATACGAGTTGTCTGGTGTGTAATCAGAAGACAGCGTGGAGTCGCAGATGTTTTAATTGTAGTGACTGCAATTGCATACTCACTCCTTCACTGTTATCCTTGTCATAACAGACGTTGAGTACCTGAACTCAAATGAAGCGGGTTATCGTTGCGAAAAATTTTTCATCTGCCCATCGGAAATTGCTGCACTTACATCCTCTGTTTGAGCAACATGTTCCCCTGAAACTCCAACATCAGAGAAGCAACTTCAATCACAAAAACAGAAACAACAGCTAGGCGAGCATGGACTAAACCCCAAGCATCGTACCTGTTAACTGCTCTACCGTCAAGACTGAGTGCACACAGTTCGGTGATCCTTCAACACCTGTATTATGTTTCAGCTCAAAAGAACTTTTTCTCAAACAAAATATTCTCAACAGAAAATCCATACCGACTTCCTCTCTTCAATTCAACATCTTCAATCGAAGAACAACACGACTAAAAGTGAGTAATCTTCATAGCAAG
Organism: Eristalis intricaria; assembly: GCA_964034865.1. NCBI lineage: Eukaryota > Metazoa > Arthropoda > Insecta > Diptera > Syrphidae > Eristalis > Eristalis intricaria. The sequence goes on from OZ035873.1 coordinate 139,506,075, forward strand.
CTGAATTGGTTTGAGCAACGGTAACAGCATTCGCACATCTTTGCAAATCAATTGGGGTAGTTGAATGAAAACGCAATATATATAACAAATTATTTTATTTCTTTATATGTACAACTCCAAGACAATCAGTCTTCTTCCTCATCTCGTCGGAATCGATGTTGGGTCAAAAATGCGATGTCAAATATAGCCTCCTGACTCAGGAGCTCATGGACTTCATATTTCAGACTTGCATTGTATGCGTACTGGATACTGGTATCATACAGAACCATGTTGCATTTTGATAAAGCTAAAATGCAGTTACGTAAACGCGCAATTATTTCTCTTTCGTTTCGTGGGACAAGAGATAAATTCTGTGCAAAACCACCGTCACCTTCGGATTCAGTGTCGGATTTTGGCGCAATCCAAATGAAACCATTGTTACCAAGTATAATTGATGCTCCGCATTGCAAATTGTGAAAATGAGTTTTTCGACGTTTGACTAATGAAGGGGACACTTTGACGAGTATTCCCTGAGATAGTCTTCCGTACTTCAAACTTCTTGTGTATAGTGAGAGTGTTCCTTCGTCGTAGATATTCAAAACTTCAGCTGAAATGAGATCTCCCTCTTGTAAGTACTTTCTCATCCTTTGCTCATCTTCTGCACATCGTCGTCGTAACTCTCCGCCGGGTAAATTCACGGATGACAAAAGTAAAGCCGAGTCCAAACGTGAGTTAGTATCTACCTTCCAGCGTTTCTGTTGCACTTCTGTAATGCGTGCCACAACGACATCGCCGATTTCACCAACATATCTACTCTTAAGGGGTTTAATGCACACTAGTTTGTTGACTTGTTCCATAACACCAGCAACTGATGCTTTGATATCCTCTCCTTCGACATAGGTTCCATGTCCTTTCATGAACCCTTGCTGGCCGGTAACTACTTCGCCTGGCGTATACAACCGCGGTATCCGGGTTTCGTTTTGTGATAACAGACTCATATTGACTCGGTCAATTGCCAAACGAATATTTACATTTGTATTTGTCGACATTATTACATTTAAATGAAACAATAAAGTGCAAAAACAACTGATCAATTCTCGATTTGTATTTGTTTAACTTGAGTTGGTGTTGAGGTTATGTGCCAAACAACATGTCAAAATCAATGTGTTCACAATTGCATGATAGCCAAGGCATCAGTCACAATGGACATCAAAATCAATCTGTCGGTAAAATTGAGTTCTGCGACGGTGCAAGTAGAAATGCATCAAAAAATATACTATTTTGCTACCATATTATTAATTTCATTAAAAAATATAAACATTTCTAAGAAGACATTCTTATTGGCAGTTTTTTACAAAGTGAGGTTATGTGAAATTGCGGTTGCATGTGTGCAACACTTAACTTGTTAAAATATCGTTCTTAAGGTGTCCACAAATGAGACGTATATGTTTTTCGTTTAATATTTTATTTGTATACCTTTCCCTTTCCCTCATTACAGGAATTTGCTGATATAACTAAAAAATCGAATGAAACGCTTTGTGGCGCATCGACTTATCGAATTCGAAAGCTGCATTGGAAGAATGCTCAAACTAGTGTTGCGACAAAATATTGTTCAGAGGCAATAATTAAAAAATGCTCAACCTCGGAAGGGTCTGCAGCTTTGGAAGAACTGTCAAAATTTGCTATTTCCGAAGATCACCAACAACAAATTAAGCCACAAACAAAAAATAGTTAACGAAGGAAACATATCTATCACGAAGATTGTACTAGGCATTTTCGCATACACTCCCTTTGACGCATACAAAATGAATTGGGACAAAGGACTTTAATGGGGTCCATGACCTTTAGTCCACAATGCAAAACATGAAATCAAAGGCATTTTCTTCGAGTACTTTATTTTATTCTTAATAACCAAACTTGTCATTTAGTGATGTGATACCATCACCCGATTGATTTTCCGGTGGCACCCACTTTGAATACTTTTCGGTGTTCTCACACTCCCCTTCATCCTCAATGTCAACGTTTTCACGTTTCCCCCTGATTCTCTGCCTAGGGCGCTTCTTCTTTGACAGTGCATTCGACTCGTTTGAGTTTGATTTTTCTCCTTCTGAATCGATTTTTGTTGTTGATGATGATTGTTCTCCCACATCGTCGGTGTCATCATTAACTTTTTCGTCGTCTGTGTCGTTATGCACATTTTCTTGTTTGTCCTCCTCCTTTGCTTCAGTGGGAGTCTTTTGAAAAGTTTCAGGAATGATAGCTGGGCCATAAAGTTTCGGTGATTTATCAACCTCGTCTTGTTTCTCTGGAGTGTCCGATTCCATCGGTTTGCTTTCAGTTTTATCAGCAGCACTTCGTTCTTCCTCGTCTTCAACTTCCTCTTCATCTGATTTCAGTTCTTTTTCAACACGCTTTTCCCTGACGGGGGTCGTCTGGGCCTTCAATGTTTTAAACGAAAATTGATTTCGTTTTCCGATGATTGGAAGCTGCTTTTGTTTTTTTCCAGACTCTGCAGAAGATCCAGTTGCGGTTATGGCTGGCAGTTCAATAGGTTTTGCTATTTGAAGCAGTCGCTTGATTTTCTGATGATCTGCTTGCAATTCCTTCTCCTCAATTCTTAACCTTCGAATGTCTGTTTTATCAAGAATAGTCGATTCGTCGGTAAGGTTTTCCATGAACGAGTCCAAGTCCTCGTCCTGGCGCTCCTTGGATTCTTTTACCCGCTTCGAGAGCTCTTGATAATTCGAAATCTTCTCTTCAATGTCTTTAATTTTTGCCAAAACTTCTGTTTCTTGGGATAACTTGGAAAGAGTACATTACAACCGTGTCTAAGAAGATCATAAAAACGACTTACCAAGTCTTCATAAGTTAGTGCGACATTAGCGACTGGGACTGATTTTCTCATCTTTTTTCGTTCCACATCTCCAGTCCGATCGAAGAAGTCATCTTCATCATCAGAATCAGTTGATTGTACCTTTCTCTTTAAAGGCTCTGTAAACACAATCATTAAGTCGTTTATTTCAAAGAGAGTATATTAACTTACCATGATTGGCCTGTCGAAGTACCCCATGGCGGTCAAGTATCCTACATGCTTCCAAGGCGCACTGTACAACGCATTCTTTTTTCTTGCCCTTATGGCAGACCTCAGCTGTAATCCGCTTGCCGTTCAAATCGTCCACAGGCAGTTCAATGCGGCAAACAAAAGTCCCGACGGACATTTCGTCGCACTTGTACTCCAAATCGAGTCCCTCACGTTCAAAGAAACCCCTAAGTGTTTTCTTGGGATCGTCCAGAAAGAGATCTTCATTATTAGTGGTAGCATATGGGTTAACAGAAAGATCTGTTTCCTCTTCGGCATCATCTGCCATTCCCCAACAAATGCCCTCTTTCTCCATGGTTTCCAAGTGAATGGCAGCAGTTTTCTTCCTCTGAGCGTCCTCATTAATTCGCATTTGTTTCAGCTCAGTGACTGACATTTCGGATTCCGGTTCCTCATCAAATTGTGGTCCTTGAAGAATATAGCTCCTCATACTTGCACCAAGTCTCAGCATGTGACCGACTTTTACACGAATATACGCTTTTGGCGGGATACGCTGTTTGTTCAGAAAAGTACCATGTGTACTTCCTAAATCGTAGATATACCAACCCTCTTCGATTTGTTTTTTATTTTCTGTAGTTTCCTCGTCGATTTTTGGTCTGTACTGGAGTATCGCATGGAATCGAGACACTGTTGGATGCGCCATTTCAATGTCATTTCCGGGCAGACGACCGAAAACCCAAAATGCCTTGCTGTGTAAGCTCTTCACTTCGTCAATTATTTGCCCCATTTTAAGAACTTCAAAGTGATACTCAATTCCTTCTGGTGGGCAACCAGACCATTTCGGCTCTTTGTATGGACAAGTAGCTGCTGGTGGAATTGCTTTTGATGGAACTTCACCATCAGCCGATTTTTCCTTCTCGTTTGAAACACTTTCATCTTCACTTGCCGCCTTTGCAGGATGCTTTGGAATTGCGTTTGGAACTTTAAACTCTTCCATTTCGGTTTTAAATAAATAACTAAATTTATTCTTTATCCCCCTTGAGGAGGTGTAAACAAATCACAGATCCTGAAAAATCTGTATGGTATGACAGTTGATTTGACAATTCAAGAGAATACGTATGCTTCTTGTGGTGATGGAGAGATGGCAGTGCAATAGGTAAGGAGACAATCTGAAAGCGTTATCATTCAAAATGTTTTTTTTTTAGGAAAATGGTAGTTTTGTACAAGGTAATTTATTATTTCTATGTTATGTAAATACATATAGATATACCAATGCAGTGTTTTGTTTTTTTATATACTTCATCTCAAGACCACCAACACCTGAGAGATTCTCGCAAGCAAGTTTAATTTGAAGGTCCAATTGATTGGAAAAAATTCTCAAAGACACAAGATAACAAAATACTCTACATTAAGTAGTTAACCATGAATTTTCGTCGCTGAAGCGCACCACAGTCGCGCGGTCAACAATACAATCGATGGGCAAATTTACCACTTTTTTCTTCATCAAATAAATTCCTTATTTAAGGGCAATTTAAGGACCCTTTATCTGAGTACATCCATTTTCAATTAAAGCAATAACTTGTACAATGATTTCATAGTCAACAAAGTAACTTAACTGAGGAGACTCAATTAAAACAATTAGAAAAGTTTTTGCTGCTCAATCCACTGGCTTTCAATATCCAATTTAAGTTTGGACAGCTTAATCTCTAAAGGATTGGTTGGGGTATATTCATGTTATTGGGGATAAATTACTTCACTGATTATTTGCTCTTAATACACTCAAAAGATTTCTGTGACAAAATAGGAAAGTTAGGCAGTTGGGCTTCGAGTCGCGTGATTTTGAAGGAGTGATGAATACATAAATGTCCACAAGTCATTGCAGCGCTTCTTACATAAGAACTTTATTTGCAAAAAATTATCGTGATTTTATTTTAATACTACTAGTCCTGCGTTGAAAACAAAGCTCAGTTGTTGCATTGTTTTATTTGATACAATTTGCTGCAGGCTCTTTGGAACCTCTTAGATTTCCTATGTACATATGCAAAACATATAACATGGAGGACAGTACAGTAAAATGTGAAAATTTGCGTCTAGAAATCCACACCAACTTCAGTCAGTCGTATGCCTTTGTAAGACAGGTATTCATTCAATGCGTTGTCAATGAGAGAGGCGGCGTCGCTAACTATGAAAGCTGTTATTTTTTTTCATACGGGGAATTAAATGTTGGGAGCCGATGTAGCGGTCTAAGTAATTTTATTCTTGGAATATTGTCTTTAGAACAAGATTGGCTTAACCAACGTTGCCATTGTTTTTGTGAGAGACAGCAAGGCTCGACTTTCTAATGGGCCACCGCGCAAACTAAAAAGAAACAATTTCTATTTCATGCCAAATTGACTGCAAAACACAAATCTGTAACTCGTTTTTTTAGGATACTGATATTAACAAAGTTATTAACAATTAAAGTTGAAATTCTCAAATTTTTAAATGCCCTTTTTGTACTTAGGCGCACAAATGTTCGTACTTCTGGGTTTTTGTGATTAATTTAACATTATCTCCTTCATATGAAACTAAAGTCATATTCAGAAAATGTAAATAAATAACGAAATAATGCATTTTAATTTATTGGTAACTTTTTCATTTGCCCTCTGCTTTTGCACCTAGAAGTAGGTAATGCTTTTTTATGCATGCAATTTGTGAAACACACTTAGCATACATCACAGAGCATAGGTACCTTTTTCAGAAATTATACGTTATTCAGAAACAAGTAAAATTTAGTCAAATCAAAAAATGTTTAACATATTTATAAATGCTACCAATGATAACAAATTTGTTCACGTCTTAAAATGTTCATAAACAAGTAGAGTAACTTCTATTAAGGCTTCGAAGGGGTTATTTTTCTGCTTTTATGCACCTCTTTTATGCACAGGATCCAATCAGCGAAGTTTTTTTTCTTGAAAAAATTCGAGTTATAGAACTCTTTGTATAACTCACCACTGACTCTATATACTGAGTGTGTGTCCCGTCTGGTGCAAAAAATTGATTGTCTGGGCCATTATGACTCACCTTTTTATGGATATATCCATGGCTTCCCAAAAAATCGTTTGACCTCCAATAGTCGGTATGTATGATCGTGCTTAGCTTCACATGTTTTTTGATCAGAGGCATAAGAACGTCTGCAGAACGTATGTTGTCAGGGCAGGGAGCCGTCCTCAATCATACCCAAGACCCAATGGCCATCACCAGGACGACTCTTGTTATATTTCCTCTTTCCAAATTTACACTCATCGATCAGTACAACTTCGGTGAATATCTTTTAAGATGTATTTAAGAATAAAATAAATTACTTTGCAAAACTTGCTGGTTAGGAATAAGTCTCGATTTTCGGCAAATGTAACTGCCTTGTCTTCATCACCTAAAATTGAAATCATTTATTGTCGTAAAAACCTATACCTACCTATCTCAATAATAAGGCGTGCAATATTCCTTTTATTTATTATTTTTTTTTTTTTATAATTATTGGACCTTCTGCTTAGCCTTGGCTTTTCAGTAACTTCAGCAAATGTTGAGGGAGCGCAAAAATCCTGGCTACCACCCGACATTGTTAAGAGTGGACACGAAATGAAGAAAAATATACTGAAATCTTCATGCAGCTTTGTTGGGAACAAATTTGATTTGAAATTCTGGACTATTTTCGTTTCATGAATATAGTTGTAGGACACCCGAGCGCGAATTTTTATCTTAATGATTCCAGAATTCCCAGTAACAAGATCCCCAAACTGAAATCCACATTTGATCTATGAATTCACAGAAGTGAGGTGGATGGTTCGCTTCGCTTGCGAACAGGATTTTAACCCTTCGTCGCTCCGCTCAGGGTTGTCAACTACTGTCTTGCAGGCGCATGGGGATAAAGTTGAATTATATTTACTTTGGGGTATGGAATTATGGACTTATAACATTCACAAATTTTCTTTCTAGTTTGAATTTTCTCTATTTGTTTGTGCGTTGTGTCGAATACTATTGGAGTTGTTGTTAACTTCCCTTGAAGTATACCAGTTATAAGGGAACAATTTTGTATATAAAAAATGTGGCACACTTCTAGGTGCAAATGCAGAGTGCAATTTAAAAAGTTTTAAAAAAAATTAAAATGCATTATTTCGTTATTTTTTTACACTTTCTGAATATGATTTTAGTTTCATATGAAGGAGATAATGTTAAATTAATCAAAAAACCCCAGATATACTAAATACAAAAAAGAGCATTTTAAAATTTGAGAATTTCAACTTTAATTGTTAACAACTTTGTTAATATTAGTTTCCTGGAAAAATGAGTTACAGATTCGACCAATTTGGCACAAGACAATTTGTTTGCGTGGTGGCCTATTGGAAAGTCCACCCTTCAACATTTCGAAGAGTAGTGCTTAGAATTTTTTTGTATCTCCAATACAAAATTTCACAAAAATTTGTCAGGTTCAACAATTCCATCAAGAGAAGAGGCTGAGTCGTCGAGAGGATAAAACGGGAAAACAGAATGGATGTTTTGTACAAGCAGTTAGAGGCGTTTAGAGATATCTATGTATAAACGTTTGCATCTACAATGGCCATAGTATGCAGGACTGCTGTGCGCGAATCTACGTTTTCTACATTCACATTGACTACAAAAAATCGGTCTCAGAGCTTGTCAATGTGATACTAAAGAATGTTGGTGTATTTACCCTTTGAAGGAACGAAGTCAGTTAATCTAAATGAAGTACTTCGTATTTTTAATGGAATCGAAGAACTCAATTGTTGGAAGAAGATCTTACAATATTTAATTTGTGTTAGTCTGTAATTTGAATTTATGTTTAGTATCTTGTGTAAACCATAATAATTGAAAAGCTGAAGTTGCTTTTCGGAAGTTCATCTCTAGTAATGATAAATAATTATTATGTAATCTAATATGTAATATCTATCTGGTGATAGAACACAAAGGAATTCTTGATCATTGGTGAAAAAAAAAAATGTTCTGAACATCATCATTAAATATTGCCTTACACTTGTACGACGACAATCGCTTCGCCAGATCATTTAAAATTGCGCCCTATTTTAAAGTGCCTATGCCCTACCTCAAATTCAACTGGGGCTAGTTCCAAGTCCTTAGTCTTCTGTAACAAGCAAATAACTTTTGACGAGTTGGATTCCAACAGGCGAGATGCTATTGCCGGAATAATGTCGAACTAATAATCCCGAATCATAAAAAAATGAACCGACAGCTTGAAGCACTGCCAGGCAAGCCAAAACGGGATGAATGCTTCAAAACAAAACTGGCATCAATTTTATATCTCACATCATTGTTGTTTTTAGATTTAAACGAATTTTGTTGGCAAGTTTCTTAGAAGTTAGTGTACATTTTCTAGTCGAAAATGTACGTGCACATAGTATTCTAAGGCCTGAAGACTAGGCCAATGAAAGACTTGTTACACTTTCGATTTGTTCTTTTATGTCGTTAGTATTAATAGTCAGTTTTCTACGACGAATTGGGTTGGGCCTACTTCAATCCCTAGCTACGAAAGGTGCATCGAAACCCTTCACAGGCCCTGAACCATTCTGCGCTGTAGGAGACCATGTCCTCAAAGAAGAATTCAAAAAATTAGAGGGACGGAACCGGGCATGTGCTTGGAATGACTCTTATGTCAAGAAGCAAGCCAAGAAACTCAGAACAACTTCGGTATCCTTACAGGTGTCCTAACAGGGCACTTCAGACTCATAGATCATCAGGAAACTAGGAGTATCAGAAGAAGGTCTCTGTAGGTGCTGTGGAGAATAAAATGAAATTCGAGAATATGTACTGGGAGGCACAAGCCCACAAAGATATCTGGACTAGCACCAAATATCAGGCGACAATATTAGGTTCCTGAAAATGAGAAATGGTTAAAGTGACTTTAGAAATGATTATAGAGAGAATTCTATAGAATAAGTGTCATTCACATTTGCGCAACAGGAGTCCATAACTCTCAATACAACTCTGAAAAGAACTGCACGTGCGGGGAACTCTTGAGAAAGAAAAGGTATGAAAAAGGGGTACAATATACCTACAGGTCACGGTGCATTATATTCTCAATAATAATAATAATAACCGTTATAATAATGGTTGATGTTTATTAAGTTGCTCGAAGTTGAAGATTTTAGTCTCTCGGAGGACATTCCTCGGAGAAATTCTCAATTCCCAAAGCGAGGTCTTGGTGGTTTATTTCACGCAGAATCGCCGATGGGAGCTACCGCTACACCCGTTGCGAAAAACCAACCTGACAACGGATACAATCGAGACTAAGTCTATCGGATTAATTTGTACAGCTCTATTACACTTCATCACATCGGATAGCTTCAGAAACAGCTACACGACGGAACGAATGCACTTCAAAGAAATTGCTAATTATCTAATATTGAAGAAACAGCCTCTCAGAGGTTTATGTTCCTGAGAGGATGTGAAACCGTCAAAAAGGTACTCAATTAATGCTTCGAAAATAGCCCTGAGCCATGTAGATGAAAAATCAACATTCGCCAAAGAGCATTATCAGCGTGCTAGATGCGAGTAGATACATTCCCTCTCTTTGAAAACATGATAAATCCATCCCCTGGGCATGGCTGCTCTTAATGAAACAAAAACACACAAACTTAAACACCAGCTTTGCGTACAGCAAAGGTAAATGTATCTATGTAGATTCAATGGTTTCTTGAGGTAAGATAAAAGGAAATTGTTTGCTTTTGAGCTCTATTAATTTCCGACTCTCGCACCTTGCGAGCTGCAGGGCATTTAATGTTAAAAGTCAAACGCTTTATGTTGTGTACAGAGGACCCTTAGTGTATAGGTTAACTCATTGCGACTTAATTTCTAACGAATAGAGTGTTTTCTGTGTGCTCTCTCTCCAAAATTTGGTGACACTTTACCGCAAATACGTGTATGTGCTAATTGCACAAGTCTTGCTGTGGCTTACAAGCGAGCATTACAGTTTAAGTGTAGCTAATTAAAGTTTACCTAAGCAATTGGAATGGAAAGCATCGCAGTTAGGTCTTCATTTCGAATTCAGTTTTTACGAATGAAGCCCGGTACGCAATTTCTTTATTAGCTAATGCAAATTCTGACGAGGGTACATTTTGATGGCTGTGAATTATTCGAGGGAAAGAAGAATAATTTAATGTCGTATACATCAGATGTTATTCGTTCGCGAATGATTTTGATTACTGTTTCTAAGAAATCATGCGTGGGAAAGGTGAATAGGTCAAGGTCGAATACTTTCTAAGATTGAGGTAAGTTTTACTTACAGAACAGGTATCGTGCCAGTTGCTTTAATCCGGGTCGTGTGCACGAAGGCTTAAAGGCCATGCATGAATCTAATCAAATAAGTTAATTTTGGGTTTATTAGGTTAGAAGGGGTTATTGCCAATGGGTAGCACATAGACCAGACTATGCCTGTTGTGGTACCACGAGAATCCAATTGATCCTTTTCCGCAAACAATTTAAAGCTTTTTATAAAGCGATGGAGATGGCTGATACTGATGCAGTTTAGTTCCGTCAAGGCGTTGTAATATACGGCGACTAAGTGACTATTTCTACGAGAGGAGAGGTAACTGCAGTTGCGTAGAAGATGCACAATAGTTCTTCATCCTCTTCATATCTGAAGGCTGTGCGGACGTCAGGTAGGTAGGTAGGGATTGAGGAGAGAGTTTTGAGATTGGGTTTACTCATACTGATCAAGTTGCGTGAGCGTTTGGGATCGAGAGTAGACCATAAATGCTTTAAGGTGATGCACCCAGTACCAGTAGAGTATCTAATGTGGGAGTAAGCGTTTCGAGCTGAGGTAGATATTTTACAGTAGCGAGATGCATGTACGGCTGGTCTCCATACAGAAAGAGTGCTGAAGCAGCGAGTTATTCTGCTTTGCAATTCCGTGAGAAGGATAAGTTCTGGAGACCCTTAAATGGCGACGACGACTGACAGACAGAACGTTCCATTTAGTCTATTCGATGATAGAAGGTAATCCGATCCCACCTTCCAAACAACAATTTCGAGCATGAAGTCAAACAAAACTGCTGCAGTTAACGGAACAGGACATTGTACCGCCCCTGTGGGACGATCAGCTTAGGCGCATGTACTAGTTCATCTGTCAGATCGAAGGAAATTTTCTTGGTACAGTTTACAGGATGTAAACATGTTACAATAAATGAGGTGGCTTTGACAGCTCCAACGTTATGTCTCCTTAACATCGCAAGATCTTCGCTGCTATCTCTGCTGGAGATTCAGACAAGATATGCAGAATACGGAGAACAGCATGGATTTGTATTACAGGGGCACTTACATCGACGCCTATAACCGCCCTAGAAATGATACTGCATTTTCTTCAGAGGAAGCCTACGTATGTCGCAAATCGTTGGGGTTAAACTTATAGTAAAGGGCACTGTGCTCAAAAATTCGAAGTCTATCTCACGTCTTTCATGGATAAAAAACAAAAAAAAAAACAATATTCCCCACCAGGGGATTGGGACGGAGACAAAGTTCTTAACCCGGCTGCAATGGAAATTTACACAGAGAGATCCAAATCGGCACAGGTTTAGGAATATACGCCAGTTCGAATCCATGGCCCTCCGTCTACCGAACCACTTTTACAATCAGAAATAAAAAAATTGATACCTCCGGGTATCAATGAGTTCGATATATTTCTATTGTTTTATACACAGATAACCGGGCGGTTATAAAGTCTCTGAAAACACCGTCATACAATTCGTAAAACTCTGCTGTCTATCTCTGAAGCAGATGCAACGTTAGGCTGGGTCCCTGGACGCAAGGGTATTCTGGGCAATGGAAGAGCCGATGAATTTACAAGGCAGGAGACGGGTCTACTGCTATCACAGACTCAGGCAACATCCTATCCCCACTGAATGCAATAAAATCATTGCTAATGGCGAACGTAAACACGATCGCAGGTGGGTGCAAACATATACTTGTAGATCATCGAAACAAACATTAAACGACCATTCAAGCAATTTTAGCAACAGACATCAAGGCCAAGCTGGTCGAATGCTGCCGCGAAGAGCTCAAGGTTCTTAACACGCACCTCTTGATTACTCTCTGCTGGGTCCAATGGAGTGACAAGATAATAAAATGAGTAACTTTCCAAGCAACTGTGAAACCATTCGGATGCTCTGGGTTAAGTTGAACAGTGCAAGAACCGACAAACTCCTTCAGTGCGGGATAAAGTTGCGTAGGAGCTCTATCTGCTCATAATCATCTGCAGTACCATGAACTCAAAATAGTAGCCAATGCTGATGCTGAGGCTGAGGCGATGTAAAGGGAAGGGAAAAGGGCATTCCTCACTCTCTTTGTCAATGCTCCAGTCTCTGCCACATGAGACACTTGAGATCACTCGGAGAACATTTCATCCAAGACCTCCAGGATCCAACGAATTTCCGGTCTATAGGAGGAGGTAAAGCCACTTGGTTGACAATTGGCGTCCCAGCTAAGCTTCCTATCGATAATGATACCCAAACATTTTTCGATTGCAATAGTCATGAGTACTAATTCTGTTTTATTCGGACTTGCCCCTAGAAAGCAATCTTTAGCTAATTTCGAGAAAGCATTCTAGATATCAATCTTTTAGTGCAGAGATACAGTTCCCAGATATCAGGAATATCCTTCTAAAAATAAAAAAGTAGATCATTCTCTGCGATGTTGTATAGACAACCTGATGACGTACAGACTCGAATGGCAGTTCAGTTTGAAATGTGGAATTAAAACAGGTTCGTAAAATCTGGGCCAAAAAATGGAACAAAGCATTACTTATCAGTTCTTTTTTTCAGGCAATGAAGCAGACCCAGAATTCATTCAAAAAATGGCAAAAATGGTGTACAATAAATCCTAAATCTCGTCTCTCGTTGAACATAGCACAGTTCATGATGAAGAACAGCCCATTTCCAAGTAGGCAATCAAATCTAAACCCAAGCAAAAAACTCTTAATCGATTTAACTTATTTTTGGCATGCTACTCTGTTTTGTTGGTTCTTTGTAACGATTTTAGGGACGTACACAACGTAACCGTGTGTATGTGTGCGATGTAACCATAAAAATACATCTCCACATAGCTACGTCGCAACAACCCCTTGACTTCAACTGTTGTACGACAATTGGAAACTACAACAAAAGCAAGAAAAATATACAATGACTTGACTCTCGGAAGTGTTAACTTACGTAGCCAATCACAAGTTTCTCTGACGTCATTACAATTTAATCAATAGACAAAATTAATAACCCAAATTCACCATTGATTGTGGTGAGTGTCTTTTCTTTAAGACTGAAGGGGAAATCAATGCGGGGGTGGTTCTCTTTTCAAGGTAAAAAGGGGAGATTCATATACTGGAAGTAGATGACGGTGAGCTTTCACCACCGGACCACTTTTATGTACACCGTCTTCAGAGACGAAAATACCTGACATATTCAAGGAGAGAAGGAAAGTTGGCGGTAACTAACAGAATTATTGGCATTTCTCTTGCAGCTAGGGCAATGGCTATTCATATCACTTAAAAGAATGAAACGAGACTACTCGATTGGGAAAATATTGCGACAGCTACACCGTTTTGTCATTACAGGCTTAAGCGAATAATGGAAAACTTTAAATTGTGGTATTAGTATTGACACTTGATTTAAGTTGGTGAAATTTCAATGTTCGAAGGAGGTGCAAAGGCTGTCAATTAGAATTATCAGGAGACTTGCTTTCAACATTAATTCAATGTTTTGAATAAATATTTTCTTATCGCTTTTTAAATACAAAATTGGTATGGACCGTAAGACTACTAAAACTATCATTCTTCATCCTCATCTATGTATTCAACTAACACAATGAATCTGCCCGTAGGAATAGTTTTAAAATTCTTAGAAAATTCAATCACTAGAGACGAAACTGTCTTTAAAATACTTGTTTTGTTTTTCGATAAGACCAGAGTCTTGGTCACAAGGGAAGTAAGAGTGGCCGCTCATTAGAAATTAATGCTCAATTTGGTTAAGATTATAGTCACTATGAAATATGTATTGGCATAAAACGGACATCAGTCGATCTTCGAAAACTCGAACCACCACTTGCCACAAAAAAAAAAAATTCGTGTTATCAAGACTTCGATGTATCAAGTAAAACACAAAATTGATGTAAATATATAAAACGTAAAGGAGCAAAATTATAATTTTAAATAGTATAAATAGTAAATAGTTTTATATAGTGTGTATGACTGAAGAGCGTATTTTTTAATTTCAATTATATTTAAACTATTGTAGGTACATAGTATCATTTGTTGTTTTATGAGTCTTTTAATATAAACGTAACATAATTATGGCTAAGTCTTTCCCTATTACATCACAGCCGTTGTCATCGTTATTGTCGAGCTATCGAATATCTCGACAATATGTTCATCTATGGGAAACTCCAGTGAAAATATCGCCATTCCTCTGCGGAAAATCATCATACTTAACACCTTGTATATTTCTGGTATTTTTCAAGCCTTAAATTCCATCTGCAGTTGAATTTCTCCCTCATATCGCTTGGACGTTCAGTTCTGAAAATCAAAGGAATTTCATCCTCTTCCCCCCGCTCAGAATATTCATCTAAGCCACGATTTTGTTTGTACTAGGTCAAACTAACATACAGACGTGCCCTCTTATAAGACACGCAGAATTTCTCTTCAGAATTCGACTTATCGTGTTATCAAGACATTCGAGTTATCGAAGTCAAATTACATGTAAGTTTCAGTCTTCGCGCTATTGCCAAGCAATTTCATTCGAGTTATCAAATTTGGATTTTATTTTTTATTAGACTGTATTCGTATTTTGCCCCCCACATTGATCAGTGTACATGATTAAATTTGGGGTACTACAGAATGTGTAGTTTTTGTGCAACAGGCAGCTGCCACTTTCTTGTGGACCTCTCGATCCAAATCATCCCAAATATTCATGTAACCATTGTTCCCTGAACGGAGTGTAGAGTGCCGGCCCTTGTCAGCGGGGTCCACGGTTCGAATCCCAGTGAAAGCAAAGTTAATACGCTTTTATCTGGTTTTCATATCTGCTCCAGTCACCATTTGCCGTTGGGATCAAATTAACGTCACTATCACTGTAGTAGTCAATCGGTAGTAGAAGTCTGACTATGGGTATCACAATGGACCAATATGGTCTAAGTGCGCTGGTGAATGCACTAGGAGCCCGCCTACCTAACCTAACTATTGTTACTTATCATGTTAATGATATCAAATCTAGACCGTATGTTAAAAGCTGCTTCTTATAATAGAACACACCGACAATGTCTTCAAAAGATCAAATGCAATCAGCGAAGTGTCATTGGAATCCTTGGCTCTTGTTGCATTATTTCTCAAGCCATTCCTAGCCGAATCCGCTTTTCTTAGATGTAGTTCATGTTCAATTTGTATTTGAGGCATCTTTTTTCTACTATTTTCACTCGCTAAGTTACATTTTTTGCAATTATCGTATATTAGAGCATGGAACGATAAATTGAGATCATTGTGTCTTTCGGAATACATGCTCTGATACGGAACTGGCCTGACAGTCTTTGTACAAATTATACATTTTAGAAATACAGAAATCAGAAGCTGACATTAGTGCGGGATAAGGCCATTCATATGAATGAAAACGAGTTTCATAAAAGAAGTGTGTACAAACAAGACACGGTGTGTTTTGAATTACGCAAAAGCTTCAATAAAACATTTGATACCCTCATTAAAAATATACCATCCTTGCAAGGTTTCATAAGGGTCATAGACATGTCCTTTGCTATTCAAATTCTACAGAAAAAATGTTGAATTGCATAAGAAACAGTGAATTATTTTGCAGCAATTATCGTATGTCGCATCTCCACATATTTGTTTCACCAGTTTGTTTTCACCAGCTATCAAAGTGACATCTAGCTGTTAAAATATTCAGTAAGGTTTGTCATTTCGCTTGTCGGGAATGCCAAAGTTACTTAAAAGCATTATCGGAATTCCGGCTCAGTCGTGGTTGTGAGGTCGGTAGAATTACGTACAGGCTTCAGCGTGCAGGCAATACGTTGCACGTTGGAAAAGTTTGAAAGTGAGTGAGTGTGGTTAAGGCCATGTACAGCACATGGACGACACTGCTCCAGCTCGAAAAGTGTTCGACTCCGCACTTGTGGGATGTTGACTTGAAGAAGATGATGAAGGATTTCAACCAACTTGGCTTCCGAATTTGTAGGCAGTTGACTTAAGACGCTGACAGTTGCAGAGGCTTGTTGCCTGAGCCCCAAGTCCACCGCGGACAGTAGCGCCTGTGGAAAAAATAGAAGACAACCAACCAGAAATAGATTGCTTTGAAATCTTATACGAAAATTCCAAAAATTGACAACGTCGTGAGTGGCGCTAATTGGGCGCATTAAGTGTTGTCCGGAGATCTGGATTTTGGCTAAAAAATCAAATTCTCGGATAAGGATAATTTCTGATGCAGCGTTAATGCAACATTCAAAACCCCAAAGTGAACACGATCCAATAGAGGCCAACCACTTTGAACGACCTAGCGCCAAATTTGAGACGCTATTGCCGCATGAATTGGACCGAGTCATTAAAAAATTGTTCCCCTACCATCATTATCCACTGCCACTTTTTGTGGAAGTTGCAAAACTTTAAGTAGGATACTGAGAACGGTGTCAAATATAACGCCAGACCAGGCCCTCTACTAAATCAAGTCTATCACACGCTCATGGAGTGGAGACTACGTTATAACTGGCGGAGGGTTCGGAAAAAAGCTCCAATGGACATCTTTCAGACATTTCATTTAAAACAACTGTTGCCACGAAGAACCTCTTCAAAATTGGATGTGCGTGGAACTGCTCCTCGCGATGACCAATGCAACAAGGTTCTATGAAGACACACACTTCGAACAGCAGTAGCTCATCGATTCGAAGCAAGGGGACGTTCTACCGAAATGTATCAATGAATGTGGCAGAAGAGGGCTATTGTACCCACACCCACACTCAACAACATCCGGAACATTTAAGAAATATGGCATGAATAAATGCAAGAGAACATAAAACAAAAATGGCAACACTTTTATACATCTCCGTTCCGAAAAAAATAACACACGAACACCATTCATGCTGAAAGTCCATAAGTCCTTCAAATTATAAAGGCCATCCACCTATGACCGTTGAATGTTTCTCCTCCGACCGTCCAAAAGGCACTCAATACACCACCACCATTGAGTTGAGTTGACCCACCACAAGGCAGGTGTGTCGAAGTGAACTTTTCCTATGTGCAACCACCGAATAAGCTTTTCCTCGTCCCCTCTTTCGAAAAGCAAACCATTCTCCTTCCAAGCATGTGTTAAACAGGACCTTTTTCCGAAGGCCTAGCTCAATATGAAATTTCGAAAAACACTGGTCATACCTTCAGTTACAAATTTACCACTGAGCCCGTCAGATCGGTGGCGAAAAAGCTCGTTGCGTGTAGAAAACACTCCGCCGCAATCATCATCGTTGACATCTCTCACACAGACTTTCCACCTGTCTTGTGCGCTTTGGGGATTCTCTCGCTCCCACATCGGAACCACCTCTGCTCTCCCATCGGCACCGCCAGCAACCAGCAAAGGGACTCTCACCCTTTTCTGCCGCCCGAAAATCAGGGATGATCACCCACTGGAAGGGAGAATAACAGCCAACAGTGAACAGCCAATCGACGTAGATATACCGAGTCTGTCATTCTCGGTGAAACAGAATTTCATTTAGCAAGATTAGCTAAGGATAATCACAAAGAAAATTGTTTAAAAATCTTTCGGCGACCTTCGAAAACCTCAATACGATGCACTTAGAGATTTAAGACTTTGTGCGGTTTTATTTGAACTTGTTCGGGCTCAAAGAGAGACTGTTATATAATTTTCAATCTACCGACGGATGTATACGAGTGCAGAGACGCCAAGAAATTGAACCAGAGTCCATTAATGTCGTCGAGGATATTGAATTTTCGAAAATCAAATTCAAATCGGATGAATGTAAATTCAATTGTCTTGCGGGCACATGTGCGGGTTACGTTTTAAAACGCGAAATAGTCCGTCTCAGAAGACGTCCTTGCGCTGGGGCGACAGTTGTTGGTGCGTGTCTGAATAAAGTTCAAAAATAACATTTTCCAATCATCCAACCACGCAGTTTCCTATCAAACGAAAGTGAACAACAAAAAGAAAAACCTACCAGTGAATACGTATAAGTATAAAATATTCTGAAACAAAGAGAAATGTTTGTTTTTGAAAATGTCTGTGATGTGTTTTAGCAAAAAGCTCTTGAGGAAGTTTTAAACAAAAAAATAAGAAACAAAAATACAAATACAAAATATACAAATTTTACTGATTTATGAATTGCGAAAAATTCTAAGTGCAGAACCTAAAGACAGTTTTTCCTATTAGGTAAGTCCCCACTACTGTGTGTACACACTTGTGCTTGTATGTATGTAGACCACCGCCGCTAAAAGTGTGAACAACCCCTTCGTCGTGCTGTGAATTGCTTTCCCCTCCAAAGTAGGGGCAGAGCGAGTCAATTTCTGAATGGAAAGCATTTCAATAAATGTTCGTTACATCGTCTCAAGAGCTTTAAGTAGTTTATCTGCTTAACGGTGAAATTGAATAAAGCGTATTTCATTCGGCCATCACCCACAACTCATGAGTGTGCGTGGGCATGTTCGTTAGGTGGATGTGCCATTTACATGGTTGGGGAGACACTTCTCTTGTGCTCCCCTACATCGTGGCAGAGAAGAGAGAAGTGACTGAAATTTTATTCTGCGCAGATCCTGTGCTTAATTTCTTTTTTCGAAAAAGAAAATGGTGTCATTCGGTTTTTCGTTTGTCCCTCTCTGGTCCTACATTTTGTCTAATGGAATTAAATGGAGGATTTTGTGAAACAGAAAAAAGTTAATTATTAATGGAAGCGGAACGATCGAAAATATATTGCTGCACATACACTCCTACAAATGAAGTGCTTCTAACTTCGCTTCCATCAGGTTCACGTTTGCGGCCTAATCAACGGAGCAATTTGCTGTCAATTGTCAATGACAGGGGGGGATTTTTTTTATCCATTTGCAGCTTGCGTCTGAGGTGGAAGGTTATGAGGTTGCATTTTGTTTGATGTGGGTTTTCTGAAAGCACATCGACTGGGGTTACCCTTGTTGTATTTATTCATTTTTGTTTGGAGACATATCGGAGAACATTTGACATTTGATGAAAATGGCATTTCAAGGTAACATGGTTGATTGAGTGTCGAGTTTTTACTTTGATTGACATTTAGAGGGTTTTTCAAAAAGTTTATTTGAAAGTCTGCAAAAGGTTGTTTCTAAAAGTACGAGCAAAATGAATGACCGTGACTTCATCTCTTTGAGACGCTCGACTACGTTCTTGTGAATTAGTTTTTATGGTTGACGTCTTTTAAGGTCCACTTAGTGGATTCATGCAAAAGAACTAGTGAGTACGACATTATTTTATAGATATTTTCAAAAGTCAAGTAAACCTTTATAAGCTTGTGTGCGAGAGCGTCTTCACTGCATTTGTCTTACATTTTTATGAAAAGACAATTCTTAATTAAATACTTTCCTTCAAATTTATCTACTTAATCTATTTACAGTGGAATCTCCCTAAGTCGAAATCTGCCGAAGTCGAAACTCTCTCTAACTCGAGCTTTTTAGCCATATTTTACATACATTTTCCTAAATTTTTCCATACAAAAAGCTCTCTATGAGTCAAAGTCTCTTTAACTCGACAATTCAACTAAGGGGGAGTCCACTGTATCTCGTTTATCATCATACGTTGATCTTAAAAATTCTCCCTGATCCCGATTTATCCTCTGACACTCAGTCAAAAAGTTGACACGGTCTATCGAACAGTCTTGTCGTGCGTAGCACGCACGGATGAACGGAGCTTGAGTCAATGAATCTTTCTATCCTTGGAATCCAAGGATGTTGCCAAAACTGTTGCGAATTTTCCAGCTCCCCTTTTCATCTATGCAAGAAATATTTCACCCCCTCTGAATTGGGTTTAATTTATAAGGTACTAGCTGCACAGGGCACGCGTTGCTACGCACATTAAAATAATTTCGACAAACAAACAAATATTGATTTATATATTAGATATCCGCCCTAAGCTTGAGTATATGCTCGTATTTAGTCTGGTGCCGGTAAGACCACCATAATACGGGTGGCGCTACAGTCTGAGGCGGCCCTGGGCCCAGCTTCTCAGAAACCACTCGTGTTGTGCGTGCTATTGTTCTTTCACGAGTGGAAGGGACCTACAGTTTAATGCCGACTCCGAACGGCGAAATTGAGAAGCTTTTTCTAGACAGGAATACTCTTTGAGCATTGTCGGTGACTCGAAAGAGGTGGAAGCCGTGATGAAAGTTATGAAAGTTGGTAGATTGGCGATTCGAACCTGGCACCCTCTGCGTAGGAGTCGACGCACCTACAAACTACGCCACGGCGACCCACCACCCGGTAAGACCACCATAGACGTAGCAAAAATCAAAAGGGCTTTATTAAATTTATAGGAAACTACAATATCGCAGTGTCAGCGAGTTTGTTTAAGTTTAGCCCGTCAAAAGTAATTTTCTACTGTGGTCTGACACTAGATCTAGACTAGTGAGCTAAAGCACAGTCGTCCTAAGGGCTCACCTCGTGGTCTGCTGGCCAGCACTACTAAGTAAAAAACATCTTACTACATACCTATCGTAGTAAACCAAAGGTCTGCATGTACATACCCACATCATGACGACACACAATTTGACATTGTAACCAGCCCAGAAAGAGATCCACTCCCTGACTGCCAGAAGGCGAAGATCCAGAGGCAAACTGAAACATAATTTGAACCCCTTCGAGGACTTTATCAAAAGATAGCAAACCTCAACTGAAAAGATGAGGACTACAATCAAGTGAATAATCCTGCGGATTTGTAGACATAAACGGTTGGTTCTGAGACGGATGGAGGCAAAGTCTTAGGAGTCTTCTTCACATTATCTCCTCTACCGGAAGTGTATTCCAAAGAGAAGCATAACCATTTCAGGCGATGGCTGCTACCAATAAGTCCGATTGTCCGATGTAAAGATAGCTCTAGAAGACGAATGCTTACCGTCTGCCGAGTTCCGGACACATGGTTATTTTCAACAAGGAACAAGGTGTTGAATTAGTTAGAACTGGCCCAGTACGCCTTTACATCGAATAAATTATCTAGCTTTTGTGAAAAATACCATCAAACGAGACCTGTAGGTAAGGTTAAAGCTGTTGACTACTGGGGGTAGAAGTCACAGAGCCAGAGTAGGACCCGGAAAAACATTTAATTTGTTGATTAACAGATGATTTAGAACTGGCAAGCGAGTCGGTAAGGTTTCTTATAGCCTGATAGTAACAACATATTTCTTAAGTTATCGTGGCAGTCGCTAAAAGCCAACCTCATCTCAGCTCATAGGCATAAGGACCAAATAAAGTCCTAAACAAAATTTATAATGCGCATAAACGAATATGAGCTAGTGTCAAACGCGCAAGGGTGAGTGAGCGAATACACGCACCCTAATGAACCAAACTATATAGGAGTGCAGGAAAGACTGCGAAATTTTCTGTAAGCAGCAGAACCACACAAAAGTTTCATTAAGCAAGAGCTAGTGTGCTCTGAGCCACACCGCGCATATGCGAATTTGACAGAAGAAAGGGAAAACATGGAAAATTTGCAAATCAACTGATAATAATTTTAGTACTTATACATACACGGTTAGGTTAGGTTAGGTAGGCGGGCTGCTAGTGCATTCACAAGCACACTTAGACCATATTGATCCATTGTGAAACCCATTAGTCAGACTACTACCACTGATTGACTACTCCAGTGATAGTGCCGTTAATTTGATCCCAACGGCAAATGGTGACTGGACCAGATATGAAAACCAGATAAAAGCGTATTAACTTTGCTTTCACTGGGATTCGAACCGGGGACCCCGCTAACAAGGGACATGCAGTATACCAACTGCGGTATCCAGTCGGTTATATACATGCAAGTGAACTGAAAACGTGAGAAATTGTTTCTCTCAATAGAAAAAAAATTAAGCAAATACGGGAAAATTGTCTGACAAATGGGTATGACAAATCATGTGTTTTGTGCAAACATGACGAAATATTCCGTTGAAATGCGCGTTCAATTAATTTCGTTAAGTTTCGTTCACTTTCGTGTATTTAAGTGACAGCGAATCGAATTATACCTTCTGAATTTGAAATGGACCGCGTTTGTGTACTCTTTGGGATTTGGAAATAGTAATAACATGCAGTCCGTAGTAGATCTGGGATAGGTTTCTACAGCAACCCCGCCATGTTATTTTTTTCGCACGAGTGAAGAAGACCACCAGTTTTATCTCAACACCGTGCGTCAAAGTTTGAGAAAATTGTTGTAGACACACTTCTTGATACAACACTCCATGCTTTAAGTTTCACTTTAATTGAATTCTTCTTCTTCTAAGGACCATTTCCACCTTGCAACTGGCGTGCTTCAGTAGACAACAGCGCCTAAAACTAATAAGCTCTCCCTTCGATAGACCTATGGGTCCAGCACTCGAGCAAAAGATGGTCATGATTGAATGTGGCCTAGAGCCTAAATTGGCCTAGCGCTTAGCTTCTTCATAAATGTTCGTGGTATTACGAGTGGCACTGCCCTGGAACTTAATGTAAGCCACGAATGTCTAAAGGGTCAACCATACTGAACGTGCGTAGGCTTAAGTGAACTTTAGGTATTCGAACAATCGATTACAAGGAATTATAACACTGTAGCCATAGTAAATACTACGGTCAGTTTCGGTAAGATCAAGAGAGAGCGATATAAATTGCTTTCTGCGTTTCGCGCATTTTTGCTTATTCAAGAGAGAACGACATAAATTGCTCTCTACGTCCGTTAACATAAGGTCGCATTAGCATTTATCATAAATTCAAAAAATCAACTGAGGGCACTATGAAATTTGACTCTGATATTTGACGATGTTTCCGGCTTTGACATAAACTCGATTCAACATAAGTCCTTGGTGGTTAGGTTCGAGCGACTATACATGGCTGTTGTGCTCTCTAATAATTCTTCGTGTCAAATTAAATTTACGCGCCAATCTAATTCAGTGCATGATGCGTCGTGATTGCTAAGTTGCTAATTGTATAACAGAGAGGGTTATTGATTTTTTTTTCGGCAAAAAGGAAAGACTTAAGCTAGTCTCAATACAAGGAGGTGCGTTTTACCGAGGATTCGGCCATTGAGCTGAGGCAAGAAAAATTAGCTCAGAGAAACCCCCGTGTTGCTTTATAATATAGGTAAACGTTCGTTTGAATTGCCTTTTAATTTGCTAGAATGGTCACACAATTTGTTGCACATGCACGTACATATTTTAAATCAGGTTCTGTCTCCGAGTATCTTAGATCGTTTTTTTCATTCGAATTTTTAAATTACATACATGTGACTGCAGGTCATTGTATGGATTAGTCTCGATCGGTAATTACAAACTTTTGTGTTGGTCCACGAATATTGTGTTCTAGTGTGACCTTGCGTATGTATTTCTATTATATTTAAGTTGAATGTAATCACTTGAAGGTTAGACGTTACATTTCACTAATCGAGAGTACATGTACAAATCCTGTCTGGTGCCCTACATTGCCGTTTGCTTACAATTAATTAACGTATCCCCATGAAATGATTATAGGCATTTTTTTTATGTGACCACGTGTGACATGTGAAGCATTTCAAACAAATAAAAAAGCCGAAGGGTAATAACATGTTCCCCAATTCAATCTGAGAGTAAATGGCCATAGATTGTTGGGTATGAATTTAATGACACTGAAGCGTGTTACATAACTCTCTGAATAAGTTTGAATAGCTAATGGTTAATAGAGCATTAAGGAACAGTTTCCATCCGCGTCATCATTCGAACTTTAATTGTACACAGTCCTAAATTAGACATGACCTAAAACAAACGACGATGTCAATTTGTGTCCTCATACGATTGGATCACTTCTCTAATGAATTCAAACTTCGCAGACAGCGTGTCTTCATTAAATGCCCGGCAAAAATAATCACAAAGGCTTCTCCGAGAGTCAAGAGATCATCATTCGAATGACTGGTCACTGAATAATGATACAATCCTCTTGTACATCCACAAAAAGAAACAAACAAAAAAAAAAAAAAACAAAGCCTAGGTTCCCAAACGACCGTGGTAAAGAATCAAGCGACCGCCTTATTGAGTCATTGACTCATAGGTTCACGTTAAGTCAACTTGAACAGCACTTATTTCACTTATTTCACTTATTTCACTCATTTGTCACCATGCTTTTTATGAAAGCTGTCATTAAGCCATTTCCTAGCTAGACACAGATCCGCTCTGCGAATCATTGCTAATTTAAAAATGCTAGCTGGAAATTCCACAATGAAAAGCTTGATGAATGTACTGATGGCTGAAGAGAGCATCAGAATTTCAGTGAACCCAGTTGATGGTAAGAAAATGACAGCATATTGTAAATTTCTACAACACTTAGCACTTTCAAAGACAAAAAAGAAAACAAAGTGCAGACGTTGCGAAATAAATGAAAATGTTTTGAAAAGCGAGACAGATGTAAATAAACGACGTTGGCAAATCGTTTTGCCCCGTTCCACTAGCATTCGTATGTGATCAGTCTTAATTGTAAGATTCATTCGTTCAAATGTCGTTGCGTTCTTTTTGTTATTGAGTTTTAATCATTTTCTGCAATAGTTTTATCGCATTTGTATAGATCTGTTGTTCGCGCGTAAAAATGACATCTGTCAGTGCCGTTTGTAAATGTTATACAAAGTGAAAGAAAAGAAAAGTGGAAATTACAAAATACAAGGAAAAGAGAAGAAAATACAAGTGACGTTTTTTTTCCGTTTGCGGCGTTTGGGTGCGAAATCATGAGTGAAGGAGAAATAGATTGCATCCACTTGATTATTGAAAGTTCTTCATTCTGCGCATCTACATAAGGTACGTCACAAGGGCAGAGATTGGCTATGTTTTTGTCTGTAAATGCTCTTTTTTTTTTGATTAATTGAGGACGTTTGGCACATAGGAAATATCATATTCAGTATTTCTTTGCGTAGAGAAACCGAATTTAATACCATTCCGTCCGTCCATGAATTCACTCAAGGGAAAAAACGAATAAATTGTTTCAATTTGTTCAAACGAGCTTCTCTTCACGAGTGAATTGACATCATATAAACATTTTTATGACGGTGGAGATTTGAAAAACTCTGGCTATCACGTCCGTTATGACTTCATTTCAATGACATTTTTAATTGCAGAAAATTTAAGCTACTTCATTAAGGACTGCGTGATTTGAACTGATTTCTCTTATCTTTCATTAGTTCGTCACGACAGGATCGAATTCGACTTGATTTATTTAAATTTTTACACATGTAACTGAGGAAGTGTAACAATCTCTTGAAATTCTTCTGCCACTTTTCAGGCATTCCATTTTGAGAGAACGGTATGAATTCTATTTTGAAATTCTTAGAAAAGTCGTAATGTTTATGCAAGCTTCATAAACGTCTCTTCCGGCAAAAACGAAACCGTTGCATTCTTACAAGTTCAAGGTAATTCATTGAACTCTGAGCTGTCAGTGTTTCATCTGTCAAGAGGGGTTTTAAAAAGGTCATTGCTTTGTTCTCAGATTTCCTCCATTCCCGTAAACCTGCAGTGATCGCAAATATCTCATGCAATGTGCATGTCATTACGTCTAAGCGTTTAATAGCTTTTTATGATTCACATGTGAATAAAGTGGCGGTCTCTAGTTATGTTGCCTATAATAAAATGGCCGCCATTTCTGTCCTCCTCTTTACGACTTTTTGAGATGAAGTCGTGATCTTTAACGACTGAAGATGTCAGTATTGTAGTCGAAGCCCACTTTGCGGTGCTGTGGTTCCTTTAAATTGTCTTGGCTTTAAAAGTCTTTTCATTTGCATTTCATACAAGTGAGTTATAGACTTTTTTTTCGATATCGCGGATGTGTTCAAAAAGCAGTTTCAGAGCTCGTGTAAGGATTATATTTTTTTCTCAGTTATATACAAAATTACTATAGGCTTTAAGTGAATTTAAAAAAATTAGGCAACACACATCGACATTGCTTGTATAGTCGTTAAATAAACCAAGGTGTAGCCTTTAAGCATTTTATGAGCAACCTTTCCTTTTATCGTCATACGGACACGGGTTCTCCTTAACCTTGGACATCACTCAATTTCTTTATTACTTTTGTTGTGGGTGTCAAGTCAATAAATGAATATTAATTGAAAGTGGTCCTTCTAACACTTCATCCATTTTGGTTTTCGGTCAGATTTGAATCGTTTTGTTTCTGTCCACCTAAGTAAATAAAGGAGGATTCATTAAGACCGATTTTTTTTATTTCAAATAAACACACATAAAATATTGGAAACGTTATTATGGTTTTGAAGAACAGTGCTGACATCTACTTTTTGAATATAATTTTGTGTAAATACTGCTCGCATTGTTCTTTTACACGTACCATTCATAAAGTCCAATTTTGGATCATACAAGCTTGCGGCGGGTATTATCGCAATTACGCAAGGAATGTCTAATGGGTCGCGTATCATCTAATAACGTACATTGTGACTCAATGGTAAATGCTAGTGATTTTTTTGAAACGAGACTTCGAGTGATTGAGATATTTTAATAATCGGAATGATCGTTCGAGATATAACTACAGAAGTTAGGTTAGAGTGGCTGACTGGCTTAAACGTAGCTACAATTAGGCCAAAAGTGGGCCAGTTGTGTTACCTCAAATATTTAGTATATCCTGATCCTAGCATGATGCTTATATTGCTTAGTTCTGTCAAGTCGTAGAAATATTGGTCGTCCAAGTGAGTAAATCTGCGAGATGAGAGAGCACAGCAATTGCAAAGGTGTTTCTTTTTCCTCTTCTTCCTCCGATGAGAAAGGCCCTCTACTTCTGGTATAAGTAAGCGTTTCAATTGAGTTTTTGACGTAGCGGAGTGTTTATGTAATGCCCTTTCTAGTCAGTTAGTCCGCTTCGCAATTCTCTGTGATGGCACTGTGGCCCGATATTATTTGGATGTTGAAATGCTTGGCCATCTCCGGGACCGGGACGCTCTCCGAACAGATGGCAATATCTGTACCTAATATTATATTTTTTTTAGCCAGGACCGAGCATCTTTAATCGCTACAGTCTCTGCCTGAAAAACGCTACAGTGAGTGACAGTCGAAGTGACAGTTGAGAATTCAGATCTTTAGAGTAGACTTCTTTCTTCGCCCATCTTCGATCCATCTCTGAAAATTCGCAGAGGATCATCCAGCGTTTCGTGTTCACACGTCCAGTAAGCTCTGGGGGAAATTTTTCTTGAAAATGAGCTTAGGTATCGTGAGGTCGGTAATCGAGGATGGTGGAGTGTCCGGAGCTGAGCGCTTCTGACAGCAGGGATTTAAATCTGATCGCCGTGCTGGCAGCAAACTGCCTGCCGAAGAGATCTATCGGCGGAAGGTTAAGGAGTGTATTTAAGCCTAGGGAAGGGGTAGTTCGCTGATGCAAATAGTGGCAGGTGGCCTACTACTGCACCCTTTCGAGCGGTTAGCAGTTGATGACTTTGTCTAACGCAGTTCACTAACTGATATCCAGTGAACCACTCACGTCTGTAGACCCCATTAAGTCTTTTACAGCAATATATATAGTCGTACAGGCTTTTTGACGCCTTCCTGGTTGTTGGGTTTCCACTGTTGCTCAGTTTTATAGGAACTCCCCTGATATTTGGAGGATCGAAAACAGGAATTTTGTATTTCCAAGTGTTGATCTGTTTTTTGAGGATTAATACTTAGGCCGCAAAAATTAGTCCGTTTTTCTAAAGTTCACACTGTGCCTGTGTTAGGTAATAGAAAAATAATTCGAATGATTTTAATGAATGAATTGAGATGTTCTCGCAAAAATATTATGCGACCATTGAGTGAAACCAATACCAAAATGAGAACCGAGCGAGAACTTATTTTGAGTTTCCTTGTGCGTTGCTTTCTTAGTTCACGATTAGCAGTTCTTTATTTCTGGCGCTAAAGTGAGATATTTCGCGAGTTATCTTGTGTTAGTACGTAGTAGTAGGTAAGGGGTGGTGGATCAGCTTCACATAGACTTTTTTTTTTCATGTAGTTTTGTTTTATTCATATGGATGTTTCTTACTTGCTAGACAAAATTACTTAAAACTAGCTTAACTAACTTAACAATTGGCAATTGATCTTAATACTAACTTACTGACCCTGAGCGGGTACTCTAAGCTACTCAAATGTTTTCCTAAATGTGGCTTTCGGCTTAATCTATGTTTTTTTTTTAGTCTTTGAAGAAAAACTTTGATTAATTTTTCATTTACCAAGAAAAAAAAACTTGGCAAACATAACTTCTTAACCTACCTTTATTACGATTACGATTTAACCTTTATATTTTACGATGGTATAAAACTTGATGATATAAAACTAACTCACATAGACTTATTGGTTCATAGTGCTTCCACTAGTTCAGTTAGTAGTCATTCGAACGATTTTGAGAATCGAGATGTTGTATGAATCGATTATTATTCTAAAAAATATTCCATGCGCCCATATATTTCATGGACACCACATGTTGCTGGAAGTGCACGTACAACATTTTAACAAAAGATCAGACGTTGTTGACGTGTGAATCCTTCCATCATTTGCCAAACTTTACTAAATAATATAAAATCGACTGGCTCGGTTGGTTAAGTACCGGAAAGTAAAGCAAAATTAATACGTTTTTATCCGGTTTTCAGGTCTGGTTCAGTCATTTGTCGTTAGGATTAAATTCACCGCACTATCAATGAAATGAATTCACTAGCAACCCCCTACCTTCCTTTCCTTAACTTCCTTAACTTCCTACCTACATACTAAATAATAACACGATACCATAAGCCCAGTTACGCGTGAACTGTAAAAATTCCAACAAGTCTAAATTAATCACCCGTCATACTAAAAATAATGCAGATGCATTCCTAGTCCAAGAATGTCTGAACAAAATTAAAAGAAATTAAGACAAAATGGCTGGAATCTCCGCAAATTGCCGGTTAAGCTAAATGAATACACTGTCACGGACTCATTGAAGGCAAGGCACACAGCACACAGATTGAAGTCATTAAACCATACACCTCGTAAAGATTCGTTTAACTATGACAATTAGAATACAACGAATTAGACAAAAAAATTATCATAAACGCGTTGCTTTTTCCAGTGAAATTTATTAACAGTGACGGACTAAAAATACTTCCAAGCACTTACTAATTGTGTTGTCTAAACCTTCGACTGTTCTTGTCAGATGTTTCCGGTTGCGCACACTTGCATATTTGATTGACGTTCATCCTCATTTGTGTGAACCGCCCTAATCGCCCTCGATAACCCTGTTCCACTGGAAAGGAAATTATGGTTATTCGGGCGGTGGCGAAAATGCCCGTGCCCGCTGCCAAGTCTAGCCTAGAGAAACACATCTGCTTTTGCTAAATTACTGGGTGTGCAACCATTTTCATTCATGCACGAGTGGATTTATTGTCGCGAAACCATCTAAGCAAATTAATCACAAATTACTTCTGATGAAAATTAAGCCATGTGTTACACATGCAAATTCAGATGAAGAAAATGTTTTTGTTTTAAAGGACGTTGCGTATGTGGGTCGTATCATGGTGTATGGAAAATGAGATGAGGCGTCATTCCTTCCATTGAGAGTGGGGATCTTTTATTTTCAAAATAATTATTAATATAGTTTCCACAAGCTTTCGTTGCACACTGTGGTATTATACTAATATTATTAAGTACACAAAACCATTTATGAATAAATTAATGAAATTATTTGAGTATTAATCTGCACAGAAACAGTGGCATTTGTGTAACGGACTAAGCTGAAAGTGTTTCAAGTCAAAAATAGAGTGATGGCGGGGTTCACTAGCTGCCAACCACGCCTTATTTTCCTTAGAACATGGGCCGTATGCTCTAAAAGAACAGATAAGTAAGAGTGCCTGACTGTAGATAGCACTGAGCTCTTTGGGAACCCCATTAGCAATGAGTGCCGTTTTGCAATAACGGCTTTGAGAGCTTAATGGTGATGTGCATTTAGAACCATCGTGCTGCGGTCAGGAACATTGTCAGCTCTTCGATGTTCGTTTTGGACATTTCGGGGTGTTTGCTAAGAGTCCGTTGCCTTGCTCTGGCAAGCGCTGGACAAGAGCACAAGAAGTGGGGGTCAATAATTCTGTTTCTGTCGAGTTATTACCGCTACGGCATTGTGTGTTATGAAGAAAGTCTAACTGTGTGATCCCCTATCGGCCAGTGCCCCGTACTAATCGCTGTTAATTTAGAAATATCAGTTATTCAGTCTTCTATCCTTAGAAGATTATTAGTGCGTAATATGTGGGAAACTGATCATGTCTTCCAAGGTTATTTTGAACTGCGGAAAGCACATTGACTGTCAATTGAAATAGCTATAATTTGAAATGAAAATCGGGTTAAATTTTTGATAGTTTGGTCCAATATGTAGTGTGACGTTATTCCGCTCATAGTGTCTAAAGTGTGATTGGTTTGTTATCGTAGACTAAGGACGTGACTTAGCTTCAGAGAAAAATTCTAGAAATCGATAATCGCCATGAGATGACCCAGTTGGCAAAATTCTCCTACACAATCTGAGCAGTTCGTGGCTCGGGGATGTCACTGTGTGCGAACTCCGTTCACAGAAAGTCGCTTAACATCGTTTTATATGTGAGACAACGGTGACTGCTTCCTCATTTTGAATGAAATAATGTACGATGATACTGATATGCCAACAAACAGTCAATCTTGAATACATTGACATTTGTTGGAAAACTTGTGGATTGTGTTTACTCTAATTATGGCAAGTCCGAAGAGATGATTTTTTTAGTCAAAAATTCGTACCTCTGGCAACATTTTCAGCGTTCAATTAGCGAATTTTGATCGTTAGAATTCAGTTCTTTCGCTAACACAATCTTATATATTTAGGCCAAATCGCTAATCAAGGCGGGCTGATTTTCTGGCGATGCCCTATTCAGCTGATCGGGCGCCAAATCGACTTCGATTCTACTGGCTGCTACGGCGCGTATGTTTTTGATCCATTCCTGGTTGGTGGGTTAAGATTCAAAAGAGTGTACTCTACTCATGCTCAAACTTCCCCAGGGCGCGAAAGCTATCATGACAACAGACCTCTCGGAGAAATTCAAGCTGTATATTTAAAACTGAGCCGATATTTCGATGTTTATTTAATAATTTTCGAAAGTTTGGCAAGTTTGAAACGTTTAGCGATGAAATGGCAGGCCGTACTAAATAATTTGACAGCTGAATGACATTGGTAACTTTGACAGCTGCTGAAACATAACAATTAGATATACTATCACTGTTATTAGGTTACACTTTACAATAAGTTCGCACTTTTTTAATGGAACATAGTTGCATGACACTGGCAACACGTTTAGGTGTATGAGCGATCAATTCTGCAGTTTTCCCAAGGTTAAATCGAGGGTACTACACATCCCAGTACTTATTAAGGATGACGTTTATGAACTTAAACTAATTCACGTCCCACATCAGTCAGAGTTCTACTACAAGCTAGGGATATTCAATGTTCATCGATGTTTCACAAAACATGTTGTTCACAAAAAGTCGTGGTTCAGAGACGAAATATCGATATTTTAACATCGATGTTTAAGTTCTTCAAATATCGAATAATCGATGTTAAGAAAAAAAACATCGGTTTTCGATGTAAGCAAAAAAAAATTGGGGATTTTCTTAATTTTCTGAAATTTTATCATAATCATGTAGGCATGTTGTAAAAACATCACTGATCTAGAGGGTTCTTGGAATTGGTTCATAGATTGCTTGGACTTGAGTCCAACCGCAACATTCGTTATTTTTTTGACTAAACAGAATGTTTTGAGTTTTTGTCATTTTGGGTATTCTTTCATTCTTGGTTTTTGACGTGAAGAATATTACAGGGAACACACAAAACACTACGTTCTCTTAGTGTATGCCCTGAGTAGCGCTTTACACAACAGATGTTTGTTGCGCGACTAAGGATCATCTACCGATGTAGCATCTCACAGATTAATTCAATAAACAAAAATATTATTAACCTTAAGTGAATGAAAAAACAAAATTTTAAAACTGTTGATTACAAAGTTTTGAGTTCGAGGGAGGTCCCTATAAAGTAAGTAAGTAATCTATGCTTTGTAATAGTAGTGGTTTGGTCATAACATGGTCATAACATGGGTGGCACCATAGTCTGAGTTGGACCTGGGCCCAGCTTCACAGCATCCACTCGTTTTGTGGGTGCAATTGTTTTCTCACGAGTGAAGGCGACCTCAATTTCTGAGGCAGCTTCAATAAGTTTGATAAGCATTCTTTAGACAGTTTATTCCCTCCTCATCTTTCTCAGTGACTTTTAAATACAAGTACAATTCGCTGAATGGTGCTAAATCGGTCGAATGTCTCTAACGCACTTTGCAGTATGAGATTGTGCAAAAACCAACAAAACACATTCGCTGAAGCACTAGTTACTACGCACTAGCACTAGTTCAGTACGCTTTCAGGATTGAGATCCATCCATGCCCATCGCTAGTGCAAAAAATCGAACGAAACAATTCAGAGCTACTCTCATTCCGAGACGATCACACATCCTAACCAGAAAAATGAGGCCGAATCTGAGAGCTCTTATCGCCGTCTCAACTGGACACTGTACCATTGGAAGCTACGCCTCAAGATAGGGTCTACAAGAACTTCTGCCAAAGATGCAGAGAAAGACACATGAGGAAACAATTGTGCACCTTCTCAGCAATTGCAGCGGCCTCTCCTTCCGAAGGATAAGTCTCTAGTATCAGTGTCAGCCATTTTTATGACGTTGTCAAAAGCACGGAACTTGTCTGCCGAATAAGATCCACATGGTAACACAACCGTCCTATGCTAAATACTAGTCTAAGTACTGTGAATTGCTGCTTCCCGGAATTGTCTACATCCGGGCTATCTTCAAAATCTTCTTGGATATCTTGTCTTTCCATCGCAGCCCCACATAACTGTATTTTTTGTTGTAAATTTATTGTGTTAAAACGGGCAGGATGGGGAAACTATTTACTCTGTCCAGAAAGCGCTCGTTTGACATAAAACACACGTTTTTGGGATACGGGAACAGACTTTTGTAGATTTTCATTGTTTTGTACTGTTTTTTTTTTGCACTTTGAAAAAGTTTGGGTGTGATTACACTCTTTTGAACCTCAAGCCTTCAATCAGACCAGAAGAAAACGTAGCTGGCCACTACTTGAAGAAGAACCCAAAAATATCGATCCGGGTCCCAGATGAACTGGGAAATTTCACCGTTAGATTTGGGCGTATATTCGGATAAAAAAAAAGCAGGGCGACCATAGACAACGCTGTGAGTTCGCTAGAAATATTGACTGAAGATCAATATTTTGTGAAAAATCATCTCCTCCTGCAAGACACTTTTTTGACAACCTTGTTTTGTTCGAAATAAGGAGGACACAATTAAAAAGAGGCATTAGTCGTGTTTTTTTTCAAAAATCTATAAATAGTGAAGTAGGATATTGCACGTGAAGGACATACAACAATCCACTGCCTGTAACTGCCTATAATATCGGCAGTGAAAAGTGGCTGCCGATAAAAATTCGACTTCGTTCATAGAATTTGACATCAATTTAGTACAAATAAATTTTTGTTATATATTTTGACAGATAAAAATCCACTGCGAATCGTTTTTCTGAATCTTACTTCACTGCACTATCGATAGCGAATTATTATCGGTCATTGATGTTCAGTCGTCGATGCTGACATCGACATCAACGTCGGTGTCTTGCCAACATCATACATCCCTTCTAAAAGCCACTAGAAAACCTTTTTTTCATTTCATTTCATTTATTTATTCATAGGAACTTGCACACCTATCATGTGTAACTCTTGCAGGAGCGAAGAATTTTCTTGATTTTGCCAATAATTAGGCGCATAACATCGGCATCACGCCCTGTTTACATTGATCTCTGAGTTCCACCAAAACCTTTTGTGTGGATGAGTAAAAATGTGAATAAATAACAAGAGCTATTTTTATTCCTCACAATGAATTGTGTGGTGTGGTTGGACAAAGATGTGTTGTCATGTAATGACCAGCTCAAAAGCTCAAAAGCTCAAGGAGATTGACAGAAAGTCATTAATTACCGGCGTACCTTACGTCACAAGGATATTTTTAGGACAATACTCGAGTGAACAACAGCCTACAGCGTAGTTTCCACCTTACTGAAGTGATTAACACAATGATTTGTAGAATAACACATTCTCTTAACGATGTGTATCGCCGCGAATATAGATCGAAGGAGACCTCCCTACTTAGTACGTTTGTTTGCTTCTTTTACAACATTTTCAGCGGATATACTCGTAGTTAAGGAAAATTGTTGTCAATTATCCTAGACGAGAAAATATTCCACAGGCATAAAGAGCGAACGGAAATTACATCGTTTGCTGGAAAATAAATTATTCATGGCCTCACTTAGATGACTTTCCATTGAGTCCATGCATCCATTCCATTCCGATATCAAATCAATATCCATGTAAATATGAAACTATCTAGGACATAGGACGTTCGATAAACCTACAACACCGCTGTGGCGCGTGAATCTAAGGCGTGTTCATTTTGAATCTGTTGCCCTTTGAGCACTGAAGGTCAGCAAGGGGTGCACTCCACCGAGTGGTCAATTATTGTTTAACAATAAACGCTATTTCTTTCGGTCGATACTTCAGATATTAATTCATTTTTTGCGTGAGATTTTTAATTAAAAACGACCAATGCAGTGTCTGGTGGCGATAGCATTGTCTGGCCGATGCTAAAGGGTTGGTTTCTGTCTGGTGGTCTTTGCGTGGAAGGAAGCTATTTTCCAACGTGAATACTTAATTAAATGAGATTAAGGGTGGAAATGCAAATAGGAATGCAATGCATGTTCTTGTGTCAAGGTGGCCAATCAATTTACGATTAGTTTCAAGATCTGGACTAAGTACGCAGACAATTGGTGTTACGTGCGCACTGATGGGGTGAAGGTCAATTTTCTGATAATTTAAGAGGGACAGAACAAGTCCCTCTTACAAGAGTCAACAAGTCTATGTCGTGCGTCTTTTCATGAACATTTTAAATGCCTCCGCTTTAATGGCAGTCGGAGTCCCATTACGCGCTCTGTGTTTCACCAAACAGAAAACGCGTATGCTAGCGTCGGTGTGGACACTGAGAAGATCACGCCTTTAACACGGTAATTCTTCGTCGAATCGAAGAGCACACATTTTATTTTCTGCGGGTTCTCTGAAATTTCTCATCCCGGCTGACTTCCCAGAACAATAGTACGAATACTGGGAATATATTTAGGAATACTGGGAATAAATTAGTAGTCGATTCGGCAAAGCATAACTTTAGTGTCTGTAAAATGTGCACACGCTGGCGAACGAACACATCTTTGGTAGGGTCATCGAAAAGCACAGCCTGCATTACAATACGTCCGAGATCGGACTCACGCTCCTCGTGACGGGACGAAACCTCTCTGTGGCCAGTACGCGGTTCACTC
The DNA here is from genome assembly GCA_964034865.1 of Eristalis intricaria. Lineage (NCBI taxonomy): Eukaryota > Metazoa > Arthropoda > Insecta > Diptera > Syrphidae > Eristalis > Eristalis intricaria. The sequence goes on from OZ035873.1 coordinate 139,541,751, forward strand.
GCGGTTCACAAAACAACCGTCACCTGAACATCAACATCACACTCCTCCAGTATTCTCGATGTCCGAACATTCCGAGAAGCAAACATGGACTCTGATAATTTCCTTGTTGTAGCCAAGGTAAGAACACAGATATCGACAGGACAACGGTACAGCAAATCCAAAACGGGTTGATGTCGTAAACCTACAATCGTATTCGACCGCTAGGAACTTTGCCGATTGACTCTCCCTGAAGTTCTCAGTCCAACAATGGCAGGCGAAACGATCGACGAACAATGGAACCTTTGTCAAAACGCCATCAGAGAAGTTGCCTCTTATGTGCTGGGTTTTGAAATACCAACCAGAAAAAACCTTTGGTTAGACAACGAGTGCAGGCAGATGCATTCAGCCTAGTAAGGAGCATATAAGGCGACGTTGGACACAAGTTCTAGAACGGTTCGTGACCTCTATGAAATTAAAAGAAGGGAAGAGCACCGGCTTCTCAAAATGAAAAGGAAGGAGTACGAGAATCGCGCGATCGAGGAAACGGAGAAATGGTTACGACAGAAATGGTGTCGGAAAGTTCCACCAATGGGTATAAACATCGGTCAGAAGTCTGCCGGGATGAAGACAACAACTCGTAGTAGAGTTGCAATCAATACTTAGAATGGAAGACACAAATACTACTATTCCACTCTACACAATGGATGATGATAGGAGTGAATTCCGTCTCTCCAACCGAAAACGAAGTCAAAATAGGCGTTGAATAGACTCATGTCGCTTAATAACCCGTTTATATCACAGTTAAATCTTATTTTGCAGATGTTCTCAACCTAAATCTTTTCTAAGACCAAGCTATTGTTCATGCGCCTTAGAGATATTCAATATGTTACATAAAATACAATACGCACAGAAATTATATGCTGTGACCATAATGACCACTCCTCTTAGCTTCGTTAAGTTTCGGTAATTTTCGGATTTATGTACATTGTCAACATCTGATGTTGGAATCTTTGTTTATGTCCTCGGAAGTAATTATGAACATCTTGAATTTTGACGACTCTTGTGTCTGCTTTTCGTTCGGTTTTGAAACAACCCAGAGTTTACTTAAGTCAATCGTGCTTGAAACAAACATTATCGTAAACTGAAACGAAGTATTACAGAGATAGCCGACTTCACAGCTGATTGCCGCATAGTCCATCGACGAATTTGTGTACTTTTTTGACAGATATTCATGCATTTTTGACGGTTATTCACGGAATAACGCGAATGCCGTCCTTTGATTGGTCAATTTGGTTTAAGAAAACGTTATAAAGGGGGCAGAGATGTAAAAGTCTGGCTTCTCTGTAATACTTCGTTTCTGATCGTAAACTAAAATAATTCAGTTACATGTCAAAAGTCGCCACGCCATTTTTATTTTGCACAGGTGTCAACTTTAAAGTGAATCAAAATTATACTACAACTTGAAAATTCAACACTTGAAATATCTCCCTCATCTTTCAAGATATTGAAACAAAGTGAATGGCATATTAGCGGATCTCTGAACAGTTGCCTCACAAAAAATAACTTGGTTTCAAAAATCTCCCGTGCCATGAAACATTTCTTGGCACATGTCAGCATTTTCCGATTATGTAGGTTACGGGCCTTCCTTATACAAAAATTTGCGCTTAGTTTTGTTAACTTCTGCAATTTTGTTTCCTTGGCAAGGGGTGGACATCACAAGTGATCCTTTCGACATCTTTTCGTTTGCACTGTTGAACGTTTTGAGAGGGTTAGACTTCCACAAAACGAAGAAAACACATGATATTGAAGAACTTTGAATCACATATTTTTGACTTAGGTTTATTAAAAATTAATTTTAGTGTTTTGCCAAGAAATCAATTATTAAAACTTTTTTAGTACACAATGTTTGTTTGCCTTCCATTTTTTGTAGTGATGCTTGTTAACGTTAATATAAGATTGTCAACAGCTTTTCAATGTCGCCGTGGCACAGGTTCGATCCCCAAATTTAGCAACATTCATAGTTTAAGGCTACGCCTCTTTAGAGTCACGGATAATGCTAGGAGTACTCTTGTCTAGGATAGCAACTTCGACGTTCGGAGTCGGCATGACACTGTCCTATTCACACGTGTAAGACATATTGAGTATTTTTGGAGTAAAATATAGGTCCTAGACATCTATGGGCTGGAGGGCCACCCATAATGGATAAGAAATTAAACCTTTCCATTAAAGTTTTTTTTTTTAATTCAATACCTGTGGATATGCAATATTTTTGGTCTTATCATCGGCTGCACAAATGAAAAGGTTACAGTCGAACCCGGATATTAGCACATCAACTGTACGACGAAATATTGTGTTATTAATCTTACATAAAAACAATTTAAAAAAGCGAAACAAATTATAAAAGAGGTTTCCCAAATTCCATCAAGCTCGCATATATGTACACAAAAAAAAATATGGTGGTACACTTGCAGGATAGGTATGAAGTCAAATACAGTATAGAGTATAACCCACCCATATTAAGTCAATTTCAGAAAAAAAAGACTTTCCTTGGAAGTCAAACGAATTAAGGATTAAGTAGTAGCGGGCAAGATTCTACGTGAACTGTTTGTTTTGTCATATTTTTATGTGATCTTAAGCGGGTTGTGCCATTAACCCATGTGCTATTAAAGGGGTTTGCGGAACAAAAAGACAACTGACATCACGATAGAGTGGCATTAAACGGTTTGTGCGATTATCCGGGTTCGATTGCATCTGGTTTGTAAACCCTAGAGTATGCAACATACAATTGCTTATGGGCGAAACAATTCACATCTAAATATAAACCACATAATTTCAAAGATTGACTGTGAGCTTTGTTGATAGTGATTACGAATGCAATCATGTTCTAAAATTTCTAGAATGTAGATCAGGAACTCTTTCAGTTATGCGGTTATTTACAATCCAACGTAGATATATATATATATAATAAATAATAGACCTGGGCCTAGCTTCTCAGCAACCACTCGTGTTGTGCGTGCTACTGTTCTTTCACGAGTGGAAGGGACCTACAGTTTAATGCCGACTCCGAACGGCGGAGATGCGAAGCTTTTTCTAGACAGGAATACTCTTTGAGCATTGTCAGTGACTCGCAAGAGGTAGAGCCGTGAACTATCAAAGGTGGTAAATTCGGGTATCGAACTTGGCACCCTCTGCGTAGGAGTCGACTCACTCAACCACTACTCCACACCACTCTTGTATCTCTAATGTAAAAAAAAAAAACAAAGTATAGATGAAAAGAGAAGATTTTTGTTTCTTCCCTTCCTAAATAGAAATTCTCCAACAGAGGAATTGCGTTTGAAAATATTCATACAAGGATACACAGAGGCACACTAAGTGAACAGTGCTAGATGAACAATCTGTCTGTTCATCTCAAATCTTTCGAAAATTAACCATACAACTTTTTCTAAGCAAAAATGATGGTTTTCTTATTTGGAGTGATTAATGAGAATTATTCAAATTAAACTCTTTCACCCTTTAACTATGCCCTAAGTGTGATTCATATTTCGTCCTAATTGGATCCCTTATTTGTGAATTAAATAACGACCGCCGTTCCAAGCATCTTAACAAGTCTAAGAAAATGCAGCTTTGCAGGACACGACAAGAAAGTTTTCTTTGGTCAACGAAGGATCTTCCATTGAAACTTGAGTTCTGCAGAATCTCATCTAAGGGATGAATAAGTTGGTACACTTCCCAGATCATGCCAGGCACACAATTTAAAAAAAAAACAAAAAAAAAACAAAAAAAAAGTTGAACAGGCGTTTCAAAATAACGCTTTTTAATTAAAAATGACAGGAAATTAAAAAAAAAGAGGAAAGATGATTTCACTTCCGAGGCAGTACCCCGTTAATTGAATATACTCTTGGATATGACCTTTTCGTGCTCCGGCAACTGGTCGCTTGTGATGATAATGTTCATCTAGACTGGGACCGATTGTGTAAAACACATCGTAAGGTGCATATAACACAGTGTGGGTGGCTTTAAAGAATGTATGCGGCACTGTAGCAGAGATATTGAGTTTAATTTACAGGAATTTTTCGAGCCTGCTCAACACCCACATATCATTTACTCGAAGCACAACTCAAACCATGCGAAATGTTTCGACAGATGACAATGAGGTGATACAGGATGACATGTGGCAGATCTGGAATTGGAATTAGAATTGGAATCTCGTGGTACACTCTGTAATAAAGCAAATGGGAGCAATAACAATGCACAGATACTCTTTTGAGGTTCCTAAGAAGGCTAATAAAGAGAGACAGGATATAAGCAGAAGCAATTTTCTTACGCCTGACGACTATCGGATCAGTATGAAGTTGTGTGCGAGAAATGTACTCACATTCATTCAATAATTCAAATAAAATCGTTCATTTATGTCAATCCATTATGGGAACATATGCTTTGTTCTATTCTAGGACATTATTTTTATTTGTAAGAAATTTCTTTGTTTTTTTATTCCCAATAAAGGAGCCTCCTGCTAAGCTTAATCGATTTGTTTCGATTTTCTTGTCAATTTGACGCCCTCATTGCATGAAGATTGTTGTACCAAATGCGTTAAATTGCCGCAATTGTACAAAATAAAATCCAAGCCTATTCATTATCCGTATCTCCCATCACTGACATAGGTTCATACATAGATGTGGGTGACTGCAGAGAATACTCACATTCAGCCCAGCATTTGTGTCATTTTTGTCTTAAGTGGCGGCAGATGATTCCTAGTCTCAAGTCTGAAAACAATATTCTTCTTAGAATAGACCCATCCTTAAGGCGGGTTGGTCGCCGTGGCTTAATGGGTTGGTGCTTCTACTCCTGCTCGGGTGGTGCCAGGTTCGATCCTCAAATTTACCAGCTTTCATAATTCATTGCTCCATATTTTCCGAGTCACTGGCAATGGTCAGAAATTACTGCTGTCTGGAAAAAGATTCTTAACTTCGCCGTTCTGAGTCGGCCTTAATCTTTGGGTCCCATTCACTGTGGTGTACAAGCTAGATCCTAGTTCACATATATGCCTGTCAGCATAGCTTGCGTAGGACTTGGGAACCGAGAGAGTTGAGACTAGACCAGATTTATTTCAGAATTATTTCTACTAGTCTCTAGTTTTCGTGTCAAGCATGCCCCCTTTTAGAGATACATTGAGTTCTGGGCTGGTAATTATGTCATGGCACCCATCTGTGAGAACAAACTACGATGTACCTTTTCCCGTTGTTCTTCAGACAAGACAAAGCTTTAAGTGTCCACCTCGAACAGATAAGTTAATGTTTAGATACTTGGAAGACACGTGTATTCTCACCTCCATGTTACTCGATCTGTCAAAAGAGTGAATTATTTAGTGAAATCTGAAGGGAGTGTTGGTTGGTCTTCTATCATAGTGGACTGGTCCTAATTGAACTGAAAGTTATTTTAAAAATTGGCGCAGCCCAGTTATCGCCCCTTAGAATCAACCTTTTAGAAGGACAAAAAGGTGTTATCCCAAATGAAATATTCCGTCTCTAGTGTTAGCCAGTGAGTTTGGCACGATCTTCTTAAGAATGGAGTAGCACAAGTCACAAGGTCTTTGACTGAATGTCTCGGAGAATTCTTTACCGACCTTGATGGTGCAGAAATAGTTTTCCGTCGGCATCCTGTACAACGAGTTGCACGAATGTCAAAACTAGAAATGGCGGTATATGCTCATGTAGTCTTGATTTCGAGGAGTCCGTCTGCATCTCTTGGGTCTTTTCCAGGATCTGGTGGAGTGTGAAGATCTGGTTTACTATCGAGTTCCTTTTTTCTTTATTTGATAAACTGTAAAACTGTTACCGAAGATCTTGCATGTGATGTATTCATTTTATCCCTCGACATTTGTTGCATTGAAAGAGATCTCCTTTTTTTGTGTGAATCCGGCAAACAACACAGAAATTCTACTCGATGAGCTCCGCCCACATCTTACAGATGAGCTAATGCATGCGACCAAACTGAACATCGGCAAAGTACTTAAACGATTTCTACAGGCAGACCTCTAGACCAGTAGCATCGTCTGGCTGCAGACTTGATATTGATATCTTGACGGGTAGACGTCATCCGCTTTTCTCCACTCCAGATTCAGCGGCAGGTTCTGTTTAACGACAGTTTTATGGTTTTCGCCGACAGTTTCGTCGCCGTCTGAGTGTCTGGAGAAATAAGTTTTTATTTCAAGTTTAATTCAGATGCTCTGCATCGACGTACGCTAATGGTTGCTCATTTTAGTTCCGGCAAGCTCCCGTCTGAACTTTGCATTCATTTTGACAAATAGTTCATCCTCAGCAAACAGTGTACATTGTGTTTTATAATGTTGTTCTGTCATTAATGAAAAAACATTGAAAAGCAGTTCGCAAATGTTATGATGTACATATGTGAGCGTAAGATAATGAGCACGAGCTATAATGTAACGAATATGGTTTATATTTCTTTAACCTGTCCTTCAACCTAATCATGCACTAGCAAACCGAATATATCGTGGAACAACGAAATAAATGAGCTCAACACTTCCGAATTCGTTCCAAATGACTTCCGGCTGGAAGCTAGTGTTTTTACTTCAAATCCCCTGGACATGGCAACTATCCAAATGTTGTACGTTTTGGCATCGAGAACGCTTCAATCCTTTTGGGAATCAAATATAAGCGAGTTGTATTTATTGGCTGTGAGTTTAGTTTTGCTCCGTAAACTGTGGTGGAGGCTTCCTCGAACATTGATTAGGATTGTACAGATGCTATCTGGTGCTGTTGCGGGGAGGAAATTATTTCCCACAGTGATTGTATTTTTAGGACTTCAAAGTTGCACAATAACATCTTCAGGCAACAGGCAAAGGGCTACATGAACACATTTTGATCAACCAGTTTTTGCAATGGAAACAAGAGTTAAGTTAGGTAAGCATTCGCTATTAAAAACCAACATTTTCAATGGAAGAAATTGATAATGTTTTTCTGAACTTGTTGTTTTAACTTTCAGCAGAAAAGTTTAAGAGGCATATGGATCGTCAGATTAGAAAAGAAACATGTTACTCTCCCATTAGTGTTTCGACAAGTTGTTCCTCCTTTCACTTCTTCTACTCCTGAACATCCACTTGACTGGAAGTCAACAACGATTTTGTAGATGTACTCTTGAAGTTACATGATATCTTATTATCATCTCGTTCGTTTCTTCCAAACCCAGAGAGAAGTTTTTGTTTCAAAACATTTTTTGAAAACGCAATATACTACCGAGACTTGGAACATGTTGCACTTTCTCATGAGGATTTTCCACCAGTCATCACAATTATGGAATCTTCTAGTCAAGAAAGTTTCAGAGTAGCTTCTAAATGGCTGCTCCGGTATGAATGAATCTTTGGTAGGTCCATTGTTCGTGCTCTGGATGGGAACATCTGCTGTTCCCCAAAATATTTTATTTCGTTCAGCTTGTGTCTCTAGCTCAAATTGGAATTCTCGAAATTGTATTAATTCCGTTGAATTTGTAGTCTCGTGTTGTAAATGTATATCCTCACATGTATTTAATTCCTTTTATTGTACTCTTTCCTCCTCTGTGGAATATTGCAATACATGGATACTAAGTTCTCAATGTTTTCGTCAAACTGTCCACTAGAAGGTATGGGAGAGTGAGGCTAAATGGATACCAATGGATTATGCTCCTACAAATTTTTCATTTTAAAATTCAGTCAAATTATCATATTCTTACCCTCTTCTTCTCTCATGCGGCCGGGATACAACTTAAAAAAAAAGTCCTGCTGCTGTAACATGGCCCGCACATATATGATCTAACATAGTTGGGGGTAGGTTGTAACATGAATTTAAAAAAAAAAATACTCTACAATACTCTCTCGCTAATCCCCGCCGCTTGATATCCGACAACTACTGTAATTTGCCGTGTTTTGCGGGTCTGGATTTGCCATGATGACTGTAAGCTGCCGTCGTTGAAAATCTTCAGCTCCATTGTCTGTCATATTCCTTCTCTTTCAAGCGTTACTTACTTACTTATCAGACAGATGACCCATGGAGGGTCCGAGCCTGAGCGATAGCTGCTATCCATTGTTGGCACGCTGCTTCCAGTCATCTGTCATCTGTCTTACATCCGCGATTACTTCGTCCTTATTCCGAAGATTTGGTCTTCCTCTCCTCCTCGAACCAGGGGGTTCGGACTCGAAAACCCTCTCAGCTGGAGCATTGTTGTCCATGCGCTCGATGTGGAGGAGCCATTGCAGACGACGGATCTTTGCCTTCTGGACTACATCCACATCCTGGTACAGCTCGTAGAGTTCGCGTTTGTGTCTCTTATCCCCCATTCGCCTTCCTCGCAGACGAGACCATATATCCGACGCATAATTTTTCTTTCGAAGGCACCAAGAATCAGCTCCGCCGATTTGCTTATCGTCCAGCTTTCGGCTCCATATAGCACGACGGGCAAAATAAGAGTGGTCTACAAACCAAGACCTTAGTCCTTCGAGTCAGGAGTTTTGACGCCAGTTGTTTTGACAAACCGAAGTAACACCGGTTGCCAAGGTATGTGTTGTAGCTGTCGATTGTGACTTTATGTCCTAGGTGGTGTGTGACGGATCGCTTTTTGGTCGATAGCATATATTTTGTTTTATCCTCATTTACCTTAAGACTAGATCGCTTCGCCTCTTCTTCAATTGCCGTAAATGCTTCCGCACGTTGGGAACGCGCGACAATGTCGATGTCGTCTGCATATTCCAACAGTTGGACTGATTTGTAGAAGATAGTGCCTTCCGTGTTTTCAGCTGCCCGCCACTTGAAGAATTCATACGACAGCGCGTCTCCTTGTCGAAATCCGGCGCAGGTTTCAATTGGCTCGGAAGTCCTGGAGCCGAACTGCACGGTGCATCGCGTACTTGTTAGCGTAGTGCGACACAACCGGATCAGTTTTCCAGGGATCCCGAATTCGGCCATCGCACCGAATAACTCCTTGCGATGAATGCTGTCGTATGCGGCTTTAAAGTAGATAAAGAGGTGCTGCGTATCGATTTGAAACTCGCTAGTCTTCTCTAGGATTTGCCTTAGCGTGAAGATTTGGTCTATTGTCGATTAGCCGGGACGGAAGCCGCACTGGTACGTGTCGATTAGAGCGGTGTAAAACGGCTTTAGACCTTCACACAGTACGCTGGTAAAGATCTTGTATGCGACGTTGTGCATGGATATACTTCTATGGTAGGATCTAGGTAGGATCGCCTTTTTTGTGGATGGGGCATATGGAGCTGATATTCCAATCGTCGGGCATGCATTCGTCCTCCCAATTTCTACAGATGATCTGGTGCATGCTTCCTATCAGAACTCTCTTTCAAGCCTACTCATTTAATTCAATTTGACATTTCTGTTCATCATAATCCGCCGATGCTTGGAATGTTGTGGTCGCGGTTAGCGAGAGAGTACTGTATTTTTTCACGGTAATTTGGCTCACAATGGCATCTGTTAACAATTGTAAAAGGAATATAAAATTAAGTTAAGACTCCTCATCCGAACCGGTGTCAATGCGAACTTATTAACGTGTAAATACTTTTGCACTTTTCGTGTGCAAGTGAAAACTTTTTGCATGATAAACACTTCAATCAACTACCAAACTATAAGAAAATGGTTGGCAACAAATGGAGCACAGTTGCTAATCCTTTCTCGGTTTGATTATTTTCTTTAGGCAAAGCTTTTATTATTTCCTCTAAAGGTGCCTTCTTCTCTGGCGTATTGGATAATAAAGTGGATTTTCTCAATTTCCTATTAATGTGCTTATTTCTTTGTTCGGCCTTCGGATGAAACTTTATATACTCAGGGTTGAAAGAAGCTGATTGCTGAAACTCTATTCCCCGTATTATATAACTGGAAGTCCCATGGTAAGAAGAAGGCTAGGGAAGCCTCCATGGTCTCCATGCGGCGCGAAAATCTGAGGTTGATCAAGACCTACTCTCCAGCGGCCAATTATGTTGTGCATGCTACGAGTGGATGGGATCTACAGCCGAATCCGAACACCAAACTGTGAGAAGCTTTAAGTTTCCAGGAATACTCGTTGAGCATTGTCAGTGACTCGGAGTAGATAGAACCATTAATTACGAATGCGATCGATTCTGAGATTCAACCTAGAACCCCCAAAGTAGGACCTAACCCACATGCGACTGCAGACTATATGGTATATACAGTGCAGTCTCGATTATTGCAACACTCGATTTTTGCAACCAATGAAATGGACTTCCCTATTTTCGCTTCGTACGCTTCACTATGGAATATAACAGCAGGAGAGAACTGTTGACGACATCATAAAGCGTCTAGACATAGTTCCGTACATAAATGAAGTACTATGGTGATGGCCAACTTCACAGCTGATTCTTCCCTTGCCTATCGCCGAATTTAAGTGATCTGTTGACTGTTATTCATGAAATACTACTCGTCTCGCCTTTTTTGTTTCATAGAAAGATTTAAAAGTGACTATCATCGCTAAGCGTTGGCAAAATGTTATCAGAACTACTGATCATTGGGAGGAAGAAGACTGTGTTGCTTTGCTTTTAAATTCCGACCAAATTTTGTCATAAAGATCTGATATTAAGATTTGGGCAGCGATGACATCTCTGTCATCATTTTACATATTTTGTAAATAGTATATCTGTTCGATCAAGATGTTTCCATTAGATGCAATGATCAAAATTACACTGTATATATGATATAACAATATCTGTAGCTTTACACCTCTAAAAGGGCTAGGGCCCAGCTTCAACAGCAACCACTAGTTTTGTGCGTCCTATTGTTCTCGAGGGGAAGAGACCTACTCTGTTTGAGTTTGAGAACCTTTTTCTAGACAGTTATTAGTCTTTGAACATTGTCAGTGACTCGAAAGAGCTGAAGCCGAGAATTATGAATGTTAGTAAATTCGAGTATAGAACCCGACATTCTGTGGGTTTGTACCAGACGCACTAACCCACTACGCCACGGAGACCCGCATAATAACGGCAACTAATAACAAATAGTCCGTTGCACTCCGTGTCTCAGTACAAAAAAGTTTTGGCCAACACTCAACGTTCACATTGTTTGCTTACAGGTTGTAGCAGGCTAATTGGCATCATAACGTGACACGAAGGGACGAGAAGACAGAGAATAGCATATATCACATCTTCTGCTATTGATGTGCCTTCGCTATCCGTTGGAACAAACACACAGGCGCGGCTCGTGAACCGATTCAAATGTCTTGTAGTCGTGCTCTCATAAATAATTCGCTACCTTCTCGCATCTTCATTTCTTGGCGGTTATTAAATATGAAACAAACAATCACTGTTTAATGCCCTCGACCTTTCCCAGGAAAAAAAATACTTCCTTTTGGATGGCTTTAATCCTCAGGCGCCTTACCTTTCGCCCATCTTTTTACTTAATCATTGAGAAATGGGTAAAATTGCTGCTGCTGGTCGTTCATTCGACACAGGAGAGAAAACTACTCACAAAGTGAACCCCATCTTCTCGTCATGAATGGTTGGTTGTTTTGAAAAGTTGTATCTCACATAAACGATGTTTATAATAAGTTCATAATTTGATGTTGCGAACATTCATAAATTTATTTTTAAGATAAAGTTAGTCTATCAGACGTTTTGTACATTTATGCCTTTCGGGCAGAAGAAAGTTTTGGTGGTTGCGTCGCCTCAGTTCATATTTAATTAAAATGCTCCAATTGAAGTTATGTTTGAGTGAAGAGAAGATCCTATCCATTAATTTCTCAAGCGAATCACTCTCTCTCTCTTTCTCTCTCTCACAGCAGCTTTCAAGCAATTCATAACTCCAAGCTCCTATGGGATGAAATTTCTTGCACTCACAAGAGATATCCTTAAAACAAAAAATAAAAAAAAATGTCCGCCCGCACGGCAGCTGTTGAATTATCTCCAATTCCAAAGGAGGAACCGCATATTTCCAAGAAAAATTTAATAGATGAAGCCACATAAACAACGCTCTTAACCTTTCGCAGACATTCCCCTGACACAACGCTCGTCCTTGGAGAGACTTCTTCTTTCTGGAACAGTAGTTATTGATGATGGTCGTGAAATGACAGAAAAGATAAAATAAATTCTCTTGTTTTACACAAACCGCCTCGAGCAAGACTTCCTTCGATTAGGAAAATCATGAGATATGCGACATGTGTTACCCTTCGGAGGCAATCCATTAATTAATGCGTCTGTTACAACTTTGGCTGCCAAGCCTTTGCACCGAAGTGATATGCTTTTTCCTCAGAAGTCTCAAGTCGCTAAGGGCAAAGCAAATTTGCCAATGGAAGCACAGTGAAATTGATGAGTTACATACATTTCTTCGCGTTTTAGAAGTTGTAAAATATTCAAACTTTGTATCTCTGAGGGTACAGTGGGAGATGTAATGACGCGCGAAATATAAATCATTGCGGGTGGCTAATACAGACTTTACAATGGTTTATTGCCTAAAGGCCCTACAAATTGTATCGTCCAAGAAGTTTGAATTGTCGGAGATATCGCTCATCGGGGGGACTTTTGAGTCGACTCGTGGTGAGAGACATTCTGGTTGATCTAATTTTCTTGTGTAACAACATTTTAAGATCTAAAGCTGTCAAATGTAATCCATAAGGTGACCACCTGTACCGTGTAATGAATGAAAGTCGCGCTTCTTTCTTCTTTATTTGGCGCTACAATGCGGGGTGCACTTGGGCCTCAACCAACAAGATTCTCCAACTAGCCAGAGACCGGCTAGTTGCCTCCAGTGCCGCACGCACAGTTGGTTAAGGTCCTTTTCCACCTGAGTGCGCCCCCTTAAACGCGGGCGTCCTCTGTTACGTTGTCCCACGGGTTCGGAGTCAAGGATTCTTCGGAGCTGAGTTGTCCATGCCCTAGCCATCTTAGGCGTTGAATCTGAAGGCGTCGAGTCGAAGTCATTGACTACCTCGAAGTTACAGCTGCCCATTGTGACGCTCTGTTCAATATGTCGATGTTGTGTGTCCTTTTTTGATGACTGCATATACTTCGTTTTGCCCTCAGTCACCGCTAGACCCATTTTATCCGCTTCCGTATCAATGGCAGCAAACGCCTCATTGACGGCTCGCTGTGTTCTGCCAATCACGTCGATTTTCATTTTTTTTTCATTTTAATTCATTTTTATTATTTACTTCATGACAACTTATATACTAGACAAAAATGCTTAAAACTAGTTGGTCGAACAGTGTTAGTTACTTATTCTAACTTACTGACCCTAAGCGGGTACTCTAAGCTAAACTTAAACTTATTCTATGTCTTTCGACTTAATCTAACATTATTTTGTAAAAAGAAAATTTTAACATGACTAATAAATAATAAGAAAACAATTTAAAAACTTAATGACCGAACATATTTTTTTTAAAAGAAACTACAAGCTAACTTACATTCTACCTTAAAATAAAAATTACAAACTATCTTAAGCTAATCTACGTATATATACATATACACATTTGTATATCTATATACACATGCGTATACGCATATATCCTTATATACATAATGCATATATATATCGTATATATATATACATTCTTCCTTTTTTTTTTACTTTTTTATAATAATTAACATAAACAGCTTACCCACTACCTTACAACTACGCTAAAATATGTAAGTCGGCCATAGGTTACAGCTGATATGAAATCCGCTGCAAGACGTGGACCGACTACGCCCCATGATCTACAGCCGAATCCGAACACCAAACTGTGAGAAGCTTTAAGTTTCCAGGAATACTCGTTGAGCATTGTCAGTGACTCGGAGTAGATAGAACCATTAATTACGAATGCGATCGATTCTGAGATTCAACCTAGAACCCCCAAAGTAGGACCTAACCCACATGCGACTGCAGACTATATGGTATATACAGTGCAGTCTCGATTATTGCAACACTCGATTTTTGCAACCAATGAAATGGACTTCCCTATTTTCGCTTCGTACGCTTCACTATGGAATATAACAGCAGGAGAGAACTGTTGACGACATCATAAAGCGTCTAGACATAGTTCCGTACATAAATGAAGTACTATGGTGATGGCCAACTTCACAGCTGATTCTTCCCTTGCCTATCGCCGAATTTAAGTGATCTGTTGACTGTTATTCATGAAATACTACTCGTCTCGCCTTTTTTGTTTCATAGAAAGATTTAAAAGTGACTATCATCGCTAAGCGTTGGCAAAATGTTATCAGAACTACTGATCATTGGGAGGAAGAAGACTGTGTTGCTTTGCTTTTAAATTCCGACCAAATTTTGTCATAAAGATCTGATATTAAGATTTGGGCAGCGATGACATCTCTGTCATCATTTTACATATTTTGTAAATAGTATATCTGTTCGATCAAGATGTTTCCATTAGATGCAATGATCAAAATTACACTGTATATATGATATAACAATATCTGTAGCTTTACACCTCTAAAAGGGCTAGGGCCCAGCTTCAACAGCAACCACTAGTTTTGTGCGTCCTATTGTTCTCGAGGGGAAGAGACCTACTCTGTTTGAGTTTGAGAACCTTTTTCTAGACAGTTATTAGTCTTTGAACATTGTCAGTGACTCGAAAGAGCTGAAGCCGAGAATTATGAATGTTAGTAAATTCGAGTATAGAACCCGACATTCTGTGGGTTTGTACCAGACGCACTAACCCACTACGCCACGGAGACCCGCATAATAACGGCAACTAATAACAAATAGTCCGTTGCACTCCGTGTCTCAGTACAAAAAAGTTTTGGCCAACACTCAACGTTCACATTGTTTGCTTACAGGTTGTAGCAGGCTAATTGGCATCATAACGTGACACGAAGGGACGAGAAGACAGAGAATAGCATATATCACATCTTCTGCTATTGATGTGCCTTCGCTATCCGTTGGAACAAACACACAGGCGCGGCTCGTGAACCGATTCAAATGTCTTGTAGTCGTGCTCTCATAAATAATTCGCTACCTTCTCGCATCTTCATTTCTTGGCGGTTATTAAATATGAAACAAACAATCACTGTTTAATGCCCTCGACCTTTCCCAGGAAAAAAAATACTTCCTTTTGGATGGCTTTAATCCTCAGGCGCCTTACCTTTCGCCCATCTTTTTACTTAATCATTGAGAAATGGGTAAAATTGCTGCTGCTGGTCGTTCATTCGACACAGGAGAGAAAACTACTCACAAAGTGAACCCCATCTTCTCGTCATGAATGGTTGGTTGTTTTGAAAAGTTGTATCTCACATAAACGATGTTTATAATAAGTTCATAATTTGATGTTGCGAACATTCATAAATTTATTTTTAAGATAAAGTTAGTCTATCAGACGTTTTGTACATTTATGCCTTTCGGGCAGAAGAAAGTTTTGGTGGTTGCGTCGCCTCAGTTCATATTTAATTAAAATGCTCCAATTGAAGTTATGTTTGAGTGAAGAGAAGATCCTATCCATTAATTTCTCAAGCGAATCACTCTCTCTCTCTTTCTCTCTCTCACAGCAGCTTTCAAGCAATTCATAACTCCAAGCTCCTATGGGATGAAATTTCTTGCACTCACAAGAGATATCCTTAAAACAAAAAATAAAAAAAAATGTCCGCCCGCACGGCAGCTGTTGAATTATCTCCAATTCCAAAGGAGGAACCGCATATTTCCAAGAAAAATTTAATAGATGAAGCCACATAAACAACGCTCTTAACCTTTCGCAGACATTCCCCTGACACAACGCTCGTCCTTGGAGAGACTTCTTCTTTCTGGAACAGTAGTTATTGATGATGGTCGTGAAATGACAGAAAAGATAAAATAAATTCTCTTGTTTTACACAAACCGCCTCGAGCAAGACTTCCTTCGATTAGGAAAATCATGAGATATGCGACATGTGTTACCCTTCGGAGGCAATCCATTAATTAATGCGTCTGTTACAACTTTGGCTGCCAAGCCTTTGCACCGAAGTGATATGCTTTTTCCTCAGAAGTCTCAAGTCGCTAAGGGCAAAGCAAATTTGCCAATGGAAGCACAGTGAAATTGATGAGTTACATACATTTCTTCGCGTTTTAGAAGTTGTAAAATATTCAAACTTTGTATCTCTGAGGGTACAGTGGGAGATGTAATGACGCGCGAAATATAAATCATTGCGGGTGGCTAATACAGACTTTACAATGGTTTATTGCCTAAAGGCCCTACAAATTGTATCGTCCAAGAAGTTTGAATTGTCGGAGATATCGCTCATCGGGGGGACTTTTGAGTCGACTCGTGGTGAGAGACATTCTGGTTGATCTAATTTTCTTGTGTAACAACATTTTAAGATCTAAAGCTGTCAAATGTAATCCATAAGGTGACCACCTGTACCGTGTAATGAATGAAAGTCGCGCTTCTTTCTTCTTTATTTGGCGCTACAATGCGGGGTGCACTTGGGCCTCAACCAACAAGATTCTCCAACTAGCCAGAGACCGGCTAGTTGCCTCCAGTGCCGCACGCACAGTTGGTTAAGGTCCTTTTCCACCTGAGTGCGCCCCCTTAAACGCGGGCGTCCTCTGTTACGTTGTCCCACGGGTTCGGAGTCAAGGATTCTTCGGAGCTGAGTTGTCCATGCCCTAGCCATCTTAGGCGTTGAATCTGAAGGCGTCGAGTCGAAGTCATTGACTACCTCGAAGTTACAGCTGCCCATTGTGACGCTCTGTTCAATATGTCGATGTTGTGTGTCCTTTTTTGATGACTGCATATACTTCGTTTTGCCCTCAGTCACCGCTAGACCCATTTTATCCGCTTCCGTATCAATGGCAGCAAACGCCTCATTGACGGCTCGCTGTGTTCTGCCAATCACGTCGATTTTCATTTTTTTTTCATTTTAATTCATTTTTATTATTTACTTCATGACAACTTATATACTAGACAAAAATGCTTAAAACTAGTTGGTCGAACAGTGTTAGTTACTTATTCTAACTTACTGACCCTAAGCGGGTACTCTAAGCTAAACTTAAACTTATTCTATGTCTTTCGACTTAATCTAACATTATTTTGTAAAAAGAAAATTTTAACATGACTAATAAATAATAAGAAAACAATTTAAAAACTTAATGACCGAACATATTTTTTTTAAAAGAAACTACAAGCTAACTTACATTCTACCTTAAAATAAAAATTACAAACTATCTTAAGCTAATCTACGTATATATACATATACACATTTGTATATCTATATACACATGCGTATACGCATATATCCTTATATACATAATGCATATATATATCGTATATATATATACATTCTTCCTTTTTTTTTTACTTTTTTATAATAATTAACATAAACAGCTTACCCACTACCTTACAACTACGCTAAAATATGTAAGTCGGCCATAGGTTACAGCTGATATGAAATCCGCTGCAAGACGTGGACCGACTACGCCCCATGAGGGGGTCTGAATTACACTTTCTACCCGGGGTCTAAAGGGTTCGAAGCTGGAGTTCTCTCGCTCCCCAGCCACCAGAACTTTAGGTGTTGCAAAGCAACATACCGCACATCCCGTGCACATCCCCGCCGTACTGAACCGGAGGAGACCCTCCTCAGCTCGTTGTGCGACGGAGCGGTCGTGGTTGAGTCGCCCATCCACAGTTGATCTGGCGATGTGATAGATGAGCGGTACCGCATTTATATTTTGTATCAGACCGTGCTTATCCAAATGGAGGAATGCTTCTGGGGGGACGAAGCCGTTGTGATGTGCCCTTTCGTGGTATAGTGGGTTGGAGTAGTAAGCCCCAGAGATCAGATTGTTGACCGAGTTCATCGCTCTAGCAGTGTGACCTCAAACCAACTTCAACAGGAAATTGTCCACTCTTATCAGGTTTGCCCTGTTGTATAAGACCTCATTGGAATAGCATTTCATGTACTGGGACTCTGGAGTTCGATAAAGGCGAAGGCAAGCCCTAAGACAAGCCCTCTCGAACAACCGAACCGAACCGAACGGGACAGCCATAGGTGAGCATTGGCCGGATGAGCGCCATGTAGCAGATGACCTTCACCCTTGCATCGAGTTGGCTGTTGTGAAACAGTCTCTTTGTAAGGGCAAAAGCGTCTCGGGCTCTGGCCAGAGCAGCATCTACATGTTTGTTAAAATATATATACTGATCTAGCCAGATCCCCAGGTATCTGACTACAGTCTTTTGCGCCAGTGGTTCCCCGTGTCTTCCAACGATTGAGAACTTTCGCCAATTCTTTTTCGTATCCGCCGAGGCCTTATACAACGGCGTCCTGAACAGAATCGTTTCCGACTTCTGGAAGTTGATACTCAACTTCCAGTCATCGCAACTTCTCATGAATGAATCGAAGTCACCCTGCGTGAGAGTAGTGATTTCTTCGATCTTTTTGCCTGATCTGTACACGATCAAGTCATCGGCGTACGCAATTGCATGAGGAAGAGAACTTAACAGATCGCTCACCAATCACGTCCATGTCACCCGCTAATGCTAACAGTTGTACGGACTACTGGAAGATCGTGCCTCTAGTGTTGGCGTGTGAGTCTTACACGATCTTCTCCATGATGATGTTAAAGAAGTCGGTATTAGTGTCCCCATAGCCGTTTAGCAGTCTGCAGATCTTCCAAATTCTCAGTATAGTTATTAGTAATTACTCTCCACTAAGTGTGCGTAGTATATATCGAAACATAGATGTCGCTCTAAGTCAACAAAATTCAGCAAATTTTGTAACAGCCTTTTTTGTTTACTTTTTTTTATTTGCTACTTTATGCATCAATATTACGAACACAACTTTAGTGTGTCTTTATTCTTTATTTTTGTTTATTTCGAATAAAGACCCAAACCCACAGAATTCGCATTTGCTATCTCTCTCCCTCTTGTAAAGCCTTATGAGTTGTCAAATGGTTGACAGGACGCAACGCATGCAACGGATTCTATGGGTGTTGGCCTCAATTTCTGCCAGTGTTTTTGTATAAAACTAAATAGAAGCGAAATAATGCAAAAAAGGCCTGGAATAAATATATTCATTAAAAAAATATATATCTTACCTTGACTATAAAGCAGAAAGTTTGTGTTTCTGACCGACTAAGGCTCCGAAACTACACGTCGCAGAGCTCTGAAATTTTCAACAAAAATCATTCTAAAATTTAGATGCTGAATGTGACTTTTTTTTAAGTTGGTACGACATACGGTTCGGAAGTGACGAGCACTTTTTAAACGGGAATAAAATTCTCAAAATAAGGGTGGTTGCATCAATCCGGTATGAAACCATTTCAAGTTGCGTAGTCGTGGATATCAACCATTCCCCAGTGTGTTGTAACTTCCATATATACACACACATTTTTCATATTTTGCTTTGGTGCAACCATTCATTTTTTTCTTCGTCTCAATCGAACATATACGAACGACTGCCTGAGTCACCAAACGAAAAGGAAACAATAAACATTTTCGCACTTTTCTTATTTTGTCATACCCATGTACATATACACAGTTACACATAAATCATTCAATTTTGCTGAAATTGTGAATATTGAACTTCTGAACGGATTAGCCGATTTAGATAAAATTCCAGAGCCAGACTAATTACAAAATGTGTTACAAGTCACAGTTTGACTTCAATTTGCACAACAAGTGAACATCGCGCGCATGTACATAGATGGCATTTCCTGGAACTTTTTTTTATGAATCGCTTGATATCCCTCCACGTTGTGTGTAAATGGTTGAGAAAAAAAGAAAAAAAACGAAATGTACTCAATTCTTGGCGTTTTACTATTTTAAACACATTTCTTCAGGATATTTTGAAAAAAAAACTATATTTTCACTACAGGTAAAGTACCGGTTGAAGAAACAAACCCGGGCAAAGCCGGGTACGAAATATATGAATCTCCATTTTTTTTCCCTTGGACACGCCCTAACTTGGGAACGGCTTTACCGATTCCATTCACTTTTTTTAAGTTTTCTAATACTTTGAAGAAGGTTCGTGTGTTCGGACTTTACTATGTAGTGGTATGTGGAGAAAATGAAACAACAAAACACTACGAGTGTGTGGTAATCCGTTTAATGAGCGCTGCTGCTTAGTTGGCAGATCTTTTATGCACTTGCTATGTACAAATGAGTGGAGAGTTTTCAGGCCGTTCACCTGATCGGATGATCGAACATACATAATTCATTTGCAGCTAAATAACTGACTCACAATATGAGTTGAACATCTACGACAGTGGTGCACAAAAGTGCTAATTACAAAATTCCCTACAACTCCAAGAACTAGATTCGCTTTGCTTTTTACAATATTCTTAATCTACTCCACCAGTCCTATTTGTTCAGAATTTTCTTCGAAAACAATGTCAACTGAAAACAGGAGTTCTTCAATATATAGAATTCAATAATTGAATTTATTTCACATATGTTTATTATTTTTTATACAATGGTTGGGGGATATTTTAAGAATTTTATTTTACTAATAGTAAACTCTCAGGGGTTTTAGAACATGATTTTCTCGCTTAAAATAAGAATCACTCTTTAAACGATCTAATTCAAGTCTTCATCGCGAAATCAAGCTTGTGCAAAATGTACATCGTGCTATGCGATTTTGGACTCGAACTGGTACCGTGGCAACCACATATCGTTGGTATCGCTGTCATTCAGTTTCGCCTCCAAGAAGTTCGCAGTGGGCACTCGTTAGTGATGGCAGTGTCAGTTTCATTTTGAAAGATGTAACGACTCCACCGCGTCTTACAATGATTTTCTCGTTAGTATCGTCCCAAATGGACTTCGTCGCTAATGATGACATTTGATCCAACTGCTCCGGAATCCAGTTAGAGAAAACAACACGAACTTGACCTTTTCCGCAAAGTTTAATTCGTTGAAGGTCCTAGTTCACAACATGAAATTTACTGCCTCTGGTTGTCCCGCCTACTCCTGGACGGACAATAGCAGTATTTTAAGCAGATATTGCGTTTCGGTGGCCTTAGGGGTTGGCTGGTTATTCATAACATGAACTTAGTCTTCAAAAGGAGAACAGTCCGGAGGGCGTATGTGGGATGAAAATCAAGTAATTCACGGAGGGTTTGTAGAACGATGAGATAAGATAAGAGATAAGATTTGACAAATTACAGACTTTGTTAAACGCAGTAACAGAATTCACAATAGATTTGACAAATGGTATTCTACCAATATGGCAGCTGAACGTACACTTAGTCTATTCAGAATAAGTAGGCCAATACTTAGGACCACTTATTGGGATTGCAACGGCCCACTGTGACATAGGTACGTACAGCAACCATTCATTCTTCTCGAGTATTTAAAATAAACCAAACACAATGCCTTGAATTATATAAAATACTTTTGTACACGCACATGTCCTTACAAACGATAGGGCAACATACGACTTGATCACTCTCTAGCGCACAAATGGTGATTGACGGGAGCAGTTGTCAACACAGTTCAAAGTAACGATGTATTTTTTGGACACCCAAAGCGAAGCATTCAATGTTTGCTTCCGTTTTTGTTTCACGTTTCCCGAAAAAACAAATTAGCCTAATGAATTCCTTTGAATCGAGTCACTAGTGTTGAATGAAATTACTCCTTTATTCTGTTCCGCTGGGATTACATCAAAAGACAATTTTATTATGTTTGAAACTTTTCGGGATGAACACGGTTTTTTCCTTAAATACTTTTTTTTCAAAGAGTGAAGCCTACATTTTTTAATTAAGCAAATTGGCGGAAGGAAGTTGCAGTGGCGGAAGCTTTTGGGAGGCGGAGATTTCCTTTATACACATCTTAATTCCTCCACGGGTTATTCCTCCTACACTCTGCATTAATGAATGAAGAGACTCCTACAGAACAATTGCTAAGATGTAATAAAAAATAAAACGGAATATATGAAACTATTCCTTCATTTGAAAAGGCAACTGTTATGATATATCATTCAATAGGGTGCTTCAAAATTTAATTGTTTTTTTGTTAACATTTTAAAAAGCGAACCAGTCTCAGGCGGTTTCCCTGTCTCTTCGACTGCCCAGCCATTGTAGTGTATTCCAGCAGAAGTTAAAGCTATCCAAGAGGCTGCCCGCTTACTGTCAATGAACCCGATAGACAGGCCAACCATCGCCATCTACATAGATAGACAGGCGGCCATAAAGGCTCTGGATAATAATAATAATAATAATATGGGTGGCGCAACAGTCCGAGGTGGACCTGGGCCTAGCTTCTCAGCAACCACGTGTGTTGTGCGTGCTATTGTTCTTTCACGCGTGGAAGGGACCTACAGTATAATGCCGACTCCGAACGGCGGAGATGCGAAGCTTTTTCTAGACAGGAATACTCTTTGAGCATTGTCAGTGACTAGCAAGAGGTAGAGCCGTGAATTATCAAAGGTGGTAAATTCGGGTATCGAACCTGGCACCCCCTGCGTAGGAGTCGACTCACTTGCCCACTACGCCACGGCGACCGCTGAAAGGCTCTGGATACACCATCAATTAAATCGAAGATGGTGAAACTTTGCCGTCTATCTCTTAGGGAGATAGCGGTTAGATGCAACCTAACCCAATGCTGGGTACCTGAGCATAGTGGTTTTCCACGCAACGAAAGGGCCGACGAGCTAGCAAGAAGAGGGGTGGGACTGCCACTGGCAAATAATCAGGACACTCCATATCCCTCACTCCAAGTAAAAAACACCATGTTACTTACAGATGTCTTCGACGGTGCAAATCGGAGATGTAATGGAATTAGATACATGTAGGACTTCACTAAATAAAAAATAAAATAAAAACAAAACAAATACACTCCTAAAACCAAACAGGAATGTAATAAGGAATGTAGAGGGCATTATCACCGGCTACTGCCTTCGCTGTATCCATGCCAGAAGAATGGGAGCCCCGCACAAGGACTACTGCAGAAGCTGTAGAGATGAGGAGGAGGAAGAAAATACGCTTCATCTCCTCGGCACTTGTCCAGCTCTTGTAAAAATTAGAAATGATATAATAGGCAGACTTTTTCAGTAACCTAGAGGAAATGTCACACTTAAAGATATATGACAGCTAAGTTTATCAATAAAACAAATTGGCTGTAAATCAGCACTGGAGTGGATTTGTCAAAATAGGCCACTAGAATATCATTAGGTTTATTTTATTTTCTTTAGTGTAGTCCCTTTGAATTAAAGAGGAGCCGGTGTGAAGCACCGGGAAGTGTAAGCACAAAAGATCCTACCAGGATCTAAGTAGGCCACAAGTGCGACAGAGGTGGCAATCACCGTAACCTAACCTAACCTAAAAGAAAAAAATTAAAATGATTGATGGATGTTATAAAGGCGTTCGAATTCTTACAAATAATCTTTCGGAGACTGTCGTTTCAGTGAAAGCCCCAAAACATTCTGTCATTCGTTATATGGAACGTCCACTGTATAATACTCGCCCATTAGTATGAATGCATATAAATTGATATCCAGGCCTAAAGTTTCTTCCTCCAAAATGTGTGCTTTATGTTTCATAAATGTTTCTGGGAGGTATGACAGACATGAGGGAGTATGACAGATGTACGGCTGAAATTATAAGGTTCCGGTTGGAAGACCGAACCTTAAAAATGGTTGACACGATCCAGCACAATTGTAAAAATTGTGCTGCCGACAGCCAGGATATTTTTGTTTCTCTGATTGGTTTGCGATACTCAACCAACCCAACTAGTGACGAACTTGTAGATAAGTTTATGAGGTTTCGGCAAGACCAACTGGTTTTTGACAAAACTCTCTGTACAATAAATTTAAACTTCGAAAAACGCTTTCTATGAGCATATGTAGACGAACTTGGAGAGATGTCATGATTAGAAGTGTAAACGGACTCTTAAACTAGTTATAGGTTAGTTAGGGGGCTGCTAGTGAATTCGCCAGCACACTTAGGCCATGTTGGTCCATTGTGATACCCACAGTTAGACTATCACTGTCTACTACCACTGTTTGACTACTCCAGTGATAGTGACGTTTATTTGATCCCAACGGTGAATGGTGACTGAATCAGATTTGAAAACATGATTAAAGCGTATTAACTTTGTTTTCGCTGGGATTCGAACCGAGGACCCCACTAATTAAGACCATGCTCTTTACCAACTTTACCTCCATCCAGTCATTTAAACTAGTTATAGTGGAGTATGTGTTTTCCGTAGTTAAACCAAAAGTGGGTCGCGGTGGCGTAGTGAGTAAGTGCGTCGACTCCTACGCAGAGGGTGCCAGGTTCGATACCCGAATTTACCACCTTTGATAATTCAGGGCTCTAACTCTTGCGAGTCACTGACAATGCTCAAAGAGTATTTTGTGTAGAAAAAGCTTCTCAACTTCGCTGTTCGGAGTTGGCATTAAACTGCAGGTCCCTTCGACTCGTGAGAGAACAATAAGACGCACAACACACGTGGTTGCTGAGAAGCTAGGCCCAGGTCCGCCTCGGACTGTAGCGCCACCCATCTTATATTATTATTATTAATTTTTACAACAGCACATTTCGGGTCACAATTCATACAGCCGACTTCTCAAATCACTTTGTAGTCCACAAAAGACGCTAGGATCTCTCCACATGTGAGAACACGATAGCGAAAGCAAGAAAAATACTCGTATTTGCTGAAGGAGCTGGATGGAAGTCCACCGCGGAATTTATTTCTGCTCAAAGAGGCAGATCCCTTCCACGCGTGAAAGAACAATAGCATGCACAACATGAGTGGTTGCTGAGAAGCTAGGCCCAGGTCCACCTCGGACTGTCGCGCCACCCATATTATATTATATATTATATATATTAAAGAAGCAGATCATCTTATGATCATGCCTTACAGCACTGTAGCAGCAGTCGTGGGACGCTGGCAAAGGCCTAGATTCTCTTTATTTGAATAAGTGAATTTGTTTGGAAATACATCAGTTCTTGAGATATTAGAGATCAAGTCTGTAGTGGGATGGATGGAAATTTGCCTCGGTCATTAATTGGATCCAAAATATAGAATTGAATCTCACACAGTCAAGCAGGACTA
Source organism: Eristalis intricaria (assembly GCA_964034865.1). Lineage (NCBI taxonomy): Eukaryota > Metazoa > Arthropoda > Insecta > Diptera > Syrphidae > Eristalis > Eristalis intricaria. The sequence goes on from OZ035873.1 coordinate 139,566,689, forward strand.
AAGGCAATTTCGTCCAATCTAATGGACTCAAAAACAGTCAAGTGCTGCTATGACACCTTGCAATCCCTTGCCATACACGACAAAGTAAAACTTCGCTGGGTCCCTGGACATAGAGGGATTGAAGGCAACGAAGCCGCAGATGAGCTCGCGAGAAGTGGCTCTGAATTAGCGTTCATCGGTCCAGAACCGAGTTTGAAATCAAAATTTTGCCTAGACCAGTGGACACATGGTCATGGTCTTAGGCAGTCCAAGAGATTAATCAGGCCTTATTCATATAGAAAATACTCCCTCTTAATAAGGATAGCTTAAGATTGCTAACAAGTTTCCTATCGGCCACTGCTGCCTGAAATATAACCTTAACAAACAAAACCTGTGTCAAGACACGGTTTGTCGGCTTTGCCTCGCAGAGGTTGAGACTTCGGAGCACATCTTGTGTGAATGTTCGGCAATACTCTGGTTAAGGAAACGTGCCTTCCATAGCGAGATACTCACTTCAGTGGAATTAAAAATTTCACTGCAACAGATTTATTATCTTTCTTGAGGGAAGTGGTTTGTCTTGTGTCTTAACTTAAGCCCTTCGATATAATAGATTTACCCCGGTCCCGGTGTCGTTGCCTACACATATGGGCTGTACAAGAGGAAAAAAAATAGAATTGAATTGTTTTGTTGGCAGTCATTTGTTGAAATCAAATTGCTTCCCTTTACTTGTTTCTTTTTTTGTCCGCCTTACTGAAGCTCTTGCGGGTTTTGAATATGTGAGGTAGACGTATAGTACTCGTAATTAAAAAACAAAAAATTCTTCTTTATCGACCTCCAATGCCATCCTATTGATTTGCTCCCCATCATTAATTTGGTTTTAGTTGTGGTTGTAATAACAGAAGGACTACACAAATATGTTGCGTAAAATGTACCGTTCATAGAATTCCCACAAACTCGTTGGATTTGTTTTGGTTACATAACGCATTCAGGTACATAAACATTCACACTGACAGTTGGATAAACAAATCCCACGGCTGCCATATTCACGGTCCCATAAATCTGCGGCTATCACACCCACGACCCGTAGACCACGAGCCAACTGTCAGTTGTCAGTAATATTTATCACCCAAGACTTAACTTATCCGCACGATCAAATCCAGGAGGATTCATTAAAATCAAAAAATATGTAATCGAGTAGCCTGGCTGATATCGATTGTTTCTCTTCTCCCTCCGCCCACAGTTCAAAGTATCGATAAGCAAATATCTGGTGTAGCACGCAACCTAAACGAAATATCATTCAGAAGACGGCGGAGCGGTGAAGTCAAGGACGAGAAGAAGGCGGGGAACGAGAATAAGCAGCAAATATGATTAACATCGCTGGGGTTGTGAGCATTGTGCTCTTCTACCTGCTCATCCTTGCAGTGGGAATCTGGGCCGGGCGCAAGAAAGAAGCGGGCAATGATTCCGAGGAAGAAGTCATGCTGGCCGGCCGATCCATTGGCCTCTTTGTTGGCATCTTCACAATGACAGGTGAGTGGTATCTGCTGAATCTTGGCGACTGTTCGCAATTGTACATTATGTCGTGGTGTTTCTCCTTTCGCAGCTACTTGGGTTGGTGGAGGTTATATAAACGGTACCGCTGAAGCTATCTACACTTCGGGACTGGTATGGTGTCAGGCACCGTTCGGTTATGCACTCAGCCTGGTCTTTGGTAAGCGAAAGCAGATGAGATAATGGATTTGAATGCAGCCAAGTGATGAGCGTCTTAATCTGTCCACAGGTGGTATCTTCTTTGCGAATCCCATGCGAAAGCAGGGTTACATTACGATGTTGGATCCGTTGCAAGACTCGTTCGGTGAACGTATGGGTGGACTGCTGTTCTTGCCGGCTCTCTGTGGTGAGGTATTCTGGGCTGCTGGCATTCTTGCTGCTTTGGGTAAGTTATATTACATACACTTGCAATTAATTAGGAGATGTGAGGATTGCGTGATGAAGTGTGCGTCTGATTTTCAGTTCTGTGACAGCCTGTCAAACAAGTTTGCAGACGCTCTTTATCAAGAAGCCATTCACTTTCAGCATTAAAAAATACACTCAATCAATTACGGAGATCACATTTTAGAAAGAGGCAGTTTCGCAATGGCCGCAATGTCTCGCCAATGGCGGTAAATCGGTGCCTGGTTTCAAGCTGAGTTGGAGAGATTGTCAGACAACTGTTAAATCAATGTTTGCAGCTTGTTGGATGGTTAATTACGCGTGTCGCTGCAATCTTGAACGTACTAAACGTTAATTGTTTGAATTTCAGCCATCATGCGCCGCAATGGCGGCGGCATTAAAGTCGCACGAAGAAGCGCACAGTTGTTTGTTATTTAATTTATCATTGAATTTCGTGTGATGACATCAATTTATCCACAGACAGTAAATATTTTAGTGCTTTATTTGTTTAAGATGCTTTTTAAATTCGGAAGACTACAAAGGAAATGGTAATCAAAGATCCTGATGATGACGATGATAGTCCGGTCAATCTACCTCAAGTAGATTCTTTCGGCATGTTGTCCTTCTGCCCTTCTGCATGTGCAGATTAACATGAGAACATTTAAGAAAAATGTCCGTCAAGTCCTTAGTCGATTTAACCAGATGGTCTGAATGGGCATTTGATAGAATTGCAAAATATGAGCATACTACGAATTCCGAACTCCGCAAACTCTGACTCTTCATGCACATGACATTTTCTCATTTAATAGTTTGGGAATTTTCTTAGTAGTGATTTTGTGGATCGCGCCTGCCCCTTTCTGGATTGCATTCGAGGATTCGCAAATAGAATGATTGATTCACAAGGAAACACTTTAAAGAACACACACATTAAAATCAATTAGGATATTTAAGTTTTTCAGATTTTCCTCGTTAAAAGCAGGATAATTCAATGTGCAGCTCTTGGCAAACCGAGAAGTAAACTCTTGTTTATATTTGCTGGAAAATGTTTTTTTCCAACAGTTCCCGTTCGCATTTCGCAGCTCATTTGTACGCACAGCATTGTTTTTAACAGCATCGAAGAAAAATATTCGTATTTGGTATTTGGTGGAGAAGATTCAACCACGTACGGGCTGTACAGTGACATGAGCCTAGTCAGACGTCTACGCATCCATCGCCTAAGGTGGCTCGAAGAGTCTTAGACGCCGAACCTGTGGGACAACGCAACAAAAGACGCCCGAGTTTAAGGTGGCACACCCAGGTGGAGAAGAGCTTATACCAACTTGTTCGTGCGAAACTAAAGGCAGTTAGCCCGAGATCGTGCTTGTTGGAGAGGCTTGTTAGTTGAGAGGAAGAAGAAGATGACGCCGACCAAATGTGCTCTACCAGAGCATTAATTGAGATATCCGGTGCCGCCATCGCAGTCATTCAGGCGCTCATAGCGCGTTTTTTATTCAAATTTGATCATTCAATAAAAATGATAAACGCGACGGATAACTTCAAAATTCTTGTGAATGTTAATTTATTATTATGCGTCACTACTTGATTATTGCCCAGTTTTTTAGTTTTTTAGTCACCAGTGACACATGATTCCACATTCAAAATTTAATAATGTAAGCTGGTCCATAATTGGAATCATGTAAAGTGATTATAGCGCCGCCTGGTGACATTTTTTCTAACCGTTTGAGGAATGAAATTTTCTCAATTTGTTAGATTAGAATCTGCTAACAATAATTAGGGATGAATTGAATAATTAGAGGCAATCGTTAGTTAAGTCTTGGAATGAGACCCATTCTTCTAACCGACTGAACTTGTACACTTTCTGTGTTCTGCCGCAGAAATTATCATTTTTTCAAACGGCTTAACCGTTCAAAAAATCAGAGACTGACTAAAAAACGTGAGGCTGCCAGTCTAATAGTTGATTTCTGCTTTTTTTTTTCCTGTATCCTATAACTTAAGAGGCACTGCAACATTAACGACTGTCAAATGTCAACTAACCAATGTCATTCGAACCGAAGTGGCAGCCAAACAAGTCCTTCTATAATTGGCTCTGCAGTCTGGAGTGGACCTGGGCCTTAGCCAACAAGCCTCTCCAACAACGTACCACCCTGCAATTTCGAACGCCAAATGGGTCGAGATCCTTCTCCACTAGTGTGATCCATCGGAATCGTGGGCGTCCATATCAATTGATGCATTGTCCTACTACTGCGGAGTCGAACACTTTTCTGGCTGTAGCCGTATTGTCCATGTGCTCTACATGTCCTAGCCACCTTAAGCGTTAGATGAGTAGACACCTGGGTAGGATCATGTAGCCATACAGTTCATGGTTCGTTCTTCTCTTCCAAATATCGTCAACGCAAATAGGATTTAAGTTAGCAGGCATTACTTTTCTCTTGAAGAGACCAAGGATTTCTTCATCTGCTTTTGAGATTGTCCATGACTCTTCGCCTTACAGCATGACTGATATGATAAGTGTCTTATATAAAGTCAGCTTAGTCCTCCGAGAGAGGATTCTACACCTCAATTCCTTCTTGACGCCAAAGAAGCGGAGATTGGCACGGAATCCGGCGATTCGATTATAACTTCTTGGGTAATTTCCAGAACCTGCCCTAGTGCAAAGGTTTTGTGGATGGTGGACATCACCGGCCTGAAACCATACTGATAAAAACCATCAGTTTATGTACGATTGGTTTTAGGCGCTAACAAGAAACGGCAGTTGCAAGGATCCCAGTTTTTCGGATAAACGTTTCTGAGATTCGCATCGGACAATCTTTCCTCCGACCATATCCTACTGATGAGTTGCTGCTATTTTAATAATTTGAGACTTAGCAACTTTTTTTTTTACTGAATTCTCTTCTATCACCGTCCACAAAGGTTATCTTAAATATTCTAATGAACGATTTTAGTTTTTTGTCTGCAAATTACTCATTTCCTTGGCGACTTGTTATACTGAAAAAGCTATTCATAAGGTCAAGACTCAAAAATTAAATTCCACCCGTAGCTGTCTGCAAATAGAGAAGTCCATCGCCATGTGAATGATATGTCAGATTTTCCAATGTCAGTTCACAGTTCGCAAGCGGGGGCTCATTTGTACATCACTTATGTTAAGTACCCCATACACACAAAACATGTGTGCACACTTAGGTCTGCACGTGTGTCGCTTTCTACCACACACGTCACACAAATTCGTAGACACTAGTTCTTCACTGAACTTTGACGACGACGGAACAGAGCTATGAGCAGTTGGGGTGATACAAATATTGGACTACACGCATCAATAGTGATCCGTTTATGTCACCTGCATGCATATTTCATGAACAAGTCACAAACTTATTGTCCAGAATTACTAAGCCGTCCAGATGCCAAGAAAAAATCAAAAGTCGCAATTGTCGCCTCACAATATCTGAGCACGTAACTCATCAACGATCGGATTGCGACTGATATTCGACGACGACTTCTAGGAACACCGACACAAGATATGAAAATCTTTTCATTTCAGTCACCCCGTCTGGCACACTGAGAAATCGACGAGTACACATTTTTGCACACCGACACAAGTGTGCACACAACTGTCGTGTGTATGGGCCTTTTACGCAGGTTTGCCATTTAAGCTGCCCATACACCATATCACTTGTCCACAAACGTCACACATTTCTCTCACAGAACACACTTCGCGGAACAATGACACTAAAAATTAAAACATGCATTTAAATCACACAGTGTGGCACACCAAAAATCAGTGAGCGGAAACATCGACACAAGCGGCCACACAAGTGTGGTGTGTATGGGGACCTTTAGACATAGGTACATTCAAATGACAAAACAATTGATCAGATCTTTTCGTCTCTTAAATCTTCTTAAATCAATTGATTTCGAATCACTTTCGTTGTTAAATTAATTTTGCTTAGACGAATAAACAATTTGCGAAAAAAATGTGGACTGAAACGTGTGTGCCATTTCAAAGTTTTGTTATGGAACAGGGGTTCTGCATTATTTCCATAAAAAATAAAAACAAATGTGACTTAAAAAATGAGTAGGCCGTTTCAGGTTGCATTTTTCTTGCAGATTGTGAAACGATGGTTCCACTGAAGAACCACATCGAACAGAGCTTTGTACTTTCAACCCCGTCAGTTCAGAGTTCCTCTTTTAGTGAAATTTCAATTACGTGATTTATACACGGCATGTTGTCGTAAAATATAAAAAATAAATCTGTTAAAATTTGGTTTCATTATGTCATTCGAAAGCGGTGACAAGAAAAACTGCTCGCAATTCATGTGCACACACGTCATAAACGACTTCTCTTTTACAGGCGCTACTCTGTCTGTCATCATCGATATGGATCATCGCACATCAGTGGTCCTGTCATCGTGCATTGCGGTCTTCTACACTCTCTTCGGCGGTCTGTACTCGGTGGCGTATACGGATGTGATTCAACTGTTTTGCATCTTCATTGGCCTGTGGCTGTGTATACCGTTTGCATGGACCAATGATCACGTCAAGAGTCTATCATCAATGGATGTCGATTGGATTGGCTCTGTGGCACCGGAGCAAAAGTGGTTCTATATGGACTATGGATTGCTACTCGTTTTTGGAGGCATTCCTTGGCAGGTAAGGGCTATGAATTCAATTACTTTTTCTATGTTTTCAGTTATTCAAAATTAACTCTGTGTTTGCTTTTCTATGTGAAGAGGGAAACGGGTTTTTCTGTGAAATTGATGAATTTCACTTTGCAGTTGGCATGCATCAAATGAAGCATCTCCAATCGGCCTGTAGTTGGATTTCTACTTGTGCATTTATTTCATTTCGTTCGCAAGAGGTAGAAAATTCGTTTGTGAGTGCAATTTGTTCTTCGAACAGTGAAGCACCTATGAATTCAGTAAAAATAGGTACTTCCCTGAGTGGTGATTACTTTGAAGTTCCATTGAACGTTCGTTGAGTGGTAACCACGTGCTGAATAAACGGTGGATGTTGCCGTTATATATGTACACCGTTGCCACGATTCTTATTGTCCCGCTGATAAATCGCCAAGAGTTTTTCAGTGAATTTCAGAATCCTATTCTTTGATGGCTGAGGGGCGCCTTTTCTGAAAATACAAAACTGAAAGATTGTTCTCCTGAGAACACTCCATGTTCTGGCTTCTTTATTTTCTGGGGATTTCCCGCAAATCTATGGAGTGGTGGTGAGCTCTAAGGGTATTCGTAGAGATACACATCACCGAGTGTATCTGCAACTTCGTGTGTCCATGTTTCTCATCCCCGAGGCCCCATTGTAATTCCAACATAAACAAAATTATTAACACAAAGCCCATTTTTTGTCTCGCTCCTCTTTTCAGGTATATTTCCAACGAGTATTATCGAGTAAGACTGCTGGCCGAGCACAAATTTTATCCTATGTCGCTGCGTTCGGTTGTATTTTAATGGCCATCCCACCGGTTCTAATTGGAGCTATTGCCAAGGCAACTCGTAAGTACGCCCCCTCGGCAGGACACAATGATGTTGTGTCAGGTTAATTGAACACCGCCCACTCTGTTCTATTCTCCACAGCATGGAACGAAACTGACTACAAGGGTCCCTATCCACTGACTGTTGATCAAACCAGCATGATTCTTCCTATGGTACTGCAGTATCTGACGCCAGATTTTGTGTCGTTCTTCGGGTTGGGCGCTGTGTCTGCCGCCGTAATGTCATCGGCTGATTCCTCGGTCCTGTCCGCGTCGTCGATGTTCGCTAGAAATGTGTACAAGTTGATTTTCCGTCAGAACGCATCCGAAATGGAAATCATTTGGGTGATGCGTGTGTCCATCCTGGTCGTTGGCGTGCTGTCGACTGTTATGGCTCTGACGATTCCATCGATCTACGGACTATGGTAGTGTATGCTTGTGGCGTCACAATAATCATTCTCTGTATGGGCATTGATTTCGCTTCCAGGTCAATGTGTTCCGATTTGGTGTACGTGATTCTGTTTCCGCAGCTGCTGATGGTGGTGCACTTCAAGAAACACTGCAACACTTACGGCAGTTTGGCGGCTTACTTGATAGCGTTCTTTGTGCGACTGTCTGGTGGCGAGCCGCTGCTGGGATTGCCCGCATTTATTCACTATCCTGGCTACGATGTAGAGAATCAGGCGCAGTTGTTCCCGTTCCGGACGATGGCTATGCTCATGAGTCTGGTTACTTTGGTGTTTGTTTCCTGGTGGACGAAGTAAGTGCAACCTTTAGTGAAGCGCATCCTCTTTAAAAGACTAACGTTTCCTTTTACCCGACTTCAGGATGATGTTCGAGTCTGGAAAGATCGCACCGACCTACGACTACTTCAGGTGCGTGGTGAATATTCCCGAGGATATCCAGCGAGTGGGCGAACCCTCCGAGGCGGGAGAGCAGGTAATGATGTTGAAAGGGGGAGTTGATTTCTAGACGTGTGCTAATCTCGTAACTTTAGTTCCCAATTTTTGTTTTCTAAGTTTTATAGCAACTGTTTATTTTTATGTTTTGTTTTCAAATAAAAGTGTTCTGTGTGTAATTGATATTTATTATGTTTATGATTTGGTTTGACCTTGCATTTTGTATTCGATACGATGGTGGGGGTCGCAGGGGGTGTGGTTGGTTGAGTTCTGGTTGGATTTTACTCAAGGTTAGGGTTGCAACAGGTTGCAGCTGTGTTTAGAGGACGGGACATGAGCAGATGTCACTCGCGTGACGGTACAAAAGCGTATGTAATGTGTTGTCCATACTTCCATGAAACTGCAATTATTTTCCAAGCACTTTGATGAACAGTCTGACGAAAAGAATGAGAATCTGTTTCATATCTCAATGTTCACACATTTTGAATGTGATGTATAACTCTGATTTCATGCACTTACTTCTTAACTTTACATCACGTTACTTATACTTTCATTTTGTACCTTTTTCGCTCATCTTATTTGTGCTTAGTTGTACTTATCTATGTCTATGAGTTTATTTTCATAATCTATCGACGGCACATGTATTATAAATGTCTCTCTATGAAATGATGAGGTATACACTTGGGTTTGAACTAAAAGTGTTGCATAAATCAAGTAAGAAATATTTGTTTATGTACATTCGGTGACCATGTATTGAAATCTCTTCAAACTTGTAGGAAGATGTTAAGCTCATCGAATCCATGTACGATTTGCTGTCTTCCTTCCCTCATAGTCTTCGTCCTATAATTAAATCTTATTCGTGTCCTTTTTTTGCAAATGTATTCCATTCGGAGATAATTTGACCCCAAGCTCTGTACATTAACTGCAATAGCATAAGAACCAACATATACATGAAAAAGTTATGCACCAGAGAAAATGGATGATAGAGATATTCAACTTCGGCCATTTTTACCCCTAGCCCACTACGTAGATGTAGTGGTAATCCCTTGTATTTCACTTATACATTTACAACGCTCGTCAATTCACCACAATATGGCGGCCGATTCGTGAATTTTGTGGGAAAAAAGCGGCAGATTCATGAATTTAGTGGGAATCCATGTACTTTCCATGTAACGTACATGGGTATGTTGTTCGGGGGGTGTTCAAAAGTTGACTAGTATTTTTAAGGGAATTTTCTTACATTGTTATATGGACTTTCGTGAGTAACAATGTATTGCAATGTCCATTTAACTGGAACTATTTGACCTAAAATTAATTCTTAAGTGTATATATAGCCTATTCATAAACCATACCTGACAAATTAACTCAAAAAATTAAGCCCGCTTTATACGCTTAAATCATGAATTTTGAAAAACTCATGAATTCAATTTAAACAATTTGATAAGAACAATGGCAATGTATATTGCAACTTTTACAAATGCTAAAAAATGGTTGTCAAAACATCTTATTTGTGATTCACGCTTCAATAATATTTTTATTATTGGTTAACTGAACGTGTGAATGTATTATTATGTTGTGCATTCATTAATTATGTCCAAGTATTTCAGATTGTAAATTGCTCAAAGTTTTAATGAATCGACTTCATGCACATAAACATTGTTCGTTCGTTTACCCCTTCATACTGTGTTGAAAATTGAACACCGAAATTTGAAAAAACGTTCAAATAACGAGCGAATTTTCAAATAAGAACTCTAATTCACCCCATTACTAAGGTGGGGAAGGTTATCAGCTGTCTCCACAGCTGTTCTCAAGAGCTCACGTATTCACAGACAGGGGACAAAAAGCGTATAAAAAACGCTGTCAGATGAAATCAAGGGGCAAGGGAGGTAGAAGTTGGATATCTCTATTATAGGTTATCTCTGCTATGCACTTATTGAACAGCGTCTTGTCAACTGTATAGTTTTGTTGGATTGAAACACAATGAGCCGGATTCTATGAATCCATTATGAACCGTAAAGAGGAAGTAAGACGGTACAATTTTGCGACGGAAGATTTTCAAACAATAACTCAGGGGCATGTTCAATAACTATTCAGACTCTTATGAAAATTGACATGTAGAAATTTCAACGTTTTTAAAATGTTTTAAAAAGCTCAGAAGAAAACTTAGAAAAGATATTCTCCTTCTTAGTGGAAAACTTAAAATTTTATAAAACAAGGAAAAATTATTTCAATGAATTTGACGGACTTTATGTGACGGAATAATGTTTGAACATGACTTCGGACAGATGGCTGTCGCTTTGGGTGTTGACTGTAAAGTTTCATAATTAACATGGACTGGTGATTTTTTGTAATTTAATTGCGTTTCGATAATGGCTTAGTCTCAGATTCTCGAATTGAACAATGTCAAAAGAAATGCAATCAATTGGTAACCTTTCCCTTCCACTCGTGAAAGACCACTAGTACACACAACACGAGTCGTTACTGAGAAGCTAGGCCCTGACCCTCTAGGGGATGTAGCGCCCCCATATTGTAATTGGTAACCTTTACTCTGGCATGAGTCTATTCGCAATGAACTGGCGAAGCAAACAGCATTAAAAGAGCAAGGTGATATCCAGATATCCAACACTTCAGAACTACCCCTTGCCCACGACCACGAAAAGTGAGATGGCATCTAGTAAAATTCAAAACAGCTGACACGTATTCACAGACACATCGTATAAGAAACGTAATAGAAGTTGAATATCTCCTTGTTCTCCTATTTCTGAAAGCAAACTAACCGAGAACTGTCAAACCAGCTGCCACAGAAAATACTGTTGGAAAATTTTCTCCCACAAAACACCTGCAAAACAAAGTCGTAAAAAGTCTGTGGGAAAACTATCACCAGATTTATACTGAAGAACGCGAACAATGATAGGGAAAAAATCTAGTAAATTTACTTGGGATAAAATGATACAATTGTGAATGAAACTTTTGTTAAGGTTGCACTAAAGTGGCAACTGGTCGATGTACGAGGGTCTATGTTGATTGAAACAGCTTCTGTAGACACTCGAACTTGTTACAAAAAAAAATAAAATTCAAAATTGGTGCCAAAATAAGGCCTCAGACATGGAAAGTCAACTTGAACATGGTACGCTTACAACGTTTAATGAGCGACGCGTATTCCACCATTTCCTCTCGTATTAATGAACTTTTCAATTAAAAGCTAACACGCCTCTTTTCACGCTGTTTTGACCCAAGCTTTCTTAGGAAGGTCCAGGTCTTCTACCATGTTGCGCCAAATGCATAGCTAGCTATGTGGTTGTCCTCATTTCGTAATATGTGACCAATCCACTACCATCGAACGTTCGTATTGGTTCCTAGACCGTTCTTTGGGATAGAATTCGAGGTACTAGCGTGCACCACTTTTTCAAGTGGTTTTCCAGTGACTTGAGAAGTTGTGTCTGCTTTTTCAATGCACCTTTTGCGCCATCCTAGGCGTCTTCGGTGCCTTTTCAGTTTCATTATTTTATACGAATGTAGGCAACTTATTCATTTGGTGATTTAGTTGAATCGTAAGGGTCCTTCGCTTATCACCAAAAGACACAAAATTACAACTTAAATCAATGGAGCACGTGAATGAAACAATCTTATTCGGAACAATCTATCTCTGTCCTGTATGAGAACTCAGTAAGCGGTCATCTATAATCAACGCCACATTCCATAGTTTATGAGTGCAGCATCGAGCACACAGCATCTTCGGGATCGAGTTCTTTCTTGAGGTTTTATTTTATGCGTTCCAGAGCTATTCGTGCTATTGCCTTTGCTACACACACGAGTAAGCCAGGAATATTGAAGCACCTAGTAGGAGGTGTTTTAATTCTTTATATTTTCATGACTGTACGCCATGAGAACAACTTATGGTTCCATTTAATTTTTTGTTAATGTAAATGTAATTTTTATGTTCTTATTTTTTTTTTTGCAAGTTTTCTACATCCCACTCCTTCTGCATGATGTTTGTCGTAAAACAGACGAATATGTTCACAATTACTTAAAAAAACCAAAAAATCGTAAATATTTTGCACAAATTAGCTCTCTGTGATGGCGGGTCCACTGGCACGATCATACGGCGCTGCCACAATGGTCGGTAAGGACGAGCGTAATGGTCGAATAAATCCAGCACTAGAACCGGACGACGATTTGCCCGTTGTCGAGGCACAGCGTCAATTCCAAAAGGCTACCAGCGGTTCTGGTAGCGGTGGCGGTGGTGGCCAATCCGGAATAGCTGTGCCAACTGCTGAGCAGGATAATACTGCCTTCTAATAGATATACATATGTAAACATCAACGGCTAAACATACATAACCTATACCAACTAAATATTCAACTGAACAATAGTAAGTATATATTTAAGACAAGAAACTATATTTAAAATGAAAACAAACAAGAATATTTTTATAAATGTACTCGAATCTCTACAAGTCGATTGTGTTGTTGTTTTTTTTTTTTTTTGTTTCCTAATTTTAAGTTCAGATACATATTTAGTTTCCTGTTGGAAAGAAATTATGTGCTCAGGTATTATCGATGGATAATTGATTGTTAATTTATAAATTAGTACAAATACATTATTTAGTTCAGATGGTTATTTGTTATTTGGTTTTAGAGAGTCTTATTTTATTGTTGCTTTTACAGTTAGTTTTATGAACAGTGTTTTTTAGCATTTAAACTGAACTATATTTCATAGGATCACTGTTGAGTAAATCAAGTATTAAACAGGAACTAATGAGAATTACTATAAATAATTGTATAAAATGAAAACATCCTTAGATCTAGAAAACCACACCTACTATACATCCACGTACAGGTGCCCATTGTAACCGAACATATCATTGTGAATAATGCTATAAGCGTAGATAAGTCAATGTCATTTGCATCCTGACACCTTTAGACGGGTAGAGAAGAGATTTGCATTCACGCATAGTGTATAGTTGTTCACCGTTGCTTGAATTCATTTGCCGAGGAAGATGTGACTTTGAGGTTGAGAAAAGCTTTAAAACGTAATCTGTTCACATATCATAATGACGGTCATATGAATCGTCCTAAGGAAAGATGATGAGATGCATTAAAGGGGTTGGTGATACGATATTTTAGAGGCTATAAGCATGAATGATTTTGGGAGTCTTTCGAAAACAGAAGTGTTAGGGATGTTAGGCCGTGTTTTGGACCTAACTTTTATTCAGAAAGAACATTGGAGAGTAAATATAACGTCCAAGAGGTTCATAGTAGTGTTTTTACTTCCTGGTGGATTTCAGCGCATCTTACACCAATTAAGGTTGACATTCAGTTGCATTTTTAAGGTTTATTAGTCAATGTCCAAGTAAAAACGTATGTTATTTAAAAAATGGGTTTTCGCAGATTCATTTCCAAAATTGTAGAAGTATCGATTTTTAGCAAAATAGTCTAATCATCTCCCTTGCGTCCGGTTCTATACAGCAACAGCATAAACTGGCAATAGTTATGAATTTTGTTTATAGGATATTTCCACAAGGACAGTATGTCAGTGTCAAGGTATCAGAAATGTATATTATGCTGTACCATATTTGAAAACTATTTAATTTGGATCAATTCAATAAGCAAAAGTCTATGTCATGGTCGTTCGCTCGTCAGTATTTTTCTCCGGAAATCTCCCGTAGGGTCCGTTGCTAATAACTCGTTACACTCTTCATTTTCCTTTTCCAATTTCAAGTTGTTTTCAACATGACGTACTCGCAACTTTTGAGAAATAGACGAATTGAGCAGTTTTCTCAAAGAAATCCTTTGGGGAAGTAATAGTGGCCATTGAGAACAAGATACAGGAAGAGCTAGACTTTCAAGAAAAAGTTCCGAACATGTCTTTAAACCACCGAGATTTTATTTCAGTGACTGCCAAGTCATCGGACTTTCTTTTTGACGTCTTACTATTTGCGCAAAATAAACACAGATGACGGTAATAATTCGAGTCGGTTATGTAAGTGAATTGGGAGTTTACGTGTACATACTTCAATGTAAAGTTTTTGTCGAAGATGAAGTCAAACAAAAAGGAGGCGGTGTCATAATCCAGAACATAAGCTACTTATCGAAATCGGAACATTTGTTTTGGATCTCAAACTTCTCAAAAGTCAGAAAATGTATGCCTCACGACGTACACTCACAGTTCAATTTGTTTGTTTCAGCATGTCTGATATTGTTTGTTTGCAGTTCATGATAGCACGTTCGGTCTTTGGGAGGTATTGTTAAGCGTTTAATCGAGATTACAAGAATATAATGTCAAAACGCGGCACCCTCTGTTCTACAAGTAAAATTTTCTGAAATAAATTTTACAAGAAAAAGTTAAGACTTTTACGATTCCTCTTCTTTTACAATTGCTTCCCAACAGTCAAAACGGTAGAGAGTGGCTCTACTCAAACATTTTTGGAGGGGCTTATGATATTACGGTCTGTGAAATATCAACACGCGACCGCACTATTACGACTTAACCAAGAATTTCTTCAGAAAATGTCCAAACCAGACCGCGCGAACGCACAGTTGTTTAATTCTTGGAAATTAGCAACTTTCATAATTCACGGCTTCTCCACTTTCCGAGTCATTAACAATGCTCGAACAGTACCCCTAACTACAAGACTTGGGGAGTCGACATAAATGTTGGTCCCATCCACTCATCAGTACGGACAATAGGCGCGGTTGCTGTAGAAGCTACGCCCATGTCCATGAGAACACATTGGCAAGATTTAGTTAAAACTCGGATTTACGATGACATATCGTAATCTTTATTTCTGTCACTATTTTATGAACAGATTATGTGCTGAAAGATCAATCCCAATGACTGGTTGAAAGTCTCTCAAATGACGCTTGCAATGCATCAAAAGACACATAAAAATTTAGTTTTTTTATTATTTAGCATTAGCTAGATTTTATTTCCTTCATCGTATTTATAATTGGATTCTGTGAAGACAGATACATCAAAGAATGCACCAGCAAGATGAAATTAATATGTTTTCATCTCACTGAAACTGAAACTCATGAAAGTACCACTGCGACATTAAGGAGTACAATAGGATGAACATTAAGTATGATCAGCTATTTTTCATGATCATTATTTGACTTAATCTGTTATCTGAAGAGTAGAAGACATTTTCCTTTCTAATGGAGTTGCATTAACAATTTCAAGAAAGTACTAAGGAGTGAAGATGTCTTTTGTGTTGTAAATTAATATTGCATTCCCCGATTCCTGAACTACTTCGGTTCAGACGGATAAATCAATGCATTATCAATTCATGATACTTCTTACGAGTCACTACAGAGTACCTCTGATAACAAATCCTTCTGAAAGTAAGCGAAAAATATCTTTCACTGGGAGAAAAATATGATAAACAGCATGAATATGTGCTAAATGAGCAAGCCAAAAAATATGCGTAAAACCGCCGCAATTACTACGTTATGCGTGACCTATTAGATGACACGTTTTCTAACGCGATCCAGTGGTAACTAATTTCTTGATTCCTTGATATATGTAGCACATATAAATTACAATACCTCTCTTTACGAACGCCCCTCTATAAGGGACACCACTCTTTGCCGACAATTCGTCATGATCCTCGAATGTATACAAGGTTCCTTTACAACGAACCCTCTCTATATCGGACACGGGTTTGCATTTCATCGGCTCTTGAGCAGTTGGACCCCTGATAACGGACACGCGGAAAAAAACCAACTTGGAAGAGGCAGACAAATATTGTGTGCTTGCTCTTGTGTAGGCTAATATGTAAACATGTAAGAACATCTTGAGTTTGTGGAACTAGAACACGCTCTGTTTATAAACAAATGCTGTTTTTACAATGTATTAACAATGTTAATTCAAATGCATTGTGGTTCTATATTCCAAAATGACTAAACCAGTAGAAGCAATGAATGTGGGCAGATGATTTGTGTTCCGAAAACCGAATTGACATCATCTGCTCTGATTAGAAATAACTCATTCCTACACAACCGTCAGTTATAATGTTCCCGCAAGTGTCCGTTGTAGAGAAGTATCACAGTATTTTTTTTTTTCGATCTGCCATTTTTGCAGATATATGGTTAAATGTACACTTCTGCCAAGTCTTTTGATTTAATTATTTGACTATTGGCAATGACAGATATTACCACGCATCTAGGGCCTTTATTTACGTTGACAAGATACTTTTAGTCTTGAGAGAGATTTTGTGCTAAAAAGCCTTCAGAGTGAGCGGTCATTTAAGCTTGAATGGGCTTAAAGGAGATCGATTGTTATAAGCAGAAACTTCTTGATAGGGACTCATTGCTTGATTTAACTGATTATGCAAATATTGAAAGACTATGCGTGTAAAGTCGCTTGTGAAAAAAGAATCGTTCGAAAGAGCTTTCAAGACATCTTCACAAAACTTTTAAAGCATGTCTATACTCGAAATATCACATAAGAATATAAAATATATACAATCGCAACAAAAATTTAGTGAATACTATATACAGTCCTTAGATTAGGGCGCAGCTGAGTAGGAAAAATGCAAGTTAGTTAAAAGCAAAAACACTGAATGTAACGCTATACATATCACTAATTGTGTCCTTCCTTTAAAACTATATATAAATATATACAATACATATCATATTGAGTAGTAAATAGAAGAAGGAAGGGAAAGTAAATCAATTCACAACTGAAACGAAACATATCATTTAACTGTTTATAGTTATAGAGAATATATATATATAAAAGAAATATTGTTGTATAAATAAAATATATGTATAATGTGAGTGTAAAGTAAAAAGAAAACAAAACCTCTGAAAGAGTTTAAGTATTAAATGTTAAAAATGAATAGTTAAACAATATATATATATATATATATATGTACTTATACATGCCATTTGATTGAGAACCCAATAAAAACAAACTGAGTAGTACCTATTCAAAATTGAGTGACATAACAGCATGATTATATACGATTACCGTTGTTTCCATATGTTTCAATTTAAGTCTCAGATATTCACTCTAAAGCTGTTATCGAGTTAATACATAATATTTCAAACGTACTGAGTATACTACATACATGTTCTGTTCTTGTTTTTTGTAAATTTGCTTCGATATAAATTCATTCAATTCTCGAAAAAGAAAAAACAAAAGAAAACAAATAAAAAATGTCCATAAGCTGTCTCAGTGTGTTACTGTTACTTGATTTATTATTATTGATGAAGTAAAATAAAAAAAAATATTTGGTGTTAAAGATATTATTAATTTTATTGCTAATTGTATAAAATAAACGTTATAAATATTGAAAATATATGTAATTATAGGAAGAGAACAAGAAAAAAATGTGAACTTATTGACATGCTGAATACCCGTTTTTTATTGTTGATTGTTTTTTCTCTCTTGAAATAGTTAATGGAAGTAAATACGTACATACCTTATCAGTTGCAAGACACCAGATTTATTTTCAAATATATACATAAAGACAGATGAAAACAAGTTAGAACTCAAAATATGTGCAAATACGTTATATACAAAATACTGAAGGCGAATAAAAAAACATATTATGTACATTGGTTTCCTTGTTGATGAAAGTGACTGTGTTTTTTTTATTTCATTTGAAGAGAAAATGTTCGGTAAGTAGCCACAACTCTTAACTGATTTGTTTTTTAGAGAATTTGAAGAGAAATGTAATAGTTATAAAACCAATTGATCACTATTTACATGTCATGAAATCCCTTTGGGATATCAATTAAGAATCAATGAAGTTTGAATGAAATTCTCACAAGCTAAAAGAGATTGTTATCGAGACTTGTCTGTGATTCAACTGCTATACGTACAGAAATGTTCAAAGAATACATTGATTTTTGCCGCTCGTCAAATAATCATGTTCCATCAGCATACACGAATTACACTTCGAATTGGTTGATAGTTCACAATGGTCTTAGATCTGTTTTCAAAGTAAAAGGGTTCTCATGGGTCAGATCAGATATAGACATTAACTGCTATTGTGAGATGTTTGGATTTAAGTAAAAAAAAACAAATACACTTGAATATTTTTTAGCATTTATTTCTAAATGAGAACATCAGGTTTTTTCTTTTCTTTTGCATTTTTTCATGAATCATTTGAGTGATCATTGGAATGAAATTGTCAAATGTTTATTTCAAAAGGTAATTTTGGTTGGCCGGTAGGGATGTCAACTCCTTTTAAAATAGTGTTGGAATGTTCAATCAGTACGCTCTGCTTTGATATTTGTACACAGACCGTTGCCCAGTACAACTGTTATAAAAAGTTCATTTTGCAATTTTGGGTCAACGGGAACACAAAGTTATTTTGCATGAAGTCTACGGTAAACTTGATCTGAAAAATGTATACTTTTTGTTGATTGGAATTTGCAGTAAGTAAGCCAAGCGATCAAAGTCAACAAGTTTAGTGTAATATTTTATCCTCTAAAAAAAGTTAGCGAGTGGTTTGTAGTATTTTTAGCATTTCGTTCGCACATCATTTCTAAACAAAACAAATATAATATGATATGAGGTGAAGGTATGTAGAATGTATTTATTGATTGGGAATTGAAAAAATATTATTCCTAGGATTAGATAATGGGGTTTCAATTTTAGACGTTTCTTAAACAACTCATATTACTTTTTGTTCAATAGCGGTGTTTTTTTCATCGCTATCGATAGTGAAGTGAAGTAAGATGCCAAAAAGCGATTCGCAGTGGCTTTGATTTTCATCTGTCAAAATATATGAAGACAATAATTTATATGTTCGAATCGCTGTCAAAATATATGAAAATAATTCGAATTCGAATTTTTATAGGCAGTCACTTTTCACTGCCGGTATTATAGGCAGTGATAGGCAGTAGGTTGCTGTATGTGCTTTACGTGCAAAATCCTACTTCACTATTTATAGATTTTGAAAAAAAACACGGCTAATATCTTCTTTAGCCGTAAAAATTTAGCAGGTTTGTGCATGGTCGAGGCTAAAGGGTCGTTTCCTTAATACAAATATAAAAACAGAAACACTAAACATTTGCCCCAAATATTTTATTGGATTTTAAAATTGCTCCTGTTCTAATATAATGAACTGATTTTTTAAGATTCTGAAGCCAAAAGTTATCAGTGTGCAAGAAAAAAAATTGATCAAAATATATTTCACTGGTAAAAGCAAAAAAAAAAAATTGCTGAAGTTGTGACCTTCCTTCTGTATAGAATGTAGCCACCGCGGTGGCTCACACTCGGCAAGTCTTGCTTTCTGTTGAGATAAACCCATAAGCGTCTTATGGACTGAACCGGTCGATTTGAATTGGGCCACCAAACTTATAACAGTCTAGTGTTTTGCAGTAAAAAAAACCTCTTAATTGGTAATTTTAAGAAATTAGGGCACCTCCCAAATGAATCGCGCTTCACGCAGAAAATTGGTTTTTTCACATAAGTGAACCTCTGAAAACGGGGCACCTCTGAATTGTAAGCAAAAAATGTATTTGTCTTAAAAACAATCTCTAAATTGGGACAAAAAGCAAAGAGAGACAGTAACTCTTAATTGCAAGTGTCAGAGCTTGTTGTGTACATGCTTTGATTTAAAAAAAATAGGAGGTGTCCCCGAAATGTCGGAATAAGTTTTTTAAACAGATCCTTGCTCTTGTTCTGTTGTTGCTACAACACAACCATTCATTTAAATTGTACAGTATGTACTTGCTAAATACTTTATAATGGAAAGTTAACTCGCCGGAAACATTTTATTTCAGAACTATGTATAATTGGGACACAATGGCATTTTGCTCAATTTAGGCATCTCCAATTTCGTCTTCATTTTCATAGTCCCTTGGAGTGCTTCAAGGACGGTCCACTGTAATTGTTAATTCTAAAGAACATTGAAATACATTTTTATAAATGCGTTGATGGCTTGATGCTGCTTGAGACATTTGGAAGGCAAGGGCAAGTGTTATGATGAAATCGTCCGTTGGGTAAACATGCAGTATATTCTTACGGCAATCAGATTTATGTTACATTGCTATGTCTACTTAAATTTTTTTCCCAACGGAACATTTTCTGTTTTACTTCGTCATTTCGTGTTTTTTCTTCGCAGCAATTTTGACTGAAAATATTACTGACGAAACCACGCTATAATCCGCAACTTCATGTGTTGTGAGGGCAAGTGCATCTCAAAGTCTACGGTGAAATATCTGCCCGTGAATATGTAACGGTATGAAAATGAAAAAAAAATTAAAACCTCAATTCGTGTTTACGTGTATTTTGTTTTGAGACGAGGACGACTTTAAAATGCCAGCTGTGTTTTCTGTGACAGCTGATTTGACAGTTCTTGGTTGGTTTGGGGTACGTTTTGTTTGGCAATTGATCCCAAATAGACACACGCCACGACACAAGGATTTACAAATTATTCAAATCTGTTTTGAAAAAACTTGGTTAATTCGAGAAACTCAAATTAAAGCCATTTTCGAAACAGATTTACATCCAGACAAAGTCACCTTATCTCCTTCAATTTATCAGCTGTTTTCTCTTTCCGTCTCTACTGCATGCACTGACATCGAATGACTTTTCGTGGTTAAATTAAGCTTAGTAAGTTGTTTTTATTTCTCAAATGTCAGTTGACACAAGAAACTCTCAATTTGGAAGAAATATCACAATTTGTAAAAGAATTGGCAGATGAACGCTGCTCTCTCTCAAAAATATACGATGTTCTCGATAATAAGTTCGTCTTACGTTTGATGTTTATTAAGATTGTCTCATTTTTAAGCAGTAATTTGTGCATACACATTCAATTGCGTGTGTTGCAAAACGACGGTAGCAGCAACGCATCATTGTGTTTCAGGCATTATGGGGCAGCGTATTGGTAGGTTCATATGTTGTCAATAATGATGACAGACCACTACAGTCAACGTTGAATGGAACAGAGACATGACTACTAACATTCTAAATTTTTGACTTGGAATTCAACATTCGCGTTGTCGGTGATAAACAACCAGGAACTACAGATGTATGCTTTGTATGTCATGTATTGCAGCGATCACATGTCCGAAATTCAAATATTAGAATGTTAAATTTAGTAAAATGTGAGATGATAAATTATTTATTTATGAAAACTTATTATAATTCAAATTACAAATTATCTAGGAAAAGCTGAATCAACCTTAGGTTAACTATAATCAATTTTATGTATTTTTAAATAAAATTAAGAAAAAAAAAAACTATGAAAAATATTTTGTGCAGCACTCAACGGTCCAATGAATCAAATTGAAGTTGCATACTCCACTTTTGCTTGCAATATTAAAACCGTTCTAGAAGAAATAAAAATCCGCAAATAAGGAGACCCCTTCAATTGCGCCAACTACCGAGGGATAAGTGGGTCTGGCGGTAAATGCCAGACTGTCATCAAGAAAGAACGCACAACATCGGCTACACGGTTAGAACATCACTGAACAGACTGTAGACTCGGGGCAGCGGTAAGCAATACAAACAACGTCAGTACCGAGATCGAATGGAGAGTAACTCTTGCCAATCAATCAATTTTTACCTCAAAAAGCAATTGACTAGCAGAGCCGCCCATCGGAAGACTAAGTTGACCTTGTGTGAGACCTTGATCATCCACGCCCTGTTCTACGGCGCAGATGCATGCACTATATCCAAAGCGGATGAAGAGGCTCCTGGTCTTCTCGAGAGAAGAGTCCTGAGCAAGTCCTGCTGGCATTAGGAGAAGAATGTTCAACAACGGACTGTATGGGCTGTATAGTGACATGAGTTTAGCCAGGCGTCTACGGATCCAACGCCTAAGAGGATTAGGCAATGTCGAGCGTAAGGCCAACTTATCTCCGGAGAATCATTGACTCCGCCTGTGGGACAACGCAACAGAGGACCCCAGGTACAAGGTGGCGCACAAAAGTCGAGGACGACCTCAGCCGGCTTGGTTTGCAAAACTGGAGACCGCTGGCGAGGGATCGGTCAGTTTTAAGAATCTCCTATATCTAAAATTCTCTAGAGTTGAAAGTGCGTATCCACGGCAACTTCAAAACACACAACAATAATTCTAGGATAACTTGAAGTCATTAGTGTACACTACTCTGAGTGAACTCGAGGTCAACATTCGAGGCACTATTGCCGGAATAAGATGGCAAATAGTGGCCCGAGTCATCATTTGACCGAATGGTAGTATTGCCGATGAAACCTAGGCAGCCATTCGTATGATGTGCTTGCATAATGCCATGAATATGGCTTTAAGACAAATCTAGAAACAATCTTATATCCTACAACGTTGTTGTTCTATTAAAACTCCTTTTTCTGCCGTTCTTATCTTGACAGCCTTTTGTTCTCCCTTTCCAGTATGACAAAATGTTTTTGCTATTTGTTAAAATTATAGATTATCAAATTCGAGTTGGCATTGATTTATTTCATCCATTGAAACGTATTCATCATTTACATCCACTATCAGGGTGCAGCATAGAATGGAATCGGCGAGGCCAAGCAATCAGCCAACAAATTTGCATGCATAGTTTCGTACATTTCGGTGGTGCCTAACCGCAAATTACATCAGGCACAAATGGCAGACTCTGTGTTCGTCTTGAATCCTTTCCAATGGCCTTGGTTTTCTGCAATTACGAGTGACCGTCTCTTCACCAACGGCTTGCAATGCAACAAAAGCCACAAAATATCTCATTTTTCACCAGCAACACTGCACCATCCAAGTTGTTACCAAATAGACCCAAAGCCCTCATAAATTTCCGACCTAGACACCAGTGAATCCGTCGCTGAATGCAGATGAGAACTAGTAAGGCACGAATGTAGCTCAGACCAGTCTCAGGCCAGCTCTTAAGACAGCAAAATTAATTGACGCATTCGTCATGCGGAGCGGTAACAACGTGCGCCCAACGATGATGAAACATATCCGAGCACTCAACCATGTGCCCTAGGAAATTGCATCAAGCAGAGGCATCTGGGCACAAACGATGACCTCTTCGGAAGATTTGCAAAATATTAATCTGATTGCATCCGACTGCAGCGCGGTGGCTGTGATACGCTGAAGGCAATTATCATACCGAACGGATACGCAAACGAACAGCCATCCATGTGTCAATACCAATTTGGTTGGAATTCAATTCAAATACCTTTCCGAACAACGAACATCATTTCACAGTCTCAGCCGTTCTTCCGATGCAGGAGAGTCTAACCTTAAGATTGCATCTAGTGCTCTGCTCCGTGGGCTGGAACAGAACAAAGCGAACGATCAGCGGTTATTAGTTAATCTCGACGATTATAATTACGTCAATTATGCAGTTTGATAGCTGGCGCACACGGGCGAACGTTGCCGCAGCGCGGGTTCATTAGAAGATGACTTTGTGATCTGCATCTGACATTGCCCGCCGTGCCGTGTTGTGCAATTGGTCTCGGTTTGTTTGTCAATAGCACTAGCGTGAATTATTCTAGGTGAAGCGGCCCATATTCATTAACGTCACCTGTTGCGGGTAAATCGCGCGCCAGTACGTGCGATGCTCGTGCGAGCGTGTTGCAGTGCATCAAAGGCGGCTCAGGTGAGCCACCCGCTCGGCGCTTCTGCATTGTTTCGTCGATTAACGATGATGGTTTGAAAAACGCACGTGGACTGTCGCAAAATTTCAAAGTCGATTATTTTGTTGTTTTTGCCGTAACTTCTGGTAGTCAGTCATGACTGCCGGTGTCGGCACAGCACCGTGACTTTGGTCTGTCTAATGTGCATGCGTTGAAAACAATGACTTAAGCGTCGACACGACGCAGTGACATTTGTGTCTCATTACATATGATAATCGAATTAACCCCCTTTGCAGACGACTCGAGGAGGAGTTGTTTGAAAGTGAAAGTCAACAGCAGCATCCAAGCTGCGATGAACGGAGTGGGAAAATTGCAAAGTTGCCGTCGACAGGATCGTTTGAATTCCAAGCTGGTTGTCACGTGTCTGAAGGAGGGGAGACGGTTTATTTTTTAGAGAGAGAATGTCATGTAGTAGCAATTACTGTTGCATTCTTGTGTTGAATGCTTCGGATGATGTTGCAGTGGATGAGGTAAGTAAAGAGTTTTTAGTCTTTTTTTTTTTAATGGTGTCCTGAGAGTATGAACATGGTCTTAATTTAACAGAGTATACCTTAAGGCGTCCGGGTAAATGGTTGATGATTATGACATTATGAGATAACTTTCGAAGTGATTGGATGTAATTAAATAGCTCTGTTGCCTGTTGAGATAGATGTATGCGCCCAAATCTCTTTACAAAGTACAAACACAAACAACCTTTTAAGAAATAGGGCTCGGCAAATAACCAAACTTCTAAGTCTTGTAGCATTTTTATATTTTCCCGTGGATCCTAGGTGAAACATAGGGGCCCAATATATACGTTATAATTGGATTTATCTAGAGCTAGGAGTCTTATCTGCCTATCTATCTATCCTGCTTGTAGCGCATTTTCTTGAACTAGTTGTTTTAACGTGTTGGATGGTCTACCGCGTCTGCGCAATCTTATGGATTCTAATTGACAGCTCTTTTCGTGATATCGTCGTTTCATTTGTGGTGCAAGTTTTCGTGGTGGATGGGTATCTGTCCCGTTAATTCCCAGAGGGCGACGTTTGTGGGGGGTTTTTAATTTTTTAACGTTTTATCTTTCGAGTCATTGACAATGCTCAAAGAGTATTCCCGTCTAGAAAAAGCTTCTGAAATTCGCCGTTCGGAGTCGGCATTTAACTGTAGGTCCCATCCACGCGTGAAAGATCAATAGCACGCACAACACACGTGGTTGCTGAGAAGCTAGGCCCAGGTCCACCTCGGACTGTCGCGCCACCCATATTATCTTTCACATGTCGGATTCAAGGATGGATTGTCTGAAGTGATTTTGTATGTTTATTTTCTTTGTTTGTTATTTATCTCCCTTTTGCGATAAGAGAACGGGGGCCCTACAAGGGTTCCAAACGATCGAACCAAAACGATTTAAAGCGATTTACAAATTTTACTTAAGAACTAAAATTACAAACTAAATGTTTGATTGTTGGCTCCGGGGTTAGGTTAGGTTGTTGGAAGCAAAGCGATTTAAAAATTTCATTTGAACAGGAAAATTATTTTTACAATTGAGATTATAACTAGAATTACCAACTAAAGGTTAGGTTGTTGGCTCAACAATAGGGGCCCAACTTATGTATATCTTTGAATTTAACGTTTATTATTACTGTCGGTTTGTTGTTTATTTCTTATGTCCTACTTACATCGGGTGGTGCTTACATCGGGCGGTTCAGATTCGAGTCCTTTTGGGATCGGGTGGTGGTGTGGTAGCCCATTTAGCCTCGATGATGATTGCCAGAAGTGCTCTGGTAGAATCCATGCAGCTCGTTGTTCGGCGAAGCACATAAGTACTGATTTCCCAGCATTGATACAAATGAATAAATAAATCACCCATTTCGTATAGTTGTCAAATTTGTTCGCCGTCTGGATTTCGACCCTTGGGGCGGCTATCTGTGGTGACATCCAGCTGGCATAAGTCAGGGTGTAATCTTGAAATTGACAGCAGTTCACGGAGTCGTTTGGATATAGTTGATCTGCCGTGTAGATGTTGAAACATCACAGTCCCAGCAGTGATCCTTGCAACTCACGCCTTGGTGCTCCGCTCTTTTAATATGCTGCCTTCAATTTGAACGTAGAATCTTCTGGAATGCAGAAAGCAAGGACTGAACCAAAAGCATTTTAAAACTTCAAAGTATAGCTAATACATCTATAACCGAATAAAAATTGCATCGAGTACACGAACCAGTTGCAAGGGTTGCCATTTTTTCGATCGTATTTCACAGACGAAGTTCAACTGAACTGGACAAATGTTAAAGCGAACATTAGAACTCGACTTAAGGTTCAGTTGAAATTAAGTTTAAGCCTTCACTGTTATAAGAGTTTAAAATTCTTTCATTACCCGAATTCGTTTTTAAATTACTACAATCATAGCAATGTCACGAACTGGCGATTATCCAATACAATAACATGGATTTTGTTAACCATGTCCTCCGTTGAGAAATGGCAATAAAATTTCGTTGACAACTTGTGCACCACTTTATGAAAGGGAGCAGTCTCTTAAGGCGCACGCCTCTTTAGCAGTTGTTTTAAACGGGTTTACCGCGCAAAAAGATGTGCTGGGATCTCCGACGGAAAGTTCTTTCGATAACTGATTCTGTCTAATTAAATTTTTCTTGGCTATGCCTTGAAAGACAAATACAGTAGAAAAAAATCCTTTATGGCCGCTTTTACACGGTCAAATTTCGTCAGATTCCGTCGTCAATAACAGCGAGGTAGGTTGGCAAGTGAAGTTAACAGTACGAGGATTTCCTGTGTCGCAAGTCTGTAGAAATCGTATCAACTTTCTAGTGAGCTTTCGCAGTTTTCCTATCTTTTTTGTATTTTTATTCTAAGCGTTGCGTATCCGAAGCAGAAATGAAGTATTACAGAGATAGCCGACTTCACAGCTGATTGCCCCTAATCCATCGATGAATTTGAGTGTCTTTTTGACGGATATTCATGAATTTTTGACGATTATGCACGAAATAACGTAAATGCCGTCCTCTGATTGGTCAATTTGGTTTAAGAAAACGTTATAAAAAACAGCTGTAAAAAAATTTAAAGGGGCAAGCGAGGTAGAAGTCGGGCGTCTCTGGATTACTTCATTCGTGATCCGAAACATGTAACGCATGTGTTAGTGAGAGACAACCTATGTGTGGGAAATTGACAACATTGACAACAACAACGGCCAATAGCTTGGCCGTGTGAAAGAATGGTGTAACAGTGGCCTATGCAATCCGAGCTCCCCGGACTTATAAAATAACCCTCATACATACAGGGTGGGCCAAATACAAGTTAATTTTTAAAAATGAACAAAATTAAATTTCGCCGAAATATTATAACTGATTTCGGACTGCAGCTCATTTTGATTGCTTGGATGATATTATTGGCCTTAAGTGCTTGAATCGTTTCCCGATTGCATAAAATCGGTCCTTCACGATTCCGGATAAAAAAAAGTCCTAATGGTCAAATCGTTGCTCCGAGGCTGACAAAACGTCTAATAACCCGATTTTGGAATTGGGTGCGCAAAATATCGATTGTGGGCGGCATGAACCAGAGTTCCTCCAAATCCATGTCTTCCGATTAACATGGGTCTCCTTGACCGAAACGTTGTTCCCAACCTCATATTCGAAGAAAAGTGATCCCATGATGCTCTCGGCCATAGCGACCACATTCATTTCATTCATTTATACCATCGTACGGTGCGATGACGGAGACCATGAGTGGTGTCCACTATACCAGTCTCACGAAATTGTTGCACAAACTTGCGTACATCAGCTGCGGTGTGTGCTCCAATTCGGACAAAACATCTTTTCCTAAAACGCAGTGTTTGGGCTACACAGCACTCACTTTGGAAATATGTTTTGAATATTTCGCAACGTTGTTCAAGAATAAGGCGACTCATTTCGTTCCGCGGAGGTATGATACTGACTTTCTGTCAGGATTTCCAGCGAGAAACAGGTGTCAGAGTCAAAATAAAATATGTATTACATATATGCAATCTTCCACACGTAAAACAACAATAGCACGCACAACACTAGTGGTTGCTGTAGAAGCTAGGCCCAGATCCGCCTCGGACGGTCGGTCGCGCCATCCATATTATTTTTATTATTATAATGTAAGAAGTTATCTACAGAGGTAACTGCCTCTGCTCATAAATTAAGTTCTCTTCGGCACTGAAATTACCTCCCTCGAGGCATTGCCAATAAATTCAAGACTATAACTACTCAGCTACCAGCTTCGGTGGCATTGAAGCTGGTAGCTGAATAGTTATAGATTTTAATTTATTGGTTACCCTCCAATCGAGAGTGGAAAAGAAAACGCACAACACGAAGGACCAAGTTCACCTCGGATTGCTACGTCATCAAAAGAAGAATGAGTTCAGACCTACACACATATGTGGTTCCATTAAGTACAACATGAACCATGGAAAGTCAGTCGCGACCTTACACAAGTTGACAAATGTCAAGACAAACTCCACCCCATGTAATCAGTGGTACATTCTTTTTTCGCATACATTCACGTCATCTGAAGCAATGACACTTGACACTGATGGCATTCATATTCTGCTGCGACTCTTCGCATCCTAGCTCATCATCATTTAGTCAGTCTCAGTTTTTGCCAACATCTCAGACAATAATGTGTTATTAACGAGTTGCCCAATCCGCATGCAGACATCTGTACACATACGAAGATGAATTTACGAAGTGCTTTCCTTGGGACAGCACAACTATTTCACAGATACATATCTTCTCTTCTGCATTTTTCCACAAAACAATACTGCCCTCTGTTGTCCCCCGACCCTGTGCGCGGAGATGAAACCCAACAAATACTTCATGGAATTCTTCTTCCATCCTCGGTCTTTTGTGCTTCACTTGAGATCTTGAATCAATCAGATACCGCCGCGCCGCCACATGCATGATGAACACACAGCACGAGTACTTGGTGCTGCAGAATGGGCTTCGCTGCCAGCTAGTCAATCTCATAAATCCGGCCGCCCGGGCATAAATCCACTCGAATGGATATCATAAAATATTTCGTGCTCAGATTTCAGCAAATTGTTTTAAAGCGAAAATTTATGCATTTCCGCAGTGGAACTGCAACATCCATGTGCCATGCCGGACGAATGCAACTGCGAGTGGTGCTTGTGGTACTCATGCGGGAGCATCTCTCGAGGGGCCTACGGTGTGTCGGCTGTAGCACTGGGTGCAGATGCAGAAGATAACGCCAGTGAAGAGTGAGTATTATGACGGTTCATTATGATGATTGTTCTGCAATTCAGTGCGTTACATTTGCCAGGGGTTACAATGTTGTCCAGCCTATTGCAGCCATAGCGAGTTTCTGAGTGCATGTCTTCTTTAAGTGGCTTCCAATGTGTCGGAGGTCTGTCATTTCTATTGTTTGTGTGCTTCATCGTCAAAACGAAGTCGTAAAATCCATTTTGGGTCAGTAAAACGCTTGCTCAATGGGCTCTTCTAGGAGCTGTCGATAAGGAAGTTATGTACCTCGAACGTCCATCGCCATTGCAAATCGTTTAAAACTGCAATAAATAATATTCAATTAGCTTCGTACGAAGGTGCTTTGCCGCCCTGGCTCTGAGGTTCCACTAGCAGTGTGGTCGTCTGCATACTTTCTCCAAGCAGAAGCTGAAGGCTAATTGAACGCATCTATAACCCTGCGGTTGAGTTCCATGGCTACAGTGTTTTTTGCTGCAAAACAAACACCTTCGTCGCGATAGGGAGACGCGCCTGTAGCTAGCTACTTCCGAAACAAAAGATTGTGAAAGATGAATGATGGTGCTGCGTTCTGTTGAAATGGTGTTTACATGATGTACTTCCTGATTTGGCTGATGACACTTGCATGAATTACGTTGGTTGGGCTATGTTGGCAGACGGCCTTTTGTAGGAACGAATGTCTTTATTATGTAACCTCATACTGGAGGAAGTTTTTGTTGCCTCAATGACCACCTGGTCAGAGTGGAAACAGTGGACAGAGAATCTAAATGCATGTGGCCTGGGGTGGTATAGTCTAACACGATGGTTGATTATCACACTTCTGAGGGTTAGCATTTACTATCAAATAAATTTCAGATTGTATTTTAAAAAAATGGCTTTTGAGTGTCATCACATTCAATTTGGACCGTTTTTTCGATGTAGACTTTAGACTTGCCATGCACAACCGGCGGCCCTATTTAACATTTCCAGCGACCCTAAACTATTATAATATGCTTTCATCTTTAAATAAAAATATATATTTTTTTATAATAAATTATTTACTATATAAAGAAAAAAATAAATATGTTTTTCAAATAACATAAAAGAATAAGTATAAATATAATTAATTAAGAAATTAAAGAAATACATTCCCTTAATTCTCATATTCACTTGTTTAAATTTATTTACTTGTTTAAGTTTGAATCTCAGTATGCCATTGACCACAACATTTTTTACATGGAATTATAGAGATTTGAAATTTACAGTAGGAGTTATTCTTACTTTTCAGTTTGAGATTGTACTTTGACAAAATAACTTTGTAGTTTGTTTAGTTTTACTCAGTTTTTTTTAAATTTGTGTATCCAAAAAATAATACGTCGGTATCAAAACAACTTAAGAAACGGAAGTCAGAACATGAAAAATGAGTTTTCCAAGAGCAATGGACTGAAAAGTTTTGTTTTATCGAACATAAAGGAAACATTATAGGTTTAATTTGTAAAGCAACAATTGCAGTGCCGAAAGATTATAACTTAAAAAAAATTTCCAAAGTAAACATTCTGATTTTGATGAAAAGTTACTACACTTCAATGGTCCAATTATTACAAGCAGAACAAGATATATTTAAAAAGTGCAATGAACCTGCAGAGCAAGCAGTTGAAGTAAGTTTTGATATTGCGAATTTAATAGCAAAATCGTCTCGACCGTATACCGATGATGATTTTATAAAGAACTGCTTAATCGTAGCATCAAAAAATCATGTTGTACAAAATTCACCTCGAAATTTGAAGCACTAAGTTTAAACCGAATGACAATACAACGGAGTATCACCGATATTTCTGCTGATATCGTGACTAAATTTTCAAGAATATTCAAAAATTGTATCAAGTTTTCATTAGCTTTTGTTATATCTAGCGATGTATAACATCAGATAACTTCCATTGCTTAATTGTGTATATATGCCCGTTGTATAACATCAGATTATGAGATTTTTGAAGAACTTGTTGAACTCTATCCAATGAAAGATCAAACAAGAGGATCGGATTTATTGCAGGCATTATTGTCTAGCATGCAGAAGCATAATTTGGATTTGTCAAAGCTTTCTGGTATAGTGACTGACGGGGCTACTTCAATGATTGGTCCTAAAATCGGTATGACAACTTTTTTATCCGAACATATGAAGGAAAAAGGAATACATACGGATTTAATGAATTATCACTGCATTATACACCAACAAAATTTAATTGCCAAAAATCTGGGTTTCGATCATGTTATGAAAAAAGTTGTGAAAGTAGTAAATTTCATCCGATCACGTGGATTAAATCATAGACAATTTAAGGAATTTCTTAATGAAATTGAATGCGAATATGGTGATGTTTTGTACTATAGTGAAGTTCGTTGTTGAAGTAGAGGCAAAGTTCTGCAACGTTTCCTTAACTATTTTAAACTTAAATTAAAATGTTTTTAAATGAAAAAGTCAGCCAGTAAATAGTCCACTGGCTGACTTTTTTGATTTAAAAAGGAAGATTCAAAATGGATATGTGACTTCGCGTTTTTAACAGACATGTGCGGCCATTTAATTGATCTGAACCTTACACTTCAAGGAAAATCTCAATTAATCACGACATTACATGGTGACGTATCAGCTTTTCGAATCAAGTTATCATTGTTCCATTCCCAAATAACCAATAACAATACTTGTCACTTTTCCAGCTGCGATAAAATATTTAAAAAATGCAAGATGAACAGTAATCAATATGGTATTTGTATTCAACAACTGCAGCAATCTTTCAATGAACGATTTTAAGACTTTGACCGGTACAAAATACTGTTCAGCACATTTGCTAATCCTTTCGAAGCATCACATGAAAATGCTGAATCAAAACTCCAACTTTAGCTTATTGACATTCAATGCAACGAAGAATTGAAGTCCAAATTTAAGGAAGGAGACTTAATGAACTTCAACAGATGTCTTCCTACAGAAAACTTTCCACATTTACGACAAAATGCAGACCTTTGAGGAAGTTTACTCGTAAGTACATACATTTGTGAGCAAACTTTTTCAATAATGAAGTTGAATAAATCCATTCAAAGAAACCGACTTACAAATGAAAACCTAAACGCCGTGGTAAAAGTAGCTACTTCAAATATTACTTCGGATGTGAAAATATTAGCATCTAATATGCAACCACAAAAATCTCATTAAAATTAATTTGTTTTTGATTAAGTTACTATAATATTTTGAATTATTTTGAATGTGAATTTTCATGTTTCTGTAATAAAGTATATATGTAATAATAACTGTTTCTAGAGTTTAAGTTTTTGTGATTGCCCAATTAAAAATTTTCTAATGCGGCCCCCACTCAATTATTAACTTTTTAATGCGGCCCACAGCGATGAAAAGGTTGTGCATGACTGCTTTAGACCATTCCACCTATGTCATGAGTTGTCACAGTCCTAATTCGTGAATGCCAAACTTTTTTTTTTTAATTTTGAGGCATGATCATTATTTTTGTAAAGAGGAGAACTTTAGCTGAATGCGACTGTAGACGAATAAATTCGCTAAATCGACAGAATGAAGCTCGAAAACTAAAAACATTGGGGTCCCACAGGGATTTCAACTAAGTCCAATGTTGTCTTTACAATATGTCTTTCTCAATATTTATGAACCTGTTTCTTCGATAAAATCTTATGAGGAAAGCAATTTGAATCTGCGGATGGAGTGGTTTGTATTTATTCGTGCACATTCGCAGTAGTCTAGTTTAGAGATGTTATCCATGAGATGGAAACATTTACAGGTAAGTTAGGTTAGGTTGAGGTGGCTGATTACCGCGCATACGGACATCAGACACACATAGGACAAGCGTAGGCACATTGTGTTACAACGCGGACCAAGGGTACCTATTCCGCAAACCAATTTGTGCTTTTGATAAAGCGAAGAAGAGGGCTGATTCTGATGCTACTCAGTTCAGCCAGATTAACAAAGAAAGGGGCCCAAAGAAGTCTGAATCTACTGGATGAGAGAGCACTGCAGCTACATAGCAAGTGTTCGATGGTTTTTTCCTCATCCGTGTCCATGCAGTTTCTACAGAAATCATTATAGGGAAGGCCTAGTCTAGAGGCGTGAGTTCCGATGGCACAATGCCAATAAGAGATATGAGGTATTTACATGTTAGTGATCAGATACATTTCAAAACATCACTTGAGCTGTCGGTTCCATTGCTTACCGGATTTCGCGTTATTACAATAAGTTTGGGTTAACAGACAGTATGACAATTTTTAACCTTAGAAGGTTTTCTAGCCACACAGCGGAAAAAATTGTGCGACAAGAATAGCATCACTGCAAATCCACATTTTGTCCAGAAGCGCCTTACATACAAGTCATGTGCCGATTCCTAAAGTGGGTGTCTAAGGTAAGTTCAATTCCCAACAACTTTCATGAATAGTGGCATCATCTCTCTCAGATCAATACCAATGCTTGGAACGTAAATCAGTCAACAGAAAAGCTTTACGACTGTAGGTCTCGTCCGCACCCACAACACGAGTGATTAATTGGTTTTTTTTTGATCAGAAGGTTCTACGCAGTACCGTAGACAGACAAGCCACAAACTAATTGTGACTGTTATCTGTAGATAACCATTGGAACATAACATAATCTAGTTTTTATGCGACCCAGAGTGTTGTTAAACGCCTATGCACCTCTCAATGATGCCACGATGGGATGGGGAATATTTACGATGCTTGTCTAATGTTCTCAAGGATGACTGGCCTTTATACTCGAATTGAATTCTATTAAAAAAAAAACAACAAATAAAACAAAAAATTGATAAAGTACGACATAGTGTGCCAATGATCCTGATTTGATCCTCTCGTGTTCGAGTTCATGCGTTTAACTAAAAAATGTATTAAAAATATTTCAGGGAGCACATTGAAAACGAAATTACTAACAAAATAAAAACCGAAATTCGTTTGCATAATGTTCTGAAAAGAGATTGCCCAACTCATGGACTGCCCAAATCTGTCAATGTGGTTCAACGTGAGTGAAACATTAATGGAAAAGATTCGGTTGTTCGAAAGGGCTTGTCTTAGGGCTTGCCTTCGCCTTTAAAGAACTCCAGAGTCCCAGTACATAAAATGCTATTCCAGTGAGGTCTTATACAACATGCCAGACCTGATAAGAGTGGACAATTTCCTGTTGAAGTTGATTCGAGGTCATACTGCTAGAGCGATGAACTCGTCCAATAACTTGATCTCAGGGGCTTACTACCCCAATCCAGAATACCACTAAAGGGTACGCCACAGTGGCTTCGTTCCCCCTCCAGAAGCTTTTCTCCATTTAATACTACGGCCTATAACAAGATATGAATGCGGTAGCGCTCAATTTTCACATCGCCCGATCAACTATGGACCGACTGTTCCGTCCCACAACGAGCTGAGGAGGGTCTCCTCCGGTTCAGTACGGCGGTATCCATACCAAAATTTCTGGTGGCTGGGGAACGAGGGAACTCCAGCGTCGAACCCCTTAGACCTGGTGTAAAAAGGTAGTGCGTTCCCCCTTATGGGGCGCAGTCGGTCCCTGTCTTGCGGCGGATTTGATGGAAATCTATCGGCCGCAACCTATATACCAACTTATATACCTTAGGGTAGTTTTAAGGTAGTTTTTAAGCTGTATATATTTATATATCTATTTAAAAAAAAATAGTAATACCAAAAAATGAATAAGTATTCACATGTGTTCATTTGAGTGTACCTATGGGTATACAAAATGTACATGGAGCAGATAGATATATATATATATATGTGCGTATAATAATATACAGACATATATATATATGTATATGCATGTTTGTGGGATTAATTAAGGTAGTTTTAAGTTATTTTACGTATCATGTAAGATAGTATATAAGTTTTAATTAAAAATAATTCTGTAATTAAGTTTTTTCCCTAATTTTCTTAATATTAAGCTGCATATTTAAATTCATTTATTTCATACATATTCATTGTTAGGTTAGGTCGAAAGACATAGAATAAGATTAACTTTAGCTTAAAGTGCCCGCCTAGGGCCAATAAGTTAGAATTAGTATCTAACAATGTTCGTCCTACTAGTCTCAAGCATTTTTGTCTAGAATGTAAGTTTGTTATGAATTTTTAATATAAAAAAATTAATTTCAAGAAAAAAGAGATTTTCCAACGGTCAGAGTCGGCCATTAACTCGATATGACACATGTTGTATCCACCGGCTGATAGAACGAGCTACTCTAATAGAGTGTTATAACTGTAAGCAATTAGTCAACTAATTTTTTTTTGTAATTTACATAGCTACTGATATGCCAACGCGAAAGTTTTACAAACCGAGCTAGCCCGGGTTGAAATAGAAACAGACCGAGTTGTAACCCGGGTTGAGGAACTCGGTTTGATGATGAACCGAAAGCAAAAAATATGGATTATGGAATGGGGCAAGTCCAGTTGTATTGTCCAATTCTATTTTGTTTCGGGTTGGTTTCGGCGTTCAATGAGTCTCCTAAGATGATTGTGTTGGCAAGGAAAGCGTTAGGCGCAAGGGATAGTCAAGCCAATACCGGCTGTGTGTGTGTAAATTGTTTCAATTTTTCGCTCTTCTCTTTCATATCTCTTCATATTTTCTTCTAATCGCAACGCAAGTTGCGCTTTCACACTCGCACACTCGCTAAGATTCGTCGGCGATTCTTTCAAATTCCCTTTTGTGATCTCAAGCCACTTTCACACAGGAAATCTTTAGGTCTCTGCAATTGAGATCTCAATGTTGAACTTTATCTGTTTCCTACCCCCTCTCACACATGCGGCATCTCTTTCTCACGCAAGCTTCCAATACCCAACATTGAGAACATAAGAATAATAGAAAATCCCAAAGCAAACCCCGAGCACACGAGACGCGGGCTACCCCTAGCACGTCTCACATCCCTTGCCCACAAGATGGAAAAATCGCCGACAAAATTTTTCTGTGTGAAAGCGGCGTTACTTGCTTTGACAACGTAACACAAAAAAAAGAGAGAATATTATGTATGCATACCAAGCACACAATACGCGAAATGTTTCAGAACTGCTGCAGCCTGCTGTGGTGGCTATGACTCGAACCAATATGGAATGAGGCAATCGTTTTGTATTGTCTAATTCGATTTGGGGTTGGTTTCTGTTCGGCATCATATACCCACACCGGTACAACCCGGCCTACAGTTTTCTATATGTATTCAATTGGTTCCACCGGTTTTGCCATTTCGGTTTGAAATAAATGTTACTCGGTTTGAGTCGGTTTAGGTGTAACCCAAGTTAATTCGGTTTTTTAACCCGGGTTAACATACCACTAGTTGTTATTACTACACGCTACCGCAGCCCCGATCTGATACAAAAGTATACCTATTCATTGCGACATTCTGAAGAAACTCGATCAATTTTAGTCGCTTCGCTTCAGGTTTAACTGGCAGTCGATGGAATATTTTATTCATTTCAAGCGTAACATTCTTCACTGTCGAGTTGAGGTCACAATTTTTTTTATTTGGAGCTGTAATCCGGGTTGACCCTGAGCCTGAACTAACAAGGCTCTCCAACTAGCACGGTCTTCGGATAGCTGCCTTCAGTGCCTTACGCCAAGTTGCTTGAGGTCCTTCTCCACCTGGATCCGCCACCTAGGGCGTCCTCTACTCGTTGTCCTACAGATTGGGAACCGAATACTCCTCGGGTCGGAGGTGTGTTGTCCATACGCTCGACATGGCCTAGCCATCTTAGGCGTTGGTTCCGTAGACCACTGACTAGGCACATTCTGACTTCGGGTCGGAGGTGTGTTATCCATACGCTCGACATGGCCTAGCCATCTTAGGCGTTGGTTCCGTAGACCACTGACTAGGCACATTCTGACTTCGGGTCGGAGGTGTGTTATCCATACGCTCGACATGGCTTAGCCATCTTAGGCATTGGTTCCGTAGACGACTGACTAGGCACATGTCGCTGTTAAGCCCATGGGTCGGATCGTGCCTGAAATTTCTCCCCCAAGAACCGCCAAGGCAAACAGGACCAAAAATCGTGCGCAGAACTTTTCTCTCAAAGAGACCAACGCTTATTTCGAGACATTCCGCCTGAGACCCAGTATATTTAAGTCCTCATCGCGGATTTAAGCATCTACAGAAGTGATTGCTCCAAATTCTTAGTGCCGACTACGCTTCTTTCTGGCTTCGCATACAATTTCTAGGTACCTTCACCTTAGTTTTGTCAAGAGAGTTCACGATTGGCTCGTTATTTTAGACGGATCATTGCCCTGTATACTTCCAGCTTTCTTTTGCAAACCAGAGATTCATCATTGGTCCTAACTTCTGTTCGACATCTTCGATGGCACCAGTGTTCTTCGTTTATTTTCCAAGACGACTTCGAACCTTCTATGGGTTTCTGGTAGACTCCATGGGCAAGGTTAGCAGTTTAGTGCGATTGTGCTTATCTGAAAAAAAAAACATAAAAACCGCCATATTTGAATTCGGCGAAATCTCTTTATCTGTGTTCTTACCAGTAAACTGAAATTATAGAGTTATTTGCTTTGACTCAAATTGCATTCAGAACCTTAAATAATCAAAGAACAACTGAATGAAACACGTACATATTTACTTTTGCCATTTTAATTAACCTCCATCCAGATGGTTATGATGTGTGTATTTATCCGGTACAACATTGCGTGATCCACTTCCACGATTATCAAAAAGTGCAAATCTGTCTTATCAGAGGAAGACATTTCAAGGTCAACTGGCGGAGATAATTGCTGCAGATTTTGACTACAAAAGGCATCACGAATCGGTTCTTCTTCATCAGTAGTCCAGTCTCCTTCAATCACCATCCAATCCAACATGAAGTTATACGGTAAATCCGAATTCTGAATTCAAAAAGACTTACTTTTACGCATACTTTCATCTTTTTTTTACAGTCGCATTCGTCTTGCTGTTGGTCGGCACTGTCCTGGCGCAGGATGCAGTTGAGGATGTTCCGCCAGACTGCTCCCTTATTCTCCAGCTCCCTTGGGTTAAAATCTACAAGTATAGCAATAAGGCCGATACCACCACCTTCTGGCAGTGTGAGGTATCTGGACAGCCCCCAAGACTTAACGAGTGTCCCGAAGGAACAGTGTTCATTTTCAGTCGTCAGGGCTGTGTGAACGTAAACATTTTGTCTGACTTCTTGTCTAACAGAGGATGGAACTAGAGAGATGGGTGGCTTCTGGAGGAATTAACAAAGCTATTTCAATATCTGTTATTTGTAATTAATTATATTACGTTTTTGTTTTTGAAAATATAATTTTGGTGTTACTTAAGATGCCGTGTATTTTGTTGCTAGATGTGCTGTCAATTTTCTCTGACTTCATGTACTTGAGGAAATTATTTAAGATTGATGTATATGTAAGTGCCTAATTTTGCCGCACGCTTGTACACCCTTCTATTCAACTGAAAAATGATAATTTCTCCATTGCCAAAGGGTGGAGTAAAAATTTGGTAAAAATGTACCAACGACAGACGAGCCTAGTAATTATAAAATGGTGGCGCCACAGCCCGTAGAGGGTTAATTTTATCGGTTTGCCAATTCGGTTTGAAATAAATGTTGCTCGGTTTGAGTTGGTTTAGGTGTAACCCTTGTTAATTCGGTTTTTTTTTTAGCCCGGGTTGACACACGACTATACTTTGAACCATACTTTGAAGAGAATTTTTTTTCAGAATTACGCCAGAAGAGAATAAATTTCAACTCGGTGTGGTCCCAACAAGATGGGGCAAGTCCGTAAATAACTGGGCATTCAGAGTTGTAACGGAAATTATTCTTTCACTAAATTCCATATTTTGTTCGCCGTCCAGGTCTCCAGACCTGACCAACGCAACTGATTTTTTTTCCTGTGGGGCTATTGCAAACAGCAAGTTTACCAAACCGAACCAACAAATTACAGTGATTTCAAACAACTCATTCAATCAATAATTGGGATAATTCCCAGTTCAACTCTTCAGGTAGACATAAACAATTTTCTGCTAAGATGATGCACTTGTCAATCAGTGCGGACACTACTTAAACTCAATAATTTTTTAAAATAATGGAAAAACGAAATAAAATTGAGCTATCTTTTAAATGAAATAAAAATAAATAAATTAATATTCTATGAACTACAACACAAGTTATTCAAGTTTCTTAATGTAACAAAATTCATCAGCCACCCATGTTAAAAACCAAATAGGCGATAAGGTAAATATTAGGTGTAGTAGTTTAGGTTAGGTAATTGGGCTACTAGTGAATTCACCAGCTAACTTAGACCATATTGGTCCATTGTGATACCCACCGTCAAGCTACTACCACAGATTGACACTCAAATGATAGTGCCGTTAATTTGATCCCAACGACAAATGGTGACTGGACCAGATTTGAAAACCAGATAAAAGCATATTAACTTTGCTTTCTCTACCAATTGCGCCATCTAGTCGTTAAGGTCATTAGGTGTAGTAAAAAGAAATCCTGTGGAGGCCCATTAGTCGAAAAAATCGACAAAATCATGAACATCGACGAGTCTCACCGTTATGTAAACACTTTTTGGATTGGCCCGGAGCTAAACATTGCACAAGGACCCGTTTGGAACCATTTGAACAAGGCTGCATACAAAAAGAATCACGAGTCATGGGTACAACACGAGTTGACACCAACGAATCTTATGGACCGAATTTCATTAATTTCAAGAGAGATTCTCAGATGGGCCCATTTTTGAAGAGAAAGTTGGCTGATGACGAAATCGAATCGCAGTGAGCCGGCGCAAACGATGGCCAGAAATGGCGTCCAGGTATGTCTTGCTTTGATGTCGGCATGGAATCATATATTATGGGTTGATCTCCTACGTCAAAACTTTTAATTTGGAGGAGTATGCTCAACAATTGGGAAGCAATCGCTCTGAAGAGGCCAACTTTATTCCACAGTAGATAAATTGTGTCCCATCAGGACAACGAACGACCACACACGTCGGTTGTAGCTCCCGAGCTTGGTTGGGAGGCCCTTAGCATCCAACTTATAGTCCAGACCCAGCATTATTACCCCCTGTCCCTGTCCAAGCCACATTTTCTTGTCCATGCCACATGTCCCTGTTCATGCCGAACGACTTTGCTCGTGTAAAGACAACAGTGGCTTTTGAAACAATTTCTTTTCTTTCATTTCAAAAGCTTGAGTGTGGTGTCATAATATTTCTAAATTCTGACAGACTTTTCGAAGGGCTGCAATGGGACGTTTGACTTAAACCCAAATATGGTCAATTGGACAGAGGTCTGGACATTGCGGCGATCCCTGATTGCCAGTCACTTACAGCAACAATTTGTTTTTTCTTCTGATCGTGTGATCAAAAAGTTGACAACGGCTGAATTAAAATAAAAACCACGAGGATCCCATGTAACCTGTTTTGCACGTTGTGAAAAATAATAAAAAAATATATATAAAAATATAATAAAAAAATGTTATTCAGAACAACATAGTTTTACTATCTCAAAAAGTCTTTAGTCATGCGAAATAGCACAGAAATGCGCTCTTTGCCACCGCAAAGTACTTATGGAACAAAAAAGGGAAAAACAATTCAGGTCGTGCATAATAAAGGTGATTACCCAAAACTGTTAACCCTCACAAGAGCCCTGGCAAAAGCGGAAAACATAACGCTAGAGGTTATTTACAAGGACCCTGAGTAGAAATGGGCTTAAAAATAAAAAATAGCACTGTACAAAAAAAAAATATAAAAATATAGAAAAATAATATGGACCCGATCAAATTTCTGCAAAGAAAATAAAAACTGAATTACAGAAGACTATAAACGAGTCAAAATCAACAGGACGACGCAAAACTGGACATTTCAATCAAATCCGCCACAAGGAAACAATTTTATAGATGAAAACCACAAAACTAAAATTATGTATCCAGTTTTGCACGCCACTGTATATATTCAGTGGACATTTCGTAAACAGCAACATGACAGATTTGACGTCCCACAGATTACGGTCATTTCTGATTACGGTACCCAGAAAATTAATGACGTATAACAGAAATGTCAATTTCAACAACAGTTTGTCACCTAAAATTACGCACTTGCGAATAACGTACCAACGACGAGCGGACGACATCGCGAATGCAACTTTCCTTTTCACTGAGCTATTCAGGCCGCATCGTTACAGTCACATTTCTGTTAACCATTTGTCGTAAACCTCTTAATTATACACATACAACATCACACCACAGGCAATTTCACGGTAAATAATAAAGCTAATGGCAAAAGATTGTCTAATTAGGCGCTTGCACATTGTTTTGCTGAAAGACGCAGCGCATCCGTTGGGCCATTCACACCGTACCCATCGGGAAGCGCCCGGGTTTCGCGAGATCGGTAGAATTCTGTGTCAACACACTTGGGCGCGCACTGGAATTGACAACACAACGACGGACATTTTCCACATCTCGTTTATTCATTGGTAGTGGTAGCTTAAATAATTTGTTACAAACATTATTTTAATTTACAAAAACAAAAAAAAAACATAAACTCTTAACAATAGGTCAATGAGAGGGAAGAGGAGGCGAAGGCTGTTCGGTGCGCAGGTTCGCACGGTCGATGGCCGGAATGCGGCCGTTTATATTCGGTTTCGCTGACAATCGACAATCGGATGAGCATGTGCTTGGACGTACATAATACTGAGTGAGGGGATGGATGCTGGGGAGAGCCGCGGGATGAGCGAGAAGTTGACAGATGCGTTGGCTTCATTCATTCATAAGGCACTAGCGATGTGAAGACCTGCTTGGTTGTCCTCTACTTTCGGTATTTGTAACCGCCGTCCGATGAGTAGCCCTGGGGGATGGTTTCGGGAACGGAGCTGGGGGCACCGTAGCTGGACGATGGAGACGATGGGTGTCCTCCGGATGAAGGAGCTCCGTAGCTAGAGGATGGCGCTGGGGCGGATGGGGCGCCATAGCTGTTGGATGGGGCATGGCCGGAAGAGCTGTACCCGCCTGATGGTCCTTGTGGTGCGTTATAGTTGGAAGAGATTTGTGGGCCAGAGGAGTAGCCTGATGCAGGTCCAGACGCTGGAGCGCCGTATGAGGAGGATGGGACTGGTCCAGATGCAGGAGCGCCATAGCTGGATGATGGAACGCCATACGATGTGGCTGGTGGCGAAGGAGCGGCTGGGGCGCCGTAGCTGGAGGATGGGCCAGTTGGAGCACCATAACTAGAAGATGGGGCCTTCGGGGCACCATAGCTGGACGATGGGGCTGATGGGGCCGACGGAGCTCCGTAACTCGATGACGGAGCAGCAGGTGCGCCATAACTGGACGAAGGTCCTGGTCCTGACGGGGCACCATAGCTGGAAGAGGGAGCGGCTGGAGCGCCGTAGCTTGATGATGGAGCTGGTGCCGATGGGGCTCCGTAGCTGGAAGATGGAGCCGATGGAGCGCCGTAGGTCGAAGATGGGGCAGCAGGTGCTCCGTAGCTAGACGATGGTCTTGAGGGAGCGCCGTAACTGGATGATGGCTTTGAGGGAGCAGTTGGAG
Source organism: Eristalis intricaria (assembly GCA_964034865.1). Classification (NCBI taxonomy): domain Eukaryota; kingdom Metazoa; phylum Arthropoda; class Insecta; order Diptera; family Syrphidae; genus Eristalis; species Eristalis intricaria. Next base: position 139,609,300 of record OZ035873.1, read on the forward strand.
CTCCATAGCTAGATGATGGCTTTGACGCAGCTGGAGCTCCGTAGCTTGACGATGGGGAAGAATAACCTCCTCCTGAGGATGAACTGTAGCTGTTGGACGGGCCAGATGGAGCTCCGTAGCTTGACGATGGTGGCGATGGTGCAGATGGGGTGCCATAGCTGGATGAAGGTGCCGATGGTGCGCCGTAGCTGGAGGAGGGAGCTGGTGCAGCTGGAGCACCATAACTGGATGATGGCACGGAAGCGGGTGGAGCCCCGTATGAACTGGAAGGTCTGGATGGTGCAGATGGGGCGCCATAGCTTGACGAAGGTGCTGCTGGTCCGCTACTGTAACTTGGGCCGACTGGTGCGCCGTAGCTGGATGAGGGTGCAGAAGGAGCTCCATAGCTTGATGATGGTGCGGTTGGGGCGCCATAGCTTGAGGACGGTACACTGGCACTTGGAGCTCCATAGTTCGAGGAAGGAGCGGATGGTGCGCCATATGAAGACGAGGGACGTGATGGAGCGCCGTAGGTGGAGGACGGTTTAGGGGCTGCTGGGGCACCGTAGCTGGATGATGGTCTGGATGGAGCTCCGTAGCTTGATGAGGGTTTCGATGGAGCACCGTAGCTTGAGGATGGACCCGATGGGACACCGTAACTTGTTGCTGGAGGTGAGGCCTTTGGTGCACCGTAACTGGAAGATGGCTGGGCTGGTGGTGCGCCATATGAGGATGAAGGCCTCTTTGGTGGTCCGTAGCTGGATGAAGGCCGTTTTGGTGCACCATAACTGGAGGATGGCGACGAAGGAGGAGGTCCATAGCTTGACGATGGTTTCTTAGCAGGGGCACCGTAGGTGGACGATGGACGGCTTGGAGCGCCATAGCTGGACGATGGTGGTGATGCAGGTGGTGCTCCGTAGCTGGAGGATGGTGGCGATGCTGGTGGTGCTCCGTAGCTCGACGATGGGTGACTATTCACATTGGACGGGGCTCCATAGCTGCTGGATGGCCTTGATGGGGCGCCGTAACTAGAGGAGGGTGCTGAGGGTGGGGCGCCGTAGCTACTGGAAGGCCTGGATGGGGCGCCATAGCTGCTGGATGGCCTTGAGGGAGCCCCATAGCTTGATGATGGCGTTGCCGCTGGTGCCCCGTAATTGCTTGATGGACGAGATGGAGCACCATAGCTTTGCGATGGCGCTGCGGGTCCAGAAGGTGGTGGCAGGTAGGAATTCGACGGCGCATTGTACCTCGTCGAAGGCCTTTGGCCAGAGGTGGGTGGCAAGTATCCGTTCGAGCTCGATGGCGGTTCACCAAACACAACACTCATGCAGCACACAGCCACACAGAGCAGCTGCAAGAGAAGCAAGTCATAGAGTAAAGGTCTTGTGAATAAGCTCACCGTTACTTACCGTCGTCGTCAACTTCATCATCCTCATCGCGATTGAACTAGTTTCTCACAGAATGTACAACCTGCAACATAAAAGAAAATCCAGATGAGATCTCTTTATTTCAATTAAGAGCCAACTAACTCCCAGGCGGCAGTGCACTGCGTTGCATAAGCCCCCAACAAAGCCAACAACAACCGCACCACCACCAGCGGAGCGTCAGCGAATCGAAGTGACTCAAATTTGTACGCATGCGTTACCACATTGCGTGCGATTGTTGCGTTATTCAATGCTCTTTGGCCAAAGTTAATTGATTTCTGATGCTCTCAGCACCAGCACGCAAAATCGAGCCATTCACGAAGGAAGAAGCGCCCAAGTGATGAAGTGAAATTCGCTTCCATTGTGTGGCACTCTTGCCCCCTTCAATTTCATTCCAACAAAAGCGAAAGTAAGTTCATAGACACACGGGCCACACTCTACGTTGTCTCACATGGAGTATCACTGAATCGTTCCCACAAGTGTTTCAAGTGCTGATCTGCCGTCGTCGCCGCCGCAGCTTCAACGATACCATCTTTCCAGACGCTGGTGGCGCGACGCTACGTGATTAAGTCACAAAACGATCACCGATCGTGCTAGGTTCTCTACCCAAACAATGCCCGACAATGACACTTTTCAGGCGTTCAATGGAATTGTCGACGCAACGATTCGCAATACTTTCGATTGAAAGTTAAATCAAACACTTGAAGTTGACAATTGAAAATTCCCTTTTATCGATCGATTTTGAGCGGAGTATTTTCGGACGAAATCGAAAGTGAATCGTGACATTGAAGTTTCTCCCGATCAATGGGACGCCAGCGGATCGTTTTCACTTCTAGGGAACACATTTGTACAAAGAACGCAACTCCAATTAGGCATACCCACTGCCTGGCATCCAAAGAGAAAACCCATCCGCATTGTGCATTACGTGACATGTAATGATGTTTGGAGGATTTAATTTGTTTTCCCTTGTGCGGCTTGATCGATGGGAACATCTCGAGAGGAAAGTGCAAGTGCAAGTGCAAGTGTAAGTGTTCACCTCCAAGTGGCACTCCACGCTCACTGCATCTGTGGAGGGCCCGCCTCTTCACACGGCTCACACTGGCAGGAAGCCCTCACTCGAAGTCATGACGAGTGCGCACAGCGGTTTTGTCGTGTTGCCCAATGCGTCCAAGGTTCAGCACTCATCTCTGAATTTCCAGTTCGAGTTTCTCCAACTCTTAATCGCGGCATAGAGTTTTCCATTTCAAGCGCAAACTTTCCGCCGGCTGGCGCCAAAAATTTAAATAATGTTGCAACCGACAGAGATACCACCTCTCGCAGATTCATAACAATTTGTGGAACCCCTTTGTTCCCATCTCACTGGATATTCATTTTTTTCCGTTGATTCTTATTCATGAGAGCATTTAGTCGTAATTTGAATCTGTTTGCATAATTCCCTTTTGTTTGACGGGCTAACTCAGTTTTTGTGCGAACCGCTGGGGATGTGCAACATTTTATGTGCACAGCAACAAGTTGCTGGGCAAATAGTGCGGTTTGTTTGAGAAAAAACGTAAACACACTGAGTTGTCATGATGTGAGTGCGCGGCTTGCATCTCACAGATGTTATCATCCGTCACATGGAAACATATTTTAATATTGACGCATGTTGCATAAGATCGTGGCTTGTGAGAGTGTGTGCGGCTGTTTGAACAAGCCAGACTTGTCATTTAATTTTGTATGCATCTGGTTTTCGTCTGGAAGAGTTTTTGTGCTGCGCACGGTTTACAGATTTAGGAAATGCAGTGTGCACTTAAGGGTGTGGAGTTTGGCTTGAACGGTGATGTGAACTACAGTGAATGCGGTGGAACCAATTTGGTTTTGGCTGCATTTTTCGCACTGCTAATTAGGCACTGTTCCCTACGAGAGGAGTTTTCAGTAAATGTTGAGGAAGTGGATGCTATTGAATGATCAGCCTTGGTTGAAGGCTTGATGTAAGTACATGAGCTGTCTTTGAGGCGTGGCTGGTTCACAAAGAAGGAAGTCCGACGTCACAGTTTTCTTTCGTTCAACGGCTGTCCTGCTAACTTACTTAGAGGTATTTTAGGTTGACAGTTCTTAGGCAAAAGGGTCGTCTGGACCGCTGATGCACTCTGCAACGGCAACTCGCATTCAGGGGCCTAGACAAATATGGATTCATTCCACACCCTTTAAATATTTCGATTGCTATATATGTTCCGATAGCCAGGCACAAATCAGAGCCGTGGCTCAGAAACTTTTTAGCTTGTGACCGCCTGTCGGGGCAAACCGGAATCTAAGGAAATGAAAAAGCCACAGCTCAGAATTTGGGCAACCTTTAGCGATCCCTTATGCACATACGCTGACAATCTATAAGGGATAAAAAAACTAGAGGACGGAGCCTTGTTCCAAGCCAGAGATCGGTGACTAAACGAACTTTCTGCCCGAACATCGGATCTATGGGGATCAACGCCCACAGTAAGCAAGAAGAAATCATCAATAATCAGTTTGACTTGCAAAGATATCCTTCAAACGGATATTGTCCATTGGCATATAAGCATTGCGCATTGGAATCCCTCAGAGTGACTGAAGAGACTCAAAAGAATAGAATCAGTTTGACATTCTTCCCTGTGAGTGCATAGCTTTAGGGGAGAGGGATGAAATTTCATGGAATTAATTTCCTTGCAGAGATGGAAGATTCAAATACGATCGAAATGAAAAGACTCCTGGCTTCATGTAACTGATGGGTTTTAGAAAAGGAAGAGCTCACAATAGATTCAATTTGTTGGCAGAAGTGAGTCGCAGCTATTGTGAACTAGTATTTTACTACCTACTCACTAATTCAGAAACAAAAATTTCGTCCGTAGTCCTTGTAAAAATGGACAAAGACTGGATTAATGACGTGTGTCTTTATAAAAATGTGGAACTAGCTACACTTCGAGTAGATCAGTTACGCAGAGTCTGTGACTTCATAAGTTCAGTTGTTGAGTATAAGTTCGAATCCAAGAATCTGAAGCAAGTGATAATGTGTGTATCAATTACTGGCTATATTTCAATGTCAATCTAAGGACTATGCAAACAGGGATTTGCTGGTTTTATGTGCGAAAACATCAGTTTATGGATGAACCCCCGCAACACAGAGGCTTGCATTTGAGGCAACTTCAGCGAAGCTGCTACAATTTCGAGGTAGTAAAGGAGTTTGTTTACCTCGGGGCAAATGTTAACTCTACGAATGACATCACTGTGTGTTACTTCGTTTTGTCAAACCAACTGGCGTCAAAACTCCTGACTCGAAGCACTAAGATCATGCTCTACAAAACTCTTATTTTCCTAGTCCTGCTATATGGAGCCGATAGCTGGACGATAAGCAAAACTGCGCTGCTGATTCTTGGTGCCTTCGAAAGAAAAATTCTACGTCGGATATATAGACCCGTCTGCGAGGAAGGCGAATGGAGGAGAAGACACAAACGGCAGCCTCATAAGTAAGTAAGTCAGTGAAGTTTGGATCTAAATTAAAGACGATGTTGAATACATATTTTTAGGAAACGCTGTAAAAGTGAGTACTTATGTATCGCTTTGTTAATGCCATCTTATCTACTTATATCATTAAACTCATGAAAAGTTATTAATCCAAAGAGGGGAGGAATTTGATGATTGTCCGATTGCATCAAAGAACAAATAATACCTTCAATTCTACTCACTTGCCAGATTTCACATCTAAAGTGCCCCAAACACAGCAAATTGTGTCCAGCCTTAGATGTCGCTTTCCGCCATGTCTAGTTACACAATTACTGTCCTGAAACAGCGAGAACCAACGATTTACAGATCAGAAAAATTCTTAAGTCCCTATTTCCGTTGTACAATATCAGATCTTGTCAATCTCCAACGTTTGGAATGAAATAGATATTTTGTATGCTTGAGCTTTTAGGAACAGCGATATAAAAATTGAAAATATTTTCACTTTCCTCACACAGTGTGGCACACTAAGAATTCGGTGCGAGGTATAGCCTAGACAAAGACACATTTGAACATAATGGCACAGAAGTGTGCTGTGTATAGGGACTTAGGAGGAACTTCAGAACGTTAACACTGCATCGGATTTTCATCAATGATCGTTTGATATGCCTCTAACTCCACATAGTTGTGTAGACTCATTGAAGTCGCGGGCCGAATTTGAGATTCATGTTTGAATCATATATGTCAAAAAAATGTTTAGTTCAAGTCTTCCCATTTTACAATTTGAATCGTTTAACAGTCGCCAAAAGTGTTAAAATTCTGAAAACTTATTATAATTGTTGTTTGTTCAGCGGTTGGATGGCCACTTTTCACAGAAATTTGTCTTTAGCGATGAGTTCGAGCTTTAACGAACAAAATGATCATAGTAACTGTTTATCAGGGTTCACTGGATGTTGTGCAATTTGGTTTAGAGCTATCATTGATGATCCACTTCCCCGAAAATAAGGCAGTTGTAGCCATTACCGCGAGAACTCATTGTTATAGCTAAATTTAAACTGATTTCTGTTTAAAACGAAGACATGCATGTGAAGACAGGTGGTTTCAACAAGACGGTGCATCATCTGACGCCAAACGATGTCTGTTTGGTTTTTTAGTGAGAACAACTTAATGAACGTGTTATTTCGCGTTAGGTCGATGTCAACTGACGTGATTTGTTCAGTTCTTGTCAATGAACATAACTCGAACGTTTATGAAGGCTTGGAAACGAATATAAGTTAAGTTATGACGAGTTATTGTTCGATATCTGTTGAAAAGTCATCGAAAATGGCCTTGTCAGAATGGAGTCCCACAAGCAGTCCCGTGAGAAATTTTGTATTCCATTCATAATGGCAAGATCCAGGCAATGCAAACCAAAATGAATGGGTTAGAAACAAAAATCATAGATCTGTTTTATTTAAATTTACTTTCGTAAACCCAAAATGGTTGACTCTCTTTCTTAAAGTCACAGTTTCCAGATAAAATTCTTAGAAATGCTGTGCAGACACTGATTTCACTTAACATCATCGAATACCCTGGGAAATGCTTCGTTTTAGTCGGACGTGGCAATAGGTACGAGCAAGACCATTTCCTGACTACCTACGTAAGTCTGTATCTTGGATACCCGCATGTCCCAATGTTTTACACTGCCATGTAGTACACGACACGCGTCGTCGTTACTTCGAATCACAATCTCCCCTAAATTCATACCCATGCTCAATCGGAAACTCCTTCTTCCCAAGGGAAGGCAGAAATTCATCGCAAAACGCACCGCGGCTGACCATGAAATGTAGGCCCTAAAATAAACCTTTCCAAAGAAACCAAAATGTACACTTAAAGATTGAAGCCATTAGAGAGCATAATCGTAAAATTTTCTTAACGACTCAATTTGATGGAAGTTCTTATATTTCCCCCTTCTAACGTGCAACCCATCCAAAGGTGTCTCCCAGATGCACGATAATAAAAGTCTTGCTCAAGTGATTAAGCTATGGAAAGTACTCGCTGATAAGCATCTGCAATTGAATTGACTTTTATGGAAGGGTCATGGGGGAAAGAAAGTTTTGTATTTTTTTTTTGACACAAAGACGCTTAAGTCGTCGGAGATTGTGATGCCCTTCGCCTAGTTCTCGTGTTGAATGCATTCGCGTCAAAAATTCATTGTTGGATATTGATTTCTTTTGAGTGACAATGGAAACCGCAAATCACAAATCTTTACAAGAAATGATACATTTGTCAATGCAATCTGTGTCAGTCGATATGACAGTTGTACAAGCTGAGTTAAATCTGCTTGCTTGACCTTCCTAGAGACAGTGGCAATGTATTCAATTCGGATTGAATTCGATTTGATCATAGAAAGGCTAGTTTTCAAAGAATTTTTCAAGAGCACTGTCATTTGCGAATTGACAGTCATTGTCAGGCAATCACGTATCATTGCAAACGAATTAAGACTTCAATTTGGATGCTCTTGAAATGGCTTGGATAGTCACTAGTGCTGATGGAGATGATGACGATTGAGGCGAGTAATGTGCGCCTATGTGCATGATTGCGATCGGTACAAGATGAAAGTGAGCGCAGTCTAGTGTACCAACTGATGTGAAATTGTCAGGATTCGATTGGAGTTTGAGCAAATACTGGGTGTTGAATCTCGGAGTCCCGGTTTTTTGTATATGCACCCACATGCAGTTTCAACAGGCATGAATCCCAAAGGATTCCCTGCTGATGCTGTACAAGAGCTGTACACCCCAGCTGTTCTCAGTCCAAATCGAGTGCAGAATGAGGCTCGTGAGGCACTTACTCTGAGAAGTTCGTTTGGAAACGAAGGAACATTTTTAAAATTTAACAGGAAAGTTTGTTCTAACTACACAATAGGAACACAATCGCCTCTGTGTAAAATTTCGAAAGAAATTCATTCAAATTCATTCGTGAACGATCAGAAATTCATTTGTCCGATGGCAAATTCAAACGAAATTTATTCCAAATCAAATCAAATGCAACTCGCAATCGTATGCAAATGAAATTGATATCCATTAGGTGTATCTAAACAGCACTGAAATTATGACTATTATGCAACGAATAATTTAGCTTTGTTACAAAAACTGGAAAGATTATGTATTTTCCCTTCATAATCCAAGCAAAAGGGTCACTAGTCCGTTTCGAGATGCTTTCGAGCAGATTTGTGCACTGTTTCATTTTTTTCGCGCACTGATCCTCAGTTCAATTGAATCCTTTTCCACACAAAAACACCACAAAACAAATAATGATCACAAACGAACACAACACGAATATCCTTTCAGTTTTTTTGTGTATCCTTTTTTTTTTTCAAAAACTAACCAAAAATATATGAAATATCCCACGCCGTCGATGATCTTCACTTTCGGGTGAGCAAAAAAAAGCAGAAGAAAATATAAATATAACGGATATAAATCGAAAAGCTCGAAGATATGTTTATTCCGATAGTCGAATGCAAACTACATAGGTTACACTGAGCATCGAGCTATTTTATACCAAAATTACATATTTTCCCTACTTTGGTGTTGCTGCAACAAAAACAAACTTTTAATCATATCAGTTTGTTGTTGTTGCTCGTTTTGTTTTCTCGCACGATCACTGAAAGAAGAAAATTGAGTGTCTTCCATTTGAATGTGGCATACCATCACCACTATGACAAATACTCATACTTCAATTTGTATATCATTTAACGTGAGAAACAGCGAACAAAAGTGAACCGAAAAAAAAATGCATCTTCACCGTGGGCGGTGGGGAGTGGGAGGGGGGGTTTACCAAAGATTCACCTGTGTGATGCAGCTTTGAATGGGAGGGAGGGCGATAAAAGCTTGAGACTAAGCCACTTGCTGGGAGTCTGAAGATGATGATGGGCGCACAGTGTTTCACCAACGATCCCACATGGGGGTACATCTGGTTACACCAACGAATTTCGGGTCCCAAACAGAGTGCAGAGAGCGAGCGGACAGCACGTGAGTCTGAGTGTGCATCGCATTGGCAGAAGCGCCCGCTAAGGTATGCGCACATATGCGCATATATTGCGCGGCTTTTAATTAGGTAGATGGGTCGCAATGGATTCGAGATACCCGGGTGCTGTGTGTCTGGTCAGGCCACCGCTTAATTAGTTCGTTTGTTGAGAGTTTCGTGAACACTTCGCGGACTTGGTGCTTATGCCATGAATTATGCTGGAACGCGCTCGAAATAGATACTCAGTTGATTGTTTGGCTATTAGGTGATGAGTGTATGATTTGATGCGTTGTTCGGCAAGTGAATTATACACGCGAATTAATTTGTGACAGCAGTTTATTGAATTCTATGATGTTTCTTATTTTTCGGGTAAAACGCGAAGACATGACATGAGGAAATGCTGCAAGAAGACTTACGCAAGACACGTTAAGTACACACTTCTCTTCTGCATTGGACCCACTAGTTATGTTGACTGAACAGGAAAACTGATCTTCTCACAAGATGGTCTCTTGCAAGTGTTGGCAAATAGTTTGAGGTAGTACGGGTAAGCGGCTTATGCTGCTTCTTTTGGACACATGTGACTTGGCTGTGGAATGCAATGTTTCTTTCATGTTTTGTGAAGTGACTGAGTTTGATTGATTTCGAACAATTGTGACACTCGCAATGGCTTGCGCAAGTCATCTGTTGTTTGAGGATAATTGCAACAACACCTGCTGCAGCTGACAATGATGACTTTTTCACAAGGCAAACACTCCGAAAAGAGATTATTTTCAACTTCAAATGGTATGACATATCGATTGAAATGTTTAAGCCATGCTTTCAATGTATGCTTGGTCCAAGCGGGGATTCATCGACAAGTGAGTGGATTTGCAGTTTGTTTAGATTCAAACAGTGAAGGAAACAGTGGGTCATATTTGATCGCTATTGAGTCTGAATTGTGGTTGCTAATTTGGTGCAAATATTCTTCTTGTTCATTCTATCAAGTGTTTGTCTAGTCAATCCGGCAGAGGGCAGAGCCATGCTGGTTTTGATTTTGTTAAATTTTTGTAAAAGGAACATTATTCGAATTAATAAACCCTATCTATCTATGAAGTGTTTGGGTCTAGAGTTTGAAAGGTTTATCACCTTTCTTTCACTCCTACGAATTCGCTTCCCAAACAATTGGTTGGTGGTGTTTGGTGATATCCCAAATGTTTCTCCTAAAAGTTACAAAAGCTGACTTTCTTGTGAGAGAAAAGTTATTACTTATTTTTTTGTCTTAATCCTCCGTTGGACCCCCGGGTCTGGCCAGGCACATCTAATTTTTAAGCGTTACTTAAAGATATTTCTAATGAAGCTATAGACTTGAAAGTCCAGGTAGCTTATTCAAATCGTATTTTCTGCCGATTTATAGAAGACCCCAATGAATTCCAGAAAGAAAAATGAAAAGAAAAAAAGACACATTTCGACGAACGTACTTAAATTGAATATCATGCAGTTTGAAAATTCTACTTATTTATACGCAACTAATGCAAGAGATGCAGCACAAAAAATTGGAATGAACAAAATACCGAATCCACACTAAGAATGTGAAAAGATTTCTGAAACACTGAATTTAATGCATTTATTGGGGTTGGTCATAAATCTAGACTAAGAATGTGGAATGATTTGAGAAGCACTGAATTTCTCGATTTTGAAAATTTATTGAATTTAACAAATAATAACTTCATATTAAACGCATTTTTTTAATATAAATTTATTATTTGTTAATTTTTAAGGCGAAATCACTTTACATCTGTGCATAAATATAACATACAGCATCACGTACATAATGTTTGCTTCTCATCGATGTCTCGTTAGGCTTCTCTTAAGATTCCGAATAGAAGAGTTGTTATTGGTATGCAGATCATTTCTTATTATTGCAGTACGTTTTCATGCCCTTTGAAAGCAGGTTGTTTCCTGTTTGTATGGTCAAAACCAAATCCAACCAAAACCCTGAATTTTGGTGTGTTCACCATGAAATGAATCAGGAATTTCCTACAACACAAAACTCAGTGAAAGCTAAGTATAGGTGACTAAAGAGAAGTAAAGCGGGAATTCATAAGCTCACTTCCGATTTTAGGGAAAGAGCTGTTGGTCGCTGAGTCCCAGATCACGATCGGAGAACTCTCTACAATTGAACTGCATCAGCGTTGATCCCACAACCTTTCATGCACCCTAAGATGCTCTCCCCGATATGTGATGGAATGTGCTTACACAGCATTTGTGCAACAATCTGCATTCGCTCTTGGAATAAAAAGATTGTTGTGCAGAAATGCTGATACAGCTGGTGCAACATTGAGCGCAGCTATCCATCACGCTGGATCGAGACAATCCCGAATGCAGTGTTGGGGATCTATGATAAGGGGAGAATTTATGTCATCTTATCGATTTAGGGTGGGAGGGAGTTTATATGTGATATACCGTTAATAAGTTAAGAGTTTGATTCCCGCATGAGTTACGTGTCGCAACACGTCCCAGCTTCTGCAACATGTACTGGCAACATTTTCCTAATTATGTCTCACCTTTTATTTGTTTACGTTTTATGTCTTAGCGTCTTCTCCAAATGTGTTGCACCCCCATTTGTTTACTCGTTTGTAATAACGTCCTTTTACTTATTTTGTCTCATCCTGTTTGTCTTCGTCGATCGTACAGTATTGTTATTGTGGAATCGGTAGAAGGGCAGTTGATCTTAGACCACCGAAGAACTCGGATGGTTCTTCTTTTATTATATTTATTATTATAAGTTTTGTGTTTTTTATAATATGAATAAAAATTTTAATTTCTTCAAATACAATGTTTAGTGCTTTATTTATTGTGCGATTCGCTCCCAACTCGTGCGCATGGCGTGACACACAACCCCCACCCCCGTAATGGCTCACGAGGCCATTGACAGGTTGGTCGAAGTATCTTCGGGCTAAACCCGAGTGGGACATTCCGGCCACCAGACGCTCGCATACTATCACCATTCAGGCCTGGCTCCAAATGGGGCTCTGTCATACCAGGGTAGGCAATATCCGAGGCCAATTGTCTAATTTTCGTCATCATGGGGCCCCTCGTTAGCCAGGTTTGGGCTGAAAATAAATTCATACACCCCAAACCTGTTGCCCGCCCCCACCACGAGGAGGTCAGCTGCCGGGGAGGCCTTGAATCCATTTGACAGAGCCAGGATGAGATGGTTTGACCAAGTCCATAAGATCGCCTGGTTACGCTTGGGCATAACCCCTGATGAGTTAGAGTCGATGACGGAGGATCGAGTTGCCTGGAGATCTCTCGTGCGTGGTATACCCCGCGACCACTGTAGTGGATCATCATTAAGAGTTCACCTTTTATATTTCTGTACTTAGAAAAAGCTTATTTTCCTTTAACATCTGAATATTTTTTTTATGTAATTATTGTATTATTTTACATATGATACTAAAATAATAAAAAGTGAAAATATGGAAAACGAAAATTAAAAGTTTGTTCTGAATTTTCGAAATTTTCGAGATTTTGAGAATAAAATTTTGAAATGTCGATATATTACGAAACAAGATTTGGATTAAAACTGGTTTTGAAAAACGAGATTTTTTTTTTTTTTTCGGTCAAATGGTACTTCTTACTTATTCCCAATATTATGCAAAAATCATCAGTGTTGTAAGAAATTCTTAAGACATACCTGTCTCTTATAAAAATTGTTTTCTAAGTGGCATATATCCCCATACAAATGCATGGAAATTGTGCATGGGGTCTGGTCAGGCACAATGTGTCCGTTGGAGGGTTTTAAAATAAGAGTCAGACGGAGGGCTAAGCGTGTTATTGAATCGGATTGGTTTGTTGAGGTTAGGAGAATAGCTGGTTATGGAAAGAGATGAGTTGAATTCATAGCGAGCTGATTTCGAATTACAAATATAGAGTGAGATAATACTTTTCCATGACCATTGTGCAAAAATCAAGCGCTGTGTGCCCTTGCGAATCCAAAACAATCGTTGTCAGTATAGCTAGGTGGCAAGTGGCAAAGTGTGCATTGCACTCACTGGTCAAAAAATACAAAGTTCAGCTCAGGCAACATTTTACTTACTACGTCACGTCCAACGCTTGTGCGAACCATATTTTCTACCCATTTCATACAAACAGAAACTGTTGCAACCAATGGTACCACATTGCTGTTCAGTGGCGAACAAAACTGGGTGCATCGCTTAAGTTTTTGTGGTTTTTCACCAATAACCAAATTTCCAGATCTGTTTTCTTATTTAGTAGAAATCGTACAGTACTTGCTACACTACACTACACTTACAATACCGGAACTAAAACCAAACACAAGCGGATGCCAGTACCAGGAATTGGACGTTTTAATTTGTTCCTTCTGTGTAAATATGTGCGCATTTACTGTTAGGTCTAAACTTGGCGTAGCATAATTTATAATAATATTTTTTTTTTCTAAATTTTTAAAATAAAAATTTAAAAAAATAATATGAAGAAATGAAATAATATGAAAAATTGAGAAAAACATAACGGAAAACACTTTCATCATGGAACGTAGCACAAAAATTTGATTTATGCCATCGAACCGTTCATATGGTGCAAAAAGGGAAAACCAAATTGAGCTCGTTCTTAATAAAAATGGTGCCCAAAACTGTTGATTCTCACCTTATTGAGATAAATATAGCAGAAACTGAAGTCAGAACACCAAAATCAACTGCGTACATTAGGCAGGAAGACTTTTAAAAGTACATTCGGTAGAATTTGGCTGTTTAGAAAAACCGGCACATTCCGAAAAAAACTACAAAAACGTAGAAGCAAAATATAGGTCCGACTTAATTTTTGTAAAGAACATAAAAGCTTAATTGCAGAAGTTCTGCGCCAAAATCAAGAGGTTCCAGTCCGACGGAAACTGAAACTTTCAGTCTGCAGTGATTCATCATCTTTGAGTTGATTGATGTTGTTTCCAGAGCCGCCTGGCTATCTATGTGTCTATCGGACAACCATTTATCAGACTCATTGACAGTCGGAGACTGCATTCTGAACATGTCTGTAAAAACCACTAAATTCGACTTTACTTGTCGCTAGGGTGAAAATTGTAGAAGTTATAAGAAATTAAAATTAGCTTCAATTGACCGATTCAAACCTTACCCATGTCCACTGAAAAGTAAGATAAAACGACTTTCGCGGTTTCTTATGACCACAGATGATTTTCAGAAACAGACATTAGCGGCATTTCCTTATGATCACATATCATTTTCAGCCATTTTTCTTTTTCTGTTTAACCAACAAGCCCCTTCCGCCAGGATGATCACTTGTCTGCATACGCTCAAACGTGGATGTTATCAGTTGAATTGTCACACATCGTCAACCGAAGTGGAATATTATTCATGCTGGATATTAGTAAGTGTTCAATGCACAGGTCCATTCAGTTCCTGATGTAATCTCTCCGCTCCTAGTCAATGTACACTAGAAAAAAAACGCACACTTCTTCTAATTGTTCATTCAATATTACTGCCGGTAGAACTCGTGTTATCAATATGGTCTGTTGGTCTTTTGAGAAGAAGGCTATTTTACTTAAATGCCACAGAAATGTTCAATAGTTATGAAGCAGTCCATGAGTACCTTGAAGGGATAGGTTCCCGTTCTGATGTTCTGGCGAACTGTCGGTAGGACTTATGTTATCAATATGGCCTGTTTGTCTTTTGAGATTAAGGCTATTTTACTTAAATGCCACAGAAATGTTCAATAGTTATGAAGCAGTCCATGAGTACCTTGAAGGGATAGGTTCCCGTTCTGTCGTTCTGGCGAGGTTACTTATGACAGTATCCATTTCAGTCAGTTCCAGTATGTTTTTGTCTTGACAAGAATTGGCTTAAGGTACTAAGTCTAGGCAAGCTGCGATATACATTTAATGATGAATACGCGAATTTGGAATTAATGGTACTTTTGCAGAATATCGTGGTGAATGATACTGATCTCTCTAAAATCAGTGAATTCACTAGGATCTCCTACTTTGTGGATCAGTTGAAAAATCACATTTCGTTTCCTTAATTTATGCCATTTCTTGACCACTCGCGAACAGAAAAATATGAATTCGGACTTTTTTCAAACAAATTGCCTTCATGTAGGCGTATACGCAATAAAACGGAAGAGGAAATGATCAATTGAAAAATGTAAATAATCACTGGTCAATAATTGACTGCTGGGGCTTGTGAATAAACCTCTTCTTGTTTTCAGAAACAAGACTGCGCAGCACCTGAACAAAATTTCATCAAAACTATTTGTTTTTTTTCCTTCAATCGCATCTGCCTGCGGAAACAATACAGTTTTTAGACAAAATTTTGTGTTTGTCATTTGTTAGGCATTTGACTGACATTGGCATAATAGTCATTTGTCGAAGGCTAAAAAATTCAATGTATCATCGAGTGTGACCTATCAGGTTAGAATGATAAGAAAATATATTTAAGTAAGAATCAACGTTCTGAGATATACAATTCTGGATTTATTTTGAAGCTACATTCATGCACGTACGGAATATAACATGAGTAACCCTCACAGTGGGCGCTTGGGAAAAAAGTTACACGAATGAACACGTGGTCTACGATCGTAGTGTTTTGTATTTACAATTTTTTTCATGGCTTCCATATCCATTAAAACTTTAGTTTCATAGTATATACAGAAAGCAGCACAGAAAAAAAATAATGCTGAACAAAAGAAACTCACATGCAAGTAGAAAAAAAATGCATACGATCGGTCTTCGATCATACCCCACGCTCCCAATCGTGGGTTAAATGGCTGCCTCTGCCTCGCTGATAATGCTTGAAGCGGTCGAACTAATTTTTGATGACTCGGTCCAATATTTGCGGCGTAATTTCGGCATGCGAATGTGCTGCGAATGCTGGCCTAGAAGTCTTCGAAAGTGATGAGTTTGTTTGCGTAAACTAGGGGCTTGACGAAGCCCCAGAGAATATAAATGAGCTTGACCGCAGTCGCAGACGCCAAATTTTTCCTTCAAAATATCGATGGTTGCGTCGATTGTATAGCATGTGGCGTGGTCTTGTTGGAAACACAGCTCGGTTATATCAACGTTGTCGAGGTTCGATTAACATCGCTCTTTACATGAGACCTTTGAACGGTGCGGGTGTCTCCTCCCTCATTCCGAAAAAAATAATATCTTATAAGGTCGCCACGCTTAAAACCGCCCCAAACATAAATGATGCGTTGATGCTTGGTCTAACACTGCCCCAATAAGGTCACTTACGTCAATGTCTATTGTTGTCCGTCTTCAATTCTTACGTCAGCATAATCTCATACGTATGCAGACCCAAACTCCACAGATAAATAAGCCGGTGTCCGAATCGACATTCTTCGATACTGGCCGCTCAGCCGACTATCTGTATCTTCATATCACATCAATCTTCTTGGCGGCTTAAGGTCTAAAAGAAAAGCTCAAAATTGTTCGACCGTACCATGAATTCTCTACACATTGAGGACACAATGATTGTACAATTGCTCCAAAATTTCGCATATTTTTTTTTATAATTTCCACACGATCGACTAGCTTCCGACATGCCTAATCTTATTTAATATTTTGTAAGGTAGATGTCATTGCTAACCCTAACAGCTGCTCAAACATAGCAATTGGGAGCACTGTCATTGCTATATGGGGAACATTATTGTTAATAGTCAGTTTTTATCCACGTATGACTCACTTTAAAGCCCCATCAAACGATTCTGTTAGCAGGGGCCAGGGAATTGCCCTACTGCTTCCAAAGACGTACTATTGGAACTGACTCCACTGCATCTAGTGGTTGCAGAATGCGCAAATAAACAGGTGAATTACATCGAGACAATTCGGGGCATTAGCCAAAAAGTTACCACAATTGCCCATTACGAAGTTTACCATTAAGCCAACCAAAAAGGACTGGAGCATTGAGCCCTTGCCCACAGATTGCGCAGCAATACGATAAATGGTATACAGATGGATCAAGAACTGATGAAGAAAAAGGAGCAAGGGTTTTTAGGTCACGGACAAAGTACTACGAAGCAATTGGCAAACGCACCAGCATCTTTCAAGCAGAAGTCTATGGCATGAACAGATGCGTTAAAATCAATTTTGAGAGAAACTTTAGCAACTGCAACATATAATGTCAGAAAGTCGTGCCCCTATCTTGGCACCAGACTCATACATCATCAAATCCAAGCTTGCGTTGGAGTGTCTACAGAAGCTTAAAGAGTTGAGCAGGAGGAACAGAGTAAAACTCTCTGTTGGATACCATCCATATAGGAATTGAATGCAATGAAATAGCCGACATCATAGCTTGGAAAAGAGCATCGGCATCTTTCATAGGCCCTGAACAATTCTGCGCTGTAGGGGAACATGTCCTCGGGGAAGAGTTCAGGGAAGTAGAAAGAAGGAACCGTAGAGATACCTGGAACAACGCTCATGGCATGAAGTAAGCCAAGACAGTCTTGGGTTAATATAACCGAAGATGTTTGAAGCATTTATTCCAGAACATGTACTGAGATTTTGTTTTAGCCCACAAACGATATGGATATCTGGGCAAGCACCTAACATCAGAGGAAGAATTAAAGTTACTAGAACCAGTTGTAATTCTCAGAATCCTAAAGGAAACTGGCTTAGAGAAAATTCTCTAGAATAAATCTCTTCAGGAGTCCATAAGACTAAATACAACTCTGAAAATAACTGCAGGTGAGGGGAACTCTTAAGAAAGCAAAGGTATGAAAAGGGGTCACACTAGATCTAAAGTTCACGCTGCATTCAACAATAATAATATCACACACAATTTAAATTATGTTGTTGATCAGACCTCCGACCGATGGAACTTCGTTGAAGACACGATGATCAGCTAAAGCTGAACCTCGGAAAAATGCAGGAACCATTCATAGATGCCAAGTGAAGTTAAATAATTATCTTCATTAGTTTTATTGATACCATAGGATATATAGGCTTGTTCCTCCATAGGCTTTATGCGCTAATTGGGCTCCATCGAACCTTTTCTCACATCAGCCAAGCATGATAAACCGACAGGCTAAACTTAAACGTGAACACGCTTTCAAACTAGGGCCAGTTCATGTTATGATTACTTAACGTTTGCTTAAGGTATCCTTTAAAGATGTAATTTCTTCCGAGTAGTTACCTGATACTGGACTCACAACAATGGACTTAAGCTGGGGTTTGTGTCAAATTCTGAAGTTCAATGGGTATTATTGACTTAACATTGAACATACCCCCCTCTCTGCAGCATCGTTTATAAATGGTATTCGAACACGAATATGCTAATGCGGAAACATGCATTCGATGAGAACCTCGATCATGAACCGATAGAGAGACAAAGAGCAGACTAAACCCACTAAGGATATTAAACAAAAAGAGTGGATGACAGTCGCTTAATTATTTATTTACTAATCCATATTCGATTCCGAAACAATCCTGATAATTTATTTGAGAGGAAAGAGTGCATACAATTTCGTCAACTCACTTGTGTTATGCGTTTGTGAAGCTGTGGATAGCAGGCAACATTACAATCGCTTAAAGAGATTGCCTTGCGTGATTCTTCAAATGATAATCTATTCTGCCTGCAATTGAAATTAAGAAAAAAGAAAAACTCACGCAAAACAAAATGAGACAAATGATTATGAGTTACAGCCGCACGAGAGAATGCGCTGCAACGTGTGGACTCAACTTTGGGATTATTTATCTGAGTTTAGTGGGCCGTCATTAGTCATTAGTCTGAATTACATACTACCTGTGAGGTGTTGCTGGTGGCTTAGATGTGTCGAATTTGCGCCTTAATGAATGCTATTATCTTCGGTATAATACAATTTTGAGTCTGTCGGGAGATGCCAATCTAATTCTTCATTAGCCGCCATGCACAATTGTGCAACGCTTCATCGTTCGCTTTGCAGTTTGGCAATGATTCGTTGACAATTCACATTTGTTGCGGGGGTTCAGGTGAGGGAGTGAGTATATTTGGGAAAGTTGATGCCATAAAGTTTGTGAAATGTATATGTCCTCATCTCTTGTGGGTAAAGAACTTTGATGTGAAGGCGTTATAAAGGGAGGGATGAGGGAGTTCGTCTTAATCAAAAGTGACGGGGATTTTGCATCATCCCTACGTGAAACTTTGCAATTTTCCATTTGGATGGCCTTGTTAATCTCTAGAGAATTATTATTCTGTTGTAAAGTACGTTGACGATCCGCGACACAAACAGTCTATCAAATGCGATCCAAACAGTCTATCAAACTTTCTTTCTTTTGGTGGTCAGAAAACTAAAAAAGAAGAAAAATAGAAAAATGAATAAATAAAAAATACTAAAAGCAGTATTTGCGAACTTATTGCTTTTCAAACATCCTCTATGCACTCAGCAACTCAAACAATTTCTGCTGATTTTGAAATTTATCGTTTGATGCAAATATAATGTAGCTCGGCGAAGTATCGAAAAAATGATGGTCATGGACAACATTTTGTTGTTCGATAATGTTAGGCGTGTTTTATTGAGAATCTATACTCAGCTCAGTTCTTACTTAACACAGGAAGCAACAGCAAAGCAAATTAATGAGCAAAAAGTGCTCAGTGATCAACACTAGTAACTAAAGGACCAACCAACTGCCAAACCAATTTCAATTTTGAAGTCTAGTAAAATGTCTAGTAAAGTCTAATAATGAAAGTAAAGTCACGAATAAAAAGTAAAAAGTGATTAAAGAGCGTTTTATTGAAAATCATTACTGAGCTGAGTATAGATTGTCAATAAAACACGCCTGTTGTTATGTACATAAGTATATGTAGTTACACAGTTCTCGGATAAGCCTGGAAAAATTGTGCAAATCTACATGTCAATGTTAAGGGAGGCAATATTTGTTCCTTATAACTGGACATTTCTTCATTTAGCGCGCAAAAGGGGCAAGTTATATGCGAAATTATAATCTATTGCTCTTGACTTATTCTTCTTGAGACTGGATGGAATGGTTCGTTTTAACCAAGTTCGCTTTAAGCTGTCACTTCCTTAAGTTATTATCAATGAGCGACATTAAGTTTGTTGCTCGCGGTTGTTGGACTCTCCTCTAAGCTTTTTCAGAAATTGCGAGTGTGCTCCAGCCTAAGGCTTTAGAGTCACGCGACTACGACAATTGTTCTAGTTAACCAACAGAAGGCGTTTTGAGAGTCCAGCCGCTTTATAGGCGTTTAAGTATTCGTACTACGAACCTATATCGACTGAAGCACACACATTCCAAATCTGTCATTCAAAAACTATCTCGGAATCAATATTCTAAATATGTTGTTTTGAGTGATATTGGTATGAATATACACAGCATTTCTATGAGAATTGATAGAAGTAGTGATGAGGACGATGTATTGAATCAATTTCATATATTATTCAAATAAGAAGTATTCAAATGCAATTCATTCGATTTACCAGGTGCCAAGTATAAAAAACTACATGCACTTTTTTCTTCTCTTACAGGTGGCACTAAACTATTCAAAATTACTCCTACTTTCTTCCAACCAGTTTTGTTTGCATATGATCGAGGAGCAACT
This sequence comes from Eristalis intricaria, assembly GCA_964034865.1. Classification (NCBI taxonomy): domain Eukaryota; kingdom Metazoa; phylum Arthropoda; class Insecta; order Diptera; family Syrphidae; genus Eristalis; species Eristalis intricaria. Next base: position 139,629,701 of record OZ035873.1, read on the forward strand.
CTTTTGAAATTCTTTGCTAAATTCATGTTTTCGTCCATCAGTTCAACCAGCCAGAATAATTAATACAAAATGCATTTTACATCAACCAGTTAAATCACAAAGAAAATTAACGTGCTTACTTGTTTTTTCCCATTATGGCGATCACAAAATTCAAATTGCCTTCTGTTGTCATTTTAGTTTAGTAAATCAACTTTTAGAATACGGATACACGACAAGTCAGATGCCGTTTTATGACGTAGAATTACTACTTTATCATAATAAAAAAAAATCGTAATATTAACATCAAAGAGGTGTTTCGAGACATGGCATTAAATGAGTTTCGTAATCGGGCTGGGTGAATATAGAAGCGGAAGTAAAAGAGTCAAAGAACGCCAAGGCAGAAATAAAAACAAAATTTTGTGATCTAAGAAATGTATCTCTATTTTTGTTCTAATTTCTAATCTTCAGTCACTTTTTGCTCAAGTTTTTCATTTGCTGACTTTAACATTCACCCCATCCGCGTGGGGGCACAAAATGACTTTCACAGAAAATGCAACAGGTATCCTCCAAGCTCCAAGTCCATGATCACTTGACATATATACCGCCGTGTCGATGTTCCCCTCATTCGAAGACCCTCTCAGCTGGAGCATTGGTGGTGATTTGGTCGAAGTGGCCGAGTTTACCGGTCTTTGTTTTTTTCGAAAGTACTCGAAATCTGCTGTTCTGTGAAATGACCTGTTTTCAGATCCTAATAACAAGACCGACAGTATTTGAAGAGCACTTGTCCCGATATTTGTTCCGATTAGATTTGGCAGATTGTTTAGGGTAACATGAATGTTACTTCGTTTTAGGGGTTATGAATCTACTTAACTTAGGAAAAAGCGGGGCAAAAAGTTACACTTTTCACAGACATCGATGGTCCTCCTGAAACTGACTATAATTCCGCGAAATCATTTTTTAATTTAAAAGACATATTTCACCTACCAAATGCACCAAAAATCTCAATAATACATGATCAGAAAATGTGAAGAGATAACATGAAGAAAAACGTCATGGTGTTACAACCTACCCCGAACAGGGGGTTTAGTTGTAATAAAGGCTGGTGAACATTGTAATAGTAATTAAAAGGACTAAATAAGGAGTGGTCGCCGTGGCGTAGTGCGTAAGTGCGTCGACTCGATCTTATAGGTTCCATGCCGCACTTAATTGCGTACGCCGACGACCTAGTTGCGTACAGATCAGGTCCGAAGGTCGAGGTAATAAACATCTTGTTGCAGCGTGACTTCGAGAAAATCCAGCGATTTTGCGACGACTGGAAGTTGCTTATCAACTTCCAGAAATGCGAAACTAGTCTTTTCCGGACCCCGTTGGACAGGGCATCGCGGGATACGCGCCAAAACTGGCGTAAGTTCGGCATAGTTGACCCGCATGGTCGGCCGTTAGCTGTAAAAAGTGTAGTTAGATACCTAGGCATTTGGCTGGATCAATATCTGTATTTTGACAAACATATAGATATTGCTCTGACGAAAGCCAGAAAAGCCTTTGCTGCGGCAAGAAGGTTGTTTTTCAGCAGCCAACTTGATACCAGAGTGAAGGTAATCTGCTACATGGCCCTAGTACGGCCTATAATGGTGTACGGTTGTCCATTGTGGTTCAACGTGAGTCCTTCCCAGATGGAAAAGATGAGGGTGTTCGAAAGGCAGTGTCTTAGGAGCTGTCTCCGTCTGTATCGCACACCCGAGTCTGAGTACAAGAAGTACTACCCTAACGAGGTCTTGTACAACGAGGCAAACGTGAATAGGGTAGATAATTTTATAATTAAACTAATCAGAAGGCACACTGCACGAGCTATGACCTCGTCCAACAGTCTGATCTTTGGGGCTTACTACCCCAATAGTATGTACCATGAAAGGGTGCGCCTTAACGGCTTTATTCCTCCCGAAGCATTCCTCTATCTAGACACAATTGGCCTAATACAGGATCCACAAGGATGTCCTATCATCTTCCATGTCGTACGCCGAACAGTGGATAGGCGACTTCAATACGAACCGGATGTCGTTCGCACCCACGAGGATCTCCTCCGGTTCAGTAGAGCGATCCCCGCTCGAGATAGGAAAGAGTCTGCCAAAGAACGGCAATTTTACTGGTGGTTACACCAAAACCAGCCTCCGCCACCGCTAGCATTTCCACAGGATCAGGTAGTTGACCATAGTGGCCAGCTTACATAGTTTATAACATAATAAAACATAAACATAAAATCCAAAAAAAAAGAAATATATACATGAAACAAAAACAAAAAAAAAAAGGTGCATCACGGCGTATAAATTATATATGTTATGCATATACACGACATATACGCCCTGGTGCACGTGTCCGTACTGTTACGGACATAGTTAAGATAGTATTAAGTTTTATTTTAGGGTAAGTTAGTATAAGGTAGGTTAAGTAGTTAGGTTTAGCCAAGTTTTTTATAAGTTTTCTTGGCAAAGCAATAAATAAATAAAAGATTGTCACTAAAGACTAAAAAAAAAACGTAGATTAAGCCGAAAGGCACATTTATAACATAGATTAGATTAGCTTAGAGTACCCGCATGGGGTCAGTAGGTTAGTATTAAGAATAATTGTAATTCTTAAGATAGTTAAGCTAGTTTTAAGTAATTTTGTCTAGCAAGTAAGAAATATAGAATTAATCAAATAAAATTGCATTAAAAAAAAAAAAAAAAAGTGCGTCGACTCCTACGCAGAGGGTGCCAGGTTCGATACCCGAATTTACCACCTATCATAATTCATGGCCCCACCTCTTTCGAGTCACTGACAATGCTCAAAGAGTATTCCTGTCTAGAAAAAGCTTCTCAAATTCGCCGTTCGGAGTCGGCATTAAACTGTAGGTCCCTTCCACGTGTGAGAGAACAATAGCACGCACAACACGAGTGGTTGCTAAGAAGCTAGGCCCAGGTCCGCCTCGGACTGTAGCGCCACCCATATTATTATTATTATTAAATAAGGAGTACCATCGAAAAAATTTTGTCACACTCACTTCGAATTTACTTCCTAAAAATTTGATAAAAATCTATCAAACTGTTTCTTTTTTGGAACGCTGGAAATGCTTCTATTACTTTTAAATTTTATGTCATTTCTATTTGTAGTTGACATAATCAACATGGAATCTGAATTGGAACTAAGAGAAAATATTATTAAGTGTCATTTAGTACACCCAAAGTGGGCGTAAGTATATAAAAACCGCAAAGGAACTAAAAGTTAATAGAAAAACAGTTGGTACTGCTACTAAGAATTATAAGGAGAATCTGTCAGTTGAAAGAAAAAGAGGGGTCTGGACGAAAAGCTGAGTTAATTAACCAAAAAAAGGTCACTAAGATTTTGAGCCTCTTAAAAAAAGAAATACAATTTTTTTTTAATGTCATTTGACAAACGTAACAGAATTTTCAAATTTTTTAGTTCACAAGGCGAAGGGAACTACGGCGTTGAAAAGGACTAAAGTCAAGCATTTTTAAAAACGAGACGCAAAAAAATGTATATGCGAAACAAGAGGCAAAACTTTTGCAATCAAATTTCGATGGCACTCCTCAGTATTGTGTGTAAGTGTTGTGAGTGCTTGCTTTTCTGGTGTATGAGTTTTAAGCTTTCTTGTCATCTGCGAAACCTTTTTTTGAACGCAAACTTCCTCTGGAGTAAAAAAAAAAATAATTTGCAGTCCTGATGGTCCTGGTAAGCACAGAAGTGGTGTAGAAACTGAGGACTCAATGAAGAACGTAATATGTTCTACACCAAGTGTTGTTTCGTAAATTTGTTACATCTTACCCCCAAAAAATGCGACGAAACTTAACAAAAAATTACAAAATGTATATAAAACCGGAACTCACACATATGTATATCAGATATAAAGTGGTGAGCATAACTCGATATATAATTTCTGTTTTTGCAGCTTTTCATCAAACAAAATGTTTCCTTACGACGGATTTGATTGAAATTTTCAGACCTACTTTTTTTTAATTAATTACCAATAGAAAGATGCATCAGTGAGAGAAGTCGGACATATACACCGATTGAAATAAATTAAAATCCATGCGGATCTCAAGTATTCAATTACGCGTAGCACTGGGTAGAAATGGATTGCTGTTCGCATTAAAAATTAAAAAAAAACAGCGAAAAGTCATTTCCTTGCCTTTTTTCTTGGACATCAGCTAAACACAACTGCAGTAGGTAGGGCAGTAGTTAGGAAGAAGTTGGTATGTTTTCTCTTTTACTCGATTCTTAATCCGGTGGATGTCTCTTTTCTTAGACGTCACAATTAACAAGTAACAGGGCTCACTTCTAACCCCGCTCTACACTACTTGCATTTTACATATGTACTCATCTTGTTGAATGCAAGGATATTCTACGGCAGCCTCTTAGGCATTCGAACACATTCATGATATTTAACCTCATGTTCGCACAATTCGCTAGTGAAGGACTAAGTCTAAAATATATCATTTACCTACACTTATTTAATTAGTATCATCATTGCTTGCTATAGTCTAAGTTTATCTGCAGCAACTAATAATAAAGAGATATATTTTACGAATTAAGCAAAATATTCAATGCCTCAAGTAGCCTGAGGTTATCTGATGACCAGCATCGAATGAAACGAAGCAGATGCTCGTAATTCGATTATTTCAGACATTTTTACTGACGGCTGCGGTTGTATGTAAATTAATCATTGTGCTTGACGCCAAAGAAATCGTATCATATATCTTAATTAAATTAGCATGAGCATAATAATAGGCCTCGGCTGGATGCCACATAGTTAAGTGGCCACTTCGGTATACGAGGTAAGAAAATTGAAGACCATCTGTTATAATCCTCTATTAACCAATGGTCTTCGATTTTCCGTTCTGTTTTGTAAATTTCAATGGAATCAAGACAACAAATTGAAATCGTTATCAATGGATGAAGTGTTGGAGGTGGTACGTGAGTTAAGACATGTCTAAGTCAACGGGTGGTGTGAATAAAAACCAAGGGAATCCTCCGAGTGAATTCTCATGAGTGAAGTGTTTTTGTTGGAGAGCTCCCCTTTGGTATGAATAAAAAATGTCCTCAAAGTAGGATCTATTCCTCAAGTTGATGTTTGAAAACTAGAGTGGAGAGCTGACAATAAATTATATATAATAAATTAATAATTATTAAATAAAAAATAATAATAAAAAATTATTATGTATAATTATATATATATAATAAATTAATTAACAAACGTGAATGCAAAGGACATATTCATTTTCAGTATCTAATATTTTTAAACATAGAAAAGTGAAAAACAAAGATCTATAATTCACGGTGCTTCGGAGAGACAGAGGATAAGTTCAAGAACGTGTATATATTGCAGCTTCATTACGTGGAATGGTTAAAGGCGCCGGCACATAGAATACTTTTCTTGCGTATCGTCAGAGCATACGTAAACCCTGGAGTATCTGACGCAAGGGGATGACACAATGAATACTTCAACGCACAGCTGATTTCATTTGAAAGTTTCAAATTTGATTTGAAAATTCAAGTTGTTTTGCTTATTTATGCACAGTTAAAATATGTATTTTAATATAAGCACTCAATTACAAACATTAATTTATATTTTTATCTATTTTGAACGTTGCTTCAACGAGAACCAACTTCCAAACTTTAACATAAAATTCGAATTCTCTTGAAATGTCACAATGTGACGATTGTCAACGCTGAAGGAGAGAGAAAATTTAAGAGTTGAGTAACTATACTCTCACGCATGTGAAGTATTCTATGTGCCGAAGCCTTAAGCAATCCGTTCGTTCCCTATATTCCTGAAGAAACCCGTGGAGATGGGATACAAAATTGAGAAGATGAAAATATTCTTTCCATCCATTGGTGACCCGGGATTCTAAGTTGGAGTTGGTGAGGGCATTGGGATCCGCTGTATCGAAAAGAGTTTGATTTGATGAAATCGTATTCTTTCCAACTATGTTGATTTTTTCACTTAAACCGTTCCTTCATCGAAACATTTTTCTCCGTGTTTTTGACATTCTTTTATCTCTTGTTACCTTCAATGTACACTCAACTGCTACAAGTGTTCACTCAATACATTCCACATTTATTCACACCGAAATGGAGGGAACACTCAACTGTCAAAATATGTGAGTGGAGGGTCTTCGTTAAGCTTAACCAAATATATTTTTATTAAAACCTTCCTTTTTCTATTTTACCGCTATCTCCGATGATATATAGGATGGCACAACTAGTGGTTTGTTATTAAATCATAGGTTACTGGCAGCTATTTCCCGCTCGAAATTTTGACAGAAAGTCATTATTATAGCCCCCCGGAATGAATTGAGTCGCTCTGCGCTTGCACAACGTTGCGAAATATTCAAAAATGATTTCCAAAGTCAGTGCTGTTTAGCCCAAACAGTAAGTTTTATTTTTGTTTTTAAAAACGAACTTAGGCTTTAAATGCTCACTCACTTCGATTGCCTACACAAGTTTGTGCAAAAGACTGGTGTCCTAGTATACAACACTCATGATCCTCGTATGGTGCGCACAGATGAGAATGTGGCTGCTGTGGCGGAGAGCATCATTAGACCATTTTTCTGTTCATGTTTCGGCCAATGGTGGGCGTTACAGAGCCATGTTAAACGACGTTGGTTTTCTTACTGATATTGAAGACATGGGTCGACGTGGCGTAGTGGCGTAGTTCTTGAACTTATCCTCTGTCTCTCCGAAGCACCGTGAATTATAGATCTTTGTTTTTCACTTTTCTATGTTTAAAAATATTAGTGCGTCGACTCCTACGCAGAGGGTGCCAGGTTCGATACCCGAATCTACCACCTTTGATAATTCACGGCTCTACCTCTTGCCAATCACTGACAATGCTCAAAGAGTATTCCTGTCCAAAAAAGGTTCTCAATTTCGCCGTTCGGAGTCGGCATTAAACTGTAGGTCCCTTTCACCCGTGAAAGAACAATAGGACGCACAGCACGAGTAGTTGCTGAGAAGCTAGGCCCAGGTCCGCCTCGGACTGTCGCGCCATTCATAGTATTATTATTGAAGACATGGATTCGGACGACCTCTGGATCGTGCATAATGGCACGCCATGCCACACAGCCCATGACGCAATCGGTCTTTTGTGCACTAAATCTCTCTTTTACTCGATTTTTGGTGATGTCAGTTGGCCAGGAGGTGAGCGCTTTGGACTATTTTTGTGGGGAACGGTTCAGGACTAACCTTATGCCAACAGTCCGGAAGCGGTTCAACCATTTAAGGCTAATATCATTCAAGCAATCCCTGAGCTATCTCCAGCCCGAAACCATCAACAAGGTCCTGGATAATTGGGGTGACAGAATGGGCTACTGCGACGTCGTATTTCATAATCAATGGTAATAGTACAAGTAAACAATTTAATTTTGTTCATTTTATTGCACTTTTAAAAATAAACTTGTATTCAGCCCACCCTGTAGATCCAACGAAATCCACTACAAAACGCGACATGCTTACAACTGCTCTCCTTGCATCTCGTTAGCATGCAAATCCAAAGGGTGTTTTTTTTTAACTGGCAACATTGCAACAGATTTAAGACTTTTCGCTTGTTTTGAGGTTAGATTGGTTTTGGCAATTCATCATGAATAGACTCTCGCCGCCCAGTGCAACGTTTATAAATTGTTAGAGAAACTTAAACTAAAGCCATTACAATCATGCCTCGATTAGTAATAGCCACCGTTAGGTTTCCACTGTATGGGCCGATGTAATGTTAAGTCCACATGTCTTCAGAAAAATGGTGATGTTTAAAACATTACAGTCAACGGAGAACGTAGAGAGACATGCAACACTGGGGCAACACCTGGAGTTCGAAGCCACAATTTGACAATGTGCAATATAATATTTGAATGAAGAAAACATTCATGTTTACGACATGTTTGACTGATTACGGTCTGGGTCTTATCATATCATATAATCACTGTGGTGATTGATGATGTGTTCCTAGGGACCTCAAGGCCATTTTACTGCAAGTGCTTACGTATCTTCACCAGACAGAAAGGGAAAGGCAACTGAGCACATACTTTAGCGAAATGTTAACGTGAACAAAAAGTCACTCTCGGTGTTTCCAAACGACGTGTGTTCATCAGCAACCTATCAATTACGCATGTAATGTTTTCCTAGTCATTTAACTCTTGCCCGGACAATGGTAGTTCGGATTTCGGTATAGAGCCGTGGAGGTAAATGTAACTAAGTACGAATTGTGCATTCTTGACGGCGCACGAGTGACAAACGAAATACCACATCTCGTCTGTTGAAGGTGGACGGTACGTGTGTACCAAATCATGCGCCATAATTCATTCGTACCAAATTTTGTTCATTGGCAACTTGTAAGTATCCCCGACTCTTGAGCAGTGTTCACCTAACACTATTAATCACCCGAACAGCACACTTTTGCTAAAAAAAAACAACATCTTCCCTATTTTGTTATTGATCACCTTGCAATTTTGAATTCACTCTGATGTCTTCATAAGAATTACATCACAATGCCCACCGTCCTTATAATCGTCATTCAATGACCGCAAGGCACGTCCAACCATCTTTGAGTTTCAAAGCCAGCGCTTAGCCCAAATTCGAAAGAAAACAAAAGAAATCCAATAAATCCCAACATCAGGCGTTACACTTGAAGGCCGCCCCATCGCCGCCATCACCATTTCAATAACTGGTAACTGGATGACAGACAATCTTCAAGTGCCATTCCATTCATCAATACTGAACCCTTTCTTTCATCAGTTCACATGCCCAAGGGCTCTAACTGGAGCACATCCATCAACATCAACTATTACTTCGATGCGCCAGCCATCAGCCGTGAGCGAATGGAGCAATCAAAGCGAAAACAAACCTCTTCCTGCGATTGCACTTCAGCTGTCAACATTGTAGTGTAGCATGGCACAACGTGACACGTTCCCCATACGAATTGGAAGTAAAAGTCACTTGCAATGTCACCATGATACCACAGTCATGTTATGAGGGCTCAAATCAGTTGTCATCCTCGCCTACGAGCGTAAACACAAGCCAACTTCCACTGTCGTTATATAAGAACTCAGATGCAACAATCGACAATTAATTTAATGAGCCCGCCGTGAAGACATTTAACGAATGACCCACAGACTTAGCGATGGACAGAATCCGTAACGTTAAACACTCTAAGTCTCAGCTTAACCATAAGGGGCGTACTTTCACCTGAGAAATTTGTGTCTCTCCACAAGTGATTGTTGTTATACGGTTCGTCGCGCTACCACCCATCACAACAGCGTCGCTCAACGTCTGGGTCATCTTTTCGGAATCGCCGTTCAAAGGCTGCAGAGGTGAGCAGAAACGCGGGTGAGTGACTGCAAATTTGAAACCCACTTGAGCCTCCACTCCCCGTCCAGAGTGGACGCTTTGAAAGCCATTAGACCAAATCGAAGACCTCGAGCTTAGTGCGAACATAACACTTTGTTGCGTTGCAATGGATGAATGTATCACCGTCAAAATGTGCGGTGGTGGCCGATGATAGCGCCATTCTCTATCAGTCTCCTGACGCAATAGTCTGGCATAATCATCAGCAAGTATTGAAGAGTCAGGTGCAATGCTTCTGATGATAGCCGCACTGAGACTGACACTGGTGCATCTTTCCGCTGCAATTACAAAACCGCAGCCATTCGAATTCTATGCACCGAACTGAATGTTGAAAGTCAGACAAAGACGAAACAATTGCACAAAATAGACGTGAAATGAGCCCGGGAACGTCAGTTCGTTTAGCAGATACAAGCTCATTTGAGCAACCTAAATGCATTCAGTTTGTTAATTGTTCGCTATTTATTTTGTTGGCTAAGTATATTTAAATACTCGCAGATACACTCGTTGCAGGGGATCCCTTTGTTCGGAAATTAGTCTCGATTGTATTTTCATATCTATGCCGCTTCTACGGTCTGCTTGGGAAGTAGTTCGATGCTAACAATTGATAGCGAGCTAAAGTTATTGCTGCGCAGTTTCTTCGAATGTGCTAAGTTGCGCCTATCTGACGGGCCATCATTGACGGGATGTTAAAGATTTATTAACTGCCGAGTAGGGAGAGATCTTTGGGTAGGACGACAGTCAAGCTGATGCGAATCAGTAATGTGGCGCATGGGACAAGACGCAGAAAGGAAACAAACACAACCAAGATCCGAATTGGTTAGACAGTGCCATATCTTGTAATTTTGCTTTTTTTTGCGATTGTAGGTGCAAATCTTCAAAAGACACTATGGGGACCATTCCCACAAACACCTCCCTTCAAATAAAATATATTTCCACTACAACTGAGTTTTACACTTATCGAGCAGTTTTACTTTCTTGGTTTAGACGCATTTGGCAAGAGATTCTCCATTGAGAGTTCTTGCTAACACCGCAGCTAAGCGCGGGTTGAATTCACGGTGCTAGGTCAAGGGGCTTAGTCCTTTGAAGACGGCGAAAAGAGTTTCCTTCGTCGAGAATTGGAAGGACAGCAGAGTTCATGTGCTCTTCCAGGCGACGCTTATGCTTACGAGCAAAATTCGTAACTTCATCTTGGACTGTTGAAATTCCAAGATCTCTGTGGATATCGTTGTTTCGTGTATACCAGGGTGTGTTGACGATGGCCCTCAGCATTATTTTTGACAGTTTGTAGTATGTTTCTATTACTTTCTTTGGTGCAACCCCATTGTTGTATACCATACGTCCAGACGGGTTTTAGCACTCGCTTATTTTGTTGTCAGTACTCAGCTTGAAATATTTTCCAATAAGCCAGTACATGTATTTGTATCTAAATTGGGGCTCTTCACGTTTCTTTTCGACGTCCTCCTTCCGTTTAAGCTTTACATCGAGAGTCATTCCGAGGTATTTCGCTTCATTGCCGAAGGGTATTTGAACATTATTTATAAAAACGGGCAAGTTATTCACGTTCTTATACGTACAATTTATATTCAACGGATTTATCTTCGTTAAGCTCAATTCGCTGAGTGTTCGTCCATTCGTGTATCCGGTCTAAAGCATATCTTGTAATGCAAACATTTTATTGAACGAATGCATTTTGGCGCTGTGCTGGGCCTTGGCCTTAGAAGTGCCTGAGGCAACTGTACACCTGACGAGTTAACCATGAAAGGCAGAAATGTCTAAGTATAACTAGAAGGATGAGAAATCATATGACGAGTTGAGATCTAAGCACTTACTGTGAGGGGTCTACTATGATTGCATAGGCATAAGAAATCTCTCAAAGAACCGTGTGCATTTTTATTTTTCTTTGTAGTTTGACTGGAAGAAGATCTGCCATTCATGCCGATCGCTACCGCAAAACATCTGCTACTTCTCGTGCAGTGCTCTTTACCCAAGGGAACTAAGACGTAGGGGCCTATTTCATTGAAAAGTTGAGCGAGTGAAGTCAGCAGGACTAGGAGCAGGAGTAGGACATATGCGATTCACGTCTGAATACAATACGACTCCATATTATATTGGCTTAAGTGTGACTCTCTGCAGTCAATCACTAGATAAATCTGAGCTGAGTTATAAAAAAAGGTACGAGCTGTACCAGGATGTGGATGTAGTCCGGAAGGCAAAAATTCGTCAACTGCACTGGCTCCGCCACATCGAGCGCATGGACTACAATGCGTCACCTATGAAGGTCTTCCAATCCGAGAATCCTGGTTCGAGAACGAGATTAAGACCGAACCTCCGGTAAAAGGACCAAGTAATCGCGGCTGCAAGACGGCTTGGTCTAGATAGCTGGAAGCAGCGTGCCTAGGACCGTCTACGATGGAAGGCAGCGATATCTCAGGTTCGGACCTTCCACGGGTCGTATAGATAAGTAAGAAAAGTGAGTTATAAAAGATAACACAACTGTAAAGATCTTTGCTGAATGTGAACTTGAATTCTGGGCGATAAGATCCAAAATGAACTTCAACAGGAAAATATTTACTTGACATGAACCGCATGCCAGATTGATTAACCCCCACCCAGATGATGTAAATGGAACCACATGGCATGATCCATTCTCACATTTATCAAAAAGTGCAAATCTGTCTTATCAGACGGCGACATTTCAATGTCAACTGGCGGAGATAATTGCTGCAGATTTTGACTACAAAAGGCATGACGAATCGGTTCTTCTTCATCAGTAGTCCAGTCTCCTTCAATCACCATCCAATCCAACATGAAGTTATACGGTAAATCCGAATTCTGAATTCAATAAGACTTACTTTTACTCATACTCTCATCTTTACTATTTACAGTCGCATTCGTCTTGCTGTTGGTCGGCACTGTCCTGGCTCAGGATGCAGTTGAGGATGTTCCGCCAGACTGCTCCCTTATTCTCCAGCTCCCGTGGGTTAAAATCTACAAGTATAGCAATAAGGCCGATCCGACCACGTTCTGGCAGTGCGAGGAATCTGGACAGCCCCCAAAACTAAACGAGTGTCCCGAAGGAACAGTGTTCATTTTCCGTCGTCAGAGCTGTGTGAGCGTGAACATTCTTTCTGACTTTTTATCCAAAAGAATAGGATGGAACTAGAGAGATGGGTGGCTTCTAGATGAATCAACAAAACTGTTTCAATATCTGTTGTTTGTTATTAATTATGTTACGTTTTTGTTCTTGGAAATATATTTTGGAAGTTTATGAAGATGTCAGTTATTTGTTATTTATGATAGTAACACATTTTTTTAGATTTGATGTAGTTCAAGGTTCGTTTGTTCTAGTTCTCGACATAGTGCTGCGATTCCGATTGTGAAAGTCCCAATAGTGTTGGTAAAACAGTCTTGACCTTCCTGCGCTCTCAAATCTACTGACACGAACGGACCTTGGGTCAAATTTGGGATTTCTTCTTATATTAGATATTTCATTATTTTTTGCGGCTAGATTTTGTAATTTGATAATTCAGATGTCTTAAATGACTGACTGCAAGTTGAAGTTTGGCGCCCTGGCGTATTGGTCTGTTCGGCGGGTACCACGATCGATCCCCGAATTTACCAACTTTCATAATTCACAGCTCCACCTCTTTTGAGTCACTTGAAAATGCTGAAACAGTCTGCGACTTAACACAAAACGTAGAGGAGCATAATTAAAATTTAAAATAGTCTGTTACACATGGCTGAAGAGCGGATATGTTTTAAAAGTTAAACCATTGTAGGTACACAGAATCATTTGTTGTTGTTGTGAGTCTCTTAATATAAACGCAAAATGAATAACGAATTTGCAACCAACTCGTTTGAAGGTCTAGCCTAGGCCAAGTCAAAACAATGGGTGTTTTGAAATTTTAGGGGCAGTCAATTATAAAAGTTGCAAAATTCAGGAATTGAACATAGAACCCACAGACTAGGACTGGTCGCAGTTCGTCGCGGCGCGACAGCCACAAAACTAAATCCGGAAGGTTAGCACAAGAGGCATTTAATGCAAACACCGACATTTTCTGTACAATACATGTAAATCCTTGGATAAGTCGTAATAGAGCGGTCGCGTGTTGAAATATCACGGAACGTGATATCGAAAGTCCGAGCAGAAATTTTGGAGTAGAGCCACTCTCTACTAACTCAACGTTCTGACAAGATTTGTAAAAGTTTGAACTTTTTCTTTTAAAATGTATAATATAATATAATACTGGTGGCGCGACAGTACGAGGCGGGTCTGGGCCTAGCTTCTCAGCAACCACTCGTGTTGAGCGTGCTATTGTTTTTGCACGAGCGGAAGGGATCTACGGTTTTATGCCGACTCCGACCGGCAAAGTTATAGTTAGTACTCTTTGAGCATTATCGGTGACTCGAAAGAGGTGGGAACCGTGCATCATGAAAGTTTGTAGATTGGGGATTCAAACCCTGCACCCTCTGCGTATGAGTCGACGTATTAAACCATTACGCCACACCGACTCACTCTTGTAAAATGTATTCTTCTAAAATGTATTTCAGGAAATTTGACTTATAAAACGCTTTGGCATTATTTCGACTGGGAGAACAGAGGGTGACGAGTTTTGTAATCTCGATTAAACTCGATTGCACGTAAACTTCCAATTCACTTTCATAACTGACTCAAATCACAAATTACCGTCGTCTGTAATAATCTTGCCCCGATAGTCAGTCGTCAAAATGAATAAAATGGAATTTACCACATTGGAGACCGAAAATTACTTTGTAGTTCCACTTCAGAATAAAATAAGTACTTTAACATCGAAACTGTCATGGGCTATTGTAAGCTACAATGGGGTACTATGTAGAAATGAAAACTCATTTTAAGACACAATAATCAATGACAAGCTACTCCAATCAATTTAAGAAAAACGGTATTATTATAAAAATTTGTCCAACCATATTGCACGATATTAATTGTGAGTCACACCTTAACGTCAGGTTTTCTGGCCCAAATTCAACAAACCATGGCGAGGTTGGATTTGTCAAACACTGAAACCAAAAAATGTCAAATTAACACAACTGAGCGAAAATGGGCGTTCAAATCAAAATGCCTTTCGTGCACTTCGTGATTTTTTATAATAATCATAATCGACTAAATATGTCCACAATCGGTAGAATTGTGCGCATTTTTCAGCAGAACGGGTCTGTAGGAAATACGAAAATACCTGTGCATGCTCGCCCAGTTCGTTCTGCGGAAAACATTGCTGTTGTTCGCGATAGTGTGGCAGAAGAGCCGTCAACCTCGACTCGTTGTAGTGCCCAACAATTGAACATCTCAAGAACATCAATGATGCGAATTTTGAATAAAGATTTGAATTAACAGGCTAAAAAGGTTCAATTGACTCATGAGCTGAAGCCTACTGACCCTAACAGACTTATTGTGGCCAGAAATTGAGGATGGACGATATGGGCTTCCAACAGGATGGTGCCACTTTGGGCGAGAAATTCAATGGCCGTGTCATCTCACGTCGTGGCGTTGTTAAGTGGCGATCGTCACGATCATGTGATTTGACACCATTGGGCTTCTTTCTTTGGGGATATTTAAAAGAAAAAGTGTACGTCAATAAGCCAATAATAATTGAAGAGCTAAACTATGAGATAATTCGGCACATTAATGACATTGAACCTCAATTATGTCTCAGAGTCATTGAAAATATGGACCATAGGAAGGAGGTATGCCACTGAAGCCGTGGTGAGCATTTAACCGATATTTTGTTTCACACATAATTGTCATAGATCCTCCTATCATAATAAAAAATACTAAGATAATTCTCAAAAAACTTTTTCTTTTATTACATTTAGCGTGCGTTTTCGCTGGACCAGCATATATTTGGAAAACGCTGGCTTTAAGTCTGAGCATTATCTACTTAGACTAAGTCCGCCTGCAATCAGGCGGAATCATAACAAGTGCTTGCACAATTGCAACGTATGCTTAAAGGGTCTCTCATGTAATGATGCGTGCTGTAACTGTAGGGATGTGGGTGAAGAGGAGACCTCTTATCCCCTCCTGTGCTCGTGCAGTGATCTTTACCAAAGCAAACACGTAGTAGAAGTGCTGCCAGTGTTTTTCATCAAAATTCCCATGCAAATGACTAAAAATTCCCTTTTTCCCTCACTTGGCTTCAAAATGTTCCGCGAATTTTCCCACACAAAGCTTACAAAAATTAAGCATAATATTAAGCGCATATTAACAGAATTAAGCATGAGTCGCCGTTAGTTACATGTGCCCAAGCCTAAGCACTCGCGTGATTTTGCTGTGCATTGGATAGAGGACGGTACAACCAAACTAAGCCGAAGCCTTGTGCTTGCGATCGTCCAAGCCTAAGAAGTTACGTGATGCTGCCGTGTATTAAATGAAGGACACCAAAGCCAAGCCATCGATGATGTTGTGTGTCGTATTCTCTCTTTTCGTCTAATGTGCAACCACTTTTGTTTCGTTCTTCGTTCTCTTTTTGTTTGTTAATAACAGTCCTGTTAGGTTTCTCTGTTTAATGTTTGAAGAATGAATGAAGACTTCACTCTTGATTCAGATTTCGAGCGAAGTAGATATTAAAAAATAAAATGTTTTTGACACATTTTTGTAATCCATGTAAAATAAGAGTTTCAATCGAAAAGAAAATAAATAAAATAAATAAAATAAAGCAAGAACAAAAAATAAATTAACAAAAAACAATAAACGTGTTTTTTTTTTTGCCATAAAGCCTAGCTCCCAACCATAACTCGTGGCGTAGTGGGTTAGTGCGTCGACTCCTACTCAGAGGGGGTCAGGTCCGAATCCCCGACTTATCAACTTTTATAACTCACGGGCCGACCTCTTTCGAGTTACTCAAAATGCGCAAAGAGTATTCTTGCCGACTCCGAACGGCGAAGCATCTACATGTTTGTTAAAATATAGATACTGATCTAGTCCGATCCCCAGGTATCTGATTACAGTCCTTTGCGCCAGTGGTTCGCCGTGTCTTCCAACGATTGAGCACTTTTGCCAACTCCTTATACAACGGGGTACTGAACGGAATAGTTTCGGACTTCCAGCCATTGTAACTTCTCATGAATGAATCGAAGACACCCTGCGTGAGAGTAGTGATTTCCTCGATATTTTTGCCGGATCTGTACACGATCAATTCATCGGCAAACGCAATTGCGTGAAGAAGAGAACTTAACAGATCGCTCAAGTAAATGTTGAACAGAATCGGCGAATAAACGGCGCCCTGTTGGAGACCATTTTTTACTTCAAATATACCTGTGGAGGTCACGTTCACGTTGCCATTCTTGACAACGAACCGTCACCCGGTAAGCATGTTACAGAGTAGGTAGGTAATATGGTCGCGCCACCCATATTATTATTATTATGTTATTAACACAGCAAGAACAATTTTTAATCAAACATTAACATTATTAATAAAAAAGTAAATCAAATTCAGCGTTAACTTACTAATGTACAATCACACACAAATTGGTATATATACATTAAATGTAAATATATACCAAAGTAAAAGTAATATACATATAAAAGTAGGTATGTACATATGCATGAAATGGAAAAAAGGATGAAGTAGTATACCTTATTTAAAAGTCTTGAATTATTGAATCAATATAATACATTAAAGTAAAAAGATAAGAGCTTTTATTTTTATATCATATAATTAGTCTTAGTCATTTTTTAAATTTGCTTCATAACCCTTTTTTATTATTTTTGTACATAATTCATTGCAAAAATAGTCTTTTTCTCATTCCATAGGCTTAAAATACAAAGTTTTTGTAAATTTGTATGGTTTTGGTTAGCGGAAAATTTACCATTGCGTAGAAGCCTATTTCATTAACCAGCAGAACGGGCGAAGCCAGAAGCAGGAGTGGGAGATATGTATACGATCCACGTGTCAATACAATACGTCTCCATATTATATTGGCTTAAGTGTGACTCTCTGCAGTCAATCACTTGATAAACCTGGGCTGAGTTATACAAAATAGTAAAACTGTAGAGATCTTTGCTGAAGTTGAACTTGAATTCAGGGCGATAAGAGCCAAACTGAACTTCAACAGGAAAATATTTACTTGACATGAACCGCATACCAGATTAATTAACCTCCATCAAAATGATGTAAATGGATGTTCGTAAATGGAACGACATGGCAATATCAACTTCAATGTTTATCAAAAAGTACAAATCTGTCTTATCAGAGGGAGGCATTTCAATGTCAACTGGCGGAGATAATTGCTGCAGATTTTGACTACAAAATGCATGACGAATCGGTTCTTCTTCATCAGTAGTCCAGTCTCCTTCAATCACCATCCAATCCAACATGAAGTTATACGGTAAATCCGAATTCTGAATTCAATAAGACTTACTTTTACTCATACTCTCATCTTTTCTATTTACAGTCGCATTCGTCTTGCTGTTGATCGGCACTGTCCTGGCGCAGGATGCAGTTGAGGATGTTCCGCCAGACTGCTCCCTTATTCTCCAGCTCCCGTAGGTTAAAATCTACAAGTATAGCAATAAGGCCGATCCCACCACGTTCTGGCAGTGCGAGGAATCTGGACAGCCCCCAAAACTAAACGAGTGTCCCGAAGGAACAGTGTTTATTTTCAGTCGTCAGGGCTGTGTGAACGTAAACATTTTGTCTGACTTCTTGTCCAACAGAATAGGATGGAACTAGAGAGATGGGTGGCTTCTAGAGGAATCAACAAAACTGTTTCAATATCTGTTGTTTGTTATTAATTATGTTACGTTTTTGTTTTTGGAAATATATTTTGGAAGTTTATGAAGATGTCAGTTATTTGTTATTTATGATAGTAACACATTTTTGTAGATTTGAGTTGTTCAAGCTTGATTTGTTCTAGTTCTCGACATAGTGCTGCGAAATTCCGCTGTGTGCGTCGAGTGTAAAAGTCTCATTGGAATTGGCAAAACAGTCTTAACTATCCGGCGTTCCTCAAATCTACTGACGCGACTGGACTTTGGGTCTATGTTTTTTTTTTTTGTTGCTAATTTTTGATAATTTCGATATTTTAAGTGATTTATTGTCATTTAAGTGATTTATTGCCGAACTTACCAACTTTCATAATTCACGGCCCCACCTCTTTCGAGTTACTCACAATGCTCAGAGTATTCCTGTCTACAAAAAAGCTTCGCCCTTTGGAGGCATACAACTGGCGGTCCCTTCCACTCGTGAGAGAAAAATAGCACTCAAGACACCAGTGGTTGCTGAGAAGCTAGGCCCAAGTCCACCTCGGACTCTCGCGCCACCCGTATTATTATTATTATGTTGTTAACACAACAAGAACAATTTGTGTTCAATCATCAACATTATTAATAAAGAAGTAGATAAAAATCAGCGTTAAAACTAACTAATGAACAACTACCCACACGAGTTGATACATATACATTAAATGTAAAAAGGAAGAAGTACCATATTTTATTAAAAAGTATTGAATTATTAAATAAATATTAATAAGATAAGAGCTAAAATTATTAGTCTTATTTATTTTTTAAATTTGCTTCATTACCCTTTTTTATTCTTTTTGTACACAATTCATTGCTATTTTTGCATTCCATAGGCTTAAAATACAAAGTCTTTACATAGTGTAAATTTGTATGGTTTTGACTAACTGAAAATTCATAACAATTGCTTCCCTCCCTTTGAAATGCAGATCTTACTAAACATATACTGTTTATCATTTCTTTTCCCAGACAATTTCCTTTATTGTATTTTACGTCTGTTAAAATGGAGAAAATTCTTTCTGATTCTGCATTCGAGTGTGGCAAAGTCAGAGCAATTTTAAGCTAATTTTCTTATATGATGCCACATCTCATCAATTTGCATTGCCCCATAAGCTGCCTTTTGTTATTCGCTTAAAAGTATGGCTATATTACTGAATTCAGTCTCTACTTCAGTACATAGCTACTATGAGTGGGCTTAGGAACTCCATTTACGTAAATGACTCATCTTCAAAATGACATGTTTTGTAAAAGCTTAGAATATTCGATTTTACTGATATTTTGTCTTTGCGTCTTGTTTCCGAAATGATACTGTCACATTCCTGCCGCACGAAAGCAGTGAATTAAAAAAAAAACGAAAATACCCTTTACTAATACTGGTTCTGGAAGACAAGAAGTTTCCCTTTTCCCTTTTACCTCATTTCAAGACCAAATATTCCAACAAAAGAGGAAATGTCCCACGATCTGACAGCATTGCATACGACCTCTCCTGTCAGATTCATTGACGATATGTGGGAGTTCAGACCATTCTGTAGCACGTTTCCTTGCTTCGATAAAAATTCATCGATGTTTTTTTCGGTTTTCCGGGAAGTTGTCATGACGCTTACGTTTGGGAAAGCAGTCCAATCGGAAAGAAGTTAAGGGCTAATTCGGAGGATGTAGTAGGCTGTGGTCTTATTTTAGGTGATTCAGCGTATCCACATACAACTTACCTTCTTTTCCCCTCACGGGACAATGGATATCTTTCTTCTCGGAAAGAAAATTCAATTTTATTCATAGTTCCACAAGGGTCTGTATTGAACAGGCGTTTGGTAGATTAAAACAAAAGTTCAGAATTGTAAAACATGTTGATATAAAAGACCTGAAATATATAAAATTTATAGTTATGGCTTGCATCGTCTTACACAATATTATAATAGAGAAAGACGGACTCGGAGAGGATGCCATTAATCAAATTTTGAACACAGGAATTGATGAGCACGATCGGAATGAGCATAGTCAAAACAACCCAAGCACAAACGAAGAAGCAAAACAAACGACGAATCAGATTGCTATGCTATTTAGTTCATAAAGTATTAATAAAACAACGAATTTAACTTAAAAATTGTATTTCATTTCAAAAACATAAACAAAATAAAGCTAATTCATTTAAAAATTAAAGTCTAAAAAATCAGGTATTCAAATGTTGCATGAGGTAATCGAACGGTTCTTTCAATTTGATGGGTTAATAGTTCTTTAAAGCTTGCGATTAGCTCCAATCTGCGTTCTTCAGTTTCCATTTTTTGTTTCTCGATTGCCATAAGTTCTTGATGCTCTAAGTCGTCATTTTCTGCTTTCTTCTTTAAAAATTCAAGGAGTTCGTATTCCTTTCTACGTTTTCTTTTAGTTGGTGTTTCATTTTGCTCATTTAGAAATGACGAGCTTGAACAAAGGATGCTTTGTGGAGGAGATACACTGTGCCTTTCAACGTAGGCTTCATCAAATATTCCAAAAAGTTCCCAAGTTGCTTTTCGTCCTGATTCCTTATTGCGCTTTTTTATTCGCTTATAGGTCGTCATTAAGTTTTAAAATTTTTTCTTAATGTCCAGAACATCTAGCTCCAGAAATGGATCTGTTGTCTTCATTTTGGATAGAACTGTCCTCCACAAGGAAATTTCTTTCTTCATGCCGGCGTTAACCTCGGCCTCCATACAATTTCTATTTTGAATTAATAGCCATATATGGCTACTTTTCCATACGGAACTTTCGTTTTCCCTTTAAAAAAAATTCTATTACGTAAAGGTAATAATAAAATATATATTTTCAAAAAATACTTACATTTTTTGCGAGTATAAATAGTTCTGAAATAATGCCTATTCTAAAGATTTTTCTCCAATCCCGCCCTTTTTGCAGTCAAAAAATAATGACTGCACAATCTGCCCGACTTGATGACGTATTGGCTTTTATGAACAGTAGGTAGTGCAGTTCACCTAAGTTAGTATGATCGTAAATCTGCATTAATGAACATGGATAACGCAGGCCTTTCTTAGTCTGACGTTTATGAAAACACCCTATGTCTTCATTGAAAATGTCATCCCCTAGATTTCACGCTTGGCACATCTACCTTTGAATGTTTTTGTTTATCCAGCAGAACGGGCTGATACACTATCCACGTGTCAATACAATTCGCCTCCAAATATTAAATATTAAGAGGGACTGGACTCTCTGCAGTCAATCACTAGATAAATCTGAGCTGAGTTATAAAAAAAGGTACGGGCTGTACTAGGATGTGGATGTAGTCCGGAAGGCAAAAATCCGTCAACTGCACTGGCTCGGCCACATCGAGCGCATGGACTACAATGTGTCACCTATGAAGGTCTTCGAATCCGAGAGTCCTGGTTCGAGAACGAGAGTAAGACCGAACCTCCGGTATAAGGACTAAGTAATCGCGGCTGCAAGAGGGCTTGCTCTAGATAACTGGAAACAGCGTGCCTAGGACCGTCTACGATGGAAGGCAGCGATATCTCAGGTTCGGACCTTCCACGGGTCGTATAGATAAGTAAGAAAAGTGAGTTATAAAAGATAATACAACTGTAAAGATCTTTGCTGAAGTTGAACTTGAATTCAGGGCGATAAGATCCAAAATGAACTTCAACAGGAAAATATTTACTTGACATGAACCGCATGCCAGATTGATTAACTCCCACCCAGATGATGTAAATGGAACCACATGGCATGATCCATTCTCACATTTATCAAAAAGTGCAAATCTGTCTTATCAGAGGGCGACATTTCAATGTCAACTGGCGGAGATAATCACTGCAGATTTTGACTACAAAAGGCATGACGAATCGGTTCTTCTTCATCAGTAGCCCAGTCTCCTTCAATCACCATCCAATCCAACATGAAGTTATACGGTAAATCCGAATTCTGAATTCAAAAAGACTTACTTTTACGCATACTTTCATCTTTTCTTTACAGTCGCATTCGTCTTGCTGTTGGTCGGCACTGTCCTGGCGCAGGATGCAGTTGAGGATGTTCCGCCAGACTGCTCCCTTATTCTCCAGCTCCCGTGGGTTAAAATCTACAAGTATAGCAATAAGGCCGATCCCACCACCTTCTGGCAGTGCGAGGAGTCTGGACAGCCCCCAAAACTAAACGAGTGTCCCGAAGGAACAGTGTTCATTTTCAGTCGTCAGGGCTGTGTGAACGTAAACATTTTGTCTGACTTCTTGTCCAACAGAATAGGATGGAACTAGAGAGATGGGTGGCTTCTAGAGGAATCAACAAAACTGTTTCAATATCTGTTGTTTGTTATTAATTATGTTACGTTTTTGTTTTTGGAAATATATTTTGGAAGTTGATCAAGATGTCAGTTATTTGTTATTTATGATAGTAACACATTTTTGTAGATTTGATATAGTTCAAGGTTCACTGCGAAATTGCGATTGTTGTCGTCGATTGTGAAAGTCACCTAAGTATTGGTAAAACGGTCCCAACAAACGCGTACGGATCTTGGGTCAAATTTGGGGTTTCGGGGCTTATGTTAGATATTTGGTTATTATTTTTCTGCTAATTTTTGATGATTTAGATGTTTCAAATGACTGACTGCCAGTTTTGAAAATCAGGATCGATTCTGATCTTTCCAGTCACTGACAATGCTGAAACAGTATTCCCGTTAAGAAAAGCCTTCTCAAACTTTGCTGTTTGAACTCGGTTTAAAAATGTAGGGCCAGTCCACTCGTGAAAGAACAATAGCACGCACAACACTAGTGGGTGATGTAGAAGCTAGGGCTATTTCTGCCCTGGACTGTCGCGCCACACATAACAGGTACAGTACTAACTCTGTAATTCGAACTACAGTAGCATTTCGAAAACATGAACGGTTCTATTAGATGAACAATTCGGAAAGATAAACAGATTTTTAAGAAAATGTCTATTTTCAACCACTTTTTTGTTTTTGTTTTTTAAATAAAATTAAATACTTTTTGGTGGATGTACATGCGTTTTAATCTGATTCTAGAAAAGATGAACAATTTGAAAAGATGAACGGAGCCTGTTTTAATCAGTGCATCTTTCTAAGATTCTACTGCATTAAAGACCCACCCTAATTCAAATTACGGAGCTTTTCGACCTACTGTATACTTTTGATTGAAGTTAATATTTCGGATGTGAGTAGTAAAATGCATTTATTTGTGGAAATAAGAAAGAAGGATTTAAGGAATGAATTCTGTCTGACAAAACTGCTTATAATCTTACTTTATCTCAAAAAACTCACAGCCTACAGAACTCGCATCGACACGTCTTCATCGTAAAAATGTTTTCCCCTAATATTTCTAAGAACATACTTTAGCTCTGCACTCAGCAAAGACGCTACGAAAATATCGAAGAACAGAGTACAAATGTTGGCAGGAGTTTAAACTACAAGATACATGTTCGGTTTTCTACTCTTTCACCAAAGCTTGAATTCGAAAAATGTATCAGCCGAAATAACCTCGATGTGCTTAGGTCAATTTTGTCGATGAATCCCTGCCAATTTGGACTCAAGCAACAAGCATGGGAGGTCCTTCTCCCTTTTGGTGTGCCACATGTGACGCGGTTGTCTTCTGTTGCGTTGTCCCACAATTTCGTTGTCGGAGACTCTTCGGGATGAGCTATGTTGTCCTTTCGCTCTACATGGCCCAGCCATCTTAAACGTTGGATCCGAA
This sequence comes from Eristalis intricaria, assembly GCA_964034865.1. NCBI lineage: Eukaryota > Metazoa > Arthropoda > Insecta > Diptera > Syrphidae > Eristalis > Eristalis intricaria. Next base: position 139,653,527 of record OZ035873.1, read on the forward strand.
AACATTTGACTAGGTTGAATGTTTTCCTCCAAAAACTGTATACTCAAATAGAGGCAGTACCAAATATCGAACACTGAACTCTTCTGTAGAAGAGAACAATGACTTAGAGATTGTCCATGCCCCCGGACTGGGATCATATATGAAGCCAGCTGTTTCCTTCGAGAGAAGGCTCTATTACTCAGTTGCCTCTTGAGCCTATGGAAATAGCTGCTGTTTGATCACTCATTATCACTACTCATGTTGTTTGTACTATTTTACGGAACCGAGGTAGACGAAGTCCGTGACTTTCTCGAAGTTATAGATGCTCATTGTAACGCTTTGTCCAAGACGTCGATGGAGTGCGTCTTTTCTCGGGGATAGCAAATAATAGTTTTTACTCTCATTCACTGCCAGATCTTTTTTAGCCACATCAGTCTCAAAAGCCCTAATGATGACTCGATGTGTTCTGCCATACACATCAATGTAATCGATGTTTGGTGACATTTGTACCACTCAGAACGTTGAGACCTTTTCAAAAAAGTGGCTCCTAATTGTGTCTTCAATTCTCCTCGCAGATAGGGCATGTCTAATTGCAAAGGGAGCACACCACCATTCAACTGCGATCTCGCATCAGAGAAAGAATTATAACTTAGCACCAAACGATGTCAACTACCAGGCGACGACTTCTTCGGTTTTGAATCTAACAAAACATATTGAACCCCTAATGGGGAATGAAAAATATAAGAAAAAGTAAAAGTAATAAAAACAGGCATAACAGACATAAAGCCACTCGACCATTTAAATATTATTTTACTACTTTCGAATAAATACCCTTTTACAACCTGACGGACCACGATACCCATGAACATGCATGAAAGTGAAAATAGAATGCATAACACTTCAGTGGGAGGTAGTCCTTTTCAGATCAACGAAAACGTAGACACGACCTTCCGCGGAGAACATCGTTCATCATTACAAGCTGAACATAAATCATTAGAAGACGATAAATAATAACGATGGCATCAAAGAGTACTGCATTCTTCGAACCATGAGCAAGTCTAGGCTTAAATCCACTGGAGTCCAAATTTGTTCGCTGACTTTGACTAATGCACCAACCGAATGCTTACGTGAAAGTTTTAGTTTACGACTGCCATTTGGATCCTACTTTACGATGAATCTTCGTTGACGGCAATATTAAATGAACATCAGCGTCTTTTAAGAGATCTTTCACCTTTCAAAAGTGCGAAAAAGTGAAACCATCTAATGGGAGCTGGGTTCTGTGCAAAACATTGCCAACAACAAAAGGTACGTGCGACCTTCGGCCAACGAAATCTTAATAGTCAATCGTCTCATATACAGGAAATGTCACTGAATTGTCATAAATCTAGATTTAGTGCTGACAGTGACACATGCAAGGGCGCACACTTGACAGTTCGAGTAAATGTGTGGCTCATCATTGAAATGATAAGATATGCAACGCTACATACCGTCGTTGTTCCTTTCTTTTTCCACAAGCTGCGCAACTTTTTTAAGAGCGTGGGAATCGAACTCATGCATACTGTAACTCGCTGGATATCGTTTTGCATACGTAATGGCTTAATAGTTGAATCGAACTCGTGGGAGTTGAATTGATTTCAAGAGGTGACCTGGTTTTCGAAAGGAAAAAAAAAGTGATCACATCTTTGGAAGGTCTTGTCAGAGAGTGAAGTTGATCATGACGTAGTGTTATGTTAGCGTGAAGACAGGTACTTTGTCGCAATTTATGTTTGACATGGAGATTGTTTTGTTGGGGAAATTGAATCAAGTATAGACTTTGTGTTAATCTTTGTGTGGCGTTATGGTCCCCGGTTAAACTGGGCCCGAAACAACGCCAGCTACCCACTCCAAATAGCTCGAAGTCATACCCGATTTTAAAGTGTCACGCACATCATCTGTGACGTCCCACAAGGTAGAAGTATCGGGCCGGAGCTATGTTGTGCAAGTACTCCACATGATCTTGCCACTGATCTCTTCGTGGAAGGCGTAGATGTCTGACTGCACAGCTTCGACAGTTCGTGCCTGATACTTATCCTCCTGGTGTCATCAAATCAAACAGAATTTCTTACTCGAAGAGACCAATGACCTTTTCATCCGCCTTTCAAGTCGTTCATACATCTGTACACAATTATTTTGATTCTTCGAAAGATTGGTATATTACTCAATTGCCACTTGAATCGATGCAGCAGTAAGCAGTACTTTTCGCGTTCTGCGTTTGATCTGGGTACAGATAGGTAAGAAGGTAGGTAAGGTGACTACATATTTATAATGTAATAATTCTGGACTTTCGGGTTGTTGACCTGGGTACAGATACCCACAGTCAGGCTACTACCACAGATTGATGACTCAAGTGATAGTGTCGTTAATTTGATCCCAACGGCAAATGGTGGCTGGACCAGATTTGAAAACCAAATAAAAGCGCTTTCACTGGGATTCGAACCGGGGACCCCGCTAACCAGGGGCAGGCACTCAACCAACTGTGCCATCCAGTCGCTTATTACTCTACTAACGCATTCGAATGACTAACAACTTGCTAGTAACCCAAGATAACTCGATAAATGTCTCATTTCAGCACGATGACATTCAGGATCGTAACCAGAATGAAAGAAAAACGCAAAGGAAATGAACTAGTTCAGTATTCCACGTCTCGGTTGATTACTAAAAAATAAAAATAGTGGAATTCATTCGAATGATTTGATGAGAGACTTTTATCGAGTTCTCTTGATAGTAGTAGCTTAATTTAATAATTAAATTTTAATAATCGAAATATTATCGAGATGTCAAGACGATTGTGTTGGCAAGAGAAACGATAGGCGCACGGGTTAGTCAAGCCAATACCGGCTGTGCGTGTGCAAATTGTTTCAAATTTTCGCTCTTCTCTTTTATATCTCTTCATATTTTCTTCTACTCGCAACGCCGCTTTCACACTCGCTAAGATTCGTCGGCGTTTCTGTCAAATTCCCTTTTGTGATCTCAAGCCACTTTCACACAGGAAATCTTTCTCTGCAATTGAGATCTCAATGTTGAACTTTATCTTTTTCATACCCCCTCTCACACATGCGTCATCTCTTTCTCACGCATGTACAGCAAGCTTCCAATACCCAACATTGAGAACATAAGAATAAAGCAACTTAAAGGAAAAAAAACCAAGAGGGATAAAAGAGAATAGAAAATCCCAAAGCAAACCCCGAGCACACCAGACGCCGGCTCCCCCTAGCACGTCTCACCTCCCTTGCCCACAAGATGGAAAAATCGCCGACAAAATTTTTCTGTGTGAAAGCGGCGTTACTTGCTTTGACAACGTAACACAAAAAAAAGAGAGAATATTATGTATGCATACCAAGCACACAATACGCGAAATGTTTCAGAACTGCTGCAGCCTGCTGTGGTGGCTATGACTCGAACCAATATGGAATGAGGCAATCGTTTTGTATTGTCTAATTCGATTTGGGGTTGGTTTCTGTTCGGCATCATATACCCACACCGGTACAACCCGGCCTACAGTTTTCTATATGTATTCAATTGGTTCCAACGGTTTTGCCATGTCGGTTTGAAATAAATGTTACTCGGTTTGAGTCGGTTTAGGTGTAACCCAAGTTAATTCGGTTTTTTAACCCGGGTTGACATACCACTAGTTGTTATTACCACACGCTACCGCAGGTCCGATCTGACACAAAGGTATACATATTCATTGCGACATTCTGAAGAAGACAAAGCTACTCGATCAATTTTAGTCGCTTCGCTTCAGATTTAACAGGCAGTCGATAGAATATTTTATTCAGTTCAAGCGTAACATTCTTCACTGTCGAGTTGAGGTCACAATTTATTTGGAGCTGTAATCCGGTTCTGAGCCTGAACTAACAAGGCTCTCCAACTAGCACTGTCTTCGGATAGCTGCCTTCAGTGCCTTACGCCTAGGGCGTCCTCTACTCGTTGTAGAGGACGAGTAGAGGACGCCCTAGGTGGCGTATCCAGGTGGAGAAGGACCTCAAGGAACTTGGTCCTCTACAACGAGTAGAGGACGCCCTAGGTGGCGTATCCAGGTGGAGAAGGACCTCAAGGAACTTGGCGTACAGATTGGGAACCGAATACTCTTCGGGTCGGAGGTGTGTTGTCCATACGCTCGACATGGCCTAGCCATCTTAGGCGTTGGTTCCGTAGACCACTGACTAGACACATTCTGACATTCTGACTTTTTTCGATTTCTGACGGCTCGAAGGACCAAAATTGTCTTTTATAAAAGAAGCTCTGATTTTGAAAAATTTAGCCACATAATGTGGTAAGCAGGGCGGCATTGTCAATTCAAGAGAAAAGTGTTTCATCCCAGATCACTCGATCTTTATACCGTATGTCCAGTCGTTTTCCTCATACTCGAAACAAAGGACTAGAAGTTGAAGAAAAGGTTATTGTTTGGTATGCGCTCGAGCCTATTTAGGCAATGGATCTTCACCTTTCACATCATAATCATCTTCATAGAGTTAGCGATTGTTTCTTCTGTTGGAACAACCTCCGCGCCTAGAATCAGATGCTTGACGCTTGCGCATTTGTGTTGCCTTTTACATGGCTTCTCTTCAGCTGTGTGGGTGTTACAAATAAAAATAAATAACAGGTTAAGTGGAACATTTTGCATTCTGACTTTTTGGTCGGAGGTGTGTTGTCCATACGCTCGACATGGCCTAGCCATCTTAGGCGTTGGTTCCGTAGACCACTGACTAGGCACATGTCGCTGTTAAGCCCATGGGTCGGATCGTGCCTGAAATTTCTCCCCCAAGAACCGCCAAGGCAAACAGGACCAAAAGTCGTGCGCAAAACTTTTCTCTCAAAGAGACCAACGCTTATTTCGAGACATTCCGCCTGAGACCCAGTATATTTAAGTCCTCATCGCGGATTTAAGCATCTACAGAAGTGATTGCTCCAAATTCTTAGTGCCGACTACGCTTCTTTCTGGCTTCGCATACTCTTTCTAGGTACCTTCACCTTAGTTTTGTCCAGAGAGTTCACGATTAGCTCGTTCTTTTAGACGGATCATTGCCCTGTATACTTCCAGCTTCCTTCTGCAAACCAGAGGTTCATCATTGGTCCTACCTTCTGTTCGACTTCTTCGACGGCACCAGTGTTCTTCGTATATTTTCCATGGGCAAGGTTAGCTGCAGTCTAGTGCGATTGTGCTTGTCTGAAAAAAAAATACATAAAAACCGCCTTATTTGAATTCGGCGATATCTCTTTATCTGTGTTCTTACCAGTAAACTGAAATTATAGAGTTATTTGCTTTGACTCAAATTGCATTCAGAACCTTAAATAATCAAAGAGCAACTGAATGAAACACGTACATATTTACTTGTGCCATTTTAATTAACCTCCATCCAGATGGTTATGATGTGTGTATTTATCCGGTACAACATTGCGTGATCCACTTCCACGATTATCAAAAAGTGCAAATCTGTCTTATCAGAGGAAGACATTTCAAGGTCAACTGGCGGAGATAATTGCTGCAGATTTTGACTACAAAAGGCATGACGAATCGGTTCTTCTTCATCAGTAGTCCAGTCTCCTTCAATCACCATCCAATCCAACATGAAGTTATACGGTAAATCCGAATTCTGAATTCAAAAAGACTCACTTTTACTCATATTTTCATCTTTTCTATTTACAGTCGCATTCGTCTTGCTGTTGGTCGGCACTGTTCTGGCGCAGGATGCAGTTGAGGATGTTCCGCCAGACTGCTCCCTTATTCTCCAGCTCCCGTGGGTTAAAATCTACAAGTATAGCAATAAGGCCGATCCCACCACCTTCTGGCAGTGCGAGGAGTCTGGACAGCCCCCAAAACTAAACGAGTGTCCCGAAGGAACAGTGTTCATTTTCAGTCGTCAGGGCTGTGTGAACGTAAACATTTTGTCTGACTTCTTGTCCAACAGAATAGGATGGAACTAGAGAGATGGGTGGCTTCTGGAGGAATCAACCAAGCTATTTCAATATCTGTTATTTGTTATTAATTATATTACGTTTTTGTTTTTGAAAATATGATTTTGGTGTTACTTAAGATGTCGTGTATTTTGTTGCTAGATGTGCTGTCAATTTTCTCTGACTTCATGTACTTGAGGAAATTATTTAAGATTAATGTATATGTAAGTGCCTAATTTTGTCGCACGCTTGTACACCGTTCTATTCAATTGAAAAATGATAATTTCTCTATTGCCAAAGGGTAGAGTAAAAATTTGGTAAAAATGTACCAACGACAGACGAGCCTAGTAATGATAAAATGGTGGCGCCACAGCCCGTAGAGGGCCAGGGTCAAGCTTCTACAGCAACCAATCGCGTTGTGCTATTGTTCTCTCACGAGTGGAAGGGTACAGCTTTATACTGACTCCGAATGACCAAATTTGAGAAGCTTTTTTAGACCGTTATTACTCTTTGAGTATTGTGTTAGTGACTCGAAATAGGTCGGACCGTGAAAATTATTTTCGGTCGTACCAGCCGGGAATCGGACCCAGGCAGCGAGGTTAAGTTGTGTAGTTGATCGACGCACATACCCACAACACCACGGCCACCAGGAAATTGTTTACCTTTGAGCAAAATGTGAACTCCACAAACGATAGGATGTAGAATCACCCATGGCAACAGCTTCTACTTCAGTTTATCCTATCTATGAGGGTTTAAACTTGCGGCTCGAAGGACCAAAATTGTCTTTTATAAAAGAAGCTCTGATTTTGAAAAATTTAGCCACATAATGTGGTAAGCAGGGCGGCATTGTCAATTCAAGAGAAAAGTGTTTCATCCCAGATCACTCGATCTTTATACCGTATGTCCAGTCGTTTTCCTCATACTCGAAACAAAGGACTAGAAGTTGAAGAAAAGGTTATTGTTTGGTATGCGCTCGAGCCTATTTAGGCAATGGATCTTCACCTTTCACATCATAATCATCTTCATAGAGTTAGCGATTGTTTCTTCTGTTGGAACAACCTCCGCGCCTAGAATCAGATGCTTGACGCTTGCGCATTTGTGTTGCCTTTTACATGGCTCCTCTTCAGCTGTGTGGGTGTTACAAATAAAAATAAAGTACAGGTTAAGTGGAACATTTTGCATTTTTGACAATGCGCCAAACTGTCGATGCAAGAAGCTGTCGATTGCTTATTTCCATCCAAATTACAGTCGTGGGAAAATGCATATTCATCACCTTAGACCAACAATATATTCATGAGCAGCAGTGCATTGAAAACAAGGTTGTCAGTGGTTGCATCCATTATGTTAGTCCCACAAAAGAAGTTGCGAAACACAAGCATTCGACTCCAACAGTAGGGCCATTCTTCACAAACGACCAGCGCTAATTACTAAGCATGTGCTAAGACCTTAACTTACCTGCTCACAACTAAGTACCATTAAAGGTCGCATCAGTAAACCTCTCTTCCACTCAGATGATGACTTCACACATCGCGCCACAAAAACCGACACTGATCTACTTTTTTGCCGCCAATCCTTGACCAAGACCAACCATAAACCAAATGCTCAGTCATGTACGTACTCTAATAAGCTGTCGTTCAAATTTTTCTTCTTTCATTAACTAATCCGTCAAGAGATGCAGACATTTCAAAATGTTCGAAATCCAACCATCCGCTTGAAGACAAATTAGTCTCCAGTGGCTACAAGTACAGTCGTGAGAAAGCGCATGAAAAACGTAGATCGCTCGACCAGTACCACTAATTACCACAAATCAATTCGCGCCACTTGAAGACTTATCCAGTACCATTCACGGTTGCAATAGGCTAATAGGGATCTTCTCTCGCACAAGTAAAGGGCGCCCGCAGACATTAATTCCTCCTCGCCGTGTGTCTGTCTCTGTGGGCCGAAAGCGAAAACTGAGTCAAATCGGGCGCAAACGATGAGCCGAGTGGGGAGGACTAGCTGTGGTTATGTCAAGGTCGTGCTTTGCATGCACCGTTAACAGCTTCAGGGCCCGCTTCAGCAAATATTTGAAAGACATCGCTGTGCGCCGAGAGATTTCCAAATAGGTCGCCATAAATATTGATCTAGTGGCCTTTTGACAGAATTTACCATTGCCAGAGAGGTAAACTCGGTATGTTCGATTTGTAATCAATTACTGAATCTCTGATGTTCACAAATGTGTTTGCTTGAGGGCACACTTCAAGGTGAGCCAATCTGAGTTGGAGATCAGGCAAGTTGCGTTTGATATGCTAATCAATTTGTCGCCGCACCGCCGGGCAGCAGCAGATGAAGATGTTGTTGAGTTGAATGGAGTTGAGGGCTTTAATTTATTTATCTGGCGTGTGCCGTTTGAGATACATATTATATTCACATGCTCGCGAACAAAATTAATTCAACAGGGAAAATTGTTATGGGATTGGTTCGAATGTTGGGCTGTTTTGATGATTTCCCGCCTGAGATTTCTGCTAAATGGTTGATGTTCACTTCGATGAGCAATTTCTCTTGAAACCATCCAGTTTTGGGAGAATGGGCCATCAAGGAGTCTTGGTAGCCAGATATTCAACACCTTGTATGCCAATGAATATATTTTATCGGATCAAACAGAGATGGAATTCTAAGGGAGTTATTAACTTGTGACTATCTACGACGAATGAAGTTGTTTTTTAAGTCACTCCTTAATTCCATCTTTCGCGTAAGAACATGCGTTGCTACAAATTCTGCATTCGTAATCTAAGATGGTTTTCATAAATCTTTCTAAGCCGAAATCAAAAGATCAGACAACAACTATCAAGATCTTACATTGATTCAGTTCAATTTTAATTTGGTCGTAAACTGATTTACAAGATTTACGATATGCATCGTCATTATAGTTAGGCACATTCCGATTACGAAACAGCTAAGTGATCGAGGTTTCAGATTTTAGTCACGCTTCTGCGGAGTTTCTGCATAAATTTTGATACAATTTGTAGACGTTCATCTTTCCAAACGTGTTTGACAATCAAATCAAACGCGTAAGGGGAATAGGTGTGTGTCTTGTAAGTCTTGTCTTCTGTTGAAGATGTTGATATTTGACAGTTGCGGAGAGTGGTCGATTACAATTTATCATGAAATTATTTATTCCCTTAGAGATAATAGAATTAGATATTAGAAATAAGTTCGCTCTCTTGTACGATTCTCTGCCTTGGCAAATTTGCACAAAAATTTGCACAAAAATTTACACACAAAAGTGCCAATTCTGCGACGCTATTGTGACACGACGACCTAAAGCAATCGAATGGGTGACATTGACCCGGCCTACTGTGACTGCTGTAGAAATAAGGTCTTGGTGCTAACAGGGGTAAATTCAGCCCCACCTACATGATAGGTTAGGTTAAGTTGAAAGGGCTGACTGATGTAAGGAAAGGCAGCAGCCACCCTTAGGCCACCATAGGCATATGGTGGTACAACGCGGATCTATAAATGCCTATTCCGCAAACCAGTTAGTGACATAACCCTCATCTCATCCTCAATTGTGCGTAGATTTTTTAGGCATGTGGTATCTTAGTGTGTTGTTCATAATTTTTATTTTTTTTAACATTTTTTTAGAATTTCACGGAAGAGGGAATGCGTAAAATAAGAATTGTAATAAAGTCAACAAATCTCGGAAGTTTCCAGTATGTGGTTTCTGAAAAAGAAAAGAAGACAAGAAATAGCTCTTGCGTAGTTTTCTACGCGAGGATGAGATGAGCGTTAACCAAAGCGAAGGAAATACCCATTAACCTATTCTGGGATCAAGTCTTGTTAAATATTTATCTGATGTTGGGGACCTACGAACGCACCCATTGTAAGATAGTCCAACTACAGTTCTATTGTAGCCGGCTTTGCAATGTCTTGTAATCTCACAAAACTGACACACACACGCTGGGAATGTAACCACATTTTCAGGTATCACGCGGGTACCCGTAAATTAAGACGAAACTAATATTTTACTTAAAATGAATTCAAATGCAATTCGTTGTCAATTATAATTACATTATAATGCTTCTATAACTTTTGGTAGGGACATCACCAATGTTATCGTCGTTATTGACCCTCCCTGCTTCTTAGATATTAAACGGGTATAATCTCATTGAGAAATTAATGACTTTAAGTGGTCGTCGAAAAGTCCTAGCTAGGTGGATCGACTGATGCGCTAGGCATTTATATTCAATACTCGACACGAACCACTTTCATCTTTCACGGCTTCACCTCTTTTAAGTCACTGACACAGTTCAGTGTACCGAATTCGACCTTTACGAAAACGTTTGTTAATCTGCCCAAAAAGCAGCAGTTCTCCTTCTTTCCTTTGAGAACAATAGCTCGTGGTATACGTGGACTAGTTTTTGTAGAAGTGTATGTAACAGCTATTTTACGCTGGATGTATGAAATTATTGTAGAACGAATTTATTACAAAAATATCATCGAAATTCCATCCCAGTTGAAAATACTTAATGTGAAGTTCTTCGTGAGGTCAGTCCTCATCATGGCTGCCATACGTCGCATCGTGCACAAATTTGAGCATCAGTGCACGCTTTATGGCCACCAAGCAGGCATATATTGGTGGACAGTCTCGAAAAAAACAAGAAATCTCGATGCGGCACAAACAGATAAATTTGGCATCGCCAGAGAGTCAACCCGTCTTATTTTGCAGTTGTATTTAGGACTATCTTCATTTTAGATTATGCTGCCGTGGGAGCTGAAGGCGGACGACCATAGCTGCTGATGAGGAACAGGATAAGTGAAAATGTTCACCGGTTTTCCTGGGCTCTGGTAATTCTTGAGACGTCTATCATCCACTCGATTCACTTCAGTATCATTGAATCGTCGATGATTTACTTCATGAAAGTCCATCGCTTTCGTCTCGCCTTTTGTTTATTTTGTATTTGGATCGAGTGCTACTGAGAACAATATCTTTCACGTATAAATTACATCTGTGCTTTTATTATTCTGTATGGAGACGTTACTGAAATAGCTAACATGAGAAATCACTTAATTTTTTGATATTTATTGAAAATTAACTGACAGTGGTGGCCGTGGCGTTGTGGGTATGTGCGTCCAGCCCTATGTAACCTAACCTTGCTGCCTGGGTTCAATTGCTGCCGGTACGAACAAAAATAATTTGCACGGTCCCATCGCTTTCGAGGCACTTGCAATGCTTAAAGAAAGTAATAACTGTTTAGAAAAATCTTCTCAAATTTTGCCGTTCGGAGTCGACAGTTCACTCGTCAGAGAACAATTGCATGCACAACACGAGTGGTTGCTGAGAAGCTAGGCCCAGGTCCTCTATTATTATTATTACTATTACTATAATTAACAGTTTCAAGTACTTGAAGCAGGCAAAACCAAATATTTCATGCTTGAAACACAATAGTGCGTTGCTGCTGCCGTCGTCTATCAACGTATGTATTTTGTGCTTGGTCTTAATTCTCTCTCCTCTAAACGCACCTGCTTTGCAATCATATGCAGTGTCCTTGTTTACAGATAGATCACTAAGAACTCGATACCCTTTTTTCGAAAAATTAAAAAAAAAAACGACCATTAACGAGTATAATTCTTGGTTTCATTCAATGGACATTTCACGATGCACGATGCGCTCACATTTGCACATTCAACACGTGGTCTGAAACTAATTCTACCCCGCTTCACTCATTGCGTTGGAGAACACTCCTTTTTTGTGTGTGCACTTCGCCTGTGGAATCGTCTTCCTCACGAAGTGCAGACGATAAACTCACTAGCCGCATTCCAAAGAAAGCTTTTTACCTATATATCTGATAACAGCAGCACAGCATAATTAAAACCACTTTCACTTAAAAAAAAAAACATAAAAAAATCATTAAAGTATTATTTCAGACTCCAGTTGCTAATTTTTTTTTTTTTTTTAGAAGTTACATTTTTGGATACAATTTTAGGGGTACAGAGATTTGGTTTGGTACCTTACTACTAAAATATTTGTACAATTTTTATTAAAGATAATATCACAGATTAATATGCAATTCGAAGGAAAAGCCACTAAAAACCTTCATTAAAACAAAACAAATCCGCAGGGGGAAGAGAGAAGTGGTTTCAACACTTGATTTCAGTGTACAATGATAATGTGAGACTAAAATAATTAACAGGGGAAGTACAAAGAAAACAAAAACAAATAAATAAATAAATAAATAAATAAATAAATAAATAAATAAATAAATAAATAAATAAATAAATAAGTAAATAAATAAATAAATAAATAAATAAATAAATAAATATGTATATATATATTTAAATAAATGAATAAATAAATATATAAATAAATCAACGAATAAATATACAAACAATTTTTATATTGCACTCATCGCGAGACTAAGTTTGAAATCAAGTCGTTGTCAGATGAAGAGCAAGAGATATTATACTGATTGCTTAGTCTTAGAATTCTATCTGAGACCATTTCAATGTTAGCCATTTTATGTAGTTCCTCTGTTGAGAAAAACCAGGGAAGATTGAGTATCATTTTGAGCAATTTGTTTTGTGCTATTTGCAGCTTGCGCAGATGGCTTCTTGCACACTTGCCCCACACAGGAGATCCGTAAAACATAATTGCTTGGAATATTGCTTTGAAGATTAATAATTTGTTGGCGTCACTCAAATTCGAATTCCGGCATATGAATGGGTAGAGCACTCTTATTGTCGTATTAACCTTTCTAATAACTTCCTGAACATGAAGATTGAATGTAAGTCGCTTATCTAAATATATGCCAAGATACCTTACATTCGATTTCCACTCAACTTGAGTACCGTTGATAAGGAGATTGTTGCTTGGAAGTAAGCAGACTTTTCTTTTACAAGTGAAAAAGATAGCCTGAGTCTTAGAAGCATTAATGTTTATTTTCCAATCACTACAATATACTTCAACAACATTTAAACCAGATTGCAAATTAGTTTCAATGTTGAAACCAATTGCATCTGAAGAATAAATGCAAGTATCGTCAGCGAATAAGGCAACGTTACAGTTTGTCAAGTTGGGGAAGTCAGAAGTATATATATTAAAGAGGACTGGACTAATAACAGAACCTTGTGGGACACCTGCATTAATCATTCGATTTCCTGAAAGACTTTGGTTTATCGACACATTGAAACTTCGGGATGATAGGAACGATTGAATAATTTTAATAATTTACAGTGGAAAGTTAAGTCTTAGTAGTTTATGTATTAAACCATTATGCCAAACGGTGTCAAATGCTTTTTCCACATCCAAAATTACCATGCCAGTGCTTTTGCCAGCTGAAAAGTTGTTTTTAATGTCTTTGGTGATACGATGGACTTGGTGCGTAGTATTGTGGAATGGTCTGAATCCAAACTGCTCAGGGGGCAAAATTGCATTTTCATCAACAAAAGATACAATCCTATTTTTAATAATTTTTTCCAGGCACTTGCTAAGAGAGCTTAGCAGACTAATTGGCCTGTAACTACAAGGTGAAGTGGGATCTTTGCCAGGTTTCAGGATTGGGATTATCTTCGCTACTTTCCACTTATTAGGAAAGTATGCCAATCTAAGACAGTTGTTGAATAGATCCAGCAACTTCATAAGGGCGAAAACAGGGAGGTTTTTGAGGCACTGATTCTTAATCCCATCAAAGCCAGACGATTTTCTTGTCTTCAAACTCCGTATAGTATCCTTTAATTCGGTAATGTGTATAAACTTAATATCACTTAACAATGACTGCGAATTAAGGATGTTTAGTGATTGTTCGACGGAAGATTCGATATGCGTGACTGGAGCTACGTTATTACCAATCGAATGACTTTTAAAAAATGAGTTTGCCAGAGCATTAGCTTTTTCGGAACAAGAAACCAGCGAAGAATTGCCAACCTTAAGTGGAGGAATAAAAGTGTGCTGTTTCTTCACTACCTTGACAATGTTCCAGAATGGCGTGCTGCCCTTATCAAGACCTTGTAGTCTATCGTTCCAGGACTGATTCCTAAAGTTTGTGATTGCATATTTTACCAAAGCATTCATTTTGTTGTATGCTTCTAGATAAAAGACATTTCTTGAACGTCTCCACCTGGATTTACAAGTGTTTCTGAGTTTTATCATCTCGAGAATGTAATGTGGGAGAATATTGGATACACATCTTCTTACCGTTTTCTTTGGCACTGAATAGTCTACGCTTTCTAAAATCGCTGAGGTAAAAGTTTTTACATTTTTATCGATTTCAGTTGTGTTGTTGTTCTGAACCAGAGAATTTTCAAGTTTAGTTCGTACTATGCTTCTAAATAAGTTCCAGTTGGCATTTTTGAAGTCATAGACTTGGTTTACGCACTGCACTGGAGAAGCTTTCACACAACACTTAACAGGTAGATGGTCCGAGCTTAGCTCGTTAAGGGTTATGGGCGGGGTAAATAGATCAGGCACATTAGTTAGATATAAGTCTAACGTAGAAGAGTTTTTGTTCCTACAAGATGGTATGTGAGTAGGACTATCTGGAAAGAGGATTTCGAAAGGATGTCTTAAGTTAAGGTCCCTAAGAATGTTACCCCAAGCATTTGCCCTCAAACAACCCCAGTGCCTATGCCTGCAGTTGAAATCACCGCCAGTTGCTAATATAATTGTCAAATATTATTGCTTATATGTTATTCATTATGGATTCCCTTAAAAGATTGAATTGTCTTGTAGCTTTGTGTGAACTTTAACTCTTAATAAATAAATAAATAAAAATAAAATAAAACTGTTGAAATATTTGGATCTCCCTGAAAACAGACCGCAATTTAAAAGTACATATATAATATAATATGGGTGGCGCTACAGTTCGAGGCGGACCTGGGCCTAGCCTCTCAGCAACCACTCATGTTGTACGTGCTATTGTTCTCTCACGCGTGGAAGGGACCTACAGTTTAATGCCGACTCCGAACGGCCAGGTTTGAGAAGCTTTTTCTAGACAGGAAATACTCTTTGAGCATTGTCAGTGACTCGAAAGAGGTGGAGCCGTGAAATATGAAAGGTGGTTAATTCGGTATCGAACCTGGCACCCTCTGCGTAGGAGTCGATACACTACCACACTACGCCACGGCGACCCACATATCTACATCATTAAGCCTTTTTACTTAATAAGATATTTCTTGAGCTTGTACTTTTCTTAAAAATCAGGCAAAACGAAAGTAACTTGTAGTATGTAGTTTAAATAATTTTGAAAATTAAGAAATTAGAGAATCGTAATAAAATGTAAGAACTGCCGAATATTTTGTAGGGAGACCTGCCTTCATCTAACATTTATCTTACAAATTGAAAGTTTCTTGTGCCAACTGGCATTTTAGAAAAAGAAACAGCTGATTAAAGTGAATGTAACGACAAATGTCATATTTATCATCTGGTATTTGAGACAAAACAGCTGATAAATGGATTTATTATTTCAATTCAGTGAGTCAACACACACCTCCGCAGCACGAAGTCGGTTATAACGATGCAATATTGTGTGTCAGGCGTTTTTTCCATGGGTACATGAAGCGAAACTATGTCAAAACTACGTCAAAACTCTAACGTCGGACGATTATGACGGTCAAGACGCGTCGCTATATACAATAAAGTCGGCGGAACGCTCGAAAATTTAGAGGAGAAATAAGCAGACTGGATCATTTCACGGAGAGTGTTTAATCAGTTGGCTACAGTGAACTTGCGACTTGTGCAATCTATGTTTGAACCGCTCTTTACCAGACTAACTTATATTGGGCCAGGTCATCAAAAATTACTCCGACTGATGGACATGCCATCGAAGCCAATACGACAGGAAGAGTAATTCTTATGGATTACATTGAATAACGACAAATCATATTATTTCCTTTTTTATGAATACCCGTAACTTTAATATCGTTACTACGTACTTTCGGTGACACGCTGACACGATCGCATTCGAAAAACGCTCTTCGCATTCAAGAGAGACTTAATACACATTGGACGGAAAGGGTATACCCTCAAACCATATCGATGCGTGATGTGGCACAACACATCAAAAACAGTATGGAGACTATGTATACTAGAAGACAAGAGAAGAAAGTGAACGCATCGATATTGGTTGTCGATAGTACATGTGGGCATAAAAGGTAACGATATACATTGAGGAGTAACGTTTCGTTATTTGGTGCTTCTCAGTAACGAATACATACATTTTGCCTTGTAAAAGCATGAAATAAAATAAGTCAGAAAAAATACTTTTTTATTCACCGTTCTTGTTTTATTGTTTCTAATCTGGTAACCCTGAATTCCAAGTCACATAAAAGTTTTAGTGTCGTAAAATACTTTACACCAAAGAGAGGACTACTGAAGCACCTAGAAACACTGAAAGAAAAATGTATCTCAAAATAATTGACACTCTTTGAATTCGCGTGGTCATCTCACAATCCCTAGCCTAAAAGACACACACTAACACAGTACAAAGATCATTGTTCAGGGAAAAGACTTTTATTAAAGTATGCAACAGGAAATGTAAATTGTTTGTTTATTAAATTATGCCAGTGTTGGGGGATCAATTGGTGCAGACCATTGCCAGTAGCCCCATGGAAGACAGTTCCTCAAGGTATGGTAATAGGCTGTTCCGTGGTCACATGACTTAAGAACCGCGGGAGTTCCCTTAGCCTCGCAGAACCAGTAGTGTGTTGGATCGAGATTGTGTTGGAATTTCTGGTTGTATTCAGTTGGATCGGTACATGCTGACTGTCCACTATGTCCAGCTGTCCAGTGACCGGCTACAGCAACGACCAGCAAAGATAAGGCGAGTACTAGGTAAATTTAAATAATATAAGTGTTTGACTAGACGGTATTAATTTCTATTGTTTTATATACCGATTTTCATGATTGTAACCTTTTGTGGTATCGGACCGAAATGTGAATTCTGAAATAATTGTTTCGGTTTTTATACGCCCACTGTTCTGGAAAAGAGCGATTTTATCTTAATTGATTGACAAGAGTGCACTGGTTAATGGAGCGGTTTGATGAGGCGATAAGGGCGTAAAATAGTAGCGACACATTTGTGACATTTTTGCCGATGGTGATGGACATGAAATTCTCCTTTGTCGGTTATTATCGACGAGTTGTCATTTGTGGGGAAGAGCACCATGTTTGGCATTCCGTGGATGCTGTGTCAAGGTTCAACTTTTGAAACATCACACGTGTATTTATTTTCCTTTTGGTATTCGGAATCTATGTGGCGGAAACATACATGTAGGGATTGAAACCAATTTCCGTCTTTCAATAACGATTAATAAGACTTACTGTTTAAGATAAAAATAACTCTTACATTCTGGAATTCAAGTAAAAAAGAAAAGTAGGTTTAGTATTTAAAAAAAAAACGATACGATTCAAAAGAAGTGTCTGTAGTCAGCAGCAATCTGATGACATGAACTGCTGTGCATTTTTTAAGGGTGATCCTATATCCTACATACATAATAATTTTTCTTCTAATGGCGCTTCAGTCTCGGTCGATCTGTCCCTGTCAAGCGGGCACGATTGCCTCCACTTTCGCACGCCAGTTTGGTTGAGGTCCTTCTCCACTTGTGTGCGCCATCGGTTTCGAGGGCGGCATCTTTTGCGTTGTTAAGCTGGTGATGTTCAATTTCCATGTGCCTAAATATAGCTTAGCCATCTAAGGAGTTGGAATCGTAGTCGTCACAGTCGTGTGTGTGCCAGGAGTTTTGATCCAAGGCTCAGTCCTTCACGAGTGAGAAGGGGGACCCTAGGGATGTTCATACGAAAAATACATCGAACGATCCATCGAAGCTTAACGATGTATCAATGAAATACATGATGCTGTCGATACATCGAATAAAAACACCGACGTAGTTGAGAAATCACAAACAAAGGCGCTTTTATAAGTGTGACTAATCTAAATTGGTCGCCAACTTTTCAATTTTCTAGGCAAGGGAGGTGAGACATGCATCTCAATTTTAGGTACAGAAAGCATGCTATTAATACATGAGAACGGGTGCGAAACAGATAATATTAAGTCCTCTATGCTTTGGATCACAAAAGGAAATTTGTTAATATCGTGAGTAAGAAAATCTCCTGTGTAAAGCGGCTCCTGTAAAAGCGGCCCAAATGAGAATAAACATATCTTGATTCAGGAGACAACATTTTGAAAGTGCCAGCACTGCTATCAAAAAATGTCATTTCAAGGCATAGGGTCCCAAAAACGGGAATTGTTGCTACAAAGCCCAAAGGAAATTTTCAACTTGTAAAATTAAGTACCAGGAACGTGGAGAAAAACACGAAGAACAATTCTTCAGAGTACAAACTTAATTTTATTTGCTTTAATTCAAAGTTTAAAGCTAATAGTTAATATACATCTAAAACTGAATTCTTACAATTGCTGTAATCCTTAAAGAATTGGGTTGAGCAACAAAATAACAAATTTTATAGATTTTAGAAAAATAATTTGTTTCTGTAGGTTTTTATTGAAATATCAACTATTAGATTTCAATTTAAATCAAAACGGCTCTCAGCTCTTCATAGCCTTTCACTGCACAAAAAACCATGAGCATGCGTAAACCCCTTTTGACATTTTTAAAATAGTTGTCTCTTTCGTTAGAAAGAGAGACATTTATACCTTCAAATATAATTAAGCGCTCGACGACACATCATTAAGGACTCGATGAAAGGAATATATCTTAAAAAATCTGTGTTTTTGTATTTTAATCAACTTATCAAAATTTCAGAAAAGGATTAACACAAGGCGACATACGATTTTTCACAACCATTTTCGAGACGATCGTCCTTAACAACTCGAGATGCATAAGCTCCCGGAAGTCTGTAGAAAGGGTTATACCAAGCTTAAGCTGATACCAGAAAATCAAGTAACCCTTGATGACCAGAGACGGGGAAATGAAGACTTGAGTGTCACTACAAGTACCAATGAATTTCATGAATAATTGGACAATCTCTTCTCCTGCGAAGCCGATCTTAGACGACTATTTATATCATGTATCAGAGTCGCTCACGACGATGACTGTGTCGTCTCAAACAAGATGACGCGTTATCATCAATCTCCAAGCACCATTGCGAATCGCGTTTAATGCACAATCTTCAAGATGCTCCCAAAATAGGAGCACCATTTTTTGGGCTGTTTGTTTCAAGGGTTTTCGACCTACCATGGGGCCAGAACTCAGCATCTGCGGAAGCTTCACATTCGAGCGGTATGCCAGATGAGTTACTTAAGAAATAAGCGAGCACACATTGAGCCATAATTCATTACAGTAGTGGACTTTACTCAGTTAATGTGATTCCTTCTACAAGCTCTTTGTAATTCATTACTTAGCCGCGTAGTGAGAAAGTGAATAAGAACTTACGGGTTCCAGAGAACGAAGTTAAGCAAATTAAAGGAAGAACATATATTCTTTAAAACTAGCGTTCAACTTTTCCGGAAGGCGGATGTAAGTATTATAAACTTTGATATTGATATGTTAATATTTAAAATTTTGACCAGAGTGTCACAGTGCCATAATAGGCTGATCGTGCCACATCGGCAACATTACCGATAAGTCTGCTAATTTTTGTGTTACTCTGTGTGTGCCGAGTGAACGGGGTCGGGGTTCCCTTCTCCCATTCATGTTGTTGTTTATGTTGCCGAAAATATCAGTCAAAATTCAACTACATACGTGTAAATAGTGCATGCTTTCATTTGATGCATTGAAAAGCAAACATGGAAGTTTTCGATGTGTCGATGGATAATGAGCAACTCTAGGGTACACAGTTCGAAGTATGCCCATAGCATGGGTGAGTGTCAAGGATGTCAACGATTTGTAATGATGTCTCACAAAGAGCCGGCACATCGCACTTTTCAACAATGACATAATTACATTTGCACCATGAAAAAGAAACGTATGGTTACATAGCATTGGAGATAGATCACGACAAACATTTCCGGTCTTATCCGCAACATCTCCAGCAGCCACAATAATAAAATTCTGTCATTCTGCACTATCCGCTTCGGTTCACGCTTAATGTACCTTTAAGTTGGTTCGCTATTATGTCTATTATGTAAGTCTTAGCGTAGTTAGAGTACTTTAAAGTATTAGTTAATAACTCAAGCTCACACACATTCACAGAATTAAGTAGTTAAAGGGTTAAGTGTTTGATTATAGGGAAAATAGGCATCATTACAATAATTACTCTTCTGATATCAGATTGTTAAAGTTCAAGGGTAGATGTGGTTTATCATTCAAAGATGCGTGTGAATTTCTGGTTTTAACTCAAGTCTGATCAAATATTATCTATCCGCACAAGATTCGTGCGAATGAAGCGATAAAGATACAAACTCAGATTATGAGTCTATGAAATGCGAGACCTTGACCCAGCATTCAACTTGAGTAATTTGAGTGTACGTCCAAGGGCAGGAATAAGAGTAATCCTCTTATTGGGGATTCCTAGTGAAACTGTATCGACAATTGTGAGGATGTTAAAAACCATTATGAAAAGGCTTTGTGGCATCTACTCTCCGCAGACGTCGAGTCGCAAAGATGCTTATGTAGCCATCATTATGCGATTAAGCTGGCAGATTTCACTTTTAGAGGGTCTACCATTGTCTGAGTTTTACAGAAATTGGATTTTTGTACTATTTTTGTTTCCCTCCAACTGTCGCAGTAAATGTCAAGCATCCATACAATGACTTCAGTCACGGGAAATGATATTTCTCAGAGAACAAAAACTCTCTACACATGCTTAGTACAATTTAAGCACATGTTTATTTTTGATAAGTACACACTAAAGGTCCTTAACTTTAAAAAAAAACCCATAAAAAAAAAATTATGAAAGAACCAATTGCTTCAAGTAAAGATACAGAAATAGAAACATAATCTTAGTGTTCTACCAACTTCTTGTAATATGCCAACCACCCGCGACGGTAATGCTGTTTCCAATTTTTTAATCACACCCTGATCCATCTGCTGTAGGTTTTGACGTCATATTTGTCGGAGAGAATACAACTTAAATAGATTTCGTTGAATTCTTGGTGAAGTTATATTGCCCACTTCTCAAAAATTTGAGGTGTCATCCAGGAGTCTAAAGCCCTTGTAGAATTTTGACTGGAGTATTTATCAGGACTAGAATAACATATTATTGCCCGAAATGTCATCGAATTACAGACGTGTTAAATGACTACGAACTACGGCGCACAGTGATACGATTTGTATGGGAGCGGCGAAAAAAGTCTTTTAACACTAATCATACCAAGACTTAATATATACCTATTTCTACCATAGCGGGTCAAATGACCCGACTTTATGTTTCATGCTTGAATGTATGAAATATGGATGTTAGGAAGGAAATAAAAATATAAAATTAAATTTATTATAATTAAACAAAATAGTATGTTGAGCATTTCTATTACAAAAGCAAAAAATAAAATAGTTTTTTAATATAATAAAAATTTTTAATTCATACTTCATCGCATTTTTTACATACAAGTGTGTCCATTGTACATTTTCCGCAAACATATTTTTTACATTTAGAGCAAATTTTGTTAGTTTTATTTTCTTTACAGTATCCTATTTGACATCTCATACGTTGATAAGCATCTGTAGTAGACTTAGGCAACGATCATTTCGTATTTGTTTCTTGTTTTGGTTGTTCACGGGCTTCTCGAAAATCGGCGCCATGTTCTTCTGCTAGCTTGAGTAATCAATCTTGTCTCGAGATATTTTCTCCTGTCGTTTGCTTGTACAAAATCCAGGCATTTATGGATAGGATATTGAAAAAAAATTGGAGAGGCCATCTGCAAGACTTAGATTTTGTAGTAAATTTCCTCGCCATTTGATCGGTCATGTCTACACCAAATTTGGTTTTATTGTAATATGAAACAGTTTCGGGTAAACGTTTATCATTGTTTTCTACTTTAACGAATTTATGCTTAGAACTAAGTAAAAGTACTTTTTTTGTTGGCTTACTTTTATAGATTGTAAGAGTACAATTATCTGTTGTAAAAATTTTCGATGAAAATCGTTCCATATCATCTTTCTTTTGCTTCGCAATTAGTGGTAATTCTCTTTTATTTGACCGAATAGTTCCAACTAACGTAGTTTTTTTGGCTAGGAGTTGTGTTGCTAGGGATTTGCTTGTGAAGAAGTTGTCTGTGGTCACAGTTCTTCCCCAACCCGTAAATAGCTCAATAAGTTTGAGTACAATATAACTCATACATATTCAGTACATATTCAGAGAGCGGTACTGAAGAGGGCCTATATTCATCTTTTCCAAGATATGTAAGTGCATTTATGACGTATTTGCTATCGACGTCCGATGCCAACCAAAATTTGATTCCAAATTTATCCGTCTTGTTAGGCATGTATTGCGTAAATCTACATCGTACCTTAGTCGGAAATAGCTGTTCGTCTATAGTAATATTTTCACCCGGTTTGTAACAGTTTTGGCTGTTCTCAATGAAAATATTCCAAATTGCAGATACCATAGCGAATTTATCTGTTTTCAAACGTTGGCTCCGCTGACTTTTTTTTTATTAAAACGAATAAATCTAAGAATTTCGGTAAAATTATTTCTGCTCATAGTTTCAGAAAAAAGTTTAGGCCCCCACATGTTATTCCACAAAAAGGAAATATTCAAATTATTTCCATATGCAGCTCGAGCATATAAAATTGCAATAAATGCATCTAATTTTTTCGGAACCTAACACTCTCTTTGCTTCTTCTATTGTGCATTTTCTTATATGGTTCATAATACGGTAGTCAATTATCAATGAAAATGCAGTACTAACTTTACCTTTCATTATATGACGTTCTGCATATCCTGTTGGGTCTACTTCTTGCCTGAAAATGTTATGAAGTGGTGCTCTTCCAGGTGTGCCACCTACTTGCATTTGTTGCCAAACAGATCAATCATTCGCAACATTTTGTTCATTTATTTCTACTTCACTTTCTTCCGAACTTGAGAGTAATCTTATTCTTTTTCGGCCACTACATACATTCACAATATTTTCCTCTTCATCGTCAGTATCTGTAGAATCAAACTCATTTTTATTTGAAACCAATATATCTTCATTTTCAGAAAATTCATCTTCACTAATTTCTGAAAACTCTTCGCCAATATTATTTATATCTTCTAAGAACTTATACTGCCTTGTTTGCTTCGACATTTTTCTGGGTAAAAAATGACCTGTATTACTATAGCTAACAAAATAAAATATAAGGTAGGTACTTACCAAGACTTTAAATTTTTGCCACTTTTTCTAACACTAAAAACCTATTTTCAATCTAAAATTTGATATTTTCTTGAAATTATTCTGAGCTATTTTCGTTGAACTACTTTACGCAACAGTCTTTGGAACAATGTGCAACTTACTGACTACAAATATGACTCGATAATCTCCTAAAACAAAAAAATTCTCTCCGGGTCAAATGACCCGTTGTGGTAGATATCGGTACACAACAAGGATTACTCAGAATAAACGAAACAAAACAAAACAAAATGTTTATAACTGTACATTAATTACTTAGAAAAAGTCATGAAGTCAAATGTGCAAAGGCAATAAAATTATAAATGCATTTTCAATGCAAAAGTTCAAAATGGGTCATTTGACCCGTCACGGTATGTTTACTGTTAAATCTAAACCAGTGTGCCGATCTTAATGAAGTTTAAAATATAGTAGAAATGGTATGAACCCGTTCCGTGGCCTAATCTATAAAAATTTATATGTTTTAATGCGGAAAATTTCGTTTTAATCTCATCTATAAGGTAGGCTTGTGCATTGAAGCTCAGTACAGAAAGCGCTCAATTTAGTTAAAATCGGTTTATTGAACTAGTTCGTTCTTATAGTTCATTTAGTTCAGTG
Organism: Eristalis intricaria; assembly: GCA_964034865.1. Taxonomy (NCBI): domain Eukaryota; kingdom Metazoa; phylum Arthropoda; class Insecta; order Diptera; family Syrphidae; genus Eristalis; species Eristalis intricaria. The sequence continues at coordinate 139,677,298 of OZ035873.1, forward strand.
TAAGTCACTGCTCAGGAAATTGAGTTTTGTTTAATTTTCGCCGGTTAGTCGTCATATTATCGTTATAAATAAAAGTGGTATCACTTCTTTGTTGAACTAAAAATCAAATGAAATGAGACTGCTCACATAATTATTAGTCTCAAATAAAAAAGTTAGGTAAGTAGTTCCAGGAGACATGTCCGTTTCATGAGTCGTGTGTCTCTGTTGAACTATTCTTACATGTGACATGTTTTTATGTAGGAAAGTTTGGTTTTTTATGCGTGGATAATCCTCCCATCAATATTTGTTGGTAAAAGAGCAACGGATGTTCCTACTCATATCAAAACCACAACGATAGCTCATTGATGAGCTACATGCATATATGCATGTGTACACTATGCATGCAGGTCCGCAAACTACCGATGTCTAATGTACAAACATTTTTAAAATTCCCTTCACATAAACCAAATGCTCGATGTGCCTGAACTGCGGTAATTAAATAAAAACCACCCTGATCCTGGTGTGCGAAATACACACACAAAGCAAAACACTCTATTTAGTTCTGTTTAGTTCGATCGAGTTCAGTTATTCTTTTGAATACAAGTATGCGCACTGAGCATGTATGTTTGCAGGGTAAGGTATTCCCGAGTTTGCCCAACAACTGAACTAAATGACCTAAGATAAAATGAAACAGTTCACATAGTTCAATTGCAAGAGCTGCTTTTGGAGCTAGTTCGTTCGCGAACTGCACAAGCCTACTATGAAGTCGTATTATGTCTTGTGATTGATAAATATATCTATATAATTTACATTTTACATACATTCTATATTTATTTATAAAAGAATCTATTCTATTGTCTATATATATTAATTCTATTTTATATTATTATAGTCGAATAAGCCCTGGCTTTATTGCTTAATGGTAGCGAATATCTTATTTTGGGTGCAGGCCCAACATTTTTAATCTAAAGATCCGATATCATTTGATGAATAACGTATTCGTTAGATCAATTTAAGCTCAAAATATTGTTATGCTGGAAAGGCTCTTGCTGGCGGATGGGCAGGTAGACGCAGCTGAAACTTGTACAAATGCTTAAGTGAGACTCTAAAGAAAATTTTAAAACTAGAATCAACTTTAAGCGATTTACAGCTCGTTAGTTCTGATCTACTGAAATTTCGCCAATATTAATTTTCAGACGATTTAGTTTAAAAATTCATACCTGCTAGACGAATAAGAAAATCAAAGTTAGGAAAACCTTTACGTTTTCTTTAGCATGTCTAAAGCAAAACGTGTGAAAATGTTTAAATCAATTAAGTTAAAAATAGTGCATCACGTCGCGGCATAGTTATTAACTAGAATAGAAAGCCCTTCGCTGTATGCACTAAACTTGGTTATATAATGGAACGACCTTAAGCTGTTTAAATATATGTAGGCACTGTGTAAATATTTCTCCACTTCATCGAAGTGTGTTGTACAACTTGTATACATTATACTCTCTCTAAGTCGAATTGTCACGGGATACCATAGTTTGTTTCGACTTAGGGAGATTCCACTGTACTTTAAGAATGCAAGGCCCCAATGTACAAATTTTGATATTTTTTTCGCCTCTCAAACCAATGTGCGGACCACATCAATTTATTGGCCACATGCAGATACCACTCCTCCGTACATCCCATTTATAACAACAAATACAAAGTTACGACCCTAAAACATCTTACCTTTGAGTTTCCTTGCGTTTCTTTTGCTTCTTTTCTCTTTTGTTTGTGCATCTTGGAGTTTGCACTGCGGAGTGAATTTTCTACAAAAAATACAACAACGTTTTATTTAAGGAGTTTTCCGACTTACAGAGAGTCATCTTATGGACTGTAAAATATAGGAACATTTTAAGTCTTGCACCTAAGTTTTTAACAATTTATTCGACTTATATAATTATTATTTGTTCGACTTAATAAATTGATGTTCGACTTACAAAGTCTTGACGGTATTTTTGTCATAATTGTTAAGCTGTTCCCTGCAAAGAAAAGGACGATAGGAAAAGAAGTTTAAATAAAACAACAGCGTTATATGGCAAATAGCTCCGGCTTTGTTTGTGGCATATTCTCTGAGATAGAAAATGGTCTCGTCTCAGAATATGATTTTTTGGCCAACCAGCATCTCCAGCTAACAATAAGCGATCAATAAGCCTTCAATATTATTACATACGTCAGCACAATCTACAATGGAGGCCCATATTCGACCGCCTAATAAGCCACGTTGACTCTGGCGATTAAAAAAACTTTGTAACTCAGGATTTTTTTGTATTATGTTAAGCGTACTGCATGCTTGCGGTTGCACGGTTCAGCTCGTCGGACAGGGTGGTTCTTGTCACCTTCCTCGTAGACCTCCTATTTGCATTTCGTGTCTGTAGCTAGATAGAAACCCTAATACCCGTATGGACAGTGAAGAAGAGAAGAGTCAGGAAAGATGGAGAAGGAAAGGTGTTCAAAGCCTATGCATTTACCACCAAAAGAGGCCGGAAGAGGGCTCGCGGTTACTACAAACACAATTCATAATTTTTTTGAAATATTGTTTCTAGTTTAAAATTAATTTTAAATTAACTTTGTAATATGCAACTGTAACGTATTTGTAAATTTATGAAAATATTAAATAATAATACTAATAATAACTAAAATACTAAAAATAGAACTAAAAAAAAACTAAAAATAGAAGCCTAATCACACTTAAAAGAAACTATGATTGTCATCGAGCCTATTTGCTTTTTATCTTGCTATTATTATTCATAATTATCTACTTGTTGGTTTCTTAGCAACAATTTATTGTTATTTTTCCACTTTGCTTTTGTTCTATTATTTGTATATAATTTGAATCATGGTAATCTACTTGTTCGTATCCTAGAAACATCCATTATTCTTGTGTACAATACTTCTTAATCATAGATACCTAAATCCTACGTTACTTAGAAACGTTTCATATTTTCTTAAATTATATTCTTCTCGATTCACATTTCATCATTCATCTTCTGGCGTTATTTGAATCAGGTTAAAAAAGTAAAAGTAATCTATTGATCAATTGTGTTGCGGTAGGAAAATACTCTTCTTTGTTTTGTGTCTCAATTACCAGACTAAGTTATGTTACATGCAATATTGTAAGATTTATTTTAAAATATTTTATTTTTTAAGTTAAAAATTGTTGCGTTTACATCTATATTTGCCTCTGTATTTGTAAAGAAGCAACTGCAATGATGGTGACCAATCTCACGGAGAAATTCACGCTGCGTATTTTTTGGCTAACTACATTCAGTCATCAAGATTCCTTCTACTATCAGTTACAAATGATACCGATGGTTGGGTCTTCCCTTCCTTCTTGAAATTAAAAGATTAGGTTTGAAGTCTCTTCAGCCCAGCCTTGGTCAACGAGTCTAGCATGTAAATCCTTATTTTCTTGACTAGATCCACTTCTTTGTACAGCTTACAGATTTATCTCCTGCTCCATTGCATTTCTTCTGAAATTGCATCAAATGTGCAATGCCTAGAATCAAATCATGCCAAGTTCTTAGAGTCGAGATTTTTGTGCTCTAACCGAAGGAGGCAATGACAATTCTTTATCAAGTCTCCTCTAAGATATCGTTTGTTGACATGACATTTGCCTCGAAGCATATAATCTACTTAGCTACTTCAAATTTCCCCACTAGGCAACAAAATTCATGACATTTTAAGTAACGCCAAAAATGTATTTCAAATATAAAAACAACATTATTAAGAACAAGTAAAATACATTGAAATAGTTTTGTTGACTCCTCCAAGTGCCAAAATGTCCCTCTACTTCCATCCTATTCTGTTAGACAAAAAGTCAGACCAAATGTTCATGTTCACACATCCCTGACGACGGAAAATGAACACTGTTCCTTCGGGACAGTTGGTTAGTTTTGGGGGCTGTCCGGATTCCTCGCACTGCCAGAACGTGGTGGGATCGGCCTTATTGGTAAACTTGTAGATTTTAACCCAAGGGAGCTGGAGAACAAGCGAACAGTTTGGTGGAACATTCTCAACTGCATCCTGCGCCAGGACAGTGCCGACCAACAGCAAGACGAATGCGACTGTAAATAGAAAAGATGAGAGTATGAGTAAAAGTAAGTCTTATTGAGTGAAAATTCAGATTTACCGTATAACTTCATGTTGGATTGGATAGTAATTGAAGAGACTGGACTACTGATGAAGAAGAACCGATTTGTCATGCCTTTTGTAGTCAAAATCTTCAATGATTATCTTTAAAAGCTGGCATTGAAATGTCGCCCTCTGATAAGACAGATTTGCACTTTTTGATAAACGTGGAAGTGGATCACGCAATGTTGTCCCAGATAAATACATACATCGTAACCATCTGGATGGAGGTTAATTCATCTGGCATTCGGTTGATGTTGATGGTGAGTAAATGTATATTTTTTCATTTCGGTTTTGTAATTTAATTTTGCTTTGTAATTTAACTTTGAAAAGGAAAGGAGTCGTAGTAACTCAAATGCATCCAAAGGTATGTAGTACGTTTCATAATGCATCTTTATGGTGTTTAACCACTACTTTATAATGGACATTTTTGAAAACAAAATACGGAAAAAGGAATTATTCTTAAATATATATAATGATATAGATATATATAATATATATATATATTAACACCAACTACGTAGTTAATAAAAGTAATAGTAAATTAATAATTAATTTAAAAAAAATTAAGTGCAATGCAACCTCCATAAAAGCAACTAATTGAAGCTTGGTCAATAATCGAGTCAAGAAGCTGTAGGTGCCAAAAAGTTAAACACCTCAAAACAGTAAGAACAAAAAAATCATGTCTTGTTCTGGTAAAAAGACAAGACTTATAATTTAATTTTTACAAAAAATAACAAATCCAATTTTTAATTGTTTTTCAAAAACAGACATTTTTGATTACATCTTTTTGGACGCAGAATTCTTTTCCACAACTGAGTCTCGTAAGTCTTGCACAGCCAAGTCCCGTTGAAGGCTTGAGTTTCAGCACCTGTTTTAACTTTTGCCAACTATCTACGTCCTAAAAACAGTCAATAGGGGTTCAAGAGCGATTCACATCATTTATCGAAAATATTATTTCGCGGTTTCTTAGGATTTGGTCTCTTATGACACTCAAATGCAGTTAATCATCTTAGCTCAAAGGGTTGCTGCACTTGTATTACTTACCACAACTGAGTCTCGTAAGACTGCACCCTGCCCCATGAACTAGTCTAGACACAAACAGCATGTCTAAAATTAAGTTCTTTTATTTTAGTCCCCTAATCGATCCGACCAAATGTGCCAACACACTTTTTTTTCTAGTTGCTCTTATCGAGTCACCTTTTTTCAGGAGTTGCAACTACTGAGTCAACAAAGGTAAGATTTAATGTGGCTTTTTGTTAAACTGCACAAAATTATTTGTCCAAATTAAGCATAATTCGCAATCTTAGTGCATTCAACCTCGATGCGTCATTTCATAGTATGAATGATCAAATTTTATCCGCATATCGTTTGCGCGAATACAAACTGAACAGTTCTCCTTTAATAATCTTAATACTTATAAATATAAAAATATAAAAATAAGTATAAATATAATGAAAGATTCAATGAAAAATGAAGTCGCTTTCAAACAGTTAACATAAGATCTTGATTTGCCTCAAGCGAGTCTGCTCGAGTGAATGTTCGGCTACTCCAGTTAGCTGTGCTATTGAATTTATTATAATAATTTTTTTCGAACGCATTTTTTTTTTATAAAATAAATAAAGTTGATTGCAACCAGAGATAACTTATAAAAGAGATATCCAACTTCTACCTCCCTTGCCCCTTGATTTCATATGACAGCGTTTCTTATACGTTTTTGTCCGGTGCCTGTGAACAGCTGTGACACAGCTGTGACACAGCTGATACCCTTCCCCACCTTAGTAATGGGGTGAATTAGAGTTCTTATTTGAAAATTCGCTCGTTATTTGAACGTTTTTTCAAAATTCGGTGTTAAATTTGCAGTATGGAGGGGTAAGCGAACGAACAAAGCTTATGTATGTTCATGAAGTCGATTCATTAAGACTTTGATCAAATTACAATCTGAGATACTAGGACATAATTAATGAATGCACAATATAGTGTGAATTTTTGCATATGAATAAAAATGAAAAATACATTCACGAGCTTAGGTAACTAATAATAAAAATATTATTAAAACGTGAATCACAAATAAGAAGTTTTGACAACCATTTTTATGCATTACTAATAGTTGCAATATCTTGCCATTGTTCTTAACAAATTGTTTAAATTGAATTCATGAGTTTTTAAGAATTCATGAATTAAGCGTATACAGCGGACTTCATTTTTTGAGTTAATTTGTCAGGTATGACTTATGAATAAGCTGTATATATACTTAGGAATTAATTTGAAATCAAATAGTTCCAGCTAAATGGGCATTGCAATACATTTTTATTCACGAAAGTCCATGTGTAACAATGTAAGAAAATTCTCTTAAAAATACGAGTCGACATTTGAACACCCTCCGAACAACATACCCATGTATGTTATATGGATCGTACATGGATTGTGGACGAATTCAAAAATCTGCCGCCACTTTTTCCCACTAAATTCACGAATTTGCAGCAATTTCCCACTTAAATCCACGAATCCATGGATCCATGGTTTGTGTAAGAGTATTTGAGAAATACAAGGGAATATAAATACTTTTGCATTTTTCTCCGGTGGTGACAAGGGGAAAAAATGGCCGAAGTTTGATATCTCTATTATCCCTTATCTCTGATTGCAACGAACAGAAGTAAGAGGATTTTTTTCCACAGTTCTTGTAATTTTATTGGAGAATTAACGGGAGATATTGAAGGTTGAAGTAAGCAAAAAAATATAAATAAATAACAGTTTATTTTAAGATCAAATTAAATTATTTTAAGCAAATTGATGCACAAATATGTCATATATACTCTGAACTGAAGTCAAAAGTATAAGCCTGTGTTATGTAAATTCTTTAAAAATAAATTTTCAGACATTCTTCCGAACGCTATATAGCAACAACCCAAGTTCAAGCAAAAACTTTGGCCGGAGAAACAATCTGTTCAGCCGAAAACATAAGCAATTTATCGTGTCCGAATAAGGTTGTTAGAGTTATATCTGCACTTGAGCAATAAAGGCGCTTATCAAAAGAGAACAACGCCGTGTTTGATAAAACAAAAAAGAGTATATAGGAACAAAACCAATAACCAAAGTTATTGTAGACAAACCAAGGCATGGCCATGGAATCTCTAATGACGGCAATGTAGCTCGAAAGTTATTTTTTCCAAAACCACACTGTTTCTGCCTGCCTAACAAATGAAGATCCAGAACTCATTAGAAGAATTTACATTTTACTTCAAGCCATTTCAAGCGGATATAAGATAAATTCAGAAAAAATTTTAACAATATTGTTTTGAGATGGATTCCTTGTGTGTGTTAAGTTGTATGCTTGGATGCCTACGACCCCAACACTTCGCAAGATACACATTCATGGATCTGTTATATTTTGAGAAGCTTTATTATACCTATCGGCAGGCTTAGTGAAGAAACTGATGAAGTCCGCTATAAGGACTTCCAATCTTAAGAGCGAAATCACAGTCAATTATGACGTCCTTGAAGTTCTATCCTAAATATCAGCACAAGTTCATGTCTATGTTAAATGTCTTAGTTTTCTTTCTATTCACAAGAGTTAAAGTAATATTCGAATCATTATGTAAAATATCTAATTGTTTTCTCATATACTTGTTTACTGTGACCATATCTTTCCCTGAATTGTGATATAAATATATTTTGATGAAGTCGAAATCAAAATTGTGTAGACATTATTTTTATTTTATTTAATTTTCAAAATAATGTTTCCCCGACATCAATTTGTACATTTTCTGTTTCAGTCCGCTAACTTTATGTTCCGGATTGATATGTATTATTTTTAAATCTTTTTAATATTTTTGAATTGTATAACTCTATTGGGAGATATATATCGCCATTGTATATTAGATGAGAAATTGAAAAATAAATAAATAATTTATTTTGAAATGAAACACTTTTCGCCAAAAAAAAACTAAGAAGGCAGACAACATCACCGATACAGGGTGGCTGTTGAATCGCGCTACCAAAATAGAATGTTATAACTTTTCTTGTAAGTAATAGATCACTCAAGTGTCAGTAATAGATCACTCAATTTTGTTTGTAATTTGTAGACTGTTATTTATGTTGTATGAAAATGGACAATTGCCCCGATGAAACTAGATTTTGGATTGTACGCCGCTTTCACTCACTGGAGGCAGTTGTCTACGTCCAAAGGGAGTTTCGGCGTACGTTTGCTGGCACGCCTCCGGGTAGATGGACCATAATCCTAAACGACTATGTCAACAAGCAAAACTGTCAAATACGGAATGACTTAAATCTAGGTATTCGCCGTGTGGCGTGCAGTTTCATCACGTTGCACGTGAGGAGAAAGTTATTTGAAAATACAGAACGAATTTTTTGTCACAGAATTACGCCGGAAGAGAATAAATTTCAACTCGGTGTGAGTTCAACTAGATCGGGCAAGTTCACAGATAACCAGGCATGTTATGGCAGAGTTGCAACGGAAACCAGAAACTCCTTATTTCATTGGCTCCCCTGGTTCCCAGACCTGACCGCACCTTGCTTTTTCTTGTGGGGTTACTCCAAGCAACAGGTTTACAAAACCAAATCAGCAATTTTGAATAATTTAAAACAATCCATTCAATCAATGATCGAGGCGATTCCCACATCAAATCTCCAGTCATGAACAATTTCCTGCTACGATGCCGCAGATTGGTTAATCAGCGCGGGTTCCATTTAATCACAATAATTATTAAAAATAAATAGCAAACAAAATCAAATTGAAATATCTTTTGAATGAAATGAAATATAAATCATATAAATATATGCATCAGCTATTGATTTTACAGCCTAATGCGAAAATTCCCGGTAAGCGTTAAAAAATATGTGATAGTGAATTCATTAATATGCTCGAAGTTGAAATATAAAATATACACTATCTGCACACACTTTCCATTCATTTTAACACTTAAAACTAAATTTTATGAGTTTTGGGAATATTTCACCTTATTTTGGGCCCAGTGTGCGACGTTGAGATTATCAGAGCAGAATGCAAGACCATTTGAAGCAACGTGACACAGCCAGAAAGCGATTTTACTAAAGCGACAAGTGGACGCGAAGATTCCTGATGTACATTTTCAAAGGGTCTCAATATATCCCGTCCAGGAAATGGTTCAATGTCACACTTTACCAGCACTGCGGCCAACTTTAAGCCCTGGTAAACTCTAGTCCCACGCAATGCTATCATTCTCAAATGGGAAACACTTCAGCCTGAAGCGAATAACCACTTAACATATGCATGAGTACATCTGGAGGCTCGTCCAAAAAAAACTGTTACGCATTCATCCCTCCATGCCCTTGATCAGCGATGATTAAATTGTTCAAACGAGACGGTGACTACTTTATTTCCCATCGCGTATCGCTGGAGCCTGTGCCTATTCGATTGACGGTATCTCAATTCAATTCCATTTGCATACAAACACAGATTTTCCATTTGGTAGCATAACAAATGAGTTAATTGCCCGCTCGGCACTCATTAATGCAGCAAACCAACTTGAAATTAATAGCGCCGATGTAGTTTACGGCCATTCAAATGGTGTTATCAAATAAATGGTATAACGTTGTACCAATTCTCTCGACTAGAGACTGACAACATATTTCCCAAGAATTTCAACACACAACTTTTCTGGAAATAAAACTAAATCATCGAGACGTCTTTTGCAATCGCCGCCGCATTGTTTTCCCGCGACTCACACAACAAATCAATTTACCATTCTGATAAGACCATAATTGGATAGTGTATAAAATAAGATGCATCCCATTGTTTCGGCAAGTCGAGGTCGCTGAGTTAGAACTATTTCACTATGAACACTGGTAAGGAGCTGGCTCTTGTTGTGCGAAGTTGTGCCTTGAGGATTGATTGTTTGCCTTTACAGTTTCGGTTGCTCTTTGTGTTTCGCTTATTGTCGCCTTGGCAAGCGCTCACGTTTACGAGGATGGAGAAATAAACTGCATCGGAGCCAACGACGAGGGTCGCATGTACTGGGACATCACCGACCCCACCAAGTACTGGATCTGTCCACTCGGCGAAAGCTACGGAAAGAAACTCAGCTGCCCCGCTGACAGTGTGTTCCATGCTAACGAGCAGAGATGCATCCCCACAGGCGCCCCAATTGACTGTGCCAAGACCACCGTCTTCAACCTAAAGTACCGCGATCTCGACGATGCAACAAAGTACTGGATCTGCGAGGAAGGTAAGACCTACGCCGTTAGACAGCAGTGCCCTACCGAACACGCCTTCATGGAATCGACACAAGTGTGCGTCCCATGGAACTTGTGGAAATGGACGGCCCCTAAGAAATACTAAGTGTTAATGTACCCATTTGAAAATTAAAATAAATTGTACCTAAATTTCATGCTGAGACCTCGTCTGTGGTGACATCACTTTCAGCGCTCGGACTCTGTGACTAATAGAGCACATAAACGCAAACGTAACAAAAATGACAATCAGTGATGCGCGGCCGCTGTCAACCGGTGGGTGATCGCTCTCTCGAATGTCACCCGAAAGAGGCTTGATTTATGCGCACTGCTCTCTGTTCCCCCTCGTTTCATATTCAGCGTTACCATGTGTGGGGCTTTTCACGTGCTTGCTTGGTGGCGTCATTGGCGTGATGTCATATAACGGCGCATAGTTAGCACTTGATTCCGTATCGCGCTGTTGATTTTTACAGCTTGTGGCAGTGTTGTTGTTCAACGCTTATGAAAGTCAACAAATGTTAGAACTCAGTGAATTAAGGGCGGATTCAGACAGTGTGGGGAGAATTTCAACTGACCGTGTGGCCTAATGGATAAGGCGTCGGACTTCGGATCCGAAGATTGCAGGTTCGAGTCCTGTCACGGTCGAACGAAAGCAGTTTTTTTCGTGTTCAACTTGTTGTTTTATATATTTGGTAAGGGATTGACGTTTGTGTGGGCGCTGTAGAGTGTAGAACAACAAAAGGGGGTGACGATTTTAAGCAATGGAGATGTGGGTAGGGCATGTTTGCTTGGAGATTATTCTTGAGAAAGTGTGCAAGCAATTTTTTATTTAATCTCGTTGGTTTTTGATTACCTTGGCATCAAGTTTGAGCTCGAATGCAAGTGACAGATTTAGGACAGAGATGTTTTATTGCAAAATGAGTGTAATTTCTTGTCTGCAATGTTCTGCAGTGACGCTGAGTTTTCCTGCAGCACTGCCGAAGCTGGGTCAATTAGACGACCTGTAACAGGAAGGCCGAGCTTGTTGTCAAAGCTAAGTTAGCGATATTTAACTCAGAATTTGTTCCAACTCTCACATGTGGTCATAGAATTTGCGTAATAACCGAAAGAATGAGACCACGCACAATACGCGAGTAAGTCAATGTAGAGCACCTGGTTCTTCGAATGGAAAGGGCAATGCTTTGATATTGATGATTTGGTCCGTAGTCCCCATCATCACGACTTACGATGCATGCCTTGAATTCGATTTCATCAGGTAGGCGACGACGAGGTGATTGGAACAATTTTAGGAACTCGAGTGGCTGCGTTTGGCATAACTCCTGACGAGTTAGAGTCGATGGGGTAGGATCGAGTAGCCTGGAGATTCCTGGTGCGTGCTTTGCCCCCCGCGACTCCTTTAGTCGTGTCATGCGGGTCAGAAGGTGATGATAATTATACAACATCCGGAGTCTCGCAGAAGTTATGAGAAACAGCAAAAGTGGCTGACCTTTGGTCAACGAATTGTGTAGCTTGTGGAATTCTCCACATATCAGTCATTTCTTATAAACAACATTAGCCTTAGGCGTATTGTGCGAAGGGAACAATCAACCTCGTTGCTTCCCGTAAGGACAATTTAAACTAATTATATAATTTCTAAAATATGCAATTCGACCGTGCAAGGCAGCCAAAACAATTATTTTCAGATCACTTTTTAATATTAAACTCAACTAACAGTGAAGTGTTTTCCTTATCATTCCTACAATGGGTTTGGTCTGAATTTTGTAGGAAATTCAGTAAATACAGTCAAACTTCGATAACTCGAACCACCACTTAACACAAACAAAATTCGAGTTATCAAGTTAAATACAAAATTGATATAACTCCATATTATATTGGCTTAAGTGTGACTCTCTGCAGTCAATCACTAGATAAATCTGAGCTGAGTTATAAAAAATGGTACGAGCTGTACTAGGATGTGGATCTAGTCCGGAAGGCAAAAATCCGTCAACTGCACTGGCTCGGCCACATCGAGCGCATGGACAACAATGCGTCAGATATGAAGGTCTTCGAAACCGAGAGTCCTGGTTCGAGAACGAGAGTAAGACCGAATCTCCGGTATAAGGACCAAGTAATCGCGGCTGCAAGACGGCTTGCTCTAGATTACTGAAAGCAGCGTGCCTAGGACCGTCTACGATGGAAGGCAGCGATATCTCAGGTTCGGACCTTCCACGGGTCGTATAGATAAGTAAGAAAAGTGAGTTATAAAAGATAATACAACTGTAAAGATCTTTGCTGAATATGAACTTGAATTCTGGGCGATAAGATCCAAAATGAACTTCAACAGGAAAATATTTACTTGACATGAACCGCATGCCAGATTGATTAACCCCCCTTCCAGATGGTGTAAATGGAACCATATGGCATGATCCACTTCCACGTTTATCAAAAAGTGCAAATCTGTCTTATCAGAGTGAGACATTTCAATGTCAACTGGCGGAGATAATTGCTGCAGATTTTGACTACAAAAGGCATCACGAATCGGTTCTTCTTCATCAGTAGTCCAGTCTCCTTCAATCACCATCCAATCCAACATGAAGTTATACGGTAAATCCGAATTCTGAATTCAAAAAGACTTACTTTTACTCATACTTTCATCTTTTCTTTACAGTCGCATTTGTCTTGCTGTTGGTCGGCACTGTCCTGGCGCAGGATGCAGTTGAGGATGTTCCGCCAGACTGCTCCCTTATTCTCCAGCTCCCGTGGGTTAAAATCTACAAGTATAGCAATAAGGCCGATCCGACCACTTTCTGGCAGTGCGAGGAATCTGGACAGCCCCCAAAACTAAACGACTGTCCCGAAGGAACAGTGTTCATTTTCCGTCGTCAGAGCTGTGTGAGCGTGAACATTCTTTCTGACTTTTTATCCAAAAGAATAGGATGGAACTAGAGAGATGGGTGGATTCTAGAGGAATCAACAAAACTGTTTGAATATCTGTTGTTTGTTATTAATTATGTTACGTTTTTGTTCTTGGAAATATATTTTGGAAGTTTATGAAGATGTCAGTTATTTGTTATTTATGATAGTAACACATTTTTTGATTTGATGTAGTTCAAGGTTCGTTTGTTCTAGTTCTCGACATAGTGCTGCGAAATTCCGATTGTGAAAGTCCCAATATTATTGGTAAAACAGTCTTAACCTTCCTGCGCTCCAAAATCTACTGACACGAACGGACTTTGGGTCAAATTTGGGCTTTCGTCTTATATTAGATATTTCATTATTTTTTGCGGCTGGATTTTGTAATTTTATAATTCAGATGTCTTAAATGACTGACTGCAAGTTGAAGTTTGGCGCCCTGGCGTATTGGTCTGTTCGGCGGGTACCAGGATCGATCTCCGAATTTACCAACTTTCATAATTCACAGCTCCACTTCTTTTGAGTCACTTGAAAATGCTGAAACAGTACTTCCGTTTGGAAAAGCCTTCTCAAACTTTGCTGTGTGCACTCGTCTTAAGCCTCAACCCACTCGTGAGTGAACAATAGCATGTGCACGAGTGGATGATGTTGAACCTAGGCTCATATCTACCCCGGACTGTCGCGTTATACATATATAATACTGACGAACAAAAAAAGTTATCAAGTAAAATACAAAATTGATATAAATATTTATTTATCTGCGACATAACAAATAAAACGTAGATAAACATTATTATAATTTAAAATAGCCTGTTACACATGACGAAAGAGCAGATTTTTTTTTTTTGTTTTTAAAAAAATGTTCGATTGAATTTTAACCATTATAGGTACACAGAATCATTTGTTGTTTCATGAGTCTTTTATAAACGCAAGTGAGTAACGAATTTGCAACCAACTCGTTTGAAGGTGGTTGAATCAAATGATCCTCAATTGTCGCCAAGTCTTTCCCTATTACATCACTGGCGCTGTCATCGTTATTGTCGAGCTGAGAATATTTGGATTCACATCTGAATAACTCGACAGTATCTTCTTTCTTGGGAAACTCCTAATAACAATATCGCCAACCACCTGCAGAAAGTCATCATACGTATGACCTTGTATTTTTCTGGTATTTTTTTTAAGCTTCAAATTCCATCTTCAGTTGAATTTTTTCCTTACTTCTGAAACGGATTTCCATCCGCTCAGAATATTCACCAAAACCACGATTTTGTTTTTAAATGTAATGCAAACGCAGTGCCCCGCAAACGATCCCAAATAAAGAGGACTTGTCGAATACGCATATGATTTCGACTTAACGAAGATCACGGCAAATAATCTGTTCGAGTTAACAAGACATGCGAGTAGTCAAATTACTTTTAAATATTAGTCTTGGCACTATTGCCAACCAATTTCATTCGAGTTATCAAATATTCGAGTTATCGACTTAATATAGATTTTATATATTAATGTCGTCATGCAATACTGATTACAGTCGACTCGTCTTATTTGCAACACAAAAAATGTGAAAAATGTGTTGCAACTAAGCAGAGTTTTCATATAAACGCTGTTGTACCGTGCTCAAATTCTTGTTGCATATAACCGAAAGTTTCGATTAAGCGGAGTGCATATAAGCGGAGGCGACTGTATTACTTCTTTAAAAGCAATGCCCCGTACTGACCCTTCAGAATACCAAATCACACATGCCCAGTATTTTTTTGCTCTCTCCATGAATGACATTTGCTTCTGCCTTGTGACAGCTCCAACTTTCGGTTTTACTCCATTTTATCTTGATTTTCGTTCACAACCACGACGATCAAACCCAGTTCTTCACCTATAAATGATATTTGATCAAGTTTCTGCAGCATTTTTAAAATTATTATTATATATTTACCTAGAGGTTCTTGAAATCGTAGACTGTGTCTCCGAAACGCCGAGAATTGCAGGTCTTTTTTTCGCGTTTCAATGAACTTTACACACATCATTGCACCCAACCTTAAATTCCAAGAATGTAGCTTACAATCGTCAACTTTGGTGAAAAGAACCTAAGAGCATTGAGGACATTTTTTATTTCCACCATATTGGCAGTTCCCTTTAACGAAAACACTTGGCTCATGTGTTTCCACCAGAAATGCAGTATTACAGAGATGACCGACTTCTACCTCTCTTTCCCCATAACATTTTTGACAACTGTTTTCTATAACGTGTTCATAAACCAAATTAACCAATCAGTGGACGGCATATACGTTATTTCGTGAATAACCGTCAAAAATTCATGAATATCCGTCAAAAAGGTAGTCAAATTCGTCGATGGACTAGAGGGCAATCAGCTGTGAAGTCAGTTATGTCTGTAATACTTCATTTCTGATTTTCACTCGGAGTGTTCTCTTAGTTTTATTTCACACTACTCAATGAAACTCTTCCCACTCAATAGCTTTAAATTCTCCAAGCAAATATTCAGACTTCACACAGACACGCCGCGTTATCAATTCAGTTATTCACTTTGCTTTCAAGGATATTCCAGACCACAATGAATTCATGGCAGACAAAAAATCGAAAAACTTTCCCGTTAGGCAACAGAAAAGTTGATTAACACCGAAGCCTGCTGAAAAACTTTGCCGAAAAATTGAATTTATTTTTACTTCAATCTACAGCTCTCCTGTTCTCCAAAACACCACTGACATTATTCAATTTGTGAGGTCTTATGGCTTCGAAATAACAGTCGACCATTTTTCATGACATGTTAGAGGAAAACAATTAAAGCATTTATCATAGTCAAGGTCATAGAGGTATCTAAACGCTGAGTATTTCTGTAAGACGAGTGTCACTTCTCGTCATTTATCATCGTTCTCCAAAAATAGCGATGTCAAGACACGTTTCAAGTTCACGAGTTCTTTTGAAAGTATGTTCATTAATGGTCACCATTAACCAAAATTCTTATTTGAAGTTTTTTTTCCCAAAAAGTTGACAACCAAAATTAATGTGATTCCCACTTGTGCACCTCTAATTGAGATTTATTCGATTTCCATGTGTGTTGTGCGGAGCACAAGGTGGCATAATTACCTTCACAAGCTAGGTTATTGAGAGTGACATATATTTGATAGAACAAAACTAATTTCTTATTTGGGTGCTGAACAAATTTCTTAGTCTTACCAATCTATGTAATATATTTCACAAAGTGATCAAACGCTCATCTTATATTGGATGTTATTATTTCATTTGGTTATTTCTTAATTCTAAAATTAATTCAATCCCATAACCCTAGTCTCTGATCTGATTCTTGGGACTCTTGACTTGATCTGGGTTTTCAATGTCTTGGAACCGAATTTCATCATAATTTTTATCACTTGATTTCAATGCTCAAGACTTGGGACCCTTTAAATTTAAAGGGTAAGATTAATATTTTAATTGGACTGTTCGACCCAATAAAATGCACAGAATATGTTCAGATTGACGAATTTGAAAATCTTAAATTGCATGAAGTCTTCTCTGAAGTCCCATAGGGTAGCCACTTTGGACCTTTGTTTCTCCTGTTTGTCAGCGAAATGCCTTCTATATTTCAGAGTTCTCGTTGCTTGATGATTGCCGATGACCTAAAGATATTTCGAGAAATATTATCAGAGTACGAGTGTAGGCTGCCACACGATGATCTTATTATACTTGTTAAACGGTGCGAAACTAATTCTTTGCATTGAAATGTCTCTAAATGCCAACCATTTTGTTTTTACATTTTATTTGCTATCCGCTCCTTTAGGAAGAACAAGTCGTATGGAGGATCTAGGTGTAATACTTGGTACATACTTAAACTGTTGCCGAACTAGTAAAAAATAATCATTTTCTGAACACACTTATTAATATTGGCTCCACTGGCGAAGTGCGATAGAAACACATATGTGTACGCAATTTTTCAATAATATCCCTTTTTGTACCGTTTGTAAAATTAATTGTTAAATTTTACAGTAAAAAAATAGACGCCAAGTAAGAAGACCATTTTTCGTACAGCTTCTCGCTTTTAAACCATTTTTAAGATAGAGCACAGTATGCTAGAAAATTATTAACAGTGTCACTTTTCATAAAATATTTAACATATACTCTTCCGAAAGAATAGAAAGAATGAAAGAAAAGTGTTCGAGAAGTACTTAAACTTCTAGAACATACAGATGTTCCCTATGTATCCAGATACCATGCCTTTCTCATGCTCAACTCTTCTCGAGTTAGATAATCTGAATTATCCTCCGAGAAATTTGCGTATTCTTTAATATTTTCACGAGAACTTTAACATAACTAATAACAGTTGTAATGAATCTATAACGCGATGCTTTAGAATAGATAGATCATATGTTGAGAACAATATGTTGGTTCCAATGTGGCCTTGAAATGTGATGCTATACCTCCGCAAAACCTTTATAAGTATTTATAAGTAAATAAGGAGGTTTTTCATTTCTACACGGATCAAGTCCTACAGCTTTGTTCCCAAGAACTGATTTCTTTCCTTTGTTAGAGCAGGACATTGGAAGAGCAGATTTTGGATAGATTCAATCGCCTCTTCATCTCAATGGCTCCTCCTTGTGGTGGATAAAGCTGATGTTCATTTCATGCTATTGCTCCAATTTAAAGACAAAGGCCGATACTTGTCTTGCCACTTTCCATGGATTTGTCTCCTAGTCTTTTCCTTATGGAGCTAAGCGGCTTGAATTCATAAGGGATTGCCCAAGATTCACATAGCTCAGATCCATGTTTCACAAGAATCTCCGCTTCTCATTGGATCCCAGAATGCTCTGGTGCTCAGCATAGGGTCATCGTTTTCGCAGAGGATATCTCACTGACGCCTTGTCTGCCAAACCTAACTAGTGTCGACGTCAAGAGGATCTAGACAGATCCTATGGCTTTTATTGCCGCTTGGCTGTCGGGAAAAAATGGAGATCGATTTGTTGGTTATGTTGTGTTCACTCTGTGCAACTGCTGCTGCTGATTGATCACAGCTACGTCCCTTTGCAGTCTTCTCTTAGTGTCAGGAATTTTTCGAATTGATCACAGAATAACCTGTGCCTGTACCAGCACGCCTTTATGCGCCGTCCGACTAGAGGAGACTACAGGAGCCCATTTTTTTCCTATCTGGAAAAGTATGTGGAAGGTCTGCCTCAGGGTTAAGGTTGGTAGTAGACTGACACCCGTTGGACTGTTGAACTGTTGTACTGCGGTGTGTCCAAATTTTAGCGTCTGCAAGCTTGGCCCTGTAGTTCGGTGGTCCACCGATGAACTCGTGATCAGACAACAAAAGGGCCAGGCCAAATAACACTGTTTAGAATCTTGGGAAAAAATTATTTAACTATTTTGCGGAGGTCATCCGATTTATTGGAAGGTAATAAATTTTATTATAAACTGAAACAAATTCAATCACTTTCCCGTTGATGCAAACGCCATATTTTTTTATATTTTACTGCATTTTACATTCATATCAATGTTCCTTGTGAATAATTCTTCACTGACAGCCATCGGCTACCGAGAGCATCGAACAGAAATCCATATTTGAAAGCAGATGCATGGAATAAATTGAATAAGTGTATGCAAAAATTATGCAATTCAGAGCGCTACGCGCATTTATCAATCTGCAGCCAACTGTCCTCCACATCCCACATTAAAGCGCCGCAGGTGAATGCATATTGATGGATGCACCTCTTCACCTTCAAGTCCGCATGAATGACCCTCGAACCACTGAAATGCGACTGCTGGCTCAGCTGCATTCAAACTTGTGAATTTCGATTGAATCCTGACATTGAAACGTCAGCTGCTAACCACCTTCAAATGGAGAGGTCCGGTAGCTACGGTGTTTAAGCTAGAATCGGCGGTAATTACGATTTGAATTGAAGAGGCTTTACGGACTCAATGAGAGTGACATCTCTCTATTGAACGTGTGTTGTTGCTCACTTGTCATCCCACTTTGGTTTTGCTGATGATGTGGTTGCGGCTTCTATCAGATGAATGTACTCGTTTGTATCTGCTCGATTTATAGTTGGATTACGGTGATTGGAAGTGGACATCAATCTATTGCTCGTAATTGCTCGCAGCCAAGTTCATTGTGATGACAGTGAGGCTGAATAATGTGTAGCACACGCACTTGTGCATGTACACGGATGTGTCGGTTTTATTTTCCTTGGGGGACCTTAATGGGGATTGTTTTCAAGTACACTTGGTAATCATTCAGTTTTAATTATGTTTAGGATTTTAATTAATTCGTTGATTACATGGCGAATTTGAAGGTCGAATGCTGGACCTGAATTAGTAGCGAATGTGAGCGTTTTCAGTCGATACACATGTAAGATTAATGAATTCAATCAGAGGAATGTATTTCACAGGTACTGTGATGTGATTGATTGATTGATGATTCCTCTGGAGAGAAATGAGATATGATGTCCAAAATATGATGCGAGCGAGCGGTCAAAGAAATGCATCAAATAAAGGAATGAGTTTGATGAATGAATGATGTGGATAAAAATAAATTCGGCAACTGGAGTACTGTGCCCAACTTCGAAGTAAATTCCTGATACGTGGGTGATGTATGAAGTGTCTGCTGAAGGCGAAGCAGGACTCGAACTGACAAGCTGAGATGGACGATCATATTGGACTCACGACAGTTGGTTTTGAGTCTAGGAGGTGTAACAACGAGAGAGGGCGACAGCTTAAACTCACGAGTGCTTGGGAAATAGCGTTGATGTAAGGTAGGTGACCCAAATAAGGGCCACATTATAGAATTACGTTAATACCTTGCAAACGCATAAAATAAAATTACTGAATTGACATTATTATAAGCATTAGTTCAGTTATATGTACAGAAACATAACATTAATTCGTTGAGACCCAATGTGAAATATATTTGTTCAAGATTTTTAAAACCTTGCCTTGGGCCTTATTACCAACGCCTGTTCCGAATGAGGCCCATACACAATTTTGTTCAATTAGTCTGGTTATCCAGCTAAAATAAGATTTACTTTGCCATGAAACAAATAAAACAACGTAGTTTGTCATTTATGTATATTTTACATGTGTATAATTCATTAATACAAAACGAAAATACGCAGCCTCGACTATAAAAAGAATTTAAAATTAAGAAAAAAATTAATAAATTTGACTTAAATAAATTAAACTACCAATAAGGAGATTATTGCAAAGAATAAAATTTAAGGTTGTGTTAAAGTGAAATTTTTGTTTGAGTACATCCACCAGGGCAATAGAATACTTCGAGATCCTCCGTTAGTCCGACTCATAGTTAATGGTACTAAACACAACAATTCTGACACTGTCTCATACCATATCTCATGTTGGTTAGATTCCAAGGCCCCTTCCATATCATCTGGCGACCATTTTTCTCTTCTTCTGGGGTTTTGTCTAAAAAGAACTCGAAGAAACAAATTTAATTTTTCATATTCCTAATAAGACCTGTTTAGCTTATCGGTGGGATTTTTGAGGAACATGAACAAACTTTTTTTACAGCAATTTTACGGAAATCTACTCAAGGAATTAAAATAATGCTTAAACCATACTTAACCTTAGTTTAGCATGTAATATATTTAGTGTAAAAAGTAGACTTACCCGAATTATTATTTCGCGTGGATGCACATGCAATAACTTGTATGCACTGCGGCGTTACCAGATTATTTTCTTCAAACCTGCTAAAGCTAGGACAAGAAACTGCTAAGCCTTCTAGACAAAAACGTAAAAAATGCTAAAAAAATGTTACTATTGGTTTCATTTTATTGAATTGAAATTTAAATTGAAAATATGTATTTTCAAAAAATGCATTCACCTTTATTTTAAGTATACATTTTTTATTAGTGTTAAATGATCATTGAAATATTAAAAAATAATATTACAAAAATATAATATTTATATAAATATATTATATAAATATTATTAAAATATATATTGAATAATATTAAAAATAGTTATTTGTAATCTTTATAAAGAACATTTGGAAAACATTTTATTTTTTGGAAGAAAGTTGTAACAGCAAACGGGAGGTACGCTTTACTTATTTTTTATTATTTTGTAATTTTAAATAATATTATGTTAATATAGAATGAATTTGTGTTTTCCTATAAAATAAAATTGTGATAAAGCTTTTAGCTCACAGTACATTTTTTTGAAGAAATCATATGACAAACATTTTTCTTTTCTGTGTCCGATTAGTCGTGGGAGCCACTGTATGTGTTTATTCCTTCTTCATTTGACGCTTGTAATTTTATTTAAATAATGTGTAAATATATTTCATTTAAAGGCAAATAACGCAACTTGGTAGTGGATTTTATACGACTTTTCAAAACTGCTGAAAACTGCCAAGATATTAAAAAATGCTAACAAAATTGCTGCGTTTAATTTTTATGGTCGAACCCTGCTAAAATCGCAGGAAACTGCAAAATCAGGTAACGTTGATGGACTGAAAAAAAACACGATTGCGCCAGATATAAATTCCCATCGATTTTATTGTGATATTAGGTGGCTACGACCATATTTCAAATATAATCCCAGTTGCTTGTCGGCCTTAATAGGTTCTGGATCTTATTTGGAGCAGCTATTGACTTCATAAAACCATGTCCTGAATCGTGGAAAATTGTTGGTTCAATAAACAGTGTTATTGGCTTATTAGTAAGAACAAACACTCCCATTAATTATCCCTATATATAAAAATCGATGCTTGTCCTTAATAGACTCTTAAATAGGAAGAGATAGATCACTGGTGTCCTTTGCAACTTTGTTCAGAATTCTGTGGAAAAGGTTTTGGTGCCAATTTTTTTTTTTCTTTATTGGAAAACTCTTTTTTAATTTTTTTTATATATATAACGTTGGATATAAATGAAACAGTTTATTTGTTTAACTATGAAAAAAACACTGATTTATTCTGAAAGTTCTATTCGTGAATACACGCTTATATAAGATAATTTAAGTATTCTACTGCTCTATTCCTACTGGTCCCAAGCTACTTTGCACATGCTCTTATAAGGGTTTTACCATCCCTTCCCCTTCATTAATGCTCGTCATGTCGTGTGTGTTTTGCTACGACATACAGTAACGATGTAAAAACTCTCTGCTGTGTGCGATCTGCGCACATCCGTTGAAACTGTTCGTGATCACTGATCACAGATGTACCTTTTCAGGATGATTATTGATGGGATCGTAGATATACTGTTGAAACTGTCTCATCTACTGCTCGTAACTCGCGCCGCTACAGCTAGTACAGTGAACCCTGAGAAAGTTGGCCAACTCCGGTGCAAGGATTTTTAGCCAACTTAGGCAGGTGAACAAAAGACAAAACAAAACTATTTTACATATTTTATTTAAAGTTGTTTGTTATAAAACTTTTGATTTGCTTGTCTCAATCGATTTTAGTTTTAATGTTAAAAACTTCTAACATTAGGTCTCGGCTTATAGAGACATTTAATAGATAATATATATTAGACATTCACAAACTGTGGAAATAAAGTCTTCTACAAGATACACTATCCCAACAAGACTTAACACGGATATTACATTACATCTATGTCTGTTTGAACACTTTATTCAGAGCATTTGTACGCACACTCAAAATGCAAACGCTACAATGACGACAAGCAGCCGACTATGTTATTGGCCAACTTTCCCAGGTTATTTGGTATGAAAGATAAAGAAGTTTACTTAAATGTGCGGCCAAGTCCCAAGATAGACAGGTTACCAACAAACAGAGGTATTTGGAGGAATATTTGTATGGAATTTTTGTTGTGCTACTATATGCT
Organism: Eristalis intricaria; assembly: GCA_964034865.1. Classification (NCBI taxonomy): domain Eukaryota; kingdom Metazoa; phylum Arthropoda; class Insecta; order Diptera; family Syrphidae; genus Eristalis; species Eristalis intricaria. The sequence continues at coordinate 139,700,364 of OZ035873.1, forward strand.
GGCTAACTTCGGCAGGTGGCCAACTTACAAGGGAGGCCAAAATTACAGATTTCACCGTATATTTATAAACACAAAAAATGTTTCAATGTCCTTTACAGACTTAGAAACTATCCAACCGAAATGCTCCAAAATTTCATTTGAAAGGCAGTATGCATTGCGAAAATGGTTTTAGACCCTATGACAGTGCATTAAGCACATTTGGTACATTCATGAAATCGATTTTCGACTCGAAGGCCAATCGCTAAATGTTACGGGTTTGAAATTTAGAAAATATATTTTTTTTTCATCTGCATTGCATTAATTAGACAAGTTAGTACAGTTTGCTAATTTTTTTTTAACAAGTAAAGGAGGACTTATCGGTTTGCACGAATCGAAAAGTATAACTTGAACTAAGTGGAAGAAATAGTGGACTATAAGCTCTTAAGTTGTACTTCAGCACTGACAGCGACATAAAACCTTGGGGAAACTGTATAAAATGAAATGAAAAGTATAGTATAAAGTACGAATTATTGAGCTGATGTGATCGCTTTGTTTTCGTTTAATAAACGTAACAGTCATAGTTAGTCATTTGGTTACAGAAGATAGAATCAGATTTGGAATGAGCTCTCAACAGTTTTCCTTATTCATTTGCTAGTCCAAAGTGTTAATGGACATACATTTTCAAGCAATGCTGTGGCAATACTAAGTCGAATTTCCCGCCATATTTCAGCCTTCCCCTGATTTTTCCACACAAAAACACTCCACTCCATCAAACTCCTATAAGTCGAAACTCTGTCCAACTCGAAAATATCCTGGGATCCCGTATAAATTCAACTTAGGGATAGTCCAACAACGAACCTATTTACAAAGCATTTTATTTCGGCAGAGAAGCGTTATCCAATAGGGGCCTAAAATTTTGAATTTAATTTGTGAACGCACTCTTTCAGTAATGATGAAACTGTCACAGTCAACTTATTCAGTAAACTCAACAAATTACATGAACAAACGACGTCTGCAAATTATACAAATTTTCTACCGAAATTTGGAGTCGGTGACCGAAACTTTAACAGCGCCAATTTTCGACGAAGCTCATTTTTGGGTCAATGGGTTTGGAATGAAAATCCACATGTGCTTCATGAATCACCACTTCATTCACAAAAAATAACTGCTTGGTGCGGTTTGCATGGCGGTTGCGTTATTGGGCCACATTTTTTCGTCGACGCTAACGAACGTCTCGTTACTGTGGATGGTCAGCGTTATCGCGCCATGATTACCGATTATTTTTGGCCCGAATTGGAAGATATGGACTTGAACGACATGTGGCTTCAACAGGATGGTGCCACAAGGCACACAGCATACGTTACAATCGATCTATTGAAGAGTAAGAATGGTGAGTGTGTTATCTCAAAACGGCCAATCGATTGACTGCTTTGTAAGTGCGATTTAACGCCGCTTGACTATTTTCTGTGTGGCTATGTTAAGTCATTGGCTTATGTCAACAAGCCGACGACGTTGGAAGAACTCAAAACCAACATTGAACACGTAATAGCGGCCGTTTCAGCCGAAATGTGTAACCGAGTCATTGAAAATTGGGTCCAACGTATCGACCGCTGCAATCGTGCCCGCGGTGGCCATATGAACGAAGTCGAGTTCTATTCATGAATGTTTTGATTGTACTTCAAGCCGATTATAAAGTTCTTGAAATATCTCAAAAAAGTTCTTATTGGAAAACATTTTGAATACAAATACAGGTCTTTTTCTTCGCCAAGAGCTGAAATAATTCTCTAAACTCTTAATAAAAATATTCTTCACCTTAAATCATTTTTTTGGTATTTTTTTCTCTAAAGTTTAATTTCAATATTCTTCATAATATAGCATGGGCCTGGAACATAAAGAATCCCCTTTACCAGCGCGTCGAACTTACAATTTTATTATTTTAGAAATAACTTTTGGAAAATATAAAATCAGACGACAAGCAGATCGTTCAATCCGGGATGGCTGAGTGGCAAGGCAAGTATTCAAGAGGGGGTGGAGTGTAGGCGATGGTATGTTTAGACACTGTTGAATCCATCATATGAATGTATGTGGCACAGCGTTCCTCTGGGCAATCATTTCAAAAGGATTCATTCAGATTGTGCTCATGAATTATGTACAGCATTTTCCACAGCCAAAGCTCCCTTAGTGAAGGGATTTTTACAACATCACTTTCATGTTTGGGCCGCTTATGAGAGAGTGTGTACATTTCGAAATGAAATGTCACTGTAGAGTGCTCTAAGTTTGTAGTGCTTTCCAAAAAAATTGTGATGTCTCACACTCCCTTCATTTGAATTCATAAAATATTTCACAAAAATCTTCACATTTCTGTGTACAGATTAACCGGTATACCACACTAGAAGTGTTCCATAAGAGCAGCAAAAAGCCACTTACCTCAGCCTCCGAGTTCAACAAGCCCTCAAATCAAAACAACGAAACACTTTCGTTTTCACAACAACTAATCAATTTCAATGATGTTCACTATTTCTCCTCAATTGCATAAGAGCTCGAATGGAAAATAGCCTAAGTTCACTTTCATTTCGCAGCAACAATTAATTAAATCATTTCCACTTGACTCCCATTGCGATGTGGTGGCGATATGCAACCTTTTCAAATTCATTAACCTCAAAACGATCAGCAAACGTCAAAGTGAGAATAATAACGCTCTCATTACGAGCTCTCGTAACACGAGTTATGTGTACTTTCAAGTGCTTGCTTGCGCGAAACAAACGTGACTTTCTTGCTTGTTAACATCGCACGCGAGCATTGTCAAGCGAGATTAATAAATGCAAATATGTTCTAAAATATGTCCGATGCAACGTGTTGCACATTTTACTGATTTCACTTGTTTCTTTATTTTTGGATTTGCAGTTGTTTGTGAATGTACATTTTTATCGAGTGACAAACGTTTACTTTTCCCAAGTCTAATCGATGAACAGGTGTTCTCTAGTCTGTCGTTGAAGTTGCATTTTATTCGATAAACAAAATTATTGTTCACTGATATCCATACATTTCGAACAAACGCTTAGGCTCAGTGGGTGCCACAAAAGTCCGTGGATTTGAACCTTGCTTCTTACCACTTGCTTTGTACATCTTCTCCCGAGTTGAAGACACCGCGGGTCTTATGCCGACTTTAAACGGCGAAGTTTGAGAGGATTTTTCAACACAGAACATTTCCCCGGCAATATTTGAGTAACTCGAGAGAGGTGAAGCTCTTCTCTTGAAAGTTGCTCGTGTCAGATTGAATCCAGGTACCCTGGGATGGGAGTTGACGCACCTACCCACACGCCGCGGCCGTAGTCCATGCATGTTGTAGTCCAAAAATATGACTTCATCTTTAAGTAAGAAGTTCGCCCTTCGTTTCCATTCAGCAGGTCGGACTTCGAGGTGAATCTTGCGGGAACGCGTAAATATATGAAAATAATGGAAGGACATCAATATGAACTGAACTTTAAAAATTAATTTTAATCAGCTGAACCAAAAATGCTGTAAGCTTCATTTTCATTAATTACCGGACATTATACACATACAATAAGCAAAAGAAACAATTCTTGTATTTTTAAGATATAAATGTCTTCTGCAACCAAAATAAAGTAATTTGAACAATCTAACCTAAAAAAATAGGAGTAACAATTAGCTTTGGTTTTGGGTTGATTGCTACGCTGAAGGAGTGCCATTCAATGTGAGCCATTCGGCAAAGCAATTCAAGAAGCATTTCAGGACTTCATCAGCACTGATAAGAAAATTATATAACACTCCACAATAAGTTACTACTGTAAGAGCTAGGTCCAAGTCTAGAACAGACTGTAGATCCATACGAATAAGAAGGAATTTACAAGGGAAAGCTGTGTTCGAATATGACTTCGAGCATATGGTTGGCTCGTAGCTGATGCAATTTCAGGATGTTAACTTGCTAGTAATCTTGTCCTTGTACCGCTCACCGTTGACTGTAGCCTTTTGACCATCATCGCATTTGAAGACATGTGAACCAATGATTCCACTATAAGTTTTAGTTTGAATTTTTCGATTTGACCATGGACGAATTTATTTCTATGTTCATTCTTCATGATTACTTGCCAAACTAAATTAACCACAAGACAATCGAAAACTGTTTAATCAGCTGTCACAAAATAGTATTACCAATTTAAAGTTCACGAGCTAAAAAAACACCCTTTATATCTATATATGTGCATAAATAAAAATCGTACGTTAGTAAGTGAAGATCCGCATATCTCAAAAGGTTCCTGACCGATTGGCTTCACAATTTGAAACAACATTCTCCAGAATAACATGAATCACAAGCTTAAGGCCCAAACCCATAGAATCCGTTACGTGCTTTGCGTCCAGTCAAAAAATTGACAACCCATAAGGCCTTATGAGAGGGAGAGAGACAACAAATGCAACCCACAAGTGAAATTCACCAAGACGGATAGAATTAGAATTGGCCAACTTTTAACGTTCTGTGCATTTGACAGATGTTTCCATGGAAACTCATTGGGTGCTCCTTATGTGATTGTTTTTACGATTTTTTATGAATGCAAGAAAACTTTTTATTTTGTTTATAATTGATTTTGAATAATTCCTAATAATTCAGGAACTTGAACAATTCGGTACTCACCTAAAAAGGGCACCCTGCACACCGATCAGTAATGATGGACGTTCCTAAAAGAAAAACTGTTCTGTTTGTAAAGTTTGTCTCAAAAATTAAAAAAGAGCTTGTTTTGAAAAACAAAATTAGTAATTACTAGAATTTTAATTCAATAATGTTTGGCTGTAATAATAATAATAGAATTTATATAAATGATTCCGTTGATAGTTAGACTATACAGTTCTTACGTGAGGCAAAAAAAAAATACAAAAGGAAAAACTCCACAAGAACGTTTGGGTAAATTGAATTGAAATTGGAGAGTATTTATGCGTATGGGGGTCAGCGAAAAATTTAATATTATTAATTGTATCGAAGATTTTGTAGCGGCAATTACGCTGAACGAGCTCATATCAGTTGTTACATTTTCATTCCGTTCTGCGATGTCATTTTCGGCCATGAAATGAAACCACGTGCCGGTAACGATATCCCCACATTAACAACCAAATATATTATGTGGATAAATTTAACTTAATTGTTTGTGTATTAAAGAAATTGTTTTTCCGCTTCAATCTTAACAGTCTTGAAAAATATGCAAGATCCTGAAAGAAACTTACTAACTCTCGACCTCTTCTGTAGTCAAACTTACTTGTCAAATACTCTTATTACTCATCAAAACATTAGAAGTATGCGTGCTAATTTCCATGTTTTTTTTGCACACTTGACCAAATTTATTAACAAGCCTGATTTCAGCTTTTTATCGAAAATTTTGTCTTATGATACATATAAATCCCTTTTTCATATTGAAAGTTACGACTTAATAACATGCTGTAATAATGATTATGCTCTGGTGGTTTTGCTGCCTTTGTTAAAGATACATTTCATGTAGAAGCCCGCAGTTTTCAGGTGAATAGTTGTGATGTCCTGAAAGTCGTTGCGAGTCATTTAGAACTCGAAGAACTCGAAAATCTACTATGCAATGAATCTAAAGACGAAATACTTTTGGGTGGTATTAATTTATATATATTAACATAATATAATAATATAGGTGGCGCTGCAGCCCGTAGAGGGCCAGGGCCTAACTTCTCAGCAACCACTCGTGTTGTGCGTGCTATTGTTCTCTCACGAGTGAAAGGGACCTACAGTTTAATGCCGACTCCGAACGGCCAGGTTTGAGAAGCTTTTTTCTAGACAGGAAATACTCTTTGAGCATTGTCAGTGACTCGAAAGAGGTGGAGCCGTGAAATATGAAAGGTGGTAAATTCGGGTATCTAACCTGGCACCCTCTGCGTAGGAGTCGACGCACTAAACCACTACGCTACGGCGATCCACTCAATGAATCATCAATGTCTAATAATCTGTTTCTTGAAGAACTCGAAAATCTACTATGCAATGAATCTAAAGACGAAATACTTTTGGGTGATATTAATTTAGATACATTATATAACTCTCTTTTTGTTGATAATGATTTCTCTTTGTTATCATCCCCTGGCTTTGAGTCCTGCCCTTAAACTGACTCGTATTACACAGGCAACTAGCACTTGTATTGATCATATCTTGATTCGTTCTACCGGTTCCCAAATTAATCGTCTTTGTAGCTCTGTTGTTGATCTGCAGATATCTGATCATTCTATGACCTGTCTTAGTTTCAAGTGTGCTTCTACATACAAAAAGTTATCCTTTCCGTCATATCATGTCAACACTGATCTTGTGTCATTAAATATGCATCTTCGTTTCGAAAACTGGGAAAGTGTAGGATTTGAAGAAACTCCGTCAACACCTTTTTTTGAATCTATTCAAATTCTTAAGAACTATGTTTCACAAAACTATACCAAATAGGAAATCGCAAAAGCTTAAGCCGTGGATAAATACTGATGTTACAAGGAAAATTCAAAGAAAGAACATGTTGTATAAGAAGAGGCTTAAAAATCCACATAATTCAACTATCGAAAATGCTTACAAAGAATTATGCAAAGGTGTCCCTAAAGAAGTTAAGCTATGTAAGAATAGTTATTATATGAATAAGTTTCGAGAGGTCAAGGATAATTCTAAAAAAGAATGGGATTTAGTAAAAACAATAATGGATAATAATTCTAGTCAAAAAATTTAAATTCCAAATTTGATTATAGATAATCACAGTATTATAACTGATACCAAAGACTAAGGAAATAAATTCAATAAAAATTAGTTTTATTTAGTCAAATAGTGAACCGTTAGGACGTACAGCGGGATTCAAGGTGCAGTATTCCCTTCTTTATAAAGCTCAATGTTTTTCTATAAAACCATTTTTAATGACCACTGCAATCACTCTCTATGCCCTTCAGCAAGTCAATAAGCAGAAATGACACCGGTAAAAATGCATTTCTTCATTCTAGTTCAGTAAATTATTGTGCAAGAGATAAGGCATAGATCTTATACAGGTTCTTATGTACTGATATCAAAGGGACTTCAGATTGAGTACTATTTTTCATTGCAAGAATATTGCTTTAACACACCAGAGAAACTCGTTCCCTCTTACAGACTTTTTACCTTTGTCAATTCCCATTTCGATTTCGAATAAATGTGCCAGGGAAATCCTTCGTGTTCGATATCTCCCAACAAATGCAAAATCTGTGATTACTTTTACGGTTGAGGGAATCCCTTACCCAGTGTTAGTGGAGCGACAGCTGTTAGTGGAGGTACTTCGTTATATGTTTTTATATGTTATGTACTTCGTTTTCTTGTTGTGCAACTTGACACTGATAAGTTTGCTTGTCCCCTTGTGAGGATTGCACCTTTTTAAAGTGCCTTTGAGAAACGGTTTTCCTCGGTGCAGCTGATCAGGTATTGATTTTTCTATTATTTACCATCATCCCAAGAATTCTTATGGAATCGCAATTAAACTCATACATCATTATCAGTCCAAAATTTAACTTTATATCACTTGTTTTGTAATTAAAATCGAATCAGATGGTACTCCGTTGGAAAGACAAAAAACGTTCCAAGTTAATCGATAGCTCATCAAATTGTGTTATCTTCGAAGGGTCGTTGAATCAAAAGTGAAGTGCACACGAGATTCGTTTTCCATTACTCCACCGATGGGAATTTACCCATGACATCAGTTTAACAAAGAGTTCTTTCAATTGGCAAAGTAAACGCTAAAATTAATTCGATATCGTTGGATTGAACATTTAAACTTTAAACCGAATCACTTGTCCAAGCATTTTTGGTCTTTTTTTACGTAGATTTTGTTTGTCAATTTTATTAGATAATCATCGATAATGGCTGGGATTTCTTTTAGTCGCTACGAGAGATCGCGTGTACTCGATCGATAAGTACGAAGCACGAGGATTGTAATTTTGATAAAAATAAAGTGTGCGTTTTATATTTATATTTGAGTACTAATAAACTCACAATATCGACGAGGCTTTAGGCCAAGATAACAATTATTTGCTGTCGAACAAAAGTTTGAAATCTAGTCAGTACAGACAGACAGGTTTGTGCGCGTTTTCTTGACCAAAGAGATAGACAGGGGACTACGTAAACTGAGAAGTTCTGATGAAACAATATTTAAGCCCTTAATTTAAAAAGTGATCTAGGTTTAGATCTGTTTCAAAAAAAAAGAATCAAGAAACTTAACTGAAGGCGTTTTTGGAACATCAGTACATCATACACATTGTGATGGTGAAGTCATTGCTTGAAGACATATATCAAATAAAAAAAAGCCCTAGTATCAATGGTGAGCTGTAGAGATGCGTGATTACGATAGATAGTAGAGATACGCCCCGGTGCCCGCGACCTTACTGCGATAAACCAAGGAGTAAGCCAGATTTATGTACTTAGTTTTCAAGTGTTGTGTTATGTTAATTAAGTATAACATAAATAGTATTATGGTCAGGTTCTGTGCCAATTCTTGGAACAGTTACTTATAGTGATGGCATTCGAAAGGTTATTCGAGTGATAATCGATTAGTAAAACATAGCGATTCTCAAAATTATTCGAAAGACTCCTAACTCATTTGAATGAATACTAATTACTAACTCTTCCGAATACCTACTAACTAATTTCTAACGTCTAACACAAGAGAACTAGATAAATGACTCTCGACGAAATATTCGAATGAATTCGATTTTTTTATATTTCTTTAGTAATGAACCGTGATGTGGAGTAATACTTGAGTTGATTTCCTTTGCGTTTTCCTTTCCTTTCTGGTTTCTATCTAGAACCTAGAGAACTAGGTCGCTCTGAAATGAGAAATTTATCGACTAATATTCTGTTAGTAGTTAGTAATTAGTTAGTAATCATTCGGATGAGTTAGCAGTTAGTCAATCAAATGCTAGTACATATTCATTCGAATGATTTTGAGAATCGACATGTTGTACTAATCGATTATCACTCGCTCAGCCCCTATCTCGAGTAATCATTCGATTATTAATACGTCTCGATTCATAAAATCATTCCATTATGCCTATCACTAGTAAATATACATTATTTTCTAACCTAAGAAAAATTAAAGCTGATTTATACCCACTCTAAATGCAATAATAAAATAACTTAGCGTAAGATCGTTTTAATAAGAAATAATTAGAAAAGTTGGTCATACATCGTCGACTAGAACTCGCTGAAATGAGAAATTTATCAACTTATATTCAGTTAGTAGTTAGTAATTAGTTAGTAGTCATTCGGATGAGTTAGCAGTTAGTCAATCAAATGTTAGTACATATTCATTCGACTGATTTTGAGAATCGAGAAGAACTACCAATGTTAACCACGAGCACCCATTGTACACACTATATGGAAACTTTTATCACTACGTATGAAGCACGACATCAAACAAATGGTCACCAATTTTCTCGATACATACACAATAGCCAATACTTTTTCGCCTATAACTCCGCAACAAACAGGGCATCTTCTTCTGTGTAACTATGAGCATCAGCATACACTGTTTTGCTTGTAGCCGATTATAGTCTAATGCCTAGTTTCACAGTGAGGGTTTAAACTTATGTTCAACTTAACCTTAAACCGAGTTAACATTTTTGGTTTAACATGTTTAAGTTTCACAATGAAATCCCAACTTCAGTTCACTTGAAGTTCGTTTGTGAAATGCGATCGAAAACAAAATGGCTACCATTTTGATTGGTGCATGTATTCATTACAATTTTTATTGGTTTCTTAATGCATTTCCTATACTTTTCAGCTTAAAAAAAAAGCTTTTCTGCAGTCCCTTGGAAAACAAGCAGATTTTGCTAAAAACCATACACAATCACTCCAGACAAATAATAAAAATATGAAAATAAATTTAAACAATTTCTGCAAATTAAGTCGAAAAAGAGAGTAAAATGGAAGAAAAAGGGAAGAAGGAATGGATTCCGTAATCCGCATAAGTTGTCTTGAAAGCAAAATGTATAAGCGAATGCAGTTATGATCCATGATTGAGGTGTAGCGGCAGTATATTCTCGTTTAACCTATCTACAAATTGAATCCAGCGTTTAAGCCGCTCTTGAACGAAAATGTGGAGATTACTGTGAAACCGGGCATTAATCATGAATGCTGTGCAATTACCCTTATTCTCTTAGTCGTGTCACACGTCACTGTAAAAAAATTTGGATTCAATAAGTCACTTAAATGTAACATAAATTGACCAAGATAGTACATATTTGTCACCGTGACATGTAAGTGACACGACTAAGAAAATAAGGATGATTGACATATTGACTGTATGATAAGAATTGATCGTTGAAATATAGAAAATATCCATAAATGCAACCTTTTGCAGTATATCGTATGCATTAGAGCCATTGATACCCACATATCCGGATACCCGTGTACCTGAATTTTCATGTGTTACTCGGGTTCCAAATTATCGGCCGAACGACGGTTGGTAACCGCAATATTAGATGCATTTAGAAGCAATTACTCTGATTGACAATGAATTCAAAGTCATATGCTCGAAAAATAGACATTATACTTCTATAACTTTTAGTGAGCACTTCATTAATGACTTGTGTTTTCATCTCTGCTGTCACTTTCTTCGCTGCAGTATATTATGTAATATTTTACTTGATTCGTTTTTGAAATAAATTAGAGTATTTGTTACCCAGTCGGACAATGCCGGGTACCCGCCGAATGGGTATTACAGGCATTATCCGGCTACCCGGGTACTCGAGTAATTGTCAAAACGCGTACTACCCGGGTAAGATCAAGAGCACTATTAAACATTATAAATTAGATTTATAATGGAAAATAAAAAAGATATTCGTGTTAAGCAATCGTCTTTCTTATTTAAACCACGCCATACTAGTTTAAGTATTTCATAGTAATGAAAGGATGACCTTCGCAACACCCGTTTTGATGTGAAATAATGTATGCAGTGATTCCCTTGCGGTTGTGGGGATGGCTAACAACCTGTCCACGTAAAAATACCATTGTTACGAGAGTGCAAGCAGCCTAGGAGCAACGGACGTATATGCAACAAAAACGAGACGGCGCGAAAAAGGATTTGGGAGTACGCTCCTGGAATGTAAGAACATTAGCTCATAAACTGGAACACAAACTGCGATGCAGAAAATAAGCTGGTTAAGATAAGAGATAATGAAAAAGAAAGAAACCAACATTTGTTACAGCACAAAACATATATTACATATTTGGATGCGGATTCGTTGTGGGAAAACGGTTAAGGTCGTCATCGGCTTTAAAACTCAAATCTCCTGATTGGAAGGACCAAGATCGTTCTTCACAAAACTCTTATTTTGCCTGACATATGGAGCCGAAAGCTACACGCTAAGCAAAACTGCAGAGCTGATTCTAAGTGTCTATAATAATAATAATAATATGGGGGGCGCGACAGTCCGAGGTGGACCTGGGCCTAACTTCTCAGCAACCACTTGTGTTGTGCGTGCTATTGTTCTTTCACGAGTGGAAGTGACCTACAGTTTAATGCCGACTCCGAAAGGCGAATTTGAGAAGCTTTTTCTAGACAGGAGTACTCTTTGAGCATTGTCAGTGACTCGAAAGAGGTGGAGCCGTGAAATATGAAAAGTGGTAAATTCGGGTATCGAACCTGGCACCCTCTGCGTAGGAGTCGACGCACTTACCCACTACGCCACGGCGAACCGATTCTAAGTGTCTTCGAAAGAAAAATGTTACGTCGGACACATGGTCCTGTCTGCGAGGGAGGCGAATGGAGGAGAAGGCATTTTAACTGGTCACTTTGCTTCCTCGATAGTGACGTGGATGCCGCTGCTGATATGATCACAAATATTCTTCTGCTAGGCATGTGAACCTTCACTCCTCACAGAGTGAAGAGTATCAAGCCCAAAGCAAACGCATGGTATGACTCGAGCTGTAAAGAGGCTATTAGGTTGAGAGAGTTGAATTTCCGGACATACAAAGCCAAACCCTGCTGAGGAAAACCGGAACAAGTTTAAACGGGCCAGAAATGACTGCAATGCAACTATCAGACGTGTAGAATTCTCTTATCAGCAAAAGTTGAGGCAAAAAGTGCTACAATGTCCCAAGGGTAGCAAAAACTTTTGGTCATTTATAAAAAACGTAAAGAATTCCGTTTCGTCTTCAATTCCCACGCTCATTTACAATGACATTCCAGCTGTCAGCTCCTTAGACAAAGCTAATCTGCTTGCGGCTCATTTTGCATCCAGCTCAACACTGCCAGATACCAATATAGCTCCACCTGTGCTTGAGAGCGTTGATTTCATCATGGGACAAATCCACTTCCGCACTCGTACTGTTGCAAGAGTACTGAAAGATCTCGACGTGCACAAATACGCTGGCGTGGATTGTATTCCCCCTATACTTCTGAAGAGGTGTTCTTCTGCGCTGGCAAAACCACTGCGTAAGCTTTTTCATCTATCCTACTCCTTAGGTCTCTTTCCGAGCTGATGGAAAGCAGCATTTGTCCAGCCCGTCCCTAAAAAGGGCCAATCTTCGTCACCCACCTCATCGACACATAGCACTTACGTCCGTTCTTTCTAAGTCCATGGAAACGCTGATAAATCGTCAGCTTATGAAATATATTGAATCGCGGAAGCTTCTTAATGACCGACGATATGGTTTCCGCAGCGACAGGTCCGCGGGTGATCTGATAGCTTATCTCACCGAAAAGTGGAACCAATCTTTGCACAATGCAGGCGAAAGCAAGATCGTTGCGCTTGATATTTCTAAAGCATTTGACAGATTTTCGCATCAAGCTCTCTTGTCGAAAATGCGTGCCTATGGTATCGACGAATCTCTTCTTCTATAGATTAGAAATTACTTTTCGAACCGTTCAATTCAAGTTTTTTTTTGGATGGGTTCAAGTCTGATATCCACCAAATTAATGCTGGTGTTCCCCAAGGCTCGATTCTGTCTCCGACACTCTTTCTCATTTTTATAAATGATCTCTTGTCTGCTACTTCTAATCCAATCCATTCCTTCGCTGATGACAGAACCCTCAGCTTTTCATATTCGTTCCAAGACTCACGACCCCGCCCTTAGGCCGTAGAATTGGATCGGCAGCGTATGTTAAGCATCCGATCTCGATTCGATTCACTGGAAAAAAAAAACAATAGAGTGGAATTCAATGATTCAAAAACTCAAGGCTGACTGCTGTCACTCAAGCGAACCCTTGATAATCAGCCATTATCCCTGAATGGCGCTTGTGTCGATAAAACCAGAAAACTTTCCATCCTTGGTATGTGTATCAACACAACACTTAGTTGGAACGATCATATATTTGAGGTCGCCAAAAATGCTGCGAAATGTTTAGGTTTTCTTAATCGATGCAAGAAATATTTCACCCCTTCTGATTTGGCTTGAATTTATAAGGCGTACATCCGCCCCAAGCTTGAGTACAATGCTCATATCCACCCTGCACCTACGTGATAGAATCCAAAAGCGAGCGATAAAAATTATAGGAGACACAAATATCGCAGAGTCATTAGACTCGCTCGAACATCGACATACCGTCTCTTCTTTGTCCGTGTTTTATCGTTATTTCAACAAACGATGCTCAAGTGAGCTGGCCAACTGCATTCCTCCTCTCCGTGAATTCACCCGCAATACCCGTCTCGCCGGGAATGCCCATCAGTATACCCTTAAGCCTACTTTCGGACGCACAGTTAAATACAGAGACTCGTTCTTCAGCCGCGTTGCACGAATATGGAATGCTCTTTCCAGCCTAATATTTCCCACAGACTACAACCCGCAGATATTTAAGACCAATGTGCACAGCTACCTCCTCTCCCTTTCTCCCTCTATACCTTCGGGCCGTGCTGTGTCTTGACCCCGGTCATATAAGGGTATTAGCAAAGCCTTGAGCACGCGCAAATTATAAAAAAAAAGACAATTGCGTACTCTACGCGGTGTACCAAGATATGGATGTAGTCCGGAAGGCAAAAGTCCGTCAACTTCACTGGCTCGGCCACATCGAGCGCATGGACAACAACGCTCCCACTAGGAGGGTCTTCGAATCCTACCTTCCTGGTTCGACGAGGAGAGGAAGACCGAATTTCCGGAATAAAGACCAAGTCATTGCGGACGCCAGGCAGCTTGGTCTTAGCGACTGGAAGCGGGGTGCCCAGGACCGTCAAGGAAGAGAGAAACTGCCTAGATGCAGAGGAAGAGGAAACTGTATTGTAATACCTTGGTACCTGCCCATCCCTTGCAGAAACAAGAAGAAGATATATTACTAAATCAAAGACATCAAGATGCATCCTAAGAATAATCAATTGTTTATTAGACGGTCAAAGAAGGCAACTGAAAGCGACAATACCCTCCAAATCAATGAAACTTCAGAAAGGTCATCGAGGAGTCAGGGCATAGTGGAGTATAGCTTTTGCTATAAACATGCTAGTCACCCTTACCATTGCCTGCCTAAGCACCATCTCCACGATAATTAAATGTTATGTTGCCATATAAAAATGCAAAACAAAACGAGCACAGAATTAATGTGGTTACTTAATTTCAATTCAAAGCGAATGTTCCCTCTCGCTCTGTATTTAAAAAAAATACGAAGATATTAATTAATCATTTGCTACCTCATCGCATTGTGGTGAATACCTAATGATGTAACAGAGTCCTTTGAATTAAGAAATCACTACCCATTCAGCGGACACGCAAACCTTTGCCATCAAATATCCATTTCCATCCTCCTCTCCGCAAACCAAGGACGAAGGACATTGCTACTTCGCCCATAATTTATCAAATCCAGCAGAATCCGACTGTGGGACAATTAAATGTTTTCCACACAAAGGGAATTAATTGTATTTCAATGATACGGACACACCCGCGTCACGTTGATGGACATGCCCCCATACCGTGACTGAATGCTGAGAAATGCAGTTTTAATTAGTCGATCGAGGGAGAAAATGCAAATCAAATGGAAGGACATGCAATCACAGTCACACTTCAAGTTCAACAAACGTGCTTGTCCTTGTGGAAGAAACAACAAATTCTCGTCACGGCTGGTTGCAAAATGTGCCTGCGAATGGCTTTTTCAAAAATAGACTTCCATGCGAGTGTCACATTCAGTACACAATTTAAAATTTGAAAAGTAAAAGTATCCGAGACTGGAGGGTGGGGAAATTCGCTTGAATATTCGAAATACCGCCGGGGTTATGTACTCGAGTGAGGTGAAAAGTCGAACCGCCCTTGGGGTGATTGAGGGGCAACGAGAAGGAGAAAGTTAACCAACCCCTAACTTTGACAAAGCTTTCAGCGCTCATTCGTATATCTCAGGGGAAGTGTATATACGAAAGTTTTATCGATTCCGAGCGACCCCTGCGACTGTGTGGGTGTTCTCCTCGAATACTGCTCCTGTAATCATTTCAGTCTGCTCCGCCTTTTTGATAGAGCGACAATCAACTGTGAGACACCCACCCCCACCCACCGCCACTCTGTCATTCAATTTCTGAGAGATAACCACTCCCTCGCGCAGCCATGTTGGAAAAATGGTCGATATCATAAACATAAGCACTAATGTGTCCTATGCTCTCTCTTGCTCTCTTCTCTGTGTCGTGTCCTGAATGAGGCCCTTCTCTCGTTCCCTAAGGTCATCGAAATGTCAAACTTCGCCTTAGTCGGCGCACACGCTTGGGAAGCTAAAACTGCAACTGACACCTTTCTCTTCTCGAATGGCTGCACAACTTATCATAAACGAGCCCTTTTTGCAATTAAGTGCGACCACATTTCGGATATCAATAGTGGAGTATGCATCCGGACGAGTTTGTTGCAAAATCGGTTACTCTACATTGTGCTTCGCGCGTACCTTAATGTGAGAGGAAATGCAGGGATTAAGGTGCTCTGAGGGAGTAGGTGTGTGTGTGTGAGTGTAATTGTTTTGAAGAGGAAACGCGTCGTTGCCATATTGACATATTTGTGCGCCATTTTCGTGCATGGCACTACTTCATTCAGGTCCTTTCTGAAGTGACCGCATTCAGGAGATACCTTAACCTCTTGGCATTTGATTTGGTTTTTGTTCTCAAGTGAGTGCTCAGAATTTAAATTAAATTGGACACCGGGCGAAGAAGGCCTGACATCTGACACTTGTCCTTTTCTATCGCGT
The DNA here is from genome assembly GCA_964034865.1 of Eristalis intricaria. Classification (NCBI taxonomy): domain Eukaryota; kingdom Metazoa; phylum Arthropoda; class Insecta; order Diptera; family Syrphidae; genus Eristalis; species Eristalis intricaria. The sequence continues at coordinate 139,716,503 of OZ035873.1, forward strand.
TTTGAAAGATGTCACTAATGAAACATTAAATATTTAAAAGCAAACTGATTGTGCGTTGACATTAATAAAGAGTGATCATTGTGCGTCCTTCCTTGAATCGACGAAACTCTTATTTTCGACAGCGGCCTTTCTCTGCTCGAGATAATTTGACATTTGATTGACAAGTGAGCTTGGTTAGTTCGTATTAATTTTTTGTTCATAAAGACCGACATTCTAACTAGAGGGCTTTCTCATTCTGAAACACAAAGCACACAGATGTACGAGTATGAGAGTGACTCAGGTAAAGCTCTCATCTTGAATGTCATGCATGGGTTTCATCTGAAAAGACACCCGACCGAATGTGTCATACGATGAACCGTGTACGAGTGAGAATGAAGGATGTGCATGCATAATTTATGGGATGACGGTATTCCTTTCAGCGTTGTGTATTCATTACACAAAGAAAGCTGCGGATACATGGAGGTGTGGATGTATTTCCCATGCAAATGCGATTATCTTTTTTCTTCATACTCATGCATCAGCTGTGGCATCATTTCGAAATTTATTCTGTGAGCCAAATGCCAGGTGTGCCACTTGTGCAATTAAATGAGAATAGCAGACATTATTCGTTTTGCATGAACATGAGAGATTGAATGGAATTCAATAATCGACAGTTCCAAGAATAGATCACAAACAAAAGTCTATTTGACAATGCTGTACAATTTATGCGCAGAACCGAAGTTTGTTTTTATGTTTACTGTTAACTTGGGTAAAATAAGTTTGATTTGCCATCGGTTGTGAGGCTGGGGTATTGTAGAAGGCCCTTGTAAGAAATGCTCATCTTGTCCAGTTTGAAAGGCTCCAACACCTAACTTGTATTGAAATCAGCGAAGGCACTCAAAACGTCGGAAGTATAACTTAATATGATCATACACTTAACTTCATATTAACCAGAAGCGATTGGCACTTAAAATCTCTTGGGGATAGATAGATTTTGAGTAGATTTTATCATTTTTAAGCGGAGTACGGTATAGTACTGTAGAGAAACTGACACGGAGCGATCTGGAGAAAATTTGTGGCATCTTCTATGGAAAACCAGACCAACAACTCTTAAACTCTTCAAGTTGCAAAATAATTATGTCACTGTCGTCAAACATCATTTTAGTGGTACTCTGATTATCCACGCTTTGGCTACACCCCAACCTAGGCTAATGCTATGTTCCCCCGAACCGAAATCGCGAAGTTTGGATGTAATTTTACTGAAACCTCAATACGCCGTCCCACCATGATTGAAGTCTTTTCAAATGTCATTAACTCTCAATTTTTGAAATGGTCAGTAAAACAGCTTTTGTTGACAGGAAATGAAGAAGTGTGACAGGTAGGTTGATCCATAATGTAAGGATAATAAGGTGTGCTGCACAGCTTGTCGAAACCGCCATATTTTATTTTTCACTCAGGGTCCGTTTTTGACATTGGACAGATCGAAGTCATGTACTAATTGAATTGGAAATTAATGTAAAATGAAAGAATTTAATCCATTTATTAATTGTATTATACAGGTAAATGCCAGTATGTGCATTTAATTATGAAAGAAGCTGCAATGAAAAGGAAAATATTTAAAAGTATTCCGTTCTTGTTTTTAAGTGTGTGAAAAATGTTTGTTTGTTTCCATGTTTAAGTTTCTTTTGACACACAAATTCCAAGGATGAAGTCACGCAGGGTTTCGATTGAACTGTCCAACACATCTCATTACCCTTACATCATGGTGTGACCAAATTAAAGTGAAGTTCACGCTGTAGGCTTGTTCGGTTTGACAACGTCTCATGAACGGATAAACTCAATGGGGTTTCCAGATTCCGAAAGACAGAGTTTACCGGGAAAAAAGTTTGGCGAAACCAGGAATGTTCGGAGAAATTTTATGAAACCTCGCGATTTCAAATAGTGGGAACACATCATAACCTAACATCACCGCGTATTTAATTCTATTTTTTTTTATGGTGGAACAGGTACTATGCATATGTGGTGTCCACACTAAATGTGACGAACTTTTTTTTCACACATACCTTTTATAATCTGAGGTACATGATCCTTGAGGTACATTTGTGACGATTGCATGCCATACTACCACTGAAGGCTTGATGTGAAGTCGTTAGATTATATTGTACGCAAGGTTCGTGAGTGGCATGGAAAAGTTTGCCAATTACCTCACTAATAGATAGAAGTTCGCCTCTGAACACAAAAACTCTCAAATTTACGATACCATATCCCTTGAATCAGTCACAATTCGCAATGATAGCTATTGAAGAGGCAGCATCATCCATGTGTTTAACGAGCAGAACAAATATTAGCATGTGTGGATTGTGGAATTTTATTTCTGCGGTTTGAACTCTCTACTAAGCATTTCACCAAACTCTGGGTATTAAGCTATGTCTCAAGCAATAAGAGAAAATTCTTTCATGTAAAAAATCTGTCTACAACCTTGATCAACACATGCATTTTACTAAGACAGTCACTGCTGAGATTTAACAATACGACGAATGATTGTCAGTTATATTTATTCATTTGTAGATCCTAGTGGCTGGTGGTGGAATTAACATTTAGACTTAGACCATCTTCTGTCCAACTGCGATTTCTAAAAAGTGTGGACGACAAAGTTTCTATCCGGATTGTTTCCGAATTCAAAATAAACTAGTAACAGAAAACAACCTTGTCTAAGGGGACATGAGCAAATAGGCAACTTTCAGTGTTCCGTAGAATTATTAAGCATAATCTATAATTGCTATTTGATATATAATATTATTTGATATACAATTTGCGTATAACTACCGGCAAAAGAAAATCAAATAGCTTGACATTCCTTTGAAGAAATTGTGAAATGGTAGATGTCAGATGGTGGAGGAGTATGAAAAACATCGTGTTAGTTGATAATTATTACATTCGTTGACAAGGTGCGAGTAAATCATTAAAAACTTTTGCAAGTTTACTGACGAGGAGATAATTGACTTGTTTGAAGTCAAACGTAGTCAAGATTGAGGGCGATGAAAAGAAACACGATCAAACAACTTCTTCTCTATGTATTGAATGGACAAATGGGGAAAATTTATTTTTGTCGAAATTTTTCGCACTATCCTCCGACAAACGAATAGCTGGCAAAAACTGGTTCCCTATGAACTGACTAACAATAATTGTCTTCATTAGCCCCCAAACAACGAGGTTATGTCTATTGTCCTCATTCTGCAGACATAAAGCTGTAAAAAGTGGTTGTCCACTAATTTTTGTACAGGTTTGTGTCCACTAAACTACTCACTCACTAAACTTTAAGCCGTGAAAAATGTTACGAAATAATTTAAATACAAAAATAAAACCTCAACGATTCATAAAAATGTTATAATGAGTAATTGTCAACAATAATGGAAGACGTAATGGTTCAGATGGGTCTAACCACCGGTCTTTCATTCTTCCTCTAATTCTATGAAACTTTAGCAGTTCAAGTTGAATTGTGTACTCGTATATCATTTGCGAATACAGGGCGACCATATACAAAAGGTTATTAATAAGACAAGAACTGTGTGAGACGTAAAATTAATTCTGGCTTTATTTTGAAATCAAATTCATACAATTATGTACCAAATTGCAAGAAACATCTCTCAATTGACCACTTCTGCTTCTCTGCAATTGGTCCAATTTCGAACTAAGTGTGATGTTATAACGGCTAAAACGTCTCCTCGATCTCGCCCAATGAGGTTGGCTTGTTGGCGTAGACTAACGACTTAGCTTAGTCGCATGATCGCGGTGCACAATTGACCAACGGTAGCCAAATTTCTTCTTCACAACTTTGAGCGTTGCGTTGGTTGTATGGCATGTAGTGTGCCCTTGTTGGAACCACAACTCGGATATGAATATGTTGTCGAGATAAACCTTCAGAAAGTCGGTTAACCTCGATCTATAGTAAGAAAACGATCACTAAAAGTGGCGTGACAAGGACGTTCAGGGATGGAAACCAGCAATTGTGGTTCGCAGGCCTGAGAGTTGAGCAAATGCTGGAAGCAATGTTGTAAGCCTTACAATCGTGCGTTTGGATGTTTCAAGATTTGTCCAAGGAAACAGTGCTACTCATTCACAAATCTTGGTACGATTAAAATTTCCCGAGACATTATCTCTAGGGTCTGCCACAACTTGCATCTTGAACGAAGGTTTCTATTCTTCGTCTCAACGTCGTCGTTATCTCCAGAGTTGGTCGTTCTGGCCGCAGAGACAAAATAAAATCCGTTCGAAATAGAATGCATTTTCAAAGCGATACAGGAACTTGCGCTTGTTCTTTGATATGTATACGATCCAGTGTGTCTAATATTCTTGCCGTCGTCATTGTCGTTCACGGTTTGTCCTTCTTTGGAACGCACATTTACATTAGGTGTGTTTTTTGCAAGTGTATATACACTTAATTTTGAAGTGCACAATAAAACGATCATCGGCGCTTAATGACGACATTTATGAAATTTGCTAAGCGGTCAGGGGTGTAGTCGTGGAAGGTGATGGTTGATCTTTGATAGTCACAATCTTCGGTTTGCGATTGTGTAGCTTGACTATCACTTTAAAAGCAAAAATACTTAATAATTATAAAATAAAAAAAAATGTTCATCAAATGAAAGAAATCGTTTACGAAGCCAAAACGGAATGTATAGCAGAGACACTCTGGGTATACCAAAAATTGCATACTTATGGATGCCAAAACAATTAAAAATGATCTAATACATCAACCACACCTGCAAATGTAAGCCACATACAGCAACCTCAACAATGAATGAATAAATTCAGGAATGAAAACACAGAAAATAATTAAGCGGCGATAGATATTATGAGTAACTTAAGCGGATATAGGATTTGTTGTTATTGTTTTTTACATGCAAATTGAAATTTAAGCGTATATGCACTTGCAAAAAAACATACCTATTAACAATCTCGCACTGAAAACCCTGGACGACGCGTGGATGTATTTAAGCATTCTCCTATGCATCTGATTGTTGTTCCTAGACATCCAGAGCAGATCCTTGAAAAAAGAATGCCCACCATCCGAATCCGTGGGGCAACGCGCAAAATGACGCCCGAGTATGAGGTGGCGCACACAAGTAGAGAAGACTCTCAGCCAACTTAGTGTGCGAGACTGAACAAGGAAGAAGTGGAGACCGGACAAGGGAGAAGTGGAGTTCTAGCTTCTAAACGCATTTTCGAATTGGAACGTGGTATGAGTTAGATGTCGGATGGTTACCACCTTTCCATCCGATTTTTTCTGTTTTTAATAACTTTTGTGGGCACATAAAATCAGTTGATCACTTTCCAATAAAACTTTTAAAAGCGTTTAGGGTAGAGGCACTTTTAACCGGACAGTTAACTTGTTTCTTATCTTTGGCTTGTACTCATTGTTTTAATTATTAGTGTTATAGTGTTCCTTGATAACTTGAAAATCACCAAATTTTAAAGCGTTACTTCAAAACAATTTTGTAAAACAGTCAAAACAGTTTGGTTTACTACTGGTTAAACTAGATTTCGATTCCTGAAAAATTGTTCAGTATCCAGATTCGAAAGTTTTGTATAAAATGTATCCCCGAAATAAACATTGTTTGCTTCAAGTTAAATTTACTATATTAATTGCTGAAAATTTATCACATTCTATACATTCCACGAAAGGTGATTGGGTGAAAATTTGCATGCTGATTCATCTTTTTTAGCTTCGGATTCACTGTTTTCTCTCCTTGAGTCAGAAACTTCCTTCTTCCTTTCTTTTATCTTTATCAAGACCGTAAGCCAGAACATTTAAGTCTATGTAATGGGATCCTCTCGCAGTGAAATGACACTTTAATTTTGTTTTGTTTGAAGATGGACTCGGTCATTGCTGATCAGTTTTAACACTTCGGATTGATAAACAAATCGGCAAAAATTCCCTAGTTGTTCTGAAGCCATCATTAATTTGGACTATTCTGCAGGTTTGGATCCGATGATTTGGGAGCGTGAACAATTACAATATTCTCAACATTATTCTTAACACACTTGGAGAAGTCTACAGCTGTCGGGTTTGGTGGAAACAAGCCACATTTCCGGAAACCATTTTATATGATGGCCATCTTCTCCTCGTTTTCCAGAATAGCTCAATTCAAGGGAGGGCAAGAGTTTATTTTCGTCAGTCTTTCTCACGCTCGCGGCAGTAGAAGCCGTCTTAAATTGCTGTTTTTACTATAAACATAACTTTTATCCCTCACAATTGCTTTACCCACAAAGGATCGTATCTTTGTAGTTATTTGAGACCTTGTGAGTGAGATGGTCCTTTTAATCTAATCAAGACCTAGTCCGGATACTGGTGCTCAGTTGAAATCGAACAGGACAACATTTGCAAAGACTACATTCCCCATCACATCATTTCACAGACACAGAAGGCAATAAAATAAAAAAGAACCAAACGAGAGGAGATAATAATCTGACCGCTGTCCAAATATAAATCAACCACGTTCTGACTTAAAAACCGTTTAACTGCGGTAAAAATCAAGGAGATGCGAATAACTGAATCTCCAGTTAATGCACTTAACGGCAGAGTCGAGAAGCTCGTCCGAAAAACACTCGTTAAGCAGCCGCCAACAAAATTTCATAGAAAATAAAATTGCCTCCGATAAAAACTTTTAATGTAGCTCAAAGCTGAGTGCTGAGTAATCGTATCTTATTAAATGAGTTTCACTTGCTCCCATAATCACTGTCGGAATAATTGCATTGCGATCGCTTTTAATGGGAAAATCCCCGAAAGTTCACATTTTGCGCAATGAACATAAAGTTTCATTTTATCAAAAAACAAATATATTATACATTTTTTTAAAGTTGATCATAATAATACGTTTGCGGATGTGTCATGTTGCTGCAGGACTGCATGCAGTCGTACAAAATTGTCTATTAATCTTTCTGCAGAGCGCGTTCCAAAACGAAGAGAAACTCTTTTTCGGTTAAAAAGTATCATTTATTTCTACGCTATGATTAAATTCCACTCGCAGTGGACCGACCATGCACAGATCCGTTTGAGAACGAATGCATGTTTTTTTTTGTTTATCACACATACAGACACGAAGTAACAGTCAACCTCCAAACGATGTTATCTAGTTATCGTGTTCATTAAGACGGAATTTAATTAAGTCATTTAATAGTAACTGGCACCTTAATTAGTGAGCATCGCAATTATGTCGTCAACCTCATGCAGAACACCTTAACGCATCTCCCCGCCACAAGCGGCTGGGGGGGGGGGGGGGGGGGGGGGGATAATTTGATTTTCGCTTGAAACAACCCCCGAAATCCAATTTAACTATTTGTTTTCAATTATTGCGATGACGATGTTGCCAAGCGTGGCTGTGCCAGCCAGTGGACTGTGAGAGGGATAATGAGAAAATGTCACGTACCGACTTGAACCCACACGCCCTACCCCTTTCGAATGCAGCCACAAAAATTATCGATATTGATTTTTTTGTTTGCCTCTCAATAACCTCTGCATCGGAGACACGTGGAGATGTGGTTACGGTTTGCATGTGTGAATGACGGGCATAAATACTTTTTCAGTTGTCTGTTAGGAAGCCGGCGGCGTTGTTTAACTGGTCACACGTGGGACATGGTCGGGGGAGGTTTTGGCATCCAACATCCACCATACGCCTCGCATGCAGATACTCACACAACGACACGCGCCCCAAGCTTAAGGGTTAATTGTGAATTAGTTTCGTCTAGCATGGCGGATGACATGTTCTGATGTTGTGTGTACATCGGTTGGATGAGGCGTGATAGCTTCAATTTGGCTTCAGTTTATGATGCGACACAAACAGAATTTCAAATGAAACGAGGCGCACAATCAGGATGCGGAAAAATATGAATGTATCCCCGGTTATTAAATGGAGTATACTAATGTTGATCCCAGGCGCGGACTTGATGAGCTATACATTTGAAAATCTCTCTTGATGGAATTGGATTGTATCTGTTAGGACTTCCCACGTGTAAAAGGGAATGAAAGAGGACACTGAGTGTTTCACTAAGTGACGATGATGTTCGGTTGAATGTTGGACCGTGTTGAGTTAAATATGCCTGCTGAGGGTATGAGTGATTGGGAAATTCCTTCTGAAGAAAGGTGTAATCATGAAATCTGATAAGTGGTTAGATGTTTGAAGTTCGTTCTTTTTTTTTCTTGATGCGGTGAAGCTTAAGTCAGAATCAGAGATCAGAAGCTATTTGTGTGTACTCGTATGAGGAAGGAATGAATCTGAATGCCTTTTTTTTAAAAAAAAAAAACATGAAAGTTATATTGCCGAAGCAATGTCAATGAATCGACATGTGCTGTATAATGACATATTATCCCAACGCCTACTTGTTTCCAAATAATATAAATACTAATTATAATAAAAATAATAAATACCAGGTAAAAAAGACTTGAGGAAGATAGAAAAAAGGGGATAGCTTACATATCCATCAAACCTGTAAAAATACCCAAATAAATTGTTTGTGCCGAAATTTCTTTCAACCGACTCATCACTATCAAATTAGCTTTGGAACCAACTGCTTCTCTGGCAGGTATTAATATTTCGTCCACACTTAAAACTTTCTTTACCAGAAGTTCGTCAACATCATGCTAAATCGGATGAAACCGTGCAACGGATTCATTTTTTTTTCGAGACCGTGTCACCGTGGTTGGGACAGAATTTTATACTTCTTTATTGTTTTATTCACAGTGGAATCCGTTGCTAGTTGTAAATTTAATAAAAAAAGTAAACAAAAAATAATTTATTTCTTCTTCTGTGTTAATTAAGGATTAAAGAACAAATTAAATTTTTTTTATATTAAAGGAAATATTCAGGTTTCCGGTAGAATCCTGATGTCAATTACAGCCTTTTAATTTAATATTCTCCGTATAAGTCATACTTAAAAAAAATCTGTCGAAAACACTAGAAGACAATAAATCTTGAATCGCAAAAGGTATAGAGCTCTTAGGCTTCATTTTAAACACACTTTTTCGTTATAGAACTTATATTTAACCACCGTATTTGGTCCTTCATGTTCCATTACTTTCTTCCAACGTTCTTAAAAACACATAATGGTTCTTTCGTAAAAGTCACCAGACTTATGGGTAAACAAGTTTCCTATGTAAGATGTCATGTCATCTTCCTTCCCTCCAAATTGTTTTCGAGAGATTGAGGAGATGATGATGCAGATGGTAAATTCCCCAGCCAAATGAATTCAACTTTTGTTTTGTCACTCGTGGCGATTTAAGGAGAAATTGCGCAGCTGGGTCATCTCATAACGAGTGTTCACCAATTGGACACCACTCGATTATGTACTCTGGCACTACGTCAACAAGCCTAACAAACGCTAACAAGCCTCTCACTGTGAACGATCTTAAGGGCAACATTCGAGACTCTATTTCGGAAATAACGCGTACCCAAACTAACCTCAAAACAACCGAGAACTGTAAAATTGGGGAATTAGGTGTCACAGAAAACAATGTTGCAAACTTGAACTTCTCCGTAGCTGTGCTATTTTGTGATCAAAGGAAATGAAGAATGAGGATAGGGGTTGCCAATTCAGAAATGAGCAAAAACTCACGGGAGGACATTTTGAGTCTCCGGTTAAAATTACCAGCGCACAATCAACCAACTCACGGCATCTCCTATGATTGCAAAAACTACAATCTATCCAGTCATCCTTACGTAGTCAGTAATCTAAAAAAACAGCGTTACCTGCAACAATCCAATCTGATAAAAAAGAATATTTATGATATAATACTTAACCCTAATCCGTGTAATATACACAAAAAAATTCGAATCATCGCGAATGTGCTAATATTTAGAGCTCGATCGTTCAATGAAACACCTTTGGATTAAACCAGTTCGCACAATTATCTTATGAGTCTAACTGGATTGCAGGAAGTTCTTAATCAGACAGTGATAGTGTTTATCATCAAACAAATAACTCATTTTTAGGTTTATAAAATTAAGTATGACATTTGACAAGTCACATGCGATGATATATGGAAGAATCAACTAAACCGATAAACGCACGCGTCAGTCTGCCTCGAATTGCTCACGCCAATGTTGGATGAAGCCAACCGGAGTCCGAAGTCCGAAGTCATTATCGACGGATATGGAAGTCTTAATATTTATCTAGAAGTTCGTAAATAATGCTTAAGCCTAGAGCAGGCTAACAGATTTTGTTGAAAGTCATGAATGAAACTGCTTTTCACTGAAATGAGGCACGCCGATGGAGATAAGTGCTAATAGTGTATCCGGTCGAAGATTGCCAGACGATAGACAGTAGAAATTTTGATAACTGACTGGTGCGCTGATTGTTGATAGCAGTATAAATCAATAATACTTTAAAGTGCTTTGCCTGTATATTTCCTAAATTGTTAAAGTTAATGCATTTTAATCGTCCAGCAAGCGGGTACGTAATAATATATTAGAAATAACTTACTTACTTAACAGGCTGGCGACCTATGTCTGAGCCTGAGCAGTAGCTGCTTTACATCGCTAACGGACCTGGGCACGCTACTTCCAGTCATCAAGATCAAGCTGTTGTCCATCCGCGATTAATTGGTCTTTATACCGGAGATTCGGTCTTCCTCTCCTTCTCGAACCAGGAGACTTGGATTCGAAGAACCTCTTAGCTGGAGCATTGTTGTACGATTTCCATCCACATCCTGGCAAAGCTCGTAGAGTTCGAGGTTAGCCGACAGAGCCACATAGCCGACGTAGAATTTTTCTTTCGTACGCACCAAGAATCAACTCTGCAGTTTTGCTTATCGTCGAGCTTTCGGCTCAATACAGCTGGATTGGCATATGTCCCATTCACAATAATTCCGGCCCGGCAAATCGACTATCTAAGGCATCTTCACACTAAGGCAACTCCTAGAAAAGACCGAGTTTCAAAGCGAAACGCACCACCTCATCGATTTTAAAGCCGGATACGAAAGCATTCATCGTAAGGAGTTATTTGTTGCGATGACCGCATTCAAGATCTCGGAAAAACTGATCGGGTTGTGTCGCACTACGCTTACAAATACGCGATGCACCGTGCAGTACGGTCGGACTTCCGAGCCGATTGAAACCTGCACCAGATTTGATTTGTGATTTTTTCAATTTGGTACTGGAGATGATAGTGCGGCGGTGGGCAGCAGTAAACCTTGAAGGCACTATCTTCTACAAATCAGTCTAACAGTTAGGATATGCAGATGACATCGACATTGTCGCGCGTTCCCAACGTGCCTTAGTGAAAGCATTTACGACAATGAAGGAAGAGGTAAAGCGAGCTAGTTTTAAATTCAATGATGATGAAAAAAAGTATATGCTGTCAACCAAAAACCGATCCGTCACACACTATCTGGGACAAAAAATAACAATCGACAAATAGAATACATACCTTGGCAACCGGTGTTACTTCGGTTTGTCAAAACAACTGGCGTCAAAACTCCTAACTCAAATGACCAAAATCATGCTCTACAAAACCCTTTTTAGAAATAACACCGGCTGATATTCTAAATGACAGCCAAGTGGCGAGTGAAACAATTGGGGTAACTGAGGCTGTTCCAAACTAATCCAAGCTAGACACAGGATGCCATTAAGAGGTTCTCCAGGTTCTCAGTACGCAGCACTTGATTACTCTTTACTGGGCCCCAGGTCATAGGGACATAATAGGCATTGACATTGCCAGGCGAGGTCATGAAACCGACCCAACCCAGGCAATCCTATCAAACAATCTCTTGCATATGTCAAGAAAAATGTGGATGACACGATCATGGAGAAACCTAATAAAAGGTGGAATAAAATGTGGTGTTTAGAGACCCATGAGACAACTCGGGTGCTCTGGCCCAAGTTTAACTGTGCAAAAAGTTGCAAAATGTTGCTAGCGATAGTGGTTGGAGCAACTTTCCATAATCATCTGAAGTATGTAATGAAAATAGGATTATCCAGAAACTTTATATGCAGAGGCTTCGTAGAGAATACTCCTCAATACCTCTGTCACTGTCCCAGTCTCGGCCAATTGAGATATAGAACACTAGCAGAATTTTCAGACTTATAAGGATATCCAAGATGACTGAGGAACACATCAACATCAACATGATGAGTACTAAGTAGAAGCTAAAGCCGCTTTTTTTTACTATGGGTAGCACTACAGTCTGCGTTGGCCTTAAGCCTAGCTTCTCAGCAACCACTAGTGTAGTGCTTGCTGTTGTTCTTGCATGAGTGGAAGGGAAACCTACACTCTTATGCCGACTTCGAACGGCGAAGTTGAGAAGCTCTAGACAGAAATACTCTTTGAGTAGTGTCAGTCACTCGAAAGAGGTAGAGCCATGAATAATGAAAGTTGGTAAATTGGTGATTCGAACCTTGAACCCTCTGCGTGGGAGTCGTGGGAGGCGCACTAACTTACTAAGCCATTGTCGCTTTCACATGATACATTTTTATCGCATCAAATACCGCCGAAAGTACCATCCTACAATGCTTGCACACGGTCAAACTATTAAATTTCAAAGTCATATGATTAGCACATGATTTGTTCTGTTTCTCTCTGTTTCCCACACATGCTCCACATGCTACCTCCTTACATACCCAACGCTGAGATTAAAAATAAAAACAAAAACCGATAAAAAGAAGGAGTGGTCACTTGAAAGCCGATGAAGACGATGTATTTAGCCATTGCTTCCCTCTCACGTTTGGACGGAATCTGACGAAATTTGACGGTGGAAGAGTGGTCTAGATCTTTAGTCTTAGGCTGGAGCGGTTAATTGGTTTACAGAAAGACAGCAGCCACACTAAAGGTAAGCATATGCCCATTGTGCTACTACGCAAACCGATGAATACATTATATACACAAAGCAATAATTGCTCTTTATAAATCGAAGAAAATGCCAGAGACGACTGGATGGCGCAGTTGATTAAGTGCCTGGCCTTGGTTAGTGGGGTCCTCGGCTCAAATACCAGCGAAAGCAAAGCTTATACGCTTTTATCTGGTTTTCAAATCTGCTGCAGTCACCATTTTCCTTTGGGCTCAAATCAATAGCACTATTACTGGAGATTACAATGAACTGACATGGTCGAAGTGTGCTGGTAAATTCGTTAGTAGCCCCCTGCCCAATCTATCCTAACAGATCGTCAAAGTAATATTCCACAAGTCTAAGTCTGCGGGATGAGCAATGCAGTTCCATAGCAAGTGTACAAAGGTTTCATCCTAATGCTGGTTTCTTCCTTGATCTTCCAACTAATGTAGAAGTCGTGTAGGGAAGGCCTGGTCTATAGACCTGACTTCCTATGGGGAAATGCCCTATTAAAACGCCAATGATAGATTCAGCCTGTTCAATCTGATCAGGATAAGGAATCGCCTAAGCTTAGGGCCGGAGTTTGGTAATGAGGCATCCTGTGCCAGTCGACCATCTCACATGAGAAAAAGGGTATAAGCTATTCTCTACTAGGTATAGGCTACACTCCCCCAACGGGCATGACCAAGTTACCTTCCAACACGACCTAAGTGAGAAATGGCTAACTCCCAGACAACCGTCAACATAAAGCCTCGTGAAACCAAATGCCGTTCCCATCTTCTTTCCGATAAACAGCACTTTCTTTGTGTTCTTACCCAATCTATCATCAGTCAATACACGAGGCTTATCAGCTGTCCTAAATTAGCCGATTACGATACCACTGTTCAAACAGTCTGGCATTGTTAAAATTCTTGAAGTTTAACTGTCAGACGTCATGTCGGCATGACCACTTATCGTAACAACCATAAAATCATAGGAAAACAATTAATCAACTTGATGAAACAAGATGACGATTGAAAAAAGAAGAAACTGAGATAGGAATTAGGCCAGCTCATTTCAAAGTTGAATTCAAACTACTCCCAGGTTTCCTAAAACATTACATGTTTCCATGCAATTCCCATCCCGAAACGCCCTTCTCTCAAGGTAAGTCATCACGTAGAGGTGTACGAATGCACGAATGATGTTCGCACAAAAGTTCCTCAGCTGCAGTCAGTTGGCGTCTGTCGAAATCGTTACAAACTGCCTCAATTCAATTCACTCAACGAGGTGAAGGTACACCTTAAGAAAAATTCCCAGAATGTGAATCCTTGTGTCTGTGGTCTTTATTGTAAGGCATGTGTAAGTACCTTCTTTAATTTATTTTTACCTTGGGAAGTGCAGGAGGAGAGCAGATTACACATTCAAATTAAATCAACACGAAAAATGTTTCAGAAAGTTTGGATAAGCTACAAAAAGTAACTTACTTTCAAATGAATTAGGCGCAGGAAGGAGTTAAAAGAACATGGCGCGTAGAAATGAATAAGAAATGCGCGAGCATGTGGTTATTTATTGCAATACTTTCCCCTAGTTGAGGGTGTATCGATATGGATTAGAGCCTTGCCTCAGACATTTATCTTAATTTTTGTGGGCAGCTACAGGCTTGGACCTTGGCAACCGTTGCTCAGTAACTCCGTCGACTCCTGTGCTGGTGTCAAGGTTAAATTTGCGGTAGGAACAATTTCCATAAATCAAGGCTCCACATCCCTAGAGCCAGCGGAATTGCGGAGAGACTTTGTTCAGAGTGGGAATTAAACAATAGTTTTCCTTCGCTCGTGAGGGAACAATAGCATGCACAACATGAATGGCTACCGGGGAAGGTACCATAGATCCACTTATTACGAGACTTGCCTTCAACGAACAAGTCAGTTAGCCCAATCCTTAAATTAGCCCGTCCTCCATTGATTTGTGCCTTCGGTAGTAACCATATAATCTACTTCGCCTACCCACATTATATCGCACACTAAACACAAAAGTGACACTAACCTAATTTTCGAATAAGGCCGATTGAAATGTTGGATTTAATTCAATGGTCAATAGCTTTTTAGGTATAGTGTCAGGAAAGGAGGAAATTAGATTTAAGAGTGGAAACTAGACGAAGTATAAGGACAGGTATCTTCACATAGGGTGTGTGGTATATAAATCGGAACCTTGATGTCGTTCTAACTCAAAAGTGTGCAATTTTGTATAGTGCCACTTTTGTTTCCAACGTGCAATGTATTCAAGCCGATGGCATACAATCTTGAATCTTCTCTTTCCAACTTGTTCCTTCTGAAATTTACCGCTATATTCGATAGACCAAAACAGCAAATGCAAATAGTGAAGTTTTTAGCGGTTTATATCGTCGAGCTGATTTAGAGCAAGCTCTTGGCCATTTCTAACTTATAGCTAATATGGCAACACTTAAATCGTAGACCAAAGAAGGAAGTACAATAAATCTTAATAGTCGGAATACTAGCGTCTGTACGACAGACCCAAAGTTCATCAATTCAAAGATTTAGGTACTTATTGTGACGTTCTAAGTCAACGTTGTTGTCTCGAAGGAAGCCTTTGATTCGTTTTGTATTCGTTTACTGCCAGATGCGCTTTTGTTGTTTGATCCAAAGAAACCATTGGCGACTCCTTTTTGTGTTCGAGCTTCAATAACGGCCGCGTAGGAGAGGAGCACGTCGTCGGAGTAGAACCGGCTTCTCAATAGACTCAAATAATAAGAAAAGCGAGCGATCGAGGAAATGGAGAGTTGTTACGACAGGAATTATGTCAGAAAGAATAAGTTGTTTTATTCTACATCATGTAGGTATAAACAGCCACCTGTCGGTACAAAGAAGGACAACTCGCAGTAGTGTCGCAGTCGATACTTAGAATCTGAAAAAATCACTTCTGCAGACTGTTAATCGGTGAGGAAGATATCAACAACGGTGTCAAGCTGAATGTTCCACTACACACAATTTAAGATGAGAGCTGTGTTGTTTTGCAAGCGTATATACGCTTAATTTTGAAGTGCACAAAAAAACGATCATCGGCGCTTAATGATTCATCATAAAATCTTGGCAGCACCGACTACATTTATGACGTTTGCTAAGCAGTCGGGGTGTAGTCATGGAAGGTGATGGTTGATCTTTGATGGTCACAACCTTCGTTTTGTGACTGTGTAGTGTGACCATCAATTTAAAAGCAAAAATACTTAATAATTATAAAATAAAAAAAAAATGTTCATCAAATGAAAAGAATCGTTTACGAAGCCAAAACGGAATGTATAGCAGAAACCCTCTGAGTATACCAAAAATTGCATACTTATGGATGCCAACAAAATTAAAAATGATCTAATACATCAACCAAACCTGCAGGTGTAAGCCACATACAGCAACCTAAACAATGAATGAATGAATTCAGGAATGAACACACAGAAAATATGATTGGAAGCATTGTTTTTATCCGCACTTATTCCTTAAGCGGCGATAGATATGATGAGTAAGTTAAGCGGATATAGGACTCGTTGTTAGTGTATTTTACATGCAAATCGAAATTTAAGCGTATATACGCTTGCAAAAAAACGCAGCTATTATAGACGTATTCCGTCCCCCGAAAAACGACAAAGTCAAGGTAGCAATTATTGAGAATAAAGTCGAATATAATTGCAGACGGACTGTGGAACTCTTAAAGGCAACTGGACATGAGCTGGTAGGGAACATGTACCAAATCAAATGTTATATATGGTCGTAGAAGAATATGCCGGACGACTGGATCGCGTCCCCGATCCATAAGAAAAGAGACCCCATTTGCCTGCGCCCACTATCGAACAATAAGTCTGCTTAACATCGCATTCGAAATAGATTAAAAAACTTGGCACTGGGCTCTTGATCACAAATAGTAATATTTTTATATTTTTATGATTCTAATATAAATTGAAAAAAAGGTACAAATTCAATTCATGATTTTCCTTCCATTTAGTGAAATATTTTATCGAGTTTAAATGAATTTTTAATTAACTTTGTAATATGCAACTATCTTCAACAATTGTATTTGCAAATTTCTGAAAATAATAAATCATTTTTGAATTTTTGTGGTGACCATTTATGCATAATCGGATAGGTGTGGTTTTCAGCCAAGAAAGTTCACCATCGATCAAACCTTCACATTAGAGCAAATCCTTGAAAATCAAATAAAGATCGATACCCAATACATATTCGATGATTTCAAGGCCAAATAGAATGCGGCTAAAGAGATGAGCTATACAACGCCATTTCTTGTTTTGACATTCCAGCCAAACTCGACTTGTTCTGAAAGATGACGATGGAAAATTCTTGCTACTCCTTCACGGTCCGGACCGAACTCACCGAGACAATCAATATCAAAAAAAGGTTAAGACTAGGTGTAGCACTGTCATGTGATTTTTTCAATGTCATTCATGAGAAAGTCGTTCATCAATTCTAGAGGCTCGATTTTCCAGAGTTCCATGCAACTATTAGCATCCACGGACGACTTTGTCGTGATTGGCAGTATACAGCGATCAAGTTTCTAAAATGGGTCGAGCGACGTATATGCTGTTCTCAATAAAGTACATTCAAAAGCGACATCTTGTCTAAATCGCTTCCCAAGTTATCAGTAAAAACAACCTCAGCACCGGGATCGAATGCTTGCCAACCGCTGTTTCTATGGGCTCAAGTGACAATTGAGTAATAGAGCCGTCGCTTGAAGGACCAAGCTGACTTCATATAAGGCACTGATCATTCAATCCCGGCTATGCGGCATGGACAATGTCAAGAGCCGATAAAGAAGTCCTTGGGTTCTCCGAGAGATAAGTTCTGCTTCCGATCTTTGGTCATGTTTGCGTTGATGGTTTTGGAAAAGATTTCACCACTAGCTGTACATGAGTCTAGCCATGCGCCTACAGATCCGACGCCTTAGGTGCCCGGTGCCAGCATCGGCCAGAAGAGACATCCATTCCGAAGCTTTGGAACAACGCAGCAGACTATGTCCGCGTCTAAGTTGTCGCAGAGAAGTTGAGAGGCAGCTAACCATTGATCACGCTAGCTGGAGAGGCCTGTCGATTGAGGCCCAGGTGTATCCCGAACTGTGGCGCCACACAAAGACGATATATTGGCTGGAGAGGAATTCGCTTATAGACGATTTGACGATGTAAAGGTGCTTACTGAGTTCTTGAAATCACATACATACATGTAACACGAAAAATCATGGGCGAAAAACTATGGGCAATGCGTAAGCTTCTTACAGTCGTTGGCCACCAAAATAGTCACTTGTAAAGTATAAGTGAAGTACACTCACACAGGAAGAAAAGAAGCATCTTCATATTGCAGTCGCAACAAAGATTGACACTATTCTTAATTAAGGAAGCACTTTATGCCCACCAGAGCTTCAGCGCATGATTCTGGACAGGGCACCACCGTCAATGGAGTTAATTTAAAAATGCTAATATGTAGGTATGCAAGCAGGATAGTTCCTGTGCATTAGCTGGTGAGTCAGCAAGTCTTAGTATATGAATATTCATGGATTTAATTTCGTTGAATTTTGATATACTCTCACTCTCTTCTGAGCATCAACGTTTCCAAGGAATTCCTGAAATGTAACGCAATCTTCCTCAGCAAATTTCAAATCATCCTCATCTCATGATGTTGGGGATTGTTCCATGTTCAAAGTGGCTTTGCTCTCGTAACGAAGGGAGCAGAATAACATTGCAAGTGCAATTGTTACCAGCTTAGTGATTCATATTCACTGAGTGATGATGAGTGATGAATCAGTACACAGCTGAACAGCTTAACCCACATGTGTGCACACATTAATTGCCCGAGAAATGCTCGGATGTGCCTGTAACCTTGCTCACAGACTCTTTGAATTCCTTCATTTCAATTCGAATTATGTACATTTTAAGCCCGGTGACATTAAAGATAATTAGCCAATGATATATTCACCAGCTCGAATGCACAAAGAAGACTGCACCCTAAGCCGCCACCGACTCGAACACACGGCGCATCGCAAAAGCGCCGCCTTCCACATTGCAAATAAACGGCTCCCATTAAACTTAATTAGCTGAATAGTTTCGAGGATTTATTGTGGTGGAAAATTGTTTTGTAAGCTGATCGGGAACGATAAATCTTGCGGTTGCGCCTCTCATGGCAAAGTGTGAATCAATTAAAATTCGCAGATTTTGAGTGAAAAGTCTGCTGAAGACCATGAAATGAGGTAATATCCTGCCGCAGTCGCAACAATCTAAACGAGGATTTGCGGAGAATTCCCAAGACCCATCCCGCACTGACACTCGCACGCAATCTCGATGGCAATTAAGTGTAAGCCAAAGGGATAAGGAGAAAAGCGTACTAACGTCGTTACGTTAAGTATTCGCCCTGCGTCGTATTCGAATAACGATTTTTTTCCCTTCGTTCACTACACCACCGCTCGTCCACCACCCTCGCACTTGCTGTTTATTTTTGGTGAATAATTTATTATTAACCTTCTCGCAGACAAGCCGTCTTATCGATCGATAATATGGAACACGCCCGGGACGTTGTTCTCTGGCTCCTTTGGTGTGGCGGTGAGAAAATTTGATGTAAAATCGTAAAAAAAAAACCTTTTTCCATCCGCTTTCTTGTTTCTGAGGCAATTTACGTGCGTGCGTGTGTGTGTATGTGTGGTTTTCTTTTAAAGAAAGTAATTTTTGGGTTTATGATAAAATTTAAACAATTTACCACACGCTCCTTGTGGGCATCACCGCTCGCATGGAAGACCATATTTCCCGCCCATAAAAGAAAATTAGCAAACGGAGAAGAGAGACAGAGCGAAGAAAACGGGACACTTTGTATCGCCCGTAGTTTTTTTTTTTATTTTCGCCATTCAAAGGTATACCAACGTGGTGCTTTTTAAGGACGAAATAAATTGTGTTTATTGTTGAGTTTTATTATCCACCCGCAAGCGTACCCGCATTGACAATGGGATGCGAACGAATTTCTTATTGCATTGGCCACGAAACGTTGGTTTTGTGAAAGGAATTTTCTTTCGCCCAATTGACGAGGCATAATCAGTTTAAGAACGAAAAGAAGGGATAATAATTATCGTCAAATTGATTTCGGTCTTTGATGAAAAAAAAAAGTTTCCCCGGACCGACGAAAATGATTGTCAATCGGTGTAGATTGGATGGGAGAAGTTTCGAGTATGACCAAATGGATAAATGAGGTAACTTGTTTGGACACAGTTGTGAGCTCAGTTTGGAGGGTGACTTCTGTTGCAGATAAGTATATAGAGCGACTATTTGCCCCAAAATCGATTACTCAATGTTTTCTTTATTCCCGATTGACTTATAATTTTCGAGGAAATTCGAACTTCAGCTCCGACTCGCATATCTCTTGTATCCATCGCACCAAACTAGTAGATTAAGAGCACTATTCTGCACAACCAAGCAGTAAACATTTTTAAGATGAGTTGTTTTTGGATGTCTGAAAGCGTAGGAACGAGTTGAAAGGCAGGTTGGTATGTATGTATGTGAAGTGGTGGTTCGGTGAGAACATAATTAGCACTGTGTTCAGTTTTTAATGCCACAGGTCTGTTAACCTCATTTATGTAGTTTTGAGATATCTGTAAGTCCAGCCTGAGGAAATTATGAAAAACATTAGTTCCTTTATAGCCATCGTCCTGTGTGTAGAAGAAGGGTCAGACAAGAGTCGGGGAGGCATGAAATGACAAAGGTACCTATTTTAACCGCATGATCTCCTATCGGCCATTGTGCCGTAGAGACCGCCACCAATCTAACGATATAATCACGAGTTCATCGAGGGGAGATCTTTTCGGAGATCGTTTAAGATAGGCCATATTTTTCTTCCTGTTGCACAGTTTATTATAAGGAAGTACTTAGAACTATTAGCCTTGACTGCTGTTAGTGGGATGCCGCTAAATAGCTTTAAAAGGATCACTGCCTACCATGTTCATCGGCCTTCTAATTTTCTGGGATTCCTTTTCTTATTTCGAATAAAAGGAGGCATTATCTGTGATAGCTGCTTGGCTGTAAGCGCCTTTTGCCTTGACAAGATATTTTGGTTTAATATAACCATACGATGTGCTTCCGAATTGCAGGTAGTTCCGACTGGGACACACTGGAATAGTGCGGCAGTATGTAGGCTTTGAAAAAGTTCAGGAATTCGCAGAACACAACCGCACAGACACCGCCGCTCATCTGAGAGCCGTCAGTAGATCTGATGTTGATTTTTAAAATTCTATCTGCCAGCAAGGCGATTCCTCTCTTTCGGGCATAAGAATGTCAAGGCTCTTTGTAACCATTTTGTTAAATGATGATAGGAGATCTCTCTCGTTATAAGATCAAGTATGGGGTTATGAACACAGGGCTAGCAACCATACTCTCCAAGCTTGAAATAAAACTGCTTTCTTGAATTCCTTTCAAAACATCATAGAAGATTTAAGAGGGTCTTTCAACGTTTAACAAGACTGGTTGGCGGTGAAAGGACCTGATATTTACTATATTTATGTATATCACAGAAACTAAAGAAACGATGTTCTACGGTCGGAAAGAACAAATAAGATCTAAAAAGTATGATGATCAATCTAATGTCTTAGTTTTGTTTAACCAAAAATTAGGGCCTATTTTGACAAATTCCTTGAAGAAGGATAACCATCTTCTCTAGAGTTTTTTCCATCCGGACATGTATAGCTCCCGGAACTATGTTCTCAGTCGGAAACATGTTCTATCGTTCCGTTAATTCAACCTAAACATGTCCATGTCCTACCAACATCTCCACAATTTGTATACAAAAATGATATACAAGCAAAGAAACAATATGGTACATATCACACAAAATGCGTCGGAACTATAATGTATCATACGTACTTAAAGTTATTTACACCCCTACCAACGTAGCCAGCAATCTATCCTTTATTTTCGGTTAAATATGAATGGAACTATGTACACAGTTCCGCGCACATGTTTAACGCAGCCATACCTTCCCTACATAGTTCCGCACACCATGTCTCCAGGAACCAGTTCCGACTTGGAAAATAATAGTTCCATGTCCGTTCTGTCCTCAGAATGGTTTAGCACAATTCTAATCTTTTCCCTTTTTAGTACTATCCAGTCATTTTAAAAATTGTGATTTTAAGAACACCAACAATTTGTAAACATTTCCTGAGTTGCTCTTCTGATTCCGAAAATCATTGTAGCATCCCTTCTTACTGTGGCCCTATAGTATGGGTACATAATGACATTAACCAACCGCATTTCTGGATAGAACGATTTAAGTTGACACAGGTTGTTCAAAGCTTGTGGGCGCCTATGGTCGCGAGCGTTCTCTGTTCATCGAGTATTCTTCGGCTCGGAGACAAGTTGTTCTTGCGGTCTACATGACCCAGTCACCACTGAACCGAAATCGCGAGGTTTGCAAGAACATTTACTAAAACCTCAATAGGCCGTTCCCACCGAGTTTGATGTGTTTTCTTATGTAATTAGCTTTAAATTATGAGGCGGCCGGCAGAACAACTGTTTATCGAAATGTAATAATATTGTTACGAGCACCAGAAAAGAGAGAGAGAGAGAGAGAGAGAAAATGTGAAAATGAACTCCAAATGTCTAAGAAATTGAAGTTTCGCGTCGCTTCACAACTTATACTTATTTTTGCTCAAGTTTACCACCAGACTCGTTTGGCAATATTCCTGCAGCAATACGATCTTTTGGAAGACTATGCCGTCTAGTTAAGTTAAGAGTTAAGCGAGATTCCAAGAATGATGTTGAATTTCCGCAGACCGCACTCTTGTCGAAGACCTTATTTGACATTGAAAGTAATGTCCGAAAAGACCTTCATCGTCATCCCCCCAAAATATGGCAAGATTGCCAGGAATGCAAGAAAAAAGCTAATGGCTTTATGCACGCTATCATAATGTGCTGCATTTGGGTCTACGAACAGGTGGTGGGTTTCAAACTGCATTTCTTTGATTTTTGCCAGGAACTGGTGCTGTTAGAAAACCTGGTACATTTATGCTTCTCAGACCTTGAGCTACATTTCATTAACCCTACCACTAGCCTACCACCGCCCCTGGACGGGATATACGTGTGCAAGAGTTAAGAGGTAGCGGTTAATTTTATCTGCACCTTTAAGCTATTCCACTGACTTGAACCTTCCTGACCATTTTACAAACATTTGGATATTTTGGGATATTTTAGGCTATCTTTGTTATTTGCGTTTGTCAAATCTTCGAGATCGTTGAAATTGAAACTACCTAGGGATCTTCTTCTACTGCCTGCAAGGGTGATGTACTTCAGAGCTTCTTACTAATTTCTGCAGATTGTACAGAACTCATTGTATTCTGGCTTGATTGCCTATGAGGCAGTGTCTGGTTATTAAGCTCACCAGCGTACTAACTTGCTTCCTGTCGAAATGTAGGAAATCTTTAAACTAACCCTCTAATGCCACCGCCTATATGCGGGCAACACATTTGCAAGAGTTTAGAAGCAAACGTTCTTTTCAACTTTAAAGGCAATACTTCTAGTTTAAGCATTGCACTTTCAGTGCAATTCATGTCAAGGCTGAAGTTGCGTTTTGTTTCCAAGCTAAGTACTTTTAAAGTCGAAAATACCACCTCTGGGACGAACATAAATATTTTTGTGTACATATGATTTTCGACCAAAAAAAAAAAAACAGAAATGAAAATTTTTTGTAAATCAGAATGCAAAAATAATAGAAAATTGATACATTATTATCAGGAACACCTACTTTGCTCTTTTCAAATTTCACACCGGTCTTTGCCTAAACAACACAAGGCGGCTTTAGATTTTGTCGTCCTAATTTTACCTGGAAGATGTTCAAAATTAAATTTTTCTATTTTTTTTGCAGATTCTTTGTTGTTGGGCCATACTATTTTATGCATTAGAATCTAATCAAAAAATGCAAAGATTATGCGAGGGTTGGTTCAACTTTAATTTGTATGGACTTTCAATTTCGTTCTTACAAGTTTTGATTTTGAACAAGAAAGTAAAAGACAATTAGGTACTGTACAAAACTTTTCTTTCAGATCTGTCAGTATGCTTTCTGGGTTCAACTCGGGGTGTACCCTTTTTAGCTTTAAAATATATTGTCAATTCGATCAGAAAACATATACAGTCAATCAAATTCATATTCGTACAGTAGGTTAAATAATATATAAGAAACGTCAACTTTGCAAAAGAGCACCAATCCAAGAATTTTGAATTTTGGAAAACTGTAACTTTTAAGGATGAATCCAAATTGAATGTCTTGGGATCGGATGGACTGCAAATGGTATGGCGAAAACCAAATACCGTGCTTCTACCTGAAAATACCGTCGCACCAGTAAAGCATGGTGGCGGATCGGTGATGGTTTGGGGTTGTTTCTCGGCAGCTGGGGTTGGAAAACTCCATATATCCATATACCATCATGGAATAATGGACCACACGAAATATATTAATATTTTAAAGCTAAATTTGGCAGAAAGTGCACGAAAATTGGGTCTTCACAACGATTTCACTTCTTACCAAGACAATGACCCAAAGCGTAAAGCTTACAATACGCGGATGTGGCTCCTATGCAATTGTCCTAAATTGATGGAAACTCCACCCCAGTCACGGGATATTAACCCCATCGAAAATTTATGGGACCATTTAGACAAGCAAATAAGAAAATTACCAATTATAAATGCAACAGACCTAAAAGAGAAGATGAAGTGCAAGAATGGGAACAAATTTCGTTTTAAACTACCACAAAACTTGTCCAATCCTTACCACATAGGCTTAAGCATGTACTTACAAATAATGGATATGCCACAAAATATTAAAATTTGTTAAATGTCTTTTTTCTTACCAAAAAAAGTTATTTGTATAAATATGAATCTGTTGTCTGATAATTTTTTTTTTTTTGGTTTTTGTTTGGTTTTATGGTTTTTGTTATGTTCTGTTTTGTTGAAGGATTGCGTTTATTTTGTGTTTGACAATAGATGTTCACCAGAACTTTGATTTTACAAACAGATCATATTGGAAGTTTTAGTGGTTGTTGCATAGATCGAAAAAGAGTTATTTTTTTCCTACTGTACGAATATGAGTTTGATTGACTGTACATATGTACATAGAATTGACTATCATCTACAGTGAGATTCCGCCGTAAGATAAGTAGTCCATGTTCTTCATATTTCTATATTCATAGGTGTATTTCTTTTCCAGATGTCCTCTCAAGCTTTTCCAGAACTTAATTGAACGTTGCATTGCAGATCTCCCGTAAGAAGTATGAGCAACATTTTATAACTTCAGTGGGTGCCATCAGGTGATCGGACTCGAGTGATTTTATTTCAACGGAGTTACTCGTATCATGTACAAATAATAATCGATTCCTACTCGAGTTAAAACTGGATGGCGTAGTTGGTGTGCCTGCCCCAGGTTAGCGGGTTCCTCGGTTCGAATCCCAGTGATCTGGTTTTCCGCTTTTATCTGCTTTTAAAATCTGGTCCAGTCACCATTTGCCGTTGGAATCAAATTAACGGCACTATCACTGGAGTAGTCTATCAGTTGTAGTAGTCTGACTAGGGGTATCACAATGGATCAATGTGGTCTAAGTGTGCCGGTGAATGCACTAGCAGCCCGCCTACTTAACCTATCCCAACCTACTCGAGTAGGAATGCGACGTAGTTTATTTTGCTGTATGTAAAAACGTTGATCACTTGAAAAGTATGTTAATATTAACCTATTACTTATGGAAGGTTACCAACTTATTAAAAACTATGTTAAGATTATAAAACACCCTTTCAAAAGGCACCGAAGTCACTGGTTATTGCGAGTCTTTATAAGGAAGTGATCATACTCATACTCTAATGCCATAACATTATTGGATCTTCTTTTCTGCCTAGGTATGGAGGCTCGCGGTGTTGCATTATACAAATTATAGCAGATGAAAAAAGGTGTGTCCATGGAAGTGCGTTCATTAATTTTGGTATTTTTAAATTCCCACAATTCGTTAGCCTCTCTTTCTGACGTAGTACTTGAATACCCACATGCCGTCTCTGTCTCTATTGAGTTTAATTTAACTAAATCCAAGTGCAAACTACTACTATTTTCTATAAGACCACTCAACTTATCTGCCACACTTTGAGAAGCCTTTATTGCGATTGGATCTAAAAAGATAGCTTTTGCTGTAGTCTTATTTACTTTTAAAATACCTAACCGTTTAGAGTTTGCTCCCAGTAATGATTTAAGGTCAGCCCCCTTAGATGTACAAGGGACCTTTCCTTCAAACACGCCTAAAAGTTTTGGAATTACAGACTACATCGCCAGGTACATTTCACCAGAAATAGCATGTATCTTATAGGTATAAGACTTTTCTCATTTTTCTGTGAATGTGAGACGGTGACGCCATTTTGAATTTTTCACTGAAAACGATCGAGTTGCTACTCGAGTTCAAATGGATTAACTCGAATACGAGAAACTAAATTTATCGATTCACTCGAGTAATACGCAACTCGATTTCCATTTCAAGTGCCGGCTGCTTTGTACGATGCATAGTCCTCTTCATTGAAAATTTGCTAAGAATTTATTCACCTGTCAATTCATCTAGAAAATATTCGAACGAAATTCATAGCAAAATTGAGTTAACTCTTGCAAAATGAGTCACGTACAAAAGCATTTTGGAGGAATGACTCCCATTTAACTTCGAATTTTTGTATCTGAAGTCGCACCTAGATTCAAGCTGAACATCTTATGTCTCCCTTTTTGGGTGCCTCGTTTAACATTCCATGAAACCTCCGAAAATAAGCAATCAATAGTGATTTATACTCCGCTAATGGATACGGGTTTCCTTAAATGAACCACCAGCACTAACTTCTAATAGCAAGCAAATGATACGCAACTTAAGAACTTTTCTCAATAACAAAGTTCAGCAATAACAGAGCTTCTTTGGTCGAAGTCCTTTCAAGAGAAGGACCTTTCTGAGAATTTATCGCCAGCTAACAGCTGAAAAAACAGCCTACCCCAAATTGGAAATTATGATCAAGAAGCAGCATGTCCGTCTGGGTAGCGGAATATATCAAAAATACCCAAACAACCAACGTCGATTCTTGCCAATCAATTATTCAGAGTGACTTCAGACTTCAGAAGCATTTTATGCAAATGTGGTCATAAAACGTTCAACATTTTTCCTAAAATACATATTTCGCGCGTGTATGAAAATCAAAAAAAAAACCTACACGGTCAACGGTGGACCCTTCGGCCATTTCTTTCGGCAGTCATGTCCACCATTAATTCGCAAAAAGAAAAACTTCATTAGATGTTGGGAAATGTAAATTTCTCCCGCAAGAAAAAGACTACCCCTTGATTGCGTCCGCTCAAAATTTTGCTTGTCACTTGCACATCGCCACTGGCCACCAACTGCCAAGGGAAGGCAAATAATTAAAACTTAAATGAAAAACAAATTTACATTGCAATCAAAGTTAACCACAAACCGAAAAAAGGGAAAAAAATATCAGTCTAACCAATTTCATATTCCGCAAAGCCCTACCCAACTGTCAGAGACATCCGATTTCAAAACTGACAGTTGTCCTCCCTTCTCGCCACAGCAGCGCTGCAATTCTGAAGATTCACGAAATGATTGCGATCGACAATTCACTCGGACCATTGTTTTCTTAGCGATAAAAATCGGCTTCTTTGTATGGCAAACAATTTTCGTAATAGAACAAACCAATGTTGTTGGATCCTCTCCCCCTGCTCCCACGAACCGCTCACAGGAATACACACTCACCTTAGATGAGTATTTAAGAGGACAATAGCACTTATAAATTGTCATGACGTAACGTGGAAAAAGTTTTTTCCCATCCAATTGGTACACAGAAACTCCTTAATGGGAGCCTGCGCATTCCATCACCCTGTTACTCCTTCGAGGGGTATTCACATTTCACACACAGTATATACTCGATTTCGATTCCTTTCGCAAGAGAAAAGCATACCCGCACACGCACACACCCGCATATCTGGGGCACAGCATACAGACGCAGAGCAGAAAAGTTTACCTACATTTCACTCACAGGCAAGGTAGCGCGCAAGAGTGAGACAGCGGTGTGGCGAGGGGAGGCCACAGGGTGAAGGAATACCAGCGCGCTTTTCAAATTCGGTCTCTCTCCCAACAACACTGGGGGGTTGGATTTTGAATACAGCCAGGCATAAAGCAGACAGAAGTTACCTTTGCTACGGCCTGGACGAACGGTGGTCGTTGTCGTCGTGTGCAGGATTAATCCAAATATCAAGAGAAAAATACACAAAGAAAAAAGAATTCATTCAAAATTCCAACAGTAGAGGCCATTTTTCTTTGGTTTAGTGTTAGATACTTCGGTTTTCCTTTTGTTCGTTAGCTTAATTCCCGATTTTTCGAACACACTAATATCAAATTCACGGGCACTCGAGAGAATTGAAACGAACGGATATCATTGCATTGAGAAAATCCTGATTTGAAACCGCAAGAGAATACACAATTTTAAGGTGAAACAGTGAACTTTGGTTGATTTGTTGAGAAAAAGTGCAGGGAAAGCAAAGAATAAACAAAAAATAGATAAATCAACTGAATTTGAGTGTTCTCGCAAGTAGACGACAGTGGCGTCTTCCGAAGGCACAAGCAGTGGTGGTGAGTCCGCCCTGTTTTCCAAATTAGGGGGATCACTATTTGGTAGCGGTCCTAATTCCCCGCAACGTGTGGTTTCAAATATCCGTGGATTTCTATCGAATCGACTAAGTAACATTGCTCCACCAGATACAGGTAAGTCCGATATCCCTCCTTTCCTCACCTCTCCCCCATTGTTATGTAACAGAATCCGTCCGTCGGATGAACGCAATTAAAACATCGATCGATTGTGTGCGAACCAATAATTCCCAATGATACTTGTTCAATTGCCACAGTCAAAGGATGTCAAGATGACTCAATCTACTTTTCCATTCGCTTAAGTAGGCTCGTTGATTACATAATATCCTACCTTTGCTGCCATCCACCTACAGTGCTGGTATCTATACGTCCTCACTGGGCGGCTTATTGATCGGTGAGGGTGACGATGAAGGGAAAAGAAAAGAAAACTACTCAGCAGCAAAAAAATGTGCAAAAACTCCAAGTGCCTGAGAGAACGATAGCTCAGCAAGTATGTGTCCACATTCCGCGGCATTCTCTAGTTTCCAAGTTTTGTGGGTTGAATAACGAAAAATAAGTGCTGTGATGTGTGAACAGCGGTATCGATCATTTTTTTGCACCCCGAATCGGGACCCCTCCAAGTTTGGCCGTAATTGATTTTTGTTTTTTTGAATATGACGATTTGAATTGAAGTGGAATTTTTGTGTGTTTCTTGTTTTTCCACAAGCGCATGATCAATAATTCTTTGTCCCCGCTAAGAGAAGGATTATCGAATATACACGCGAGTCCCAGTGCTCGCTTACAGACCCTTAAAGTCTTACTATATTTAGAACATAGGATTCTGCGTACACGGCGACGCTAGATTGTAGCCGAAAAATCAATAGGACAAGTTAGGAGCAAGCACATTTGTGCGAACAGAGATTCTTTCGTTACTCATGAGAATCTGTGTCAAGGGGTGCTCGTGTTAACTTAGTCAAGATGACACTTTTCACAAAATAAACATCTTAACCTTGCTGGGTTAAATGTTTGCCACAGCTAAACACTACTCCTCACATGAGAGTCGTGAGATTTTAAATAGAAATTATATAAGATCCCTTTTTGCCAGCCAATGGAATAAGGGTGTTCCTCGTTGCTTGAATTATTTTTAGTTCAACTGAGTTTAAGAACTTTTCCTCAATCCATATCTCGATCTCTAGGGAATGGGGTTTTCTTCTGAAGAAGACGTACAATGTGTAGATAGGAGAATTAGATGTTCAACTCCGTAAAGTGAGCTCACCTCATCAGATTTCGCGGATCTTTTTCAAACATGAACATATACCTTGACTGCCTTAGTACAAACTCCTTTCACAGATCAACCACAGTTGTAATTGAATAATTAATTGTGTGTATCGTGGAAGACACATGGCAAAGTATCCCCTCCTCTATTAGCGACTGATTAATAACGCAACGATGCAGAAAAAGTTTACATTTGATCATCAATCACAATCACAGTTGGATTCACATGCGAAAACTGATGACGGAGTGGTCTTTATGATAATTTAATTACGTTGTTGGTTTCGATTAAGTGTGCTGAACTAATCGACTGTCTGAATTTATGTTGAAACAAACTGATTTTAGAATGTAAATAATAATTCATATCGAAATTGTTCAAAATTCAGATGTATGCGCGATTTCTGTGACTTGAACAAATTTATTGAGGCAATCTTTTTGAAATTCGTCGAACCATTATATCAACGACTGCACAATCATCATAAGCGAGTGTGTTTATGTTGTGTGATCATTGCAGACAAGACATTCAGATTATGATGAATTCGATGGTGGGCTGTCATAATTATACAGAATTCAGTCGAAATCGGCGGTGATCCTCCAACGGCTGTCAATTAATAGTTCGATTTGGAAACCAAACACACTTTGACAATATTCAGCTTCAATTTAATTTATTTATTTACTAGCTTTACCCGGCGAGCCTTGCTACGCATTCTCCATTGTAACTCATCAATCATGTGTCGATCAATATAATTGTGACTATTTACAAAGCCTGGCAGGAACAAAAAAAAATGGTTCTAAAACCATTTTCAAACCGTTTCCAAATTTCATTGCCAAAGACATCAGTGCCCTATCTCTTACCATTTAAGATTTAGAGGACAAACAAACAAACATTTATTTTTATTATTAAATTTATAGGAAAGCTTTCTAGACAGAGCACCAAGGGGCGTTAGGCAATAGCTTCAATTTTATATTGTTTACAAATATGTTTTTACAAAAATCCAAGAGGTGGGGCCATCCTAGATGTGAG
Organism: Eristalis intricaria; assembly: GCA_964034865.1. NCBI lineage: Eukaryota > Metazoa > Arthropoda > Insecta > Diptera > Syrphidae > Eristalis > Eristalis intricaria. The sequence continues at coordinate 139,747,252 of OZ035873.1, forward strand.
ATGTGTGATTTGTGTAAAAAGTGATGATATTTTTAATTTATTGCTGAATACAAGAGCGGAATGAAGAAGTAATATGCCAAATACTCTACCTACAAGGGATTAGCCACGAACATCGCAATATTTCCGGAACCAGCTATGTAATATTTCTTGGAATATGGACCTAGACTGTATGTGCAATGTAGTAGTAAATCGCATGATCTCATGGCCCAATCGAAGTTTCTGTGCGGATGGAAAACTGTCTGAAGACAGCTGAAATTAATGTCGTCTATATCACACCACATTCATAGATCCGCGTGGTACCACAATGGACATATGATGGCTTAAGTGTGGCTGCTGGCATTCCACGCAGCAGTCAGCCAGTTCAACCTAATCTTTCACATAACGTTCCATGAACGGCCCTTCATGCCGACATATTCCTGGGCCTACTCCAAGAAAGGCCTGAAGGTCCCGCTAAGCCTACTCCAAGTTGAACTGGTCCTGGACCAAATTCTGCTTTTATTTTTTCGGCCTTAAATAATAGACCGACTACAAATCATTTATTTTGAAAAGCGCTTTCTATTCTTCCCGAACATCTCTGGAACTCTCTGGAACGTTCCATGAACGGCTCTTCATGCCGACATATTCCTGGGCCTACTCCAAGATAGGCCTGAAGGTCTCGCTAAGCCTACTCCAAGTTGAACTGGTCCTGGACCAAATTCTGCTTTTATTTTCTCGGTTTTATATAATAGACCGACTACAAATCGTTTATCTTGAAAAGCGCTTTCTATTTATCCCGAACATCTCCGGCACTCTGGAGACGTTATGTCGTGAATTCTGAAATGTTTCTGTCGGTAGGTGAATCTAAACTAAACTCAATCTTGTGCTTAAAACTCATTCAGTAAATTCGTCAAAAAATTAAACACTGCCAGCTGTAACTATCACATCTTTGAGGTCTGATGTATTTTGGTGTCAAATGTACGCGCAACTGTCATGGAATTTAAGCAGATTGCGCCGAAAAAGTGGTTACTATGATCACCTTGAGAAGGAAGCAGCAGCATGATGTGCTATGTGTTCAAGCCGTAATTTTTTGTAGAAGGCCGATTTTTTCTGCTTCCCGCCTGATGTATTTACATTCATTACCTGTTCAAAATTAAAAAGTTTATTAGTTAAGTTCTCTTCTTATGTGCGACCTGTGCGAGACTTGATTAAGAGATGATACAAAATTGTTGTTCGCTGTACGAATATTTCCACGCTATTTTAAATATTTTTGTACTTCTATTTTCGCAACTTCTTTCAAACGACGTACGAGTACCGATCGTTATTTGATAATCTTGTAGGTTTATTTTGTCACGTGTCGCAGTAATACTAATATAACAGCAGTAATAAATGGCAGCTTTACAACAGCTAACATAATTGTATATGATAGGACGTTGTCGAGAAAGTGGTCATTATGACATTGTTCAATTTTTGATTGCCTATAAAACACACATTCCTTGTGCAAGTATGTAGTTGACAAGAAGACTGTAGTCTTTTTGATAAATTTTAAGATAATATTGTGTAAGGTCCTCCTTACAAGCATATTCTTAATATCAACTTTAAATGTAATTCCCCGAATAGACACCCTATGCAACTATTCGTATTACTATCTATAACTTATTGGCCCTCGGCGGGCACTCTAAGCTAAGCTTAATCTTATCCTATGTCATCCATGTGTTATAAGAATAATTACTTTATCTGTACAACTTAATATTAGGAAAAATTTTAGACAAAAAAACTTAATTACTGAACTGGCAGTTTAACTTATTTCGATAAGTAATTATGTTTCAGTTATTTTGCCAATCATCTCGCCTAAGCGGGTTATTAACTTGACAGTTGCAATAAAGCTTTTATATGCGTAACATCGCACTCTCTTCGAAGTCATGTGTTTTCTAATGCTATATGGTTCTTTTACGTAATGTGAGACAATTGAGAATCCTAAATTTATTCGTACCAAATCGACCCAATCACAAAAAATCAGTGTGAATTGGTGAATGCATAGTTCTGATAAAGAACAATTATTGATATGATAAATGCATGTGGTAAATTTTGTGCTGTGATTTTAACCTACACTAAGACTTAACACAATATGAATACTATGCGTGGTCTCGGTATTTTACTTTTCATTATTCTTTGCACGGAGTGTTTGGGTAAAAACGAGTGTTGAACTTCAACAGCATTACTGCACTCTTCAAAACGCACGTGTTTCCTGAGGGACACGATTTGCTTTCTTTCACATGAATTTGATGGAATATGCAAATTCACTGCTGTTTTAAATTGCCAATTGACGGTTTAATTCAAAATTTTTAAGACGTTGTTAACGCCGTTTTTCGCTTCGATTGGTATTGCCCGCATCATGTAAATCCGCCTCCTTTACAATTTGATCACTTTTCTAAAGGCGGAACTGTAATCTGATCAATTGAAGTACACTTAAGGAAGCTGTATTTCTTGTTGTGGTTACTTTTATTACCAAATTTTGCAAGCCACTACAATCGTTTCCTCTAAATTATAAGAACACAATTTCTCAAAGATTAAATTGATCACAATGAATTTCTTAAATCTGACTTAAAGCCGACCATTCATTACACAAAATAACTGTGCAAATTGACACTTGTGCAGTGCATTTGCATTGTGAATGGGGGTGTTTCAATTGAATGTGCAGTTAACTCTGTAAAAATCAAAGCGATTTTCTTTTTTGCTCAAATCTATATGCGCGGTAATTTTGTGTAGTGAATGACCGGCCTAAGTCAACTGCAAGACGCCTTGACACCACAGTACTTTTCCGATAGTTACAACGATAACTTATCTGTAGGTTTAATAAGTTGACTGGATATTATGCTCAATACTCAATCTATACCTTATTCTCTTGTGAGAATTCTCGTTATATTAAATATCGTATAGCAAATTAAATATCATAATTTAAATCGATGTGCCCCAAGAAAAACGAAGCGTTACAAAAATACTGTCGAAAAATGTTAAGGGCAAGAGAAGTAGAAGATGACCGCCACTGTAATACTTTATTTCTGATTGAAATACCCCGAATGAACATCAAATTTGTAGTCTCGTGACAATCTCACTTAATTTTTGTCATCATTTCTTTAAAGTTAAGGCTCAACCACAAACGACTTAAGTAGACTTTTAATGTTCTGGATGTAATTTCCGAGACGAGGAACTTTCGTAATTCAGGGCTCCGCCTCTTTTGAGTCACTGGGGTATTTTCTTTTTTGTCTAAAAAAAAAGTTTATCAAAACTTCGTTCGTTCGCAGTCGGCATAATACTGTATGTCACCTAGACTTGTGACAGATCAAAAGCACACCCAACACAAGTAGATGCTGTAGATTTTGCAGGTCCACTCCGTTACCCATTTTATATTACTAAACAGAACCGAACGAAAATAAACCCTAGTCAATATTCTAAACCCTTTTATTTGCATTTGAGAACTAACGCAAAATCCCAAGACAAAATTAGTCTTTAGGTCGATTAGTTAGGTCAACATTATGTAAGTACGAAAAAGTTAACGAAACTTAACTAAACTGAGCAAGGTGATTGTGGGATTCAAAGTGACTTCCTTCTAGTCACTCGATTGCTTATTCTATCTTAAGTCTGGTTGGAAATTAGTTTTACATTTCAAAAACTAAAATTAGTGTAAATTCGTTCTCCAGTCTAGGAAATACAGATAGTGTGGGCACAGACGTTAAGCAAGAACGAAAACGGAAAAATGAAAAATTCCACAGCAACTTATAGCTTTGCATAACGACTGGGTTGCACAGTTGGTTACGCGCCATACCTTAGTAGGGTCCCAGGTTTGAATCCCAGTTAAAGCAAAGTTAATATGCTTTTATCTCATTTTCAAATTTGTTCTAGTCACCATTTGCCATTGGGATCAAATTGACGGCACTGTCACTGGTGTAGTCTATTAGTGGTAGTAGTCTGACTGTGGGTATCACGATGGACCAACATGGTCTAAGTGTACTGGTGAATTCACTACCTCACACCTACCTATATCTTAGCAAAAAAAAAGTCGGGTCTGACTAATTATTCTTGAAAACCATTGAAAAGTGTCACAGAACATTTAGTATAACGGATAAAAAAATGTATAAAGGACTACAACTTGAGTAGAGAGTACGTAAATTGTATTGGCCACAAAACGTTGTGTACACGTTTGCAGTCTGCGAGAAGAAATAATGACGACGAGTGTTTTTCAAATGATCTTATTATGTTTTCATTGACTGCTACAGTATCAATGTATGTTCCAAAGCATAATCTCTAAATTGTCACTTCATAATGTGAGAATCATTGTCACCTTGTTTTGTTGTACGCAAACAACAAACCTTCATAGTTCCCAAAGAGCAAAGATCACAAGCAGTAAAATTGTAGCCATGCTTTCTTCTAAATAAATATCAATTTTAATTGCCTTGGTAGCAATCTGGTAGCAAACAGACAATTCATCAAATTGTGCTTTGTACGTTGATTGCTTGATTCATGATGTATGTGTCCATTGTACCGACTACTCTTTTGCCTTTCATAACACCTATCAATTATTATGTGGACTTGTAAGGAAAATAAGAAATAAAAAAATAAGTGAACAATCATCCAAATGAGAACTTTGTATCACAACAACGAACATGAATCGATAAGTTTCTTGTGCGTGTCTCTAAACAGTCAATCAGCAAGAAATAACTACTAAAGAAACGGAATCTTTAATCCACTCTGCCAACATTGGGTGACACTGAATTCGAGTGGCTGAATGTCACGATATGTCATGTCGAAGGATTTATTTTAGTGCCCGCATGAGGTAGCAATTCGTGAATTTTATATTAATAAAATGAACGGAATGTTGAAAAATGCAAACACGTTATAGACAGCATGTTTATTAGTAGACAATGTCGCATGCAAGCGATTTTATGGCTAGTGATTTAATATGACCTCTCGACAGTTAAGAAGAGAGAGGGATGGCTAATTCCGTGGCCATACATAGAAGTAAAAAAATGTTTCTAAAGATAAACCGGTTACTAATCAATAGAATTCAAGGCCTTAGGTTTCAAATATCATTAAAATGTCCTCGTCCACTACCCCAGTGGTACTTAAATTAATTCTTGACAGATATAGCGTGCAGAAACTACAATTGGGTATAACGTGTTTTGTCTGCGGTAGTACATAATTCGTTCGTGACACAGTCCTGTAGGAATAACAGCTGACACCTTACAAATAAACGTGTGAGATCCCAGTGACGTTATTGTTTCTATACATAAAATGCATTTCAGCCATTTCATAGTTGGTGGTAGGCATTACAGTTCCAATTCAGCATTAGTTCGTTATTCTAGTTCATTTACTTCAATATAGCTAACTGCTCTAACCAAACCTAAAGCGAGATGCCAATAAAGAGTATTTAGTTTACATTTTAATGAATGCATACAAAAATTTGAAAACAGAGTACTTAAACCCTTTTCCCAACCATAATCTTTTGAGACATCGTTTTTGAGGTCTTAAGGGATGGATAAAAATGAATTTTCGAAAACTCTAGAATTACCTAACCCCGTAATAATGTATCCATTCATAGCAAATATGTACATATTTCACATACACCACCGGCAATTATAGTTTAGCGAAAATAACCTGCTGACACACACAAATCAAAGCACTCAATTTAGTTCAGTTTAGTTCAATTTAGTTCAATTGTCTTACAGAGTTAATTGTATGCAGAGTATGGTATACCTGAGTTTGTTGAACTACTGAGATAAATGAACCGAAATAAAATGACATTGCGAACTAGTTCACTTTATAGATCTGTTTTTTTTAAAAAGTTCCTTCGTGAGCTACACAAACCTAGTAGGTAGGCAGATAAGTAATTTGGTGCCGTGATGGCCTTATGACCGTAGCTCACTTAAACCCACTGTGCCCTTGCTAACGAATGGTTTTTCAGTTCAACACCGATTATGTCATTCAATTGTGTGAAGAAGTGTTTTCTTAGGAAGTGCATTCTTTTCTTTGCCAGGGCTGGGCAATCGCAGCGAAGATGTTGAATGGATTATGTTTCTTCCTCAGCAGCTTCTGCAGAAGTGGTTATGCGGTATTTTAAGACGCATTTCCCGTGAACCTATGGCACAGTGCCCGGCAAGGTCTCCTATTAGCATGCGTTCATCCTTGCCTTACTGTTGCTCCAATACTTAGACTAAGCCATCGAGTTCTGGCTATATCCAGGACTTCGTATTCCATTTTTTTCCTTATGAACCTAAGCAGCGTAAGCGCATACGAGATTGCTATAGAATTTGCCCAGCTCCGAGCTATTTTTCGCTAGACTTTCTTGGATTATAGTATGCTCCCATACGCAGCAGAAGGTCTCCAAATTCAGCAAAGATATCTCACTGATGCGTAGTCGATTACCTGTCAACTCTTGTGCTGAAATCTAAATTAAATATCCTATACAAACAACTGTGATGGATAAAGTCTTCAAGAGACAACTTCTCAAACTTCTTTCGGAGGCGGCATAAAACTGTGGCCCACCACTCGTGATAGAAATATAGCACACACAACATGAGTGATTTCTGTTGAAGCTAGTTCCAGCTCCACTTCGGATTATACCGCCACACAGTGGTTCCCTTATAGAAGAGCGATGGAACAAATTTTGTATAATCAAGACCAGTGTACCAGTATTTAATAAATTTGGAACACAGTACAAATGAGATGTATTCTTATGATCCAAACATTTTCGAATTGTTTCCATTGCAAGATATGGACCCGAGACAACTCTTATGATACCACAATAATTTATTTTACCCCCATACAATCCGCCTGAAGCTTTAATCCTAAATGTGCTCAATATTTTGGCTACAAGGGTCAATTTAAACTAAAACTACATCCACATATAAGTACACTTAAAAGTCTCTTGCGGCTAAAGTCATCTGTAGACCTATACGTTTCTACGCATTTTTGTACTTAACAGATGTAACAGAAATTAAAAACAAACACCGTTTATGGATTCTGATGTGCAAATACATGACTTTCAGACTAAACATTACTTCTTCCATCGAAGTACCGAATATTTGCAAATATTTAACATCAAATTTGCCAAAAAATTACATACTTTTTTTTATAAATTTCAAACAAGTCAAACTAAACGAACAATAAACCAACAAATTTTAGTTTTTTTCACTGTTTTCACTCACTCACTAATGGGCACATGTGTCCTCAAAATTTTTCTAAAAAATATCAAACAGAAACGGGTTAAAACTCTCTGTCAAAAAAGTTGCTTACGTCATTTCATCAAACTGCCTCGGACGCATTGATTTCTACTTACCATTTCCACAGTTTAATTTTATGTAACAATCACGTGAGGAATGTTTGAGTGACATCTTCAATCGCAGACATTGTTTACTCAAAAGAAATAAATCGAGATTTTCTCCTTTTGACGATCAATCATCTTGACGCCAGCCGACGTCTTAATTGTCCCTGAACGATAAAACTTAATTACAAGCCAATGCGACCTTCGCACAGAGTCGCAACTCATTTAAGGCTGTCGCACAGCCATTAAAGCCCGTATGTAATTACAAGAAGATGAAGTTTGATACACGCAATCACCTAACGAAGGTAGTTCGCATCATGGTATCACCCCACACAAACCGCGTCACGAAAATTTCAGCATAATTTCATTTAAAATTGAACAGAAAAAACCTTCTTAACTAGTCCACCCTCGCTTGCTTCGGAAAAACCGTCAGAACCCTTCTCCCGGCCGAACAATCGAAGGGGATGCGTGCATAATTTCTTGTTTACCCTCAAAATTACTCGCTCCTTCCTCGGCTGATGGAAACTGTTGTCTTTATCGTCACCCCTCTTGTGCAGCGCAATCCCCTCCTTCTGCGGCCAACATTATCTTCAGGCTTATTTATCCCGGTGAAACAATACCCAGTGTGGTCGTGTAAAATAGCAACCCCTCTATTGTAGCTTCACAAGTTAGCGGTTGTATGTCAAAACAAAAGGATAATAAGGAATACAAATTGCTTTTACGGCTGTTCTTTGATACAATCAGGCGAGGGGCGGTGTGGGCATAAAAAGAAAATCCCATTTAACGCCGAAAACGATTCTGGGATACAACATCATTTCCCATCTCAAAGGTGACGGGACATACAAGCAGGGGAGATCATCAGCTACACTGGTGTTGGGATATTGATTGGAAAAGAATTTGAAAGTTTGCTTAGACAATCTCCCTCCACCCCGGGACCTGTCAGTCGCCATGTTTGCATACTGATGACTATGGTACATGCGACATTTTGACTCGCAGTACTTCCTCTGCTCTGGCTAGCTCGGATTAAGACTGACATTGTTTTAAGTGGTTTAGGCACAAGCACATCGTGCAATGATAGCAGGTTGACGACTTACACTGTTCGCTTGCCGTTGGAGAGGGTAATTCCTTTTTCGTGTCAAACTCCCTCGGGAGTGTTGATGGGCTTATCAAAATTTAATTCTTGAATTTCTCTGTTATTTGTTTTCGGTGATATCCTGTTAAAATGAGCAGCGCTTTTAGCGCCAGGCATGTGCTCGGAAAATGGATGCCATTTGATATATTCACATTGATTCTTCTTTCCGATGGCATACGACTCCCTTGTGACCAGGAATCTAATACGTTCGGTTCTTGTGCTTTTAGCCGTGAGACTTATTCGCCTCGAAGACCGTGCGGATGCCATCAAAAAGGGGGTGTACCGAATCATATATTCTGCACGTCATGATACGTTTCTAAGCGGTTTTTTCTTCATATAGGAACCGAAAGCAGAAGATGGCATACATTTTTGTTCTCCCATTTTTATTACAAAACAGAATGGCAAAACGTTTCTTTTATCCTCATCCCGAATGAGCGTGTGTGGATGGGCTGGGGTCCAATCTAATTCGTATGTGCTAAGTCTCTCGGGGGCAGTTAGTTTTTGCTCAATCACCAAGAACAACAGCAACACTGAACGAGATCCTGTACATGGTGCTTTTTTATTCCTGTCAAAAGTGTAACTGTGTGTGCTGTTTTCACTGTAATGATATTCTTGCCCAAGGATATACTCATAAGTAATCGTTGCGTGAGATGTTGCTTTTGAGAGTGATATACGACACACGTACGACATTTTATGACCTCTGTGTTGTATGAATTCTCATCGCTTTCTTGCAAACAAACATTTAAGATAGACTTTTACGAGAGTCATACGCCAGTATAAGTGCTTTTCTTGAGACGTTTCTCGTGTGTTTTGTTCCGTCGTCACAAAACTTTCGACTCAAAGTGTGTGAATTTGACTGTCAATTTATTAGCATTCGTGCAACATGAATCTTCACACTCTGGACAGTTTGACGGGTAGAGGATGTTTTTATTTTCTCTCAAAAACAAGTGCCTCGTTATCCTGAGGATAGTCATTCTCACAGATCCCATCTTTGAACATAAGCTTTGTACTTTAGAAATGGCGGTTCGCACATGAGCTTACAAATATTTTTAATTTTGTCCGTTTTTTACCACAATTTGTGTGCGAAACCTTAAATTATTAAGTCTTTGGACACTCTCCTGTACTCTTTACTTAATTCTTTCAAGCACTCATACCTATTCCAGGCCGATTTGGTTCAGACAATTATTGTCAGTTAATATTTGACAGTCATGGATAGACGCCGATAACAATCTATAATAGAGAAGCAAACGTTGCAACATATTAGTAAAACAATTTACTTAAATAATTATTCAATTGTGAGAAAATTACAAGATTGATTGAACCAAAGAAACGCATCTGTGCTCAAAATCAAATGATTACACTGCTTGGCTTGTCAATGATTTATTTTGTTTTTATCTGTATTGCAAACATTACCCGTGTTTTTTTTTTCAAAAATCTATAAATAGTGAAGTAGGACTTTGCACGTAAAGCACATACAACAACCCACTGCCTATAACTGCCTATAATATCGGCAGTGAAAAGTGGCTGCCGATAAAAATTCGAATTCGAATTTTTTCATACATTTTGACATCAATTTCGAACAAATAAATTTCTTTTCCATATATTTTGACAGATAAAAATAAAAGCCACTGCGAATCATTTTTCTGAATCTTACTTCACTCCACTATCGATAGTAATTTAAACAACACGGATATTGTCGTTTGGAAAAGTTTGTATAGCTATACGCGTGTATTTGTAAACTTAATTAAATTGAATCGAAAAAATACAAAGGATGTAATTAATGTGATTTATCAAAATTAAAAAGAAAAATACATACAATTTAATCTTCTGTGCACGAATCTCATTCAATATTTGCAAATTAGCAGAAAGTTTTGGATGCCGCGTCGTGAAGTCAATTAGTGACATATTATTTAAAAGTGTGAACAAACTTCATTTGAACATTGTGATTTCCAGGGGCGTGTGGGAATACAACGTATTCCGACCTAGTCAAAGTTTTCGTCAGAAATTAAGTATTACAGAGATAGCCGACTTCACAGCTGATTGCCACCTTGTCCATCGACAAATTTGAGTGCTTTTTTGACAGATATTCATGAATTTTGACGGTTTTGACGGTTATTCACGGAATAACGCAATTGCCATCCTCTGATTGGTCAAAACAGTTGTAAAAAATTTCAAGAAGCAAGAGAGGTAGAAGTCTGTCATCTCTCTAATACTTCATTTCTGGTTTTCGTTCTGCCGCTTGTGTCAAAATTATTAGCTGTTCTTTTGCCTTGCTCATTCACAAAGTGTGAATATGTTGAATGAAGTATCTGCAAAATTCATTGCACCGAAGAATCGCTTTGATTTCGTTCTCTGCGACCAATTTTTGATAAGTTACGTTAATGTTGTAAAGATTTAATCATGGGATGAAAACCGCGTTGCTGCTGACCATCGATGTTTGGGATGCTTTCACAATTTTGAAAAATAAAACACATCATATCAGCATCTATTCGATACAATAGATCTACCCTGGTTGCGGTGTCGTTGCCTACACTTCATGGGTTGTACAAGAGGAACTAAGAAAAATCGGTACCAATATACACTTTTTTTTCAGGGACTTCTGCCACAGTTGTGATAGTGTTCGTTTTAGTAAATGAAATATGGTCAGACATTAAACAAATTTAAGAGAATTAAAAGAAATATATTTTCTTGTGGACTGACTTCGGCTTGTGAAAGGTTGTCACCCGAGTACCCTTGCCGTAAAAATAACTATAAGACTCTGTTAAAGTTGGAAAGCCGCCTTGTTAAATTTATCAATTACAGTCGACTCCACTCAAACGAAACTCTGGGTTAAATGCAACAAGGAATTTATCACGGTACAACTAAGTTGCATATATCCGCAAATTGTTTATAAGAAAACTCCGCTTAATTGCAACACTTTCTGGACTTTTTGTGTTGCAAAATAAGCGGAGTCGACTGTACACAGACAAAACATTTGCGTCCTCGAACAAATTTATATCCAGTGCTACGAGACAAAACCAATCACAAGTGGATAGAAGGAACCCTTAATGTGACTGTGTTCTGTAGCCAAAACATCGAAAAGCAGTGATCTTCGAGTTCTTGCACTCAAAAGGAAGCAGGACTGGGACGATTCAGATTTAAAATCGATCAGCTGTTTATCTTAAAGAAACAGCGATTGACAAGAGTTATTATTCGTTTGATTTCAGAACTGGTGTCTGGGTGTGGGTATACTTATACCTCGAAGACAAGATGACAGCATCCATTCTCTCGTCCCATCTTCGCAGCCTCCGTCACAATACTTACAAATAGACGTGTCATTGACATCATTCTGCGTTCTTGCAGATTATTTCAATATCGTCGGCATATGAAGGTAGTTCGACGGACTTCTGAAAGATTGTTCCTCTGGCGTGCGAGTTTTGCATAATTCTTTCAAGAAATATTGTTATATTGAAGAATTCGTAGATGAACTTTTATTGACAGCAAAGGTCTAGGCTGGATCGCATATACATCGGGAAATATTACGTGTCTCTGAAATTGTCTTTGCATCGCCAAAGACAACCATTTGTTTGACATTCGATCATGAAATATAAATGACAAAAAAATAATGTGTTTTCCTTAAATACATGTGCATCACAATTTAATTCCATCGCAAACTTGAACCTCAGTCTAATCAGGCTTGCACAAGTGTTGCGCTTAAATGTCCACAGAATTAAGTTCAAGTTCCAAGACTGACGGATAAACAAAATGTGCTGCACCCACAACCGCATCGCCACGGCTACCTTCACTGGTTCGCTAATCGAAATTTAATTAGTCTTATCCTACTTTTGAGGTTAATTATCCTCCTTCATGGCGTTTCTTCGATAACAAGTGGCCACCACTTGTCTTGACCGTGCTCGTCCGCTTAACTGGATTACCCTACTGAGGAATGAACAATGAAATCCACAAATAAAACCATCCCCAATCCGCTCCCTAGATGACCCTGCAGAGGTACTCATGCCATTCACATTCGATTTGGACGTTACGCCAAAAGAATTTACTCAATGGCTTAGCAAATTGTTTCCAATTCATTAGACTCCCTTTCTTGGGGTGCAATAGTGCGACAATGCCCTTTTCAATTTCACCCCTTTATCCTTCCATCATCCCCTTGGTTCGCTTGTGAACTAGCATTTGAAGTAGCAAGGTTACACCAGACAACGACACCGTCATTGTTTGCCGGGAAATCCTATACACTGGGATAATTGTCCAACATGACGCAAGCAGTAGTGTTGTGACACGTCACAAGCCCCTTATAAACCACACGTTGTATCGGTCGCCGCGGCAAGTCGATGAAAGAAAGATATAGTCGAAAGCAACGGAAAAGAAACAAAATAAGAGGAAAAAGTTCAAAAGAAATAGAAAATAATTGCATTTGTACTTTTTATTGTGATGGACCCAAGTCGATGTGGGTGCCAGCCAGTGGCTGAAGTAATCCCTCATTTATTAAGGACTTAACGAAGCCATAACGGTGTTTCACCGAAAATTAAACGCAGCCCATACAATTCCCTTAATCCAAGAGTGTGATAAGACGGTGAAGCAAAGAGAAATAAAAAGGGAAAAAAAGTGAAGGCGTATTTATTTGATGTGGTAGCGAATGTCAATTGAAAATGAAATTGAAAAGAAAATATACGCAATAATTTGATTTGTTTCCTCTTTTCGCCCGCTGGGGATTCGGATTTTCACGTTTTTTGTTTGCAAGAGTGCATAATTTGGTTCTGGTGAATTCAGGAAACCGGCATTTCAAAATAATGAGGATTTTTTTTCTGAAGTCTTCAAAATTATTTCCTCTCCTTTCATTCCCATGTTGCTTGTGTTTCAAATTTCTTTTGTCGTATCCATTTCAACAGACATTTCTGGACAAACAATTATTCTTAAGATAGAGCTTAAAGCAGAAGAAAACAAGTGAAGAATTGGTTTCTTAATCGTCGTAGCCTAGGCGGCTTACTTTTTCTTGATTGCTTTCTAACTTGTTTTTATAATTTTGATTGTCTTTTCAATTTAATCTTTCGTTCGTGTGAGATTTTTAAGGTTTTGACAGTTGATAATGTCGCTGACGTAAAAAAAAAACATATCAACTCAAAGACTGTTATGCTTTATTATTCTAAGAAACTAATGCGCAATATGGTTTACCGTGGAGTTGTGGGTATGTGCGCCGATCCCTACGCAACTCCACTTCGCTGCCTGGGTTCGATTCTCGTCCGGCACGACAAAAATATTTTTCACGGTCCCATCGCTTTCCAGTCACTGACATTGCTCAAAGCGTAATAATAAATTCAACAGATAAGGCTTCTCAAACTTGATCATTCGGAGTCCGCATAAAACTGTAGGTCCTTTCTACTAGCGAGAGAACATTAGCACACACAACACGAGTGGTCGCTGTATAAGCTTAGCCCCCCTGCGGGCTGTAGCGTCACCCGTATTATTTTTATATAATGAACATACAATATAAAACTATTATATGTACATTAAACGTACACATTTTCAATAAAGTCGGTTTCAGTTGTAAAAAAGGTTATTACAGAGCCGACCTAATTCGTAGGTGCTGTACTCGTTTTGTGTGCACCTGTGTAAGATTTCCTATGGCAAAGCAGATTTATCAGATCCCTTCAATACCCTTTCAAGCGAATACAAGTAGGTATGCAAAGCATCAACTCACACACTGCATGATTCGGTATTGGCTTTGATCGCCGAAACAGTTCCTCAACAATGCCCAGACAGGATGGATGCCGATGGTGATTCAGTTTTAGCTTGAAGGATATCCATTCACAATTTCTTATTTATTAAATGGATTTTGGATAAAGCTACTCCTCTTTTATATTTGTTCTTGCCTTTCTTGGAACACGACTAAAGTAAAAGTCTAAAACAGTTTTTGCTTTCATGAACTTTGTTAATTTTGCAAAATTGTGAAACAAAAAAATATAAATGTGGCGATACATATCTAAGAGCTATTGTTAATGCTCAAAATATAGCAGTTCGTGTTCAATCCAATAAACATGCACAAATACTGGGCCGGCCTGGGTTAGTAAAAACAGAGAAATGAAAGAATAGTAATAAAACGTAAGACGGGCGCACGTCATATAATTTTGGCAAAGATGTACGTATATCTGACGTTTCTTTTACAAATCGACAGTTTTTCTTCCCAGTTCAGATATTTTTGTGTCATTTTGTGCCATTTGTGAACAGCTGACTAAACTTGATTTAACGACAAAAACTTTTTGAAAATCAGTGTATGCAGGAAGGAGGTAATATTTTGTGAGAGAAAACAATATAATGATAAATATAAAATCAAATGCGTGATGCTCTTTTTTGTCGTACGCTTATACAGCGAATGATTTACACCATTGGAAAGGTAATTTCGCGTAGATGAGCACATTTTTATAGCAAACCGTTAAGCTGAACCACAGACAATACAGTTTAAAAAATACCCAACAAATGGGTGTTGCATCAAAACCATTTCAAGTTGTGTAGTCATGGATGTCAACCATCGCGCAATGTGTTGCAACTTCGACATACACACATTTGTTTTCATAAAACATTTTTCTGCAACCCTTTATTTTGTTTGATGTGTCAATCGATCTTGCAAATGAATATATACGAACGACTGATTGGATGATCGAATTTCGACCACGAGTGAGCGTAGTAATTATTATTGTTGAGACTTTATACTTGTAATGAGTGTATTCTAGAGTAATCTTTCTAATCCAGTTTTTTTTAGGAATCTTATAATGAAGGATGGTTCTGCTGACTTCAATTACTTCCCTGATATCTGGTGCTTTCCCATGTCTTTGCTTTTTTCGGACTAGTGCCTCACAGAATCCCAGTGCATGTTCTGTAATTTCGTTTGATTACCCACAGAACCTGCAGGGGCCTTCTACTGACTGATGAAACTAGGGGTAGTTTCCTTAGGTGTTCCCTGAATCTTCGGTGCCCTGCTAGGAAGACTGTTAGGATACGGACGTTGTTCTTGCTCACCTTGATACATGCCTAAGCCTTATTCAGTTATATTGACCCACGAGTTTCTTGGCCAACTTCAAGCCATAAGCTTTTCTTTCTGTCCGGTCCCTTCTTTCTAATTCCCTAAATTCTTTTTTTTCAAAGCAAGATGGTTCGGGACCCGTGGAAGGTCCCGATGCTCCTTTCCTAGTTAGGAACTCGGCCATGTCATTGGCTTCTATTCCTTTATGGCCATGTATCCAGCACAGTTTCTGTTTCTCTTACTCAAATCTTTAAGCATCTTTTACCATATTGCTGATCAGTCGGTGGTCTATACAATCATTGATCCAGTACTGAGCTTAGTGGTAAACTTGTTTTGGAATTGAATAAAAATGACTCATTCCAATTACCACCACTTTCTGAATTTTCGTATATTCCCAGCCATTATTAGCTTAAGATTAGGTCAAACAAAAGTTAAACTCAAAACTTCAGGTTTACTAAGAACAGAAACGAAAGTAACCTGAAACATCCTCAAACTGAAAAGTGCACATAATTACTTCTGCGAACTTACGTAAACTTCCATAACAATCTGACCTTCACCTAGAGATCGATTATCATTGCTCCCAGTAAATTAGGCCACATTCAACGAAACTCAACGAAATTTATCGAAATTTAGCTATAGGGTTATTATGGTTGCAATTTATCATTTCTGTTCTTCAGTTCAATTAAGTTTACATACGTCCATTATGACTATCGTTATTTTAAAAATAACATTAGGAAAACACTGAACAGTATTATAATTCAAAATAATCCATAATTTTGAATGTTATCACCAATTAATCGAACAAACAAACTCATTGCGGTTCTCATAAATTATTCGTCATAAACATTGCTGCCCGCATCCCTCATTAAAATGCGAATAAAAGCCCGAATTAGATACAAAAAATCAATTCACCAGAGCCCAAATGAATGGTCTGATTACGTATTCATTTTTAATTGCGCCCACTCACTTTTATCCGTCCAAATTTATGCATGCGTCCGGAACGGAAAGGTAAACAATAAAATACGAAACCATCCAATATCGACCCGACCAATGCCGGACCCATCTTCAAAAATACACTCCTCTGGCGTAATAATTGCATGAACACGTATACATGTCTACACGTGAAGCGAAGAGAGTTACTTTGGCCATGCCTTGGGGGTAGGTCTTCCGGTCTCCCCCGACCGTCGGTGTCTGGTTACTGTTTCTGCTAGCCAGCCACCATATGCCGTATCATAAAATATTCACATGAATATTACACATCAATATTTAATGATATTTCAGTAACAGCGATTGATGTCTACAATATCATCATAACCACACAGACAACGACTACGAACTCATTCATCCTGCTGTGCAAAAGATACTCCCCTGCACCGAAGGTAGACGGGCGCGCCGTTATTTATTTACGTTCTTTCCACAACCATTCCATTCCATCCATCTCGCTGTCAATGGAATGGAGAAGATGGGATGAGGCGCAATGCAATTATTTTAGTTATGAAAACATTTCAGTTCCATTCGTCATCTTTCACCGGCGCGGCGCGGCGCGGTGGCGAGGGTAGTCACCACGCTGAGATGACCTCAGCAAGGGGATTCAGGCTAAGGAAACTCATTAATATCTGAATCGTTGTAACGGAAGATCAGTCAGTTTGTGCTGAAATTTTAATTTTTCAATGAGAGCCTGGATGACACTCAAGGAAACATTCCATTCGAAAAACATAAATAAGTATCCTCGGCAGGAACCTCGTGCCAGTGTAGTGTTCTCTGTGCACACGCACACCTCGGTACGACACTCAGAGACGTCACCCTGCAAAGATGGTGGTGCTGGGTCACGAACCCACTTGAGTTTTATCTAATTTTAGACCTGGCCTCGTTATACCCACGAACAACACCCGAGTTTTCTGTGGTTTTTCAATGTGTAACATTCATCATATTTCGTTTGTATCAAAACGTCCGCCCCACCCAACCCCACGCCGACCCTTCCATCTTCCTTTTATGATACACACACACTAACTCGCACATTCATTTTCGTACACCTGACGTTTTCCCTGCGAGTCATCTGATGTGGAATAACTCCTCGTTTTGAAACCCAACCTTTCGTAATTTGTAGCTTCAACAATTCAGTGAGGGGGTGGTGGTGGTGGCGGGCCAGGGTGGAAAAGGTTCATCTTTCGTTTCAGGTTGGCAGGAGTCAGGTGAAATTTCAAACTCATTTCATGTTGCATAGAAATTTTATCGATTTTCGTTGGAGGAAGTGGCAAATGTTTGTTTTCAGAAAATTGCTCTTCTTTTGCTCTGCCATCCTATCCGTGCCTTTCTTCGTTTCACATAACCGCTGGAGATGGGTGAGTTTTCTAAGTGGTTGTTTGTCATTTGTAACTATTCCCATAGCGATGTGCAAATGCGCACAAAAAAAGAACGCAAGCGGAACATTTCGAAAGGGGCGGCTCTGAGAGAATAACGGACGACGATCGTTGAAAGTCCAACAATGACAATTAAAAATTAATTCAATCTGGCATTGTGTACCTACCTATTCCGTGAAACTAATTTCCTATTATCCGTCTGTGAACTTTCCTACTCAACTATCCAGGGAATTAAACAGGAAAAGGGGCAGAACAACTTTGTTAAAAAAAAATGAGAAATAATATTCAATTATAAAGCCCGGGTGGTTTTGCCATTTCTCAAACGTTAAGGGAACATCAATATTTGTATGAAAGACTGGACTGGTTTATATGGTGGAGGGTTGTAGAGGAAATATTAGTGTTATGCTTATCTCTGGGGAAAAATTTTATCGAAGTTGTTAGGATTTAATAGACTCCTAGGCGGTCTCTGAGCAACAATTCAGTCAGTTTTGTTTCAAAATGACTCCAACAACAATGTGTACATTCATTCCGAATGAACTGATTTAATGGAAACAAGCCCATGCTTTGGTTGAATTTAAGCCACTACGCTAGGTAGCAATAAATGATTTACCTAGCCCCAAATTAAGTCAACTATCATTCCCCGCCAAATATGGTGTCTTGCTTACTTGCTTATCAGACCAGGGGCCATGGATGGTCAGAACCCGAGCAATCGCGGACGGTCCTGGGCACGATGTTTCTAGTCATCAAGACCAACCTGTCTTTTATCCGCGATAACTTGGTCTTAATACCCAAGATTCCACCCGCGTCTCCTTCTCAAGATAGGGGGCTCGGATTTGAAGACCTTCTTAGCTGGAAGTTATGACGTTATTCCGGTCAAAATATCCGCGTATCGCAGCATTCTTGCGATTATGATAAATAGTGTCGTGAAAGCCTAAAAAAGTGTGTAATTTACAAATAAAAAACATACCCTCAGTCAACAAGAAGTCACTCCTTTGATACTTGAATCTGTTGGCTAGTACGATCACAAGGATTGAGCCGACTACCCCGATCATTAGACGGTTGAGAGCAATAGCCGGATAATATTGGCACTTTGGTGGCATTGTGGGTTGGTGCGTCGACTCTTACACACTTGAGCCTACGTTGCCTAGGTTCGATTACCAGCACGAGCAAATTAATGTTCACGGCCTCACCTCTTCCGAGTAACTGACAATGCTTAAAGAGTAACAATTGTCTAGAAAAAGCTTCTCGGACTGGCCGTTCGTCATTTTCTTACAGTGTAATTATTCGCAAAGAGTCAGTTGTCGTGGCGAAACGGATAAATGCGTGTACTTTCGCTGAAAGTCTAAGTTTAATTACGGTCACAATAACTTCGGCACTAGTTCTCTAGACTCACTGATAAATTCTCAGGAAGTATAAGCCTCCACGAGTAGCTAGGTCCAACTCTACCCCGGAATACATAGCTACTTTAAGTAGAACACGAATATAAGACGAATTCATATATTGTATGTAATGTTACAAAATTTAGATTGGTTCAGTTGCTGATACCAAAAGGGCCTTGTTGTCAACAAATGTGGTTAGGTACTACATTTATCTTACCTTGTAGTCATGGCAATCGCAAACATAGAACAAGTAAAGTAGAGAGTAAAGAAAAGCAGAGCGCCAAGAACACTTCCTTGCGGTACTCCAGCTATTATGGATACGAATACGAACAATTCTTCTTTTTTTCATGCTAGGAAAGCAAGATGATATCTGAGGGAAAGTTCACTCAAATGCCAAAAACAATATCATAGATTTTGTCTTAAGCCTTCATGGCAAACTTGGCCAATGTCTTGAGAAAAGTCAAGTAAAGCGACTACAGTTCTCAATTAGCATGGTCTAGGGAAACAATGTGTTCTGAGCAACTTGTAAAAAGCGCCATCTTATCAAATTGTGAACTCATTTAGGGTCACCCTTGACACTGGACTGATGTGTTGCATAAGCGTACATTACGATTCAATAAAGTATATTGGAAAATGAAAAACACGCTTTCAACTGCAAATTGAAAGGTTGCAGAAGCTATAACGAGTAGGAAAAGGTTGAATGTTGAAATTCGGTTTTATTTTTAAGTGTGGGAAATTTCTTCATTTCTTACCGTCTTAAAATGTTTGTTGACATGAGCATTCCCGCTATAGCGTCACACATCGCCACAATAGAAGCTCCCTTCGAGACAAACTCGAACCAAAGCCTTTGCCGCAATACCCTTAAATCCAGAAAAAGTAACGCTTGGTCTTTATGGGCTCGTGGAATCTTCTTAAATGACGATGGTCAAATCCTTACAGTCAACGCTGAGCGATATAGAAACGTGATCACTGATTTTTCGTACCGCATTTTATCTTGAATGCCAAGGTTCGACACGTAATTGTCGAAATACAGTCTAATCGAATAATAATCTGAAGAATACGTCGAAAATGGAAATTCATGTCAAATAAATTTAAGTTTACGGATATTAAAATGTTTTCTCCTGTGATTTGTTTCAATTCGAAAGCACAGTTTAGAAATACAATACAAATACAAAGTACGTAGTTCATAACTAGACGCTGTTTGATTTAAAAGTACTCGTACATAGGTTAGGTTAGATACGACAGCCTGACTGCAGCGGGCTAATGCAGGCCGATTGTGATACCATGCTGATTGAATACTCATAAAAATATTACCAGTTAGCTCTTTTGACAAAGTGAAGAGAAATAATCGCCTCTATATGTGAGTACCTTCGACTTGCTAGAGCGCTATACGAGCAGAGGAGGTGATTTGTAGTTTCCACATCCTCTTCATCCATGCAGTGGTACTAGTACATAAGTTTAATTTAGCTTTATTTTTAGGACATCACTAATATCACTGTAAATGTGGAAGGAGAACTATAAGCAACGTATTGGTTGTACTAAATGCGTCGTCTACTACTCTAGCTGTATAGATTATATCCCCAACACGAACAGCCTTCATTATTTACAGCTCCACTTCCTTCGAGTCAGTGACAATCCTTAAAGAGTACACCTATCGACCGCAATAAAGTTCTTTAGCATGTGATACAACGATTATTCAATTGCTTACTTCTAATGGTACTCTGATTTAAAATTAAATAAATTAGAAAGTAGCATTATATTTACAAGTCAAATGGTATCGTACAAATTGAGTTACAGCGTGCGCTAAGCATGACAAATTATCATTGAACGCAGACATTTTATTTTATTTTTCAGCAAAAATAAAAATCGTGGTGTTCTTGATTAACTTAATCATTTTGTTCAATGAATCTGTAGCAATTATCAGAACGTCAATAAATCAACGAATGCGCGTGCCACAGCTGTCGGAGACATGCAGTCGTTTTGTTCTGATTCATTGCCACAGACACAGACAGCCGAACGTGCTTCAAAACAATTTCCATAAAAATAGTAAAAAAAAGAATCAAATTCTCTAGTGATCCAAAATATAAGTGTGTTTTATGTAACCATGTTGCTGGAGCTTGGAATGCACTCGTTGTTTTGGTGAAAAAACGCATTGGCACAGTTTTTCGCCTGAGTTAATTTGATCCACCTTTGCTAAGCCATACGCTTTTGGAAAAGGAAGAGGCATTGAAAGGGATCCAGAGCACATGCTTTTATGTGCTTTCTAAAACCTTCACACTAACTACGAATTTCCTCAACCAACTTTGTCTTACTTTCAACCGAAACCACTTTGAGTAAGTACGTACAGCTAGAATTTCCTTAAATCCAGCCTCGAGCCGCCCGCAACCGACAAAATTGAACGTCGTCCTTGCCCGTTTCCTTTGGCGCGCACGCATATCACCCCTTGAGGTTAAATTCTAATTTACTGTTTTGAAAGTATCCAATTTATGCTCTCCCCTTGCGCTTGCGAGTCATATGCTCGTGTTCATTGAAAACGAAGTACTTTACTTTGCCGGGCCCATTAAGGAAAAGAGTCGATAATTACAAGCGAATGGCTGAGTACGCCACAAAGCAGTGGGTGGGTGTGCATTTGTGTGAATAAAACATTTCGACACAACACGCAAGGAATGAGAACTTGCACACTCGGATTATCGGGGCACTCGGAACAAAAGAAAACATCCAGCCTCCAACCACAACTATTGGCAATAAATATTCTAGGTAAAAATGAGTGTAATTTGTGAGCGAAAAACGGATATTTTTCAAAGCTTGTTCAAAGTGGAGTGCACCCTTTTGAAACGTGAACGCCACGACGACGGACAGACTGAACTTCCACCCTGTGGCAGGTTCACATTTTGAAGTGGATCAAGGCGCGGCGGCGTCATGCCACAGTGATTATGTGGCCCCCTTGAACTCATGTATTTGCCTGGGGGTACAAGTGTAATTATAATTATTATTCTCTCATACAGAAACCTACCACCTGCACACACTGCCTCGTGTACGAGTGTATCCTTGTAAAATCCGATTCGTTTAACATGGCTGCGTGTTTGGGTATGGGTGGCTTTATTTTTCCTTTCTTTTCATGACCATGGGTTCACTTGATTTCTATTCCATGTTAAGAGTCCGAGTCAAGTACAGGAGCGTGTCCATACTTTACACACACAAAAAAAAGCCCTAAAACCTGAAGAAAAAAATAGCGTCGGCCTGAATCACGAAAGCGGAAAGGTCGCTTGTTGGGCCGATCTCGAGTGTGATAAAGCAACATCCAATTTCCAACCCCTCTTAGTTCGCATCTGTATGGGTTTGCGAGTCACGTAAGGCAGAGCTGTGTCCTTCTTCTCAGAGGATTTTTGTCTGCCTTCATTATGATTTGAAGTTTATCCTTCGTTGCATGTGCCAAGTGAATTCAGCTAACCGTGAATGTTGGGCCCTCACAAAGGCGCGTCAAGGAAGTGAATAAATAAATGAAACAAACGAGAGAGTAAAATCGATTTTTATCCTCCACACCCACAATAGAAAAGTTATACGGGCGTATGGCTGTACCCTCCCCCGATGGAATACCTGGGGGGAGGACCATAGGGGGAGGCGGCCGGATTTTAAGGATCGTCCCCTGGGTTCACGGGACGATAGTTCCAGTTCGTCGTGCGTAAAGGTTTATACGTATTTGCATTTCTGCTACTCCCGACTTTTAGATGTCCTAACGATTTTTCAATATTTACTCTTCACGTTGTCGTTGCTCTGTGTCGTTATCGAAATGGAATTCTTAATTAGAATAATTAATGGTTCCTTTGAATGAATTCGTATTTGCGGAAATAATTTCTTGTCCTGCTCCATGATTTTCTGGGATTTAGGGGAGGTTATAGCGCGACATTGGTTTAATTATGTTAATTGAATTAATGGGAGGGGGCGTATGGAAGAAATTCTCATCTATTAGTCGGCCATGTACATTGAGGTATAACTTTTTAGTGTTTTAAATAAATAATATAAAGTCTTTCGGTCTTTGTAGACAACAGAAGACTAACCGCAGTCAGCAGTCAAACATAGGAGAGTGTAGGCCCATTGTTGCTACTACGTGAATCTAGTCGACCCTACTCTGGTGCATTTGAGAAAGTGATGAATGTGGCTGACATTAATGCTGTTTAGTTCGGCCAGGTTATTGAAAATGTAAGCGACTGGATCCAGATTGACTTCTTCTTCGGCAGAATGGGCTTAAAATTGCAGAGAAGGTTTAGTTTCTTTTTTGTTTCCCTTCTCTCCAGCTTTCACAGAAGTCGTTGCAGGGCAGATTTAGGCCCTTCATTGTACCCTTCATAATTAAATGGATTAAAATTGGAATTGAGTTGAAAAAAATGAGTTGAAATTGATTTCCAATGCCATACTGACTAGTGACGACGCCATAAACAATTCTGAGAGTCGCCCTGTCGATTCTGATTAGGCTGTGCGATCGTCTCGAATGAATAGTACGCCATAATTGTATTATAGTGAGGCACCCTGACGGTCTACGATTTTTTGTAAGCAACAGTTTTAAATATTCGCAATTTACAATTATTCGATAGTCGAACTTATAGTTGGATGATTTTCGATCCAAGAAGATTCGCGGGGGATCATCCATCTTCTAGTGGTCAGTCTGGAGCGGAGGCTAGTTGATAAGTTCTTTTCGAGAATGCCAGGAGATCAGTGTCTCGAAGTACGGATGAGTCTGTCAAAGAAAATAGTGTCCCGACCGGTGTTCCTTCCATGTATGCACCGATTTCAACCTAACCGCCATACTGGCCGCTGTCTGTTTACTGATAAGCTCAATCTGCGGAAGATTGAGGAGCGTATTCAGAGGCTGTGTCGTGCCCGCGGTACAATTGTATGCAAAAAAAAAACTTGTACTCCACTTGCCTCCACCTCCAATTGCTACCGCAGGAGTTAGTAATCACATATCTGTACCGTTGATTGTAAACTTTTTGACCATTTTCGATATTTTTGAATTACTGTGGACTAATGATTCCACTTACCCATAAAGCGCACCTTTTTGGATGTCTTGGTATTTCCACAGTGGCCTTAGTTTGAATTTCTCAAATTGAATAGTGTTTTTGAAATAAATTCGAACAATTTTTAAATGTTGCTCCGGCATCAGTCCATTCGTAATGAATTGCCGAACCGAACTAATCTCAATACAACCGAGAACTGCCAAGTCAGGTGTCACAGAAAACAATGTAGACAGTTTAAATATCTCCGCCTTTAGTATTGTTGAGATTTCCTTCGTTGACAGTCTCGAGAACACTGGAAATTGTGCATATCATGTTAGCAACCTTAATTGCGGGCGTCCTCTATCCGGAGGTCCAAGATTACTCTATGATCAGCTATGTTGATCATGTGTGCTCTTTTTCCCTACCGGTAGCCGAACGAGACACATTTCTCTGCATTGTCCGTACAGTTCATGCTTGTCTGCAGTTGCGAGTTGTTTACTTCAGAGAACCTCAACTTTAATAGGCTCAATGATCTCGATCCGATTGAGTTGAAATTGAGTAAGTGGGTGGAATTTTTATTTACAGCGGAAGCCCAGACTCTCGACATCGTCGACATTTATTATTTTTTCTGAAACCAAAAGCTTTATTTATTCCTCATTTAGCCTTGTATACTCGTTATTCGCTTCCGTCTCTGCAGTAGGATGTCATTAACGACTGTGTGCGTTGTGTTCGATCACTTCGATGTCAACCATGTACGCAACCCACTGACGACCGGTCTTTTAAAAATTATTCCTTTGACGTTGACCACTGGCATTAGCTTTCCACAATACCAACGAAAATGAAAAATAATCGCATAGGGAAAAAAATTCCGAAAAGATGGCAAAGTTGACTTTATCATGAATATGTGTGTATATTTCAATAAAAGCGCCGCGTGTAATTGTATCGCCCCTACATTTGTGCAGAATTAGCAAAATTAAACGTTCATCGATCGGTGCGCGTGTGCTTGGTTGAAGGCATGGAGGCAGAGAAGAAAGAAAAGTGATTAATGAATGAACAATTCTATTTGTACCCACCAGGTCAGTACACAACATTGGCCATCGTTGTGATTTGAATGTTATCTAATTTTGAATTTAATGAGGCTTGCTTAGAGGTATGTCAAACTGAAAAAACGTATATATCCACTGAAAGAAATCAAATCGTGTTACCCTCAGTAAATACCTCCTTCCCTATACCAGTATCCGAACCAGTGAACTACATAACATACCCTTAGGGTGTTTTTTTATGATTGAAATGTGTGTTTATAGCAAATTCGAAGATAATTAAATTTAGTCCTAGACAAAACTACAATAGTGTAATAAAATTTAAATTAAATTCCCATTTACTCAAAAATTTAAGACAAAATTTGGTACAAAAAGAGAAATGAAAAAAAGAAAAGAAAAACAAATTATTTGCATTAAGACTCCCTCTAGGGCATCCTTTATCTTCACAGAAACAACATTTCAATCATAAAAAAAAAAATCACTCCAAATACTCTCAATTGCTTTTGATTACAAGTTAAACAAAAACAAAAACAAAACAAATGATTAACTTACTCACTAAATAATAATCTAAGTAAAAACAAAAACAAAAGAAAACCAACAAACACTGAAAGACAAATCAATCTAATGAAATCTTGTTTCTGTGTCGTTAAAGGTTGTCCAGACGGATGCCGCAACATCATCTGTAATCGATAAACAATAAAATAAAAAGCACACCACAACTACTGACATCAACTGTCCATCCAGACCCAAAAAGACAGCGAAAAATGACCACATTGTCCATTAACAATCGTCCAGTAATGAGACTGAGGCGATGATACCTCGGTCAGGAGACATTGTAAGACGCGAAGGCCAATCCGTCGACGCTTTAAAAAGTATCTAGATCGTGAGCTTCCAGAGCTAGCAGCGGTACACCGTGACATAGCTTCCGCAGTAGCGTAACAAACTATTTTCGAATTGCTCACCAAGTCGAACGGGAAGCACACATTAAACCAATCAAAATGTCGTTCACAATACCAATCGTAAATTTGGAGTTCCGCGAGGTTCGCGAGATCCTGTGGGAGAAGATCCAGGAGCCCATAATACAGCGCAGATTGATCTTGGTCATCGTTTCGATTGCTCTGCTACTCGACAACATGCTGTACATGGTTATCGTTCCTATCATACCAGACTACCTGCGTTATGTGGGTGGCTTCGATGACGGCACACCAGCACCACTGCTGATCAATAACATTACCGGCAAGCCAATACCAGTTAAGCATGATCACCACGGACAGGACACTGCAACTGGCGTGCTATTCGCATCGAAGGCCATCGTTCAGCTAATGGTTAACCCATTCTCGGGAGCACTCATCGACAGGATCGGTTACGATCTACCCATGATGGTTGGACTGATCATAATGTTCTTGTCGACGGCTGTATTCGCCTGTGGTCGTAGCTACAGTGTGCTCTTCTTTGCGCGATCCCTGCAGGGAGCTGGATCCGCATTTGCTGACACCTCCGGACTGGCCATGATTGCCGATCGATTCACGGAAGAAAACGAGCGATCCCAAGCACTTGGCATAGCATTGGCGTTCATCAGTTTCGGGTGCCTTGTTGCACCTCCGTTCGGCGGGGCCCTGTACCAGTTCGCAGGCAAAGAAGTGCCATTCTTAATTCTGGCTCTAGTGTGCTTAATCGATGGACTGATGCTGCTGCTGGTGATGAAACCGGTCAAGGAACAACTGAAGCTAAGCAGAGAAGTGCAACAGCAGACTATACCAATCTGGAAATTGCTAATCGATCCATATATTGCCGTTTGCGCTGGCGCATTGACCATGTCCAATGTCGCCCTGGCCTTCCTCGAGCCAACAATTTCACTGTGGATGGAGGACAACTTAACTACGGATAACTGGAAAATCGGAATGGTGTGGCTACCGGCCTTCTTTCCGCATGTGTTCGGCGTCATAATAACGGTGAAGATGGCGAAAAAATATCCACACCATCAGTGGCTCATGGCTGCTGGCGGACTAGCTCTTGAGGGGCTGTGTTGCTTCATCATTCCGTTTTCAAGTTCATACAAAGTTTTGATGATTCCTATTTGTGGAATCTGCTTCGGCATTGCGCTTATAGACACTGCCCTTCTACCCACACTGGGGTACCTTGTAGATGTCCGATATGTATCGGTTTACGGTAGTATCTATGCCATTGCCGACATCTCGTACTCGATCGCCTATGCAGTGGGACCAATTATTGCTGGCGGTGTGGTTGAGGCCATCGGCTTCACCGCACTCAACTTCCTCATAGCATTTTCCAATCTTCTTTACGTGCCCGTTCTGAGAAAACTCCGCAATATCTACGACTTCAAGCATTTCGAAAACGAAGCGAACATCCTCATGCAAGATCCGCCCAACAAGGAGTACCAAACGTACGTCATGCACGATCAGCAGCCCCTAGATGGTGAATTCAAAAATCACCTGGAGTATGGCCAGCAGTACCAGCAAGAGAACACCGTGGAAACTAATTTAGATCAGCAAAACCAAGACTATCAGCAGCAACAAGCCGGTTATCAAGACTCCAGCAACGGCTATCAACAATACCAACCGGGCTATCAGGAACAAGGCGGTTCCTATCAACAGGAGCCCCCAACTCGGCATCTTCCACAGCAGCGTGTCGCCAATCCATTCCAGCACCAACAACAACAGCAGCCTCAACAGCAGTTCCAGCAGCCGGAACCACCCAGTGGTGCCGGGACAGGTGGGCGAGTATCGAATCCATTTAGACAAGGATTTTAAAATGTTGTCTTACACAAATCTAGCCGTAGTCTACTTTTGTTTATATGTTCTCGATCGAATAGCGTACATTTTTCGTTAATCAAAATAAAAAAGAAAACAAATAGAAATATTATATGAATGTGCCCTTGTTACAGCTGCTAGAGTCTGGAGCTTTTCAAAATCATCCACAAGTGGTATGGCATTGGTCTGCCATCTATCTCTAAGAATGACTAACTATCTAAGTACAGCATTATATATTTTGTAGTTTTAGTTAGATTTTGATTTTTATTAGTTTAGCCCAGAATATATGTAAAACTGAGAGAATGAACGAGAATGAAGAGTTGCTGATGTGATAATGTGTGGTGTGGAGATGTTTTTCGGTGGACGTTCTTTTCAAATCTGATATCAAATTGACTGTTAACCTTGAGTAAGAAATTTTACAAGACTTGTAGGCTATGGGGAGTTCGACGTCAAGAAATATATGGAGTCACACATGTAAGCCTTTGACAGTCATGACATTTTTCGAGCAATACGCAATATATTTGTTTTTTGTATCTATGCCTGTCAATTTTTGAATTACATATTACAATACTTTTTTTCATATTAACCATATTTGTTTCGTGTTTTCTAAACAAAAAAAAGTAAGAACTTTGCCGCAAATTTTTAAATTGGCATGTTACAAGCGAGTTCTGTCAATCCGTGACATCTGTCATCTGTCAATCGTGACATCTGTCAATTGCTGTGTGTGTCAAATTGAATAAAGACTTGTGAGGAGGACAAAACAAACATTTTTATACGGCAATGAATTAGAATAATAAAATGACGATTGAATATACGCCGATTCCTCAAGCTCAATTTATAAAAATATCGTTTTTGTCTGCTGCACAAACAATTTTGTTGCAATCAAAAAGACGCCAAGTTATATTGCAGACGGGCCCGTACTTTGCTGTGTTCACCATTGAGAGAATGTCATGAAAATAGAACTCTCTGAAAATTGGGATACTGCGAATTTTGATGGCGTTGGTTCTGCGAAAGACTTAAATTGGAAAATGATTGTGTGTCATTTTTGGTCAACAGGCAGAAGAAGCATATTTGGATGTGGATACAAATTTATTATTAATGAGCTCCATTTTGCACAAGGTTCAGGCGATGCGATCAAACGTGAGCTCAGATAGAGCAGCCTTAACGAGAGCCAACATTTTTTGAGCAGCATCAACGTGTGCTTAGACTGTTTGAGTGGAGAACTTCTTTGAAGCAAACGATCATTGAAGACGTTTTGAAACTATTTCAAATATTAAAGACAGGAATTGAAAGGCCATAGTTTTCAGGAAAGAGAAAGCTAGTTAAATACTTAAAAATATTCTTAACTAATTTAATGCAGCTAAAAAGTGTCAAACATAAATACAACATGGCCGATCAAATGAAGATAAATTAATCACTCTCCAAAGTGTTGATGTGAAATTTAGA
Organism: Eristalis intricaria; assembly: GCA_964034865.1. Lineage (NCBI taxonomy): Eukaryota > Metazoa > Arthropoda > Insecta > Diptera > Syrphidae > Eristalis > Eristalis intricaria. The sequence goes on from OZ035873.1 coordinate 139,776,683, forward strand.
ACGTAAATTCTTAAATAATTGTCTGTATATGGATGAAAACAAATTGACAGTCACTTCGCATGAAGATACTTAAAAGTAATCAAGATTTATTCAATGCCACACAAGTATACAAGTCAATACTCCGTTTTTCGTAATAATCCCTTTCAATGTATGTTTTTAAGAAAATTACAAATCTTTAAGAAGATCCTAAGAAACCGAAACCCCTTAACGCCTTAATGGGATCCAGTGAATTTACGACCTTTTTAGTACCCAGTCACTACCAAACCCATATTCATAATTAAAAATAAATGATTATTAAGGCCATTTTTTCAAATTTCGCAACATAATTGCCGTAATAAATGTTGATGACTTTTCTCTGTCATATCAATTTATAGCCATCATTAAATCATAATCAACACACCCGTGGGGCTTAGATTTTTAATAAAAGCAAGTATCTATACTAGCCATTATTTAACTGAGATAAATTACACCAAAACTGTGTCAATTGATGGTAATCATTCTGGTTACACACTGTCATAGTATCCAGTCAAAACGGAAACCGAAAACATCACGAGCAAGAAAGAGAGATATTATTTTAAACCTTGTACATTTTTCAGTTGTTCAGTTCAAAATAAATTTTATAGAAATTTCGAGTATATATTTGTATAGTCGCATAGTATATATCATAACATAAATGTATTAACAAACATATACATTCATATATACATAAAAACATATATATCATAGATTTTAAGCTTCAATTCAAAGTCCGTATTTCAGAGATTGCATCAATATCGCATACATATCATAAGAAGTTTGCACAAATCTATTCGGGTGCAATTGATGAAATACACACCGATGGCGAATTGAAAATATGATTTCATTAAATGATTTTTATTTATGATTCGTTTCATTCAGCGAAGTATTTGCTAACTTATCGGCAAATTACGCAGTTGAGTGTTACAATCGACGATTCTTAACATAAGACACAACCAAGGTAACGATACATATCAGAGTCGAATGACTCGCCTGTTTAAAATTACCACAGTGATATTAACTATTACTAAATATTATAGTTTATAAGTTATTATTATATACATGCATATAATTATACATATATAGAAATCTATGTAAAATCTTTACAACAAAAAAATATATAACAAATGTACATATACCGTCTTTTTTAAAATAATATATTTATAATTTGTGCACTTATCTTTGCAGAAAACAAAAGAAAATCTATATCATACACAATTTTACAATTTTAAATATATGCATACATAAATTTGTATAGGTGTCAATTTATACTCAATTACTAAATATACAATTGCAATGTAGAGTTTAACTGCAAAACATACAAAACTGTTATTATCCGTAAACATATCAGAAAATACGGCCATTTTACATTCATACAATCGCATACATTACATAATGTTTTGTTTAGTTTTTGAAAATGCGTATATTAAAAAACAAATGATTTTACATGTTGTATATAATTTTCAAATGTATAACTTTTGATTTCAGTAAAAGAAAATCATTATTTTGTTAAATTTCATTCAGAGTTAAATTTCCTTTGCATGATCCTTTCAAAATTAAATATTTAATTACCTTAAGTGTGTACTTAAATTAGATAATATTTATATAAGTTACAAAAAAAAAGATTATATGTGTATACATTTTAAATCTATGAATATATATATAAAATAACTCATGAAAAAATCTCCCATCAAAAAGTATCAATTAACGAAATATATTTAAACAAAAATTCAATTAAATTGTATATTCGCTGCATGACAGCTCTGTTTGCCATGCAGCAATAACAAATATTATATACAATTATTTATATGAAATGTAATATAAAAATGAAACACACATAAATATTTATATAAAATGAAATAAAATTAAACGTATATTAATTTTAAGTCACGAAACAAGTCAAAAGAAAAATTGTAAATAGCAAATTTTTGTTTTTTTTTTTTTTTTCAACAAAAAAAAGTATTATTGCAGCAGTTCAAAAGGCAATATTACATTTTGAACACAAAACAACAGTGACGAATTAGTGGAATACAAATAATGAACATATCGATTACAGAAAGTATATAAGCAATATTTTAAACAAAAGAAAAACTATAGTTCAATTGCGCATATAAAATTTCGATTAAAACGCATACTTCATTAAATTTGATTTGGCATTTGAAACTGTTGAAATTAAATTTATTTGTGTTTCATACTTACTTATACACAGATGTGGCAAGTTCGTGATTCAGTGACAGAGGAGAGACAAAAATGTGTGTATATCGAGACTTCTGAAAAATATCATGGGACACTGAGCTAAAATCAAACATTAATAAATTCATATCTCAATAAAGCTATTCACAATGGCCAGCATTAGATTCGAAACATGCAACGATTTACACCAGTTTTCTCATAGACTGACAGAGCCAATCGGGGAAAGATCGAATCTCGTTGCGCGCTGTTTGCGAATCCCTAGTTTCCTTTGTTTGGTTCAAAAATTCTAGACAAAATAAGAAAATAAACAAGAAAAAATCATACCGTAACGCATTTCGAATAATTTTCAATTTTACTTGCAATAAAATCATGGTCGATTTTTAAGTTTGCGTTTTGAAGATTCTGAAGTGATCGACGTTAAACTTTAATCACAATGAATTTACCAGATGATGTAACAGATCAGACGAAGCCATCAATTTTCATATCAATCTGCCCTAATAGGCTAAGTAAGATTAGTTACTCACATCAAACTACGGTTACATACTAGATAGTGGAAGAAATGCTTCTCTCTGATGCCGTACCATCTATCTTGAAGCATATGATCGTTTTCACTTGAACCCATATTCTGTTTGTTGAAGAAGCCGTAAAGTAAAGACGCGCTTCATCACTAAAGATGATTTCGTTAAAAAATGCTCTTAATGTTGCCGACACCGACTGCGAATTTTGGAAATAAATTTTAGTTATTTCTAAACGTTCTTAGTTCGTGAACCATTACGAGATTATGAAAATGTCGTTGACAGTTTCATCATTGGTGTAAGGGAACTCTCGCGGACACTAATTGCAACATCCCTTACAAAAGTTGTTGTATCATAATAAATCCCTCGCAGAGTCGCATTTAATATTAAAATTTAAAATTATTTCGATTTTAATCAGATCTTCCTGATTTTAAAGGAAATTTATGTTTCCAAATTTATGTTACAAGTTTTAACAGTAAGAAGTAACACCACCCATATTTTTCAATATCAAATATAGGAGAACACAGACGATTGTCAATGTAAATTAAAAAAACTAAAGGTGCTAGCTTAAATACTACTGATTGAAAAGAAACCGCTGAAATTTGCCTCAGTTTTAATCAAACAATATCCCAGCACCACATTGGTGTTTCCCTTATCCACTTGATCACTAAATATCAGTCATATCTGTGTGTCATAAGAGAATATACATGGCCATACAAAAATCACTTGAAACATCTTACAACCACATCAATTTATTACCATATCCCTTTAATGTGTCTTTATTAAGTGCAAAATGAATACAAAATATTGTTGAATTGGTTTCATATTTTCATCCCTTCCTTGTAAATAGTTTCAAAGCATACACAGTTGTCTATGTCGAAACATAACAAAATGTAGTAAACTTAAAGTTAATATTTAAATAAATTATAAATATGTGTAACAAACAAAATTATCAGCAAATGAAACCCAAAGATTAATTAAGTGTGTTATTTAGACGATAACAGAAATCGAATTATGTAAACTGTCAAACTGTATTAAGCTAAATACCACCTTTAGGATAACTTAACGTAATTTTAATTAGAAATAGTGAAAAATAAAATAAAATCTTAAAAAAAAAACATGAAAAAGAGAAACAGTGCCGGCAATGTGTAATATAACAATTTAATTTATAGTAATCTAACCTTACAAAGCTTTCTTATAGCAAAAAAGAAGAAGAGAGAATAGGATATCAAATTTAGAGTAAGTTACTAGCATAACCATTCAATATACTTTAGTGTTAAGTAAGGCAGCAACCTATCAATTGAAAAAATGATAATTATTTTTAATTAGATCAATTTTAGTTCAATCGTTGTTTATTGTTGTTGAATTTCAAAACAAAAAAAATATATATTATAACAAATTTAGAGGAAGGAAAAAAAAAAACAGATTACATAACAATTGCAGGCTGTATTCTACAACTTATCTATATCTTATCGTTCAATGTTCTAAATGAATATTACTTCATATCCAAAAGCTATCCATTATTTAAATCGAAGTTTGAAATTATGATACAGTGTTGAATACAAATTTGGTTCCCATGACTTATGCTCTATAATCTTAGTTTCTTCGACTTCCCTATTCTATAACAAAATAATTTTAAATTCTCAAAAAAGAAACATATATATATATATATAAATGAAAACATAAGTTAAGTATACAATAGAGAAAAATATATATTAAATTAAAGTTCGGAAGAGTCAAATAAAAATTAAACAAAAACATACTTTTCACTCATTAAATGTTTGAATAAAAAGTAAATAAACCAAAGTTAAGTGTACCACATTTCATTAATTGATTGTATTTAAATTGCAAAACTTATACACTTCGTTTCGGAAAGGTATTTTATATATATTTTTTTCTGTCCAATACTGCTAACTTTGGAATGATTTCAAGTAAACAAATATACATATATTATATACAATACATAAAATTAGGTGAAACAAACAAAAAAATAATGAAAACAAATGAAAAAGAAACCACACAACAAATTAAGCGTGAAATGACGAACATATAAAAATCTTATAGAACCAATAACGTTCTAGTTAAAATAAGTTTCTGATGTTATATAAAACGATGTAAAATGCTACAAATATACTATTAAATTATAATTGTTAACCAAAAATGTTCGACTTTTTTGTTTTTGAAATCCCGCATTTGACTTCATCTCTTTCCCCTTAATTTGGTCATTTGGCATGAAATATGCATGATATTTACCCTTCTTATGGATGAAGTACTGGTTAAAGCAGAAATTATGTCCGATGTAGTAATGTTACCTACGAGTACTGTAACGCAGGTTACTTTCAAAGTACATAAAGTCAAGACATCAAAGGACTTAAAATTGTCAACAATCGATTTGCCAAGATTGGTCAAAATTGTAAAATTATTATTCATTGAGCATTACGTCATTTTACCACTCTCAAGCAAAGCGTCTTTTGTTTTTTTTTTTTTAACTCGATACTCGGCGACTTCTTCACGGACCACGATCGCTCGCTGAATAGTTCTAGGCGGCGGTCCTCTCAAATGGTGTGGGAAAAGCTTAATAACAAATTTACATTACCCGAGGTTAATATGTGCGTAGTACTTTCCGCAGTTATATTGAAGATTTTGAAGGATATGAATGTCGATGTCATATTCTTATAAGTAGAAACTTAAAAGCCCAAATAGCATCAATTTCACTGTCGAAGCGATAGTTTCATCATCTATTTGAACCATCTGAACAAAGTTCCACACAATTTTGTCATTCCTAGCACATCCTGTATACATCTCCAGATTTTTAATTTGTTTCCGCCCCGTCTCAACACTTAAATTCTAGAATTGAGTTATTATTTATCATGAGATCTATTTTAATATAAAATTTGCACAAATTCTCATACTAGTTTTATAATACGACGTCATCATAATTATAGTTCATATAAACCTTTAAACAGTCCTAATCAGAAGTACAAGTGAAGCAATTAACTGTTTTCGGATTATAACACTCCAGGTTGCCTTTGCCTATCAGAGATGGATCACTACGGCAAGGACCTTGTTTCGATCAACAAATAAATCCAAGACTTCTCGCCATTCACCTTCCTCGCAGACGGGCCATATGTCATATGGATGTACAATTTTTCTTTAGAAGTTGACAATAAGCTCTGCTATTTTTCTTAGCGTACAGGATTCGGTTCCATATAACACTACTGACAAAATAAGAGATTTTGTCGGAAGTCATGTCTTACAATAATAATATGGCTCACCTTACAGCAACCACTCGTGTTGTACATGCTATTGTGTTCTCACGAGTGGAAGACATTTGTATGCCGGGTCTGATTGGCCAATTTTGAGACGATTTTTCTAGACTGAGTATTGTCAGCGACCTGAAAAAGGTGGTAACTTGAAAACTATTTTTGTCATACCAGAAATCGAACATGGATACTGTAGGTTCTCGACGCACAGACTCACGACAACACGGCCGCCACAAAAAATCATGCCTAACCTTAAGATATTACATGAATATGAGTTCCTCATTTAAATTGAAGGTGCCGGTTACCAAGTACCAACGTGCGCAGGTAGTACATTTTAATAGAAATTTAATACTTTTGTTAAATAGGTTTCACACCGTAGCACTCGAGTAAAAATTCTAATTTGGCAGTTCACTTTGTTTTTCCTTTTGGCAATGATAGGCGGTGGATTCCAAATTTCCAGTCCCAGGGGCGAGTCGGGTTAGAAGTAAAAGAGATAAATTATTACATTTAAAAAAAATACCCATGCTCCGAAAACTAAGAATAGATTAAATGAGAAAAATTGTCATTTTCTCCCTAAATATGATCCCAAAAAAGGGCAGTTTTGTAGCCTTTTTTTTATCTTGAGTTAAGTTTCGTCACGTTGTTGCAAAATGTTTCCGGGGTAACATTTTTACAATTTACGAAACAATACTTGATTTAGAACAGGCTTTACATGCTACAACCAGGTTCTTCATTGTGTCCTCAGTTTCCAATTACTTCTATACATCTGTGCTCACAGGGATCAAATATTTTCTTTGAGCTATTAAATGAAAAAAAAAAAAATAAAAATATCGCGGAGGACAAGAAAATCATCAGTTCTAACTGATACTCCTAACAAACAACCACTTACAATGCCGACAATAAATGAGGTCCAGCTTATGTTGCAACTAATCCCTTAGTTGAGGCAGGTTGTAACACCAAGCCTTTTTAATCCTATATTTTTAAATATTCTTAACAGGTATTGACTGCTAAGCTTTTAGCGTATTTAGAGGTTTAAATATGGCTTTTAAATTTGAGAAAAGGTTTCGACTACTTACATTCGATATTTAAAGGAGACCATATATTTTAGTCACAAGTGTTATTTCTTCAATAAAACGCCATATTTGAAACGAAGTCTAAAAAGAGAAGATTAAATGTAACAATGATCTAGTAAACGGCACGCAATTCGCGATATTCCTGTTGTGTCATTTTTGTAATCGCCCTCGAATATTTAAAATTTCATAAAAGTGTATTGCCAGCTTTAATTCAAATTGAATTTGAATTTTTTTAGACGTCAAACCGTTGCCTAGGCCATATGGGTTTTGTAATAATTTAGGTAGATTTAGCTAAATCCAGAGTTTTATTGTCAGTTTTATAATAGAGAAAATATCTACAACCAAAACGAACGGAATGGAAAATACGCATTGAACCGACCAATACCACGCTGTACATTTGAAATTAAGTTGCAAAAATATGGGGAGTCACATAGAACTGCGACCATGACAGATCTATCGTGTCCCCTATTTTATCTAGCCCAGCTACCTTCAGAAGTTTGATATTATAATTGACTCTGTTCACTCAGATTTGAACACTCGATCAGTAGATGTTGCATGATGTCCTTTGTCCACAGTGTCTACAGTTTTCTAAGCTGCTGCACCTCATTTTGTGAAAAGAAAAGAAAAGAAAGCCACATACCCAGGTTAGGCTTGTTCAAACTTAGGGCCACCTTGGCTCTTCAAACGATCAAGGCTAGTAAGATGAGATTTTACATGTATGACAACAAAGATGCCTCCCATTGAACATGTATGAAGGGTAAGGGGGTTGACACAGCTTAACAATGATAATGTAATATGGGTGGCGCGACAGTTCTTCCTACCAGTTTGAGAAGCTATCTTCTAGACAAGAATACTTTTTTGACTGGAAGTTACTGGAAAATGGTGGAGCCGTGAATTATGGAAGGTGGTAAATTCAGGTATCGAACCTGGCACCCTCTGTGTGGCAGTCGACCCATAGACCTACGGCCACCATAAAGTGGAGAAGTGCAGAAAAGCTTTTCAAAGTCGTGAATATCATCACTCTGTCTCAGTCTTCCGCAAGCTATTATTTTATGATTTGAAATCTGATATTTAAAAACAGATCTAACTCTTGGTTACATAAGGGAGTACAAGAATTGATTACGTCAGTTAACGGAATGGGTGGAGAGCTTGATCGCTCTACATAAAACGGTAGGGCTAACGAAACATACAACGCCAAGCACAAATACCACTTCATCTCATAAAAAATCCGATTTCTACCAAAAGAAAGTTTTACTTAAAGCGAACAGATTGAAAATTGGACACTTCATGTGGTACGACCTAACAAAGACGTGACTCAGCTAAGTACCGACGAATTGTTTTTGAAAAGTGTAATAAAATAAAATTCAGTCGACGCCAACCAAGCAATATTTATCATTAAACACCACACGTCCTAGTTCACACGTAGGCTTACTTTCAAAGTTTAACTATTTCAAAACTTTCTGAAAAAGTTTCGACGAATTCCCTATACTCAGCGTGCATTTTGAAAAAAAAAATTGATTTCCCTCTAAGTGCATTGCGGAAATAAAAAGTCGTCAAATAGATTTCTAAAGTTCTCACAATCATCTCCATTCCGACAGCTTGGGGAAGACAAACTTTAATCCATCCCTGTGAAGAGGATCTAAAGTTCGTCGACGCAGTGTCCTCAAACCTTTTTATAAATTTAAATTATGCCGAACCCAGAAGCAGTGACACTCCACATAAGACTTCTTCTCTGCACGTTGACAGATGTTCCACTCCATGACATAATAAGGATGGTCATAAAAAATTCACAAGCATTTAAGTACCCAAGTGGAACGAGAAAATATGCAGGACCTTCATCAGCGTCAAACCCCGTGAAAAGTCCACCAGTTCGAGGGTGGGCAAAGGAAGAAAGATGTAACCCCACGTCATGCCACCCACCCAGCATCACTATCACCAGCTACCGAGTTGTAAACATTTGCTCTTTGGTGGCAGTCGGTGTCGCTATGCTGTTTCTATGTTAGTGCCTCGCATTATTAATCCGTTAAAATAAACATACCACCAACAGGCAACAGTGGGGTGTGCTGGTGGCACACGCTCCAGGGGTGAGCTCAGTCGTACCAAACCAAAAACCAACCTCATGCCGGGGGTGGGTGGCAAGAACCAAGACAAATGGATTCGTCCCAGCAATGATGTTGTTTGCCAGAGTTCAACACACAACTGTGACCATCTGCAAGTGTGGCGGCGACACGGGGTATCTAGGAGATCCCCCAATAGATGCGAAATGATTCGAGTTATTGTTCATTTGGATTCGCCCCTTTTTGGCCTTTTTTTTGCAGGGGACGCTCCCTTTTTGTGCTGTTTTCAGCTCTTGATTTATTTGAAATTGGGGAATGGTCTGAAAGAAACCAGATGGAGATTTAATAGGATTATGAATCTTAGCAATGTAACGGTTAACTAGCTTTTCGAGTACACTCTGTGTGTTCGATGCTGTGAAGACTATTATCACACTGGTGGGTGTTAGATGTTGCAGCTATAAAGAGGCTTATGCGAGCGACATTATGCGCAGCCCTCCCTTAATGGATGAAGTCGTTTATTAAGCATTTTATTGGCACATTTATGGAATTTTAGTGCCATAGAAGATACATTGTTTATTACAGTGGGTGCTTCACTATTTTAGTTTACGCTTGCTTGCGAATTCGGTGTCCTCCTTAGACACTCCTCGCTGTAGGAGCATCTTTCTGGGGGTCCGTAAATGTTGGTGTAAACGAGTATTTGGGACTTTACTTATTCACTTTAGATCTTAAGTACTTGGGATAAGGGACTTCACACGATGTGCTATGTGAATTGTAGAATTTTCACATATCTTACGTAGTAAATGCGTTAAACCATAAAAGAAATTCATAGCACTTGCCTTCTTCGTAAAATTTGTTAGTTGGTTTTATTTCACATTGCACTCATATACAGTGATAGACAAAACTACATACCTACTTTTACAAACTAGCGAGTTCACAAAAAACGAAAACTGTATACTGTTAAAAGTCTGTACACTTATTAACTAACATAAACACCTTCTTTTCATTAGGTAAACCTATTGTAATTTATAAATTTATGATTTCTTGGGACCACCAAGTCCATCTAGAGCGGGCAGCAAGCGTCAGAAAGTTAAAGCAACTAAATTATTTAATTTTGGGGACTTGTGCTTTGCTACTCTTCTTGGAGCTTCGGTTTAGCTACCGGGTGATCCAAATACAAGTTACTTTTTAAATGAACAAAAATATATAAATTATGGCTTCATTAGTAAAAATAAAAATGACCATTAATTATGAAATACAACGTTAATCAAGTGGCTGCGTCGGCTGGCTTCGCAGTGGCGCATTCTGTTCACCCTAATTTACCCAGACCTTGTTGATGGTTTCGAGCTCACGGATTGCTTGATTAAATTGCCCTTAAGTGATTTAATCGCTTCTAAATTGTTTGTCTTAAAATCGGTCCTACATAAAAAAAGCCCGAGGCAGCCAATTGACAACGCCAAGACAGCTTATAACTCGATTTTGGAGTTTGGTGCGCAAACGATCGATCGTGGCATGGGCTGTATGGGATGGCGCGCCATCCTGAGTCCAAATCCATATCTTCACAAGCAAAGTCATGTTAAAAAAAATAAAGTCGATAATGCCTACGGTCTAAAGAAGCGTCGCTTGAAGCCCGGCTTCGAAAATGAAAAAAAAAATGGTTCCACGTTCTCATCTATGCGTGCTGTGCGTATGGTGCATACGACAACGGGGACATGACTGTGATCGACTAGCAAACCAGTCTCACGACCTTTTTGCACAAACTTGCGCACATTTGTTGAGGTGGTTGCTTCATTTCATATTTTTTGGGCTACACAGCACTCACTTTCGAAATAAGTTGTCAATGTTGCCAAACGTTGTTTAAGCGTAAACCGACTCATTTCGTTCCGCGGAGGTATGATACCGACATTCTATCAAGATTTCGGGCGGGAAACAGCTGTCAGTGTCAAAATAAGCTTTGATTTAAAAACAACACTAGATGGCCCACCCTGTACATATGGCATATTTGCTTATCATTTAGAATTTTGCCCTCATGATCGATGATGATGAAGCCAACCTTTGGGGCGTATTGTATAACTGGTGAGTAGTAAACCAGCCAGACTCTGAGAATATGAGCAGTATGTTTTGTCATTGTCTTGTTGGGAAAATCCAACTCATGGGTTGGTGGATTGTTGGTTGATGATTTCAGAAATTGTTTCATCAATGAAGACAAAATTCCTTACGCCAGAAACAGCTACACCACCTCAAACTATCACTATGCTTTACCGTAGAAAGTCGATTCTTTCGATCCATTGCTGTTTTTTTCTTTTTTGCTCTCCCCTCACATTCATATATGTTATATTCTGATTCATCGGTAAGTAAAACGCGTTTAAAAAAAACCATTCCTTCGTAAATTAGTTTCTGTCTAAACTCAACTCAGTTTTCATTTTTTTCTCTTGTGTTTTCTCACACTGTTCGACTTGTTAACCCTTATTATTGAGAGTCCTTTAAACTGTTCGCGTATGCATATTAGTCGATTAAGCTTGTTCGGGGGGCAAATCCTTGATTTATTCTAAGCCGTAGCCATGATTTTGAAATTATTGTCTGTTCTTGAACTGTTGACGTGCTGAAATCTAGTAAATTTGACATTTCACCAAGCGATTTGTCTTCTCTTTTATTTTCTACTAGCAAACCCATGCCCGCGTTTCTGAGCACATTTCCAAGGGACAAGAACATGAAGTTTAGTTTAAACAATTCTTTCGGTCGGTTTCTCTACTCTAGAACACCCAACAATCTGGGGACCATGGGAAAAACCCCGGATATTCTAAGTCTATACCGCAAATTTACAAAGACTAACATTGCGCTTTATTTACAGTGATGGCAAAAGCGAATATGAAAATTATGACGTTTTGAATCAAATGACAAATAAAGTGCAATCATTCGAATTCTGTTAATTAAAACGCCTTTATTTGCCACTCCGAACCATAGCTTCAATCAGATTGTTCATTAACTTTTGTACAGCAAGGCTCGTATCATTGCAAAGTTGTTGATTAATGCTATGCAACATTATAATCGAGGATCCAAATTTTAGGGCTAAATAATGAGGTGGCAGTCCCGGTAAATCAAGCGCATTCTAAATTTCAATTTAAAAATATAATGTCAACTGATTTGTAGGCAAAAAATTGTACATTTATTTCCTCAAAATTAGCTGCAATAATTTAAGCGACCTCTTTATTTTTCCCAGCCAATATAGCTCATTCACTTAACCAAGTATGACTATACTTGGATATATACTTTGAACCAATTCTTTTATTGAGTTCCTCATACAATATAATTTGGTCGGCAGTGTTATTAGGCCATTTGAACTATCAACGAGCATTTTTTCGGACAACATTCAATTCAAATATTTGAACAAAATGTTTCACAAATATTAAAACCAACTGTGAATGATGTTCGCCAAAAACTAAAAAGACGCTAAATATAGCTCACACAAGGGAAAAATCAGTTAAATTCAACACCCACATAGCAGACACGGTGGCTACACCAATGTGTGCGATCATACACTCTAGTGGAGAGTGAGTAGAGATAGAAACGATGTTTGTTCTCAGTTCACTGACTTCGCTAACGTAAAAGATACGCGACTCGACATCTCGGTACAAATCCCTGACAAAAATATCCAGTTTTGCACTTATATATTGCTGGGATGTTTTTTTTTACATACAGACCTGCTACACAAGAATATCCTTCCAGCAAAAAAAGAATCATGAAATTCGGTGTTGCCAAACTTGAGATACAAAACGAGAAACAAATACCAAACTCATTTTTATCTATATTCAATTACTAACCCTCGAACTTCAACTGAAATTTATTTCCGAAGAGCCACTACAACTCCGTGCAATTTATCTGATCACCAAAATATGGCACAAATTTAATATTGAAACAGCTTAAGATCCCTGATGCACTTACAAGCGCTAATAAATGCATTTTACTTACTTCTCGAGCCTGCGACTGATCGATGACTTCCTAGGCACGCTGCTTCCAGTCGTCAAGACAAAGACCAAGTCTCTATAGGCTTACAAACCAAGAGTCTTGGATATGAGGACCCTCTTAGATGGAGTACTGGTGTTCATGCGCTTGATGAGGCCAAGGCAGTGCAGTCGACATATTTTTGCCGCCCGGACTACATGCAGATCTTAGCACAACTCGTAGAGTTTGCAGTTGTATTTATTCGACTTAAAATTGTTCATCCTAAGGCACCAAGAATCAGCTCTTCTATTTTACTTAACGTTAAACATAATAGATTCCCTTATTTACCTATGTTTCATAAATTAATCAAATTAATTGAAAGGTTTCCGGTGTCAGGCTTCTCGGGGGGTAAGTCGTCATCAAAGCGAGGTAAATAATTTACCTAATGCACTCCCCTCGAACCGGCCCACCCCGTGTGGCACTATATTTAATGAAGTTGTCATCGAACAACCATTTAGTCGAAACTATCCCTCAGTTCTCACTAGTTATAGATACGTGCTCGTATCTCAAAATCATTGATGTTCCCGAACTTAAGTAATTTGGCTCGATTAATTCAGATGCGTATCAGAGATAAACGAAGCAAATAAACCCCAAAAACCAAATGAGGGATGCATCCCTTCAGGAACCTTCAGAGTTTCAAGCCGGAAATTCCCCTGGGCGCGGTCGTACATGCATCCGTACACATAAATATAGTATGCTCTGCTCCCTGGCCACTGGTGCGGAGTAGCTTCCCTTCCCACCACAACTGATGTACATAAAATACACGAATGTACAGACTTTGTGTACCTTCCTAATGGAGAGAGAGTGCTCCGGACGTGATTCGATCAAATGATATCCGCTTCCTCTGCTGCACGTGGGGGTGAAATGCGAAATCTCTTGCAAGGTATGAGTGCATTTTGATGTTTCCCTTACACGTGGGGACTGGTGTGAGCAGAGAAGGTGAGACTAAAAAATGCCAATGTGCGTTGTTAGATCACGTTGATTGAACGCGTTTTCGTACGTGTCTCAAATGACTTTGATTGCGATAATTGAATTCACTTATGTGTGTGTTTCGGGCGATACACCCTGAATACTGGATATTTTTGGAACTGGCGGACATGACAGCGAGCATTTGTATTCATCCCTGATAAAGAGCATTCTTGTATGAATGACATTCATATCGTGTTATCGGAGAGTGGATACTAAAATAATTGTCCCATCATGTCGTCGATGGCGCAGAAGATAAATGGATGAAGTTTTTGGCTGACAGATGAAATAAATTTCAGTGGGATTCGAATTAATCATTAAGGCTTTTGAAAGTTTTAGTTGAAGAGGTGATCTCGTACAAATACTCTGAATTTAAGGCAATAACAGCAGACGCACGCACGAATGACTATTTGGGCCATTATTATTGCACATGCAATAATGTACAATTGCGGACAAGTCTTCCAGGAATTTTATTTTTCTAGTAACGCACACATAGGACAAATGCATGGCTTAGAGGCTCTCCAAATGTATGGTGTCTTGCACTATTTGTAGAACATAATGGCGGTAAAGCCTTGAAGAAACGGCTGGGTTTGGCGGTAACAGAATTGGTTCGAATGATGAGGTTTAATCACTGATATACAGTACTAAGCAAAACATTTGCAACTAGAATCACAATATAACTAAATATGATTTTTTCAGTAGTATTTTACAATTTGTACGTAGTGCAATTTATTTATTATTAAATAAAAATTGTACATAAACATACATTTTTAAAAATGTTTGAATATTTGGAATGGAGTCTTCAGCACCGGCAAAACGTGTCATTTTTCGATGAGAGTGAGATGAAGTTTAATTTGCTTGTATCTGATGGGAGGCAATCGTGAGAATACCGAAAGGCGAGCGGCTTAATGAGACCAAATGAGCCCGGACAAAATTTAAGCGGGCCTTGACATTATTTTTTTATATAAATGGTTTTGTTACAGATTTATAGCTTCGAACCTGTCGATTTTATATTTTAAAGAAATTAGATTTTGTGTCCTTCCTTAGCTTATAGTCGCTCTAAATGCTTGATCGGATTTCAGAACAATACTTACTTCAGTCAAAATTTCCGTCGGATAATATACTACGACATCCTCATTTAATATAATGTCAACTGATTTGTAGGCAAACAACTGTCCATTTATTTCCTCAAAATTAGGTGCATTAATTTAAGCGACCTCTTTATTTTTTCCCAGCCAATATAGCTCATTCACTTAACCAAGTATGACTATACTTGGATATATACTTTGATCCAATTCATGTATTGAGTTCCTCATACAATAGAATTTGGTCGGCAGTGTTATTAGGCCATTTGAACTATCAACGAGCATTTTTTCGGACAACATTCAATTCAAATATTTGAACAAAATGTTTCACAAATATTAAAACCAACTGTGAATGATGTTCGCCAAATACAAAAAAAAGCTAAATATACTAAATATATTTGATCGGATTTCAGAACAATACTTATTTCCGCCCATTTTGTTAAAAAATGTTAATTCGTCACAAATTCACAGTCTATCTGTCACTCCAAAATCACAATACAAATACAAATTTCAAAAATAAACTAACAAAGCGCATTTAATGCATAAACAAACTTTACCGTTATGAAGACGATAAATATTGCGAAATAAAATGGAAAAATGCCATCAGTTGCAAATGTTTTACACAACCAAATTAGCTTTTAAAAAAGTATGTATACATACAAATTTTGTGTAATTTATTACAATATATTATGCAAATTGTAAAATACTACAAATCATTTCTTTTTTTTTATTTTACTATGGAAAAATCGTTATTTAGTCATCTTGTGATTCCAGTTCCAAGTGTTTTGCATAGCACTGTAAATGCCTATTTTGAGGTTGTCGAGAAAACACTTTATTTTGGGAATAAAAAAGGAGCCTATGTTGAGAAATAAAACGTGAACGTTATATGCAACAAACACATTTTTTTATTCAAAAAGTCACTGATTTATGAAACGATTGTCGTGTATGTAGGCATGTATGTCGTACTTTGTGAACACATTTATTGGATTGTGAAGTCTCGATTAAAATGCATCGCATTCGAGTGTCTACATTTGTCTTATTTCGTATTTTTCAAACATTTTGTCACATTTTGTCACATTTTCCATGTTTCGATAGTACTTTTATAGTCAATAAATTAACGTAGGTACGAGCATTGTGATAAAAAATCTCTGGACAGTGTCCAGAGAGACACCCAGTTATTGGTCACTCAATAGTCCCATAAAATATGGATGTAGGAATGCGGAGAAGGGAGAAGGGAATGCAGACCATCGCACATACTGAACCAAACAAAAAAAGTAGACCCCCAATCAGGGCCGGTCCGAGCCATATAAGCCCCCTGCAAGCCACAAGCAAGATAATAAAATTAACACTTGATACAATTCTGTCCCATCTAAATCTTTAAGCCCTCCAAAAGAGAAAACTCCTTGCAAATTAAACCTTGCGACTGACGCCAAAATGGTGTCTGGTACAGTGTAGACACCATTTTGACAGCTAGTATTTTTCAAAATTAATTTTATATTCCTATTTTCAACTGTTATATTTTATAGTTGAGAGTGTACATTGCTATTTTTAATACCTAATACCAAAAATTTAAAAGACATATGAGGTTAAACAACATTATTATTATTTGGTTCCACGCTTCAAGATACCTTAATACTGACGTGATTGACTCGAAGACACTCTCTTTATCACAGCAACGCATGTGATAACGACGTAACTCCAACTAACGTTTGAGCATACGAAAGAAAGGTACGGAGACGCGAGAGTCAACTTTTTCAAAAATTATGGCGCAACACAGTCAGTCGTCAGTCAGAGGACTAAGGCATGGGGAACATAAATTGAAATTTTTATTAAATATTCACTTATGTTATTCAAAAATTAAAAGTTTGTGTCATATGCTTCAAACGGCTCAAACCTCTCTGTAATTGATCGAATTGATTGATCTAGTACTTTGAAATAAAACCCTACCCTAAGTCGTTACTTTGATTCTAAAATAGTGGAACAAGCATCAGCATAAAGTTTTTTGACCGATGGGATCGTAAGTTTTAAGACTACTAGCAATAAAATAACATAAAGCAAAAATAAACCTAACCTAACTAACCTTACATATTTTGCATATTTTACATACATTTACTTTAATTTTCAATAAAAACAAAACCTCTCACTAAGTCGAACTCCCTCTAATTCGAACAAATTATAGTATCTCGACAATTCTGCATAGGGGAGTCCACTATATGTACTTAATCATTAAATTCTCCGTCTGAAGGGTTGTTCCTGTCATCTTCTATGTGGACAGCATTTAGAAATGCATAGGTAGCTGGCTTCACAATGCGCCCCGCAGCACTTGACGCCCTAAACATTTGCACATCCTCCACGTACGGTGGATCCGGCTCTGCAAAATGGAGTCTCATAAAATATACATATGCAGGAACTGCAGAGAACGGCAATAAATTTTCTATGAAACTGGCCAATGCTGTAAAAAATTAAAAATACATAATGGATTCTAAACGGAAAACTGACATTTGACAGATATCAAAAACGAAACATTAAACTTTGCGGATAAATTACATATTGATAACTTACCACCGGTCGATTAGCAACATTTGCTAAACTCAGTTATTTTTATTACCTTCTTCCTCCATAACTGTGGATTCATTCATACAACAACCCTTGCTCTGTCTATGGCTGAGACATACTTTTAATTTAAAATGAAAACCACACGCCTTAGGGTAGTTACTCGGATATGTTTTTGAAATAAAATTCTATTCCACAGGAAAAAAAAAGGAACAGCGATGAAGCAATATAATTGCTGCAACTTCTCTAAGTTTCGCAATTCCTTCACAAACAAGCAAAGCAACCCCCCAAAGATGCCAATTTCACTCGTGAACTTCTGCAAATTGCCAAGCAGTGAAATGAATTTCTGAAAAGAAGTGTTCTTCTGGCGGAATACTTCCTTTGGGAGTTCATGCGTAGGCTTTCCACTTCAACTTTGAACGAGTCGAAGTTAATTGGAAATTTGAAAACACGGTCCTACTAAAAGAACAAACAAAAGTTATTAACCCTAGAGAAATTTAATTCAAGCCCATGTTTACCTCACGCAGAAGGTTTGTAAAACTGCCAGTAGTCCAAAGGAAACTCAAATATTTTTGACTTCATAACCAGCCAAAAGAAGAAAGTGGCACAGCCTTCATTTTGAATGCATAGTGCGTGCCGAAGGAATACGTATGTATTAATCTCGGGGGTATGCCACCCCACAGCCGCGCCGCCTGAACCACGCCTCAAGGGTAAATCAACGGGAAGAATTTAAATGCCAATAAATCCGAGCCATTTAAGACCACCACCATCACACCACCACCAGCACCAACTAGAGCTCTTCTATTGTTCTCGAGGAACGATTGGAATGCGTTGCCTTTTCTCCGCAAGCAGGTCGGAGAGGGAGGGGCATGTCATTCCCAATTCCCATTGTCTAATGGTCTGGGGGATGAATGAATTGAGCCGTAAATCCTTTTCGGGATTTATCTTGACAACTAAAGCTTTCTTTTTTTGGTTTTCTTATGGTCTTGTGCACGTCGTGAAGGAATTTCAAGAAGAATTACACTGTTTAGCTGAGGAAAACGTATGTCGCATTTCAATCGACGCTTAATAAGGATTTCAAAAGAGCAAGGAAGAGCGACTGGTTTCTTGTGGGGATTGCTCTTCCTGTGCAACTTTGATTGATTGGCTTGCAGACGGAAGGGATGATTTGTTAATCAAACATTTATCTAAGCCAATTATTGTTTTAAGGAATAATCAATATTCAGTATTTGTCTTATTTGAATATCAAAAGGGGATGAAACCTTGTTGGATGATGGATGAGAGTAAAATTAGAACAGGGTTTGCCCTTTTGTGTTTCGAAGGTAAATTGAAGATAAGTGGTGGGAGTCTAGATGGGATCTATCGACACGGCCTACCCTTTCGTCTGAAGAACCTAACATACACATCGACTTGAGAAGGGTTTTTGGAATTTACCTCAATCAAATCACTGTTTGCATTCCAACATTCTGAGATGTGTGTCTAAAAGATTTCCTTCAATGGGCACAATGAAAAATTAATGTTCCTCGATCCTGGCCACAAAATACTGAAGAGGTTAAGGTGGTATTTACTCCGAGTGTCGACTGCTAATGAAGACATTTCTACAGGATTGTGGAATGAAACTCACACATACCACCGATCGAGGTGAAGGGTTGGTAGTAGATAACCGTAAAAAAATAAGTTGTGCATGACATATCAACTAAATCCATTTTTCCTAATGACTGCATGGTTCGGTGGTTTAATACAGTAAAAGCTCCTATTACAGACACTCTTTAAGGTGGACAATCCCTTTGAGTGGCAAATTTTTCATGACCGGGGATTTTGAAATGAATTTCCATACATTCCCATGGACCGACGATATCCGCATATGGGAGCTTTCATTGTAACTTCTATTAGGAGAAGCTATCTATCAAATTATTAAACATTTTCAACGATAGGGCTGGTTAATGGTAGACATCTTATACTCAACCTCTAATGTCCCGTTAACTTTCAAAATGCACACATCAGTCACATGGACCCATTTTCTAGTCTATCTTAACCACTTGGTACACATCTCACGGCCGGTTTCAAAATGGAAGAAAGATTTGCCGAGTATTAAAGAGCTGTTTCAGGCGATGATTATAGAGACGCATATTGGTATGTAATATAAGATCGTGGTGAGATAGATAATCAGGCAGCATTGGTGTGAAAATCGTGTGTCTTACATTTATATGAATTTAAAAATGTGGCTCATCACCGAGTGCATCAAGAAATGAGCCTGAAAAAATACAAGCTTGAAGCCGTTTTATCACAAAATCTTAATGCACAGTTCACGAAGCGCAATGCAAGTTCCACCGCATTCAGTCGATGTATACAGTGGTGGACACATAAATAGAACACAGTAGCACAAATTTAAGAGCAAGAAAATGTTTTGAGTTCCATTATATATGTACCTCCAAATACTATGATTTTTTATAAAAATGTGGTGTGAAGTGACGAACTCAACTTTTACAGGTTCAGCACAGATGGGAAAGGATATGTTCGCCGTCCACTAATATGTGCTCGCCGTCCACGTAACCAAAAACGCATGACGGGAATGCGATGGCGTGGACATGATGGCTTTTTCTTGATATGGCGTATGGAAAATTATAGTGATTTGCATCAAAAAGGATGAACATGCGTACAAACGTATTATAAAACAGTACATGATCCTTTTTGTCGAAGAAAATATGCCACTAATGCAGCGTTTAATTTTTGACAACTTAACAAATGTTACCTTACCGATCAAAATGTCACCGTTTAACAATGACCCGGGTGGTCACCCGATTTGAATGTAATACGTGTAACGAACGATGTAATGCATCACATCAAAATTGTAAAACGAAGAAATGTGTCTTATTGTGGAACCAATTTGAAATCGCTGGGAATTCTATTTCTAAAGAACGGGCTGAAGCCTTAGAAGAAAGTCTTCGAAGGCGATGTGCAGCAGTGCTAAAAAATAAGAGTGTTCCACAAAAATATTGACGGTACAGTAAAACTTCTCAAAATCGGATACCCGCTTACCATCATGATTGTCCGCTATGAGAGATGTCCGTTATAGAGGGGCAACCTTAGTATCCTTACAACAGAAACATGACAAGTTGTTCGTAAGGAGAGCTGTCCCATATAGAGAGGCGTCCGCAAAGGGAAGTTTCACCGTATTCATATTCAATTGTGTTCAATCATCTTCAATAATTAATTGTTCAATTTTTGCTCTGACTCAATTTACTTTTCTAGCCGTTCGAGAATCAGCCCATATTTCCCGACAACACTTTCCATTATTGACCATCGCGCCACTAGCGACTGTGCAGACACTTATCGTTACTAACACCACATACACATGTAGACTTGTTCATGTTTACTCAATTTCGTCTTGTGTGTGTGTTTGCTCAGGCAAGTGAGGATGGCTGATGATGGTTGCAGATGCTGATTTTGAATTTTTTCTCTTTCTTCTTTTCTTGTTCTGGATCTCGAGCCGTAAGGTTAACCTTTTTTGTATTTAGACTTTGGGAACCTTATAAATTGATATTCATGTACTGAATAAACCTTGCGATTAATTTACTTGATTTTTTTGTGTGTTGTTTATTCGTTTCCAAACACCCACCCTTAACATTTTTCGAAATAAAGCCATCAATTTATGTTGGATTCTATTAATTATTTTTTTAGAATCATTAAGATCATAACACTTAAGTATCATGAATATTTAAAAAAAAAAACATATACTGAAAAAACTAATAAACCTCATATTGTGTTTTCAAAAAACTTACGGCTAATACGGCCTGGTAACATGGCCAAGCTCACATACATTGTTGGTCGTTGCCTGTACAGTCTTCTAACACCGACATTGAGCATACAACACATTGTACGCAAGCTGTCGATGTTATGTGTTAAATATGGCCTACTAGGCTATATTGCAGGCAGGCCATATATTTTTTTTACTAATGTTCAATTTAATCACGCTTCATGATATTTACTTATGATACGACTAAAAATAAGAACACATTGAGTATTATTTAACCTTAAAAAGATACACATTCACTGTGACAACACTTATTAAAAAATACTAAGAAACACACAATTATACTCCTATGTTTCAAATTTATCGCACCAGGCCAACAACGATAGCCCCAGGCAGAATCGATTTTAATATGTTTGTAGTGAAATTAATTTTAACTCTGTGCGTTTCAGCTTTTAGGAAATATTGAGGTGGGCCATATTTGCCGCACTTACTACACAAAATATTTTACAATATTGGCTTAATTTGCACAAGTTAACACACAAATATGGTTATCCACTGAGAATACAATTTTTCAGTTGCACGTACTAATACACATATTAAAAAAGGGACACAAAATTTAGTGTATGTTCGGAGGAAAGCTATGCCCGTTGTCTCGAATTTGACCGTTACATTTTTAACATTTACTCAATAAACAGATTGTGATACATAGGTCTTTTTTTTTGGCTATTTGATTCTACTCCACAAATCACTTGGAGCTTCTGACACTTACATTCTTTACTTCGTAGTTATTGAAGAAGTGAGAACCAATTGCAGAGAAGGTGCATAACTCCTCCTCTTCCTAAACTCTGCAGTTTCTACAAGCATGTCGCTGTAGGACCCAATGTAAAGACTTGAACTATATTACGCATTGAATTTCTCATGACGCCGATAAGAGTACTGAGAGTTGGTCTGCTTAATCTGATCAGGCTGTGAGATCGTTTCGGATTAAGAGGTGGGCTTACATCGAGATCGTTTCGGATTAAGAGGTGGGCAGCATCCTGTGCCATCAGACCTTCTGTGATTCGTGTGATCAACCGTTTCAAGGTTCCTACTGTTGATCAACATCTATATGTTATCGGTGTCGATTTTGCAGTCTTTATTTTTCACTGCCCAAAACGATGCTTGGAAGATAACATTTTTACCAGAGCGACACTCTGCAGCGCGTGTGTGTTCAAAGCGAATGAGGAAATAAATGCAATTGTACTAGCGCACATCTATCCGGTATGAAATATACACAATTTGTCTCGTCAAAATATAGCGGTAGTACAAGGTCGTATTCGAGTTAGATGTGACTGCATCCAGAGACTCTTCGCCTGAAAATGATGTCTAGGCACAGAACTCACTTCGGCATTTGTTCCGCCAGGTGGATAGGTATGAGAGTCATACCCACAGTCAGACTGCTATCACTGATCCACTGACGTTACTTTGATCCCAACGCCAAATGGTGACTGGACCAGATTTGAAAACCAGATAAAAGTGTATTAACTTTGCTTTCAATGGGATTCGAACCGGGAACCCCACTTACCAAGGGCAGGCACTTAACCAACTGCTCCATACATCCGTTCTTATTTGTTCTGCTAAAAAAACAGGCCATTCAGCAAACTTTAAACCCCTTTCTGAAAATATAAAAGTTTAGTTCTGACACTTCTGCTCAGTAACCCCCTGAGTGGCAATTTAACTTCCACAGTCCTACAATGTCCTCAGATTCTTAACAAAATTCAAACAATGACCATGTCTATCCACAACGAAAACACAACTTTAAGTAACTCACTTCTCCCACCAGCACGGAAGTGGTATCCACACGGACGTGCAAAAATAAATAATCAGGAAATTATTTCGTAGCGGAGTAACTGCGAAAAGTGCGTCTCATCCCAAGTAGCTCATCTGCAGGCCAGACAACTCGCCCCACAGACACCCACCTTCCTTCCACAAAAATATGTATGCACAACGCACACATAAAATAAAACCAGCAAGCAAAAAAACAACAACGAGATCCTTAACGAACAGCAAAACCCCCCCAAAACGCAAAGATACATCAAAAGGGAAAAAGTTGTTCCTTGCTGTGCTAACCCTCCCTCCTCCTTTGTCAGGGTCGAACCCTAAATTCACGTAAAAGTGTAAAAAAAAAAAAGGGGTGGAAAACGACGGAAATACTATTTCCACGTTTACCTTTATGTTACCAGGACGCCGCCGTGTTTGCTCAAGGCAACCGAAGCAGTACGGCGGAACACTGTGCAAGCGATTTCCATTTCAGCGCCAGCGGCAAACTTTTGGACTCACCCCACTCACCATTCCACGCACCACGCCACCGCCGCGCCGGGTGTACTGGTGAAATTCAATTCGCCGAGAAGCACAATCAAGACATTAGATGAATCTTAAAGCACTCCTTAAAGCTGAAGCTTCGTTAAGTTTGCCGCAAAATGTATCCATCTTCGGGGTGCCGCGACGTCCCTGGCATTTGTCTCTTTTGTCTCGCACAGGGTTAGATATCCTGCCATTAGCATTTTACATCAGATACCTTATCTGCGACAGCATCAGTGCTGGGATAAAGGCATTTGCTGTCTACCGCGATGTTAATTACTTAATTTGAATCTGCTCCCGTGGTAACCCCTATCTGTCATTCGGCGCCCGCAGCGGCAGCCCTGGCCAACGCTTGGGGAGCGTCCGGACGCTCTGAAATTGCGGCCACGTGACTTCATTGTAAATTACCTCCGTTGTATTGTCCTTCATTACCCCACAATCGGAAGAGCCATGGTAGATGGATAAAACGGAAGACCAAGAAGGCACGCAGAGAAAAGGATAATAAATTGCATTAAATTTGACATTATTGTTAAATTCGCTTCTATCATATCCACAAACGAGTCGAACGAGAGTGGTGTGGTGTGGTACACTCGGATCAACAATCCCAAAGGGGTTCTGGCCTTTTGTGCCCTGCCACGAAGGAGGATGTTCTAGTCTCATTTGTGTCCGTTGCTCGTTGTCGGGCAACATGCATTATTTATGTGTTTAAGGTACACGCGTGGGATGTGCTCAAGTCGACGTCAAACTCGATTAATCATTATTAAATTTATTTCTGTTTGATTGATTGCATTGATTTGTTCGGCTCACCGAATATCGTAAAAAGTTGCCGGAAAGTTTGAGGGGGCGCTGGTATGCGTCGGTCCCAGGACTCTAATGCGAAAATTGACGCATTATACAATTTCATCTGTCCAAATTGGATCATCCTATGTTTCCTGTGAGTGAAGCCAATTTGAAGTTTTCCGCACAAAAACGCACAATTAAATTGTATGAGTGTGTGGATATGTAGATATGGACATATTATGTACGGAATTCCGAAGCGTTAAGGACTTAAGTGTTTCCTTTAATTTTGACTACGTCGTCGGCCAAGGAACCTTCAAGTGTGTGATCTATTTTTAGAAAGCAATTTTGGTGCTGCTCGTGCAGGTTTAACGACACGGACACGTTATTTCCATTTCGGACATCTGTTGGGACTGTCATTATTTTACGGATGTGATACAGTTAGGAGCTACTCGTATTCTTGGTACAATAAACTTATATCGTCCCATCGGCAGCACGTAAAAATGTTAGCTTTTCAATTACGGATTAGCCCATGAACCACTGAAGAATACGAACATGTCTGAGGGACAATTCTAAAACAATGCACAATAGAAGGTGTGTCCTACGGCCATATTACTCACGAACTTTAAACAGTCGCGCGTGGTTTATCGAGACGTTGCGAACAAAGATAATCATCATATAGCATTAGAGTGCAACCTTTGAAACAGAGACTCATCCAACAAAATGTATAATTTTAAATGCCCCCCGCTGTTAAACGCTCGCCTTTCATATTTTATTAATGAGTTAACATCCATTGACAAATATCTGTTGTATAGCACGTATTGACTTATTCAACATTCATAAATTGTGGAAAGTATTCTGACATTGTTTTTATTTTAGACAGACGGCTGTATAATTTCTCTTGAATATAATGGTAGCTTTCTGATTTTTCCACCCTAAATGATTGCTATCGGTAGAGACTAATTTAACTTTCCTCACGACAAACCTTGCATTGAATGTAGGGAGCTGTTAGAAGAAATACGGAATTGGTTTCTATTCCTGATTTTGTATATATCCTAAATTCAATTGACAGTTGTGGTCTAGTATAACAGATGCTTTATTTATTTTCAATTTACTTTTATTTATTTAATACTTGAGAGCGTTTATTTCACCATGGGACAAATTCACTTCCGCACTCTTACAGTTGCAAGAGTACTGAAAGATCTCGACGTGCATAAATCCGCTGGCCCGGATGGTATTCCCCCTATACTTCTGAAGAGGTGTTCTTCTGTGCTGGCAAAACCTACTCTCGGAAAGAGACCTATTCCGAGCAGATGGAAAACAGCATTTGTCCAGCAAGTCCCTAAAAAGGGCGAATCTTCGTCACCCACCTCGTACCGACCCATAGCACTTACGTCCCTTCTTTCTAAGGTCATGGAAACGCTGATAAATCGCCAGCTTATGAAATATCTTAAATCGCGGAAGCTTCTTAATGACCGACAATATGGTTGCCGCAGCGACAGGTCCACTGGTGATCTGATAGTTTATCTCACCGAAAAGTGGAACCAATCTTTGCACAATTCAGGCGAAAGCAAGATCGTTGCGCTTGATATTTCTAAAGCATTTGACAGAGTTTGGCATCAAGCTCTCTTGTCGAAAATGCGTGCCTATGGTATCGATGAATCTCTTCTTCTATGGATTAGAAATTACCTTTCGAGCCGTTCAATTCAAGTTATTTTGGATGGGTTCAAGTCTGATATCCACCAAATTAATGCTGAAATTAATGCTGGTGTTCCCCAAGGCTCAGTTCTGTCTCCGACACTCTTTCTCATTTTTATAAATGATCTCTTGTCTGCTACTTCTAATCCAATCCATTCCTTCGCTGATGACAGCACCCATAGCTTTTCATATTCGTTCCAAGACTCACGACCCCGCCCTTCGGCCGTAGAATTGGAACGGCAGCGTATGTTAAGCACATTGAATTCCGATCTTGACAGCATAATTAACTGGGGAAAAAACAATAGAGTGGAATTCAATGCTTCAAAAACTCAATGCTGTCTGCTGTCACTCAAGCGAACCCTCCATAATCAGTCATTATCCATGAATGGCGTTTGTGTCGGTGAAACCGGAAAACTTTCCATTCTTGGTATGTGTATCAACACAACACTTAGTTGGAGCGATCACATATTTAAGGTCGCCAAAAATGCTGCGAAATGTTTAGGTTTTCTTAATCGATGTAAGAAATATTTCACCCCTTCTGATTTGGCTTTAATTTATAAGGCGTACATCCGCCCCAAGCTTGAGTATAACGCTCATATCTGGTCTGGTGCCCCCAACACCACACTGCACTTACTTGATAGAATCCAAAAGCGAGCGATAAAACTTATAGGAGACAACAATATCGCATAGTCATTAGATTCTCTCGAACATCGACATACCGTCTCTTCTTTGTCCGTGTTTTATCGTTATTTCAACAAACGATGCTCAAGTGAGCTAGCCAACTGCAGGAATGCAGGATCTCGCCAGGAATGCCCATCAGTATACCCTTAAGCATACTTTCGGACGCACAGTTAAATTCAGAGACTCGTTCTTCAGCCGCACTGCACAAATTTGGAATGCTCTTCCCAAGCTAATATTTCCCACAGACTACAACCCGCAGATATTTAAGACCAATGTGCACAGGTACCTCCTCTCCCTTTCTCCCTCTATACCTTCGGCCCGTGCTGTGTCTTGACCCCGGACACGAAAGGGTATTAGCAATCACTTGAGCACGCGCAAATTATAAAAAAAAAAAATGTCACCTAGGCATGGTACATGAGCTTTCCTTGATATAGGTATATATAAGTAATAATGTGGAGATGTATTCGTTAAATCGAAGAATTCGTAATATTTGGCAGTTTTTAATTGTACCTTAAATAAATTGACAAATATTGTTTATGTCCTTTTGCTTCGTCACATCATCACAGTATTCAAAGTATTACGAATTTCTACCTTTAAAAAAAGGCGTTTTTTATTTGTGTTCACCGTTCATTCACACTCTTCTCCGCTCTTCCTATCTACGATCAACACATCTGTGGCAAGATCTTTGAGTAAATAAAGGACCCAAGAGTACATCGGTGCTTTGGTGGATTGTTGCTTGAATTTAGGCACTCCCCATCGAATAATTTCATGAATACGGTTGCAGTACCGAGTTGCTCAATGCAAAGCCTTTCACTCGTACATTTATTCGTTTTTTAATATCTGTTATACAAAAGTATAAAGTAGTTTTAAAATTAAAAAAACGTCTCTGGATACAAGTATTCGTTTTTTAAATATAGATCGCCAATAAACGTTTGTTTTCGAAGACTTCTTAGGGTAAATATTTTGGAATGAGCAACGTTGTTCTAATTGGCCTCTTAATGCACTTGTTAAAGTACACAACCACATCTGTATGCTTTACTTCCTGCACAAAGTTTGAGACCATTTCTTAGGAACTACCATCTTCATCATTGAGCTACAACTTTTATTCTGCAAGAAACATTTCAGCATTGTTCCAGGACTCCAAATCCTATGGAGTGAAGTCAGCCGAAAGTACATAATAACATTTGTTCAGCGTACAAAATAATACCTTGGCGTTTGAAAGTGATTCCTACCTCGTGGAAAATACTTTTAACAAGAGTCAACACGTTGCTTCGATCGTCAGTTTCGAAAAAGCCGACGGAGGAATGCCATTCTTTTCACCAAGCTCCGTGACCTGTTTTGGACCAATACTATGTTTTCATACGTTTGTTTTACTTTTACAATTGACCTTGCAACTTTTTCTGTTAGGGGCTGCCTTCCTTGTTTCCTATTTGTATACTACTGAACTTCGAAAGGGGGTGAGTCTTGTCACCTGTATTTTTTATTATATATGTATATAGACTGGATCTTGCAGTGTACCGAGCGAGAAATATTTCAAATTGGAAGAGTTGACAGTAAGCCTTCTTATTCCTACATCTGACTTAGTTATCCTCACATTAGTAGTGTGTGAACCCGGGCTAAGAAACCGAGTTAACTTGGGTTACACCTAAGCCGACTCTAACCGAGTAACATTTATTTCAAACCGAATTGTCAAAACCGAATACATAAAACAAACTGTAAACTAGACGGTACAACCAGGTGTGAGCATATGATCCCGAACCTCGCGTATTGTGTGTTTTGTATGTATACATAGTATTATGTCTTTTTTGTGTGACGTGTCAAAGCAAGTAAATTGCGTTGCGACGTGCGAGTTGAATAAAAAAATACGAAATGAGATTAAGGAGAAGAGAGAAAAAATTGAAACAATTTGCACACACACAACCGGTATTGGTTTGGCTACCTCGTGCGCCTATCGCTTCCCTTGTCAACATAACCGTCTTAGGATACATATAGAACACCGAAACCAACTCGAAGCTAAATAGAATTGGATAATACAACTCGACAATACAACTGCCCCATGCGAGTTCGTCAACTGGTTACTGGTTACAACTCGGTCTGTTTCTATTTTAACCCGGGTTGACTCGGTTTGTAAAACTTACGGGTTGGCAAACCACTACCTCACATCGTTCCAGATGGAACTTGCGCACTCGACAGGTGGCCGTATGTGCTGAACAAATGGACAAATCAGAGGTTATGGATATTTCCTGAATTTGACTAGAGTCTCATTGAAGCGGGTGAAGAAGTTTTAGTATCTCGGGATCTTTTTCCACGAGTGATGAGAGGAATATGCTGTATCTGGTCATTTAGCCAATCTGCCGAGATTGTTCAATCTTGAAACAGTTTACAGGATCTGTAATCAAGAAGGCTGAGCTTGGTGTTAAAGCCAAGTTAGCGGTTATAAACCCTTTTATTATTACTCTTACCTATGGTCGTCAAATGTAGGTAACAACCGAAAGAATAAGATCGCGAATACGTGCTGTTGTGGGTGTTACTCACCGATATAGGATGAGAAACACGGTAGTACGCATGCTACTCAATGTTGAGCAGATACTTCTTCAAACGGAAAGGGCTACGCTTCGATGTTTTGGTCAACAAAAAAAAATCCGAAGCATTGTGACAAACTAAAAATAACAGCTTAAAAACTTACGAATTCGAAATCTTTGCGTATTAGATGACAGAACAAATTTCGTTTTCAAGCTGTTTTCTAGTTTTACTTTAAATTAAGGTAAACAATGCCGTTCATGTATTAGTAGTATAGTAGTAGTATTTTTTTTTTATTTTAGTTATGTATTACAACTTTTATAATTTAAAGAAAAGTGTTTTTTGTTAAGTTTAATGTTTCTGGAAATAAAAAGTATAATACAGCGAAAATTCTCTTTACGGACATCCCTCTATAAGGGACACTTCTCATTGCGGGCAACTTGATACGGTTCTGGCGTAAAGGTAAAGGTTACCCCCATGGAACGGAAACCTCTTCATAGCGAACAATCATAATGGTCTAGCAGGTGTCAGCTATAGAGACTATTTTAAGACGATTTAAGAGTGATAGCTCGCAATTGTATTAGTTTTGGGCGCAAACTGAACAGCAGCACAGATGTAATTTTTACTTGAGAGACATTATTTTCACAGCACTTAGACTTTGTAAAAAATAGCGAGACTGTAGTGATAGT
Source organism: Eristalis intricaria (assembly GCA_964034865.1). Lineage (NCBI taxonomy): Eukaryota > Metazoa > Arthropoda > Insecta > Diptera > Syrphidae > Eristalis > Eristalis intricaria. The sequence continues at coordinate 139,806,861 of OZ035873.1, forward strand.
CTTAATTAAAGCAAATCAGCGACGATATCGCCGAAGTGAATCGACGGGATGATACTCGCCTGAAAAATTACGCCAGGTCCTTGATTTTTTTTTATTAATTTGTTTTGTCTTGTGATTTTTTGTGGTCAATCGTGAAGCCTTTTATTACCTTATGTTACTTTTACAACTCGATATCAGATCATGTCTACGTCATATGGTTAATTACTTTTAGACAATGGTCATGTACAAGCAAGGTTACTAGTCGTATACTCACCGTGTCTTTCAATCGATCAGCTTGCTCTTAGCACAAGCATTTCTTTCGCCCAATTACCTTGAATACCTCAGGAAAAACAATTGATAAGAGAAACTCCACATTCCATTTATAAGCAAAAATGGTGTACAATGTAAGAATTGTGTGAATTTCGGTTGTCAAGTAAGCAAAAGAAAGAACAAAAATGTAGTCGCAAGACGTTAGTCACAATGAAATCAATCCATTAAGCCAAACCAACCACAACCCCGTACAAATATGCGTAGCCTGTCTGTCTACTCCGGAAAATGACTTCTCTACTCTTTGTGTCTGCAACACTGTGAAACACTTGTCGATAGTGAATAACTAAGTGAATTTTCACGTTCTTTCCCGTGCAAAAATAATGTAATCCACCGTCAGCAAAGAGAAGTAAGGAAAGAACTACCCCATCATTGTCATAATTCGCCTGTCAGTAAAAGCATCGATGCAGATGATGCAATGCCCCCGCTGTTTTCTATTAGAAACAAAGAGGATTTTCTCATTTGACTTCTTATCCTTCATTCCCCGGTTCATCTGGCGTGTGCCCCAACCCCGTATAGCCGAGAAGCTGTTTGCTTTTTATTTTTCATACTTCAACGCCTATTCATCGGATAGCTGTCTGACACGGGCTTCCAGGCAACCACGGTGCACCCCACCAGCAGCCAATCTAGCATGTTGTGAAAATGAAAGGATATATCATTCAAAGACCTTGTCTGCATTTGACTGACTCCACGGGGCTCATAAGGAAGAATTTTCCTCCTAATGACATTTAAGAATTTTCCTTTTTTCCGTCTCGAAGTGAAAAAGAAAAAATACAAAACTCCCCTCTTTGATGTGTAGTCTCGTTGGATGATGTCAGGAAAGGGATGTGAGTGGAACATGTCTCTGACCTGTACAGCCTCCATTAAAGCTGACCTCAGATGGCCGGTGATCCAGCAGGGCCATCAATCGTTCTTGTACAGGAGATTGCCGATATAAAAAGAAGGAAGCGCAATAAATTTCTTCAAAGACCGTAAGTATCAACGCTGATCCTTAGAGGTACACTCTCACAATGGACATCCGAGATAATCCTGTTCATCGTTCGTGGGTGGGGCAGAAGACCTCACAGACAATTGAGCAGGCGAGTGGACAGGGATGGCTGAGCTTAAGCAGAAGGCTTTTGTGCAATTTCGGTTCGAGTGAGGAAATACAATTGAGAAGAACATTTGTAGAGGGCGAGATAATAATGAGGTACAATAAAAGAAATGAACAAATCGATAGAACTCACCAGTCGTACTTGTGTGGCGTCACTGCAGGTACATCGCACAGGAGGGTAGATGCTTGTCTTTTGTTCGCTTTTTCTTCATTTCTTTTTTTCCCGTTTCAAACATGGTCTTAAATGTTTTGTTGAAGTTGAACAGGAACATGGATGTACTTCGAGAAGGACGAAATGGCGTGCGTTGCGTTGGGAGAATGTGAAACAAAATTAAACGTGAAAAGGATCTAATCACACTTTCTTTTTTTAGCTTGTTTCTCAATATCGCCAGACGAAACGGGGGTGTATTGAATAACGGCGTAGAGGAAGTTTGCTAAATTAAATGAATTTCGCAAATTATTGCAATTTTTTATCCATAAAAACTGTAAAAAGTCAGAAGACTCTTAGAGTTTTGTAGGAGGAAAAGTTCCACAAATTTATTTAATTTATTTTACTGCCCACTAGCGTGTCAAATATTTATATACATATAAATACGTGCCTCCCATTTTTGTCTTCCGCTTTATACCGTTATACTCAACCGAATGGCATGATACTTACCCCATTGCAGAGGTAATTTCAGTTGTTAGATTTATTAGATTGTTTTACAACATATTTAGAATTTAACGTAATTCCTGTCAAATTTTCTGTTTGTGTTACCCTTGATGGCGAACGACTAGTTTTGTTGGAGTACCTGTCTCTGGTTAGCGGAGTTCCCGGTTCGAATCCCAGTGAAAGCAAAATGAATACGCTTTTATCTGGTTTTCAAATCTGGTCCAGTCACCATTTGCCATTGGGATCAAATTAACGGCACTGGGATCATTGGAGTCATATCAGTGGTAGTATTCTGGGAGTAGTCTGACTATGTGTATCACAATGGACCCATATGGTCTAAGTGTGCTGATGAATGCACTAGCAGCCCACCTACCTAACCTAACCCAACCCCTGATGCTCGTCGAATTTCGAATACGGGCGAGCTTAGTTATTTATGTAATGAATGTCAAATGGTCGTCGAATTTCGAAGACTGGCGAGCCTAGTAATTTATGAAATGGATGTCTTTTAGGGAACAAGTTTGTTGAGAGCGTAGTTATAGTGGGCTCAACAAACTCAATCTATTATTAAGCTTAATACAAGCAACGGACTTAAAAACGAATGATTAACCTAGATCTAAGGGATAGGTAGGAAAAGATAGGCAGGTCTAGGATGAATTTTTAGATTAGATTTTATTTTTTCATAAGCTATCTTTACATATTGTATAACAAAATCTGTTTTGCATGGCTTTGCCGTCTGCACGATTGTCATCATTATTATTAATTAATATTTGCACTAACTGCACACCTAATTTTAGAAGTTCTCTTTTATAAAATGTTCCCTATATCTCAACGCGATTTTGAGTTGTCTACATCCATTTCGTTGAGTATTGCTATTATTTCCTCTTCCGCTAGGACATTCTTTCCAAAACAGTGTATTCTTGTTTCCCTCAGAATTGGACACTTGCCGATGAAATGTAGAGTATCAATTGCACATGCTGCATAGGATTGCTAAATCACTCCACTCCACTCACGATGTAGTTTCTGTCAGCCATGCTATGACTTAACCGACTATACACAGCACGATGTAGCGATCCTGATGCTTCACTTAGGATTTTCTTTCTAGCCTCTTCATTCTTTTTCTATTAGTCGGTTTAACTCTTTTTACTAATTCGTTCCTTCCAAATCCAAAATAAGGCCGTATCCACGGGCTAGACCCATCCATTCTTGATACCATGCCGTTTGGTTTCGTATTGTGCGTAGAGTCACTATTTTTGGTATTCGATCGTCCGACATGTTCATCACATGTAGTATATAGTTTAAACAAAGCTGTCTCGAGCATCAGCATGTAATTTGGCGCATTTGAGGGAAGGTGGAAAGTTTTCTTGATAAAGATTCGTAAAAGCTTTTCGACCACTTCATAAGGTTTGTACGCCCAAACTTGCGCTGTGTAAAGCATCATTGGCTCAACTGCTGCTTCGAACACTTTATACTTACTGCAGTGAGCAATATTGGGATTATTAAGACAGTTTTTTCAGGCCACGCTGATTGCCTCCTTAGACTTCTTTAATTTTTCATTTAGATATCTTTTCATGTTGAGCTTGCTTGTAAATATGATGCTGAGATACTTGTATTCGTTCGCCGCTATAGTACTAATTTTCTTTGCGAGAACTTTTACCTCCTCCGTTTTTGAATAATAATACCTTAGATTTGTCTAAGTAACTAGAAGAATATTACATTGTCTTAGAATGGATAATAGTCTTGATATCAGTGAGGAAGCCGACTGAGAAGCTAAGGTTGTGGGGTTTGGAACTACAAGACACCAATTCGCGAAGCGCAGTGCACTCTGTATTACCGTTAATTAACTTGTGCTGGAAGAGCAGATAAGGGCTCTTGTGAGAGTTTTAAGGTGACCAAATGCGAGTTTTAGGAGGTTAATTGTTTTTATCAGTCCAGGGAAAAAGAGCGTAACATAAAAACTCACGATGGATAACTTCAATACGACAATGTGCACTGCGATGTGAGTTGACCTTACCTGGCTGGCATATTCGAGAGCAGGTCGGACGGTACTGAAGTATAGGCATTTCGCGCCAAGCGCGAACTTTTCATTTAATGACGTTAAATTGCAGATAATTTGTTTGACACCAAATAGAATATATATTTAGGTCATCTCGAAGAGAACAGGAGTTGGAGGGATACAAGATGAAACCTGGCATGGCCTTTCCAAAACACTTAGGTGGAAGAAGACTTAAATTTCTTAGCGGCAATATCATATTGCTCATAGTGCTTGACTCTAGAAAAAAGTAAACGTATTGTTTTTCTTCGAGTGGTGTTACAGTCTGCGATTGATACATGTATTTCTTCATGGCTCAAGGAAAATAGACATAGAAACATGTTGAATAATTAAGACATAGACAGTGACCTTGTAAAGGGGCGGAGAACTTTTAATTGGCAGAATTGCTTTCTGTGACAGATACTTTGAATCAGTTATCTGTTCCTTTGATGTTCGGGTTGACAATACGTCAAAGATAGACCCTCGCCGGAGGTGTTGTTTCAAACACAATTTCCAAAACACAAACTAAAGCCATTGTGGAAACTCATTTGGTGAGCTTCATGAGTCGTTAAGCCAGCGGCACAGAGATGATTGATGACTTAATTCTAGCAAACGCTTGGACTTGAAAGCCAACATTCGACCTGTTATTGCCGAAACTTGCAGTATGGATGTAAACGCAAATGTAATGGCAATGTAAATCTTTGACTTACTGATTATGCGGTAGTCAAATGCCCGAAATCGTATCATCAAATACTTATGCCATAAAAATAATACTCTGCCAGATAAATTCAATTTCATGGGCTTAAGCACGTTTCTGTATTTTATTTCAATTTTAAGTTCTAGTCTAAAAAAAACCTTTTAGAGGAGTGAGAGTTTTCTTATGTTAAGCTAAATACTCGTTATTGCAACGTTAGTCATGGAAATCGAACAAAAATATTTTCAGAACTCTGTAACAATCTGAGTGTTCAATAGAGAAGTCTTTGGTTTGTGCCTTCGTCTTTTCCACTTAATCTGCAGCTCAGAATTATTCTCAAATACACAAAGCCTTCAACCCCCTCGATATTAAAGCAATCAAAAGCACAATTTATTACGATTAAAATAGAGCTAATCAAATTTCTGAGAAAAAATATCTATAACAGCTTGTCGGATGACATCAATCTTCGATGTATATTCGATGTATTCCATCGAAATTAATCCATAACATTTATTTTTTACTTTCGCCGTTTACTTGTAGTAGCTGTAAAATAAAAGCGAGTATATTTTCGCAGGATTTCTAAGTGACCATAGACGGACATATACAGTTAAAATTTTCTTTTATTTAGTTTAAGAAAAATAGGTTATATCTGCAAGTGCTGTAATCTGCCCATTAAAATCTTGAACGAAATGCAAATGCCCTAAAGTTAAAAATTGGGACGGCTCCAAGTTGTGGTAGCTTTTGGAATGCCAAACTCTTTTTCGAACTTGAACCTGACTTTTCGTATTCGATCTCCTATAGAAAACCAACTGTCACATACCTAGGCAGATAGCAAGCTTTAGCTTCCCCTTCGGTGAGCAAAAGTCAACGAAACTTGACGAAACTTAGGGAATTGCTCATTTTTGTCACAGTGAATCATTTCTGTCTTTTCGCTCGATTGATCAAGTTGAGTTAAGTTGACTTACGTCCATTAAGTCTACAAAATTGTTGAAAGATTGGAGAGATGTAGTAGACCACGGCTTAAAAAAACTAAACTTTACTTACAGAGTAGTAGCTATACCATAACACATGCTAAGAAGGAAACCCTGGGATTACGTTTCTACCAAGTTTCTGTAGATAGATTTTTTACATTGGCTAAGGCTTTGTTTATCTCAAAAACTGGCTGGAAACAAAAAAGTAGTAAATGTCCTATTTTTATTTGAACTCAATTATGAATAACGAAAATGCTCATGATAGAAGTCATTTGTAGGTAAATTGTAAGGTCTCTTATTTAAAGTCGACTTTTTTTTATTCTTCTCCAAGTAATAACTGTAGACTGCTGACGGATAAATACTCACAAGTTTCAAGGGAAATTCTGAACACCTTTGTTCCTTTCCGCGCTTATAGGTTATAATCCTCCAATCTATAAATAACTAAGTGAATCGCTTATACCAGGCAGTGAATAATTTTCTCCAGTGCACCTCATTCACCAGCACAAAGGGCTCCCTCCAGGCCACACCTCTGCGTTGTATTCAAATGCGAGAATGAAAATGAAAAATTAGAGCTTGGATGTGTACACCCATACATATAATTGAAAACTCTCCCGCAGTGCCGCAGGGGCGTGTTGCCAGTACCTATGAACTGTACACACACACACACCCCGTCGTTTCCTCATCATTTGGCCCAACAATGAACACAGCTAGACCGAACTCGTATCTCCATTTGAAACCGCACGTGGCGCATTTAATTTTGCCCACCGACCTGCTCGTTTAATCATTTAATTCGGCGTCGACCAATTTTCCATTGTGCCCCACAAGAGGTGGAAACGTGTAAAACTACCGCACGGAATAATAACAACAAGCCGCTTCCCTCAGATACGGATCGAAATCGATTTGGGAAAATAGCGAGGGTGGCCACCAGGTTATTTCCCTTTTTGCTTTATGCATCTGTAACGAGGCCAATATAGACCGGGATCTCTTATAAACCCCGCAGCTTACAACGCTCTTTCTAGAGGCTTTAAGGATACACATGGACGCCCTGCTTTGCGTGCATTTTCATTCAGCTCACAGTGAATGGGCGTACAAAGAAGTGAAGTTGCCCGTCTTCATCATATACAGTGTCGACCTTATTTTAGGACACCGACACGCTCGCTTTGGTATACCACACACGTTTGCCTGTGTAAGTCAACTCATTATCTTGGGGTCGTTGGCTACAATTTTGTTTTACGAATGAATTTAGGGACTCTGTCTGCGGAGAAGGGCCGCGTGCCGAAAGAGTGGTGCGAAAAATAAATACCCGCGTGTATATAAAACAGAGTTTCACTTTCTTTCCAATAGTTAGTCGAAACTTTTTGGCCATCCTGCGAAAGGATGCATGACCCAGCAACCTCATATCAGGAGGGATATGGCTGGGACAAAATGAGATTTTTTATGGGGGAAACTTTTTTAATTGGGATATGGTGAAGTTTCATTTGGCTTATTGCAGATAATTTCTTAAGTGAATTTCGGTGGTTAGATGGTTAGCATTGGACGGCTTTGGCAAACTGGCAAACTTTTTACTCGAGATCATACGGTTTATCCATGATTTTAGTCCTTTTTTCCTTTCGTGCTGATGAAGACATGTAGACCAATTTAATGCGAGGGTCTTAGGCGGTATACTCGTGTGAGTTATTAAAGTTTTATGGGTGCTTCAGCAATGCCAAGTGCACGAGCAAGAGACGTAAAACTACCCTTAAAAGCTTAATTCATTCGAATAATTTTAGATGCGTATGGTTTCGGTGTAGATTGGAAAAATAAAGCTATCACTTTGCACAGAGTCTTTAAGGTATCGGGTTTTTTTGCTTGTTCACGCAGGCAACCTCAGTCAATACAGAAAGCGAAAGACTGTGCTTTAATCCCTGCGAAAATCTTCAGAATTGTTTCCGACCAAGCATTTAATCAAGTTTTTTTCCAAATCTCTGCATCCATTATTCGTCTCCACCGAGCACACCTTCCACCTCATTCAGGGCTGCTTCAATTAATTCTTACTTCAAAACAGCCAATCCCAAGGGTAGTAACTCAAAGAAGAAAAACTTAATTAACTACACCGTTGCTGTCGATTCTAATACTCGTTATACATCATACTGGCATTAAGTCGAGTCTCCATCTCCTTTAACCAATTTCGACAAGTTTCTCTCGCATCCACCAAACACGGCTAATAAAGGCCATGAAACTATCATCAATCTTGTGGCCACAACTTAAATTGTCTACTAACATTCCATGTCGTGGACTATCCCCATTCACCCTCCGAACAACAGTGATAGAAATGAATGAGGAAAAGTACGTAATTTTGTACCAGGACCAAAATGATTGAACAAATCGCCTCTGTCAGCCAATCTATCAAACCCACCCCAGAGCTCCGTGCGGATGAAAATGTCTGTCTACCAGAGGGATGTGGGAATTGTTTCCTCCCCACGACACGTGATACGATCTACTTGTTTGTGCTTGGGCAACACCAGCCCGTAAATATACGGAAATAAGGTTTGTCATTACATTGAACTAATAGAGTAATTGATGTAGATGCATTCATACATTTGAGTTTGATTATTTCTGTTTTTTTTTCTTTGCAGGATGGAAAGACTCAATACTCTCGATCCCGAAAAAATGGCTCTCTACTGCCGAGTCTACCGACGAATTTGGATTCCCTGATGTAAGTGTTATTTATTGTTTCAATAAATTAAATTTTAAAGCAAGTGTATGTATATAGTACATGGCGAAAATAAAAACTAGGACATAATAGCAGATATCAGATTTGGATCCATGAAATTTTGAGCTCGTCGATTTTGTTTAGCCGACATTTCAGTTTGGATAATACTCCGCTATTCGACAGTAAAAACGAGGCTTGTTTAGGGTTCTTAAGTTCTTAAGTGTCTTTGCGTTCACTATTGAACGAAAGTCTTAATATCCATCCTATATGTAGTTATATACTTAAGAGTGTTCATCCTCTGGAACAGGTGTGGAATCGGATTATGCGATATGCGATAGCTGATTATCCTATGATTTTCAATATAAGAATAGCAAATTTTCGACCGATTTCATGTTCCAGCTGAACTAGTATCATTTTTATTTATTTTCGGCCATCTAGTGGTTTTTTAAGGTTATTTTGACACTGACAGGTGCTTCCTTCTCGAAATCTTGACAGAAAGACAGTATCCATGGTGGAAAGATAATAAGGTGTATATTTTGTGTGGTAAATTTGTGACGTCACTCAGGGTCCGCGTTTGACATTGGACAGATGTGTTGCTTGAGCTTACATCACAATTGGATTTCGTGAATAAAAAAGTGAAGTATGGAAAACAATAATTGATTTTCAAATTGATTTAAGATCAAAGAATTTAATTCATTTATTATAAAAACATTCTGTAGGAAAATGCCAAAATGTTCAGCAAATTATTGCAGGAGCTGCATTGATTGGGCCATTTTAGAAGTAATCTATTTTCGTTTTTAAAATGTGCGAAGAAATTTTATTTGTTTCAGCCGTTAGGTTTTTATTTTCATACAAATTCCCGCGAGGACGTCCAGCACACCTTCTTATCGCTTTACGCTTGAACAACGTTGGGACATAGTCAAAACTTATTTCCAAACAGAGTCCTGAGTAGCCCAAGCAGTGCGTTTTTCGAAAACAAGTCTTGGTCGAAATGAAGCTAGTCTATAATTGCTAGTCGATAACAGTCATGGCCCCCGTCGTCATACCATGTGCACCGATGAGAGATGTGGCTGCTGTGGACGAGAGAACCATTGTTCTTCGGCAATGAGGCTGGCAAAAAACGTTTCGGGTAACATTACATTATTTTACTGAAATTAAAGACATTGACTTGGATGCCGCGCCATGCCACACAGCCAGTGCCACAATCGATCTTTCGCGCTCCAAATTCCCGTATTCTCAGCCGTCTTGGCGATGTCAATGGCCGCCTCGGAGCTGCGAATTGCGAACCCTTTGAATTTTATTTTTGTGAAAAACGATGGTGTGTCAACTATCTGGAAACGACTTAAGCAATCCGTGAGCAACAGCCCGAGCCCAAGATCTTGGAAAATTGGGATGACAGAAGCCAGCGAAGCCAGCCAAGGCAGCCACTTGAATGACAATATCCTCCAAGCAATCCGTGAGCAACAGCCCGAGCCCAAGATCTTGGAAAATTGGGATGACAGAAGCCAGCGAAGCCAGCCAAGGCAGCCACTTGAATGACTTTGTATTGCATAATTAATGGGAATGTTTATTTTCACTAATAACACCATAAAGCAACCACAATATTTAATTTTGTTCATTTTATTGCATTTTTTAAAATAAACATGTTTTTGGCCCACCTTGTATTTTTGTTTCAAAATTTATGTTTGGCACAGTTTGATTTGTTTGATTTTGTTGTAATACAAAGCCAAAAAAAATTTATGTATGTTGTAATCACGAAATGTAATCGCAACTTTAATTGAATTTTTTCGCATCAGCATTTCTTTTGTTCCTTTTTTTTATTCATTTTTTGGAATCGAAACCACGCGGTTAATTTGAACTAAAGTTAAATGGATGAAAATAATCTATTTTATTGTAATTGAAGCTATATTCAATAAATCATTTTTGTACATGTTAAGTCCGCGAAAGTCTTTTTTTGTTAATACATTTTTTTTCGACGAACTAACGCCCGACGAGCTGTTTCAACAACTTAATTATAATCAATTTATTCACATTTTTCATCGAATACGAGCCAAAGAAAAACCAATCACAAAAAAATATAACACGTGCTCCTGCAAGTTCTGAAACAAATATTGACATAAATCGAAATTGTAGCAAATACATTCACCAAACCGAAGTCATGATAGATACTCAGAGCAGATAATAGTTCAAAGTCGACTTCGAGTATCAAAAGTGCGATAGAAAATTTTTACGTAGACTATTCCACACGCTTTCTTTAATTCGGTTACATTTTATTGCACTAAATAAAACTGATAATTAAGGTTGGCACACAAGATTACCTATATCCAATCTTTGAAACACAATGAACACTCCCTAAGCTGAATTGTCGAGAGAATTTGACTTAGAGAGAGGTTTTTGTAGGGAAAATTGAGGGAAATGTATGTAAAATATGGCGAAAAACTGCGAGCAATAGAAAGTTTCGACTTAGGGAGAATTCGACTCGGGGAGAGTCCACTGTATGTCATTCCTTGTCCTAGTTGGAATCTCTAGATCTCTCTGATTACCATCATTTCTGACACACCATTGTTTCACGCTTGTCGATTAAGTACCGATTAGCTGAGTCGGATATCGCAAGGCCTTTTTTATATTTTTGTTTGTAAGATTGGGGCACGAATTGTAACCGAACCACATTAGACAACGCCGCCAGTCCGATATTTGTTCGATGGAATTTTTGGCCGGTGATCCGGATTTTGACGAAAATAACATATTCTGAGAAGAGTCCCATTTTCAGCTCAACAAACAACAAGCAAAATTGCAGTTATTGGAGCGAACTCATTCCAAAAGTGTTCAACACAGCATCAATGCTGCTTGGTACGGATTATGGCATGATGACTCCATGAAACCATATTTCTTTCGAATTGATAAAAAAGACGTCGTTAATGTCAATGGTATCAGATATGAAACAATGTTAACGGACTTTCTGAGAAGAGAGAGAAAAAATATTTATATTCCAGCATTTGAAAACATTTGAAAATATTCTTACGTGGCCGACCTGTGGGCAAGGTCATCAGCACTAACCTTAAAAAGTTGTGTCATCTAATATTGGCACGATTTGTGTCCTGTTTGGTACGGTGGTTAAGTTCAGTAGCTCGAAGCTCTTTTTGGCTCACATGCCACTTATGATGCTACAGAGTTTTATGCAAATTTCTGTGGAGCGCTATATCATTTACGCAACGCCTGTAGTTGTGAAGGACAAATTTGGCGACGGCAACTAGGTCTTCTCACGACTAGCGTTCATCTGTTGGCCGCTTACGCTAACAAGCCACAAGCCACCACTTTGGGAGAGCTCGAAGCCAACATAATATACGCTATTGCGGGAATAATGCCGGCCGTATTGAACAATCTCATCAAATATTGGAGAGTGTTTGAAGCACGGCCAGCGAAGCCGAGGCGGCCATTTGAATGAAGTGCTGTTCCATACTTAGTGGCATGATTGTATCTTCAAAATAAACCCAGATTAAATTTTATATGTCACACTCTTACTGTTGTACCGTTATTTTGTAATCACTCTGTATTTATAAATAGAAAGCGTCAATGGAGTGACATCACTCTATTGAGAGCAGTTTTCTGTTTTGTTTAGTTGCTAAGATAACCAAAGCTGTCAGGGAGACAAGTGCCTTATGGCACTCCTTGTTTGACTCTTGCTTACCACGAAAGATTCGGGCCGTAAGCTTAGATTCTCAAATCATATTTAATTTGTTTGTAGTTAACTATTGCTTCAAATCATAGTTCCACAAATTGTCAAAAGCCGGAGAGACGACATCCCAAACTCTTTAAATTTCATCAAATATGCCATAAGCCTTGCGTATTGTGGAGTTCTTGGTTCGGTAACTGAACTGATGGTTTTGTAGAAGCCGCTCTTCTTTTCGTCTCACGTAGTCTTTCGAATAACTGTGCGTATTGTGGTTATTAGATTTTAATTTTCCATTTTTAGGCCCGGAAACATCGGCCACCTTCCAAATTTCTGGGGCGTATCGTGGTCTAAGCTAAATTCTTTTGGCAAATGCTTAAGTATTTGTTCGTTTAATAAATCTTTTTTTATTGTTTCTATTAACCGAAGGAAGACAATTGACATAACAAATACCACGTCATCGTCGTAAAGAAACAGCCTCATGTCGGGGAATCATATTCGTGTACTATACTTGTACTCGAGGTATATAAATTATACTCAAATAACAAACCCCCACATGTCATACATAATTTGTATTGCGATGTAAATACATCGAACGGAGGGTGAATATCTCTGGTGCCCATGTTTTCCTGATTTGACTATTTTACTGCCTAAAGGCAACATAGAAACTGAAATAATATCAGTAGCCTCATCACAATATCATGGTCTACACAAAATCCTTTTCGACCTGAAACATGAATATCACCCACCAAAGAGTTAAAAAGGTACATCTCAACCCATGCCCAAGGTTCCTTTTCCCCAATTCTAAACAGCCTTTAAATGAGTTGCTATTCTCAGCCAGGTTCTTGGTGACAATGAAGAAGTCATGTTCAACTTTCAAGTCATTAAATTTCATGACACTCGTCTCACGTGTCTCAGGCTTGAAAATGTTAAGATTTTATTTTAACTTTAGTTGACTTAAAGGCATTTGAAAACCTAGTTACTTCGACTGAAATTGAATGCCTCGCAAGGCTCCCTCTGAATGGACTTAAAATAGAATTCACTTCAGCTCACTTCTGTCAAGGATGGAATCAAATTTCTACTGCAAACATCGTGCACGTTCGTTCGCCTATAGAAAATCCCAAGAAGGGCAAATGTTATCCACTTTGTCCACCAGGAGCAGGGGTGGTGTCACTGTTATTTGATCAGTAATTGAAAGGAAGCAGAGAGAGAATGCGTACGAATACCTTGGAGAAGGGAAGATAGGACATTTTCTGAGGTACTTCACTGAAGTGGTTTGGTCTTACTGTTCTTTCAAACAAACTTGCTTCAGCAAGGGGATCTGAATGATGCTTGACTTAAAGTAAAAAATTTATTCTTGTCTGAAACATTCGAGGGAAGTATATGTTTCAAGTAAGGTCTGGTCCACGTCATCATGTTCACATCATTCTGGACTCAGTGCACTTAATTAATGAACATTAAAATTCCTCATTTATTTTAAATCAAGCGCAGTGGTTTCAACAATCAACAGAAACCAAAATAACTCTGTTCAGCAGCATATTCGTCCCAAACCATCAAGGATGGTCATTATTATTCACGATGTAAGAGAAAGACTTTGTGTGGACGGTTTGTGTCATCACGGCACATATGTGATTCAAAACGTATTCCGTTCTCGTCTGCAGCTCTAACAAGCTCTAGAGAACCATAACCTCAATTGCAATCATAAATCAGACAGAATGACATGGAAATCCTATTTACCACGATTTTTCGCTTTTGTCATTCACTTATTTCCAAACCTGTTTACTTTGGTCTTAGAAAGCCACACAATCGTAACACCACAGAACTGGCTTCATATATTATTAAAAAAAATGTGAGGGTGGAAAAACCCGCTTTTATGCTGACGACTATCAGAGAAAACTTACAGTGTACATTGACATTAAGGTTGTACAACATTTGAAAATATTCTTACACCGCAAACTGTGGCAAAGTCACCAGCTTTAAAAAGTTTTGTCTTCTAATATTGGGGGACCATGAAAATTATTTTTGGTCGTACCAGCCGGGAAACGAAGCTAGGCAGTGAGGTTAAGTTGCGTAGGAATGAACACACGTTTTTTTTTTCATTGTAAAACTTACTTGCTAGACAAAATATACTTAAAACTAGCTGAAATAACTTATTGTATTTAATACTAACTTACTGACCCTAGCGAGTACTCTAAGCTATTATAATTTATATATATATATATATATATATGTGTGTCTTTCGTCCTAAACAATGATTTTTTTAGTATTTAGAGACAATATATTATTCATTTTAATTACCAAGAAAACTAAAAAAACTTTCTTTAACCTATGAAAAAAAAGTAACTTAAAACTAACTTGATCTAAAATAAACCTTAACCTCACTTAACCTAACATAACCTTAGAACTACCTTAAATATGTCCGTAACAGACAGACGTGAGCACCAGAGCGTATATGGTATGTACATATATATATGCATAACTCAGCAGTAGACTTTTACCGCTTCGGGGGGAAGATGTCGAAGCACAATATTCGGTACACCATCAATTCCGACTGACTTTTTTTTTCTTCAGCGAGTTAAAGATACCCTGGAGATCTTCTTGAGAAATCAAGATGTGATTTGCATTGTTGGCGCCGGCAAGATTTGCCATGTTAACGTCACTGAACCCGGTGAAACCTGGATTCTCAGATCGCCATTGACTTACTTCCATGCGGGGATAGAAGTGGTTTAGTAAGGCTCTGTTCTCCAGATCGTGATTCGGCCTACTAACCTCGTTGACCGTATACACTCGCTGGAACACCGCACGAATAGCATTAACCTTCACTTGAAGATCTTTAACCAGGAAGAAGTCATTATGTAGCACTGCCCCACCTGGATCGATGCCAATCGAAGTCAGTAATTGTTCATTGTTTGTCGTCCTGAGAAGTTCTTTCCTCCGGAATATTTTATTTGCTTGCGGGAACATACCCGTGTTGTTGGATTGTGCAGCTCGGATTTTATGGCCCCAGTGAAAGCCAAGCTGTAATTAATTCTTATTATTTGTTGGAGGTTTTTGATCTCCGACTTCAGTGACCTGACTACCGCGTTTTGTGGATCTGTAAAATGCCTGTGCAGTTTGAGTCTTGACAGCAGCCTACTTTTGTACACGCGAAGAGCATCGATGGTAGCATTTCGATAAACGTCTCTATCATCGACTTCGGAATAGTCTTATCCATTGTACGTTTAATTACGAGGGTCGACGCACATACCCATATCGCCACGGCTACCTCGATTTACACGTGATAAGACTTTACACGTGATAAGGATCGTTAAGAAGCATACGTCAAATATATGACATATATATCTTGTCCCATGTGTTTTCTCTCTCTCTCTCTTCTCTCTCTCTTTACCATGCTTTTCTTTGCTTCAGAGCATATAACACATTTTTGGCTCTACTGAACCACTGCGCTTGATTTAAATAAATGTGGTGTGTATTTTATGTAATCTTTCTGAAAAACTGCAACTGCTTCTGTAACTGTTTATGCCACAGGTTTCAAATCCTAGATAATTTCACGCCTTTCTTCTCAGCAATGTGACCCTCTTTTCGTTATCTTTTTCTTTTTTTAGGAAAGCGGTGCAAATCAAACTGAATTAAAACAAAAATTAAATAAAAAAAAGTCCGGGGTGGACCTGGGCCTCTCCAACCAGTGCGATCTCTGGCTAGCTGCCTCCAGTTTCATACTCCTAGTTTCACACAAATCTACGTTTGATCTCGCTACTGTTGGTGGTAGACGAAGAGGTAGAAGTTCTTAACTATCTCGAAGTCATATCTGCCCATTGTGACGCTCTATCCAAGACGTCGTGGTGTTGTATGTCCATTCTTGAGGACCGGATATACTTTGTTTTGGCCTCGTTCACCACTAGAGCCATTATACCCGCTTCAGTTTCAATGCCAGCAACTGCCTAGTTAATAGCTTGCTATGTTATATCAATCAAGTGAATTTCATCCGCGTATGCTAGTACAAATGTAGTTGCACGGACTTCTAAAAGCTCGTGCCTCTAGTATTGGCCTCTGAGTCTTGCAAAAGGATAATGCTAAAGAAGCCACATGACAGCGCGACCGACGCCTTGACTAATCTCTCTCCTCACTTTGAAGGTCTCGGTGAGTTCGTTAATGACCTTGATGGAGCGGAATGTATTCTCCACCGCCATTCTGCACGAGTTTGCAGGACTGAGATATCTAGTGACAAGTAACGTAGGTTTTGTATAGCTCGTCCCTATTCATGCTGTTATATGCGTTACTACATCCTCTACTACAAGTTGTCCATTTTCGACCCGTTAGGCTTCTGTCCGAAGCTAATATCCATTGGGTAAGCGTTTCACCCTTCCGTTGAACATTATCCCTCTACGACGGGTATTACCCCGTCATTTCTGGTCGTAGTTCTCTCATCTGTTTTCCCTGGATGGTGCTGAGTCTTAATCATCAGTGACAGCTTCTTGACAATGCCTCCAATCTTCTTCTGTTGACTGTGCAGGCGCCGACGAACTTACGGAAAATTTTCGGGAGACTCGATTGGCAAGTATCCGCTATTAAATCTTCGGCGTAGGCGCAACATTAATAAACTTGTAGTAAGTATTGAAAGGATTAAAAAGTATTTACCCAGATAATATACATATAACGCTTAAGTACATGGAATTTAACTTAACTGTAGAAAATAACGTGCAATAGACGACGGAGTACGGAGTTACTGCCTATGCAGTAACTAGCATGATGAGTCAGTTTGTGCCAGGATTTTCCAATCGTCATCATTAAACACCATCACAATATTCTACCTAATTAGAAATCCTACTTATTAGATCACTACGTAAAATCATAAATCGATTGATTTGCGTGATTTGTAAATATCCATTCGCTTAGGGCAGTCAAGAGTCAGTCGTTCTTAGCTATCCCATAGAACACTACGTCAGCATTTCTAAACACGTTTTCATGCCCTTTAAGATGCTTTTTTTTATTTCTCTCTTTCTAGCTACTGTAATCAATAACTCGAAAAGAACCGAACGTTGAAGAACCGTCACCGTGAAGCAAAACCCCAACCTTCTCCGTCCCACAAACTCCCTCAGGCCACCCCCCCATCCCAAGGGACCGCAAAGTCACATTCATTCTTTGCTCACGATGGGAATGTGTTTTGATAAAATGCAAATGTTTGACACTAACACAATAATGACAATTGTTGGCACGGCTCAGATGGGGAGGATGTGGCAAAAGATTCCCTCAAAAATCTTCTAGGCAGAAAATTACCTTCCATCCTCCAGCCCAGCTCCCGCCGCCACAGTTCCCCCATTGCTCATTCTCCACACTTGTCTGAGGCCATTCGAGCCTCGAAGGGATGAATGAAATTCCATTTCGGGAACTCCCTTGGGGCATGAAACAAAAACTTGTTTTCCCTCATTGCATCCACACGCACATCACGGAATCGAAGGTACAGAATACATACAGAGTGAATTCGACAGAATGGGAAGCAGGTACTACGGTTGTATAGAATTGAAATGTCACCCCATTTCCGAAATGTGACTTGATGGACCGAAGTTGCCGGTACCTGCGTTCGATGTTGTCACGGGGAGGAAATACGAGTAGGATGTGTCTGTGTGTTGCTCGGCTTGGTTCATTTATTCTCCTCCGCACGCTTTCGGGGGATGCTTGCTGCCAAGGACTAATTGAGATGCCTTTTTGTGTACCTTTAGAGAAGCTATTTGTCTGTGTGTGTGTACCCTGGATAAACAATTGTTTAAACAATGTACCCCAAGGAAGCTGTGTTGTGGGCAGTGTTCTTCTGTGAAATGCTTTGTTGTTATTGTTAGCTTCTGGGTTTTGTTGGTTCTTGTTTGATTATTTGTTCTTGCTGTTACTTGCTTCTGTTTTGTTTGCCTTTCGCATTACTAATTATATTAAACGAGGTTTGTTTTTATCAGCAATCGAGGCTTACCGGGTGGATTTATTTTCTCACAACAGAAGCCGATGGAGATTTACGAGCAATCAGTAAACTGTGAAACGGGGTGAAACGTCAATTCCAGATCCAGCTAGATAAAGAGCTTAAGCTTAGGCGATCTCACAAATGCTCTAATTTCAAGACCCGACCCATTTGACGTGGATGTGGTGACACAGCGAGCTTGGTCATGCTAGCCCTGCTCCATCCACTTGAACTCTTTGAAAACAGCGACTGTGTCGGAGCTGAAGAATATACCATGAAATACTTTGAAGAACGAAAAAAATGTTCCAAATATGTCAAGATAACCCAGTGTAATTCGTAGAAGAATCTTCGATTGAGCCTATAGAGCAACAAAACAGATGACACACAAGATTTAGGAAATGAGTCGAGATGACTATCCATGAAACTGAGTCGTTAAGACCAAGCTGTCTAACATCCGTGATTACTTGGTCTTTTTATAGGAGATTCGGTCTTCCTCCCTCCTAGACCCTCTTAGTTGGAGCATTGTTGTCCATGCCCTCGATGTAGCCGATTCAGTGCAGTCTACGGTTTTTGCTTTCCAGACGACATCCACATGCTGGTACAACTCGTAGAGTTCGCGGTTGCGCCTTCTCCTACATTCACCTTCCTCGCATACGGGACCATATATCCGACTTAGAATTTTTCTTTGGAAGGCTCCAAAAATCAGTTCTGCTGTTTCGCCGTCCAGCTTTCGTCTCCATGTAGCTGGAATGTAAAAAAAGAGTTTTATGGAGCATGATTCTGGTCTTTCGAGTCTGGAGTTTAGATACTACGGTTTCCAAGGATTCTATGGCGGATTTCCACTGTGCTGTCGTTTGTGGATTTCATGTTTGCTCCGAGGTAGACAAACTCCTTAACTACCTCAAAATGGAAGCTCTCGATTGTTGTGTTTTGTCGCGGGTTTCGTTGGGCGGCGGAACGTTTCTTGATCGACTTCATGTTGTCCTCATATACCAGTTCGTTTTGCCTGTTCTTCAATCGCCATAAAAGCTTCCATAAAAGCTTCCTCCTCGATGTCATCTGCGTACCCCAACAAATGGACTGACTTTTATAAGATAGTCCCTTTCGTGTTTATAGCGGCTCAGTATCTTCTCCAGCACCAGATTGAAGAAGTCACACGTCAGCGCATTTCTTTACCGAAATCAAGTGGAATTTTCAAGTAGTTAGGAAGTCCTTGGCACGAACAGAACGGTACATGGCGTATGTGTTAGCGTGGTACGACTCAAACGGATACATTTTATAGACATCCCGAATTCCGCCATCGTTCTGAAAAGTTCCTTTCGAGGAATGTTATCATCGTGTGCGGCTATAAAATCGATGAAAATGTGGCGTTTATCAATTTTAAACTCGCAGGTCTTTTCCAGGATTTGCCTTGGTGTTAAAATTTGCTCTATAGTCTCTCTATAGTCGATTTGCTGGTCTGGAAGCCCCAATGTATGTGCCGATTAGCGCGAACGGCTTTTGACAGTCACACAGTACGCTGGAAAGGATCTTCTAGGTTACATTGTGAAAGGATATACTTCTGTAGCTGTTGTAAGAGGTGGAATTACCTTTTTTGTGGATGGGACATATGGAGCTGATGTTCCAGTTTCCGATCCCAAATCGGTTATTATCTTGCCAGAGGAGCTCTACCTTTTTTTTCCCAACTGGGATGAGCCCTTTACAAAGATAATTATATTAAGCCACAAGACTCTCCTGCTGACACAAATCCATCCTCATCCGGCATAAACGAATCCATTGGCAACTACCTTTCGCTGTGTGGCCAATTCAAAAGAAATTCATTGCACTTGAGCTTTGTTGTCGCAAGCTATATCGGTGAACTCCTTTTGGCTGAGTACGCGACGATATTCCATTGTCAAAGGACAATTACATGAAATTGGATATCCTGAATGAGTGTGTACATTTCACAAGGGATGATACTTCACCTTCCCATTCCCTCACCCTCGGTTTCAAGAGCCCTTTTGTTTTGTTTTCCAAAATCCACTTCAAAAATACTCCCCATAGCTAAAGTTTATTAATCTGAGAACCACATGCCTGTCATAACTCGTGTACACGACGGTATCAATGGCAATTTAAATTGAGAAAAATGCACCCTCTCGGTGTTTTGTTTTGCAGAATCATCCCGCCTGTGTTATTTTAAGTTACTCTCATGAGTGGAAATGCCCAAGGTAGGGGTTGTTATAGTGACAAACGCTGTAGCTGTCAAAATATCTCTCTGGAGCGAAATGCTTCCTTTAACACCGCGTACATACAAAAATATTACAACGCAACCACCCCCACGCTTTTGACATCTTCAACCATGTGCAAATATAAAATTCGGTTGTCGCTTTGAACACATTTTACCTTGCAAGCTGTTAATTTCCGAATCGGCCCAACATTATGAATTCCTACGGAGCTTTACTTCACGCCACAGCACGCCCCGCGTGCTGTGTAGATATTTCAAATAAGGATTATCTTTTCACGGTTTCTTAACGCTTGCGGAGTTGTCGGGCTCAAATTATTTCACTTGTCCCATACGATGAAAGGTCAAAGGAAAACCTTATAAGAAGGGTTGCTATGCATTTCTTTTTACTCTAAGGGTGGCAAGCAGATAAGGTTGTTTCTTTTTAACTTTATTCATGGGTTCTTGGATTTCGAGGGAATTTCAGCAGGTGGATGTGAGACGATTTGTATTCCTCGTCGCGTGCACAGGTACTGGAAACAAACCTCGTTTCTAATTAAAATTGATCAAAAGATAATTTAAATATAGAGGCTCTTACGTGAGACTTTATTTCCACTTCATGTCAGCTCTGCTAGATGGAAAGTCTTGTAGGTTGAGGCCCAGGCCCACACTGAACAATCCAATACAGGAAGAAAGTTGTATCAGTTTGCAAGGTGTTGTTTTGCCTGAACTACTACGTACATTCGGCCCGCTCTCCGTGGTCCGATGCCGTGTAGTCAGTCTCTGACGACTTAAACTATAAACTGATATTATTCAGATAAAAAACCCCCAGTTAATCCGTAGTTTATAATTTGGTGGAGTGGATGGGACGTAGAAGCCATGGGTAACCGCTCCTGGGTTTTCAAGACTGTTATCCGTTTCCTCAGGACAAGGTTTTAACGTCCTCTTTGCCATTTGCCAGAAATAATTGTGTCATCTTTTTAATGTCAAGCCGCTTCGAGGCTTTTTTTGTAGCAGCGTAGTTCTGTAGGTGGTTTATAGTCATTCCACATGAAATTAGGTTATTCTTCGCACGTCTTGCTTCAAGATGCAGTTTTTTTTTTTTTGTATTCTTGTCAAATGGAACCACCACCGCCACGAACTCTGTATTTTCGGGAAGCTGAGCATGGTCAGCTTAGCGTATGCCGATAGAGTGAGCAAAACTTGGAATAATCTTCGTCGGTCGACTTGACACTTGTTAAAGGAGTTCTAGCTTGTGTTGGAACACTTTTAATTGTGTCAGGGCACTGCTTCGTCTTTTGTTATAGTTTTGGTGGTAGCCTCAGTGATCAACAAATTCTTGGTCCAGGACTCCAAAGAGGTGTTCCGCTATCATCCCACCGAATTTAAATGTTGATCGATCCTCGAACTCTTGAATTTCACGTCAGGAGTTCTTCAGGTAATTGTATACTGTATACAATGAGTTTCAAGTCACTTGAAAAAATATTGACATCAGCGTTATTAGAAGGAAATCTCCTAGTATGTAGACCTCCTCTGGCAAGATAATAAGGAAATCGGTCCTCCTATGTGAACAAAAGACTTATCAGACTCATAGGAGATTCTGTCCGTTGTACATATTTTTTTTTGTATTTCCTCCAAAATTCACTAAAGATTTGATTTAACCAAATTCACTGGTCTTTAGTTATAAACAGAAAGTAAATATCATGATGTAAGGAAAATAAGCTGTGCTGGACAACTTTTCAAAACCGCCATCTTTTTGTTTTGTGACGTCACTCTGAGTTCGTTTTTGACATTGGACAGATGAGTAGCTTAAACTTACTTTCCTCCTTCTCCCCTTACATCCCGCGATGACTTTACGCACTGCACACTGAACAGAACTTTTACGCTCCAGCTTGCTGGCTCCCTTACTAAAATGCACGCTCTATAGAAAATATAGCTGCATTCAGTGGAAGTGTTGAAGAAGATACAAATATATAGGTTTTACCGCGAGTACATCACTTCTACATTTTTGGTGACATTTGGATTTGCATCACCGCCCGTATAATGCTCACCTCACTCATAGGGTTAAACTTGCTGACCATGGAATGTGTAGAACATGTGGCGATTAGCTACTTGAACATCAGATTTTGGGTAACCAATTTTCACACAAGGTTTTCTTCGGCGAAAAGACAAATAATTCACACCTTGCATCAATGTATATCAACTGGAATTGAACATATTAATGTATAAACGAAATTGAAACATGTGGGAAAGATATGGATTCCACAAGACGACCAACTCAAGATCATACAAAAAACCATTCCATTTGGGCTTCGGTTTCGGATCATGTGTTTTTTCAGTGCTGACTTTCTTGTTCTAGTGATATGAACATTTATACATACATATATATATCATGCACCGAATCCGTAAATACTTTAAAAACAAACATTCGCCATGTTATGTCCCAGTTATTGCCCAATATGTGTCGAAAATCATTGCTTGTGACCAGAAATAGAGTCACGCGTGAGTAAGACGCCCGATTTCTACCTCTCTTGCCCTTTAAAATTTTCGACAACTGTTTTTTATAACGTTTTCTTCAACCAAACTGTCCAATCAGAGGACGGCATTTACGTTATTTTGTGTGTAACCGTAAAAAATGCATGAATATCTGTGAAAAAGGCACTCGAATTCGTCGTTGGACTAGGGGACATTCAGCTGAGAAGTCGCTTATCTCTGTAATACTTCATTTTTGCTTGTGACTAGAGTTCATTCAACAAAATGGCACCATTTAAGAAGCTTTTCTTGACAGTTCTGCTTAAGAGAAAAAGATGTCATGTCATTGATGTTCAATTTAATGGTGATGTTTCAATACAACACCAACTGAACCACTACGACTATAGGCAAACAAACAACATCATAAAATTAAGTCATAATTCAATAAATAATGTTATAATTTTACATTGCTCTTTCACCGTTACTCGAAAGAACTGATCAATTCGGTGGTACTCAAAATCAACAATTCAAGCAAGTCGTTGAATCTTAAATAAAAACCGACTCATCGGAAGTTTTGTATCACCCTATTCTTATAATGGGTTTTTGCAAAATAAGTCAAAATCAAATGAACAATTTTCATAATTAATGACACACGACAAACTCAGTTGATTGAACGCTGTACTTCCATCCACGAGTACCATCTGCCTGTGGGAACTCAACCAACAGACAGCTTGGTGCTTCCTTAAACTGACGTAATTTACTCAAAAAAAACAAAAGCATGCTAATAATAAAACAAACAAACCAGAGACCGATACGGGCAATGAGAGACATTAATTCTCAAACATACAAAAAACCATAAGGCCTGTCTTGTTTGCTCATCATCGCTTGACAATCAGTTCAGCACAAGCCAGCCTGACATCATAAAGCGAGTCAAACACCAACAATTTAATTTACGATCCCAAACAAACTGCTGAATGAACACAATGAATATCGTTTTACATAAAAATAAATTAAAAGAATTAAGAATTATTTCTCTTGACGATCATTTTTGCCAGCTGTAATGCCAACTTACTCATCAATGAATCCGTTTGGATCCGTTTGTGAACGTTTGCGTATCACTGATCCGGTGAGAATGTATCAGTCTTCGGTTTATTTAATGGCGTTTGCAATTCAAAGTGAAATTGATTTTTTAAAATGTTTCCAAGTAATACTTTGCAATTTAAATTTAACCATTGAATGAACGTATTTTTTTTTTTAAACTCATTTGCATCCTTTTCAGACACTACCAAAAGTACCAGTCCCACCGCTGGATCAGACGATGACCGAGTACGTCCGGGCCCTAGAGCCAATTGTTACACCCGCTCAACTTGAACGCACCAAAGCTATCATAAAGCAGTTTACCGCCCCTACTGGCTTGGGTCCAAGATTGCATCAGTACCTTCAGGATAAGCGTGAGACCGAGGACAATTGGGTAAGTTTAGTAGTTCCCCGTTATTTTTGTGTAGAAATAGTTTCCGTCGCGCCTCGATAGTTTGAGTGAGTTATCTCGCGAGGAGATAGCTGGTATTTAACAAAATTAAAAGTGTTGTTGGACAAACAAGCGCCTTGGATTGATAAGGTGCTAGCTACATTTCAAAGTCGACACGGTAAAAACATCGTCGGAGACGATTAGTTGTCAATTTCAATGTCTGACATATTTGACGATCGTTCATTGGAACCGCTTTCGTTTTGAGTAAACATGTGATGACAGGACGTAAGTGCATGCAGATACATGTGTTGGCATATCAATCATGTTTTGGTTTGGTTTTGGACACTTGTGATAAAATACGCACGAAGGAATTGTTTATAATTAGACAATAGTAATTGATTATTTCCTTACGATGAAGAATAAACAAGTTTATTTATAAGAAGTTTATCTATACTCGTACACATAATCCCTTTCATTTGCTCAACTTGTGTTCTTGAGAAATGTAGAATTCTGCTCGAAATCATCACTGCATCCTATAGACTGAAGTGGAATCATGAAACTCAATTCAAATCATTCAGCAACTCAATTCACCGCAAACAAAATCATAATTTCCAACACAATCTATGCCACCACGAACACGATTGAATCAATTCTTCATTTCACAATCTAGAATAAACTGAAATTGCTTAGTGGTCAGCATAAATTCTGTCTCGCATGAAACCTCAGCTATTAATTGGATAAGAAAAGAATCTCTGGTCAGACAATTAAAACCGGTACAATTGAACCATCATTTCGATTTTGGCGAAAAATTCTTCTTAAATTATGCTGACATCATTGATATTGTACATCACTTCCTGTCTGAAAGAATTTGGTTATGGAAATTCTTCGTGCATATGGTTCCAATTATGCAAAAATTTCGATCATCTCTGTAATGCTCAACAACCGTCGAAAAAGTTGGCATGTGATGGAATACAGACCGTAATGATTCTGATTTGCAGAGGAAATGCATCTCCATCGAGTTGAATCTACTTCCAATGTCTCACACCGACTGTCGTAAAGTGACTTCACATTTCTTTTGAAGTGTAGCATAGATAGTCGTCATTTTCAAACGGACATACCCGTAGAAATGAATTCTGGAGCATTACTTTTGCAGTCTTATTGGAATGTTATTAATCTTAATTAGTTAATTTTCGAAATCGTTGGGTAAACTTTAGCGAACTTTCAAACTCTTTCTCGGATAGCATCACCAGAACTGGGTAGTGCTCACGTTGAATTTTCGGAATGAGTGCCGACGCATTTGAAGATAACAGAGCACAAATCCTGTCATTCTGTTTGTTGAACGATGCCTGCTTGTCTTATTCCATGATTTAGTCAAATGAGTCTTAATCTTTTAACGCGGAGACTTTCCATAAATAGTCCAGTCCCATTGGGTGTGTTCGATACTCATTTCATGCACCAAAACAACTGGCAGTACTAAGTAGACTAAGCACATGCCCGCTGTCCGCTTCTCTGGCAGAGTGCTCTGCTAAGATCCTTCGATTCCCTTACATAGCAGGCGTTAAGTGATGAATTCCATAGATAGTCGATTTCAAGCCTAATTGAAGATCGAAATCATGTTCAGTCGAACAACGTGCTTGAAATGAAACAAGCATGATCAATAGCAAGTAATAATCAACTCGCATCGTTGGTCAACTTGATTGTAGACTTTTGCGTTATCACTAACACCCTTCTAAAAGCAATGATACATGTTACCCAAGATAATTATCGACAGCACTTCAATACTGTGTATATAAGCTAACTACACGAGTAATGTATGTTGAGAAGTTGCGTCAACCCATGATACAATCGTAGAGATTCAAAATCATCAACACTATCTACTAGGTTAATAATTTCCAAATGAAGCTTATCACACATAAGCTCAAGATTAGACAGCGATTACAATAAGTGTTATACACGTACGTAGTTGAATTAGAGTAAACCTTCACCCTCACGATGAACAGACGTTAGACCTTGTGAGTCACTGACTCCAACGACGAATCTCACGATCATTGCAAATCCACACATGGAACTGAGTACGGGAAATCGGAACAAGAACAGTCAAAGAGAGAAGAATATGTTTCTTCAAGTCACTCATCGTGAAAACAAATTTAAACGTAGAAATTTAGAATTTAGCTTGTAGGTCCATTATCGGGAGTTAGACTCTTTTGAGGAAGTAGCTGTCAAATAAAAAGCCTTTGTTATCACTGCGACCTGTTGTTATATTTCTATTAACACACACTTAAAGATATTTGCCTTATGTTCCTTCACTTTAAATGGTCACTAGAACTTATAGGCTATCAGCTCGATGCAATACTTAGCCGACAGAGGGAGGTGCAGCTGGTTCTGTGGGCGGCGTAAGCGCTGGGGTGTTTGGCATTGGAACTAAAGTTGATGCTGTTGTGCCTGGGCCTGGTGGTTCAGGCAAGCCGGACGTTGTTGATTGTGATGCTGCTGTCGTTGACGTAATTTCTTCTGGTGGCGTTATTTCTTGGGTTGTTGTTATTTCTTGGGTTGTTGTTATTTCTTGGGTTGTTGTTATTTCTTCTGTTGTCGTTATTTCTTTGGTTGTCGTTATTTCTTCTGTTGGCGTCGTTGCTTTTGTTGTCGTTATTGCTTCTGTTGTTGTTGTTGCTTCTGTTGTCGTTGTTGCTGCTGTTGTCGTTATTGCTGGTGTTGTGGTAGTTGGTGTAGCTGGAGATTGTGTGTGCGGAGTTGGTAATTTTGGTGTTGTGGTTGTTGGTGTTGTAGGTGCCGGTGTTGTGGTTGTAGGTGCCGGTGTTGTGGTTGTAGGTGCCGGTGTTGTGGTTGTTGGTTCCGGTGTTGTTGTTGTTGGTTTCGGTGTTGTTGTTTTCGGTGTTGTTGTTGTTGGTTCCGGTGTTGTTGTTGTTGGGGCTGCAGTTGTCGTAGTGGGAGCATCAGTGGGCAAATTTCCCAGCGATGGTGGAGGAATATAGTTTCCTGGGGCGGTACAGCTTTGGAAGACAAATGTAAACACTGTACCCGGAACGCAAGTAAGTGTACGGTTTTCACCAACATTCACACATTCATAGTATTTTGTCAAGTCATTGTAATCCGGCCAAAATATTCCTATTTCATTTTCCGTACATTTCAAAACGTATGAACCACCATTGCACGATGCAATTAACGCCAATGCAACAATAATCGATGCAGCTAAATCAAAAAGGAAGAAAATGTATGTTTATCTGAAAATCCTCTGCAAACTGCTTAGTCTACCCACGTACCTCTCATTTTGCGAAAATTATATTTTTTTGTTTATTACGCGTGTATTAAATTACGATCCGCTGAAACCGAAAATGAAGCGAAAACTAAATCAAAATCAAACCTTCTTCTATTTATATAGTCGTGTGTAGAATCTTTAAATATGACAGAAGTTGAAGAAAAAAAAATATTTGATAAAAGTTATTTTTGTTCTTTCGTTTGTTAATGATTTTAATCGTTCACCCGGCTCGATAAGCTAGATATTGATGGGTTGACAGTATGTATTCAGGGACTCATACTGAAATCACATGCTGTTGAGTAGGTTCTAACAAATCGGGTATGATCACTGTTGCAAATAAGCAAGCTGTTCGTAATCTGACTTCAAATACGCACGGAATTTCGATCGACTACCATCATTTGTATTTTACGCGAAATGATAAACAATTAATTGACATGTCGGTATTAAATATTATATCTATCGCATTTTCAGATTAACCTTTTGACGTATTGAAATGTTTTAAAGGTTAACCTTCGACAATCTAATTAGATTGTTGTTAATTTATTCTTCATCTTGATAAGGAGCTATTAACCGGAATTGACTGACAGTAACAAGCACACGACAAGTTGGTTGTGACAAGTTGGTCATGACGTTGGTACTGTACAACCCGAATATGCTTTCCATGGAATCGTCATCTCCAAATGGGGCCGACGATCTTCTTTAGACATTTTCTCTAGAAAAGTCTAGACTCGAACTCGATGACAATCATGCCATGTTATAGTCTTTTGGCAACTACGAACTTTGAAAGAGTTCTGTGTTCGGATTTGGATGGGACTTGGTTGATAGATTGCTCATATTATGGAATAGGATATATACTATAATAATAATTAAATTATGGGTGGCGCGACAGACTGTACAGTAACCACTCGTGTTGTGCGTGATATTGTTTTCTGGCGAGTAGAAGGTTTTATGCCGACTCCGAAGCGGCCAAATTTGAGAAGCTTTTTCTAGATAGTTATTACTCTCTGAGCATTGTCAGTGACTCGAAAGAGGTGGGAGCGTGAGAATTGTTTTGTTCATACCGGGAATCCAACCCAGACAAGCAGCGAGGTTCAGTTGCGTGGGTCGACGCACAGACCCAGATATTAACATAGATAGATTACAACGACACAAGCACCATGGAAATATAATATATAGCCTCTAAAATATAAAGACAAATATAGGGGACAGTTAAGCAAACAGTAACACATTTTACTAAAGTCTTTGAAGATAATTCAGCTAAAACTTTTTTCAGTTAAAAATACAACAACAAATTTGTATTATTAAAATCAGTGATATATGTTTAACATTTCTCCAGGTACAAGTTTGATAAGAAAAAACTTCTGGGGCATTTTGTAACTTGGGCCGGGTTACGTTGTGACAAGAACTTAAAAGGAAATACACAAAGATTGCTTATCTTCATCTTTGGATTATGAATTTTGTTGTTTTACTTCTTTATTGTTTATGTGTTTCCCCTCTAAGAGCGGTTTCTTCTCTGGCGTATCGGTTAATATACCTGATTCTCTCGACTTCCAATTTATGCTTTGCTTTCTTTGTTCCGCCTTCGAATAAGGCCTTTTTCCTAAGCATTTAAATAAACTGATTGTAGACCCTTTGGTAAACAGTGTTGAAGTTCATAACAATCGGTTAAAAAAACTAACGGGCTATGTCGTAACACGTTACAACTTTTACCGGGAAAATATTTCAACTTACTCCGGCGTGTAATTTGACACAAGCAACAAAGCTTAAAAGAAACCCCAATTCACACAACATGACGGCGTGATAAAAAAAAAACAATCAGCACAACAAACATCAAACAAACAAAAATAAAAAAGTTACAAACATGACTTTTTTTGGCCACTCATCGGAGAATTTTCCAATTCAATTAAGGCAGAAACCATAAAATGCAGGGAATAAACAAACAATTGTCGCTTTCATATGTTTCTTAATTCTGAGAAGAACCCATGTTTTGGCTGTTACCCTCAGTTACAACTTCGTTTTTTGTTTTTTTTTTTGTTTTCAAATTGGCCAAAATCATCACCAAGGTCCATGCTATGGGCAACTTGTTCGAATCTAGAGAGGTTGAAGTAAACAAGTAATTAAACGGACATTTGAAAACAATATTTACGTAAGATTAGGATAAAATGCCCAATCATTTAGAATCACTGATCTTAGACAGTGAATTCAAACTTCTTATACTAGCTTTTATGAATGAAATTGTTGGCTGTATGCTGCCCTATGGCATTCAGCTTTACAGATTTAACTCAAATTTAAAATTGTTGTCCTATACAAAAGGCGATCGCGGTAGCCGCTAAAGATTTTACAACATTTGAAAAAAAAAATTAAACAACTTCAAATTGAATTAAATGAACTGCGAAAGTATTATAAAGCGTTGAACAATATGAGGTCGAATAATGAACGTGTTATTCAGACACTGATATGCTACAATGTTCATATTATAGATAAAGTTATAATATCCGCCTGGCAGCTCTAGGACGAAGTGGTTACACCAAGCCCAGGAAAGAGGATGACGATGAACGGCGACCCTAGTATCTGCCACAGTTGTTGACGTAAGTTAGGTAGCTAATCTGCTGCATTTACCAGCACACTTGGTCCAATGTCCATTTGATACCCACAGCAGACTACTGCCACTGTTTGACCACTTGTGATAGTGATAGTGCCGTTAATTTGATTCCAAGAATAATCCATATAAAAGTGAATTAACTTCGCTTTGACTGGGAATCGAACCGGAGACCCCACTAACCAAGGGCAGGCACTTAACCAACGGACGTTAATTGTAAAAAGGTAACAAATTAGTGATTTAAAATACTATTATACAAAATCGCAACTCAATCGCAGCTTGTTTTACATTTTTAATAGATCCCAGACTGCTATTGCGATTGTTCAACAATTTTGGGCGGGGCTACAGACAGTCTAAGACATGCCTTATGATAAAAAAAGAAATATCTTACATTATATCTAATCCGCTGCAAGACAGAGACCGACTGCGCCCCATAAGGGGGGAACGCACCATCCTCCTTACCCCGGGTCTAAAGGGTTCGACGCTGGAGTTCCCTCGCTCCCCAGCCACCAGAAATATTGGTGCTGCCTAGCACAATCTCGAATGTCTCGGTTCGATACCGCCGTACTGGACCGGAGGAGACCCTCCTCAGCTCGTTGTGCGATGCCCATCCACAGTTGATCTGGCTATGTGAAAAATGTGCGGTACCGCATTCATATCTTATAATAGGCCGTACTTATCTAAATGGAGAAAAGCTTCTGGGGGATTGGGATAGTACGCCCCTGAGATCAAGTTATTGAACGAGTTCATCGCTCTAGCAGTATGATAATAAGAGTTCCTTGGAATAGAATTTTATGTACTGAGACTCTGGAGTTCTATAAAGGCGAAGGCAAGCCCTAAGACAAGCCCTCTCGAACAACCGAATCTTTTCCATTAAGCTTGCACTCACGTTGAACCACACGGGACAGCCATAGGTGAGCATTGGCGGGTTGAGGGCCATCTAGCAGATAACCTTCACCCTCGCATCGAGTTGGCTGTTGTAAAACAGTATCTTTATAAGGCCAAAAGCGCCTCGGGCTCTGGCCAAAGCAACATGTTTGTTAAAATATAGATATTGATCTAGCCAGATCCCCAGGTATCTGACTGCAATTACACTTGTATTCTCTTAGTTACTCTATGTGACTTTTGTCATCCTTACGACGATCACAATTCATGAAATGTGACTAAAGAAATACACATGATCACCTTGAAGGGGTAAAAGTATCATTAAATGACCACCAGAATACAAATTTGTCAAAGTGACACAAATTTTTGGGTGACACGACTAAGAGACAAGGGGGATAGCTATCCATCACGTTCACCCTAACAAAAAAAATTCCAATTTGGTTTTATGTCGCAATAAACTTATGAACATACCCAAAAATTTGTAAAAATAATACAAAATTATTTTCAAATATACTTACTTTGGACACACCCTAAAACCTGAGACGTTTTGGGCTATAACAGCGGGAAGTCGATATTAGCTTAAGTTCGGTTTTTAAAGCGAAATACAACAAATGAAAAAGAATTTCGCAGCATTTCCACGGAAATAAAACCACATTTATTTGAAATTGGGCCTTAATTGAGGTCAACACTATAGGTTCATACTTCCTTCAGGAGTATGATGCGATTTGACTTAAGATTTGTATTTGTGAAAAAAAAAAATAGTTGAACTTTATTGCATAACACTCTACACCTCGTTTTGGAACTAATCGGCGAACGATGGTAAGGAGGTCGGAAACGGTTCCATAATCATGGCTTTATCGACTGGGACTTGGTGGACTTAAGTCCACAATAGGTGGTGTTGGTGCTGGAGTGCTGGGCATTGGAATATTTGAATTTATTGCTGGCAATGCTGGCGATGGTGGTCCAAAAGCAACAGTTGTTATTTTCACAGTTGTTGGCTCGGGTGTTGTTTCTTCAGGTGTTGTGGTTTCGGGTGTTGTGGTTTCGGGTGTTGTGGTTTTTGGTGTTGTTGTGGTTTTTGGTGTTGTGGTTTTGGGTGTTGTTGTGGTTTTGGGTGTTGTTGTTTTGGGTGTTGTTGTGGTCTCGGGTGTTGTGGTTTCGGGTGTTGTGGTTTCGGGTGTTGTTGTTATTGGTTTTTCTGTTGTTTTTGTTGTAGTCTCTATGGTAGTTGTAATTGTTGTCATAGATACCTCAACATATGGGGTGGTCCTTGGAACCTGAGGTGTTGGTAAACTAAAGCCTGGCGTAGCTGCAGTTGGTAAAGTAACAGGTTTTGTAATGGGATCCCCTGCAGCCGACTCGGTTGCGTTCGTTGTTGGTGCTGCTGTAATCGTTGCTGGTGCATCAGTTGGTAAATTTCTCAATGGTGGCGCTGGTATATAGTCTTGTGGCAACGTACAGCTTTGATACACATATGTAAAAACAGTTCCAGCATTACACTTCATAACAGCAGGTTCTCCAATTTTAAGGCATTGATAATACATTGTCATGTCTTCATAGCATGGCCACAGTATTCCCAGTTCGTTTGTGGTGCATTTCAAGACATACGTACCAGCAGTGCACGATGCAAGCAGGGCCAAAAACAAAATCGTTAC
Source organism: Eristalis intricaria (assembly GCA_964034865.1). Lineage (NCBI taxonomy): Eukaryota > Metazoa > Arthropoda > Insecta > Diptera > Syrphidae > Eristalis > Eristalis intricaria. The sequence continues at coordinate 139,839,471 of OZ035873.1, forward strand.
TTGAACTAAAGAAGAAACCAAACAATCCGATATTAAAATCTTCACATTATTAAACCAACACTTCACCATTAATGCGTTACCTTTCATGCTGCGAAGATGATATATCAGTTTCAGTGTCCGACCAAAATCAAGAGCGTTAAGAAAACTAAACGAAAATTATTCCATCACCATCTTATATAGTAGAGTAGAGTATATCAGAAAAGAAAATCATTACAGAACAAGATGTTTGATAAATGATTCGAGTCACTTATGGTGTGATAAGGTAGCAGCATGGTTAAGTGATGTCAGGGAACTTGAACTTGGTGTTCAAGTTAAAATGAATGTGCTGAAATTTCCTTCAAAGAGCATTCGCTGCCAATCGGCTCTTTAATAAAAAGCCGACAATTTCCGCTTCGTATTGCAACGATGTTGCCAGTTAAGAGATTTCAGTCAGTTATGCGAGCCAAAAACTACATTACCTTGACACAAAACGATCGTTTGAGATGGAACATGATTAGTTATGTTATAACACGACCAGACACATTCTTGATTCGGATTTTGATAAGTTGTGTACTTCTACACATTGTATAGAGTAAAGGGTGACCAGATAGCAATGTTTTCAGACATTCACTTGTCAAAATATTCAGATTGGATTACTAATTCGTCATGGATCGATTCACATTTACTGGACGTGCGGTTTTGAATAGGTAGAATATAAGATTATTTAAATATCATTCACTGGATTTATTTTAGGACTCTATTCTCATCATTTCAATGAATTTTAAGCAGATATCGGATAAAAATTCGATCATAACTTGAGGAATAGGTATATTTTCAAAGCGTCAAGATTTGGCTGATTGTTTGCATAAAAACATCTTTTGCGTCGCCCCACGACAAAAAATGTAATGACGGGAACTTCTTGGCCCTCCGCGGTATACGAGGATGGTCTGATAAGTACTTAGCCTCATCGCCTGATAGCGCCACTTTCGCCAGAGAGATGAGCTATCATGTAGTATATTCTCGTAGACAGCTACTGTCAAAATTCCAGCCGAATCGAACTCGTAGCTTTGTTTTGATCACGTGCGGAAGCGGGCATGTCCGCGGATGTAAGAAAAATGGAAAACGAGCAATGTCGGTCTGCGAAAACTAAGAGCGCTTGGACGCTGCATACGGTGACTATTCTCCTACGATAGCGACCGTAAATAATTGTTTTAACGAGTTTCAACGTGGTCGCACGTCGGTTTTTGATAGACCACGCTCAGGTGCCCCGAAAACGGTTATCACGGAGGATAATGTGACAAAAATCCACGATCTCGTATTGGCCGACTGAAGGAAGTTGCGCGATTTAACTGCGACAGTAGGCATCTCAAAATAGAGTTGAGCGTAAAATCTCTAACGGCTACTTTTTCACATTAATTGAAAAATAGCTTCCTTCGAAACAGTGAATACGTTCCTCGCAGTGAACACGTTCCAAAACTGATATTTTCCAACAACTGATATTTTTTCACAATCTCAATTATAATTCCGAATCACACACAAAATTTGATTCACACGCACGATTTCATGTTTAAAGTCATGAAGTGTGACAGATGTATTCTATGAGGGTTGCCTTTACTAGATTTCAATGCTACCAAGGTTCACGGGCAGCCCCGGTCGTCTCTGCATACGATCATTACTTGAACTTCATAGATGGGATTGAGATACGTCTCTTTGTCAGAACGTAGTGAATGTATTGAGATTTAATACTCTGTACACTATGACTATGTATGTATATTGGTAAACTCAGAAAGATTGAATTGATAGACCGATATTTGGTGTGAGTTCTTGGATATGGGACAATCACAGTTAAAAATGACTGTGAATACAAAGTCGCAACTTAGCCCAACTCAATCTCAAAAGACCGAGTGGCTCATATCCTGCATGAAACATTTGGCATGAGTAAGCTGTCCGCGATTGATGCCGTATTTACTCACTCCAGACAACGAGATCAACCATGAGATATCCTTCGTCACCCACGGCTAAATTAGGCTGCTTCAGTTTAAACTTGAAAAAGTCACTCACCTGGCAGAAATTTGAGTCAAATAAGGGTGCTATCGCCGCCACGTAGACCTACTTTGGAGACCTATAGAAACGTATTTTCAGACCGGTTAAAGAAGTTGAAATAAATCGCCACTTTTCCAAAAAGTTAAGGTTGGACCACCCTCTTATTTCTTAGAACAACGTCAAAACCGGTGATGTTTTGTGACATTTGGGGCATGTGCCACCGCTGTTTTGAAGGCCCATATCTTCCATATCAGTTAACGTTAGACTGTAGCAATGAAAATTGACTGTCACGCTTAGACGATTAGTCTCATGTTTGAAGAAAGACAATTTTGGGACTTTTGATAGATTGACCATCTCCATATGTGACAATTTTTTTGATATTTTATCAATTATTATCTTATCAAAGAACTGCAAGTCCCAAAGCTATAAATTTGAAACAAGCAGACAACAAACTTGAAAAAATTAAAAAGTATACCTAAGTCTTAAGGAATCTTTTGGTACAGCGGTTAAGTTCTTTAAGATCACATCAATCCATTGAGTGGAATTGGAGATAGTTTGCCTAAGATGTCTGGCTAAATTGTTTGTTGATTGAGTGAAAAAAAAAATCTCTTTCCACCGTAGAGTCATCATAAACGTTGTTGAGACGATTATTAAACCCCTCTACATTGGTAGAGTAGTCAACGACATCAGTTGAAACAGAATTGTGCGCCAAAGTGTATTTATTTTATCAATTGCAAGAAATCTGGCAATGACAAACAGTCCAAGGCATCAACAATTGAAAACATTTTTGTCGAAGCGGACATTCTTTTGGTGCAGAACCAGACTTTTTAATATCCGATATCGTATCAAAATTCACTTGACAGAAACAAAAACAAAAAAAAAAACCTGCTTAACATTGTATTCACATTAACGGTAACAACTGTCAAACACAAAATGAAAAACTTGATCAATGTCAATCTAACCAGATAGGTGATAAGGAAAATCAAACTTTTGAAACTTGTCAAAAGAAATTAAATGAATTAATTGATGAGAAATTTGTTTCGATTTCCTGCAACTGATTTCCTCATTAACAGAAAAATGAAACATAGATTACGCCGTTATCTACGCTTCATGATGAATGGTGAAATTCAGAGATTAACACCGCTATCACTAGTTAGCAATGTACATAGGCATATAATTCAAAGATAAAACTAGTAACCGGCAACAGAAGACGTCTTATGCTGCCATAGAAAAATATTATAATTCAGAACGAGAGTAACCGATATGGAATGGTGATTAGGAGCAATGTCACTTGTGATGTCTATTGTCTACCGAAAGGAGGCGGTAAAATATTTCTTCTCACACAGACACACGTTTTAGTACAGTGAAACTTCTCGATAGCGGACAGTGACGGTGCCATCATGATTGTCTGTTATGACGGTGTGTCCGCTCCGGGATGATTTGAGACATTAACATTGATTGAAATAAAATTCTACTTTTGGTTTGGTTTTTGGTCAATAGAATGAAAACGTTCACTCTCGGTTTCATGAATTCTTCCGTCTCTTTCATGTACGCCTTTTACTTCGTGTGTCCGTTTTTGGTGGTACAACAGCTCAATAAGGGTTGAATGCGTGAATAGCCTTATCTTAATGACGGGGCGATGACGAATCGTCCGTAAAGGGAGAGTGCCCTTATAGAGCCGTATTCGTTAAGAGAGGTTTTACTGAGCTACCTTTTCGATAGTAGGGCAGACAGCTTATTTTTCCTTCCTCACTACTCAACTGAAAAGGTGAACGCATAAAATTGTTGTCCCCCAATCCGTTAAGGTTGAAAGAAGCTTCACCTAAAAAAAGTTGACGCCAAAATTTCAAAAATAAATTGTACGCGTGGACATGATGGACATGATGATGGACATTAGCTCATTTGTGATACGCATTGAAAGTCTATCTCTAGGATCATCTGGAAAGGACTTATGTTACAAGAAATTAAGAAGAGGCGACGTATGGCGTGCACAAGGCGCTAATTTGGCTCGGGCCGGCTCTGCCTTCAAAACCTAAATGCTCAGACAAATAATACTTCCTTCCACACTTTGACGATCGCCCCCAGTCTCTTCATTATTGTTGTGAATCTTCATTCCCTCAGCTTACTCTAAGCAATCATTTAATGAAATCGTAGACAGTGTTCTAAGAGTTTTAACAGTTGTGTGCTCCCACCCCATCGTTCACATCACGCATGTGGTTCTGCCAAATTTATTTACAGAAAAATGTACACATGTCGTTTGCAATCCAATCCCAATATAGATAGCTGTCAACATTCATGAGATTGTGTTCTAAAAGATTTTTGCTCTTTCGTAGGCTTACTATTATTGGCTGAATGACATGTACATGGACATTAGAATACCCCTGCCGATCAATTCAAATCCCGGCATGGTGCTGCCTCCAAGAAAATTCACCACAGTCCACGATGTGGCTCGATTTGCAGCACGCATTATTGACGGGATCATGCAGCACAAGGATATGCTCGACACGTGGGAAAATTCAAATTTAAACTTCATCAATATTTGTCACTAACTTTTGTTCACGTTTCAGTGGTAAGCTGCAGCAAGAACGTGCCACATCACGAGAGAAGGGTCAACCACTTTGCATGGCGCAATACTATCGACTGTTGGGTTCGTGCCGCAGACCAGGCATAGAACGTGACTCTCAATACTTGCCGCAGCGTAGCGTTGACGAGCATATTATTGTATTCTGCCGCAATCAAATGTACTGCGTTGTCCTCAAAGCGAGCGATCGTGGAAAGCTATCGGAAAGTGAAATAGCTTCGCAGATACTGTTTGTTCTCAGTGATGCGCCATGTCTGCCAGCCAAACCGCCGCCAATTGGTCTACTCACAGCCACCGCAAGGTCCAGATGGGCCCAAGATCGCACTACTATTCTCCTCGATGATCGCAACCAACGAAATATAGAGCTTATCGAGAAGGCTTTGATTGTCCTGGCACTGGATGAGCCTCTGGCAAACACTTTTAATGCCCGGGGTTTCACTGGAGCCACACCGTCTACGCACTTCGCCGGCAGTCGAGACGAGACCAATATGGCGCATGAAATGATCCACGGCGGCGGCAGTGAGTTTAATTCCGCAAATCGATGGTTTGACAAGACAATGCAGATTATTATCTGCACCGATGGTACCTGGGGTCTCTGCTACGAGCATTCACCGTCTGAGGGCATTGCTGTAGTTCAACTGCTCGAAAAAATCTACAAGAATATTCTTGGAATGGCGGACGCTGATGACGGAGTGCCGCAACATCATTTACCTCCCCCAGAACGTCTAGAGTGGCAGGTGGCACCAGAGATTTCAAGCCGCCTATCTGAAGCAGCACTATCTGTCGATAGGTAAAACATTTTGCTACTATTTTTTTTTCACCAATTGGTAGAGACTTTTGTTCTTGATTTTTGTTCACTAGGGCTATTGACGATCTGGACTTTTATGTGTATCGCTACAAGGGGTACGGCAAGAGCTTCATCAAATCATGTCAAGTGAGCCCGGATGTGTATATCCAACTGTCACTGCAACTCGCGTATTTCAAGTACGTCTAAACCTCGAACATCGAGAGCATGTATTAGTTTACTTTTTGTTTTTACAGACTTTATGGTCATTTGGTCGCCACGTATGAAAGCGCTTCTACGAGAAGATTTTTGCTGGTAAGTATTTGAAAATTTCCAGACGACCGAGCCAAAGCTGACATACACAATTTCAGGGAAGAGTTGACTGCATCCGATCGGCCAGTACAGAAGCTTTGGAATGGGCAAAGGCAATGTGCCAGGGGGAAGGCCCCAACGTCGCTCTGGAAAGTGATCGTGAAGACGAAGAGGATTCTCGTAAAGTGAAGTTTAGCATTTATAGCGTACGCTGCGTACAACAATTCGATTTTAATTTTCAAATAAATCATTTTCTTTTCCTCACTCCGCAGAAGGACCACCTTCGTGAGTTGTTCCGCTGCGCAGTGGCGCGCCAAACTGAAGTTATGGTTCAAAACATTTTGGGCCATGGAATTGACATTCCATTGCTGGGATTGCGCGAGGCAAGCCGCGAACAAACCGGCTCACTGCACGAGCTCTTCACCGATGACAGCTATCGCATTGCAAATTGCTTCCTACTGTCAACGAGTCAGGTAGATTTCATTGACCAGGATTCGAAACCCTATGCACTCACCAGCACTACTATTATTTACGCACAGAGGATTCGATTCGCACCACAAATTCAATTATTCTTAACATTCTTTGTTCACTCATTTAAGCGCACCTGCACCATTTATTTTGCAATTACTTCCAATCTAGTTTTTTTTTTGTTTTACAAATCCTGATGTCACAACAAGCTGAAGACTAGAACTGCATACGTAAGTTTAGAAATTAGACGTCTTTGTTTTTAGTTTGCATACAAATTAGCTTCCCAAATTAATTGAGAGCATATTTATTTTACGTCAGAAACCGTGAAAACAGTTGAGTTGCAAGATGGTTCATATCGGAGTCATTTTGAATCTTTAAATAATTAGGGAAAGACCCCAAGGAATTTTTCGCTTAGAACCCTCTCTATCAAAGTTTATTTCATTTAAACGAAAATGTTATCAGCTTCTGTTGCTAAACTTAATCAATGTTGTTATCGATTCTCCTAGTGACTACCTGAGTGACTACAGAATGAGTAGTTAGGGTAATTATAGAATAAGAGTAAGAACCGTAATCGGTGCATGTGTAACTCAAAGTCCGAATCGGCAATTCTCCCACGTTCTTTGTTGAACGAAACAACTAATAAATCTAACTTGTCAAATCAATTGGAACCAATATAATAGTAAATTTGTATTTATTATCTATGGACTCATGTCCATTTGAGCTTTGATGCGCCGATCAATCATAATCCAAGAAAAATAGACAGTTCACCAATACATTGTTTGGACGTCTACAAGAAATAATTTTGTCTGTTAATTAAAAAGCGAGATACTTGGAAATACGGAAATTGGCCTGTCAGCATAATCATGTCCTGGATTCCCCTTATGTCTTCTAGAGCCTCTACAACTACAATGACACTCGCCATCGCATGCGGTTGCAGGCTCTCTCCAACTCTTTCCCAGTTTCCGTGCTGGCTTCTCAAATGTTCTTCGGAAAGCGTAAGCAGATACCAATGCATCGCGAGAAAAATGAGAGAAGAGAGAAATTTATACTTCGGTATACCAAAAGTTGTGCACTCAATTATCGAGAAAATTATAAATAAAAGTAAAGTTAGATTTTAGGTGCTGACTGATGGCAGAAAGCAGTCTCATTTAGGCCAGCATAGACCCGTTGTGTTACCACGCAGATCTGTTTATATTATATATTATATTCCGCTTACCGGTAAGTGCTTTTGATAAAGCGTTAGAGATGACCGGATGACAAGGTCAACCAGGTGTTTAAAGTTGTAGACTTCTAGAAAATTGATTGCAGAGGCCTTACCTAGAGGCATGAGTTCCAATGACGTAGTGCCCGGTTATAACGCCGGTTAGAGTTCTGAGAACTAGTCTAATCATTCTGATCAATATATGTGAGCGTTATGGAATGGCATCCTATGCCAGTATGATTACGATTTAGAAGCATTTAGCAGTAGCGATAGGCATAGATGGCAAGTCGACATATGTCGGAAAGATTGTGCGGCAAATCGTGGAAGTCTTGGAGTTGAACGTAGGTGCACGCGGAAATTTGATCGCCTGGTTGTTTGAACAGATGGCGATGTCTATGTTTGATATAATTTTTTTTACCAACACAGAGCTTCCTGATGCTACAGTGATTGGGTAAACACAATGATAAATAAATGTTTAGATCTCTAGAATATACACCCGCTCCTTCTTCTATCTTCTTTTCATCTGTGAATATTCGTAAAGGACCATCCAGCGTTCGGTGTTCAGACTAATGATCTTTTAGGTGTCATGAGATCGGTGTCATATTGATATATATCTGCCAAAAAGAGTGTGATGGCAAGAACCTTTAATGAGTTTCAACTATAATTTCGTGTCCAGTGTAAGACCCAGACATTTTTATGAAGATTGATTGATATCTAGGCCACATTCTGAAGTCCATTTTTCTAATATGAAGACAGCGCACTGCATAATGTCTCTGATCGTCTGAACGAAAGATATCTTAAATATCCTGATGTACACTTCTTAATTATCTCTCTCCGAATCAATGATTTTATTCATTCCATTAAATGTGAATGCAATACACACAGAAGCAGACGCGATTCAATGCAAATTCACCGCCCAGAAATGAAGTATTACAGAGGCGCACGACTTCTACCTCTCTTGCCCATTAAAATTTTTGAAAACTGTTTTTTATAACATTTTCTTAAACGAAATTGACCAATCAGAAGACGGCGGGTAACGTTCGCACATTTTGTTTTTGTCGTGAATTCGTGGAATTCTACGTGTATTTTGCGGATCGCGTTTGCAATCGTCAAGGAAAGAATTGATTCCCGGAGAAGAAATGTAAAATCGTAAATTAGGACATCTTTATGATTGTTAATATGTATAAATCATAAATCAAATATTAAATTCGCAACTCATCCCATACCGAAAAGTTTATATTACTCTTTACATTTGCTGAAAATTGGTGGCTTATTTGTTCAGCGACTATTGAACTTATTGGAATTAAGGCAAGGACTACATATTGAAAATGTACCTACAAATGCATACATACATGTATAGAAATTAATGGATTAAGCGAAAACCTCTTCTATAAGGGCTACTAGGCCTAAGACTAAAAAACCGCTTTAAAGTATTACGCATTTAAATACATTCATACATCAGATGTATTCGACTTAATATTTATTCTATGTTTTTAAATAACTAGCAATGATATGAGCGATTTGTACCTTAGATCAGTGTCTTTAATATAATGTTAGCCTACGGAAACAGTAACCGGTGACAAACAGAATATATATATCTTCTAAAAATGCTCGTACGCTTATGAATGTGTGCTCTGCACCTGCATCGAGCAATGCAATTTTACGTTGAATGTTATGCCATTGCACCAGTGACTCACTATTATATATCTTTTTTTTATTTGAAATAAAACTAATTTTCTTCACATAAAGGTCGCTTGTAGTACCGACTCTTTCATGGGATACGGACCGGTAACTCCACGCGGATATGGTTGCTCCTACAATCCACATCCAGACGAAATTGTCTTCTGCGTGTCTGCGTTTTATTCATGCGAAGATACAAGTGCATCGCGTTATGCAAAATCATTACAAGATTCCTTAGATATTATGCGAGACTTATTGAAAAATTAATACCAATAAATACCTACTATATAGCAACAACTTGTAGATAAATGAGAAATCACCAAAGCATGCATCCTAAAACACTGTTTAATACCAAAAATACATATCAACTGGAATGCCTTGATGAAACAAGAAAGAGAAAAGAAAAGAAAGTAGTTAAAAAAAACTGAAAAATTATAGAAATTATTTACATATCATATAAACTAAAGCGTAACACGAAAACAATAACATATATTATTATTATAACAAACACAAAATATATTATTATACTTACATATCAAACAAGGATATATAAACAAATATATTGTATACACACATATAGAGGTATTAAAAAAAAAAAAACGTATTTATAAAATGCGGATAGTAAGTGTACACCGGTGGTTTAAATGAAACGAAATCAGTATATGCAATTAATATAAAGTTATTAGTTGAAGTAGTCAATTAAATGTGGTAGAACTGAAATGTAACAAAAAAGAAAAATACTATACACAAATATACAAAAATATATCAAATAGTTTAAGTTTTGTCCTAAGATGGATATACATTTTATAACCTGTTGCTAAACTTTACTGAATGTTATAAGTTAATGTTAAATCAATTTAAAATATTGTTATTTTTTAAATAATGAGTTAGTGAACCTTACGCTTCTTTTTACGCTTCTGTTTTTTAATCTTGTTAGCAAATTTAATTTGTAATTTAACGAATTTTTAAGCGTCTTGTTATGTGTTAAAAGAATTTAATCTCATTGGTCCCTATCAATTGAAACTGTTTAACAATATGAAAGAAATATTTTATGATGAATTGTTATTTATAAGATGATATATCTACATGCATCATTCAGGCTTATTTAAAAAAAAAAAAACATTTCGAACCTAGTTATGCTGCAGTTTTGTATTTGTATCAAAATTAATACAAAACTCAGTTTTTTAACATTTACAATTAATTTGTTATGAAGAATCGAGAACTACGATTAACTATTGTGTTACTATCTTATTAAGTTTCGTTGTGAAAATGGGAAAATATTCGACATGGCGGAAAAGGCGATTGTTAAAAAGTGGCCGGACACTTTCTTACATCTGTAGGAGCTATCTCCGAGGACATAAAATGACCCGAATCGCATTTTCATTTTGCAACGACAGAAGATTTAACTTCTAAAAAGATTACTAATAACACGAATACCAATAAAGTAGTGATGTACTTTTTATTTAAACTAAAAACAAGAAAACTTTAATGCCTAACCAAGAACCATGTATGGCAGCCGTGGCGTTTCTGTCCGCCAAAACGACAGTTCAATCCGCCAACCCCTAGCCCTACTTTCATAGTTTAGCTACATAGCCTTTCGGAGTCCGCATACAACTCTAGATCCACTCCACTTGTAAGAGATCAATAGGAGCACAACACCAGTAGCTGCTGTAGAAGCTAGGCCCAGGTCCATCGCGGAGTGCAGCCCAACCTATATTATTATTGTTATTATTGTATACAATTACAGTGTGAAATTTTTTCGAACAAATTACTTGTTTATGTTTTTAAGCACATTGTAATAGAACGCTAATGCTGCGATCACGCATTATAAGACTTTTCTCAAATTCAATAAATTCGCATTTCTTTCAAGACAGGTCTATATACCTCACAGTCAGCTTTAGATGCGTTACTGCGTTCCATTTTTTTGCCATAGTATAAATAAAATAGAGCAATGAATTATATCCAATGAAATGTCCTTTTCGCATTTGCAATTTGGAAAGCCATCTCCAGCAATCGCTTGAAAGGAAAACAATTTAAAAATTCGTCAGCGGAATATTAAGAATATTACTTATAAATTAAGCTGTACACATACATACATACGTTCTTTCCTTTCCTTCATTGCCAACCGACGTTCCATTCTGAGATCTTTTTTGTTTCAAAGCTGAAATGCGTTGACTTCTTTACTGCTTTTTTTATCAAATTGTAAAACGACATTTAAGTCGTGGAGTAAGACTCCTTCGAGTTAATCCATCCGTGAGTTCATTTTGGTCATTTTGGTGTTCATTTTCTTATTTTTCTGCCAACAGACAGCTGTTTTGGCGCCCATTTAAAACTGAGAGCTAATGATATATGATAGGTTTCAGTAAGAATTCATCCAAAATCAGTCGATTTTGGATCGGCGGGAAGCAGAAATGAAGTATTGCAATACTTCGGTAGTATTAATCCTATTTCCCAGCCAATAATTAATTTCGGCATACAAGTAAGACCTCGACGCCCCCGTTAGGTTTTGACATTTATTATATTTTACTCTATGCCTCGTAGTCATGACCATACTCAAAGTCAAATCGAACGAACGAAAAAAGTGAAAAAAGGTGCGATAAAAACGAATAAATTAAATTCACTTTATTCCCTGCCACCTAGAAGTATGCAATGAAAGTTTGCATATTCTTAGGCATTTATAACACATTTCAATTAAGTCAATACTTACACCCCAAGACTCGTCACCACAAGATAAGAACAAAATTAGAAAAAAAAATAAAAAATTTCATGTGACGACCGTGACAGGACTCGAACCTGCAATCTTCGGATCCGAAGTCCGACGCCTTATCCATTAGGCCACACGGTCAGTTGAAATTTTCTGTGACGCACTTCAAACAAGTAACAAAGAAAAGTAAACAAAGTCTTGACTAACAGTATTCTAATAGAGCTGCCAAGTGCTATTTTTTCTTTCTTTTTCAATTTATGAGTTACTTACAAAACTATCTGTAAACTTTAATATTACAAATTACAAGCCCGCACAGTATCTCTTGTCCACTTCTAAAAGAAATTATGAATAAATACGTACATAAATGTATCTGTGTATTACTGTTTAGAAAAATTGTATGTTGTTAAACAAAGTTATAGTATACTAGACGTTAATTTGGTTGAACAATGTTATACAAAAATATACTTATATGTGTAGATAAATTATTGCAGCAAATAAAGCTTTAAAAAAAGAGAAAATATTTGAAACACACATATCCATGAATAGACTTGAAACAAAAATTAAACAAAACATATCACAAAAGAATGAAGAAATTAATATAAGTATTTACATATATGTGTATAGACAAGCTTACATAGAACAAAATATTATATACATGTATTAAATGGTTACAGTAAGATTATTGTTAGAATATTAACCAACCAAAAAGACAAACAAGCATACTGTAGAGTTTATTAAAGTAATTTTAACTGGAAAAAAGTGTGTTCAATGTTTGTTAATCCTATCAGAGAAATTATTGTATTGTGTTTAAATTGTTGATTCAATAAAACTATCGTAAAACAAAATAATTGTGGAGTAACGTAGGTTCTTGTTTTTTTGTTTTGTAATTGGTGAGACCTATATTCCAACACTCTTTAAGTGCTCCATGAATATTTATTTACAGAATTATATGTAAATGTTGAATGTTTAAATAAATAGAAGTAATATATTGAAATGGTGATCATTTTTTAGCACTTATTTCCGCCCTACATAGATGATATCGGACACGAGGGTACATTTAATTGTTTACAGTTGCCTATACTATTGCTGAATTGTCTTCCCAGTAAATATGCAGCTCTTTGATCCCCTCATTTTTAAGGAGCTATATACGCCAAATTTTTGGAAACCGCCATACTTTGGACCAAACCGATTAGATGAGGGATTGCCTTGAATCGTCTGCACCAGACTTTTTGATGCTGCTTAAGCCGCTTTTTTTCTCAATTCTTATTTTTTTCTGTTTCCCACCCTTTCTCACGGATGCGTCATCTCTTTTCCACACATGTATAGCATGCCTGCGATAACCAACATTGAGAACATAACAATAATACAAAGTAAATGAAGTTCACATCACGACTCGATTCCGCAGTACTGAAGATACTCACCTTTCTGTACGACTGTATCGTACTTCGGCCGGTTATACTCAATTGAAAAGAATAAATGGAAGATGAACAGTACTTTTTTTTAGTCCTAAAATATACGACTTTAATAAATAAATGCTTCTGACCATTATGCCATACTTGTGGCATATCCCTTACTTTTAATTATATGCTTAAGTCTATTTGGACAAGTTTGTTTGTAGTTTCACCCAGAATAATCTATACGCCGTGATGCACCTTTTTTTTTTTTGTTTAATTTTCTCAATGGTCAATGTGTCACCTTTTCGACTAGCCAGTGTATGCGGAGACTAGTTCTGGTACTACCACCATTAAAAGTACCATTCACACTCTTTCCTATCTCCAGTAGAGATCGCTTTACGGAACCGGATTAGATCCTCATGCCTGTAAGTAACATCCTGCTCGTATTGTGTCACCTCCACGTTTCGACGTTCATCAGAGCAATGTAGAGTGGTGTTTTACAAAGGATAGTTTCACAAATTCAGCTTCGACCATCGAACATGATATGTTCTTAATTGTACAATAACTAGCTTAAGAATCCTTATTAACAATTAATATTTTTCTACACGAATCAATCATTCTATTTGCGAACAGTCAATCTGAGTTCGCAATACACAAAAGAGGCAAACGCGATCCACATATTCACGACCGAAAAATTCGCGATGATCTCCTTCTACGAATGAGAAAACTCCATATGAATGAAGTGTCGGAGTTTGCAAAGTTCGCGATTCGTAATGAGCTCATATGAATAGCCCTTAAATGGATATACTGCGAACTCCGATTCGTAATCTCTGACACTTCATCGCATAAAAGCTTCTCTATTCGCAGAAAACTACATGGAGAATTTGTGGATCACCTTCTCATTTTGACACTTCCCAAAGAGAGTGATTGATTCGCATAGAAAAACTTAAAATCGTTAATTAAGATATTTCCATCTTATCTATGTTTGGATTTTTTTAGATAAGAAAAACCTCGATAATTGTATGCAAATGTTGATTATACATGGCTCTAGCCGAGTAAAAGAGGTAACTGAACTTTTACTCACTGATCTTTAATTTGACTGGCAATTCGTTTGATAACAATCTAATCAAATTTTGTTTCTAATAATTATAAAATTATTTATTTAATCATTCATTAACTTTGCCTTAAGCTATTTAATTATTCGCATGAATGTATTCTACATCTAATCGGCATTATTTTCGGTTGATTATTTTTTTTTCGTTTTGTTATTATTATCAACATTTTCCATCGACATACATATTTCATGCCTCAAGGTAATGATGACTAACCTTCAAGTTTTGAATATTATTTTATCGCCATTGAGGTGAAATAAAAGAGGCTTATGAAACAAGACTTTCAGAGTTTTTTGCTAATAGGGACAAAGCTTTTACGAGGGCGCGATAACGGCGTCACCATACAAATAGCAACAAATAAACCAACAAAACGGGGCATAATAACCTAAAGCAAAGCAAGAATATTATGGTAAATACAGGACTTAAATTTCGTAAGCAAATAGTGTATATGTAAATATGTAAAATGTTTTAAGGTTAGTTCTGTTTGATGATTCATCATGTATATACTCACGTCGAAAGTCAAAACTTCAAGGTCAAACAAACTAGCTTTTTTTTAATGTAATTATTATCTACATATGATAAGGGGCGAACAAAGCGGCAGTAGGGTAGAGTTTTCCTCTAAAATTAGTTTTAGGCAGTCAGTCGCGTCAAGAAATTTGGTGTTATTCGCAGTTTTATAAAAAACGTCAATCTGAAAATACGACCATTAACCATTTTTGGTCTGTTTTTTAAAGCTTATTTTGGAAAAAATCTGATTTTAATAATAATATGATGATTAATAATAACTTTTAAATAATATTACTTCAGAACTATTTATTTATTACTTTGACCGCTCTTGAAAATGGTACATATTTTGAGTATTTTTCATATTTCGTACTTTTCTGAAGAATCGAAACATCAAATTGCCATAAAATCTCACGATAATTTAAATGCAATAATTTAAACAATGGTCGATCGGAAATTAGAGTGACAGTCAATTTGTTTGGACCTTACGAATGGAAAAGTATGAATTGATGAAACTGATTCGATTTCATGAAAGGATTTGATTCAAGATATTCACCCAAATGTCTTTGAGAATTATAAAAATTATGTTTGGTAGAGCGGTCGATCGATATTGGCTCACGAAGGTTCATGTAGACAACATTAAGGAGAAACAATAATCAATCAGTTTTTCAGCAAAAAATAGTGATTTACTCGGCTGAATTTCGAAACTCGTTACATTCCCCAGGGCCTCCATCACGAATATTCAAGTTGAAAGTAGGAGTCTCCGTTCTTCTGCTTCGAAACTTTAATCCACGCCATCTATGTGTGTTCAGCAATGGAATTAGACTAGCGTTCAGCGCTACCAGATAATTTTGTTCCAACCTGCTAAAGCTAGGAGGAAAAACGTTTATTTTTAGTGCATTTACACATTTATATTAAGTATAGATTGCAGCGGACGTAGAGTTGTGGGTCTGTTCGTCGACTTCCACGCAACTGAACCACGCTGCCTGGTTTCGATTCCCGGTACGAACAAAATAATTTCTTTCGTGTCACTGACAATGCTCAAAGAGTGTTAACTGTCTAGAAAAAGCTTTTCAAACTTGGCCGTTCAGAGTGGCCCACTTCCACTCAAGAGAGAACAATAGCACGCATAAGACGAGTGGTGGCTGTAGAAGCTAAGCCCTGGCCCTCTACGGGCTGTAGCGCCACCCATATGATGATTACATGGCTATGAACTTAAACCAATATTTCATTGTTCATGAGGTTACGATGGAACAAATTCATTAAAGATAACATTTTATTTGTTTGAATGAAGTTGCAATAGCTTTTACTTTCACCTGAATTAATTGCAAAATTGATGCAGCATTTTCGTTACTGGAGCGATTAGATAAGCTTTTTAGTTTCTAACAAAATTACATGTGAAACTATTTTGTGTAACTGACTGAATCTCATTGTTGTTTGAAATTCGTCTATTATATTATAACGGTTTGTGGACTTAAAAATATTGTCAATGGGTAATCTGGACTTAAATTATATTCAAAGTTCAATCAAAAATGGAGAGAATTCAAAAAATGTTTTTATTCTTATACTTCTAAATATATTTCACTTAAAGTAAATTTTTTAAAAACTGCTAAAAAATGCTTAAAAATCTGCAGCGTCTTATTTTTATGGTCAAATCCTGCTTAAATCGCAGGAAACTGCTAAATCTGGTAACGCTACTAGCGTTGAAAAATTTGACAAATAATATCATAGACGCGACAATTTTTAATGGAAAATTTAAAGAGACAAATCTTTTGCTGCCAAGAATTCCAATGATGCCTGCCATTTGAATATAAGTGCTTACAGTTTCTAGTATTTATTAACAAAGCATAAGTGCAATCACTTAAAGTGTGCAGTTGGAATTTAGGAAACCATATGATTATTATTTTTATGTAACTCATGGAGTGACTAGAAAATTGTGTTCTGTTATAGATGTCACACTGACACATCTCAAAAAGAAATTTAATCTCTATTTAGAGTGCGGTTGATTTTGTCAGTCAACGGACATATACTCAACTACTCAAAAAAAAGTCATTTCACAACTCACTTAAGTGCCTACTATAGACTACAAAACTTGCTGAATAGAATCAACGACAGAACTTCTTAATACACCAACTGAAGAGCGAGTTCTATGGAAATAGATAAACCCTAAAGAAGATAAGACGAATGTAATTAAACCATGCTTTCAAAGTCATCATTTCTAGAACAACTGATTCTTTTTACAGGCCTCTTGATTAGACATAATTAAAATGTATAGATGGATTGAACCGAAATGTGAATTGATAATTTTGCGTGAATCAACATGATTTAAAATATGAGTAATTAAAAGTGTTAACGAAATCTTTGATTTACGAAAGATATCAAGTAATTTGCCTGGACTACTCCACAACTCGATGATCGCAAAACGACGGCGCCTTGAACCACAAAACAATAATCCCCACGAACGAGGAATACGACAGAGATAGCGTCTGTAACCCGGCTGCAATGGAAATATACACGGTTAGATCATGGATCTGGTCGTCCGTCTACCCAGTCATTGCAAGGTATTTCAGGAAGAATAACAACAGCTGCAAAAAAGCAGCTCTCCGACTATCGATGTATCGAATAGGCGGAAGGTCTATTGTTTTATATTAAACAACACCTTCGATCAACTCCAAGAACTCTGCCGCCTATCTGTAAAAGAGAAAGCGGGCAGATGAAATCCTAGCCTATGCTGAGTCACTGAGCTCATGGTATTCCGGGAAACGAAAGAGACGATGGATTAGCAAGAAAGTAGTGGATCTGCCAATGGCACAGAATCAGGACACACCTCATCCCTCTATGAAAGCAATCAAATCATTGCTGCTGACAAACTCCAGAAACTCAACGAACCGAAGGTGGGCGGAAATAGATATTTGCAGGAAATGGAAAACGGTGGAGCGCACACTTTTATTAAACAAAACTAAAGCTCTCCTGGAGTAACCGAGAGACCAGCTCCGATCTTGGATTTGGAAAAAAATTTTACTTGCCAAATTGGGCACATACAAGTACATACAGCAACGCTAGAAGCATCATCATCACCATCTTCTGACCCGCATGATCCACTATAGCGGTCGCGGAGGTAAAGCTCCAAGTAACTCGATTCTCCGCCATCGACTCTAACTCATCATGAGATATGCCCAAGCGTAACCAGGCGAGTTTTTGTAATCACCTTATCATGGGTCTGACAAGCGGTCGCCTGTCTGATGGAGTCACTTTCAATGCTCGCTTCGGAAGTCGTCATGGTGGGGGTTAGGGGACGCACCCATATATCCGACATATTTTTCTTTCGAAGGCACCAAGAATCATATTTTTCTTTCGAAGGCACCAAGAATCAGCTCTGATATTCTGCTTAACCGCCAACATTCGGCACTGGCAAAATATATTAGAGGTTTTGAGTCGATGTTTTGACAATCGACGTAGCATCGGTTGCCATGAGCGATCGATTCGTGGAGTTCACGTTTGCCTCGAGGTAGACAAACTCGTTCACTACCTCAAAAGTTCAGCTGTCGATTGTGATGATTTGCCCCCACACACCACAACACACATCTTAATGCTGACAAAGGTGCGGACCGAAGAAGAATAAAGCGAACATTTGCAGAGATTGAATTCTGAGTTGTGACACAGTAATCAATGAAATGTCACTAATTACTGGTATCAGTATACTTGTTAAACCATGTTCGAACATTTCATGAAAGTAGCAATTAAATCCATTTCTCGAAGATAATAAGTTCACCGAAAAGAGTTAATATTTCCTTGAATTTCATGAAAGATAAGAACTTGCTTCTGTTCACAAAAACCATAAATACTCTGCCAAATTAGAAAACGGGGTTAGTCTCAATTGCAAAGTGACACACAAATCATCTCAGTGCGATTTACAATGAAGTGTAAGCACGAGATACATATCGAATATGAATTCATAGAAATTTAAATTAATTATCTTTCTTACATAGTTACAGTGTTCCTTCTTATCTGTCTGGCATCAGTCATGTTTCATGCGGAAGCCTTAGAGAAGGACTTCGCACCGCTTGCTGTCAAAACAGATCCACCAACACCACCAACTGAAGCTGAGGAGTTTGATTACAAACCAAGTTTGACCTTTCCCACACCACAACTTGTTCTTACCAGTTAAAAAATTAAGTCTTGTTTTACTTTAAACTGTTACCCTAATGGCTTAAAGTCCGAGAATAAAATATTATTTGCAAAAGTGTCATGTAAACAATAATTTATTATGTATGTAGAACACACACAATGGTCAATTTAATTCTGAAAAATTGGAAATACAAAAGTTCATCGGAAGTGTTGTTATGCTTTTGCTGACGACTGTTGCTGACCTGTCTCGACACAGCTTTGAGAGTTCGATGTACCGCGGTTTTCTATTGCGTTTGCACTGGGTACTTGGTAACTCGTCACGGTGTGTTCGGTGCACTTCGGAATTTCCGTTTTTCGCCGAGTTGCACTAACTGTGGTACCTTGCAGTATGAATTAAGGAAAGATCAAGAAATAATGTTTTTCCTGAGTGATAATGGAATCTGTTGTAAGTCAAGTCTAGAACAGCGGCTGCTTTAATAATCTATCCCACATGAGCTGTTCTTACTGAGTGCATGTGTGGATTCATTCTGTTGCCCATCCTGTATATCTCGTCACATTCTACTGTACTTGTTTTCGATCGTTTAAGTGCTCCTATAATTGCGGCAGATTCATTACCACCTTCGATAGGTATGCGTACATGGGTGCAGCTAAGGCCATGCGGCCGTTGCTCACTTAGACCAACATATTGTACTAAATCCATCCGGAATCATTTATGTATCTTAGGAGATTTTCACCCCTCAAGTCATCCCGCTCTGCTTCTTTGTAAGAGATGGGCATTTCGCATAACAAATGCTGGAGAGATGTATGTATGTCTGCCTTAACTCTGCAGCTTCGGCAAGAGTTGTTGTGCGGATTTGTTTCGATGCATTCGTGCCTATCGCAGAGTGCCCTTTAAGGACTGCTATTAGCATTCGCACCTCCTTGCGACTACTGTTGCTCCAATTTCCAAACCAAACTGATATGTATTTTATATACATACATGCCCACCCCACTGTTAGGGAGAGTAGTATAAGAGACCATAGATTAAGCTTAGCAAATAGATTACTTTATAGGAATTATGATATAAAGACTTAGACTTAATCTTCTTTCGTAAAACTTTTTTTCCTTATGAAGCTTAGCAGCGTGAATGCAAATGGGATTGCCCGAGATTCTCTCAATTTCCGCAAGTCTGTCCGCTTTTTCGTTTCCTCGGTGCCAGTGTACCCTGGTACCCAGCATAGAGTCACCTTGTTCACCACGGATATCACACGTAATGTCCGCATAACCTGACCAATTTCTACCGCAAGATGACCGATGCAATGCTATTTTATTACCACTTGGGCTTCAGGAAAAATAGAGGTCGATTTGTTGGTTACGTCGTGTTCTCTCAGCGCATGTATTAGTTAATTAGAGTCAGTTTAAATCAAGTTGCTGTTGGGATTGCTGGAATATCACCATTAACACGAACTGTAATGGTTGGCATGGCAGCCTTCATTTTAAAAATACATGCTATGACTCGAGCTGTAAAGAGGCTATTAGGATGAGAGAGTTGATTTTCCGGACATACAAAGTCAACCCTACTGAGGAAAACCGGAAGAAGTTTAAAGGGCCAGAAATGACTGCAATGCAACTATCAGACGTGTGAAATTCTCTTATGAGCAAAAGTTGAGGCAAAAAGTGCTACAATGTCCCAAGGGTAGCAAAAACTTTTGGTCATTTGTAAAAAACGTAAAGAATTCCGCCTCGTCTTCAATTCCCACGCTCATTTACAATGATATTCCGGCTGTCAGCTCTTTAGACAAAGCTCATCTGCTTGCGGCTCATTTTGCAGCTAGCTCAACACTGCCAGATTCCAATTTGTCACCACCTGAACTTGAAAGCATTGATTTCACCATGAGACAAATCCACTTCCGCACTCGTACAGTTGCAAGAGTACTGAAAGATCTCGACGTGCACAAATCCGCTGGCCCGGATGGTATTCCCCCTATTCATCTGAAGAGGTGTTCTTCTGTGCTGGCAAAACCACTGCGTAAGCTTTTTCATCTATCCTACTCTTTAGGTCTCTTTCCGAGCAGATGGAAAGTAGAATTTGTTCAGCCCGTCCCTAAAAAGGGCGAATCTTCGTCACCCACCTCGTACCGACCCATAGCACGTCCCTTCTTTCTAAGTCCATGGAAACGCTGATAAATCGTCAGCTTATGAAATATATTGAATCGCGGAAGCTTCTTAATGACCGACAACATGGTTTCCGCAGCTCAAGGTCCACTGGTGATCTGATAGCTTATCTCACCGAAAAGTGTAACCAATCTTTGCACAATTCAGGCGAAAGCAAGATCGTTGCGCTTGATATTTCTAAAGCATTTGACAGAGTTTGGCATCAAGCTCTCTTGTCGAAAATGCGTGCCTATGGTATCGATGAATCTCTTCTTCTATGGATTAGAAATTACCTTTCGAACCGTTGAATTCAAGATGTTTTGGATGGGTTCAAGTCTGATATCCACCAAATTAATGCTGGTGTTCCCCAAGGCTCAGTTCTGTCTCCGACACTCTTTCTCATTTTTATAAATGATCTCTTGTCTGCTACTTCTAATCCAATCCATTCCTTCGCAGATGACAGCACCCATAGCTTTCCATATTCGTTCCAAGACTCACGACCGCGCCCTTCGGCCGTAGAATTGGAACGGCAGCGTATGTTAAGGACATTGAATTCCGATCTTGACAGCATAATTAACTGGGGAAAAAACAATAGAGTGGAATTCAATGCTTCAAAAACTCAATGCTGTCTGCTGTCACTCAAGCGAACCCTTGATAATCACCCATTATCCATGAATGGCACTTGTGTCGATGAAACCGGAAACCGGAACTTTCCATTCTTGGTATGTGTATCAACACAACACTTAGTTGGAGCGATCACATATTTGAGGTCGCCAAAAATGCTGCGAAATGTTTAGGTTTTCTTAATCGATGCAAGAAATATTTCACCCCTTCTGATTTGGCTTAAATTTATAAGGCGTACATCCGCCCCAAGCTTGAGTATAACGCTCATATCTGGTCTGGTGCCCCCAACACCACACTGCACTTACTTGATAGAATCCAAAAGCGAGCGATAAAACTTATAGGAGACAACAATATCGCAGAGTCATTAGACTCGCTCGAACATCGACGTACCGTCTCTTCTTTGTCCGTATTTTATCGTTATTTCAACAAACGATGCTCAAGTGAGCTAGCCAACTGCATTCCTCCTCTCCATGAATTCACCCGCAATACTCGTCTCGCCAGGAATGCCCATCAGTATACCCTTAAGCCTACTTTCGGACGCACAGTTAAATTCAGAGACTCGTTCTTCAGCCGCACTGTACAAATGTGGAATGCTCTTCCCAAGCTAATAAAAAAATAAAATTTCCCACCAATGTGCACAGGTACCTCCTCTCCCTTTCTCCCTCTATACCTTCAGCCCTTGCTGTGTCTTGACCCCGGACACATAAGGGTATTAGCAATCCCTTGAGCAAGAACAAGTTGTATTGTAATCGTGATTCGAACACTGAAGCGGACTACGGTTTACGTTGGGTTTTTATCGCCAACGTCAATACAAATGGATGTCAACATTTCCCTTATCAGATACTTTTAATAATTAGGTAGAGGTATCTACTGATTATTTTTTATCATAATAACGATCTTGACAAGCATCTAATTTGGCAGCCAAAGAAAAAATTAGGTGAATCCACAAGACATTGTATCAGTATTTAGATAAGTTAGGTTGGGTTAGGTAGGGTTGGCTTACTGCAGCAGGCCAAAGTGGGGCCACGATGATTGATAATTCTAGTAGCTACTGACGCCATTTAGTTCGCACAGTTTTTTTTAATAGATATATGAGTGCATACGACTTGCCAGAGAGATTTACGAGGAGATAAGGTGTTTGCGGTTTCTATCTCCTCTTCAGCCATGCACCAAAAATCATTGTATCGGGCATCCTTCCCATACGCAATTGCACGGTATGAGGCACATGTCCTGGCACCCATGATGTTCTGCCAATTTGAGACAGCCTACTATTACGGAATGTAATAAAAAACTAATTGCGGAACAGATGATGATACACCTTTTGGCCAGGGCAGTGTCTCTTTTATCTATTTTCTGTCTAAAAAATAGAACAGTCCTCAGAGGCTTCAAGGAGTGGGCAATATTGAGGACATTTTATTTAGAAAAGGTATCAAAGCGAAAGAGGCACAACGGGAGATATTGGAGTGTGTATAGAGATTTGGATATATTGACATTGATTGGCTTACATGCTTTCGTTCAATAAATGCAGATCTTATTAATTCTGTTCGCTCTGGACGTCCACCGTCCATCGCCGACGAGCCATAAAATGTTGGTTGTAGTTAACCTAAGCAGACTGACTCACGGGAGATCGCTCATCAGTTTAACAATGCCAAAAAGGGGTGAAATGTAGACATAGCGGATGTTTTATCATGACAATGTTAGACCACGTGCAGCTTTAGTGACAAAACAAATGCTAACTTCTTTTGGCTTGGAAATTATGCATCAAGTGGCTGATGCAGTATAGAGACTATATATATACGTGCGGATTCTAGAGTTATTTAGACCATCGTCAGGCTGCAGACATAGCTTCAACTTTGCACGAATACCTTTGTGAATTGTGAATTGATGTAAATGTCCACATGCTTTTTGTAAAATTCCAAAACATGCCTATGCGGTTCCGGTTGTATATTTCTAGGTGACCATTTTTAATGTTCAATGTTCTGTGCAATGTTCTGAATTCTTAACATTCGATTTTGCACATACTTATAGGAGTCGTTTATCTTTATAAAACCCACTGTTTGTGTATAAGACTTTCATTCAAAAGAGCGGAGCGATATCATTATATTCTGTACTCACGACACTCATAATTAACATAACCCAATTATCCTATACTTCATTCGAAACTGTTTGGAAACAGTTGTGAAGGCCTATTAAATACTAAGGGCTAAATATTTTTGAAATTTTTCTTATTGAACACGTCATATCTTTTAACGCAAATGCATTGAAACAGTCTTAGGTTAGGTTAAGTTATAATGTCTGTCAACTGGTAGGCAGCAGTCACACTTAGGCCCTTGGTAATAGCACTCGGATCATTTTGAACCCATTCCGCACACCAGCCATGAAAATGGATTCGCACACGGCGTACTCATTCTGAACATGCTAAGAGCTCAATTGGGATCGAGAGTGGACCACACTTATTTTTATTATTATACTTAGACCATCTATAATTTATATGAACAAGCTCTTCATGCTTCAGTAGATGTCTTGCTGAAATGGTAGGCACCAATGGAAGATTTCAATCGGGAAAGAGCAAGGAACCAGTGGCCCTTGCCAGCGAGTACATCAGCTTCACAGTTGTCCAGAATTTCACAGTACCCCGGCACCCGAATATGTATGTAAATTAAATGGCAAAATACTTGGTCGTCGCATTGGGAGATAGGCGGCAATTCGAGAAAGACTAAGAGTTGAAATTTACTGCGCTTAGAGATTAGAGTATTGTCAGAACAGATGACGCTATCTGTTCATGATATTACATTGGTTTTTTGCCTGGAGAGAGCTTTCGAGATCCAAGCAAAGGATCGATAGGTTAGTAGTGACATAAGATAAAGGGAAATAGGGAAGGCAATAGAAATGACGATCAGAAATAACAAATCAGGTGACTGTAGCACAGATCTACGTGTAGAGTTGCCCTCATGGTAAGGTGCGGTCCATCAAATCGAGACTCCACATAGTTACACCAACATGGTGTGGTGAAATCATTAGCAGATTAATCCATTAGAATGGACAACTCTTGTAGTCGTATTTGAGTCATATTCTTACATTAGAATTTACAATAGGTACGATTTTGCCGCTATTTACTTTTTTATTCCCCCTTTTATGTTCCTTTCATGGCTTCTCGTGTTTGCCAATATCAATACAAAATTCTTGATCTTCTTAAATACTTATAAAATGTTTGTATAAGTATGGATGATACATCGAAGATGTACTATGAAACGTTGAATCTTGCTAGCTAGGTCAGATTAGCTTACCGCGAGACCTACTTTATTCCTAAAACGACCCAGAATCTGAGCATGTCCTCAAATGACCCCTGATTAATTCCTCCAGTTCTAGAAGACTCTTATATTTTCTTTGCTAGGCATTCGCAGACCTGGAAAGTTTCTACTTCTTACTCCTCTCCGCAGCTTCTACAGAACTCAGACACAGGCATGTGCGCTTATGGCACAATGTCAGGTAAAGGCTTCTGCAAACATGTGCGTTTTCCTTTATGAGAATCGCTTTTTGCTCAACGTCGGCTTTAGAACTTTGCTATGGGCACACATCCAAACACATCTCATTCATAAATTGTTTGCCCTTTCTAGAGCTCTCTGGTGTCTGGTTTTTTGTTTCTTTAGATGTGTCACCACAGTCGTCTCCCAGTGCCACGGATTTTCAAAGATATAGCAGAATAGCACTCTCATTTTCGACTGATCCCATTTCATGCCTGCCATTGTTTGCCGTTCGGTCCGGAAATCGTATTTGGCAACTTTTTTCCGGGGCAGGTTAGTGGTAGATAGTCTCTCCGTCTGTTGTGTTGTGTTGGTGCTAGTATGGATGAGTGCCTCTGCAATCCTTACCTCGTATTATATTATATTATCCTCGTATCATATTCTATTACTACAGGTCCGAGGTTTGCTCAAGATCTTTTCTTCCTGAGAGTGTCCTGTCCTGTACGTTGACTACAACGTTTCACTTCATCAAAGCAACAATACTAACTCCTTCTGAAAACCGTATCATACGCGCATGCAGTATCAAAACGACGCTCAGAAGCACTCGTGAATTTATAAAAGACAATATTTTTTATTCTTTATGAGAACAGTAAACATTAGGCTAACAAACTTTTTCTTTGACACAACGACAAAATAAATACAATTTGCGATATATGCTTACTGCATCCACACAAGAAATATATTTTACAAGATTTTTTAAGCCTTTAATATGTGATAATATGATTACGGAAGTGTTGAAAGAAGAGGAGTAGGATAAGTTGGTGCAGGTGTTGGAGGCCCTGTATAATCATTATCGGAATTACTATTAGAACCCGAATCGTTGATTGTTGGTGGAGTAGGTGCAGCTGTTGGAATAGTTGGAATACTAGCCTGAACCGACAAGGTAGCCAAAAGGACGAGAAGTACGACCACACCTGTGTTCATATAGTTTTAATGCAATTAATATTATTATTCTCGTTTTTACTAGGAAGCAAATTTACCAATTTTCATTTTGATGATATTTTCTGTGCAAGACACTATTGAAGACTGAAGCGAATTATTGAGGAATTCACCAATTTATTTAAACCTTTTCTATAAATGTCGACGCATTTATCAATTCAATACAAATCTTTAATTTTAAATATCTTTTATTATATTTATCAAATCTACAGATTTTCTGTGATAAATTGTTCATTGGAAGACAAAAATAGAAGCATTCGTGACGGGGGTTACGACAAACGAGAAAAACCCAACAAATTGTGCGCATTCCAAGACAATTGGTCAAACATGTGTGCTAACAACCGAAAATACAAACAATAACGATGTGCGTCTAGACCGAGAATATTCGAACACGTATCACGATTTATTGATATTGAAAATTAAATTTTTTTAATTATACGAGGAGACCCTCCGTGATTACAAGATAGTATCCTACTCATTTTCTATTGCCCTAGCTGATTAGCATCAGTTGATGGCCTTTTCCATGTTAAGCTCTGAAATGATTTGACGCAGCAATCGTGTTTGTAATAGTACTCTTATCGATAAGAGTTAAATAAAAATATGTTATTGAGAAGATGATTTATCGTAAAATTGTTCTGTATTTTTTTTTGGGATGTGCATGTGTATTGGATCCTGAGTGTCACAGTTTCTTCGACATTATGGTTAGATTCTGAGCAACTGCCAAACCAGAACATGAACTCACGGATTAAATGCATTGCTATTTCACATATGAAGAACAATATAAAGCAGATTTTCTTTGGGCCACTTTGGGCCGAAGCTGAGTTTTCAATACGCACTACATGGCCCAGCCACTTTAGGGATTGGATCCTAATGTCGCTCTACAGCCCATAAGTTCTTGACTAAATCTTCTCATTTAAAAACCGTCAACGGAAACAGGCGCAAAGATCGCACGACGAACATTTCTTCCGATGAGACCAAGGACTTCCTCATCCGCTTTAGATCATGAAAAGAGGGCTCTATTACTCGATTGCCTCTTGAGCCCAAAGCGGTAGTCAAGAGTCTGGAGCCGAGGTAGACAAACTCCTTCACTACATCGAAGTTATAGTTGCCCATTGTGAGGTTCAGTCCAGGACGGCGAGACACAATCACTCAGCCGAAATACATCGCTACTTGTTTAATGTTATATACAAATGATAACAAATGAAACCTAAAGCGTTTCGTACAACGATCGCAATTCTGCCGTCATTTACAAAACCACACTTTGCGAAATTGATTATAAAATGTAGCACCCGTTCTGATGGCATGTCCACGATAGACCCAATAAAGAAACCTAAAGAACACAGTGATAATCTCAGATATCTGCAACTGCCTCATCAAGGGCTCAGAAACAAACCAAAAAATAATGTGGGTTCTAAGTAGTTAACTTAGCTGCTGGTCTCGATCATCATGCTTGATTACATCATTTAGATCTTGTTGCGATTATCGAACTGGCTGAATTATCAGCATCATTACTGTCTTTTGAAAAAATATCGCTCTAGTCTACGTTTACCAGAAAATGCAAGATCCCTGTGTTTGAACCCACCAATACTTGGAAACTCTTTAAATAACGGCAGCGCAAAATTCCTAGGCCAAACCTTGAACATGAAACTATGCTGGAATCCCAACATCCAGGAATGCGTCACAAAAGCCTCCATGGCTTTATACTGCTGGGTGAAAATGGGGACTAGAGGAAGAAATTTCTCAACCAGCATCACCTCCAGCTCATACTGGAAGTCTGAAGACAAGACGTTGGACGGTCTTCTGCCTGTTTTTGAAGGATCTGAATATTCAACTGTCATTCCGACTACAAAATCACTTAAGCTAAATCATGGCCCTGACCTGGCCCTAGTAAAACCTTTCAGAACTAGGCTCCGAATATGCTGGAATAGCTCTAAAAGGGGGAGAGAACCAAATATATCCTGGTTACTGGAATTTTGGATGCCGCCGTTAGCCGGACTCACTCACCTCACTCTAACCAACCCATCTCATCGAAGGTGTTCGGCCCCTAGATTCCAACACGAGGAGGTGCGAGTAAGAGATCCTTGACAGAGGCTAAGTGCAGACGCCAATTTCTACTGCTGATGGCTTTAAAAATCACCCCTTAAAAATCAGACGCCCGAGTTAATAATAAAACAGAAAACAATCGCTATAATTTCTCATTTAAATAGTCAATTTTATTTTTAAATTATTTTATAATTTATTGTCGCTTTACGTACATGACATTGGATAAAAATCGTTTATCCCTAATACATACAAATAACCGTTTATTTTTAAACTAAATTACTCAGTTAAAATAAAGTTATTAACGCGAAATACGTTTCACTTCTTCAGATGAAAGACAAATGCATTCTTAAAGCATATTGAAACAGTTCTATACTTTTGCTTTTCTAGGATAGTCAAGTCCAGTTCTTTGGCCATCAACGAAATGAGGAAAATAAAAACACCTGAGTTCAGCGGTAGTAAAATAATAGGACTTGATTACGTGTCAACTACTTTAATACTTGTTCTTCCGAAAAGAACGACGACCTCGATCGTTAATGTTGTTGTCACACTTACAGTCTTCGTCCAAGCCAACCTTAAAAAGAAAGGAGATACAATGCTTAATTTAATAAAAATTATCATTTTCAAAGAAAAACATATCTATACCTTGCAGAAATTATGTTCCAATAATGAAACAGCGGTCCAGCGTTTTTTGGGATCATGCTCAAGGGATTTATTAATGAAATCATGTCCTTCTTGCGACAAGCTCTCTGGAGCTTCAGGAGCTTCTCCCATTCCAACTTTGAACATAATTTGGAAATTTGAATCATATTGCCACCATGGACGCTAAATGTCACAAAAGTCAGACAAATGTTTTTCAAATTAATTTCAATTTAATTTTCAATGTACCTTTCCCGACGCCATTTCGACAACCACACAGCCAACGGACCAAATATCCGCTGATCGGCCATGTCCATCATTACTGGACTTAGTGAAAACTTCCGGAGCCATATACGCTACAAAAGGAAATTTTTAAAATAAATATTTTGAAAATTTCTGAAAACAAAAGACTGTATGGGGTTCAATCACCTTGGGTTCCAACATAACCTTGTAGCTCTCCAGGCACTGTTGTGTGAGCTTGGATCTTAACCGCTGAGCCAAAATCTCCCAATTTAAGACTATTGCTACCATCAACTAAGAAAATATTTGCAGTCTTTATATCGCGATGAACAATACCGTGCTTATGTAGTTCTGCAACACCGGAAAGTAATTGAACAGTGAAACGTCTGGTGAGTCCTTCTGGAAGAGCACTTGTCAGCTCAACCAAAGACTCTAATGTCCCTTCCGAGCAAAGTTCCATGAAAATTAGAAGCTCCTCCTAAAAAGAAAACCCACATAAAAACACATCTTCAGAAACCAGAAGCAAATCCTACCCTATGAACTTCTATACCGTAGTAGCGCACTAAATGTCGGTGCTTAATACCTTCTAGAATTTTAAGTTCTTCGGCCACGTTTTTCAGTGCTCTTGTTTCACCAGGTTGAATGGCGATTTCTTTCATTGCCATCAATTCGCCTGTTGAGTTATTCACAGCTGTGTACACCTTGCCAAACCGTCCTTGCCCAATCTGAGAAATGGATGAAATAAATACTTGCGATGATAATATGACAATTTCTAACGTACCTTTATGCCTCTATGCCAACGGAAGTTGACGCTACGTGCTCGTATATGAATTTTGTCGGAAGAATTCAAAACTTTTACTTGTCCAATGAGGTTTCTCTCACGCAGTCCTTCTTCAATTTCTTTGTCCAATTGATTTACTGAATCTCGAACACGGATCTGCCGTAAAGCTAAGCTGTCAACTGCTGTAATGAACTCTCTAGGTTTTGAAGAAGTTTCGCAGTCTGGTGTATCAACTGAACTATAATCAGATAGCGATGATGTTTCCTCCTTCAAGCTGTATTGAGGATGAAGGAACTTCTGTGGTGTATTAACAATAATGCCAGCAGACAGTGGCGACCGAGTGGGAGTTCTTGAACGACTTGTGGCTGGAGAGGGGGTTTTACGTGTTCGAGGGCTTGCCTTTTTCTTTGTTTTTTCCGGTTCCGACGTGATACCAATAACATGCGAGATGCAACAGTCCATTTTATGTTTTAATTCTTCAAATTCTTGTTCATCAAGATACCTCGTTATCTGAGGATCACAGGCAAGTATAAGGAATTCTAAACCCTGAGAAGCCCAGCGTGGTCTTACACCACGCCCTCGTTCGCAACGTTCGGTCACAAACTGCATCCACATTTTCGCAAATTCGACTATTCCTAAGGCAAGATTCTTATCACACATTTCGTCTCTATTCATCATTATTTTTTGTTCAAATAATCGAATAACGTCTTTGTGATATTCAAATCCAAACCTATAGCCCTGATGTAGGATCTCCCGTGACCTGGATAGTACAGCTTGACGATCTTGTTCCTCGAGTTCTATGATATTCTTAAGACAACACTGTGCTTGAACGCCTTCAAGTATGTGTGTCAATTTAATACCAACATCAAGGACATCTTTTTGCACCAATTTAAACTCTTGTTTAACAGCGGGACACACAAAGTTATTCAATTTACTACGGCTCATATACTCCTCATAGTGCTCTCGATGAAAGTCGGAATGTTCTACATCCTTGCAAAATGTTTTCGCAAAAAATAGGACTTTTATACAGCGTTCACGTTCCACAGTAAATAGACATTGAGTTTCACGGCATATGGTTAATAGTTGCCATTTCTTTGCCTCCGTTGGAGTGCTCGTATCTTCAACTCGAACATTCAGCTCTTGTGATCTTTTTATTAAACGCTCACTTATTCCACGGAGAAGATTTCGGATTATTAAACTACAAAGAAAAATAAATACTTTTTATATGAGTTGTTTATATAAATTTATGTATATTTGTTTAAAGAAACGTGAATACGTTAATGTTAATGTGAGTAACTCATTAGAATTAATATTAAAATATATGAATCTTTAAAAATGCCTAAACGGCTTGCTCTACGTCACATACAATGTGTGCTTGTATTTGCACAAACTAAGAAATGGCGTACTTAATCAAGTTTTTTTAGTGACTTTTCCTTCAAATAACATATGTGATATATCACTTAAGAATGTATGTCAATATTTTAGTAGTAAGGCTTAATAGCCAAATCAAGAATTGAAAAAAATGTAAAATCTCTGGTACCATAAATAAATATATAATAAAAAACTATGCAATAAATTTATACCGCCTTGAAAAATTAAACAGTCCTAGGCAGAAGATTTTAAATAATTGACGTGGCCTAAATACTTCAGACTTTCTTACATTCTAAAAACTTCAAGAACATCATTCCAAACATAGCAAATAGAAGTGGGCCTATGTGACTATCTTGGAGAAGACATAATATGCATCCCAATGATAAATGGTATGAAACCATCGATCTGAACGACCGGTTTCTGTTTTACTAGATAGAACCCAGATAGCGTTGATACTACAGAAAGTTGTATCCACTTTTAGAGATAAGACAGTGAAGTTATATTCCTCTCGTCAACGAAAACTATCGTTGATAGTAATTTTTAGATTTTTTTGAATCCAGTGTTTTTATTTGAATCAAGCTTAAATAATTAAGCCGATATACAATACATGTTTGTCTGAAAAGAATAGAATAGTTAGAAATACAATTAGGGTCGTTTGCTGATACTCATCCCAGCGATTCAAGTTTCGTGATTCGAAAAGTAGATTCAAGTCAAGTTTAACTAAACTAATTTGAACAAATAGTAGATCATAAGACCTTAAGTTGTACTTTAATATTAACCCTCCAATCCCTACCACCGACTCTATGCGGGTTTATACGTTTAAAAGTGTGAAGAGGTAATGGTTTTTCCGCAAATTTAAAAGCCCTATGTCTAGTTTTAATATTGCACTTTCCGTTGGAATTTATTTCACATTTGTAGTGCGCTTTGTAATCCAGCTGAATTCATTTAAAGTCCAAAATACCACCTTTTTTGAAAGTGAAAAAATAATAAGGAATATTTTCAGGAATACTTTGCTCTTTTCAAATTTCACACCGATGTTTGTATTGTTGTCCTTTAACAACCCAAGATGGGGTTGTCAATGCGGCTTTAGGATTTTGACCTAATTTTAAAGGTCCAAAATTTAATTTTTTAAATTACTTTTCCATGAAAAAAAAAGAGGGTTAACCATGATATGAAACCGTGGAGAAATTTATGAATAAAAATTCAGCACAACGTTTTCGCCTAGCCATATTTGTTTCATCTATCAGCCAACTACTTATTACATTAAGGTTTTGCGTGACTGGAACTTTTAGAGTGTTTTCAGGATTGCTTAGAGTTTCAATAAGCAATAAGTGCGCTTTTAAAGCAACATATAAAATTACCGAAGCAACTATAGAAATTGTTAATGCCATGAAACATTTCCTTCCAATAGATTTGGGTCCATCTGCAATCTATAAAATCCAGGTTGAAATTGGTGTTGTAACGGAATTGAGCATTTAAAAAAACAATATTGTAGTTTTCGACTTTAAATTTGCGAGCAACGAAAAATAGGTAACGTTGAACCTAGGTTTAGTCATTAGCGTTATAACTAAATACACTACTGTCTGGATAGCACATTATTGCACAGGCCGTTCACGCAAACAAGATTGTCCATGTTATCCAATCATGTTTTCTTACCCATAAAATACACTTGGGCAGTAGTTTTATTAAGATTTCATTTCTATTCTTATTTGTTAACAAAATCATTAATTCGAGTCTGTTTTTTTTTCATTCTCTCTCCACACATACAAAAGTAGTATGTCGGAATTCTCCGTGACTTTTGCTTCATTCAACCCATTATATTACTTTATCAAAAATTTTAATAGTTTCAGCCACTATTATCGTTGATCAAGGTTGGTCGGCCGATTTTTCTAACAATTCATCCTCATCAGAAATAATCTCTTTGCATTCATCTTCGTATGGCACTTGTAGTACTGTGTTTTCTATTGCATTCCATATGTGAATATCTGCTGCAGAGTGTTTTACCTAAGGACAATTAACTGATAGCTATAGCTTGCATGATATTCGTAATCACATAAGACTAACTTCTGGGATAATAATTTGTAGCAAATCTTGCAATTCATTAGTGTCTCCATGTACCTCCTGCCTCAAATCATCCCGTATCAAGATAAAAGAGATATTTTATTTGCATATGAACTATCCCCTTTGCCCCCGGCTAAATATTTCGCACACATTTTTCTATGATATCTGCTTTGAACTGAAAACTGCGTCTTTTATTGTTAAAGACTTTAAGTAATCCAAACCATTTCTTTTTCCAACAGGTAATCTTAGTAGACTTTCCGAAGTTGCGTATCGCTTTCACCCCTTAAATCTTAATTAATGGCATGTATACTGTGCTGTGAGAATATAATATAATTAAAGCTCGGACGGAAGCTTTTGTTCACGCTATAGAGTACTCTTTATAAAAAAAAAAAAATGGGTTTACGCAGTCAGGGGTTCACGCTAGCCAGAAACTACGGTATATTGAAAGTATTTCACAATAAGACTACAAGACGTTTGTACATCACATGACTATTCTTACTCAAGTTCCAATACTGCCGAGTAAAAATGATCATCATGTGTGAAATCTTAATCATGAGACTGAAAAGAGGATGCATTTCTAAATGTTTTTTGACCGTAGTAAATTTCCGCAGAGTAAATTTGATTATGTATACACATTCCCACGGTTCTGTGGCTGAAGTAGGATCACGGACAACTGTTGAAATGAATTTGTTGCAGTCAAGCACGTAAAAAGGGGAAATAGTTAAAAATGAAGATAAGAGTCAGTCCATCGCAATCGCAGATTACTTGGTAATTTCCAGACAATATGCATGAAAATCTGTAATCAGTCATGGAAAACACAAGGGAATTATGTTATTCAAAGGAAATGTGCGCAATTGGAGACAGCTAAAATTGGGTGTGGTGGATGAGCATCTGAAAGACCATTCACGGTGCATCATGATACCACACCATAGACTAAACAATCATGTCTTCTCTTAAGTATTTTTGAATGTTCTGGAGGAATTCGCAAGTGTAGTGAGTATAATTTAACGATGCCCAAATCGTTTTGTGACTTGATGAATGGAGTTCCATCGCTTTATACCTAATTCTGGCCGAACAGAATCACTCAGCCGACAGCTCCACTCCGGATTGATCTTCTTTATGTTTTAAGGAATACGGGCATTCATGGTATATTATATTTTTATTTTTTAACAATGTTCTAAAGAGCCTTGTCAGTTTATAGACACACAAACCCACATTAGCTATTTCACAAGTACATACTAACTTACCAAAACTTCTTCGTTGCCAAAGTGTGCATTCCAGTTATCATAGGACTAACTAACTTCGTAAACATCCATTCTTTTTCCAAAGCATTTTTCTGATTCGTCTCAGAGGATGCAACAAGAACCATTTGATCGACGTAATCCAAGTACACCTGCAATCATACAAAATAGTGTTCTCAAAAATCACAAAAAACATCAAAACTATAAACACTTACCTCAAAAACGGTTCTCACAGTCGTATCAAACTGATCCAAAATAGCCAAATACTTTTCTAATTCAACTTCATTATCCGCGAGTGCTGTATTTATGTGTCGCTGATAATGTTCTCTGTGTGTCAACGCGAGTGTTAGCCCCTCGCGCAATTCTTTCATCAATTGCTTTAAGCTAAGTGGATTGGGCTTCTGTGGACGTGTTTCAAGTCGCATTCGCAAGAACTCATGCATAAATTCTAATGGAATAATGCTTAGGAATACGAATGTCGGGATATATGATGGTAAGCCTAACGATTGCGATTCTGGACTCCAGTATCCGTAACGACGCAATTCCTCGATTTGTTCTTGACTTATCACAGGATCAAGACGCGGCATATCTTCATCGAGTGATTCTGTTTCAAAGTCGTACTCTTCAGTGCCGATTTTTTCCAAGGATATCTGCGCTTTATGAAGCACAACATTGTGAAGTCGATGAAGGAACGCAAGTGATTTAGCCAGACCACGGGACTTAAGTACATTTTCAATGAATTTTCTGAAATAAATTAGAATAAAAACATTTTAACAAAGACAGAAATAGTGTATATACAGTGGACTCTCCCTAAGTCGAACTCTCCCTAACTCGAAACTCTCTCAAACTCGAACTTTTTCGCCATATCTAAGTCAAACTCTCTCTAACTCGAACAGATTATGATATCCCGTGACAATTCGGAAGCATTTTTAAACGTGATTGCGTCTCTCTTATACATAAAACGTGGAAAGACTAATAAAATCGTTTACTAAAGTAAACAATGTCACAAAGCTTTATTTATTCAAACAAACCCATCGTCCCTGCAACCACTCATCGCGTGTGTATGTACATAAGTAAGTCATAGAGTAATATGTAGATTCGAATCAGTTATAAAAATTCTTCATGGATACCTTCCATTTTTTGGTACCGTAGAATAAACATTTGTTCTTGAAAATACCCAAAAAATGCAAATCGACACACCACGCATACGTCGATTTCAAGGCCGCAAATGACAGGATGTATAGCTACGAGCTGTAAAGCGCCATGTCTAGTTTTGACATTCCTGCGAAACTCGTCCGACTTAGCAGGATGACGATGGAGAATTCTCGCTCCTCCATCAAGGTCGGTAACGAATTCACCGAGACCTTCAACCTCAAAAAAGGGGTTAGACAAGGCGGCTCGCTGTCATGTGACTTCTTTAATATCATTCTTAAGAAGATTCACTCGCCAACACAAGAGGCACAATCTTCCGTACAATTGCTGGCGTGCGCGGACGACGTTGACGGAATTGGTCGAACACAGCGAGCCAGTTGTTGGCATTGAAACGGAAGTAGCTAAATTGGGTCTGGTGGTAAATGACTCCTGTCATCAAGTAAGGACGCTCAATATCGACGACTCGGCCAGAACGTCACCGTAGGCAGCTATGAAGATGTTCTTGGTCGTTCGAGAGAAAAGTTCTGCGTCCGACCTGTAGTCCTGTTTACGCGGAATACCATCATTGGAGAAGAAGGTTGTCTATGGATCCAACGCCTAAGATGGCTAGCCCAACTTAGTTACAGCCGGAAGAATCTTCGACTCTGAGCCAATGGGACAACTCAACAGAGGACGTACACGTACAGGGTGGCCCACACAAGTCGGGAGGGAACTCAGCCGACTTGGTGTACGAAACTGAGGACAGAAGCTGAGAGGTCGGACCGGCTTGAGAGGCTTTTTGCATAAAGCCCAGGTCAACCTCGGACTGTAACGCCCTAAAAAGAAGGAGAAGGAATACAAATTAATGCATGGCCCTCAGGAATCAACTGCGGGAGTTAACTCCTACTGCGATCAAAATAAAACTGCCTATTCTCTTTTCAAAAGATATTATGACGTTAAAATGGCAAAAGTATGATTAGTCTAATCTGCCATTTAGATGAAAACTATTTACATCACAGCGACAAAAAGTCTAGCTGATCAGATCTAAAAATACACTCATATTCAAATGATGCATTCCACTTGCATGAGATATTCTATCATGTAATCAAACTGATTGAACACATCCCTAAGCAAGCCATA
This sequence comes from Eristalis intricaria, assembly GCA_964034865.1. NCBI lineage: Eukaryota > Metazoa > Arthropoda > Insecta > Diptera > Syrphidae > Eristalis > Eristalis intricaria. The sequence goes on from OZ035873.1 coordinate 139,876,225, forward strand.
TGAGTGCATTAATTTATAATCAATAAACTAAATCGGGTTTAAGACTTATGAACTCAAGCTTACCTGTATAATGTTGTAGAACATTTCATGTTGTCGTAGGTTATGTTAGCCAAAGGTTCAATGTGAAAAAAACTGAAGTCATTTACACGTTTTGCTAACTCATGGAACTCAGAGCTCTGACTCATATTAGTTGACGTAGATCTAGAAATGTAAAATAAATTCAAATCAGTTACAAACATCATTCACACAGATGGTAATTATTACTCATTACTACTAGATGCGTCACTGGGTTGACTTTGATCCTCCAATTGAAACTGCACTTTAGGTACTCTAGTGAACTCTTTCCCGGAGCTTTTCGAATCTGCAGAGTGTACCGCGGAATCATCATTCTCATGCCCGGAAGAAGATGAAGAACTCTCTGTAACTGATGTTTGCACGGGCCAACTGAATTTCTCTCCTTGCAATCTTTCATTTAATGAACGTTACATATCAGAAAACATTCATTGTTTACAAACATTAGAGAGGTTTACCTCGTGAGAATTTTTCCAAGAATTGTGAGTTTCAGACGCGTCTGACGAGTTATATTGTACCACAAGCACATGGCCTTTACACGACCCACAAAACTTTCACTTTTATAAATTGGATGAAATCCACCCATGGCTTGCGATGAGGGGTAAAGCGCTTCAGCTGCCTCGAGTCTAGTAAGAAGCTCTTCAACCTCCTTCAATGCGGCAGCTTGTTGATCAGTGCAGTCTTTGCAATAAAGCGACATACAACCAGCGCAGGTTGGTATGGCAGGGGCTGCTTAAAAAAGTAGAAACAAAGATTAAATTGAACTGCTGGTGTAATCAACTTACACGTAGCTGCTGAAGCACTTTCACTGCAGGATCCCGATCCAAGTCCGCTGTCTGAACTCATCGTACTTATTTCCCTTGCATACTTCGGACGGAATCTAATGAAAAAATATGTTGGTATAAATAAATTCACTGGCAATATATTTGTGTAGTAAAAATAATAAAACAAGTGACGGGATGATGTGAGCTACAATTGTCGTGAATACGCAATTTAAAAAAAAAAAAACTCACTGAAATCATCATATAATGCAGTGGAGATTTATACATGCAATTGATAACATCTTAATCGTAATTCTGGTATGCATATGGTAACTAATCCTACACCGAAATCATGTCTTACTTGTAGTTTATAATCTCCGCAAGAAGATCAGGGACAACTTGCCGCGAAGCGAACAGATATCTATCCTGCTGGTCCATAGTGCGATCGGCCTGCCATGCTTGCAGTTCAAGCCAGATGAGATCCTTCAGCTCAGTCTGCCATGTGTGTTCTTCTTGGCTTGGCTGTGATACCAGGAAAACGACATTGTTATAACAACTTACATCATCTGCAATAACAAAACTTACCTTAATCTCTTGCCGATCTGTGCTTCCTAGTTTAATCAGATTGGCAAAAGTTTCATGGAATTCTTTACGCGCGTTCAAGGCTGGCGTCTCTTTTGCATTCAAAGACAAATTAATAGCAAATGCCAATGGTGGGGCTGATGACCGACATCCAATTGGTCTTGAGAAGACACTCATATAACGATTATATGACTCAATAAACGTCGGCGTTGCCACACAGCCTTGTGCACAGGTATCAACTACTTCAGAGCTCGCCTCATGGAAACTCGCCACTCGAGGATGTTGATTTGTAAGTGAATTTTTCATGTCCCTTTCTGCATCACGTTGCAGTGCCTGAGCACGTTTGGCATTTCGCTTCGTTTCTTCATCAATAAATATTTCATTGAGTAAAGCGCAATCCATTGTGTTTCGGCGGCATACCCTGGATCGAATTAATCGGCTGACTTTTTTTGGAGCTACTTCCGTACTAGAAGGAAACGGTACACATTAGCTGATGCAATTTATTTCCCGAATTTCAACATACGTTTTTTGCTTCCGATCCCAGTCACGATTTTTAATCTTCATCCTTGTTCTTGGCGGTGTATTGCCATATCCGTCAAACTTTGCCACCAAGGCATCATCAGGATGTGGCCAGTCGTCCTCAATGGTGCTCCGCTCGGATTTAAGTATTGATTTGGACGAAGACTTAACGCGAAATTCAACACTGCAATTGGACAGATTTGTATTAAATATTTGAAATTAAATTTTTTAACAATATGCTAACTTTTGTTTTTTCATTTCAAAGAGGATACTTGTACAGCGTTGCTGCGGATGGAGAATGTTATTCACAATGATATGGTTTAGTGATTGGCGTGCGATTAATTCTAGTGTGCTCAACTATTTATGCATAATTAATGAGGACCACTTGACATTTCAGTAGACGCGTTAAATCGGACGATAAGGCGCCCTACTGATTAGATAGCAGATAGGTTTGTTTTGTATATGCAACTACAAAGCCCTTTTGGCGTACAGTTATGTGTTATTAGATTATTGCAAAGCCATTCAAAAAGGACGTTTCCCTACAAGAGCATTTAATTAATTGAGATAAGCTCCATTACGGCGGCATAAGTTGTTCTGATAAAGCATCTTCATCTGACAGACACTGTTCTACCATGTTTGCTGTAGTCTTTTGAACTTATAAACATGCATCATATTGCTCAATTCAGCATTCAAGCTGACCATTTTCTATGAAGTATGTGGTTAGTGTTTTAAATCGAGATCGAGTAATATATTAGCAACTTTTTCTTGTTAATTTTAACCAACTCTGTATACATATGCATCCCCTTTTAGTGTCAATTGATACAATGACGTAGAATCAACATTTTTATTTCACAAAATAAAGTAAATAACAATGTAGGTATGTACGTAGCAAGACATCACCCTCTACATTTTACCAAACTATAAAGAAAAACGTGAGGTATTGTACGTGCGTATAAACAAGTAATTGCTAAGATGGAAAGTTGAACGATCGGCTGGAGTTGATAATGAGAGAATTGTGCGTGACAACAGTCGAAGCAAATACTAAGACTTTAACCTTCAAGCAATTTTTGTATCCCAAAAGTTAAGTTTCAACACCATTTTCACCGTGGTTCGATTATTTTTTAAGAATTCTCAAAAAAATTAACACCTAATCTTTAACTTGACAAGTGTTTTTGTCCAAATGGCCTTGAACCTGATTCAGCTGCCTCACGATTCAGTCCACAATCATTTTCGGGATGTAAATTACAAATGTTCAGCATACATAACAAAAACAAAACATGCTACCATGCATACATGTGTGTTTATATACCGTACCACACCTTCGACATATGAAGGGTGGCTATTTACACGCACATTTTTCATTCGATCAATTAACAGAAAAATTGGAATCTTACTTTTTTCGCGGCATCTTCCACACTCCAGATGTTATTTCACGAGTCAAAAGGCAAATATATCATCACAGAAATTTAAGCACTGAATATACTGACTCCAACCAAGAGGAGACGAACATCACATTATAATATTGGATACAATTTATCTTTTGTTTTCTTGGGTATTCCCTTAAATATTTGGGGAAACACAATTTAGTAAAAACCACCGTCTTAAAAAACAGCCTCCAATCCGAGCACAAATCTGTCAAAGCGCTTGAATAGTGCTCTGCCAAACTACTGTCAACGATTTTTTTCATTCAGACTTTTCTCTCTTTCTCCTCATTTCGTGGTCAAATTTCCTCACACTCAGCTGGAAATCTGTTTTCATTCTCTGGTTCAACGTGCACAGTGACCACACTCAAAGGTGAACAAAAATAAAAACAGAAGATTCACTATCTAAGCCCGAATCAACTCCCCGAATACTCCTCTAAAACAACGTGAATTCTCTGTCAGTTTTTGCCGTATCCAATGACACTCGTTACACAGCCACTATCAAGAGATAGTATTATTTACTCTTTTTTGCGCCAGCAGAATACAAAATCTTTAGGTGTCAGGCGGCCCCTCACACATGGGAATATTGATTGCACTTGTATGATTCCGTATGCGAATACAAGAAAAAAAAAACACAAAAAATACACAGCACTGGACACGCATACTAGGGTCGTTACTTGCGGTGTTTGCTTTTTCTTACCCAGATTCTTCGTCGTCGCTTTGAGTGGCAATTTTGGTGACATGCTCCTGTTGCTGGATTTTATGAGAGAAATTATTTGTGGTATCGCCGTCAGCATTTTTACATCCAAGTTTCTTTCGCAAAATATCCGACACTTTTCCATTCATTTTTAAATGAATTCAGCATTCAAAAATACCACTGATTTTGAAAATGTTTAAAAATTAATTTGTTTATAATTTATTAATGTGGTTAATCACTTTTTTTGAGGTAAAACTTTAACAAATCAGGTGTTCACCGCCATGTCTAACCTTCGTCTTTGAATTGAATTTCTTTTTTGACAGTTGATAACAATTGGATTTTTGTGTTGATTTGACATAAAGCAGATGATTTCTTCTTTTGCCTGAAATTATGCTATGGAGTATGTTCTGACGGCAGCCGCTGTACAGACTGAACCGAGGCTATGAAATTATCCAAAACAATAAACAATTCAAAATTTATTGCATTTATTTATTCAATTAAACCCACAATTTATGGATCGAGGCAAAACGTTATCAAATGTTAGATAGTTGACCGTATTAGAAAACTGACCCAGCTAATATTTTGTTAAATAGGGACTACGCAAAAAACATAATATGTATAGGCTTACCCTTTGTCGCTGTAAATTATCGTACATCTCCAAGACGGCCGATCGGGTTACGGTGTTACGCCTTACATACTTATTATAGACGCCTAATTCACAGTAATTTGCTCTTGATGCCTGAGATGTGATTTATTGTGAGTACATATCAGTGACAATGTCAAAAATGATCCTGTGGATTTTTAACAGTGCAATACAAGAAAATTGCACGCGATGAGGTCTAAAAATGAATCTAAAGTTAATCTGAACAAAGAAATATTTAATCTTTTAGCATAACATAAGATCATTGCGTACAATAAAATCCTTTCTGATACCTTCATCCATTGTGAACCATCCACATTCAAATGTTTCCACAATGGAAAAAATGTCCTTGCGCAAAGGCTCCGCCTTCATCCCCATTGATGTACTAATTATATCAATGACTTCCACCCTACCCGCATAAAAACTCATAACAAAGGATAATTGACTAAAATTTAACCAATCCCGATGCAATATCATATCAGCCCCCGAAGAGCCTTATTCAAGTGGCCGCCACTTTGAATTGATTAATCCCGATTAAGGAGGAGTCTTGCGCGCTTCCTTCTTATGCCACAGAATAAGGGTTGCTAATATTGACCAATAAACGACGCGGGCCTCGCTTGCCACAACAATTATCATCACCCTCATGCGATCAAAACACCTGTCGCCTTTATATCTTCTTTTTCTGCTGCGATTATAAAGTGTCGCCTACGATGTTGATAGTGTGATGATACGTCCTGTCGGAGTGGTAATTTAATATAGATTGCGTACGACTTAGCTTATGCCTGTACTGGTTAATCACACGGATACACAGAAATAAGCGTAAAACAACAAGATTATAAAACGGATGTCAGGAAGCAAAATTCTTCTCGTCACTCCTCACACTGAGAGGGTGTTTTTCAAAGTGCAATGTTTATCGGTCAGGTGATGAGTGAGGATACTTCCTTCCCATTGAATCATGAAAGGATTCATCATCGGTCAGTTGATTGAGCGTCGTTGTCAGATGTAAACGGTTAATAAGCGCGTACATCGGTAATCACACTAATTAAATAGTTCGCAATTATGCATCCGGTTAATAGAGGGTTTCAAAGGATTTCGCCTAGTTCGCTGGGCAAATCCTCGGCCGTTGGTCTCACGCATCGCCCTTCGTCACCGCGACAATTTTTCGCACGTCTCTATGGCCACTTGGAGACGACGCCGCCTGCGAAGGACAATGAAGCGAGTGTTGAGCCTCCACAGGAGGACATAATAAAAAGTGATATATTGACTAATGACATACATTTTAAGACCACTCAGAAGTGTGATGCATCGTATCAGAGCGACATAAGTTCATCTCCTGATATAGTGACCGATAGGTTAGATTTGACAGTGAAATTATTGTGTATTGTTTTTTCCTAATATTCAATTCTTTTAGGCATTGTGAAAACAGTTCAGTGTATCCTCCTTATCAGCCAGAGCATTTAAACAGTTTTAATATCATGAATAGCGCCCCGAGTCACATCGGTTTCATTCCGGAGAGTCTGAATGGAAAATCGGGATTCGGTTTCCCAGCGGATACGCACTTTCCTGTTGGATTAACCGCATTTTGTAAGTTTTGTTTATTCAAATAGTTTGTAGCCCTTATCGTGTATGACAACTCCGTACAGAATGTGAAAATATGTGTACTTTTCTTAAGAACATGCACTATTTTGTTAATGGTTTTTAGAATCCAGACTTTAAAGATTATGTAATGTGCTAGGACTCAAACGTGTTTGAGATTTGGTCTTTATCGAAAAAGAGTTTCGTGTTTCAAAAAACAAACATGTCATATTGTAGCTTCGGCCCGACATCTATCCGATTTATGTGTCTTTACGTTTAACACATAATCGGAGGTAGATAAGATGGGAATTGCACCTGAGTTAAGAGCGACAGAGATCGAAGGAAAAGAAGCTTTGGAAAAGTGTCCAAATTTCAATACGCCGAGAATTGCTTCTGGGAAACATAAGCCAAGTACAGGCGTTTTTTTGAAACTATATTATATTCAAAAGGCCTCATTGGCTTCGTTGCTTCAAGCAATCATCCCAATTTGTTGATGACTCCTTCCAGTGTGTAGGGCGTTATTCGTCATCTAATGAAGGTAGCTACATAGAAAATAATCGATTGGTGTCAGATCACATGATCGCAGCGGCAAATTGATGAACGTTTTCCGCGAGATTACCGAGCCGGCACGTTGTTCCTTCACAAGTTTTAAGCGTTGTGTTGCTTGTAGCGCCATCTCATTGAAATTACAGCTCGGATACATCGATGTTATCAAGTTATGACCACAGAAAGTCGCTCTAACCTCATTGCCCTATACCAGAGGCCATTGACAGTTACTGTGTCTCTTGCAATAAGCTACTATACGCGGGCCACTAGCCACGAATATTTGTGGATTTTATTCGCTCCACCTACGAACCGCCATGTAAACGAACTCACAGCGTTGTTTATAGTCTTCCGGAGTCCCAAATCCAACCAGGTTCTATACCGTTCGATACTGGTCGCTTCAGCATCAATCTCTATCTGGTTGTTGTCTTAAGGTGCAAAAGAGTGTAATCGCGTTCAACCTTTTCCACGGTGCAATGAATTGTACAAGGAAGTTATTGGTAACGACTGACCTCATGACAAAATTCACGTTGCGAATTTACAACTGTGCCGGAATTTCGATAATAGTTTCTAACATTTTCGGCAGCGATGAAACTTCTTTTTCTTCTAATGGCGCTACACGCCGGGTGGTTCAACCAACAAGCTTCTCCAGCTGGCACGACATGTGTCCGCCACCGATTACGTAGGCCTTCTCTCTTGCTTTGTCCCACTGGTACGGAGTCGAAGACCCTTCGGGCTGGACCAGTGTTGTCCATGTGCGCTACATGGCTTAATCGTTTTAAGTATGAATCCATGAGCGCCGGGCTAGTCTTATGTCGCAGTACCATGAAACAATGCATAAAATGGTTCAATGAATATTTTGACAACTGCATGTCATTGGTAACTTTGGCGGCTTCTGAAACAAAACCATTTGCGTGGTCATCCTTTACTGTAGAAATACCCACCCTCACCCTTGTCCACCGACGAATTTAAAGGATAATCACAAAGTTTTTGACGGTTAATTACGAAATTGACAGTAAATCCCGAAAAACTGTTAGTTTCATATGCACACACACTTGTTTGCATTTGTGTTTAAGTTGAGTAACACATTTACATATATCATTAGTATCAGAGTTTTATCTCTCACTGACAATTTATTTGGTTATTGGTCATTTTAAAAAATACAATTTATAACAAGTTTTATTTAGTCAGGCCAATTCCAAGCCGACAAATTCCATGTTTTCTTCCTAAGTTATTCATGTACTTGAATTATTATTAATATGTATTGTGAAGTGAAATACTTGTTTGCATACACATGCATATCATATTTTCTGACAAATGAAATTGTGAATCAGACAGAGATCGAGTAGTCTACAGAGTCGACTATAAAGCCGATTAGAGACATTTCTACAAGAGACTAGTCCCCCGAATAGATTGAGAATCTTTTCGCAGTTATTCAAAATTCAAAATCATGTACATTTTGTAAATATCCGTTTGATCCGGAAACCGATGTGGTGTTGTCGTCGACACCTACGCAATTGAACATCAGTGGCTGGGTTCATTTCCCAGTACGACCAAAATAATTTTCACGGCTACACCTCTTTCGAGTCAACTACTCGAGAGAGGACAATAGCACGAAAAACACAATTGGGTGCTGTAGAAGCTAGGCTGTTTAACGCTTTCAAACAGTTTTAAGGAGTAAGAGAGGTAGTTCTCGGTTATATAATATATAACACAGCAAACATTTTCGTGAATATTCTCATTCACGTGCACTCACGCTTACGTCAATTTGAGTCTTAAGACTTTGACCACATCCGCATCTTAATACCACAGTCTAGAATTAATTGACTAATTGAATGAATCTTACATCAGTTTATTATCAAAACTTCAAACATAAATAACAATATTACATTATTGCCTACAACTAGGAAATTCGGAAATAACTGTCACCTTCAACGGTCAGGTCACGGTTCCACATTGTCCTTAGTTCTATCTTCAATAAATTTTAGTTCTACACTAAGAAACATCTTCAAACTGGGATCGCTTATTTTATTCAAAATGATTTCTCTAGCTTTTTCGCTATTCCCTTTGTACAGTTTTGATAACTCTTCTGCATAAGCAATCCAGACGCAGTTGGCACAACCGGACATACAACATGTTGTTGGCTCTGGTGGAAGCTAAAATTAATTCATGAGTATCCACACAATCACAAGCATACTAGTCTCTCACAACATACCTCAATATCTGCGGATGATTCTTTGTTTTTGCTTGAAAATGATCGTGACACATCCAAGCGACGTCGTATTGCGTCTCCGACGATTCTCACATTACACCTCTGTGCCATAAAAAAGTGCATAGCCTGAAAATAAATTAGAAGCAGGTGTGTAAAGGATACCAATTAATAACAGCGAAAACAGTAATAATTTGTTCAGAAGAAAAAAAAAATATTAATGTTCCGGAAAAACGAGAATTAACGGATATGTCCCCACTGCAAAAAATGCGCCCAGAATCAGATTATCACGAATCAATATCGGATTTCATAATATCCGATCATAAGACACTCCACTCATTCTTTTAGGATTTATTTTGAATGTGTATATTTTTTTCGGCGGATACAAGTGTCCACAGAAAGACCTTCTGTTCGTATCCTTAAATCATATTTTTTTTTGCAACTTTTGTGAATGGGAAAAAAATGTAAATCACTCACGGTGACCATATGTGGTTCGATCGATTATGGATTGTGGTGCAACCTGTTAAGCGGCTCTTGTCCCCATGAGACGTATTGTTAACCTAAACGGGGGTAGTTTGACGGAAGACTCAATATTTTTTTAACTCAAACAAATAGCTATATATTCCGTCCTTTTTATGCATAAGGACAATGATTGAAATCGATCTGAAGAGGAAGCCATCATAACGACAAATTGCAATAAGCTTGTATCAAATAACCATGAGTAATTAAAGCAGGGAAGTTAAGGAAAGGAACTGTTAAAAAGGATTTACCACAAAAAAAAATCAAGAAAAAAAACCAAATGAGATTCAGTTAGCGTCTGAAGTGGGAAAAGGGTGTGAAAAATACACAACGGATGCACTAGTTTAGTAATAATTCAGAAATGGTGAGGTGTAGGTTGCGAAAAAGGGATTTATTGTATGAGTTAATTGAATCTCATAGGATTTATGTGCGATTACTCCATTTTTAACTTGTGGTTCTTCTTTTTCTAAGTTTGTAGCTTGATCCGGTCAAATTGGTTAAGAAACTGAATGCAGGTCGAAGGAACAGCACAGAAGCGACAATAGAATAAAAAAATACATTTCAATGACTGTTCAAGTAAATTAAGTCTGAGATAACATGTTCTTTATCTAGATTTAAGCAACCGCTCATCCATAGATAATAAAGTAGATTATATATTTGTATATGTGTACAACTTCCGAGGGGAAATTTATGAACTACTTCCTACTATGCTTGCGAAATAAACATGGTTCAAGTTTATCGCTTTATACCGTAAACCGTAATCAAACCGTATCACAGCAGAGAAGATTATTCTGTGAAGTCCTGTAACCGCTTACGGGCGGGTCCTGTAGTTCTGTGATAGGTTTCAGTTGAAGGAAGTTAACAATAGACGTCATAAATCGGCATATCCTGGGTACTCTCCCATTTCCAGACCGCATATGACAGCTTGCATCGAGATGAGCCATGATTAGTTCCAAAATTCCTGCTTAACTCAGCCCGTTGTGTAGACTATCGTCTAATTATGTGACTCTTCCAACTCGATCAAGGTCGCCAATGAACTTAAGGTAATCTGCAATGTTTTGCGCAACGTGGTACTCAGTGATTGAATTTTCTTCATTAGAGAAGATTATAAAAGTTGCTGAGATACAATTTCATTGACGTGATTGATAGAACACGAGGCATATTTAAGGTTTTTGTAAGCATTGAACGGAAGCAAGTAAAATTGTTCTGGTGGAAGACAAGGTCAAAACACTGTACATTCTGCCGTTGAGAATGATGACATAATAATAATACGGTAGACTTAGCCAGAGTTAGTCAATAACTTAACAAATGTATAAGTACAACGGACTATATAGAAAGTGGATGAGGAAGACCTTGGTACTTTCGAGAGAAAAGTTCTGCGCGTTTTTTGATCTCTGTCTCTCAACTGTATGAGCTTTTAAAGCAATATAGGTTAACACTTGACATGTTTGTGCCAAGCAAGCCTCAAGCACCCGGATCTTTCCACCTTGGACTGACGTGAACACGTGAAAATAGATGAGCAAATACTTAGGCGCTGACCAGACCAGCATCTATAAGTTAGGTTAGTTCAGAGTAGCTGACGGCAAAGGACTGCCACATTTAGACCAAAGTAGGCGCATTGTTATACTTTTCTTTTATTCTTCTTTATCTTCTATATCTCCTATCTCTCTCTTCTTCTTTATTCCCCTAAGCTTGGAACAAATTGGTGCTTGTGATAAAGCAATTTAGCTGGTTAATACTGACGATATGTAGTTCATTTTTCTAATAGCAGCTGATTTATGGTTTCAACCGCTATTAATCCACTCAGCTTTTGCATCTATACGTTTGTTAAAATATAGATATTGATCTAGCTATATCCCTAAACCTACAGTTTATCAGTAATCGCCCGCGTATAATCTGATAAGATTCACCAATTATTTTTGGTATCAGTGAAAGCCTAGACGAATGGTCTGAACAAAGTGATTTTCGACTTGTCGAACTAGATGTTAATCTTTCAGTGGTTGCAAATTCTCATAGAAGAATCGAAGTTAACAAGCAGGAGAGTGATAACGTCCCCAATCTTTGGCTGACGCTCCTTATATTTAACAGACTCCCTATTGGAGACTATTTTTAACCACCTGGAACATGCCCGTAGAGTTCGGACGTTGCCATACCCATAGACCCAGCATTAGTAGTCTAGTCGATTGCGTTTTTTTAAAGTTCGCATAATCATACGGTCGCGAAGTCTCCTTCTAGGCTAATCAGGTCGACACCCTTTTGTTACACCTTTATCAGTGGCTTACCAAAATGCAATCCCAACCCTACCGCAACACTAATATGCAAGCAAGTAGACACAGCCAGGTTTCCTAAGGTTAGCCCTCAACGACGAACATGATCGCCGATCTTGTTTGTGTTCGCTATGATTTTCTGGTGTTTGGGCTGTTTTACGAACTAGTCGTTATTGGCGAACAATCTCCATATCATCTCCAAAGCCATGTTCAAGAGCATACCTTATTTTTGCTGTGAACATCGCCAAGCTCATATCCTTTCGCACATGTTTAGACAAATGTGTTCGCGGTTCACGGAATAACGCAAACGAACAAGTTCCGCGAGCATGTTCGTCGGTCAGGGCTATCTTTAAATGTTCAATCAAAGCTTTAGAGAGTTTTTGAGTACGACCACAGCCCACCATATGTGCATATATCTGCTATCGTTCTTTATGTCTGCATGCAATTACTTTCTAATAAAACGAACTACATCATTTCATCTGCTCACAAAGAAGACCTACATCAAGCAAAAGACCACACAGAAAGCTATATTAATTCGAAAAAATTCGACCAGAATATGCAGCGCAGGAAAAAATCTAAAAATAATAAACTCAATCTTCAATTCTTATGGAATCCTGTGAGTGAATCGTTCAGCTTTTATTTCTGAACGTGAGAAATTTGCACAAACAAACAAGCAAGAAAAGAAAAATGTCTGACAGAGGAGCAAAAAAATCTGATTGGGTAGGAAATACAATTTTTGATTTCACATAAAAATTTATAAATACCATCTAAATTTGCATTCGAAATTCATTCAATCAGACATGATACAATAAACAAAATGTTAATTTGCACTAATCAATTTTTAACAACAATTCCACGGTCGCTTCAGGTTAATTTAGTTTTTCTAAACGCAAAATAATATAAAGTAGCTTAGGTAAACTCTAAAAAGTTTGCAAGATCTAAAAAGTTGGGCCCTAAACGCATAGGCCGTCCATTTTTCTTGGACTGGCCCTAAGTACGAGAAGTGAGCATAACGCAAGTAACAATTTCCTTAGCAATTTTCTATTTATTTATAATTAACTATTAAGTTAAAAATAATAACAATATCTGACACCAATATTGGGGACATAAAGTAAAGGATTGTGTCTGGAAAGGCTTTGTGATCCTTTCTGAATCAGATGTACTACAAATTACATTTCTGTCTATCATTCAGAAATCCCTAAGGTCGAAATACATATGTTACGTGAAAAGAAGGCGCTAATATGCATAAACAGTCGTTTATTTTCTAACAAAAACTTACGCAAAAATATTCTACTAATCTCCCGCTCTTCTCATTCCACATTGTGTCCATTATGAGTACCCTCTATTCAAAACAGAAACATATAATGACCAAATCCCTTCTCGCCGTTTACGACGATGTTTTTCTCTTTTTGTTCAGATTAATAGCAACATACACGGAAGAACTAATTTCTATGAAGCAGCATATGTTTACAGCAGCAGACAGAAAAAAACTCTTAAAATTACTCTTTAAATTATTTTTTTATAATAATCCTTCATCTAGACATGCAACATATCCGTCGATGCTTAAATGATATCTCTATTAAATGGATATGGACATGACTGTGATCCAGAGCGCACAATTAATAGCGTAATAATTCATTTCGGATGATTTATTTTGAGTATGTTCCTGATGCTATCATATATTGTGACGGACTCCACGAAAGTAAGAGTACACTCCCACTTGTCACGGTATGCCCAGTGGCTTGCCCAAGAAGCCACGAAGGGTATTTTGAAATTTCGGAGATTAATTTTATTGTTAATGTCTGTGGGAATTTTATACTATTGTGTGCAATGCGGTTGATTATAGCGGTGTGCTGTGGGAAATGCACACCCTCTCTATTAAGTGTGCGCTATTGCAAAAGGGTACTAGTATCACCCTCATAATAACGATGGATTCATGATTATGACGATGATATACGAGTGTGTTTAGGGAATGAATTACGGCGTGGCGTCTTGGTTGAGTAGGTATGATTTTGTTACAGTCGCTGATAATCGTGGGTGATACAGTGTGAATAATTGGCTGTTGTGATCTAATTGGATTCAATTGGTATTGTGATTAAGCGTTGAAGTGAGCTCTGATTTTTATTCAAGAAAATAAGGTGCACTCAAGCCCTAAGAAACACTTGTGACATAAAAAACAGATTTTAGGACTTTTTTTTAAACTTATTGTTTAAATTGAAGCAGAGCACCCTGTTGCTTTCAATACGATTGCATGATGCAGGAGAGAACTGTTTTTTTTTAACATGAAGACAGAGCTAAAATGTACAGTTATTGCAAACAAACACAGGGCAAGTAACAGCAACGTACAAGTATAAATTAATCATTTTTGTCACTCAATGTTTTTCTGTATTTTGTTTAAACCATGCACACACTTCATCACAATCAATTCAATAGAAAAGTTTTACACGAAGTTCTTGGCGGAGTTAACTTTGATGGTAATTAAATGAAAAGTTTCAAGCATAGGCATTCGTTTTGCACATGAGATAACTAACGAACAAAATTATAAATCGTTCCAAACCTTACTTATCTGGACAGCATGATATTGTACAGCCCAATGCAACTTTGAGTGAAAATAAGTTCATGCTTTTTTTTTTCTATTTTTTAGTGGCACGACGTCGCCGAAAAGAAGGCCGCCCAAGACGTCAGCGAACAACATTCAGTACAGAACAAACACTTCGCCTTGAAGTCGAATTTCATCGTAATGAATACATCTCAAGGAGTCGAAGATTTGAATTGGCTGAAACTTTAAGACTTACAGAGACACAAATAAAAATATGGTTTCAGAATCGTCGTGCCAAGGACAAGCGCATAGAAAAGGCCCACATCGACCAACAATATCGGTAAGAATGAGAATATATCCTTACAAACTATCACCTGTGGGGGCTTCATAGCACTCATTTTATTACCCAAATAAATGTCAAATTAAAGTAACACTCATTAATCAACAACCCCACTTGTGTATCTAATTCGCAGAAATTTTGTTGTGGCCAATGGTTTTATGACATCGATCATGGGACAAAATGCTTACCCTCCAATCATATCGAATCTTCATCAGCACTTCCATACACAAACCGGTATATCATCACGAATGGTTCCGTCAGTTCCTTTGCCAACGACACCCTCGACCGGTGTCCAACAGCCACAGCCATCGGGTCCTCCGACAACACCCTCATCACATTCAAATTCAATATCCGCCCCTAATCGCAGCGATCTTAATTACAATGAAATAAGTGGCTTTTACAAAAACAACGCCGTAAATTCATGTTAGCGATTATTTAAACTTTTATTACGATTTTAATTACCCTTATATTACTATTGTTGGAAGATTAATAGAGGCGTACACCCACGCACGCCTCGCTGTCGCTCGAAAATAGCTCAAGGTATCCCAAACTCCAGGGGTGGCGTTGGCCATTGTCTTCATATTTGAATGGGCTACTGTTTTCGCTGCATAACGTTGTAAATAATAACTTTGAAGCTTTTTATTGATAAACATTATTTATGCCTTTTCTAGAGAAATAAGACAAATTATGAAGGAATAAAATGAGGAAACCTATCATGAGGAAGTGCGGTTCTTTTGTTATTTTTCAATCAACTGGACTTTCAGCTGGCAAATTAAAAAGAGAAAACGAAAACCTCGAGAAATGGTCGGATTGCTTGAAAGCGGCTGTTGAATGGGTTCTTGCCAACAGTAAGGGTGAAACCATTTCGCAGATACACAAGTTCACTTCCGGCCGAGTGACTTTAAAAAGATTGCCAAAATCTTAAGAAATTAATAAGGAACACAATCGCAAAGATTTGCACTGATGGTCAAGCACACAACGATGTGCGGGACGTGTTTATACGCGATGTGGATATAACAGTAACTACATTTTTCAATGATTACTTCACTTTTTTATTTAGGTTTATGCTTGCGTTCAACATTTTATTCAATCTTAAATCGTTGAGAGATTGAACATCCACCGGATTGAAAATAAACCAACATGCGGCGTTATCAATCATGTGATTAAATAAATCATACAAACTGTAAACCAAGCGAATTTAAAAGCAAAAGTTTCTGCATTTGAGTGAACATTTAATAAATGTGAGGACTTAACTAGTCAAACTAATTACAATTAATGATTACATATTGGGGTTAGAGTGGCTGACTGCCAACTTAGAGCACTTCGACTTAGGCCAATCTAGGCAGATAATTTCGATATAGTCGATCTTATTTGGAAAACTAGTAGGGACTTTTGATAAAGCGATGAACTTTGCAGACACTAATACAGCTTAGTTAGGCCAGATTGTTGAAGAAGTAAGTCCCTAGCTGGTCTATCCTTCAGGGGGAGAGACTGCAGCAATTACAGAGAAGGTGTACAATAATCTCCTGCGCGTCTCTTCTCCAAAAGTCGACGTAGGGCAAGCTGAATCTTGAGGCGTGAGATCCGATGTGATGTGATGACGTCGATAAGAATTCTGAAATTCGGTGTACTCATTCTGATGACAGACTGTGTGATCGCCTCGAACCGAAAATAGGGCATAAATGTTTCGTGGTGAGGCACAGGATCCCAGTTCACTACTATTTCCGGATGATTGAGCTAAAAATCTCGGCAGCTAGCCTCGTTAATCTCTGTATTAGCTTGTAATTTTAATTGCTAGTTAATAAACAATAATAATAATTCCGGATGTAAATCTGCAATACATGTAGTTCGCTACTGCAAAACTCTACTATACTACTGAAGCGCTTGCTCACACTAATCGTATATCTTGAGGAGTTATTTGGACCATTCCTCATATTTTTAGACGATATGTTATGTTGACGGGTGCGCCGGTCTGGTGATTGCGGAGGTGTATGCAACCGTTTTGGAACATTATACAGTAGCCAAAGCCTTACAATGTAGGAAGTATGCTTGGGATCATTATCATTACTATCTTGTTGAAATATAAAATTATCACCCAAGCCTTTGCTGGCACTTTCACGGTTTTTTTTATATTATGTTTAAATACTGGAATCTATCCATTGTACTTTCAATAAATTCCAAGTTCCCAACTCCATTTGCTGCCATACAATGACACCGCCACCACCATGTTTAACTGTTAGAAATAGGTTTTCTTTATTCCATTCAGCTGCTGGTTTTCTTCACACAATACCGCGCCCATTTAATCCATATATGCAAAATTTGCTTTTGTCCGAAAATAATACAATTCCAAAAACTTTCTTGCTTGTCAATATTATCCTTGGTAAAAGCAACACGCTTCTTTCGGTTGATTTCTGAAATATATGGGTTTTTCCTTCTGGATCATGCATGATAACCTTCTCTTAGGGTATTTCTAACGGTAGAGCAACTAACCGACTTTTCAAACTTCTCTGGGATTATCTTAACTATTTTAGGAGCACTTATTCTTGGATTTGTTTGACTTCAGCCAAAAGTGACCGTTTTTCTCTGGGCGTCCAGATCTGTATTTCGAAGTAAAATTTCATGTTTGTGCGTAGTTTTCTAAAACTCTTTGTACGGAAAATGTGGTTTACCAATGGTTTCGCCACTTTCTCTTAAACTTCTACCCCCCGAACGTAGTTTTATTATTAAATTTTGAATATTCGCTGATAATTCCTTGTTCATAATTTTAGTTTAAAAAAACTCTTAAAAGTGAAGAAAATAATAATAATATGAACTCAAATAATTCAAGCGCTCGACTGAATGAAAGAAGAATATGATTATATAAATGAAGCGAAAAATGGACGGGAGTTGGAAATTTTCGGGAAAAGTCTGCCTCAAACATTGTATGCAGACTTTTTGTGCGGCATTTTCAGTGGTATTTTCCAAGAATTGAGATCTGTTGAGTTCCCGAATGTGGAGAATTAGAAAATAGTTATGTTACGATGAGAAGGAGTTATTAACATATTTTAAGAAAAATTATTGTTTTCGATAAAAGTATAAGCGTTTTAGCTATTTTTCTAGAAAGGGTACACTGACTGTATATAATTAGTGGGAACAAACGTTTTGAGCAGAAATGAAGTATTACAGAGATAGCCGACTTCACAGATGATTGCCCCCTAATCCATCGATGAATTTGAGTAATTTTTGACAGATATTTATGAACTTTTGACGGTTATTCACGAAATAACGTAGATGTCGTCCTCTGCTTGGTTAATTTGGTTAAGGAAAACGTTATAAAAACAGTTGTCAAAAAGAGGGGTAATAGTCTGGCATATCTGTAATACTTCATTTCTAGTTTCGAGCCTTAAGAATGGATGACTGGCAGATCGCCCAATCACTTGTTCCAGCTACATACATATTATAGGCAAGACAAATGATTTTAACATATGGTGGAAGGATAATAAGGTTTGCTAGACAGTTGATTGTTGAGACCCTGCCTGACGTCATCGCGGGAATTGAATTGATAAAGATATTTATCATGGGGGGAATTGATGTGTCACCAAAAACTTGAAGGTGGAAACAAATGAACATTTTCCATACACTTAAAAAGAAAAGCGGATTATTATTCAACATTTTCTTACTCATTAACATATACACGTATATAATACCATTAATAAACTTAAAACAGTTTGCAATTCAATTCGTGTTTGTCATTCATCACTTTTTTCCACATGAAATTAAAAATGTGATGTAAGTTCAGGCAAAATATCTATCTTTCCAGTGTCAAAAACGGACGGTTTATTATCCTTCCACCATGATTTTAATATCGAAATCATTGAAATTGATTCTATTTGACATATCATTTGATGACATTAACGTTTGATGCGAGAAACCACTCTGCCTAAAAAGTACGACGATAAGATGGAAAGCGACCAAAGATGTTTACATTGTTTACATTTTACCCAGATAAAGCGACCACTTTTCGTAGCGGCTCAATTCTCAACAGGGTACTGAGGATGGTGGTGGAGAATAGTCCAAGGATGGAAGAAGTCATTTTGGCGATTGAATCGCTGAAAGTTCACGAATGTGGATGATTCCTGGATGGATGAAGGGGAGGTTGTGGTAATTTCCTGAGCGCCTGTTCCAGATTAGTTAGGTGCCATTGAAGAAGGTGGTGCTTTTTAAGTATTTCGGAGTATGTTTTACGAGTGATTGGCCACGTTAAGTCCATTTTGGAACAGCTCGAAAGCGGTTTTCAACTTATTTTTGTACTAACTCTATTGACCAGCGGTTGCGAATACAAATTGACGAGATGAGATGTCACCGGGATATGGTGAAAAACATGACAGTAAGCTAGGAGTTCGTTCAAGTATAGCACGAATAACCCCATCATCACGACCTCCGAGGCTTGCCTTTAATGCGATTCCATCAGGTACGCGACCGATTGGGAAGCCCATGACGAGATGGCTAAACCAAATCCAAAAAGTCTCCTGGTTACGCTTAGGAAAAACTCCTGATGAGTTAGAGTCGGTGGCGGAGGATCGAGGGATGTGGAGGTCTTTCGGGAGTGGCTTACCTCCGCGACATCTTTAGTGGATCTTTCGGGTCAGTGGATGATGATGATGATAATGTAAACGTAAACGTTCTTCCGATGTGATATGTGCGGAAGGCAATCATTTTCAACTTTGAGAATTGAATCTTGACAGATGTTTACATACAAAGTGTAAACCGTATTAATAAATACCAAATAACGACGAAGTAGTACTAAAACATGTATTAACTCCAAATTCTTCTTAATAAACCATCAGTCAGAAGAACACTGGAGACGAACTTCGAGCTTTTTAGTAAGCATGCCCCTGTTTCGGTCTTTGTATATATTACCACGCAAAAAATAAGAATATAATTATTATTTTGTTTAATTATTTATTATTTGGTAACAGGAAACTGAGAGTATCCTAGTACAGGTTAATACAAAAAGAGACTAGCTGCGAGGACTATTACTATTATACGCAAGTGGAGGAACAGTGTGCTATAAATGGAGTGCACAATGTGTAGTTTTTCACTTATTGTATTGATTCACAAAATATTGTCAACATAACTGAAAGAAGGAAGGAACTTATAGTTATAAACAATGTTACGCGTAATTATATCCCTTATTTTAAGAAAGTAACAAAACTGAATGCCTGAACTAGAAGATGATATAAATACAAACCAAGTTCAATACACGGGTTGTTTATGAAATTCCCACAGAATCGCAGTGATATCACTTCTACACATGAGCCCAATTAAATCAAACATTTCATAACATTTTAATAAAAACAAAACTCGTATATAACACACAAAAGTTAAGTTAACAGTTAAAATATATTATTTCTCAACATGAACTCACTTTTCGATGTCAACAACTTACAAAACAGCTGACGGCTGTCATTGAAAATACGTATTTACTCAAGGAATTGAAAGCAGAGAAATGTAGAGTGTTGTTATGCAGTTATTCATTTTAAATTTCATTATTTACTAAACATCATTATATTCTCACTTTTCCCTTGCAGTTTGCATGTCTGCATGCATGTTAAAAAGAAAATACACGAAAAGTTAAAAAGAAATTATCTGTCTTCCTGAATATCATTCACATTATTTGAAATTAGTAGCTTTTCTGTTAAAGAAATCAATGAACAAACAAAAAAATCAAATAACAAGATTGTATTATTTTTCTTTGGTAGTAAGATTCATATAAAATGAATGATAAAAAATACCATTAGCGGCGTTCACATTCAACAATTTGTCGCGACAATTTGCTTGAAAACCGTGGTTTATTGTTCAAATCGTCAATGCGAACGCATAAAACGGCCGACTTGTGTTGCGGTAGACAAAGCATTTTGACTTTTCAACGGTACGACAAATTGTTGTGTCTGAACGTTTCTGTTCAGAATTAATTTACTTCACTAATGCCGTCATTCATCAACAATTTTGGTTTTTTTTTTAAATAAGTTTATTACTAGGACGTGTTTAGTTGAATGCACTCATTTTTCTAATATTGCAATGTCAAGATAAATCTGTGCCTGGATGAAATGACATGCCACGTTTCAAATGCGTCGAGCCTCGAATGGGTTTTCAAGCAAGACGAAAAAAAGTCGAAAAAACATTCCATACTCATTCAATTATTAGCAATTAGCGGCGGAGGTTCGTTTCGCATTTCCCAGGATCTCCAAAAATATATATCTTAGCTGACTTATAAAATGGCTGCTCGAAGAAATCAACAGCAAAAACCAGACGAAGATGTAAGTATTCAAAAATTAACCTATTCCCACGTTCTCAATTAACATTTTTATGTTTTTATTTGATACCTTAAAGGAAATCTGTGAATTGGAGCACTTGCGAAAACTATTTATCGGTGGACTAGCTCCATACACTAATGAAGAATCTTTAAGAAGTTTTTATGAGCAGTGGGGAAAGGTTGTCGACTGCGTTGTTATGCGTGATCCAACATCAAAAAAATCTCGTGGATTTGGATTTATTACATATACAAAAGCTTTTATGGTTGACAAGGCTCAGGATGCTCGTCCTCATATTATCGACGGAAAGTAAGTACCATACGTATTTCACTATCAAAAAGTATTCCCAAATCAACACATTGACCTTTATAGTTAAGTAATTCGTTTTCATTTGGGCGTGGAAAAATCAATAAATCCTCGGTATAGAGAAAAAAAATGGTTCATTGACCGTGAAAATATTTCGGCAAGATATTTCTAAATACAGGCTGCTGTAATGCGGCTCTGCGCATAATCACATTTCTGCTGATAAAGTTTGCTATTCTCTTTAATCATGTTAATACTCGTGTCAGTCAATAAGCATAGACATGATCTAAAAATTAACGTCAACCGGCGTAGAGTCGCACCTTAAAATAAAATTGAAAAAAGGGAATGGCTTCAAAAATTTTATGAAGCTCAAAATAGGTATAATTTAAATTAAAAAATTAATGGTCTATAACGCGGTTCTAGTTTTGAGTCATGTGGTGCAGACAATGTCATTCGCATATAGAGTTTAACGACCCATATGATTTTGTGACTAACAATTAATCAAACAACTCTACCTATACTCACACCTTCCCATATTTTTTCCTTTTTAGGAGTGTTGAAGCCAAGCGTGCCCTTCCACGCCCAGAACGTGAAAGTCGTGAAACTAATGTAACTGTTAAGAAAGTCTTCATCGGAGGATTGAAAGATAATCATGATGAAGAATGCTTACGCGAACATTTCTCTCAGTTTGGCAACGTCGTCAGCGTTAAGATTCTAACTGACAAGGCAACAGGCAAAAGACGCGGCTTTGCATTTGTTGAGTTTGATGACTATGATGCTGTGGACAAGGCTATTTGTATGTATTTTTACGCAATTCAGCTTCAAACAGAGTGTAATATATAACTTCAATTACAGTACAAAAAAATCACTCCATAAAATTTGTTCTGGTCGACGTAAAAAAATCTGTATATAAACAAGAGATGCAAAAAAGAGCTGCTGCACAAGTTGCGAATGGAGTTCCTGGTAATATAAATGGACAGGTTCCACCGCAAGCTCCTCCCGGTCCATATCAACCTGGACCAGCAATGAATGGTCCACCACAACCACCTGTGAATTACAACAATTGGGGGCCACCAAACAATTATAATAGTTACAATCAGCCTCCAGTGAACAATTGGAATTGGAATCAACCACCACAAAATGGTTGGAATGGACCCCCACAAGGGCAATGGAATCAAGGCAATTACGGACCACCACCACAAACAAACTGGAATACAGGTCCCGTTCCCCCACAACCAAATTGGAATAATGGCCCCGCCCCACCCCAAGGTAACTGGAATAGCGGTCCACCTCCTCCACAACAGCCCCAACAGAACTTCGGCACCGGATACCAGCAGAACTACGGTGGTGGCCCACAAAAAAGCAATATTGGCAACAACATTCGTAAAAACCCTTACAATACACCCACAGGAGGTAAGAAATGGCATTCAATGAATGAATATTTGTAAATGTTCCTCATATCTCATAAATTTCAATTGAAAACTCTTCAGGTAATGTTGAAAACCAACAACAAACGGCCCCGCCTGTCAATGGCGCCCGCCGCTACTAGGGGCGAGTTAACTTGCAATGCTTGTCGATAAAGGTAAGCATCTTCACTTTCCTGCCGAAAGTCTTAGTCAAGAGGGCTGAAGGTATTTTAAAGTCACATAAGGCTAAGTCTGTGTTCCAAACATCTTATGTATATATTAGGTTTTTTTATTTCTCTTATCTTAATTATGTACACCTTAAACATTATAAATTTTATTTATTTTCTTGGATTTCACTAGGACGATCATCTACAAAACAAATTTTAAAAATTTCAAGACAGACAACTAATACACAATTAAATAAGTTATAAAAGTATGGGATGGCATCGCTAATCGCTATTAAGTTAATCATACAATATACATACATATTACATATATATGTATTTTCTTTTTCAATTAATGTAAACTGCGATGTCAAGAGTTTAAGCGTATGTATGTACATCTTGCGTAGGTTTTAACTGAAGCCCATCTCATGTAGATTAATATTGTATTATATATAAGTTTATTCTCAATGAATAAAAGGAGATTAAAAAAATTAATTACGTAATATATGTATACTATTGAAAGAGAAAACAAAAATATTTATGTATGTTTTAAGTTGTGTATTGGCAAACAAAAAAGAATAAGCATTATGATTTATTTTATCATAGCCCTCCCAATTCGTTATACCAATGCGAAGTATTTTATTTAAAAGGTAAATATGTAGCGGTAATTGGATCAACTCATCTCATCTCGCTATTTCACTGGTTAACATAATGAAGTTAGAAATGTAGTTTTATGATTTTATTTTATGGAAAACTTAATTGCTGTGAAATTCGTCAACATTTTGGCATTAAATGCCTCCCGCCGAGACACCCCTTAAGAATTCCTAAAACTTTCTATACTCATTAAAGAGTATTATGTGGACTCCAACCTAAACATGTTTAGAGGGTCTCAACAAATATTTCCCCATAATAGAACACAGAACCCAAATTTGATCTCTGTATCCAAGAGCATACCGTAAATGTTCAATTCTCACATTTTAAGAATATCATACATGTGTATCTTTGCTATTCGGATATGCTCCTGAATTTTGTGGTTAGATTCAGATTGTGGTAAGTGTGATTTATCAACAGAATTTATTTTCATGATACTATTCATAAGAAAAGAGAATACAAAACCATTGATGACCAGCCAAATAGACGAAATTCTAGATACACGCTTCTAAACTTTGGTAAGTAGAAATCGATAAAAATTTAATTGTATAAGTTCTAGTTGTGTATGAATGTACTTGTCGAGAAATAAAAATCAAATAAAAAATGAAATGCAACATGTTTTATTTTTAATAACTTATTACTGGTGGATTTAGATGTTTTGTTTTGGAGTTTCTACTCTTGTCGAATGGCGTACCTATTGAATGTGTTAATTTTTGGATAATTGGCAATGACCTAACTCTTTACCATGTGAAGGGGAAACTAATTACAATCCAAAATTTGAAGGAGTTCACATACATAAATACTAAAAGCACTGATGTTTCTCCAAAACTTGTGCCTTTAGAAGGTCATTGGTAAAAGATAACTAAATTAATAACATTTCAAATGGGGTGAATAAAGAGGTGACCTAATTTAACGACTCTCCATAAAAACAAAAAAGATGGTAAGTATAACGGTGCTTGGATGTAGCAACTTGTTCAAACGAGCTTCTGCCGGTTGTTAAAATTTGTCACTTCAATAACTGTTAAACCACGCGTAAAAAATGATGTCATCTGAAGTGGGTTAGAAGATCCGTTTATATTAGTTGGAAAACTAATCAAATTGCAAAGGGATTGCAGAAGTTCTACGTTTATACCTTAATTTTGGATTTGAAAGCGTTGATATAGCGTTTCAAGCGGGCATAATCGTCTGAATCTAGCTTCGTGGGACGTAGTTTGCGGCTGCTAATGAAAGGGGGAGAGTGAGTCTGTACCAGGGCTAACCTCTTTTTGAGGGGCCGCAGGAGAACTGAGGAAGTTCTTGGCCAGTAGCATCCAAACTCTAGTCAGCAGGAGCTACCTGGTGCGCACTCCTAGAGCCACTTCGAGATATTCGGAGTTCAAATCTAGACGGTTTTTTCAGTGTCTGGTGGGGGCCTTGTTATAAAGATGGCGGCGGAAGAGCACTATATACTTAGGGCCAACGGCGGCGCTTACAGCCTCAGGGAGATTACGGACACCAGACGCATGCGAACCCTTCGCCGGAGGGTTAAAGTATAGGGCCTGGCCTCCCATTCTTCAGGTTCACTTAGGTTACGTTTCAGGAATTGTCGACTTAAATGAAGAAAGCTATAATTCTCTATTCTCTCTCTATATTCTACAAATTAACGTGAAATAAACGTTGCTCATTTCTCTTCCAAATGACGTAAACACGGCATAAATATCGTCGTTATCGAAGCGGTACGCCTGTATTATCATTTTATCGATTTTACCAGGGTAACATCGTATTTTAAATCTGAAGAGAATTGATTGATGCCATAAGAAGTAACCTATATTTAATAAATACGTTTCAAAAGGCAATTTTCTAAATTAAGTAAATGACGACCATCAAAGAAAGTTTTCCCACCCGTTTCATATATTATAGTGTTACTATACCATTATTCGAAATTGAATTGCTATGTCGAATTGTGTGTGATCTATCAAAGTAACTTCATGAAAAGAAAAGCACTTAACAAAACTGTTGACTATGATAAAGGGTGACATTTCTGACGCAACTTAACCTACATTGAGCAAACATGTCTTTGCCACATTGTAGGTACATATGTATACCTAATTTCATGGAACAAATATTTATGTACATGACATTCTTTCTGTACGCGAATATCTCTTCCACACTGAACCACAAGACATGATAAATTATTTATCAAACTTTTTCATGTTTATCGCGACAAATGAAAGAGAACAGAAACTTACGTCGCCTTTCTTTTCGTTCTTTCCTCATTTCTCTACTCATCCACTAATTGGAATAAACGAACTTAGCCTGAAGGGTCCCAATAAAGCCGAATCCACTGTACACGCAAACACACGTTTATATCTGTTGGACTTCGAAATCAATTGATTTCGTAGTAGCATGGACTTTCATTATCCCTTCCAATGCCTGTATTTCCTTTGACCAACTGTTCATTCTCCAATGAAAAAAAATACAAAATGTTAATTTTAAATAATTCTTTATTCATCATTTTCATCACTTACAATATATTTCACTAAACAAATAGCGAATGTTTCCTTACCGTTTATTTTAAGAAGCCATCTTAAACACTCCAACAATTTCACTGACACCAATTGACTGTGCACTTAGCGTCGGAAAAAGCTGAAAAGGCAAAGAAGACTTACCTATGCACAGGTTCAACGTCTTCCCTTTCACCTGGAGCAACTTGTCTAATAATTGTAGGCCGCTTAAAGTAAAAAAAAGAGGAGAAAAATTCGATTTATAAACATTGAATGCATTTCCACTAGTGGATAGTCCTTATTTAACTAAACGATTACAAGTACATGCAGGTTTTTTTTCTATCGAGAAAGCGTATAAAAATATTTAAGCTGTATGTGCACTTCCTGTGATCAGTGGTTAACCTAGGCGCTCCTATGATTCCCTTTATATGTAATTCTTAAACGTTTCTTTATAAAACCATGTGCGTTTATAGGATAATGAACAACCGTGTGGTGATACGAAGACGAACGTAAAAATAAAAGCCTAGAGTGCTCTCAGCAAAATTCAAGATGTACTCATCATCAACTGATTGAAAATTATTTAGATATGTCTGCTTATGGCACATATTTTCCCAAATGATCTCGTGTGGTCTTTCAAATTCGCTCATATTTAAAACAAACCGCCCGCCAAAGCACATCATTCTTAAACCTATATACATAGTATGTTGAATTTGCTTTATAATAGATGTATACACTCCTACGAAACTCAAATAAATAGTTAAAAAAATTCACGCGAAGTATATAGCGTCCGTTATGAAATGATGCTTTGTTAAATGTATTTCATTAATTTGTGTTCCAGTTTGAATCAGTTATGGAGATACATACAAGTACATGCAATACATCATTGTAACCGTACTGAATACCAATACAACATGACACAATTTGCATTCAAACTGAATTTAATAGTTATACCTTAAACAAAAAGTCTTGCCAAAACTTACAACCAAGATGCAAACTAGATAAATGGCCAAAAGCAAATATGAAATAAGCAGCGCAGCAATTATAGAACTTAGGAGCGGCAAAGATAAAATTGAAATACTTCATATTTAAAAAAAAACTGAATATAGTCATAAGTACCTAGGTTTTATAAATGAAAATAGGTTTATCATATATATGTAAAATAAAATCAGTAGTGTTGGTGTTAGGAGTAAATTCCGAGATGATTGATGTAGGCTTGCCAAACGTATAGAATATTTTACAAAATACCTTAAACTCTACTTTGACAGTAGCTTTTTCGACTATGGAAACATATTTAGTGATTAAGTTATATATCCTCCAGAGTTTATATTATTCTAAGCTCTATTTAATTACTGAGAATAAAGACCATACATCAATATATACATACAAAAAATAAGTCTTATTTTTTACCAAAGCGTAATCCATTACGAAAATACTAATGAAAGGTAAAAGGGCCATTATACGTTTTACACCAAAATTTTATACAGAAAAACAATATTAAACATATACATACCTATGATACCACCATAATATAAATATTTATACAATATAATATTTATATAAGTACTATGTAAAAAGCAGCTGAAAAATAAATTGTTTTCATATAAATGAATAAGATAAATAAGAATGCTGCCTCCTTCTACGAGGCTGATGATTTACATATTATTGTATGCGTAACGCAATAAACTTAGAGATTTATTATTTCAATATATATAAATTATTTTACATATAATTGCATACTTGAGAGCTATCAAATGTCCCGTTAATCTTCTTCTTTTGAATGTATGTTTTAATAATGGGATTTAATTAAGTATAGGAAATACAATATATTCTTCTTAAGAAAAAAAAAATAATAATGAATGTTAGAAAACAATGATATACACATATATTAACCTCAACAATACTTCACAGAATTAGTTGTGAAAAACAATCACAGATCAGAAGAGGTCTTCTAGCTTCAGATCATACATTATTTTTGTTTACAAACTTTCCGAATTGTAGCCATTGTACACTTCTTCGCATCTCACTTTTTAAATACTCCTGAAATTAAATATGTGGAGATATGTTTCTTAAAGAACATACACATATATACATTTGTTTTGCTTTTTTGTTTCTCTTTGCTTTAACTATTTTTTTATCAATTTATATTTTTTAAATAAATTCAGTTCTTCATCTTGTTAGTATTTGATGATCTTAAAGTTCTGTTTTGTAGTAGTTTTGTTGTTTTTTTTATGTTAAGTCTATAAAGTTACTTAAAAATATTCTGCGATCTTATTTGAAGAGATAGAGATAAACACATGACGTCACTTTGTTTCTGGGATTTTTTTTTAAGATTTTCATATAATTAGGTATACATCTTACATGCCTAAAGTAAAGAGAGATAAGATATTTATAGAAAAATTATGATATTTATAATTACATAAATATGTGGATATAAAAATATAAATATGTATATAACAAAAAAAAAAATGTATAGATATTCCCTTTCAATTTCCCTGATTATTATCACAGCCATCATTCTGTCGGCTAAGAAAAGCTCTTCCAAACCAGTCTATTAAGCGCACTTACATACTTTTTGAATAGAGATAACGAAAAATGATTTTTTACAAATAACTCTACTTAAGATTCCCTTTTACGATAAATTCTGTACAAAGACGTACTAAATATAACCTACAATTGTAGTTACTATGTGCACATACTATTGTAACCGTTTAGAAAATATAAGTGCCACTAGTACGCAGATGAGTTCCTACCTTTACTTCTAAATTGTCAATATAACTTAAGGCAATAGAAATAAATTAGGTGGTCGTACTACTATATGAATGTATGGTTTCGAAGTAACTGCTATCAAGTAGTAACATGATGAATTGCCTAAGCTCAGATTGTCTTTCATTCAGTTTTGATATTGTGCATTAAGCAAACAATTGTCATAAATCATAAAAACAAACACATTAATTAATGAAAACATAATGAAAAACGAAAGTGTGAAAATGTTTTTCGTTCAAAACATTCGCGAAGCTACACGCTACTTTAAGATTTTTGAAAAAAAAAACAAAAAGCGTTGGGACCATTGCAAACGTACCTGCTGAAATCGTTTCATTTCTTTCTTTTTTTCTTTTCAATATTAATATTGCCGATTTGAAGCACGTCCAGATGTGCCAGCACCTTTAATGGGCGTATAATTTGCTGGCGAAGGTGGTTGCTGCTGCGTACTATACGAGTTATAGTAGCCTTGGGCGGAACCATAAGTGGTCTGCGGAATGTTTCCTGAAAATAAGTAAGATTTTTTGGCAGCTGTTCCACTTCTTTTTGTTTTCATGTTCCTAGTCATAATAAGTGCTAAACTAACTTAAATGTGTATGGTTAGTAATAGACAAACTGTTTTGAAGAAATCACATATGGTAAAGGGTGATTTCTATTCGAAATCGGTCAAACAATCAATATTATTGACATAAAATAAGATTTTCAGTGGATCGTGACAAGTGACCAGTAGACAATAGTCGAGAAGTAGAGAATGATCTTTCTACAAGGGAATATGTGGTCTTCTAAATACCACACTCGCCCACGTGAGTGATCCTAATGAGCATATAAAAACAAAGAAACACCCTTCTCCCCCAACTATAGAAGACAAATCGTGTTTGATTTCTTACCATAATTATTTCCTGCCGTTACACCATACGGATTCATACGATTTCCACCTAAATTACCGGCCTTTGTTGGACCACCATTATAAGCTTGTTGATACTCACTGCCAAAATTATTGCCACCAGTCCAATTGGTGGGCGGTGCTGCAGCTGCTGGTGGACCTTGTGGTTGGACAGCAGTTGGCGCTCCATAACCTTGATTCTGATTCCATCCTCCTTGATATGCAGGTGGGGCATTATTCCAACCATTAGCGCTATTTTGGGGTTGGTAACTGTAGGCTTGTGGTGGTGCTGGCCCAGCTGGTGGTGGTTGGCTGTATGCATTGGCGTAGTTATTCATTCCCCAGCCGTTATTGGCATAACCTTGTGGTTGTTGAGCCATATTACTTGGCATTCCATACTGTCCATTATTTTGTGGAACAACCCCAGCGGCTCCTTGCTGAAGTTGATGTTTACGCATAACTTCTTGCTTATACACTGATTTCTTGACGTCCACAAATACATATTTAATTGTGTGATTCTTTTTTACTGAAAATAATTAGGAAGTAAAAATTATAACAAAAATTCTAGCAGAACACATTCTAATAATAATTTATTTTTAAGCAGTCAGGGTGATTGGCCTTTAGTAATACAGTCATTAATAATCGAGTTAAGGGTCCATTAATATCGCTCTCTCCCTTGGTCAGCGTAACAAACATATAATTTAAAGTAACCGTCCAAAGGTTATTGCAACACGAGGTGCTGGCTAAATACCACACAATGAACATGGCAACAAGAAAAAATTGACACAGTTAAGCTGTCTTCTCAAAGATCTTCGACCGGCTTTCCTACAGAGAGTGAACACATATCCACATATATAGATTCCGACCTACTTATGCCATATATGAAACAGGTGAGCATTTTCCGTATTAATGATTATCCTGCACATGCTACATTAGTTAAACATGTACAGTCTTAACCCATGTAGGTAAATATATCAATTTTTGAACGTGCGTCGAGTTAATTAAATTTAAGATATCAATTAACCCCTGTGCCACCACCATAAACTAACACTGATATAACCCTCATAATACACATGCATACACAAGTTCATGTGAGTTATAATTTATACTTACAAACTGCTTTGTCCACGGCATCATAATCATCAAACTCCACGAATGCAAAACCTCTTTTCCGACCAGTTGCTTTATCTGTGAGAATTTTAACTCCGACAACATTTCCAAATTGTTGAAAATATTCTTCTAAACACGCTTCATCATGAACTTCTTTAAGGCCACCAACAAAAACTTTTTTGACTGAAGCATTTGATTCTGGTTTATCTAGTTCTGGTCGTGGCAGAGCACGTTTTGCATCAACGATTCTAAAGATACATCAAAACCATTAATTACATTCTTTTTCACATAAACAGAACAACATGACACCACTTACTTTCCATCAATTGTATGTGGTCGAGCTAATTGTGCTTGGTCAACCATTGAAGCCTTAGCAAATGAAATGAATCCAAATCCTCGAGAACGTTTGGTTGCTGGATCACGCATTACTACAACATCAGTTACATCACCCCATTGTTCATAGAATTGTTTCAACGAATCTTCAGTTGTCATCGGCGAAAGGCCACCAATGAACAATTTTCGCAAATGCTCCAATTCACCAGTTTCTTCCTGTAAAGATTAAAATGAATCAGTCGCCATTTTGACGAGTATGATTTTCAAAGTTTTATCCATTCGTGTATCTACGGGTAGAAATATTTATTATAAATTTCGAAATGACTTACCATTCCATTGCCCATTGATCTGTTCAAGTAATTATCTTTATGCATACTATACTCTGGGAGCTGTTTTAAATAATATATATATTATGAACGGAATAATTTGCCCTAGATAGTCCAACAATAGTACTCGACGAACTGAAATTTTCTTCACACAGTACAATGGTACAATTTTGCGGCGTCGGTCGTTTCGTTGACGATGACAGCCAAAGTATTGCCATATATCAATTAATATTGATGACTTTGATGACTTAAGGGCGTGTATCAATTGCATTATAATTTTAACAGGTGGTGGATATAATAAAGTAATCTACATATTAAATTACGTTCAAAATTTCTTTACAATAAAATATAATTGCATAAGAAATATATACCCATCATACGATATCATAAAATCAAATTTGAGGCCTAATTTGACTTAATTGTTAGTGTATTCGCATTTATTAAGGAAGAGTGAAAGAGGTGGGACAGTATATATAGATTTATGTAAAACATAAGCCGGTAATGGTGTCAGAAATATATTTAAATAATACTACGTATATTGTTTCCGAGAAAATGTATCCTGTGAACACATCCGCAGTCTGAAAACTTGGCTTAAGTTAGCAGCCATGACATCGAGTATCGAAGTTGTATACAACGGAGCAGTTTCGTTTTGATTACACTCCTACTGTCTGAGGTCGTTCACACACGCATGTTCATGCCATTCGATACGTAAGACTTTCAGCCGTGGAAAATACTGGAATATGACCGTTTGCATGAGATTTCTACTCAGCAATATATAATTGACGAGTTTCTCCTTTGAACTTGTATTATTCACGAATTATGACTAAGACATTGTTGGAATATACAACATTAATGTCTATAGCTATTGAAAGTATTCAAATTGAACCTTAATTGAATACAACCTCAATTTTCTTAAAACTGATTGAAACTCTCCTGTAAGCAGTACATCCTGCATTCTTGCTCTGGGTTATATGGTTGTTGAGCCATATCCTTGAAAACTTTTCGGCTCGATTTTTGTGGAAACGAGTTTTGAAGATGCAATTATTTTTGCCTCAGTAAAATAAACACAAAATGCTAAGAAAACAAAATTGATTAATCGCTTAGTTTAGGAGATATCGAGGTTTAAATAGAGGGGATTTTCCGGATGAAGTAAAAGAAGAAATTCTATTTAGAATGATATTTATTTTCGAACACAGCTCTATCACAGGTTCAGTAGATTCGTTCTATTCCATTTTGTACCGCTTTCTAAAGAGCCACTAGCCGGCTTTTTACCGGCATCGTTCAATTTTCATTTTGGTTTACCAAGCCGCTTTCGTCATTCGTCATTCGTTTCCACCATTTTCCCGGAGAAAGTCTAGTTATCCCGCGTGCTTAGTGGAATCGTTTCTGTAGAGGAAAAAGAATATTTAAAACATTCTTTTAATAGAGTTAATATTCATAAAATAATAATTTTAATATAACTGACAAAAAAATTTCATCATGACTGACGTTGATAATCGAAACGGAAATTCGAATGGAAACTACGATGAAGAGGTGGGTGGTGTGTATAATGTGCAGCTATATGTACATATTTTCGCATTTATTTAATTTTCTTAATAAATTAAAATACAATATAAGGCTCAGCATAATAAAAAATAATAAACCAGCGTTAATTTTGTGTTTTTGAAATTTGTTCTAATAAATATTTCTTGTGTTATTTATAAAATGGCCGACAAGACGCAAAAACATTTTTTGTGGCATTAAAACAGATTTGACTAAAAATAGTGTTAAGTTTATTTGAAAATGGTTGAATGGATTATTTTTTAATTTTCAAGTAACTGCATTGTGCTTTTTTTTTTAATTTTTAATGCATCCATATGTTTATACACTACATACATAGTATATTTTTTGATACGATTTTTTTTCTTTTCACAGGGTATCAATGAACCCGAGCACCTCAGAAAGCTTTTTATTGGCGGTTTGGATTATCGCACCACCGACGATTCTTTGAAGGGCCATTTTGAAAAATGGGGTAACATAGTGGATGTGGTCGTCATGAAAGACCCAAAAACAAAACGCTCTAGAGGTTTTGGCTTTATCACATATTCACAATCTTATATGGTTGATAGTGCTCAGAGTGCCCGCCCACATAAAATCGATGGACGTGTGGTTGAACCAAAGCGTGCTGTACCACGTCAAGAAATTGATAGCCCCAATGCAGGAGCGACTGTAAAGAAACTCTTTGTTGGTGGATTACGTGATGATCATGATGAGGAATGCATCCGAGAATATTTCTGTGACTATGGTAACATTGTTAGTATTAACATTGTTACAGACAAGGATACTGGAAAAAAGCGCGGTTTCGCTTTCGTTGAGTTCGATGACTATGACCCCGTTGACAAAGTTGTTTGTAAGTATTTTCTTTGTATACCTATAATTATTAAAAGAAAATGGAGTGATGGAGGACGCACTGTTCTAAAGTCCATCACAGAAGACTAATTAATGAACTGCAAAGAACGCCAAGCCGGGATACATTTTTATATATGTATATATATATATTATGGCGGGGATGCGCTTTCTGATTAGTTCCCTTTGAAATATACTCTGGAGTGTATTTCGTGCTTTATATTTATATATATATATATGTATTTGTATTGGATTCAAAAATGCTGTGTGTTGCACTGCAGCCACGAATCGAGCGAATATGCGCAGAGCACACGTATTACACGCAGTTTATATCGTAATTCAATATACTTTCCCGCTTTTGGAGGATGGCTTTATGTTTAGATAAAATGCTTGCATCTGTACAACTACCCGCTTTAAAAAGAAAACATTGCATCTGTTTTGAATAAAAAATCGCATTTTAAATGGAATTACAGTGCATTTGAAAATTGTTTTTTGATTCACGATTTCGAACATGAATATTTGAAATGAGGTTTTTCCCATGGGCAAAAAATAATAATATTTGAAAAATGACATTTTCAGTGCAAAAGAACCATACAATCAAGAACAAGGCTTTGGATGTTAAGAAAGCTATTGCCAAACAGGATATGGACCGTAACCAAGGAGGCGGTGGCGGCGGTGGTGGTGGTGGAGGCCGCGGTGGACCTCAAGGCGGACGAGGAGGCATGGGCAATGGAGGTGGTCGCGGTGGTGATCGTCAAAACAATTGGGGCGGCGGCGGCGGTGGAAATAACCGTGGCCAAAATAGTACATGGGGCAACAATGGAAATTTCGGCAATAACAGTGGAGGTGGTGGTGGCTACAACCAGGGAGGTGGCGGTGGAAACTGGAATAGCCAGCCGGCACCATGGAATAATAGTGCTGGTGGAAATGACTGGGGCCAAGGAGGTAATAATTGCGGATTCGGAGCCAACGGCAATGGCGGAGGTCAAAGCGCTTGGGGAAATAATGGTGGTGGTGGCGGCGGCGGTGGAGGTTTCGGAAACGATTACCAACAAAACTACGGCGGTGGACCAGCAAGAAGCAATTTTGGAAACAACAGAGCTGCACCTTATAATCAGGGTGGTGGCGGATTCCATAAAAACCAAAATGGTAATGCTCATATTTATAAACAAAAAAAAAGGAAATTATGTGTGATCTCCCTTAATTCAAGCTGGCG
Source organism: Eristalis intricaria (assembly GCA_964034865.1). Taxonomy (NCBI): domain Eukaryota; kingdom Metazoa; phylum Arthropoda; class Insecta; order Diptera; family Syrphidae; genus Eristalis; species Eristalis intricaria. Next base: position 139,911,222 of record OZ035873.1, read on the forward strand.
GTATGGGACAAAACAGTGGTGGTGGTGGTTTCGGCGGAAACTACGGGGGTGGACAAGGAAACATGGGCGGCAACAACAGACGGTATTAAAGGTATGTAACATTTAAAGTTTTTTTTTTCTTGCTCAAAATTAAATGTCTCCATAATATTTGAATAATTAAGGATATGAGACAGTGCAAAGATATTCTTTCTCTAAGACCTTTCCGTATTTAACAAAATAAAGTTTTAGGAACCTAAAGCGTGCATATATATTATGTATATCTACAATTTCGGTGGTTGTTGATGTTTTAAGGTATTCTTGGATTTACAAAGTTACATTGAATTACCTTGAATGAATCGCGCACGTAGAAATCCACTTTTAATACAAATTATTAGGTGTACATGTTAAATGTGTGCATCACCTTCATATTGTGGCATTAATCATTTTGATCAATGATAAGAAGCAGCTTTAACAATTCAACTGTTCTGCAAGTTCATCTGTGAGCAAGACTTGAAGTTCTTCGCCTTCAAACTGGTTTCATCATTATGACAAAAATGTCTCGTTTTTAAACAGGTTCTTACACAAATATTTTTCTTAGCAACAATTATATCTCCAAGCCGAGTTGCTAATTTTCACAGCTTCAGCAGAACATTCTTAAACATAGCTTGAACCTCTAATTCAGTTATTATATTAACAGCAATGACTGTTGACAATACACATAACCAGATATCAAATAGTGAAGAAATATCCAACTACGGTCACAATTACCCCTTGCCGAAGATAAGTTACACGGACGGCGAAATTATCGTGAATTTAGTAGAGAATTGTCCTCATAAGTACGACACTTGCAAAACATTGTGGCTGAAATAAACTGCGTTGCTATTAGTGTGGTCTTTCAACACAAGTACAAAATATGATTCGTGCTAATTTTTCTGAAAAATAATAGAAATGAGAGGATATGGCACAAAACGAAAGCCGGCTTGTTCCGGAGAAATGCACGTTCATCGGACACTTCTCTTACAAATTGAGCGTTTTCTGTGTCCACATTTGAGAATGTAAACAACTGACTAAAATTAATTTAACGACGAGTGTCATGTGGAAGTCAATATTTCATTTTTATCTGGCATTTGAAAAAAGATAGCTGATAAATTGAGTTATGAACCCAGTCTTGACGGGGAGTACCTTCGTAACGCTGGACAGCTAAACACGGAGTATTGCGTTTCATTTGTTAATCGTGTACATAATGCTCGTGCGAATGGATTTGTGGGAATTCACATTTCCGATAACACCTATGTTGAAATCTAACGCATAGTATATACTTTTATACTAATCATTTATACCCTAACTCCAACTAAAGGGGGCTTTATACATCTGCTTCGGGAACACCATTTTAACTTCGCTTCCCCTTTTGTGTTAAACACAAATATCATATAAAAACACTGTCATATGAAATCAAGGGGAAAAGAAATGCAGTTTGTTAAGATTTCCTACTTCCTCACAAAACGTTCAATAAATTGGATCCAGTTAAGATTATTATTTAAGCAACCACCTTCAGTGCTCGCTATTAACTCGTACACCTAATACAATTCTCATTCATCTAAATTCGCCTTACAAAATTTTGTTGCAGCTAATGTTTGTAACATTACAAAAGCAACATTCCCCTTCATCTTATACATCTAATAACGCAAATGAAGTAGACAATAAATATTTTAATCCGTACAATTCAGTTTAAGAAGATGAATTATTTTATAAACCTTTGTGTGAATTTCTGTACGTCAACACTGGGAGGGCATACAAAGATTTAGGTTTTGTTCTTTTGGTTCCTAAATTCAAACATTTTTATATAAAAAAAAAAAAAAAAAACGTACAATATAGAAAAAAGAAGTAATTTTGCGGATCTACTACCTTTCCTCTAAACATATGTATGATCAACAAATCAAACAAAAATTTAATTTATACATTTTTTCTTTTCACGAATATAGGTTAAAAGCGAAAAATGTACAGACAGAAGAGTGTGACAAGATAGGCAGAGTAATAAGAAAATCAAACACATGCGATGAGGTAGATAACTGAGATATTTTAGTTCCTACCTTAAAACAAAAACAAGGAAAGCAGACAAACCAAAATTTTCAACTCTGAATATTTATGTGAATTCATTTTATGAAAGCTTAACATTCTCAAGAAACAAAAAAAAAAGAAACACTTAACATCAAATACCAATAGTAGGAAGTTTATAGTCCCGTTATTATTAATTTTATTTGCATTTGAACCGAACAACAAGAAAAATATTTAAATAATTACTTTTTTAAATCAATAACTTATATAAGTCTTTTTTTAAAGAAAAGAAAATAAAAAATATATGGCATTTACAACAGATGTTAATAAAAACTCAAATTTTATCCCTCCAATTATATTTTCTTTGAGTACGAACTTCTGTCATAATAGATTTGGTATCTAAATCCATAATTTCAATATAAAACGTTTTTAATAATACAAATAAAGAACAAGAACAAATTAAGAGAGACAACACGCTGTATGTTTGCAGATTTACATTTCGTCCACCAATTATATAATCTGAATATTAAGAACTACTAGTAAGATATTAATTACTACAACTATCTGTATAAGAATTTAAAAATATATAAGACAAAATAAATGTTAAAGTGTAGTTGTCATTTAAAGCAGAGGCATTTGAATGATTGCGAGCTCATAATTGATTACTAATTTCATTACAATGCACAATGTAAATGAAATATTATCACGTTTAATGCCAATCAAATAGAATCAATTAGAATTTCAAGTTAAATGTATTCCTTGTAGGTATCATATTTGTAGATCCAAAATGCATAACTTTTAAGAACATCAACCATTCAATCGAGAAAAATTCATCAACTATGACGAGGTAGGAGTGTCAGCAAGCAAAGCAAAGGGCCCCTTCTTCCTATCAAAATCATCAGAAATAAAAGTTCAATGATGTTTAAGGTAGTTGCAGGAGCTTTACCATCTCAAGTCGGCAGCTTTTTTGACATTTTTTTTACAAAACAAAAGAAATATGCACACATTTATTAACGAACCAGGAGATACAGGAAATCAAACCATACATATTTTTATTGTATACAAACGAAACTAATGTAATAATTATGTATTTCGTTACAAGAAAATATAGGTTCGTTGGATGTGTGCCATTAATGCATGGTGTATAACTGATGAACCCAAATTCTGAACACGAAAATGGATTTCCTGTGGTGAATCTCTATATTTGTGGCATTTAAGAACTCTCACTTAACGGACTAAAGTCGGTGAGTTTAATTGCATTTTCTATTATCATTTTTTTTTAGGTTTTTCTAGATGGAAGTAACTGCGTTTTTCTATGTGTACATTTTTATGTGGAACAATAAAGACTGAAAAACAAGATATTTAGTTTTATTTATTCACATACATTTATTTCAGATATTAAATGTTACTTAAACTAAGTTCTTCTTCATCTGGTGGCGCTACAGTCCGGGGTGGACCTGGGCCTCAACCTCTCCAGCCGGCACGATTTTTAGCCAGCTGTCTCCAACTGCGCACACCAAGTCGATTGAGGTCCTTCTCCACCAAGCAAAAGTTGCAAAAGCTCTTGGTCAAGAACACTTTTCTTTTGGTAAAGCATCTTAAAGGGATCTGAGGCCATTAGCAATCTGTTTAGAATGTGTTCGTATCTGCATGTAAAGGGTAAATAGTTCCCTAAACTGTATATTTCTCTTGGTTTTGCTTCTTGGGCTTCTTCCGAAATTTTCCAATCGAACAACTTATATACGAAAGAAATTATTTAGTAATTTTATTAGTACAGCTCCCTTGTTTCTTTTGCATACCTCTCAAAACCATCTTTATCAATACGGAAGCCAGAGCCAAGAGCTCCTAAGATTATATGAAACTTTTTGATCTCTTAATTAAACCATTCCTGTGATTTAGGGTAGTTTTTCCCTCATCTCTAAAGAATCTTCTAGCCGTGTTTCCGTCATTGGTTAAAGCAGACTGTTAAATTGGTATTTCAACAAAAAAAGCAGTCTTATTTCGGAACCTGTCGTGGATTCATTTTATGTCCGCCTTTTGACATTTCTTTACCGTTATGGTCTCTTACCTGTTTAAGTTTTACATTCAGGCTGTACGCGATGTGAATTATATATTGCATAAATCGGATACAAAAGTGACATTGGACTTACTCCGAAAGACATTAGTTGGTATAGACATGATCTTCCAACCTTGTTTACATGAGATAAACAAAGAATTTTATATAAAACTGTTTGTGGTAGTGATAAGGTTTCATTCACCCAGAAACAATTCCATAATGGTTTCGAAGCGGACAATTTTGGCAGTCTTCGTCAAATCTCAAGCATAAGTTCTTGAATGTTGTCCTTATTCATTTAATTGCATTCTCAGAAAATGTTACATTATTAAAAAGCAGCCTCAAAGGGCTTTATTTTGATCTTAGAAATCCAAATATCATAAATTAGTTTTTTCCGTAATTTCGGTAAAACATCCTAAAAATTTAAAAATGTAGTATGGGTGTCGCGACTACGTTTGTTGCTAACAAAGCCAGCTTTACAACAAAGATGGCCTTTTGGAGAGAACGCTCCATTTGACGTGAATAAAAGTAAATTTCGTTAAGTTTAACGAAAGTCCTAAACTCACATATTTTGACAGTTTTGCCCCCATTTTGAATATAAATAAATTTCCCTCGAGATTTTTTCTCTTTTTGGGAATCCCGCTATTGTGAAGTAGGTTCAAAACGAAAAGGCAAAAACTCCTTATTCATGCTTATTATGAACCCGGGCGGAATTTATTATTCACTTACCTTTTTCCCTCATCGGGAAAATTTCCCGCTATTGACAATCTCTATCGGAATGTTTTTTCCCAAGGTTAGTTCGAAATTGTATTCGAAAATGTGATCGGTGTATATGGTAACATTTGAGGATATAGTTGCAACGTTGGTTTGTGTATTGACTGCTTTCAATAATTTCTTTGCATACTCTTGGAACTCCACCATGCCTTGGTACCAAATAATTTATTTTCATTTAATACGAGATATTCGATTTTTTTTCTATTTTATGGTAGTCCATGAAAATGTCGATTAATTAAGTGTTTTGCGTACCACTAATTGAATATACATATTAACTAAGTTTGGTTTCATATTAAAATCCTTGGAGACAATTTTATTCATAATACATGAGGTAATCTTGTTACGCGTAGTTACTCGAATAAACTACACGCCCGATTTGTTTCATTGATTATCTACATTTGTTACGTGTGGATTTTGTAGTATTTTCAGAATGTTTTTACATTCTTCACAGAACTACTGATTGACATCTCAACTACATTTCATTGTTTCTAGGTGCACTGCATTAACTACCACAATGAATAGCAGACGTAAGAAATGTATGTATTCCAAATAAGTGACATTTCTGCAATCTGCATGGGAGGTTTAAGCTATGAGAGAAAGTGGGTTTTGTTTACTTACATGTCATTTTTTAATTAAATCCTGTTAAATCAGCCACTCGTCACACTGTGTGACGGTTAGACTGAAATGGAAAGTATTCCATTAAATCCATACCTGGAGACACGGATCTCCTGCTATCAAGCTCCCTTGCGAGAACTTCTCAACCGGCATCCCCTCCAAATCCTGCTGGATGTCTGACCTGCAGATGCTGAGTGTTTCTCGGCGAATCGTTACATACGATGGGCGAAGGCTGCGTCGCGAGTGTCTACTCTAAGAATTATCATGTCTACTGCCTAAGCAGTGGGCCGTCTTTATGGCATAAACTATAGCGTTAAAAGCTTTACTGAGCTACCTGTTTGGCACCCGGCGATTAAATCTCTGGATGCAGGCACATTTTAATGAAGACTACCTTGAACTACACCAATGTATCTCTTAACGAGATGGCGAGTTTTTTAAAACCCATCCTATGTGGGCCCCTGGCGTGAGACCAAACTTTTGAGAATATTGGGAATGTGACGAACCCGGGCACCTGCTACACATCTTTTAAGCTTGAAACGGTGGAACGTACCAATCGAAGATTTTTTTTATTGACGTTGTCATTAGACATTGCGCCATTGTAACTCAAGACTAGAAAAGGTCTGGCGTGCCAGCCATTTTCATCGCTTTCCCCAAAGCACCAACTCGTTTGCAGAGTACGATCAAGTAGATTCGCGTGGTAACACGAGCTCACGATTGCCTGTATACGTGAGACCGCTGCATATTGGTCGGTAGCCACTCTAACCTAACAAATGATTGAATTGGGTTGAACGGAGTCAAAGCCCTTGGACTTTCAAGGACGATTTGGTATTCCAATTCATTGGGTGTGTATGTTTGCTATCATTTGTAGTTTTCGAATACTAATTGTGCACATTTTAAAAACGCATACACCAGATGACCAACCACAACCATTTATTTAGAATGCTTCAGCCAGTTTCACCCCTGCGGTGATGGCTGCGAATAGTTTACCCGTTTAATCGGACACACAATATGTTTTTGCCTGCTCTTCCAGCTATTTAGAGCTCTCTTCTTACTACCAACCGCAAGCAGGTGTATTCAAAGTAATACCCCTATTACCGATGGCGAGTCGAACGAAAAATTCGCCAAATGGTGAAAATTGGTATTACCATTCGCGATTCGCGCAGATCGCATGCGCCCCAAGTGTTAGACACTAGGGTACATCGGGACACATTTGCGATCGAACTTAACTACCAGCATGTGGTGGAAAAGAATATGCATAAGGTAAGATTTTTAACAAAATGTTTAATGTTTTATACCATTTTGTCCTTTTTCTGGTCTGGTTAATACTCTCAAAAAAAAGTAACCTTAAGGCGAACTTTCAGCAACAAACGAAGCAAATAGGTAGAAATAAAATAGGATACATGATTAACGTATTTTTATCACTATTTATTCTGTTTAAATAAAAAATCAGGCTGAAATAAACATTTTACTTTAAAACACATTATATTATGCGCTCAAGTTCCAGGCGAGAATGAATCAAAAAAATTCATTTGACATTTTACATGTTTTTTCATTGTCACGGTGGCAATAATGAAATTCAGGCGAATTGAGAAACACGCGAACCGTAATAGTTCGACTTGCTACATTCGTCTAACAGTTACATTCGTAACAGGTAGCAGGCGAGCGTTCGACTCGCCATCGGTAATAGGGATATAAATCTACATCGATTCATACTCGACTATGGATGTGGAATGAATCGAATTCGTCAGGCAAACGCAATGCGATCCCTTTCAATCAACGTGTTTTATGTACATACGTTGAAGTACAGGAAAGAAGCTAGTGGAGAACAACACCGGATCAATTTTCTTTGTGGTAATTTAGGTAAAGCGAAATATTCATACCTTCAATTAATAAAAAACGCAAGTTTATTTTGCTTGCAGCTTTATTTATTCATTCAATATAAGAAAAAATACACGGTATTTTACATATATAATAAAAAGGACAAACGATCACTTGAAATTGACTATGAAGCTAACCCGTCGATCTTTGAAGATGAATACTTACATAGCCCAATTTCATACGATCGTTTTGAATAGAAAAAAATCACTTACTTTTTTTTCTCCAAGCGCACTGTTGGAGACTCTTCGATGATCCACCATATCACTCCAAACTCACACATCTCGTGTGATATAAAAGGGATGATTTTCTAAGTGTGCCAACCAGCAACCGATGTCGCAGTTCAAGGAGCGTCAGTCTTGCAAGAAATGCATAAAATAAAAATATAATTCTCTCCAAACAAAAAAAGAAAAGTAAGCAATAAATATGTGGAGCAGCCGAGGTAAATAACGTATAAAATCTTGCTATTTTCCTTCATTCTTCTCCTCCCAAAATGACATCGTATTTGATGTCGAAATCAATTCATCGTTTTAATTTTCTTTTTCGACTTTCTTCTCTGGCTGCTATAGTTTCCTTTCCTGTGCAATGTTCTGTCAACGCCTTGTTCTTATGTTAGTTTTGATCTTGCTCTCTAATATAACGTAGGTATGATTTAAAGCTGTTCCTTCCTTCCTCTCGTTTTTTCTCTCTTCTTTACTGAACTAAGATGTATCATGTAGCGGTCTAAATCAACGATTATTCTACGAATACACTATGCGTCCAATAACACACAATCACTTGCAAAATGCGTGTGTCGAGAAAAGGACTCTAGAAAATAAAAACTACAAATCTCTAGGTTTTAATTAAATTTAAACTGATTTCTCTTTTTGGTTCCTTTTGTATATACATTCAAACTTGTAATTACAATCTACATTAAGTATGTATCTCTATGAACTACCGAATAACATAATATTGAAATTTTTCTGCGTCTAAGATGCAAAGGGTTGTAATTTTGTTGAAGAATATCCTCATACATTGCGTGGTCATTTTTGTTTTTTCTTTAAATATTTAACTTGGGAAAGGGGGATTATAGTTTTAAAAGAAAGAATCCTTGATTAGATCTAACTTACGCATCTAGATTACTTAATTTATAAATATATAATTTGTATTGTTAAATTGTATAAAAATTGTTTATAAAACAAAAGTATCTTATATTACACACTCAAATCTCATCTCTTGTAAACATTTCTTTTATAGTGTATAGATTCTAAAATTACGAGGCTAATTTGAATTTGTCAGAACTACCATTGGATGTAGATGTGCCTTCATCAATCCTCTGTGACTTGTCTGTGTCGACGACAGTCACACAAAATGTAATTATTAAACATTATTTATAATTTGTTCTTTTCATTTTCTTGTGTTTTGTAAAGTGAACTGTGATAAATATTTTTGTTGCTTTGTTCTATAATACAAACTGCTCTTGGATCTTATTCAATACTATTTTTACGACCGTCTGCCTATTTATGTTTCTGTCTTCACACACACCTTTTTACTCTCCCTCACTGTCTGTTCTGCTTTGATCTTGCTTTTTGAATGTTTCTGTTTCATTAAGACTGAATGTGACCTGGCAATTTTTTTTTACCTATTTGTGAAGATAAAGAATAAATACATAATAAATGTTATTTCAAATTTGAAAACGAAGTTTTTTTGTGGTTTGTTTTGTTTCAATGATTGAATTGTAAGGTAATCTGCAAGCTTGGATATGTTTTGATAACTGAAGCAGATGTCCATAGTCAAACGACGGATAGACGTGTTAAAACGACAAAGACATCTAAAATATCACGAATTAGATGACAACCTATTTCTAAAGCTCTGATTGTCAAAATGTTGGGAGTTCTTTTCTAAAAACTTCTCGCCGCACAACAGAGTTTAATTTCACCGAGCCTGAACATTTTCTAAGGATTTATATTACAAATTTCCTATTTTCGTTTCTCACCTCAGTATCTCCTATTGCCACCACCTCCTCCGCCCATCATATTTCCGGGGCCATTATTATATCCCTGATTGCCACCTCCGTAACCACCTTGGTTTCCTGAAATCACAATGAGTGCGTATTTCCTGAATTAGTTTACTTTGTCTGAAGTGCGGGTAAAATATGAAGGATAGGGAAAAAAATCGGTTTGGGAATATTTGTGGCGCGACTGCGTGTTACGTCGAACGTGGTTTCTAATTCGCATAACATAGCGAAAGTCAACGCCTTTTATTGATCTCACAGCGTTTTAAAATTCAAACGGAGCAAACACTAAATAGGTTTTGTCAATTTGTCAGATACTGTGTAGTAATAGTAACTGGGATGGGAAATAAAAACAAAGATTTGTGCCGCGACTGCGTGTTACATCGAACGTGGTATCTCATTCGCATAACATAGCGAAAGTCAACGTCTTTAGATTAATCTCACAGCGTTTTAAAATTCAAACGGAGCAAACACTAAATAGGTTTTGTCAATTTGTCAGATACTGTGACGAAATTTAATTGATAAAACTTACCACACATTTGTTTTCCAAAATTGCCTCCGCCTCCTCCTTGGTTGCCACCACCATATGGATTCATTCGGTTATTTCCGAAGTTGTTACCACCTCTCATGGGACCACCACCGAAACCTTGTTGGTATCCACCGCCAAAATTGTCATTATTTCCCCAATTCCCACCGCCTTGGTTGCCGCCATTACCAAAGTTACCACCACCACCTCCTTGGTTCCAGCCACCACCACCCCCTTGATTTCCATTATCCCAAGGTGTCATTTGATTATTCCAGTTACCACCACCTCCACCTCCTTGATTTCCATTGAAACCACCGCCGAAGTTATTATTTCCACCCCAGTTATCATTCTGATTGCGGTTACCCCAACTGCCACCTTGATTGTTACCACGATCGTTGCGGCCACCACCACTACGACCACCGCGTGGTCCACCACCACCACCACCTCCACCGTGGCCACCATGTCCGCCACCACCGCCGCCTTGGCGGTCCATTTCTTGTTTCGGTAGTGCTTTCTTAATGTCCAACAATTTGTTCTTGATGGTATGAGCTTTTTGTACTGAAAATAGTAATAAAAAGGGGTTATTATGAATGGAAGACTATAAAAAAAATCATGAAATTCAATGAATTTTAAATATACTACATTCAAGCAACACATGACTTCTACACAACACACAAACTGTATTCAAAGATTGTGTGTGCTTGAGAAAATAATTAGATTTGTTGCAGAGAAACCTTTCAGTGAATGTTGAACATGCATGTCTTACGTAATACATATGAATGTGCTTGAAGGAAATAAATTACATCAGATGTGCACTTGAAAATAATAGCATTGGGTGAAGGTTATATCTTTCCCGCTTCAATTCAATAGACGATGGTACACATACGATCGTTTTATGTATATCATATTTAGATTGTTGCAAATACTTTTTCATCGATTTACTACATTTTAGCAAAACAACAGTAATATAATACTTGCAAGTAAACAATACTCTTACAGCCATGAAACGCCGCACTAATTTATTGATAAAACTGCGCGGAGCTGGGGCTGTGAAATGTTTATTACTACTTCCCTACGAAATCATTATTTAGGAAATTCCTGGCATGCCAATAGTGGTTTACTCATTCGCATTTAGATGCACTATCTATTGAATGTTATATTTTGTTCCAGATACTTTTTCATCGACTTACTACATGAAAGTAAATCAACAAGAATATAATACCTGCAGTAAGTATACTCTTACAGTCAATAAACGCCGTACTAATTTATCAAAAAAACTGCACGGAGCTGGGACTGTGCAATTGTGATATTATGAATGTTTGATAAGAAAAAAATAAAGTGAGTACTTACAAACAATTTTGTCAACAGGATCATAATCATCGAATTCAATGAACGCAAAACCACGTCTTTTGCCAGTATCCTTGTCAGTGACAATGTTAACTCCCAAAATTTTACCGTATTTTGAAAAATAGTCACGCAATGCATCTTCATCGTGTTCGTCCTTCAATCCACCGACAAATAGTTTCTTAACTGTTGCCCCTGCATCTGGACGATCGATATCCTGTCGTGGAACAGCACGTTTTGGTTCAACGACACGACCATCAATTTTATGCGGACGGGCTTTCTGTGCCTCATCAATCATATACGCCCGCGAATATGTTATAAAGCCAAAACCGCGTGATCGTTTTGTTCGAGGGTCTTTCATTACCACCACATCGACTATTTTACCCCATTTTTCAAAATGTGACTTTAAGGAATCATCCGTGGTGCGATAGTCCAACCCACCGATGAAAAGCTTTCTCATATGTTCGGGCTCAAGGATTCCCTATTAAAAAAAAAAGAAATTACAAAATATTGATTTTCTTCTCTTCTTTGCTCTTTTAATAAGATGGCGGACGTTTCCGTCGAATGATTTCATTAGCCGTATAAGGTATCAGAATACATATATATTTTACTTACATCATCATCGTCCCTGTTGTTATAATTTCCATTTGATAATTGGTTGTCTGAATTAGTCATTTTGTAAATAATATGAGAATTATCTTAATGCAATGAATATATATTTCAAAAAGAATATAATTAAATTCCACTACTACTCCGTACGAGCAACCGCGCTACCCGAATACTTTCCGAAGAATGAGAAAGTTGATGGTGGCTTGGGTTTCAGTTCAATGTACGTGGCATATGAAACACAAGAATTGGAACCAAAACGGATATGTGAAACTAGCGCTAACTTCGTAGGTAAGCTAGTCGTAGTTAAGGGTAAGTTCATATGATACATACAGATTTTTCACCAAGCTACGATTGATTAATTTAACCTGTTGAAAAGAAGTAATGTTCTGTAAACTCTATCTCCCACAATGCTACAGTATGCAAGATGAGAAATAATTAACTGCAACATTATTTATTCGCAAAGGCTTTTCCTTGAAATTTAATTACTTCTACGTTTGAAACACATTTTAGTCTTTATATTCAAGAACTGGTTTGCATGATCCGACAAAATATGCCAGAATATGAATTATAAAAGATGCATTCATCGAAAACAAATTCGATAAGAAATAGATTCAGTGAAATGTAAACGAGTTTGACATTTCCACGATTTGGTGTTTGAATCACATTTCGGAATTTAAATTCCATCCATGTATTACGTGACTTACTTAAGATGTGCGTACAATCCTGGGTGAACCTGGGTTTCAACAACTGTCTCCAGCTAGTTCGATATTTATTATATTTTTAGTTGGTTGAGGTCCCTTTCCACTTGCGTGTGCCACTTGAGTCGCGGTGCACCATCCCGGGGGTGCATTCGAAGCAGAGATGTTAGAGTAGACTACATGAGGTAATTTACTCGAGTAATTACGCTCAGTTATTCGAATAAACTACACGCCCGCTTTGTTTCATTGTTTATCTACATTTTTTGCATTTGGATTCTGCAATGCTTATATATGAATATATTGGACTCCGCTTTGGGACACATCGGGATAAATTGTTGCGATGTCGCAATTAAGGGGAATAAACTGTGTATGAAAATCATTCGACAAGTCGGACAGGCCCATCTTCTTGTCTTTTTATGGACAGATTTGAGTTCATCAGATCAAGATCCCCACCACCATTTGAGTTGAATACGACAACCGATATCGGGGCGGTTTAGTAGATCTCGATGAAATAAGAACAAAATATGAAGTATCAAATGCTAGTTTTTACTTAGTTTAGGAGATATGGGGGAATATATTTTTTCCTATAGAATTTCTCTTAGTATATTAATTTTGTTGACATAATTTTGATTGCATAATTATAGGTATACTTACTTATAGGTATACTTAGGATAATATGTGGTTGCACACCCTTAGGAGTTTCAATATGAGTTGTACATGCATAAATCTGATTGAAATTTAAACATAGCTTTCGGAGTAATCAGTAATTCTCGTTTTTGACTAGTTGAGGAGATATCGAGGTATAAATATTAATGCTTTGCTATGTTATTCCGGTGCTGGGAACTAAGACCAGTTTGGTAAACCAGTTTCTACAATAAACAAAGGAATATGAAAATGCTGCTCAATACAACGTATGAGGTGGGTGGCTCGCTTCACACTCGCTCCGCTTAGGGTATGTCAACAACTGTCTGGCAGGCGCCTAGAGCTGAAGTTTAAGGAAATAAGGCCCAGATTTTTAATATTTTAACCTCGATATGTCCTAAACTAGTCAAAGTCAAGAATTACTGACTACTCCTAGAACTCCTAGAAATATGCAAGTATTTTCATTCTGATTTATGCAAGTAAGTTTCATATTGACAAGTAAACTATGCAACATCATATTTTTGCAAATATCATACCCGCAACTATGCAAACAAAATTCTGTCCCGCATGCTAAAGAAATAATATTCAATGAGGAATCCCATATGGTAAAATATTTTTTTAAACCGCCACATCTCCTAAACTAGGCAAAAACGAGCATTTTGGTACTCCATTTATATTTCATCGAGATTTATAAATCTGCGTTTTCAAAACATGAAACCACGGAAATCGTAATATCTGCGTAAAAATATAGCTGCGTTCAGACACAACAATTTGTCGTAACGATTTGATAAAGCTTAAAAGTCAAAATGCCTTGTCCACCAACAAGCCTGTCGTTTTTTTAACGAGCGTTCAATTGACGATTTGGCCCATGAACCACGGTTTCGCGACAAATTGTTGAGTGTGAACGCCGTTCATGCCATTCAATCCATAGCAACCAAATTACCGACCTTATCAATATTTGAAATTACTTAAGTTGTGACTTACCGTGTGAATCCTGACTACCTACCTAAAAACCTAGCTTAGAAGTAAACAATTATTATATTTTTAAGGCGCTGATCATATCCATTCCGATTGTCAGAAATTTATGTGTAGCTGTCACGTTGTCAAATTTTCTCTCATCCATTTTATTCCGGTTTTTGCAAGACCGAGTCCCGAATTAAATTGCTCGTTTTTACATAATTCTATATTGCTGTAACGAAGAATTATTAAAAGAAAATGCCTAAGAAAAAAACTGGGCAACGTAAAAAAGCGGAAAAGCAAAAACTTCGTCTGAAGGAAATTCGTAACAAGGAAGTACAACTTGCGGAGAATCCCTGCAATGCCCCAATGGAATGTGAAAAGTGTCTGAAAAAGCAAAAATCACGGGCTTTTTGTTACTTTTGTCAGAGTTTGCAACGTCTACCGATTTGTGCGCAGTGTGGCAAAGTAAAGTGCATGCTGAAAACTGGAGATTGTGTTGTCAAACATCCGGGGGTGTACACCACCGGTCTGGGAATGGTCGGTGCAATTTGTGATTTCTGCGAAGCATGGGTATGTCATGGGCGTAAGTGCCTCCAGTCGCACGCATGTACATGCCCATTGCAAAATGCAATCTGTACTGAATGTGAGCGTGGCGTTTGGGAGCATGGTGGCAGAATCTTCAAGTGTTCTTTCTGTGAAGGATTTCTATGTGAGGATGATCAATTTGAACATCAGGCTTCGTGCCAAGTGCTCGAATCAGAGAATTATAAATGTCAGTCATGCAATCGTCTAGGCCAGTATTCGTGTCTGCGTTGCAAGACGTGTTATTGTGAGGATCACGTGCGACGTAAGGGATTCAAGTATGAGAAAAATAAAGCTATACCTTGTCCAAAGTGCAATTACGATACATCGGTAACTAAGGACCTGAGCATGTCCACCAGAAGTCATAAGTTTGGTCGACAAGCTCAATATGGCGATGATGACGATGAGTACGATTCTTATTATGCATCGTCATCATATCAACCATCAGGAGTAACTAGTTACGGTGATGCTGATGATGATGATGATGACTACGAGGATGATGACGATGAGGATGACGACGACGATGATGATGATGATGATGAGGACGACGACGAGGGAGAGGATGCCAGCGAGGAGTCTGAGGAGGATTCCAGCGGGAAGGCTGAGAAGAAAACTCCAGCAAAATAATGTTGACGCATTAATTAAAAGACCGGTGGTTAAGTTGCAAACGAGTTATGTTGAATTTATTTACACTTTCAAGGGATTGTAACTAAGGTTATTTATGAAATAAACTGCCACGGCATTAAAATCAAATCATGAATTCTCAGACTCTTTATATCTGAAACGTAAAAAAGTTGTACATTAATTTCTTACCTATGTTTCGGAAATTCAGCGTTACTTACTTGCATTTGAGACATGTAAAGAACACTGTCTGCCCTTCATCCGCTGATCGCAGCTGCAATGTTGCATAGGACATTTTATCGTGACCACATTTTGAGCATTTTCGTTCAACAACAGGTCCATCGGCTTCCTCCTTTTCTTCTTTTGTTTTTGCTTGATTTTTTTTTGAATCGTACGTATTGAAGTGTATTGTATATTCTACGTTCATTTCCCCGAAAACTATACAAGAAAATAATATAAGTATGGATTTCACATATGGACAACATGCACATATCACCATCTGCACTGAACTGCTTTTTGCAATTGTAGCAATTGATGTCGCCAGAAGATTTCAGTTCGGGAAATATAGAACCACATACAGGACAAAATCCAGGAACTGTTGAAAAGGATTCCATCTTACAAAACTCAAAATAATTGTATCATTAGCCGCAACTAAACAAGGTACACGTGAAATTATGATTGAAGAAACGTCAAAATGAGAAAAATAAACAATTGACATGTATGAAGCACTCCAAGCGTTGGGGTAGACAATAATAAGTAAATTTATCAGTTCCTCTATTCCCCAATAGATGGTGCTCGCTAAAAATAAAGCTCGTCCACATACGTAGACATCATGAAATGAAAATACATTCTTGTATCATGTGACCGATTACACTGTTGTGGTCACACACATCATTCTGCTCTAATAAGGGTGAAGGCAATTTTTTCCTTGCGATATTTTCACGAGTCGTGTTTAAATGATAACGGAACTCAGCATATCGTTATTTATCAACCAGAATGCCACGAATAGTTAGTTCTAATTCTTGCACTTATTGACTTCCAATAATCAGCTGCATCTAAAAAAGAAAAAATTCGAATCGCTATATATAATGAGAAAACTGAGCAGTGTGAAAAATTCACTGTTGAAATTGTCATGAAGTGTGAGTTTGTACGCATGTGAAACACAATAGATTACATATCCATATTAATCAGCGGGAGGCACCTTGTGTTTAGAAATTTCATTCCTTTTCTCCCCGGTTTCTCTGTTTGAAAGCCAAATATATATAGACCAAGGTACAGATAATACAAATTATCATGTATCGTGCACACATCCAGTGTAACATCCTCCGCAATTTAATTGCTGCGTCTTTAAAAAAAGAATTGTCTTTTCTACAAATGTCCGATCTAATGTATTAAAAAAACGCAATGCCATACGGGCATTAGAGAATGCTCAGAAATACATGTATTTAAAATTTGTAAAGCTTTTTATTAAGCTCAACATAAAATCAAACAATATGTTAAAAACATGTTTTCAAAAAAATCAAAAAATTTAAGAAAATAAAAGTAGGTCGTATAATTTTATTTAAGTTAAAAACAACCATATATGCTTTGTTCACCCCTAACTCATATGAAAATATAAAAAATCAACTCTTGGCTTATGCCAAAATAACTTAACTTTCACTGGCTATACTTATTACACTAATTGACCAAACTTAAGATTTTTTTTTTCGATTTCACGAAAAGATCTCGTAGCACATGTACTATGTTTTAAATTCCATTAAGATCGGTCCACATGTTCGGACATATTTATTTCCGCCCTCCCATACAAAGCGAATCACTGTGCGGCGCGTATTCAATCTCCATGCTTTCGTAGGACCATAAATGTACTTCGCTCCATTATTTAAAATCCCGGAACAATGTTGAAGCACTAATGTTAATGTAAACTAAATTTTGTTGTAAACATTTTCTGACTTACCTTTAGTGTTTCTATTTTGTTGGCCATAGCTTTGTATTCTACTCATTATATATCATTTATATAATTATTATAATACAATTAAAAAAAAAATATTTTATATATATTTATAATATATTATATATTATTATATAAATATATAATAATATAAATGAAAAAATAGCTTCTTAGCAACCGCTCGTTGCCGCTATGTGCGTGCTATTTGTTCTCTCAGGAGCAGAAGTGATCTATTATTTGTATGCCGACTAGAAAGAGAGATGCCCGACTTCTACCTCTGTTGCCCCTTAAGATCTTTAACAAAAACGTTTTTTATAACGTTTTCTTAAACCAAATTAACTAATCAAGGACGACATTTACGTTATTTCGTGAATAGCCGTCAACAATTCCTGAATATCTGCCAAAAAAGCTTAAAATTCGTAGATGGACTAGGGGGCAATCACCCGCAACGCCACGGCCACTATTTGAGAGAACTGTCTAAGCAAAATGTGGACAAAAGTATTTCTATCAATCGGCTAATGTTCTTGTATGCATAGAAGGAATTGCGAAAACAGTTTCCGACCGGAGATCTTTCACAGAAAAATCTCATTAAGAGGCGTTCATACATAGATATGTGTCTACATATGCATGGTGTTTGCAGTCATACGTTTCAGGATTTCCTCAAAAATACACAATGTGTTTTTAATTAACGTTCATGGCCTGTTGTGATTGCTCGTCTAATTATTATTCTTGTCTAAAGGATTCCTTCAGTGTCTGACGGAATCAAGACAATTAATTAATTTTTTGAAATTGATTGCATTTTTGTGCAATTATACGAAGAAATTCATTTTATGGATACCCGGTGTAGTTTGGTGCTTGGTCCTGTCTATAGACGTTGAGCTAGATGGATGCAATTCATTCCTTAATAGATGTATTCATACATCCAGCAATGTCTGTACACTTAATGCATATAACCTTTTCGTGTATAATTCCGATACACCGCCAAATTCTCCCGTAGTTATTAGAAAGTGTTAATTTACATAGAAGTAGATATTTATTAACCAAATGGTTGTATTTTAAGTTTGAGATCAAATTTAGTCCCAAAGAATGTAAGTAGAATTCTTGGATATTCGAAATCTTTCGAAGAATTGCAGATCGTCCAAATAGTTGAACTGAACTGTTCTCAATTGGTTGCGTTTTTCTCTTTTCATACTAGCAAACAAATATATTTTGCGACATTATAAACTCGCCTTCTTCACAAAAAGATATCTATAAATTTGCAGCTGAAATGTCACTGTTGGATGCGTTCTAAAACGAACGGAGCCTAAAGCGAAAAAATTGCTGCTGTTTAATTTAGACTACAAATCAGGTTTAAACTGAATAAATCATAGAACTGGAGTTTAAACTTGCACTGTGAATCTGGGCATAACAGAGTCAAGCAAAATTCTAACAAATAAAATGGATATTGAATACGTCGTATTTTCTGGTAAATATCGAGATGATATCATTGAGTATCTTAGGCTCTACTGTTATATCTTTATCAAACAAATCTCAATTAATAATATATGCATATATATACATACACTAATTTTTTTGGTGCAGACTCTTTCCAACGGGGATTCCTACGTCTGACTGTCTGGATAATGGGGCTAAAGAACTCTCAAACAATTGTTTTAATTAGTAATTTGATGGTTATAACGGGTTTGATTCGATTGGGAGTCCCTCTGAACTTTGAATAAGAGAAATTTATCTTGTTAAATTTCGGCATCTAAATAATATTATTATTTTTATTTGTTGCATTAGAACTGGTTTAACTACTCAAGATATCCATAAACAAAGACAACATCTGCGACTCATCTGATGTAACAAATGTTAAGTGAATAGCTTTAATTTTTGGAAAGTTCAAGTCTGACGCTCTTACTCTTAAGCGATTGATGCGTTAGTAAATTTTATTTTATTGTGCAGACATTTGCAAAATTATGAAATACACATTTATTTTAATAAACTTACTCAAATAGTGAAGATTACGAATTATGTAGATATAATTTGTTCTTCCATTCAATATTACTTGCATCATTTCCTAAATTATATAGAGCTAGCTATTCCTTTTAGTAACAACATCAAAACTGTCAAGGAAGAGTCTCGTTTAACAACATAGTAATACAATAATGAAGTTATGTTTCTACGCACGTGGATAATTACCGTTTCTCTGCTTGGCAAATGGCTTTGTCAGTGTCAATTTCAAACTCAGACAATTTCAGTATGCTACAAAGCCAAAATAGCAAATTTTATTCTACGTAACAAAGTTTTCCTTGAGTTTGCTCTATTTATTTAGTATTTCGTCAAATAAGCCTGAAACTTTAGTTTTTTAGCATCTTCATATGCCTATTTGGAGACCTTCCATTAAAAGAAGAAATTATTTATCAACGAATTGAATTATTGATTTATGATAATATGTTGGTTTTTGTAAGCTAGGGAAAAAGTAATTATTGTGTTGGTTTGGGTATTTTTACGAACAGCTTTTATTGCTTCGTTGGATTATTTTCTAACATGGATATGGCACTGGAGACTGGAACGATGGTCTTTGGACCGTTTCATTTCCGACTATAGAGTGATAATTCTACTTAACATCGCGCACAAGATCTTTACTGTCATTTTGTGTGGCTTGAGGGAACATTTTCGAACAATCCGATATGTATATGTTAGGGTGGCTTTTCAGGTCAGGGATATCCATCATCGACCAGATCGTCACAATGCAACAGATACTAGAAAATACCCAAAAAGTTCAAATAGAAAATTTCGTTGGCTTAACGAACACTTCCCTTGGCTCAACATACGATTGGTCGAACGTCGTTTAATGACACGTATATTAAACTATGTTCATCCATTCATAAATTTATTCGTAATATTAACGAATAGTTCGATGAATCAATGAAAATAACTTCAAGGACTGATGTTCATTAATATTACAAACAAGTTTTCGTTCAGTGTACGATCTTGCTGAATTCCGTACATCTGTTAGCTTAGCATACGTGTATGATATTGATGTGATTGGCAGAACAGAGTGAGCCTTCAATGTGGCGATTGCTGGCACTGGAACGGAACCGACTGGGTCAGTCTGGCGGTGAATGAGGGCATAACGTCTCTATTAAGGACATACGACATCTACGTCGAGCCTCACAATGGGCAGCATAACACACTTATTATCCGAGTCCTGCTGTACATCTGGATAATTTGCAAAGGTCTTCCCAAGAGAAAAGTTCTGCATACCATTTTTGGTCCTGTTTGCGTTGATGGCATTTGGAGGAGAAAATTCGATCATGAATTGTACAGCGACATGAGCCTTGCCAGGCGTCTACGGATCAAACGGCTAAGATGGCTGGTAAAGCGCATGGACAACTCAACTTCGGCCTGAAGAGTGTTCTCAGATCCTGTGGGAAAACGGAACAGGGGACTTCAACTAACTTGCGAAACTGGAGACACCTATACTGAGCTGGATCAGCTGGACATCCCACTGGAAAGGGTTGTTGGTTGAGGCCTAGATCCAAACCTAACTTAAGAGGTAAAATCCGGACTATGAATTGGATGGCTCTATAAACTGTATTACAGCCGTCTTAAAAAACCTAAAATCTTTTTACATATCAATAAAATCATTGTTATATTGATATAAAATGATGTGGCCTGCACTAAATCTAAACCAAGATCTAGCTTCGCCTATCTTGGGACAAGAAGAAAATTAGTAAACAGCTAGGCGTAAGAATTGGACACTTCCTCTTAGGCAATCAATCCTCAAGGGGACTTGGAGCACAACAAGGTACTTGCCCCGCCCTAGAAGAAGATTTGTAGTTAGTTATTGTTATTTTGTCGACCTCAAGGTTACCTCGTTGTAACTATGGTAGCCACCTATATTTATATCATGTCTTCATCGACAGTAAATCTGGAATCGCACGAGACCTGTAAGTAAGTATTAGCCTGCGACCCATGGAAGATCTGACCCCTGGCAGTATTTCCACTAATTCCCGAGGATTCCATTTTGCAAGTTCCATCCTATCTGAATGAAGGATTAGATCCGCAAGTAAATTCATTTCGTAAATATTTTCTATGTCAGCAAACATGCTGTCGATGTGCGGACAAAGAGACATTTGTCATTTGTAAACAAAGCATTAAACAGCTACTGAACATTTCTGTTACTGAATTTGCATTAATTATTGACTAGAATTGCCGACATTGGACCAAATTAATTAACAAGATAACATCCGAAAAACGAAAAATATTACGGCCATGTAGAAAGTAATAAACCACAGATCAAAATCTAGGATTCGCTTCTTACTTTAGACCTTATTGCATTGTAAGATTTTAATATCATATGTGGAACTTAAAACTATGCACTTTTAAAAGTGTTTTGTCAACACAAAATTGTGCATCTGTATATACATCATCTTAATCCATGAAAATTAAAACTTGAAATGCTCCTAGAATGTCTTTCCTGAGAACATCATTAAATCGGAATTCTCCAACCGGTGTTCTTTACTTTTATTTCGTATATGTACATACCTTCAAGTGGTTGCAAGTAGCAAACTTAAAACCAAAGAAATTAAATTCGCAGCCAAGTCGAAACAAAACATGTGTAGTTCCAGAGCCAGACCCATATAATAAAGTCATAAAGAAAATCGCTTTTTCATTGGCACTTTCGTTGGTGGAATGGTTTAAGTCTTGCCAATTGTGTAAATATCACCAAATGAGTTCGCAGAGAAATTCTTGATCCAGACAGTTTTGGGAGAAAAGTCATTATGCGAAAGAGAAGTTTTGATTAAAGTCAGCACCAGAAATTGAAATTAAAAATGCATCAACAACTTCTGTATTTCGGTTGTACGTTAAATTAAGAAATGCATATCCACGTGGATTCACGCAAGTAATTTCTGGCCCTTTTGGTTTTTTCAGAACTAGCGCCGTATTAAACATCTGTAGGCATGTTCATATGCAAGGGGAAACTTGAAGCGAACTATAAGCCTTAGTGAATACTTGTGTAGAAGGGAACAAACAAACGCTTCTCCTCATTTTCAATGAGCAAGTGGGAAAATTGGGGAACATATGCTTGTGTGTACGTGTGGTGGAGTTTTCGGGTGGGGGAGGAATCGGAAAAAATGACATTTTTTCACATAGGTGCAATATGTACTTATGTACATATGTAGTTTACGGGTAGCCCTACAGCATAATTTTAAGTATTTCATCGTTCTGTCAACGAATTTTAAGGACATCCAGTTTAAGTAGTATTCTTTACTAGTATATTTGAAATCCGGTAATCATATTTTTCTTCTTTTGCTGACGCTACAGTCATGTGTGGACCTCAGCTTAACCAACAAGCCTCTCCAGCTCCATCATCTGTTTATGTCTTCGCGTCATAGAGCGGGTCAGGGATGATCAAGGTGTGTTATAATACCTGCTTGAGTCTTCGAAGGAGGAGGAATATCTCAGCTAATGATTAATAGACGGAACCCTCTTAACAGTTTTGGACACACTTGATGATATACTGCCCACGAATGCAAAATACCAAAGTGATTACAAAAGGACAGAAATTAAATGTATTACATAATTGATTTATAATATTCCAAATTTCACTTTATGGCATATCTCCCAAAGCGCTCTACTTGAAATATCATAAACAGCTCAGAGTCGTCAAACACCATGTAAGCGTATGTGAAATTACAAATTAGTGAATTTGAAATCTTGTACACCTTAGCTGGCCTCAATTAAAAACGGATATGAACTCTTGTACTCATAAAATGTGTTGCAGTCTCTGATTCCATTTGTAAATACGATTTCATGGTAAATGAATTTTCATAAAATGCATTCGTAGTTTCATAGCAGCAGCCGTTCACGCATTGAGTGCAGCTAGTGGTAAAATGATGAGCATTGAATGTATTATATTTAGTGCAGAGAGGTTGGTATTCAGAAATGGCATACATTTGCACATGAAGAAATGGGATGTAGTTTTAATCTAAATGTAAATGCCTTTAAATGTGAATGGAGATTTGAACTGAAGAACTTTCTCAGAAGCATGACAGCATACACCTGCATATTACAAAAAAAAAACTAGTTATACTTGAGAAAATCTGAATGTGAATGTAGGAATATATTGAATTTCCTTTGAATTATGACACCCGACGACTTACGGCTGTGAACACGAAAAATGCAGAGTGCTTTCCTAAGAGTTGTATAAATTGCAGAATTCTTAAGTCGCGCTTAAGTAATAATATGGGTGCTGCTATAGTCCGAAGTTAACTGGGGCTCTTTTATGTACCATCCACTCGTATTGGGCGTATTATTGTTCTCTAAAAAATCAATGAGACCTACAACTTATGGCAACTCCTAAACTCCCACAGCATAAGTATATTGTGTGTATGTTTCACAAATTTACCAAAAGTGTTAAAACTACCACGCAGTGGAATTCTTCCTTTTTTATTTGATTGCTGTTTTTTCATTTAATAATGTCGCATGCTAATGTAAATGCTATGAGATTTGTTTTTTATTTAGGCTATGTGTCAAATGTGTTAGAATTAATCTTTTGATATTGCCAGAAATTACTTTATGTTTATGTTAATTTTTGGCAAGTTTCAAGAAAAATCTCTTAAGTGTCAAAAATTATTATGTGGATAAAATTTTGTATGTAATTGACACACGACGTGAATCCTCAGATTTAGCCAAATCTTAGATTTATTTATTTTTTTATTTATTGTAAGTATTTTATTAGTGGATCAGTATCGTCAGTGGATCAGTATAGATCGTCAGAAGCTATTGTCAACAGTCAACATTTTAATTGAACATTTTAATAAAAAATATTTTATGTTAACCGCTATGGACTTCTTGGCTTTTTTATTGCTAGTGCCTTTCTTGAAACTTGTCCGTTTATCGTAAACCGTATGTACAAGTGGCTTATAATTAGACTTAATTAAAAAAAGTGTACAACGATAGGTAAAATACAATTAGAGGATATTAAATGCCGATAACCTTAAATTGAAATAAAACTCAGATTTAAATATCCATGATCCATGTATTTACTTGACATTTAATTTTATGACGTGCTTGAGTATTATTTCGGGTATGTTACTATGCAGGGGGGACATCAGTCTGCGGATGACGGTTTCTTTCGGTTTATTTTCCTGGATGTTATGGTGTATGTTTTTTAAAATAAACTTGAATAATTCGTACGGTCTTGAGATTATTTATGACAAATTGCCCAACCAATCTAACCTCTAAACAATCGAGAACTGACACAGTAAACAATTTTGCCAATTTAAGTACCATTTATGTGATCCACGAACTGTGAACTTTCAGAAACAACCATTTCCCACAATTATTCTCCGAATCAATCATTACATTTGCGTCAACCAATACACAAGAAACAGACGCAATCCACAAATTCACGGCCAATTCGCGATGAAGTGTCAGGTTTCACAAGTCCTACCCGTTCTTCTCTGCGAATGAATATATGAATGAAGTGTTGGAGTTTGCGAAGTTCCCAATTGGTAGTATACTGATATGTATGAATGGGACACTAAAATGCTCATGTCCTGATTGAAGCTATTGCTGATATTGTTTAACAGTCAATCCTATTGCTTGGAATGAATTTCCGTGTTGAATGGTATCTATGGAGATCCGTGCACAGTAAAAACAGATGTAAATTGCTGATTGTTGTGATTGATTGTGGGTACTGCGCAGAAATGAAGCTGATTGCCCTCTAGTCCATCGACGAATTTTTATTGAGAATTTTTGACGGTTATTCACGAAATTCCGTCCTCTGATTGGTCAATTTGGTTTAAGAATAGTTATAAAAAATAGTTGTCAAAAATATTAAGAGGCAAGAGAGGTAGAAGTCGGGCATATCTGTAATACTTCATTTCTGGTACTGATTTAGAAACCGTATTCTATGACTCACCTGATGAATTGAATATAGCTACTTAGCTTAGTCTTTTCACTTAGATCAGTTTTTCTTCTGAGAGGGGGTGTATTAAATTTACCAAAGACTGCCCAATTACGTAAATAGCACGCGTGGTTTTTGAATCTAAGCATTTCGCTGTAATTTCTTCGGAGTACTCAGACTGGTATAATTTTTTTTATAGTAAAGTCTACGCAACCTTTATCTCCGTACATTACATCTCCTTTGGAGCATCAAATTCAAGCAATTGCTGTTTTCGTCTAAATTTTTATTTCAGCTTTCTTATGGTTTTTATGATTTAGCTTATGATTCTCAAAAACTATTGGATATTTGAGATACTCAATTCCGAAGAGGATATGAATAAAGTTTTATGATCATATCAACATTGATGACATCAAGTGTGATTGGTAATTTTGTTAGATGAACTTCCTTGTTCACCTACTTCTCTGTTCGCGTTAGAGTCAATATCAAAATGTTTATAAGTCATCCGCGGCGCGGAGATGTTATTTGGTAGATGGATTATGAAAGTTTTAGTTTAAGTTAGGTTAGGTTAGGTAAAGGAGCTGCTAGTGAATTCACCAGCACGCATAGACCAGACAAACATTGTCCATTGTGATACCCACAGTCAGACCACTACCATTGTTTGTCCCCCAGTGACAGAGTCGTTAATTTGTTTCCAATGACAAATATTGACTGGACTAGATTGGAAAACCAGATAAAAGCTTAATAACTTTGCTTTCACTGGTATTCGAACCACGGATCCTGCTAACCAGGTTCAGTTACTCAACCAACTGCGCCATACAGTCGTTTTATGAAAGCGTACTTTCTATAAAATGTAGATCAAGTATCTGTCATTTGTTGTCTAGTTAGACTTAAAATACTTTCTTAGAAGATATTTAGCAAATGATGATGCTAAAGCTGTATTCTTTTGCTCCGCTCGCGGTCCTGGGAACGCTTCTTCCAGACATCAAGATCAATTTTAGTTGAGTCCGCGATAACTTGGTGCTTATATACCGGAGGCACGATTTTGGAAAAAAAATTCCTTTGTAACACTTTCTATAATTTATTATATTTTCAATAATGTTTTTCATGCCGTGAAGGCAACGATATCGCGACCAAGAGAGATCTAATGTAGTTTGAAGGGTTGGAGTAATTTGCTGTCTAAATGACATTACAGTACGGTTCGGGATGTGTTAACGACTTAGTCATCGTGAGCTCATTTGCGGATTCGTTGTTTGCAATCTCCCTGTGGCCAGGGAGCCAGCCGAGCTTTATTGTGTCTGGCAAGGGATTGTAGTGCCAATATGTTGGCCGATAATACCATGAATACAGGCTGACTGTCTGAGAAGTTTGAATCACTGGCGCCCTTAATGTCTCTGAGAAGAATGTGTCTGGCGCAGATCTCGATGGCATTGAAAGTCATGTCATACAGACGTCTCTTATTCCACCGTGCTCAAGTAGCATGCTCCATGGCAGATTTGATATGTGACTTCCAGTTAAGTTATTTGTCTAAGATTATTCCGAGATATTTGACCTCGCTAGAATAAACTTCAAGGATGTTGTTGATTGTTTTGGGTTCAAGGTTGACTAGTATCCTCTTTTATATGGGCACTAGAAGGGTCTTACAGGGATTAATTGATAATGCATCTATGCTACATAATATATGAATAATTTATGAATAAATAATGCATTTTGAACTCGAACCCACAAAATTCCCTGCTCCTATTTATAACAATCTTATCTACAAAACTCCAATTCGGTCCTTAAATATCCTTTAAATCTATAATCATTCACCAAAACATTACAATTGTCAAAAAAAATTTTTAAGGGTGAACAGTTTTTACTTTTGAAATATATGATGTCTTTGGTTATTAGATGACATATCTTGAAATAAATCGACTCATTTTTAAATTGGTTACAATAAGAAAGAATGTTCTTTTATTGATTTGTTTTTATAATCACAATATCTACACTATTTAACCGTAGAAACCTCCATAACCTCCACGGCCATATCCTCCGTATCCATATCCTCCATAACCGCCATATCCATATCCTCCATATCCACCATATCCACCAAAACCTCCTCGGCCGTAACCACCCCTGCCAAAACCACCTCTACCATAACCAAAGATTGGGGATCGAACCAAGCGTGCCGAATCGTGTTGGGATCCAACTCCAAAGTCTACAGCCAACAGTTGATCAGCATGCAATTCATTATTCTCCGGCAATGAAAGCACCATTGAAAGTCCAAACAAGGACAAAATAGCGAAGATAAGAATGCAGCGCATTTTAAAACTTTATAAACCTTTTGCGATTTGTACTGTTTCTAGTGATGTTTGATTCTCTACTGATGATCTTTCATCCTAGCAGGTATTTATATTCACTTCAATCTAGATGAGATCAACCTTATCCGCTGAGGGGAATTACGACCCTTGAGTCAGACGCCGCCTGCAGGCCCAGTTTAAAACTTGTTCATTTGGCTAAGACACAATGCTCGCAGTCACGTATTTTCTATATTTCGAGTTTGATAATTAAGATCATATTTCAACTCAAATCAATACAATTTAAAACCAGCAATCGTTTGGTCGGCTAAATGTCTAATCGCTACCGGTCGGGAGGAATTTAGCAGGTGGCGTAACAGACTCGGAGATTAGGGTGAATGTCATCCCTGCTGAGGTATGTACATGCATGTTTCTTTTTTAAATCCCACAAAATGTATTGAAATATGTAAATCGAAGTGATATCGCAAGTGACATAAAAAACAAGTTTATTTATGGTTCTGGTTCCAGATGTGTACACCTGGTATACATTTTGATAAATTATGTATTTGTGAAAGTTATATTTCTAAGTGTGGATGATAATATGTACAAAAAAAGTGTTTGTGCAAGTAGTCTTTTAACCTGTTGACGAAGAATCTGTCTGAGGCACTGTGTAGGAATTAACTCATTATTCAACATTATAGTTGCCATAATAACACGTGTTTCAAAGATTCATTAGATTGTATCGATTTACTTTACGATTACGATTTAGTTATTACGTCACGTCTTCAAACTCAAGATTTCGATATGTACATTTATGTACAAAGAAACCCTCATTTAAAAAAAATTGCTAGCAGCGCTGGTAAAATAATAAAGTCTGTCATACTTCAGACGGATGTTCCACCGACCTGAACATCATCTCTCAATATGCAATACGGACTCAGGGAAAAACTTTAGACTTTGCATCTCTGCAAGGAAGTTGCACCACGATGGCGTAGCTGGCCTGAAAAAGCTATGAGTTGGTGCTTGTTGGCCTGCTTTCTGCACGTAGAAAAAGTCTTCGACACGATCTGTATAGATGTCTTATCTATAAGATGAATCTAATGCCATTCCTCTATAACCTACTTTAAATCATATAAGCTGTAATCATTCAAGAAAGTATTATGTCCAGGTAGAGGAGAACCAATCAACGGAGCGAACCATCAAAGCAGGAGGTCAAAGCTGAGACCAAAGCTATGCTACATTTACATGACAGACCAACCATCTCTAGTCGACACAGTCAAATGGTGCCTTTTATGCAGATGATTAGATGACCTACGCAATCTCAATATTACCGCAAAAACCAGGCAGCGAAGACATAATCATCAGAATAAAAGTTGGAAAATCGGTACTAATGTAGTTCTGAGGACCATCCCGAAGCAGACCGGCAGTCGAAAGCCGGAGCATTAAGCTCCACAATGGTCCACAATGGTGCAGCGATAAAAGCAAACGAGAAGGTGAAGTATCTTGACCGAGAGATTAAGATTCTTCAGCCTTATCGAAAACAAAACAACGTATTAAGCCAGAAGCCGAATTTTGAAATTTTGCCAATTGAAGCTTACGGGTTCTCTATATGGCATATCATCTCCAAGACCAGAATGATGAAGCTTTTGATCATCAAAAGGAAGTTACTTCGAATATGTAGCGTAGTCAACTTTAATCAAGACCACCAGATGTTCCCCAAAAACAGAAGTCTTTACGATGAATCTCGAATCATTCCCCTTCAGCGATACACGGTGACAACGTTCCAGAGGCAATAGCTAGACGTCGGCAACCATCCACACATGTCTATTTCT
This sequence comes from Eristalis intricaria, assembly GCA_964034865.1. NCBI lineage: Eukaryota > Metazoa > Arthropoda > Insecta > Diptera > Syrphidae > Eristalis > Eristalis intricaria. The sequence continues at coordinate 139,940,504 of OZ035873.1, forward strand.
GCTCTTTTTTTGCTGGTTTACGCCTTTAGCATGTAAGATCATTTTATGTTTAAAATAAGTGGAATTGAACTGAAAATTGCAGTCTTAACCTAACCGCAGAATGATGTATTTGGGCTTCAATTCCAACAGTCGCTTTACGCACTTGATTTTGAGAGTAATTGGGAACAAATAAATCCCAAATGCAGTATTCCTCCCGTCAAATTCGGGGCAGCTATCATACAGTAGAAGACAAGATTTGCATGTATTTCGGAGGGCAAAACTCCATCGACTGCACTGGCTCAGGTACATTGAGCGCATGTACATCAGTGCTCCAGCGAATAGAGTTCTCGAATCCGTGCCTCCTGGTTCGAGAAGAACAGATCGAACATCTTTTATATAAAATATATAGCGGATGTATGATAACTTGGTCTCGTAAGCAGCGTGACCAGGACCAACAGCAATGAATGACAGTATAAGCTCAAGTTTGGGCCCTATATGGGTCATCGGCCTGAGAAGTAAGTAAGAATACTACAAACACAAATAGCTCCACATTTATATTTTACTCGTCTAAGATTACGTGGAACCAAGTGCTCAAAATATATCTACTTACGAATTCCAGGTAATTTTAGGCAAAAGGCATTTGCACACATATACGTAGCTGGCACAAAAAATGCTTTAAAAATGTGAAAATACGAAAACCACTAACGTGCAAAGTCCCGTTTAAATAATTACACGCTTCACTATTCCGAAAACGCAGTTTAATTCGTCGGCAAACCGTTCATTGAAATATATGCATACAAACATACACGTATGCACATATTCGCACATACAATGCGGAGAATCTTTGCAGGCAGTCATTAAAGTTAGACACTGCCAAGGGGAGAAACCGCATTTTATCTATCTACCCTAGACCTGGTGGCGAATACTTCATGAAGTTTTCTTATAATTTCAGGAATTTTCGGTATTTCCCGTCGCAACTAAAGACGGAAACAAAGCGACAATTCACGTATGTGTACGTAGATATGTGGTATCTGGATTCGTAAAATGCAAGTACTGAAAAGGATGCAGGTTCTTAGCGTTCCATTTCTACTTCCTGATTTATTATTTTTTCTTCATTTTCAAGTATTCTTTAACCAACTGACAAGCAGCTACTTTCATGGAAAGGCAAGCGAGGTTATGTAGGTTGACTTAAGTGACTAGAGGGGTTGTGAAAATTATATGCATGCTAAATAGGGAGAAATTGGAGGAAATAAAGGTGTGACTAAGATTTTAAGCAACGTTTGCGTATTCTGTTCCTAAAGAATCTCAAACGTCCGCCTCGGTGAAGAAGGGGAATTTGTTCATTTAGAGGGGAGAACAAATGTTGATGGGTACTTGCAGGGAAGTATTAATTAGATGTATTTACTTCCTTACAGAATTTGTCCATTAAAGAAAACTTCTTTTGTTATACGATTATTTATATTGATTTAGTTTTAAAATGATTTGACATTTAAATACATTTAATTTGCGATGAAATAGGAAAAAACAACGAATGGGAATATGTCAGATATTTTTCAATACAATCGATATATGTCCTAGTCTCTTGCCTGATGGTTTTTTGGGGGCAGCTTCGAAACCATCCGGAATGTGGACTTGAAATTAAGAAAGCTTACTTCAGAAAGCGTCGCTAAATATTTTAATAATATATTTAACAATATTGAAATAAATAAAGTTAAGCTGAGAATTCGGGCATGTTTTGCACTGAAGCTTTGATCGTTTCTGAAAATGAAAAATCCTTTGAAGTGTCGATACTGAAATCATCTCCTACTTTTCTTCAAAGTTATCCTTTAATTTTCAACAAGCTGCCTTGTCTTTGCGGTATTCGCTTTTTAAATGACTACATTAAGGAAATCGTTATGCCAGTTTTTGCCATTATAGGTGTCCCGCAACATAGCCGAGAGTTTATGATGCCACAAAATGTAGGTATTTTTAACAGCATGTTTCTGTTCCATGCTCTTAAACTTTTTGCATGAAAGAGAGAGAAGAACAAATATAAGATACATTCCATTCCGTATACTCTAAGGTAAATTCCCCATTTTTCGAAACTAAGGATGTGCGGATAAAAGGATAACTGTTATACCCGTAGACTTTTGTTGAGATTCATGTGTGGGTTAGGATGTTGAAAAGTTGAATACAGAAGGAATTTAAGAAGGAGAAAACATTGTAGATTCCCACATGTGTCTTAAAATGTTCTTGATTTAAATGCTCAGATTTTAATTTAAATCTCTGAAGAAATCACAGGGTTACACATAGATATTCGTACCTAAGCCCAAGAATACATGCGGCGAATTATTTCACAGTTAGTTTTGTGGGATTAATGTTTGAATATGATTTCAGGCATGACCGCTGTGGTTGGAGCAAGGCGGCAATTTTGGGCATCAAAATGTCAAACGCTCATTTAACCATCATCTCGGGCATCAGATGCCCAAACCTCAAACATTTGAGCATCACTAAATTTTGGTGATGCATTGTTGGTAGGAAATGCGGAAATTGAAAACAATTTTGTAGAAACTATTTGATATTATAAAAGAATACTCTAACATGGTTTTGGAAGAAATTTGGAAGAATTGCGATTATTTAATCCTGATTTTTTCTTCATCATTGTGCGCATGCACTGAGTGTTTCTTCTTGTGTCATACATGTTTAACAACGTATTTCGGAATTGACAAAATGTTAAAGATAAACAATACGTTATGAAACGTCAGCGAACAGTTCAATCAGCATCGCATCAGCATCTCGAGTGCATTGCATTAGCATCGCAAAAAAGTAGTGATGCGGTAAATGTTTGTTGTTTCTGAATTCAGCCTGTAAGTCCAAATTTCACATGGCTCCTCTTCGCAGTCATCATCATCATCAAACAGTCTCAGTGTCTAAGTGTTGTGTTTCACATTTAGTAAATTATCAAGTCGCTGGGATGCTCACTTTGACTCACTTGTAAATTTACTGTAGAAATTCCGATAAGAGAGCACTGGTCGAAATCCATAGTTGAGACGGAAAACTCCATTAATGTTTACACAGATGGCTACAGTAATATTCAATGTATCGCAAGGCATGTAAAAACAGTCAGGAAGCGTTCAAAGCACTTTTATGTAACACAACAAAGTACAACACGTTATTTAATTGTTTTGATGAGCTACATAAAATTTGTAGTAACAACACAGTCCCCCTCATGTGTATTCCTCGACGCGTGGGGATCTAGGAAAACGAACTACAAAGTTCAGCGTGGTATCACAATGTCATCTGATAAATAAAGCAACGCAGATCCGATAACATTTTTCTTCAATCAACTCGATAATGAATAATTAATAACAGCGAACAGAAAGAGGACTGAGAGGGCTTTGCAGCAAAAAACGCGGTCAAGTCCTTATCTAAATCCTTATCTAAAAATATCCTTAATTCATGCGTCAAAGCCAAGATTTTCTTTCTCGAGTATAACATCGCCAAAACTAAACTACTAATCCCGCTACCAAGAGTTTACTTACTTACTTACTTATCACGCATTCGGCCAATGGAAGGTCTGAGCCTGAGCAATTGCTGCTCCAAGTTGTCTTTCATCCGCGATTACTTGGTCTTTATACCGGAAATTCGGTTTTCCTCTCCTTGTCGATCCCGGTGTCTCGGATTCGAATACTGTCTTAACTGGAACATTGGTGTCTATGCGCTCGATGTGGCTGAGCCAGTGCAGTCGACTGATACGCATGCCCTGCGGCAATGGTCGATTTGGTTGGCGGTTCGTCCTCCGGAGATCGTCAGGCTGCTATCAGGATTTTCTTTCGAGGGAACCTCGTGCTGTTTATGACCATATTACGTGCTGCCAAATAACGTGTGAGTCGGAAGCCGTTATCTAATGTAGTGTCGTGGAGGCTGTGTTTTCCTATCACTCCGTCAAAGATGTTTTCCTTACCGATTTTGGTATTGATAGTACGATTTTTACATCGTACTCCGGAAGGCTACGTAAGCACAGTCCAAAAGTCCTCTATGACAAAGATTTGTTTAACATTATTCTCGAGAAGATCGTACGCAACTCAAACGTCAACACCAAGGAAACGATCTTCCACAAATCTGTGCAACTGGTCGCATATGCCGATGACATTGACATCATCGAGAACGCAACAGTGGGGCGTTTGTGAGCATCGAGAAGGAAGTAGCGAAGATGGGTCTTGCCGAAGGAAAGGCAAAGTATATGTTGTCTACGATAAAGGTCTGAGTTCGAGTCTCTCGTCTCAGATAGCTAGGCCATGTAGACCGTATGGGCAACAATGCTCTGGGCCGGAAAGTCTTCGATTCCAACCCCGAGGGACAACCCGATAAAGGAAGACCACGCCTCCGGTGGCGCACGCAGCTAGAAAAGGACCTCAATCAGCTGAATGTGCGTGGCTGGAAACAACTAGAATATTAACGTGCTATATGGAGAGACATGATGGCTAAGGCCTAGTTCCACCCCGGACTGTAGCGCCAGACAAAGAGGAAGACACAGTCCTCAGCCTCGTGGGTAGGCCTGTGCACATATGAGACAGCTATTGTAAAATCTGCCTTGGATGCGGATTACAGCCAGGCGATCGCTCGATCACCTTCGACCTTAACCGTTGTCCTACAACGAATCCGCATCCAAATATGTGCAACCTCTTGTGACAGCTGTAATATATGTTGCACTCTTTCTTTTAGGGATGTTCTTTCCAGCGTATTTCCTGGGACTTTCGAGAGACGACTGAAGTGTAGATTATTCTTACATTCCAGGAGCACACTCCCAAATCATTGTCCTTTTTCGTGCCGTATTGTCGTCCTTGAGTATCCGTCCATTGCTCCGAGGCGGCTTGCTCTCTCGTACCAATTGATTTGTTCATGTGGACGGGTTTACTACAGTATTCTAAAAGAGATCATTACAGCTCAAGGACTTGTAAGTCATCAAGCTTATAGACTAGGCCTGACCCTGCTAGTTGCAGAAAGTGCAAAGAAACAGTGGATGAAACTGTGGAGCATCTCCTCTGTTTCTGTCCGGCCTTAGCCAAAACTCGACATAAGACCATAAATCAACCATCCAACCATCAAGATGGAGGTAATGTAGCAGATTCATGCGGAAATCAAGTTGTCTCCTATAAAACATAAATGTTTTCGATTGAAACCTGAACCGAATATTTGGTCTTGTCTGCAAGGAAGAAAGTCTAAAGGAGAAGACACAATAAGGAACTCTATGAACTATAACACGAAGTTGTCAAACTAAAACATATGCAAACCAACGCCGTCCTGGTTCTGAGAAGAAGAGGAAGACTGAACCAACGGTATATAGTTCAAGGGATGTAAAAGAGCCTTTCCACAAAGGAAGACAACATTAGTTCCACAAAGGAAGACAACATTAGTTCAGGCTCACGCCTTGTGCAGCTCGTCTGAATAACCTTGTGCAGCTCGTCTAATAATAATTGTTGGTCCCACTTCCCTTGCTGTTGAGATTTTGACTCTAACGTAAGAAATACATAAGCATTAACATTTTCAAATTTGCACATCTCGAACTTACGTTGCAAACAAATATGGCGACAGGACGACAATTTCAATACAAACGCTCTTATATTGTTGAAAGGTTGCAATCTGAAAGGGTCGTTAGTTGGATACGAGTATAATTCGCCTTGCTGAGACTTTTTGAAATTGATTAACAATGTGAAATTCGGAACGCAGAATTTGCATAATGCTGCGTTGTATGCATATCATGTAACAACGAAAATTGCGTTTACTTTTCTGTGGAAAGGCGGACAATATTCGCATCCAATTCTAATTTCATTACAGCGAACTGGATTGTGGCGTCGTTGCGCGATATTTATAAGCGTTGTATGCTGCAATTGAAATTTGATAATACGAGAATATTAGATATAGGTACTCATATTTGGAGCGTTCGAATTAAATGGGATATTCCCCCATTGTGCACTGACGAGCTCGTTGTTCCGACATGCAATCCGCACTTTATGAGTGCGAAGTTTCACCAGCTGAAGCTGCACAAATGTTGTCATCCGGCATGTTTGTCCTTTTCGTGCAGAACCGAACCGAAGAACCTAGGCAGAGGCACACATAAAAGCGTTCAATGCGTGGGATGCATTTAATTTGTGAAATGAATTCGTATCCATCTATGACAATTATATGGATAACAATGCAAAATGATTGGATTTTCAATGCAGGCGACATTGTGGATATTTTGTTAATTGGATATGTGTGGGTGTGTTTTGTGGGGTGTGCCTGTGTCCTTCCGTATGTCCCTTGTATTGTATTCAAAAGTATTTAACGGTTGTGTGTATTTGATGTGGTATGTGGAGCCATTTAAATTTATTTTGTGGATTTTGTGGGATGTTCAATGGAATATTTAGCAATCTATACAATGGGTCAACCTTAAATGAGTGAAGTTTATTTTGTGCAGCACTCTGTGGCATAGTATTGCTCTTGTGACGGAGTCAGTGACGGACACCGGTGACATTTGCGGTATTTATGTTGATGGCGAGGATGATTAATCGATCTAAAATTATTATTAAATCAAACCAGCTTTATCTGTGTTATTGGAATTCATCATGAAGCGAAAATAAAGGGATTTTTGTTTTTTTTTGTTTTGTTTGGTTGGTGGTTTCAGCATGGGTGAGGATAACTTACGACAGTCATAATCAGACTAGAGAAATTTGTGGGGGAAATTAGCTATAACCTGTGAATGCAATTTAATTTTAGTTGCGTATATATGCACTCTGAATTTAATTTTTTTTATTAAAGAGACGATAATCTCATTTGATTTTTGCTATAGTATTTTCATCTTCTGTTACCTTTAGAACACTGGAGCTGGAGATAATGGAAAGCGAACACAAAAAGCTTGTAGGTTCTCAAGTGCATGAATATTTCGTATATTTCACAAATATTTTCATGTAAGTATGCATATTCCTAAAATGTGTTATTGTTACTTAAACAATCGAATTCTCTACCGTGTTTTTATTTGAGTGCCTGTTCTCCATTATCACCAGGTATGTCCTAAATAATGTTTTCACACACCATTGCTTAAAATATGATGCCACAGACGGTATCTGCGGTTAACACGAATTTTCACCAAATTATTTGCATCATTTCAAACGAATGGCAAAACGATTTTATAATTCAAACCGACTAAGCCTTTAGTTTGTATGACAATGAAAGCCCACGTTTAGCATAGGTTTTGCGTTCAATATGCGGTAAATTTATCACTATCGATGATGTTTAGTGAATTGAATGTCGATGCTTATTGAGCGTACACAAAGCGAACTTAGGTTGTATTGAGTTTTTATTAGGTACTATTTTAGATGTAGAATGTAGGATGTTGAAAATAATTTCAGTTGGACATCCATTAGAATTCAATTGAGGATTCATTTAAATTCCTATTTAAAAAATATGGTTGCAGTGAGTTACTTGGTTTAATGGTCGGAATTCAAATTGATTATTTAAGAAAAAAAAATATTGAATACTTACTAGGCAACAAATTAGTACAGTCATTACAATAAATATCAAAGGTATTATGTTAAGATACACACGTATATATGATCAATTGCCCCTTGCAGTGGATATTTAGATAATTAGTAGATACGATCATTGAAAGATGCACTTGCTCTTGTTTTGTACTTCCTTCTTCATAATCTTATCTGTGAAATCCTTTACCTGCAATTCCTTGATTTTTTCTCATCTCTATGTGATTTTAAATGTATCGTCATTCGGTTCTGAATTCTTTGCTAGTTATCAATGTCGCTTATGTGCTGCTCCACATTCACATGACAAAATAGTGCATCGAAAGGCGATCTATGTACTTAGCAAAGCGGTAACCCTGGTCTCAGATAAAACTCCTTTTGTAGTAATTATTAATCACTTCATTTAATTGTTCTCAAATCTAGTTCTCAGTCCAGTTCTAAGTATTTTCATAAATTGTATATTTTAATCGGAAGAAGTTTGTATTCAATGAAGAAAACACCTATCACTTTTTATATGCTTTAACCCTTTTTAACTCAACGACATACCTAACCATCTTTAAATATCATTTTCATTCTTTTAGGATTTCTCTTTAAATGATGAATTAAAGAGAGATCACAAAGCTGATTTTTCATACGCCAGCAGTTAAAATACCTAAATGAAACTTACAGCATTCTTTAAAAAATAGTCGAACTTCGAAAAGTCGAACTTTGATAACTCGAATATTTGATCTCGAATGAAATTGGTTGGCAATAGCGCCAAGACTGTAATTTACATGTAATTTGACTTCGATAACTCGAATTTCGATTCCTCGAATGTCTTGATAACTCGAACAGATTATTTGGCGTCACATATGTCGAATTCTGAACAGAAACTCGCGAATTCTGCGTATTCTTCAAGTTCGTTTTATAAGGAATCGCTTTCGGGGCACTGCGCTTATATTCATTTGACTTAGTATAAACGGATTCGAGCTTTTGCTGTACATTCTGAGCGGAGGGATGAAATTCCTATGATTTTAAGAACTCAACTCCAAAACGAAAGAAATTAGTCAAAATTCAACTGAAAATGGAATTTGAAGCTTTCAAAAAATGCCAGAAATGCAATGTGTTACGTTACTTTGGAGTTTCCCACAAATGAAGATATTTTCGAGATATTTAGATGTGAAACCGAACCTTCTCAGTTCGACAATAAAGACGACAACGGCAGTGATGTAATAGGGCTAGACTAGGTGATAATTGAGGATGATTTGATTCAACCACCTTTAAACGAGTTGGTTGCAAATGCATTATTCATTTTGCGTTTATATCATGAAATAACAAACTATTCTGAGTACCTACTAACTTACCTACAAAATAAAAATTCCGCTCTTCAGTCGTGTGTAACAGACTATTTTAAATAATAATTATGCTCCTCTACGTTTTATGTTTTAAATCGCAAATAAAGGAATATTTATATCAATTTTATATTTTACTTGATAACTCGAAGTCTTGATAACACGAATTTTTTTGTGACAAGTGGTGGTTCTTGTTATCGAAGTTCGACTATATATGTATGTATATATATATAAGACCTTAATTTAGAAATCATAAGTTCAATGTAACCTCCACTACAAGGTACGTTTAAATATGGACTTCGTCGTTTCGATGAAGGCTTACCTCAGTGTGTGTAAAAAGTTAATCGTGCAGGGTTAAACGTCACTCACGAACGATTTTTATACAGTGGCAGCAAGTGGCCTTCGTACAACTTTTGATACAGGTACACTTAATCAGTATGTTTAAAATGCCCTTAAATTCATAAAACAGTCTTGTCTGTTGCCATCGTTGAACATTCCCTTAAAACGAAAAAAAAACCTTTTAAGAATAACAGCATTATGTTAATGTTGTAGACTAAAAGTACGTCAACAACGGTCAATGAATACAAATGGAAATAAAAAATAAAATTCGACCCAAACCAATTTATTAACAGATTCATGCAACGCACTTTTTTTCTTGCACATCTGAATATGGATATGAGGGGTTCAGAAGAGAAGAATAACTTGACAAATGTTGTTTTTTGAATTAACGATACTTCATTTCATAATTGAATCTACAGAATTTTGCAAAAAACTCATATTAATTTATAATATATATAAGTCTTTTTCGGTCATTCCATACTCTGAGTCAGTCCAGAGTTCATCAAAGACAAGTACATCCTTCAAAAAACTACACTCAATAAAAACCATAATTTTTTGTTTCGCAAAGAGAGCTAAATTAAAATTCATGTTGACAACTCACACTCCACTTAAAATATGTACACTCCAGTCCAGCATAACATCAATTCCAGCCAGAGAGCCTTTATTTTTCGCAGTTCCGACTTCCGATGAAATTCATGAATTAAATTGTTAAGCACACACATCGTTCCGCTGCACTATGTATGTAGACGCGCGAGAAACATGCAATTCGAATCGAAACTACGTCCCATACCGTGCAGCACCATTTAACTGACCGACAGTAAAATGTAGGCCAGAAGTACAAGCAGCATTAAATTGAAATGCATCAACCCCAACAGGATATCCACAGAAAAACATTATTCGGTCTTATTTGGCACGATACGATGTAAGAATGTTTTTCGGTTAGCCCGATACCACTTCAATAGGAGCACCAGTGTACAACACTGTTCGTTCAGTCGACACTTGAAGCTAAAGTTGCCATCCCCCAACTCCAAGTGGCGAACTTAAAATTTTATAATTGTATTCATTTGGTTAATTTAATTTCCATGAATTGCAACCATTCGTCTTGACGACTACATCCTTTTTCTGCAGCGACAATCCGATTTGCATGGAATCCCCCATCCTGTCACACCCACAAGCTATACAAATGCATACATATGTATGTTAAGTCTGAGGGCGACTCGAAATTCAAACGAGAAAATATTTATTCTCCTGCATCATTAAGCACACCACCATCTTTGCAGGGACTTTGTGCGCGGATATCCTTTTTTTATTCTTTTAATCATTCTAAGTAGTTTTTCAGTTTTGCACTACTACGAAATCCCTGATAGTCGACAAAAACTAAGTTAAGCGAAGTTTCAGCAGATGGAAGATCTGGATCATTGCGGATTTGAGCAGAGGAGTGAACATTAGATCCTTAAAAATGGTTGAAGAGTGAATGTTAAATCGCAAAGTGAGGGTATAATGTTGTGATTAATGACAAATGGGGATAGCGAAGTGGAATCGTGGAATGAATGAAAAACTAACTAAATTGCATGTCTCTTGAATGCACTCTGTGCTGACAATTTCAAGCTTGGTTGGATTATGTAGATCTTTGGGTGAATGTGTTTTGAGAAACTTCACATGGGGTTAGTTTTGCTTTGCTAATTGAAGGTCGCTAATTCGGCACTGCTAACTTGTTCATTTTGTTCTACTTAAAGTGCTCACAGTGGTGGGGCTTTTTGTTATATTTTTTCACATTAGCCACAATAACGTGAGAAACTTGTCGTCGCCACAGAATCACAAATCACCATCCGGTGTGCATTTTTTTGAATTGATATGTAGCTGTCAGTTGAGAGAATAGTAAAAATCCATCTTCACTTCATAGAGAAGGAAAATTTATTTCGGACAATCAAACCGTTGCATACAGTTTAATCAAAATCCTTATGTGAAACCTCAAAAATCACTGAATTGCATTTTGCATCAGACTCCGTAACCCAAAAGTCATTGTTGCCATGGTTCGGTTGGTGCTGTTGTTCCAGCAGAACCAATATACTGTAGTGTACGAAATCACAGTTGCCCCCACAATTGGATCCGTCCATTTGGATTGGTGCACGTTTGAAGTTAATGTTAACGTAGATTGCTGTAATTGCGATCCTTGTACCAGTAGTGGTCAGCAGAATTTATTGTTCTTCGAAAGACTATCATTATTCTCTGACTTAATCGGAATTGGAGTTTGAGGTTTTTCGTTTGTCTGCATGTGTGATGGGTGGGTATTGTTTCCATATTCTACACATACATTAGGATGTACGTTCATATATGTGTGCTTTTGCAGAAGTTCATTTCTGTGCACAAAATGCTGCAGTGCAGGAGTGTTCGATTTTTGGTATTGGAACAAAGGATTTTGCAAACTACCAATAGGCTTTTGATCAAAGGAGAAAATCAACTGCTTTGAAAATCCCCATGCAATTTACTTAATTCTCTAGTAATCAAGATATTTTATCGAATGGTAAGAACATTTTGTGTAGATATCCTGCATACGCTCCATTTGCTATGGTAACGAACCTTACCATGCGTTTGGCATCTGAGATGATGTGACTTCAAATAGAGTTAAAATTTAACCATTTAATTTTCATTTGTTATTGTGACGGAAATGCTTACTTATGTGTGATTAAATAAATACACAAGAAACACCACAAAGCGGTCAGTAATTTTTTGTGAATATACCCGAGGTAAGAGTTACGGAATCAATTCCTTTAGGTGTGAACGATATGCACTTAGCTGCGGAATCAATGAATGTGACATCACCCTTAAGTGTGATGGACACTAAGTGTGAAAAGAATATTGACTTGGCTCCGATATTCAAAAACAATACGTACATAAAGTAAACACATTGATTTCCATTTGCTAATGGATCCCCAGCGTATCTAATAAACGCAAATTTTTTATACTAAATCTTAAGCGATCCTCAACCCTTAATTGTGTCGACTTTATATTTTTGTAACTCAGTCTAAAAGAATAAGTCATAGAGAGAAGTCTCTTAATAAAGATAGTTGTGAAGTCTCTTTAATAAAAATATCCTTTTGACTCAAAAGAAAATATTCACTTTATTGGATATTACATAACTTAAGGCATGCCTGCCGTAAGAGGCGAAATAATTATAATAATATGTGGCCGATGTCCGATGTGGAATTGGGCATACCTTCTGCAGGAACTATGCATGATATATTTTTGGCGGAGTAAATTATAAAAGTTGGTAAATTCGGGGATCTAACCTATAGTCGACGCACTACTCCATGGCGACCTACGAATCAAATCCATTATAATGAGCTCGAATTATTGGTTTAAGATGTGTCCTTACTTTAATGCTCAGTTATTTTTACGATTAAAAAGCTCGAACACAAAGTATTCAAACCATTGACTATGCCCAATCTTTATCATAGATTGAGGTTCGAGTTGCAACTGGGTGCTGCGACCCAAAGAGTAGCAGATGTTTTAGATCTGCGATAAGCTATTTATAATAATGCTCATTTCAAGGCTTTGGTTCAGCGAACTGGGATGTGAAAATAGTTCGTGATTTAAGCTTAATGCCTGCCGTCAAGTAATTTAATTACTACATACATTGTAATTAAAGGTCCGGCACATAGAATACTTTACCAGAAATGAGGTATTACTGAGATGCTCGACGTCTACCTCTCTTGCCCCTTAAAATGTTTGACAACTCTTTTTTATAACGTGTTCATAAACAAAATTGACCGATCAGAGAACGACATTCACGTTATTTCGTGCAAAGCCGTCAAAAATTCATAAATATCTGTCAAAAAACCATTGGAATTCGTCGATGGACTAGGAGGCAATCAGCTGTGAAGTCGGCTATCTCTGTAACAATTCATTTCTGACTTTACTTGTGTAGAATCAAAGCTGCCGTTCACGGTGAAGTACCCGACCCAAGAGGATGACACAGTGAATACTTCAACGCATAGCTGATTTCATTTGACAGTTTTAAGTTTCAATTGGAAATTCAGTTAAACAGTTAAAATATGTTTTATTATAAATACTCAATTACAAACTTGTATTTATTTTTTTATGTATTTTGGACTTTGCTTCGGCGAGAACCAATTCCCAGACTCTTACATGCAATTCAAATTCTATTAAAATATTACAATCTGACGATTGTCAACGCTGAAGGAGAGAGAAAAGTTAAAAATTGAGTAAATATACACGTCGCGTATGCGTCAACGTTGGTCTATGTGTTACCTCCCATAAGAATACACGTATTTTATTTATCTGTCAATGTATTGCTGACGCTCACGCAAGTAAAGTATTCTATGTGCCGGAGCCTTTACTCGCGTTGAGCGTTGCATACTTTTTTATATGAAAACTAAAAAATCTACTTAATTATTCTGACCATATAATATTCCAATATTTTTTATTTATTCTAAATATTAATATTCCAAATATAAAATTAACTAGCCAATATTACAAAAGTAAAAGAATTTCAAATATTTAATTCGCTTGAAGGTCATTTTTTACTCCTTTATATTTGTACTTCAATCACAGTTGAAAATGAAAATCAAGTACAATCGGTAATTTTTGTGGGCTTCATCAATCAAGTGTCCTTTTTTTTTCAATGCGGACAGTCGTAGTTGAAGGGACAAAAGTATGGGACTTATTATTCATCAATTGTGCTCTTTGTCTGGCACAGCAAGAGACATCTTTTTATGTTATATTATTCTCGCTATCACCCACCCATCAAATGTCATTTGTTCCACTCTGTTCTTTTTCATCTAGTTTTTGTTTTACATCTATTCACTGTGACCAGACAACAGAACCCAATGATTTTAAACTATACATTCTCGTGTACATCTACTTATTTGTATCCAACAGGAAAAATAAAACAACAAAAAACTGAATAAATAAAAGAAAATCTCAGTTTCGGAATAATTTAACAGAAGTGCACTCGTTTGCTACAAAATGAAAGCATTTGTATATGGCTTGAGCCATAAATAAGTTTGGAAAATGAGACTGAAGCACAAGATAAATGAACTCTTGTCCAAGAGTTGAAATGACCAACAGACAGATGCCCTCGAGAATTCTTGCATACTCCTTGTTTATAAGTGGTTGAGTTATATAGATCAAGTTCTTGCCAGACAATCAAGTACACGACATTTGCTTTGTTTTCTTCGTTCGTTTTTTCATCATTTCAAATAAAATATCGTACCTAAAAAATGCAATTTAAAGGATAGCATGCATATCTGACAATTAATTATACCAGTGAATGGGACTGTGAGGACGATTGAAGAGAGAGGTTAGAACAATTTGGTTTTGCTTGACGCAGATTTCTTGTCTTGAGTGATTTGGTTTTGGAAGTTGGCCTTATGCATTGGGGTTGTAGTTAAATTGTTGGTGGGAATTTTCCCTTTAAATACCCATTGGAAGACACCCAGACTCAACCCAGGAGGAGGAGCGTGGGGTTCAGTCGATGCATATATTTATTCAAATAATAAGAGACGCAAGGAAAATGAAATAAAAAAAAAGATTACATAAATTGAATGTACGAGGGTGGTAAGATAAGTACTTAGCCTCACCGCCCGATGGCGCTACAATCGTGAAAGAATTTACACATTCTCGTAGACGTCAAAATTTCAGCATGATCGAACTCGTAGGATTATTTTGACCGCGAGTGGAAGCGGACTCACACCTCCCCCTTAGACACGGCCAAATTTGTCGAATTAGGCTACGAACTGTAGCATCATCCACCGTATTCTCCAGATTTGATCCCTTTTTTTCTTTCGAAACTTGAAAAAGGCACTCGCCGGGTAGAAATTTGAGTCGAATAGGGAGGTTATCACCGGCACGGAGGCCTACTGTGCAGAGCACCTGAAAACGTAATTTCCAGACGGGTTGTTGAGGGTATCTTGAAGGAGACTATGATGAAATATAAATCGCCACTTTTCCAAAATGATGGTTTTTCTTTTGTAGGCCAAGTGCTTATCGGACCACACTCTCGTATAACAATCATTTAAAAAAGAAAACTTAAATTCTTCTTCTTAGTGATGTGCATAATCGAATGGTTTTAACAATCGAGATATTTTAAAGTCTATTATTAAAACGATCACGAGAGATGTCCACATTCGAATGATTATTCTATTGATGAGAGATACTAATTTGCTAACTACTATGACAAGATAAATTGGTAAAATGGCCTCACTTCAGCATGATAACAAGTAATAAATGCTTCTCGTAGCGAATACTAATCAGGAACATAACCAGAATGAAAGAAAAACGCAAACGAGGTCCAGTATTCTTCCTATAAAAACAAACAATTCGAATTCATTCCAATGATGATTTTGAGGAGACACAGTTTTCGAGTTCTTTTGTATTAGTAGCTACTCATTAGTTAGAAGTCATTCGAACGATTTTGAGAATCGAAATGTTCTCGAGATGTTGAATTGATTATAACTCGAATAATGATTTGCGATTTTTTAATTTATATATTTTAGTTGTTTTGCTAAGATGAATTGCTTCACTTGAGCTTGAAGGCTGTTTTAAAACTTGCTAACACAGGCTGGAATGATTGTAAAAATATAAGTTTTTCATAAAATCTGCGGATACACCAATGTTTTCGTAGTGCATCATAAATACTGCCTGAAATTAATATGCATTGTGATTTAGAAGGGGTGAGATTAAGGTTATTGTTTATTTATTCGAGTTGTTTGCACATGTGAGATCTTCGCTGATCCTGCACATCAAATCTTCCACAAAAACACTAGATCTAAATAGAAAAAACTGATACATCATCAGCATTGAGATGAAAAAAAAAACATGTTTGTGAACTGTTAGATGCCCGCGAACCCAATGGGGTACACAAGTGGAGAAGGACCTTAATCAACTTTACGTGTGAAGTTGGATACAGCTGGCTAAAAATCGTGACCTATAGAGACTTGTTGGCTGAGCCCCAGGTCCATCCCAGGCCAGCAGCAGACGAAGAATTTGGCAAGTCATTGATAAATAAGCCGAATACGGTATGACACAAGATAAGACCCTAAGGACGTTCTTCGACTGAGAGGCACTCACTCAAAAAATTACCATTTGGCTTCTATTCCCTAAATAAGTACTCAGCTAGCAGACGAATGAATCCCCAATCCCAAAATACATATAATCTAGATTCTAATAACTAATCTAAATAATGTGACATAGTATAAGAATAAATTAATTACAATTTGAGTAGCACAACTTGAAGTTTAAATGTAATTAAAGAGAAAACCAGGCAACGCACAATGTGCCTACACATAATTGCATTTGTAGCACTCACTGCTAATAAGGTCTTGCCAACTGCAATTGAGCAAATGAATTTCTCTGAATACCTAACTGCGTAGCACACAAAATCATTTATTTACTTAAACAAATAGGTATGTACATGTATTTTGAAATCCATTAAAGTACGCATTTCGCCACATTGCAATTGCGACGTTCTCAGTTTTGTGAAAATAGTTTCGAAATTAATTCCTTACATTGCAACCACAGAACAAACAAAGCTTTCCTTATTATCAACTAATTATAAATGTAACTCACTCTGAGGCACTTGCATAGCTTCGTAGCTGCTTGTCACATCAAGGCTCAACAACTTTGTTTCTAAGAGTGTTTATTTATCTTTGATCGTTCCTCCTTGCCTTAATCTATATAGTGTGCATACGATGTGTTGGGTGTCCTTATTCATCTTAATTGATGCTATCCTTGGTGTTCATTCGAAGCCAACAGACTGGGAGTATTTCAGAGTTGGTTGGGTGAAGACTTCCTGCGTTCCTCCTTGTGCTAATGACATAACGAGAACCTCATTCCAATCTTGAAGAAGCTCGTTGGCGTTTTAAAAGAAAAGTGAATAATTAGCAATGAACATCAAGGTGCAAGTGCAGAAAATGCACAGCAACTGTACATTAATTGCTAATTATACAAACTTCTCGTTTCTTGAGTTAGCACATTCTTTGTAAGTGGCAAATATTGAATAGGAATCGTTATTCATTCACAATTAGAAAGTAAAGCGGACGGGCGAACTCAATGTATCTTAAATTGCTGTAAATTCATTTTAAATTTCAAGTTGTGTAATGCCGGAAAATAGTGTACCACAAACAAACTTGAAACTATCTTCTTTAATGATAAATTTAACTCACATCAGTGGAAAGATAAGAACGATTTATGATGGGATGTGGGAAGAGTTCGCGAGTATCCTAAGTCGAATGCATTAGCGTGAAAATAAATCGGGCTTTTGCCTGTGCTCATTGCATTTATGTTAATCTAATTACTATGAGTATAGGATAGGGACCCATGTACACAAAATCGGGACTGAAAACAAGTAAGGTTATAGCACAAGGATGGATACGCTGGTGCCAAGATGGGTGGAAGAGCTTTAAAAATGCAGGACGGGATTACATGATGGAACAAATGAACGTAAATTGGAATCGATGGTTGCTTGTCATATGAAGTCAAAAAGTGGACGTGGATGGTATTGCATTAATTTGAGTTTATGAGAACTGAATGAACATTCAAACGAAATTTCAATTGTTTCCCCAAGAAAAAATATAAAATATGAGTAATAAGTTGATCGCTTTTTTTAAAACTTTCTCTTGGTCGCCTCACTTATGCATATTTGGGGTCAAGTGGTTGATCGGCTAATCTACGCGAACCTATTTCCGATTTCGTTTGATAGCAAAGTGATACATTTGAAACACCTCTTCAACTTTGTTCTATTTCACACCTTTTGGATGTCCATCGTCTTCTTTCTTGTGTCCATTTATGGGGAGTCAAGAAAAGAAAAAAAACTGCTAAATACGTACATATAGCATTTGTAATAATCATTGTTTTAATTTATTCTTAGCATAGTCTCCAGTAGTCGGACACTTATGCCAACTTTCACAGTGAGGGCTTAAGCTTATGTAAGTTCAGTTGAACATTAAACCGAGTTCAAATGGTTGGTTTGATTCGTCCGGTTTCACAACGAAATCTGAAACTTAATTCACTTGAACTTCGTTTGTGTAATGCGGTCGAAAAAATCGGGAGCTGTTCCATTTGGTGCGTGCATTTGTTACAATTTTTATTAATTTTTTGATGTGCACACATACTTGTGCACACAGTTTTTAGTTCTAAATTGACTTTGGTGTAGTATTTCGGTTTTTTTGTAGAGTGTTCTTCCT
This sequence comes from Eristalis intricaria, assembly GCA_964034865.1. NCBI lineage: Eukaryota > Metazoa > Arthropoda > Insecta > Diptera > Syrphidae > Eristalis > Eristalis intricaria. The sequence continues at coordinate 139,958,855 of OZ035873.1, forward strand.
AACGAAAAGGGGAGATTTTGAAAACAAACAAGAAAATCACTTCAGAAAATCCATCCCTGAGTATGATCAGTGAAAGGCAAGTAGTAAGAAAAATGTAAATAAAACTACGTAGTCGCTTTAAATAAAAGGGGACAAATAATTGTCCATCGAATGTCGAAAATAATAAAAAAAAATATAACGAAAGGAAAAAGGGGGAAGGAGCATCAGTTGTCTTGAGAGCAAAATGCAAAAGCTTGCAAAAAAGAGCGAAACAAAATGCAGCTGTGGTGCAGAACTGGAGTTTAAACGGCAGTCTCATTTAACTTAAATTACAAATTGACCTCAGTTCAAGGCTTAAAAGAAACTGGACTGAGGTCTGCTTAAGTAGGTATGTTAGGTTAGTTAGGTTCTCCAACTCAAAACGTTTTTATAAAATTCAAGTTTTTCTAAGTTTCTTTATAACAAAATAAGAACTGAAAAAAAGTCAAATTATCCAGTAATCGAACACTTGCGTCCTTTGTTTGAGAACATAAGGTTTCCTGAATTCGAACACAAGATTTCATGTAAGAACAAATCTTAAAAATAATTGAAAGTATTTTATAATTCCTCTTTCCTTTCAGTTTAATTGAAAACATAAACACAGATGTAATTAACCTTTTAAAGAAAAAAAGATATAAATCATATTATTGCGTCCAAGCTAAGCCTTATTCTTCATACCCAAGGAACAAAAAATAAGGTGTAACGCAGCACTAAGAAGAGCTGGCAGCACTAAGAAGAGCTGGCAGCACTAAGAAGAGCTTGTAAAAGTGTTGCAGTTAAAGGGGGACGGATGACATTATTTGTTGGACGTTCAGAAGAAGAATAAGAAATAAAAGAAATATACATAGAGTTTTTGTTTTCTTAATTGAAATAAGTTTTATGGTTAAAAAAGTAACCTTTCTTTAAGTCTTTAAAATGCATTGAAATTGAAAAATCGGCTTGTTGTCAGAGAACAAACCACCGTTGGAAGGTGGTTAGCTGAATGACATCTTTTTCGGCGCCCGTTTTTAACTCATACTCACAGAAACCGCAAAATTGTTTTCCGTTTGATTTATTAGTCCAGTGGTATTGTTAAGTTTTGTCAAAACAACTAAGACTCCTTGCTTGTTGAGTTTCCTTATAATATTCAAACAGGGGAAAGGTATTTTAATTTGGTTGGTTGCAGTTGCCTGTAGGAAACTCGTAAAACTCAAACAATTGTCATCGACAATTTTGCTTGAAACAGACATTTTTTTAGCACGGTTTCAATTATAAAACATAATGTTTCTAACTTCAGGCTTTGTTTTTCGTCTCGAATATTCTGCTTCTTTTAAATATCGGCCCCGTTCCTCTAAGCGGCCTGAAGTCTGTAGGCGCCGATCTAAAAGTATTAGCCATATTTTCTCTGCATCATAACAATTGATGCATAGACAAAATCGAAAATTTGAACGCGTTTTTGTGTACTGTATGTTTTCAGCCCACTGAACTCTTACACGTCGCCAACAAATGCAGCCGGCCCGGAGAACGCATTTGCTTTTTAACTTGAAAGACATGAAACTAATGTATACCAGCTGGGTTTCGAACACCAACTTACGTGTTTGATTTTAAACATGACCTATAACATGATTGGAGGTTAATAGTCTTTGCTTCAATCTCTCCAGGATTATAGGAGCTGGAGCTTCCACATCAATTATTTCAGTGCGTTTGCTATCGACTTTGATTGAGCTGCGAGAATTCCGTCATCTTACAAAAGTTGACAAGCTTAAATCGATGCAGCTGTAAATTGCAGTAATGAATTCATGGAGGATGAGAAACGTTCATTTTTGCATTTTTAACATGATTCGCTTCAACTGATCTTGTTTCCAATTTGTGCCCATTTTAAGAATTGCATAATAAACCGTACGTAAATCAGGCTCAGAAACACACTCGTTGAAACTATTTCACTGCAGTGTTTTGTAATTAATTTATATTATTTCGCGAAACTCGAATTGCGCCTTTTCAGATCTATTCAGCTTGACATATCCCAGATGTGTCTGCAGTACAGAACGTTAATGTGTAGTTAATTGAAAATGTTGGTAGGTTAGAGATGTGTGTGAAAGTGGTGTCAGCATAAAGAAATGGGTATTCTCTCCTTATCCGGGTGGCAGTTTGTTACAAACCAAGAGTAATGTGCGTCTCATGTAAGATTTGTGTCTATGCAAATGGTGTGCAAGTAAAAAAGGAAAAAATATATGCCATCAGTGCTGGAGAACAGCCACTGGTAATGAGACCAGGAAAAGGAATTTATATCCTTTTATCCTGACAGTAGTGAATTTCAAAGGGAACAAAGGAATTTGCGGTTTGCTGGCAAAACGTGTAATTGGATGACATCCATTTGAGGACGCTCGCACGCATTTTCCTCTAAAGAAAAACGAACCTTGGATAGATGGATGTACCTCTTCAATATGACATTAAGCCTGAACTAAAGAGTGTGTGGTAAAATAGAAGGTAAAGATTTTTGGTCTCTTCCTGGGTTTGCTTCCTTCAATATCTGCAAGCATGGCCAATTATGAATACAAATTGAATTGACTTTCGAAATTGCGAAATCCTTTTCCAAAAGAAGTGTAAGTCGTGGTATATATATATAGGTTTATTTAATTTCTTTCGCATGAGGACTTCTGTGGGCTATTTTGCTGTCATGCTCTCGACGTCCAAGGTGAGACCTGAGAGTTGTAACCTTATTCTGAAAGAAAATCCGTGAGGAAGAGTGTTCTTTAAAACACAATTGCGTATTACTTGTTCTTGGCAAAGTCCTTTTGTTGCAATTATACCGCACACCAATTTGGACAATCGAAAAAAGCGTGTACAGCTGTTTTGAAGAAAGGGATCTGTCATATTGGAAGCAATTAAATGGGTGATTTTAAGGTTCGACAATGGATTAAAATTAAAAATTTGTTAAATCAGTTAAAATAAATTAAGTTGAATTATCGAAATTCCGATAAAAAGAAACAATTTAAGAGCATATAAAAATCCAATAGTTAGAGAGAAGAGAACAGAATAGAAGTAAAAAACAAAAAAAGAGGAAGATATTCAATATGTTGGTGGACGATTTTGTGGACCTCCAAATTTGAAGAAAAATTGTTAGTACCACAGTTTAGCTATACCTTTATTATTATTATATAATTATTCAACATATTATTATTATATTATATTATATATTATTATTATTAGATATAATAAATAGCCATATTTATCGGATGGAGTGCATACAAAACGGTTAAGAGACAATTCAGCAGCTTCAATTCACAAACAAAACTTAAGAAAGGGAGGGAAATTAAAAAAAATAAAATTGGATAAGACTTGAAGAAATGTGCAATCTTTTTATGAAAGGAGTCAAGCGTAAAGCAAAAACACCGAAAATAATTAATAGTAGTTAGTACGTAGTTTTCTTCTTTTCATTTTTAAAATTATAACTTTTTTTCTTCAAGGCAAGTTGAAAACAAAAAATAATTAAGTATTAAATACAAAAATAATAATTCAGTAGAAGATTGTTCAATATCAGGGCGAGGACTAGATTTCATTATGTGAGATATGATGTGAATACCTACATTTTGGGATTATTATGGAATATTTTTTTGTAGATCTGGTATATTACTATTAGTCCCTTATATACCACAATTTATTTAAGGAATTTCAACTGCTGGTTTACTGAAGATCAACGATAGGCGTTGACAAATTAAAGAGAAATCACAAAAAAATAAACTGGTGCTCGTCAATTCTACAATGGTTAATCGTGCAGAGTAAAGGGACACTTCTCTTTAGAGACAATTCGTCACGGTCTCGGCATGAAATATGGGTTTTCTTGTCTATACTCATGTTATAAAGATGAAGAGTTTGTTAGTTTTAACGCGCTAATCTCAGGAACTTCTGGTTTGAATTGAAAAATTGTTTTTGTTTTGGATCGAAATCGATCTATAGCAGCGAAGCGTCAATGAAAAATGTTGCAAAAAACGAGGAAAAAATGATTCTTTTTTGATAGCTTCTGTTGGGTGCGCGTAAACGGCTTAAGTTACGCAAAAACCAAGTATATTGGAATTGTTTCTATTTAAAAGTTCTAAAAAATGTCCGTGAGAGCATATGTCTGCAGCTGAATTTCAACGCAGTTGTACTCATAAAAACGGACACACGAAAAAACGAACATGAAAGAGACAGAAGAGAATTTTGTTAATTTTTGTATTTCCACATGTATGTATGTAAGAACTCAGAACGCACTCCGTTTATACAAAAACAGTCAGCAATAATGGTGGAAACAGCCATTGAAAGTGTAAGTGAATTGGATTTGTCAATTTCTATATGCATTTATCTCGCATTACCCTGTGTAATAATGGAATGATATTCATTATGAATGAAAATAAAACTTTGAATTTATTTGTAATGCAAAGCAGACCTGTTTTTTAAAGAAAATTAAGTAGACGAGTGTAATTTGGATGATACCCACACAAAAAGTGTGAATACACATTGGTTTGAAAACAGTTTAGATAATATCACAATGGTGAGAGGGCCAAAGCTCACACTTTTGTATAACAACCCTTTCTGTGCTTGAATTTGGATAATTCAAAAATGTTGTATTATGTGCATGAACCCTTAGCTTGGCTGCGCTTCTCATAGATTTACGAAAACTTAATTTACTCCAAACTCCAACCCTTAAACCATCCCCTTTGCTATTTAACAGAGTAAATGATGTGCTCAGTACGCATTTTAAAAATTAATTATATCTTCCAAGAATCTCATCAAAATGGAAGTAAAAACAACACAATCGATCAATACTACATGCCTCCTCCCTCCGGTAGCCTAATTTCTGGTTTTGAAAGTAACATTCAATTAAAATACGATTCTGTTAAAAACAGTGTGCCCAAATAACATTTTCCCCCTCAATGTTTTCCCCTTCCAGGCTTAGCATATCGAATGTTGCTGCTCAGCTAACATAGGTTCCACTTGTTTGTAATATTTAAACATGTTCCTTTGCGAATGAATTTGATGCTGCTGTACAATGGTTACTTAAGTTTCCAACATTGAATTGGTTGTCGGACACGTGGTGTGGAGAGTCTTGTTGCTAGATATTATTCTCTGCAATTTTAACATAATGAACCTATTTCATTTTCGAATGAAGCGACATACACGAGAGTGAGAAGAACGTTGAGTGAAAACAGAGAGAGTATTTCTCCGACAAAGTCTTATTCTCTCTTCGAATCATTACAGGGATACATCTCCAACTACTACACACAAAATTTAGGTTCGATTCTCCGGCAGTATGTTCCTGTTACCAACACGGTTAACATATACGTGACAGTTTTTTTTTTGTTGTGGTCTATTGAAACACGTCCTTGAACTATCCTCATTGTGTAAAGAGGCCAAGCACTATTGATACCTCAACTTCAACTGGATTCATATCATATTTTAGCTTTTGCTGACAAATAGATCGATTGTTTGTTCGGCTTTGTTATCGAAGACTATGGTGTATCACAGACGAAAGGAATTATTGTGAAAGTGATTGAAATGTACAATACATGGTATATCTTTTGTGATACGGCATGTGCAAGTTGATATGAAAGTATTAAACCTCAGTTTTGAAATGAAAGATTAAGAAAAAAGAGCCATATTTGGGATACGGTCCTTGCAAGAAGGTACGTTGAAATGGGTTTGAGTCAAAGCAAGTTATCGTTGATTTTTCATAATAACTTACTATGGGTGAACACTAAGAACATGGATTGCAATAGCAAATAAAAAGCAACAATAAACGTTTTGAGAACGTTTTTTGAATTAACATAAATCTGTGAATACGATGCCAGATGATCCTAAGCAGGCAAAACTATCATAGAATGAAATTAACGTTTTAGTTTCGTATCAGAAAACGATAAAAGGATTTCTGTTCTAGTTAAACAGATATTTCATGCAGGTTCCTCAATCTTGCTCTTGAATAATTGTGTTTTTAGGGGATAACTCCTGGAGAAATGGATAAACTTTCGATGTGTACTGCTGCATCTCATCTAAAGCAAGCGACGGTCTTAAGATACCTATGCCTTCTCAATCCGAGAATTGTGGTTCAGACGGGATAAACCTGATAAATGATATGGTAACCTAAGATTGGGATTTGAAAAGTACTTGTAGAATAATGGGGAATGTTAGGTTCATTTGGAAGTTCAGAGATAGAGGGATTGAGTACCGAGCTCCTTGTTAAAGTCATCATTGATTGTTGCTTATAATCACAATTGAAAATATTTCTTTTTCACGTGAGCCGCATCAGCGATGGAATTTCTTAGTGACAGAGTCATCCAACATTTGTTCCATTTAAGACACCTGTCTGATTTTTTCTGCAGAAAAGATACCTTCTTTTTAATCAACCACAGTTATTACTTGTCTTTGCATGAACAAATTTGAACTTAAACTTCACTACATTTGTTTCCATCGACTGTTATTTATCTCAAATCGATCAAATGAAAGTTGATTTGAGTAGACCCTAAAATAATATTTGGGAATTGCTTATTGATTGTTGTTTCATGAAAACCGTAAAAAATTCATGAATATCTGTCAAAAAGGCACTCAAATTCTACGATGGACTAGGGGGCTGATATAAGTCTGCGAAGTTTCATCCAATTTTGTTCCGTTCTCGTCCTAGCACTTATATTATTAGCAACAAAATATTGTGTCATTGGATATATTTTTTTCGTTTTTCGGAAATTTATTTTTAAAACTTAATGATTATTGAGTAAAAATAATGAAAAAAGGAAAATAATGAACATGTTCACGATAGAAAGAAAAAAAAAAAAGTAAGTAAGAAAAAAAAAACATTTTGGATATAAGAAAAAAGTAGAAGTTACAAATTAAATTCCAAAGATAGATTCATCTATTTCTTGCTTGGCTGTTACCTCTAAGATCGATATATATGTCTCGGCCTGGGCTATAGTTGTTAAATCAGTGTGATATTTTTTCGTTTTGTCGGTAGTTACAGCAGCTCCAGTGTTCATCGGTTTTAATTGATTTTTTATTGTTATTGTAATTTCTTTATGACTATGTTCATTATACTAAAGGTTATTTTGACTTCAGCATTAGTGTGGGGAAGGGAAAGTACAGTGATTGCCAATTCAAATAATTCTTGAAAAATATCTTTACTTGCAACATTTTGATATTTCACAACTTAGTTTGTCAACTTTAAATCTAAGTTCTTTGGCCATTTTAATTGCAGATTGGGTTTTGCCGTCTGGAAATAAATTTGCATCGTGCCTACGCGTTTGCGTTCCTACCGGTTTGGGTACACGGCTTATCCAAACATTGTATGTTTTTAAATCAGCTAAATAGAGGATGTTTCATAATTAAAGAATGAGGAAGTGGAAGCCCAGAAGTACTGATGAATATTTTAAAATAGGATGGAGATGCGCTAGATCTAGTGACAAAATCGGCTAGGCTAAAAAAGTAGAACAAATTAGAGGTCACTCTAAAACTCCCTCATTTACAGTTAAATGGCGATCGGATTTTGAGAATCGGGTTCTAGACAGTTTACTGGAAGTTAATGTCAGTCATTCGAGAGAGATGGAGCAGTGATTTATGAAAATAGTTCTTCTTAGAATTGAATCTAACATCAAGCGTATGAGTCAAAGCGCATACCCGCGGTGTGTGGAGAAATGTCTCTGTACTGACCAACAAAATATTTGCTACCAACAAAGTTTCATGTGAATAAAGACCCAAGGTCGTAGAATACGTTTTATGCGTTTAATGTGAATTCCACAAACATATAGTTCCTGCTGCGCACAGAGGTAAGCAAATGAATGCGTTCCGTAAAATAAAAAGAAAATTCAATCAAATGCCAAAAAATAGTTAAAATTAAATACAAAAATTGCACATTTATCTCATCTGTAGAGCGTACAAAAAGTTGAAAGTTAACCAACTTTATCCGTCGTGATGCATTCCACTCGTGGGCGGCTTTTGCTTCAATTGAATTTTTCATGACTTTTTGGATTGCGAATGGTATTTTTGAGGTCTCATTTTCAGTTTAAAGTGCTAAACTTTGACACTTCATTCATGTTCCGAAATTTTTTGGTCGTTAATTTGTGGATCACGTCTGCCTCATTATGCATTGCGTCAGTTTGACGGTTCGCAGATAGATATGTATAAACTTTTGTTAAGATTTGTGTCAATAAAAAAACTCGATACTTCAAACGGCATCTTTTTGCATACCAAAAAGTATAACTTTGTCTATATTTGTTCTTTCTGAAAGTTCGCGTTTGCAGTTCTTGCGTTAAAGGTTGATTCTAAACATGTGCTGATTATTCTTAATATGAAAATTCGATAGTTAAATTCACAACTGTTGTCGCTCCTTGTTCTTAGGTGGTGGCCAAAATTAATCATAAAATTTTGTTTTTGAATTACCTTTTTACTAAATAAAAAAAATGATTTTGAGTTATGGAAACCTTTATTTGGACCTTTACAATTTCTTCTATTGATAAGTGGAAAATGGTGATATCCGTAAAGCGGCTGCAAAAAGGCATTTGCAAAAATTATAACATCTTTCGGTAGGATGATTAATTTTGCGCTACCTTGTGTATGTCGCACGTGGCGGCTCATGTCTTACTTAAAATACTGTACACATGAACCACCACTACACAATTTCTCAAAGACACAAATTGGGCATGTGTTTCACAAAGGACTCAATAAATTCTAAATTATTCAGTTTGCCCTGAACAATTGCCAACTAATATATCACTTCATATGTAAACTCAGTTCAGATTTCTACTCCTTCATAACGCCTACCCAAGGCCACAGCCCAAACGACATTTCTAGAAATTAACACACATGAGTATCTGCATTGAACGACGTACATACATTCATTGCCACTGCTGCCATTTGCGAAACTATTTATTATATCCGTACTTTCGGAATGTACCTACCTGACATGTGACACCTTACAATAGACGAAGGAATGTGAAATCACTATCATCAGAGAGAGGAGAAACTTTTCCAATAAGCAATCTTCGTATTTCCTTCACTTAGTGAATGAACTTTTTATCTTTTGGCATACGAAGGAAACACAACTTATGTACATACATACATACGAGTGTATGTTGTTCAAATTGTGAGAGTTCCTCCGCAGGTTTAAACTTGAACAAGAAATTATTCTCAACCAATGTACGATGTGAATGTAGAGAATATACATATTTGCCTCCTACATTTCAATGCACTTTCCTTGAGCTTTTTTGTCTGGTTATATGAAAAAAAAATGCAAAATTTAATTGTGGTTGCAACTCTGTGAGCAGATGTTTACAATAGAATTCAATTATCCTTGTATGTTGGTGATTTTTGTTTTTGCCTCAGGTCTTGCAGTAAAGTATTTTGCATCATTTGCTTCAAATTTGAATTGTTAGAGATGTGCCGGAAATTGGTGCTCTGAATAAAGTCAAATAAGAGCATTTTAGTTAAGTGGTTTCTGATTGGTTTAACTTGTAAGGAAACTTTGCAAATCAATTCTGCCAAATGGGTTATTTAGTAGAAACTTACATTCAGCTTACGGATGCTAAATTTTGTTACTACCATCCGTAGTTATGTCAGCTAGTTAATGTCATATACATTAACATAAATGGTATACGTTAGATGAAAATAGCTCAGGTTGGACAACTATCCACCAGTTGGAATCTTACTCGTCTCCACATCTTAGCATCGATAGATTCCCTGCTCTATGAACCAAGTGGCCACCATTGTTATATACTTCACCACTAGTCTTAATATTCGACTCTTCCCAGGAGCCGCCATGGAAAGATCGAATAGAGGTGAGGAAGAACGACGGTAAGCAATGCATCGCAAGATTAGAGGAAACGACAAAGGCCAGGGATATTGCTAACATTGCATGTATTTTTTTTTTTTTTTTTTTTTGCTTAATCGGAAGACGACCTTACACAAACACGTTTCATGTCCCCCTAATTCCAAGCATATTTATAAATTCGGGGATACAATCAGGCTTCTTGTAGGTGTCGCCGCACCAACACACTTCACATGAGCTAACCTCATTTTGCGTTTTACTGAAAACGGACTGAAAACTATTGAGTACATAAGAACTGTAATGAACCGCGACTTGGATTCCAAACGTACAGAAAATATATGTGTTAATAACGCTGAAAGCATTAAACCATTCGTTTCAAGTAGAAAGTTCACTTAGCTCCTTATAGGCGCTTCTTCGGGACAACCGGAGAAGATTTATCACCAGAAAATTTCAAAAAAGTTCTGGGTAATTCAATGCCTCTATAACTAAATGTGTATTTACGTTCCTTTTCGTATTTTTTTAATAAATGCTTTTTTTTGCATTTTTACACACAATAATGATGAGTATCCCTCAGAGCGAATTTCACAGGAGTTGCAGAGGCCAAAAGGAGGCGGAACCGTTCTATTTACACAGCATACTCCATGCTCGCTACGCACTTCAGGGCGTACTTTTCCAAGAAATTACACTACATTTATGTAAGCTCTAAAACAGACAATCGAAACTGCTGGAGTCCGATGTAGTTCTGACACTTATTTAACAAGTCTTTCCAGCTTGCGCGATTTGCAGCAGCTTACACTCCAAGTTGGTTTATGGCTTTCTGCTCTTGTGTGCGTCGGCTTAGACCCTTCGGACCGGAAGCAAGTTCTCCATGCGCTCTTCCAGGCACCTTCGACATAAAAGGCCTAGCTTAAAATAAGTGTCTGTATATCCCATAAAGTCCAATCGTATCCTCTAGATAACATTAACGGTCTCAGTGAGTTCATTACATACCTTTATAGAGCAGCGAGAATCCATCCTAGTTCTGAAAACAAACAAAAGCAATTAAGTGTCTAAAATGACAGCAATGCCAATTTTGGTATATCATTTCAATAAAATCTTGTTTTACAAATGGCCCCGTAACAGCGTGGGTCCTATTTAAATCTCTTCGACATGTGCATCTCTACATGGGTATAATTCTTTTCACATTTTGTTTGAGTAACTTGTATAATGAAAAAGCAGATTTTATAATAATTAATAAATACAGTTTCTTATTAACGACATAACAGTTCACCGCACCAACTCAAGTGATTACAATTTAGACAAACATTAAAAATACATTCAATGTTCCATTAACTGTTTAGCACTTGGACTATTATGGCCTCACCCCTATCCCAGTTAGATTAAGGGAGAAGGAGAAAATTAAAAACATAATAAAGGTCAAGGGGGTGGTTCATTACACATCAAAGTCTTGTTCCCATAAAATTTGATTCCTCAACTTTGAGAAATGTAATTTCATTTAAAACGATACTACAAGATTATTAATCTCTGCGTATTTCGAATATAGAACAAAGCAAGTAAATCAAAGAGCAATCATTTTTCTTTTATTTGTTTATTTCCACTTTGAACTTGTTTCTGAAATGCTTTTGGACACGCAATTATTCCGAACATCTGGAACAAATACAGACAAGTAATTCGTATTAGGCAGTCAAATAGAACGGCTTATATTCGAGTGCGTTCATAATCGTAACAACTTGATTTAGTTTGAATTGAATACACATTATGTTGAACAGAACGAACGTCTTTCTGTTTTATGAAAGAAATGTCATTTCTGTAAGAATTGAAGGAAAAACTTTTTAGGAATGGTCTTCCTCCTTGGTCTGAAAATATACGAACATTCCTGTGAGTGATGTGGAAGTAAAGTAAGAAATAACGTCTTTCAAGTTATATTGTTATTTTTGCCAAAAGATGTTTAATGGGGGAGTTACTATTGTTTTGGATTTTCTCTCTTTTTGTTTTGACAGCTCACGCGTTTTTTGTGACACGTGTCAAAGTCAAACATGCTCAGTTAGCATTGGCATTTCAGCTTGGAAAGACTTGAAAGGGATTGGCAATACTGCTTTAGTGTAACCGTTATAGGGGTGTTTCTTTAGGCATACACTTGTATGAAAATTTATAAATGCACTTGAAAATTGGTTCTATATAACTTCAACGGGCCTTTCTTTGACGTCAGATTCCGTCGCATCAACAACGAAGCTTGTGGGTTAGAGAAACGAAACAAGCGGGAAGCTTCCACGTCGTATGTGTGCAGAAACCGTATCAGCTTTCGAGTGGGCTTTCCCACATTTCCTTTCTTTTTTGTATTCTAATTCTCGGTATTAGAACCATGTAACTTGTGTGTGAGAGTGAGAGATAAACACTAAAAATCGTATGCTATAGAAATTTGATAATTTGACCGTGAGAATGAATGGTGCGGTCAATAGCGGTATTTGATGCGTCGTTTGAACATTTTGGAGGACTTTGAGTTCTATCTATCGACGCTCAGTAGATTGGAAGATGTCATGGACTAGCTGGTTCACATTTTTTGAATTTTGAGGCTTATGGCTGCACCAAATGCAGGGTATGAAAGAAAAGCTAAGCTCGAAACGAAAAAGAACTGTGTAGAGCAGGAAGCAACTTTACAATAAGCAGCAGCAAACTCGTAACACTTTGTTCTGTAGACGACTGTTAAGAAAGCATGTGGAGTTTACTTAAGCGTAATCCAAACAGCAAGCGAGTCCATTAAATTTATTTCTGCGATTGCTGTAAACAAGGACGCTCGAAAAATCTCTATGCTCGAGCAAATTCTAGCTGAAAGTTTCATGGAATTGGTTTGTTACTTTCCTAAAATTACGTCGGTAAATCTGAAACCATTTCATAAGTCGTAAATTCAAACAGGTGTTCATCTTTTCTTTTCACAGTCGCATTCATCTTCCTGCGTATGGGCACTGCTTTTGCACCGGACCAAGTTGACAACGGACAACTAGACTGCAGCATTAATCTTCTGCTGAAGATCAAGTACAGGAAAAAGTCGGAACCCACCACGTTTTCAGTTTGCGTTAAAGCAGGGCAACCCTCTGTTCTACGAAAATACCGGAGCAAGGAACAGTGTGAATGTGTAACTTTTGTCAGACTTTTTGTCTAGAATACAATAGGCTGGAAGTAGAGAAATTGATTGCCTCTTGGGGGACTTAACAACAAACTGTTTTTATTTTTGGAAATATGCTGTTGCAGTTAATTTGTTTTTTCTTCTCTAAGTCGGTGTTACTTTTCAGAGACTTGATCTCAATGGAGATCGGACGAAGACTAACCCTCGTCATTATTGGCTCTCTGTCTGCCTAGGAATGAAATGAATAAATGGCATTAAAACGTGTTCGTAGTCACATTGATGAATGAAATACTCTTTAAAAAGTAACTCACATAAAACGTTTTACAGTTTTGGAGATTGTCTGTGCTTTTTCGGTAAATTAAAAGCCCAACGTTTAAAAATGAACGCTTTACATATGTACATGCAATACAAACCTATGTACCGTTTTATGGATGTTGATTTTGGCATGTGGAAAAAAAACAACTCAATTATTCTGTGCCTCCACTAAATGACCAATATTGGTGCTGACGATGACGTGGTTTGAGGTTGTACAAGCAGTCACATTGCGGAAAAAACAAAACTAGTGCGCATACGCCACTTTAATTTTTTTCCGTATTTTTTTACGCAACTCACACGATTTACCACTTGATTTAAACCTTTTGAGCATTTAAAGCTAAGGGTTTACTAGCAGGGAAATGCCTGTCTGATGAATGCCAAGGAGAAAAATTAAATTGTTCCCAGAGATAAGCATGATTTTTGTTTGTTTTCATTTCATTACCGCAGACGCTGCGTATGTATGTACGCTCATTTGAGAGCCTAAATAGTTCCGAGAGAGGATTCATCTACTAACTGTAAGGATTGTGCAGTGCCATGAGTTTAACTAGGAGCCTGCAAATCCAGTCATTTCCAAAAACCAAACAAATAGGACAGGGGATGCTGTATTGGGATGCTGCCTAACTTTAAAGACACTGCGAAGTTCAACTGGAACTAATAGAAGAAGGAATGCGGAGTAATTAATCATCATTTTCTCATCATCAACATCTGACCCGCATGACCCCTTAGGTCGCGGAAGTAAAGCAAGGACGAGATCTCCAGTGACTCGATCGTCCGCCATCGACCCTAACTCGTCAGGTGTTAGTTTTTTTGACCAAACGCAATTTGACAAGCGGACGTCTACCTGATGGAACCGTGTTCATGGCATACCTCGGAAGTCGTGATTAAATGGACATTCGTGTCCAAACTTTTCTATTCGAAAAAGCAGCTGCTTGCTTTTTTCTACCCTATCCTGGCGAGTAAGTACTACAACAACACGAAGAAATTTCGTTTTTTCAGCTTGTATTCGCGATCATATTTTTTCAGTCATTGCCCAAATTTTATGGCCGTAGGTAAGAGTTGGAACAAAAACTGATTTGAAACCGCCAAGCCGACCTTGACACCGGCCTTCAAGACAAAAATTTACCAACTTGGCCAATCCTACTGGCCAACGCTCAGCATTACTGCCGAGATTCTTTGACTACTCCACTTCTTCAATGCGACTCGATTAATAGATAGAGTGCATTAACAGGCAGATGAGATTATGGTCAAACCTCTGATTTGTCCACGATAACCTTCATTGCAGCATCTACACAAACGGCTATCGAGTGTGCACTGCAGTTCCGTCTGGGAGAATGTGAGAATAACACTGTAATCTGTGCCCAACGCTACAGTTTGTGTATAGAGCATTCAGTCTCTACACATACTATAGCCCTTAAAAGAGCCATCAATTTCAGTGGTTACCTCGAGAAACTCGGTCGTATCCTTTTTTCAACAATCTACAAAACAACTACAGATCGCTTTGGCAAACCTTCTCGAGCATCATTCATAGAAAAAGCTGGTCTGACAGGACGAAGACCATCCCCCATAATGAATTAGACCATGGCTCTATAACGCGCTTTCAACACCTTAGCGTAGATTTTCCCAGGGAGATTTAAAATAGATACGCCATTGTAGCTGGAGCAATCTATATTGTCCTCCTTTTGAAAAGTCAATCAAATCAATCACTCCAGTTTGCCAATTGACAGGTGGTGAACCACGTTCCTAAGCTACAAGAAAGCATTTTTTTTGATTTACTTACTTATTTATTATTTTGTTCGATTCATTTGAATAACAGATGTTTACGTGCAAGCAAATATTGCTTTAAGTAGAACCCTGGAACCGGAGGTACCTTGCGACTTAATTGATCCTGCGTAGAAACAAGGCATCCGACTTATGGAATATTCTTCTTCTTCTTTATTAGGTGCGGATCTGGGCCCAAACCAACAAGCTTCTAAAACTAGCGCGCTCTCTAGCTAACTGTCTTCAGGTGCGCATGCCCAGTGGGCTGACGTACTTCTCCACCTGGGTGCGCCATCTTAAACGCGGGCATCCTCTGTTGTGTAGTCCCATATGTTAGGGGTCGAAGCCTATTATTCGGCCGGTGGCTATGATTGTTTTTTTTTTTTTTTTAGAGAGCACACAAAACATTACGTTCCCCAAGTGTTCATCGATATAATACGGGAGGCGTTTTAACCCCTAGTGGGTCTCGGCCAGGGACTACCTTTTATTGTATTGCGTACTATTGTTCTCTCATGAGTTCCAGTTCCAGCCGACTCCGAACGGCGAAGCATGTCACGCATTGTGTATACAGTTCTGACCATTGTACGTGAGTCTTATCGGGAATTAGAAGTTCCTACCCAAAACTCCGACGTCCACCACATTAACAATATTTCCAAAAAAAATATGCTCCCATTCATTAACAGTAATGTACCTTACTTTAAAACCTAAATCTAAAATATAGACGTTCTCAACACGATCCTCGCCCCGGATTAGGGTGTCCGGAGACAGAATGTCTGAAATGTGACAGAATTGGACCAAATTTCTTGAATTGAGATCAATCCTTTGCTGATATTCTTTTATGAGTCCTAAATGTTTAACAGTTTCCTTCGCTTAAGTTTCCTAAGACCTGAAACTGGGCATGGAAAATCCAATAAAACATTTTGCAATAAAATATTTGCAAACTTACGTATGCCTAGGTGTAATTCAAGCAAATGATAAATTTCCTTTTCCTCTTTTGGCAACAATATTGTTTTTGGTCATCCCACAAGTGCCTACTCAATTCTCAAGGGTATGATCTTTATTCGTACCTGGCCACTTATTTATGGGCATTTTAAAGTGAATGAAAAGAAACAAAATATGTTTCATTTTATACCAATGTGAAGAAAGGTAATCTGCCAACGACGAAAGTTGTCCTTGTGGTCCTTTACCGTTCCTAAGGGTATTCTTCGTAACAGCAAGCAATTTTATCTCAAAGACAATAAGAACCAACAACATACCTATCTCTTTAAAAATTAAAAACTCGAAGTTCTCTCACTCCGCCGATGCAGCCCCGCATGGATTACTAGAACACCTTTTAAAGTAAGGAGCAAAATTAAAACTCCAGAACCAGGAACAGCTTAACCAAAACCGCATATTTTCGTAACGTCGAACTATCTTTAACACATTAATCGTTCTCAACACACCCTGACGTATGTTTGTGTATGTACTCGATTTTGGAGGAAAAAAATTGGATGAAATAACTTTAAAGTGCATATTATTATATTTTGCGTACCAACGAAGCTATAAATTCCTTCAGCGTGAAGTAACGCGATCAAGGCAGGAGGCTTCCTTCAGTTGAGGGAGCGCGTACCACAACTTGCACCTAACCACTTCCAAACTGCAACGGATATTCGTGATGTACGTACAATGATAGGAAAGGTAAAAGGAGACTCTTAACGATTTAAGCGTTGAAAAAAGTCAAAGGGGGCGAAAAACCAAATACGGAAAATATCCTGGGGGTATGCTCGCATTACAGCCACAACAGTAGATTCAGAGTAAATATACGTACATGAATGTGTATGTGGGTGAATGTATCATGTATTTATTTTGATGTTTGTGTTGGAATTTATGCTAATGCAACGATTTTTACCTTTCGAGTGAAACTATCTCCAGCACACGTTTGGCACACCTGACTGCATGTGTGAGAATAACCACGTCACGAGTTCTTCAGCTTCAGTATATCAGCCAGCGATGCTAATGTTTTCTTTTCTCAGCAGGAATGCATCAGTGGCAAAGAGGATTATGCAAATAAAATTATGTACCAGTTCCTGGCGCACTTGGGTTTTGCTGGTGCACATGATTTTCAATTCCAGTTCCTAGTTTGTGGCGCATAGGGGTGTACATGATAACGAATATTTTAAGCTAAAGGAATGCATACGATATCAATTTCTTTCTGGCTGTGATATTTCTTGATTTTTTTTTCCTTAACGAAGGCGTTGTTCTTTTTGTCCTTGAATAAATTTGTTGTTGCTGAAATTGAAAGCGCATCGCGTCTTCTTTTATTAGACTTTGAAGAGACCCATTTGATTGCACTTGTCGCATTAGGAGTATAGAAAAGTTCTTATATTTTTTAATTATATAATAAAATAATTTAAATAAATAATAATGAAGGCATTAGATTTTATAACATCACGCTGCTACCACTAGGAGCGAATAACCAATAAAATACGTTTCATAAACGGGAAAAAATTCCTTATTGGGAGCTTCCGTTGCGTGCACTGCGTAAGCGGTTTAAGTTAAGCAAAAATCATGTATTTTCGAACTGTTTCTCTTTAAAAATTATAAAAAAAAGTCAGACAGAATACCTATGTCTATCTTTTAAGAATGACTCACTATGATTCTTTTTATGGCAATCAAATTTTAACTGATATCCACGCTCACGAAGTCCATGGAACAGCTAGTTTAACATAAATTCAAAACCGAAAAAATTCTTAATTCGTTGAAAATCATCCAATACACATTCTGTTTGCAACTTCTTTTAAACTCAACAAAGGACATGAGTGATATATTGCAACAAAAGTTGAAAGAGTTCAAGAGTCTTTAAGTAAATTAAATCACTTCACTTTTAATGAAGTCAACACAATGTTTGCTCTTAAAAACATCAGTAGTTTTGCATAAAGTGTATTAAAATACATATCTATGAATTAAATTGCATTCCAAAAACGCAAAAGAGAAATCAAAATACCAAATCGAGGACAAGGGAGCCCTAAAGCAAGTGGCTATCCCCATTTTGCAGCAGCGAAATGGATGTGCATTACACATACATACATAACAACAAATCCAACTCCACGTTCAATGGGGAAAACAACTTTTATTGTAATTTTTATTATCATTACAGTGATATTATCTTTATGGGATGTGTTACTGTGTTTGCCTGGTGTCCTCTGGTTTTTAGTTTCCTTACATCCATATACATATATCCTTGTGTGTGTTTTTATTGCATTGAAATGGTGACGCTAGTTAAATATAGTGGCACCGCTCTTTTGGTAATGATTATTTTATGGAAACTTAAGTGCATTTGGAACTGTTGAATCTTAAACTGGGTTTTATGAAATATTAGAATTTTCAAATGTTAAAAATGGGTAGCATTTATGTAGATAATTTTAATAAAAGTGAAATGTTATTATTTTCCTGATGACATTAGAGGGGGTTAGAAGTAACGAGGATAGAGTGTAATATCTAAAAACAAACAACCGTCCTCCCAAAACTTAGAATGGAGTAAAATAGAAAAATTACGGTGAACATGGTTCTGCCTAGTTTCCTGTCGAACCTTCTGTAGTTGTAAGCCAGAGATCCGTGAAAAAGGTTCTAGCTGTGGACCCAAAAAGAAAAATACCGGTTTGTAGCTTTTTTTATTTAGTTTTTTTAGTCCTTCTCTTCACACGGAAGAGTGTGTGTGTTTTTTCTGAATTTGTACTTTGTATTATTCTGTAATTTTGCTGATTGTGTTAAATTTCGACGCGGGGCAAGTTGTAACATTTTTTTGGGATAAGATGGAAGATGCCTACAATTTAAGAAACAACACTCAGCACTCGAACAGACTTCAGGGAATAAACCAGGCTGTTGATTATGTCTCCAGTTTTCAACTGCTTCGACACCTCTGCACTCACCGGAATCATTAGGACGGTAAGTCTTTGCTTTTAGCTCAGAGAAGGACAACAGCAGTTTTAACTGATACTCCAGAACTAAGCACTTACAACTCATTATTATTAATTTTTTTTTTATTTATTGTTACAATGTACCCCTATTATGCTACAACTAACCCCATGGACGGATTGGTCGATTCGACGCCGATCAGCTAAATTGGGCATCGCAAGCGAATCAATCCGGCTTATTTTATGGTTGGATTCGTATTAGATTGTACTGATGGAAGAATCGATGGAAGTCGTCTTGGTTACTGACCTCTCCGGGGCTTCTAAATTTCGCATTAATCTCGAAATACACGCTGGGTGTTTAAAAATGAGGCTTAATTTCGATTTCGATTCGAATTGTGTATCTAAAGGCCCAAACTCATAGAATCGTTTGCGTACGTTGCGTTTGGAACCGACAATAATCGTAGTTGGCTGATTGCAAAGAGGTGGCAAATGACGTACATACATTGCGTACTCAATCCACTCTTGTATAAATCTAAGAAATTCGAAATTTCGATTATAAACAATTATTCAAAAACAATTGTAAGCAAAACCAAACGTTTTTATACATTCATAAAATATCGTAAGGACAAGCATATATATACAGAGTATCCAAATGAATTTCCATGTAAACATCTGATGTAATGTATTCCACTCGTGAGTCGCTTTTGCTATCTCTCTTCTTCTCATTTGGGTATCCATTTTTTGACAGAACGCAACGCACACAACGGATTCTATAGGCTTGGGCCTTTAATAATAAATACTTTCCGCACTTGCAGCAACATATAATAAAATGACAAAATTCATTAAACATTTGGACAGCTAGATGTCATTGGTAGGTAACATTAAAAGCTGCTGAAACAAAACAGTTGGAAAAAACTATTATTGTCATAGCGCATTAGCGAGTCGCTGACAATGCTTGAGAGTACAAATGTCTAGAAAAGACTTATAAAGATTATAAACAATTCACACTATTTTTTTGTTTAACATTTTCCGATAGACATTCGCATAAAATAAATTAAATATAAATATTTCTTTTTTTTCAGATTCCGCAACAATTGTATATGCGTCGTGAAGAAATGCAATTAAAATGTTGTTTCTAATAGATGAATTACATCCCCAATGCTAAAATAATGCAGCAAAATAAACAAATCTCTGGAGAAGGCTTTCACTACTTTAACATTTCATTCGGTTAAAAAGAACGGATGCCCTAGCATATGAATGCCAAAAAACATCAACTAATTATACATACATCATTACAAATTTACTCAATAATGTCGAACTAATTTTATAAAGGAACATAGATATAATAAAATATATAAATTGTGAAACATTATATTTTTTTTCAATCAACGTTATTTTCCTTAAATTCCCAGCTGTGCTACAAAACACGTAATTAAATACCTTATTAATTTCCCTAAAGAAGAGATAACTTAAAAGTTTCAAATAGGAAAGACTACCATACAAACTAGCCTGCGAAAGCAGAGAGTTAATCTTATTCACATCTGACTTGATACAGAATAAAGGTAACTGTCCCGTTACGACTAAGATAAAAAGCATTCCCATTGATTTTCAAATCATTCATACTGAAACACTGCACTATAAATAAAGGAATAGTAGTAGGAATGCAGAGCCATAGTTATATACAAACATACGTATACTTGCGAGCATAAATACATATTTAGACGGCTTTCACACTGTTCACAGTTCCACTGCTAAGCAAAGCAGAGAAAAAAAAAGGTCGGTGTGCACTAAAAACCCATGTAATTAAGTTAACCATGATTCTGTGTGTTCCATCCTTTCTGCAGTTCGTTCCATTTTCCATGGTTATCCTACCTACCACAATTTTTATTAGGCGCTCTTCGCTTACACCTACGGTCCTTTTATCCATATCGCCTGATGCTGGCAAGATTTTTTTTTCTTTTTTTGTGAAATCATAAATTTTATGTGAATGTGTATGTGTAGAGATATCCTTTTACATTTGGCGCAAGAAATAAAAAAAAAAGAAGAAAAAATCAGAATGGGGTGAATTTATGACGCTACATCGCTCGCTCGGATTGCAAGGACAACGACTGGAACTGTAGACCACTTGAAATATTTTCAGGTTGTTAGCCTATAAGAGTGTAATACGGTAAATAACCACTTCTACAGGCAAGTTAGCAACAGTAATATAGTCGTAATTTTTCGTCTGTTGCTTGCGTATGTCCCTTTTTAACTTTGAAATTGAAAAAAAAAAACATTGCATTTGTTTACCTTTGGTCCCCATCTGAATGTCAGCCTGTTGAGATGTGTTGGTCTTTTAAAGTTGTTTAGCTGAATTTGATATTTGTCTAGTTATGTTATGGCAATCACTTGAGCAGATATTGATCGATTTCGTTTCGATGGATGGATGAAAAGACGAGAGTATCCATCTACTTTACGTTGGGAGTTGAATCCCCATACGTTCGTGTGGTCGTGCGGAGGACTTACTCGCATCCCAGTGGACATCAAGTGGTCTTCAGTTGAAAACTCAAATGGATGGGTATACAATAATTCTTTATAATGCAAACAATAAAAAAGCTCGGTTGCCACTAAGGGGTAATAAGATTCGATTTCAATTCAATTGAAACAAAAGCTCCGTGATTAATTGCTCCATCGAAAAAGTAGTATCTCCGGATGGAATATTTGATTCGATAGGCTGAATCTGCAAATCACCATATACGACTGCATTGGTGGTGATATAATTGATTCACATCGTCATTGTGTGAAGCCGCAGTCGAATTTCATTTTTGTCTTTGAATCATCTCTTTTTTGGTGGAATATTTCATAATACACATGTATATTCATATATGGAACTACAATGCAAGGCAGAAGTTGTATCCGCTGAATTGGGTTTTAATCCGATTTTCGTAAAGAGAAAGGGCTGCATAATTTGAAACATCATACGAACGCTGTAGAATCGAATCCTCATGTCAGTTCTCTTGTATTGGATTTATGTTTTACGTTGCATGTATTCTTCCGCCTTTTGAGTAACATCAAACAGACGCCCATAGCATTGCGAGTTCAGCATACAATAACTTCTTGTCGACTACACCCTAAATACAAAATGCTGAACTAAACAACATGAGATCCAACGACATTGACTACATGTCAGTGTCAAAGTTGTTTTTCAATTTTATAGTGAACATCAGATTCTTCAAAAGTGACAATTATGCCATCTCTTGGATGCCGCTAGATATCCGGGAAAACATAAATCCGTTCAACGACAGTTCGAATTCAGCATTCATGACTGTACTTTAACAGGTTCTTTACCCTTAGTGCCCATAAATCACGACGGAGAAAACTAGCCGTGGTTGACTTTTGAAATATTGGACAGTTTTGCTGCTGTGTACAATTTTTTCAGCTCAACATGTTTTTTTTTTTAAATTCGTATGCTGGTTTCTTTTATGAAATGGAAATTCTCTGATTTTACGCAAATACACAGCGGAAACGGAAATTTTAAATTGATTGGTTAACATGGATGAAAGAAGCAGAACGAAACCAAAAAATAGTCGGAATGGTGGATTCAAAATCCTGATTGTAAGTCCTACACGTTGTTCGGTTCTGTGTACATGTGTGCAACGATGGAGGGTGCAATTTGGGTAATTTATTACTGAAAAATCAATAACAATCCGAGCGGTGGCGGCGACATGGTGGCGTTAGTACAAATTGATGCTGAAGAGCAATTTTTTTTATCCTTGCCGACGGTTGGTTTGTATTTTGCTATTGGTCCGTGACTTGAATTAATTCCACTTCACATTGTACAAATTTTAATTGATTTTTGGTTCGAACTGTATCCGAGAACATACAGTAATATAAGTATTAGAATCTTCAGTGCATGTATTGAATTGTAAAATATACTGTGAAGGAATATTAAATAATCACAATTTGTGTTTGAATATGTGTCTCGTGAACTCACCAAGAAAGTAAGTTAGCTTAAGTAATCGGGCGAATACCCAGACGTCATTTTAACCACTTTTTCCAATTTCGTTACGTTTTGTTCAGTATTGTTTACGAACGTAAATGATTTGAGATTTGAGCAATTTGAAAATTGACGAAACATCGTCAATTTAACAATCAACAAACGTTGACATGACTTTTGACATAAGATTAAATTTACTTTAGAACACGTAAGACTAAGCTCAAAATATACAAATTTTTTCTCAACTGTTCAAGTCGCGAACAATTTCCATTGATTAATGTTATTATTATACAGCATATATATACATATTATTAAATGATATAAATCAATTAGTTTATTATATTTTTATAATATAAATATATACAAATTTATAATACAATCGCAAAATACTAGTTGATGAGAGTAAACTAAGCACGTAGTTCATTTCAGCCAAAAAATCCACCTCTTGGACCACCAAATCCAGTGCGACGGAAACCGCCAGCAAATCCTTGACCATGTCCTCCGCCGAAACCTTGACCACCTCCGAAACCACGTAGTAATCCATTGCCACCCTCGAATAGTGGTCCAAATCCGCGACCGAATGCTTGACGAACTTGACGCTGCGATTCGTTTTCGTGTCCTACCCTGTCTAATTCATACCTCGCCTGAGATTTATCCAAAACAGTTCCATCATCCGGATTGGCACAACTTGTCAGGCAAACCATCCATGCGACAAACACAATAACAATCACAAGTTTTGAGCACATTTTCGACCTCTCCACTAACCACGATTTCAATTTCTGCTGTGTGCTCCATCAGATGTTGGGAATTTATACAAATAGATCTGACCTTGACTCATGAACTATCTACTATGAAAAAAACTGCAAATAATGGAAATATGAAAAATACATGAATCATCATCCTTACTTCGATTCTAGCTAGACCACTTACTTCGGTTAGTGATGCCGCTTGATTATAATTTCGTTGTACATTTTTTGGTAAAGCGAGCAGACATTGATTTTAAGCTTGGATTGATTTTATTGTTGATTTTATTGAGCTGTATTGAATAGCCGTTGTGCAGTTTTTATAGGCTACACTACTTTGAGTTTATCACTGACATTGCCCTCGATGGATTGGGCGGACTGCGAACGGCCAAGTTGAGAAGTTTTTCCTATTCAGTTATTACTATTTAAATGCTTAATTCAGCACCCATTATTTCCAGTGATATTAACATTTTTAAACTTTGTACGACTTGATATATAGCGTCATTAAAAAGATATATAAAATCATTAAAGCGTTGTTCTTCAAGCAAATTATAGCAAAATCGTAAGCATTTGTAAACACTTTCTAACGCTCTCGCAAATGCGCCCTGATTGAGGTGGATCTATCAACTGAAGTAATTACTTAATATTATTAATTTTTTGAGGAAATGTGTAGAACATATTCCTGCTCGTATCGGCGCTTTTAAATTCCAAAAATGTCTAAGGGTTCTTAAATAATATTACGGGACGAACTGTATACAAATTTACCACCACTAGAGAGTGGCTGACTACTAGTAACGTTACCCTATATACTTACCAGATTAAAGTAAGCAAGCAGGCAAGAGCCGTGTAGACAGTTTAAATTCTTTGTACTCAAACCGGCTATATTATATGTTCACCAAATACAAAACGCATTTCTGTAAAGCGACATCTCTGATAGCATAAACGACCTAACAAGAGGTGGATCTAATAATTAATCAAGTGTTTCATAATTGAATGGTCTTTAATGATCTGAAGTTGATCAACAATAGCTATTATTAATTTAATTTTAACCATAATCAGATGAGTCAGTAAGCCAAAAAGTACCCCATTGAGTGAATGTTGTACGTCTGTATGTTTGATTTAAAACTTGAGCTTTAATTGCTTGTTCAAAGTGAAAACAAGAAACTGAACCTCTTCACACTATAATTATTGAAAGCTGGAGTACCATTTGCAAAGGTGTTGTTATACACATGTGTATTTCGGTAATTTACCAAAAACTTGAGCCAGCGGAAATTCCTGAATGCTATATGTAGTATTTGACATTAATCAATTTTTCTTATTTTACCTTTTCCAAATCCCCTTATTCTGTGTCATTAAGTTATGGGCATATTCTATTCATATCTAATGCATTATATTCATGACTAAGAATGTGTACACTGCCAGGTATATTTTTCTTGGAGTGATATTGTAAACTCCAAGAAAAAAAACTCATCACCAATTGTAGAAACCCAAGCGTATGTATGTAAAGCCAACTACATCCACTTGTACCAAGAACAAACTTGGTCATGCACCTTTCTTCCAGGGACAAACTTTTCATGAACCAAAAGTAAATAGGAGAGTTTTGCATTTAAGTTTACAAAACACGATCAATATTAAAGTTTCTAAATTTTCGTTTCAAGTATTTCAATAAGGAAATCTACTTTCCTCCCATGCGGCTTCAAGGGTGGAAAAAAAAGTAAACGTTGTCCAATATCCAAAACCAAAATGTGTCTACCTCCAATCCGCTTAGTATCGTTATGAAAACAAATCAAACTAAGGCAAACGGGTCTTACCTCAAACTTGTGTATTTCAGGAAAATTTCCTGTTATGCTATTTGTTTCCGACAGATATCTAGTACCACACAAGAATAGGTCAAACCGCTCTGGACATACATATTCGTAACTTTGGTCAGCCACAAATACCGACTATGAAGGCCTGTAAAGCCAAACACGAGAAACTTTCTCTCAAGAAAACTAACCAAGAGGACGACTTCCATCATCACATTTTATAAACGTTCCATAGTTGTTTATAGTTTCATCCCCAGGCGTATACTTACTGCTGGTTGATTTGTCATCTGTAGTGACATGGTGGCTGCATTGAATTTAATTCATAGCATGGCAGGCATTGGATACTTTTCAGAAGATTGTGAGTTCTCGGTATGGGGATAGAGTTTGTAGTTGAGATTAGTGCATATTTGACGTCTTCGACGTCTTCACGAAGTTTATGTAAGGTGCAATCAAATAAATTGGTTGAACTACTTTCATATTTAATGAAAATTGGCTTTAAAGTTGATTGGGAACATACACACTACACATCCTAGTTGAATAGTCGACTTCCATACAAAAAGTGTTCTATTAAATTATTGTCGTTGGCATTTATACTGGCTAGATGGGTAAAAGTTACATCCTATTAGCGCGAATGCAAATTTAATCATCATCTAATAATCTGCAGCAAA
Source organism: Eristalis intricaria (assembly GCA_964034865.1). Lineage (NCBI taxonomy): Eukaryota > Metazoa > Arthropoda > Insecta > Diptera > Syrphidae > Eristalis > Eristalis intricaria. The sequence goes on from OZ035873.1 coordinate 139,984,921, forward strand.
ATAATCATGTTAATTAAGAGTTACGCCAAGCAAGTTCATTTTGAATGAATTTGTCAGCCGATGCCGCATTAAGTCTATACTAACATGTTCATGTGAAAATGGTGCATTGGCGGATAGATGTTGTGTATGTAAACGATGTAAACGGCTAGAGCTATGCCGTCAAGCTGAAAATTGGATTTGTAAATTTGTAAAATATTTCGATTTTGTTCAGTATGTAGCAAATTAATATGAGATTATTTAGCATGTACTTCAATAATGGTGAACACGCAAGTAATTTATGAATTAATTAGATATGCCCAGTGAAATTATCGCTACATCCAGAGGGATTAACAGAAATATACATTACAATGAGTATTCGGGCACATTGGCAATATGTTAGGACTTCATTACTAGGATATATGCTCTCCGCAGCCGTTTTCTTTCCGTCATTAGCGGCGATAGACACTTGTTGTTGTGAAATGGACTGGCAGTCATCGTTCTGGAACAGAGCACATTATATCGCATTAAACGGGAAATCCCTTACATTTGCTCATGTTATTTCGTGGCAAAAAGAATCCATAAAATCATTGCGGAACGAAATTTAATCCGCATTTTGGCGTTTTGTGTAAGCTTGGGAAGCAGAGTTTTGGCCTTAGGATGTGTACAATATACTTGTTACGATGTGAACGATTCAGTATATGAAAACAATGGTTGGAACTAAATGGGTTGGTTCCGAGCATCTTGCATAGTACGTACTCAAAATTAGATTATGACCAAGGGTGGAATTTATTAGAATACGAAATCGTAGCAAGCGTGTGAGAATTTATCATGTCGAGTAATCATGTTGATTTAGCGGGCCTGTAACAGGAGAACAAGACAAATAAGAATAGTGGACAAACTATACAAATAATACTAGTCAAACAACGTTGTGGGTCTGAGCTTCGACCCCTACGCAACTGATCCTCGCTATCTCGGTTCCATTCCCAATACGACCAAAATAATTTTCATGGCCCAATAATATAATTTCCTACCTTTCCGTTGGAGACAAAAAATTAGCTGCTTTGATCATCCTTGAAACTATTTTAAATCAATTCAGGTGCATAGTATGTGCATATTCATGACGCTTTTACATTCAAAGGTTTTCCAAATCTATTTATCGAATACAATTTAATCAAACGAAAATGATGCCCCTAGCTAAAATGAATCTAGTTAATTATTAGTTATTAGTTTTCATCATAAATTACTTGTTTGTGATGTTGGGAAATAGTCAAAAAATATTCCCGCAAACGATGATTGACCCAATTTACTTTTACACATATTTTTTCAATTACAAAATTATTGCTCTATAATTATATCCGCATAAAAACTGACATTTAATTTTCCATTCTCTACACTCTATATAAATTGTGATAGATAAAATGACGCACTCTATGATTTCTGACACTCACAGAAATTCGTGAATACGTTGTATGGCTAATGAAATAAAATTAATTTAAATCGATAATTAGTGAAGGGGTTTTATAAATAAACAGGTTGGTCAAAATTCATGAATTAACAATCTAACAGCCGTTTACCGTGTTTGCATAACAATCTTAATAATATACAATTTAAGGATCAAATAATGGACATTGTAATCAGCAGTTAAGATAATTAAGAAAAAAAATCGTTCAAGGTTGCTTGAAGGACGGTACACAACGGTATCGGTGAAAGGCCGTTAGCGGCATACTGCTTTTCCGTTTCCGCTTGATAAATGTATAGGTGAACAAGCAGCTTGTATTGATAAAAGGACTTGGTAGGGGTGCCGATATGCACCTTGAGTCACAATTTTACATCAATTAAATTAGGTGTGCTGCCCTAATTATTTCATTCCTCATGTTATTCCTTTACTCACTATTTTTACACGATAAATGATAGTCAACAACATTTTTATGTACTCTAACTGACTTTAATCATATTTCAATATGCTTCATCGGCAAAAGTAATTTCACCCAATTTCAGTTGGCTGCATTTTTCGAAAGAAAATTAAAAATCTTTAAAGTTGCCCATACACGGTGGATATATCGCACATAATGTTGGACAATAATTAATTTGACGATTAAACTTCGCGCGGTTAAGATGTAAATTCCTTTCTTGTTCTGGACGACGCTTAGCTCACAAAAGAATAAATATTGTGTATTTTATTTATGTAGCACAGGTAAACAATAGATATTGCGTAGTGAAAAAGAAATTATGCTACATAAACAGGTAATGAAACAGTTACGGAAAAACCCCTATCGAATAATATCGCAGGTCAACATTTTGTCATCCCCCGTGTTTTGTTGTAGGTCTTTTAAAATTTGTATTTATCCGTTCGGCATTTGGTCTACGCACCTGTTTCTTTCCATCGTTGAACTTGGACTCATCCGAGAATAAAGCGCATTTGCAAATGCAAGTCTCCATCATCATGACTCGATGCACGCGAGTCTACGGTTTCGCATGGCGTAGGCTTACTGAATATGATAAAGACTTAGTGCTTTTGAAACATTATGTCACAAAAAATCAAAGAAATGGGATATGGAACCTCAATTGGACAATTCAATAACATGCAATTGAACCTGGCAAACCCAACATAGGAGTCGACGTCACCGCGACCACGAACTTTAAAATAACCACATTTTTTTAAACATCTTTCATGTCGGGATGCTTCGATGACAGATCCCTTTGTTAAACATGCATTTCTATGTACCACATTCATCTTCATATTCAGTAAGTCATTTCGCTTAAGACACAAACATAAACAATTTCCAATTGTGTCAACGAACTCGCATGTCTTTCATACCAACTATCTGGTCAGGAATATCTATTTTTGTTCTTTCTAAGAGAGCATGTAATGAGATGACACTGGACGACATAATGACAAAAAACATACTCTTAAGTCTATGTTCATGACAATATGAAGTTGAATCCTTAGAAATAACAATGATGTTGTTGCTCTATACCCTTAGGAGTTCACAACTCTCTGGTAGTGCAATATCCGTTTTCAACAACATCGTATGAGTTCTCACAGCAGTAGAATGCATATTCCTCTGGATTGTGTGAGACAAGGATTTTAATGAGTACACAAAGATTGTATGAGTGCATATATTCGGTCAGTGTCGTATTGAGGTCATCTTTATGCTCTGTGATGAACGAACAAAAATATGTGGAATAATGTGAACATACATATATCAAGACACAAGAAACATTTCTGTTAAATGGGCGTTGAATTTTCATACCTTTATTTGATGCGACTTACACAAAGTAAGCTTAAGAATAGCAAAATAGAATTATCAAAAGAACTTAACAGAATCCATCTATTAAAAAAATACTCAATAAATTCTTAAAAGATATTTACCGATATTTACCAAACACTGCTCATAGTACGCCATATTACTACTGATAAACTTGAATTACAAATATTTATGGTCATATTTGCACTTAAGATTTAAAATTGTTTGTTTTTGAAAATCGTGTAATCCTGTGGATATAAAACGACAGTCCGGGGTGGATCTGGACATTGCGGCTACAACAACGATATAAAACATTATAGTCAGACAAATTAGCATACTCTTGCACCAGCTTGTACATACCTTTTAAATCAGTGTGTTCATGTTTTACGTCCCCAGATATAGGGATTAATGAATATGTCTTCGAACTTGACAAGTGGTGGGTGACCTATTATTTAAATTGGATTTATGTGGACTTATGCTGTCGTATCATCAGAATAAAAAATAATACTTGGTTACGTGTACAGTTTGATTTATGAGAATTACTCCTTTCTAGATGTTCTGTAAATCCAGTAAATACATACATATATAGAAATATAATATAAAGCATTTGACATCTTCATGTCAATGTGATTTTTTATTATGAAATCAAACACAGCTAGGTACATATGTACCTGCATTACATTTATTTAAATATAAATAAAACATTTTTTTAAACTTGTCACAAATTATCAACTTTATTTGTACTGCATATTTTTTATTTATTTTCGAATAGTAGTTCGAAAATATTAAAGCAAGGAAATTTGGAATTGAAACAAACATTGAATTAGAATAATTACGGAATCGTTTGATATTCTAAAACGTAAATATGGTTCGTGACATTTTCCAAGGCCTGAGTTTGTTAAAAAAAAACTCTATTCAATTTAAATCAGCTATGTACACACTCATATTTATATGCAAAACATGGTAATGCTTTTTGTACACACTTTTATAGAATTTCGCTGACATTCGCGTTATTTCAGCTAATGTATGTTGGAATGTAATCCTAAAAGCCTAGTATCCGGCCCGCACTAAATTCTAGTGTACCTAGTCTCCACTTCACACTATGCCCACATTGAGGATAAATTCAATGTACATTACAAAGTACAGTATTTATGAACATATATTAGAGACATGCAGATTTCATTTAGCAGATTCAAAGTGATTACTTTTGTTGTACTCACACAGAAGTTAAAATTACCATTTATTACGAAACATAAATACTAAGGCTAAGTTTTTGAAAATCATTTTGTATTTAGCCACCAGTTCAAAAATAAAGTTGAATGAGAGTGGACTTGCTCCGTTACTTAAGCCCAACCAGCGAAGTCGCAACGTTTTTTAATTTACATCTCTTTTCGTCTGAACTGGATATTGCTAAGTTAAACATCCGCCCTAATATTTTATTTTGTTGACTCTTAATGTGAGTTTGGGTTTAAGCGTTAACCTGAAGCTTAAGTCAGAACCGAACGGAAAGTAACCAATAGCATCAACGAATTTCAAAGTGTACATGCGGAGAATTCAGTTAATCAGTTAGAGTGTGACTTAAGCCTAATAGAAGACCTCTCTATTTATCTCTTAATTCGTTCAACTGTATAGTTCTGTACAGTTCACTGTATAGTTCACCCCATCTAGTACAACATTGTATACTATTTGTGCGGAAAAATCTAATAATACTAATCTTTTCAATTACGTGGACCAAAGTGTCAAACAATGTTGTTGATTATAAAACCGAAATTGCAATACCGCGTTCATGCAGACTGTCTTTGACAAACATTGCAACGCGTTTATCGAGCTTAGATACAAGAATATTGTGTTAGAACGCGACAGCCTCAGTTTTCCATACCGAAATGAACGTGGCGTGGAGGTTTGGCAACGGAAATGTTCTGAAATGCAATAAAAATAAAATTCCTATAAAAATTAATTACTTGCACAAAAATAATCATCTGAGTTTGCCAAAAATTCAAACTGAGAAATAAATTAAAAAATTGTTTCACATACGCCCGAGTGGGAAGAGATTAGATGTACGTACAACTTTGTGCTAGGACGTACTAGGTGGGTGAAAAGGAACTTCCTTGACCGCCAGAATGCGGTGCTACTGCAAAAAAAGTTATGTCTAATTCCAGTGCGATACTGACTTTAGTTTTGTTTTGGCAGCAATTGTTGACGTTCTATATTATGTTGAATACGGACAAAAACGATTTTCGTACTCTCATAAATTTTTTGAGAGGCAAGACGTTGTATTAATATTATGGGGCTAATGCTCCATCAGCTAACACCGTCAAATGGTTTCAAGAGTTTCGTAGTGGCCGCAACTCCACTACCAATCAAGTCCTCAGCGGCAGGCCCTCCGATGCGGCTACATAAAATGGTGTTGGCTGATCTGAAAGTGGAAGTTACTTTTCACCCCACCTAGTACTATATTATGGTCTGTGGAATATAAACGCGCGACTGCACATTCCGATTTAATTGAATGACTTACCTGTATACTACATGAAATGTCAAAGCCTGACAGCGCGAAGGCTCTGTGTCTTTTCGAGTTGCGTGTTGTTGAGCGATATTGGACGAGGAATAAAATGTATCCCTTTTGCTCAATCGACTCAACGAGGACCATAAACTACACTCTTGAGTGAAAGAGAGAGTGGCAATCGTCTCTGGATCGCGAAAGGGTACGGTCGTTGGTTTGGTCGTGGAAGAAATTCGCCATTAATAATTTCAATATCTCGTTCTAGTTGATTTCGGACTTAAGGACCGACTATAATACGCATGAGTAAGTGTCAAACGTCAAAGGTGAGTGAGGAAATACGCCCAACCCCATGAGATAAAATATGCATTTGCTATTTCGCACTTAATCATACAAATTTTTCGTTAAGCATAAACTAGTGCACTCTGAGCCGCAGAGCTCATATGCGAATTTAACTGATGAAACACCGGCTCATGTGCCCTCATTCCTGTTATAGTTGGCCCTTTAAGGAATGAAAGTGACGCCGCCTATTTACTGCCTACTGGCATCCTTTAAGGCATTCCCTACAATCTACATTAACCAGGCCATCATGATGACGCACCGCGCGAAAGCGTTAATAGAAATAAAAACCGTCTAACTCATTGCTTTTGTTTTCCTTCGATCACCGCATGGCATCAGTATTGTGTATTTGTCCATATATTGACTTAGACTAATCATGGGAACTATAATAAATAACAAATGTCATAATACTACTCTCAAACGTTACTATTTATGGCTTCTATCACATCCTAACTACGTCGTTGAATTCTGACTTCATTAATTGTGTACATTAGAAATAAATCAACTATCTTACATTTTTAAAATTTTAAGATGAATACAATACCATCTCTAAAATAATACAAGAATATAATATAAAACGTCGTACGTTTGAAATCAAAGATTTTCAGAATACACATTTCATATGTGTGGTGTTGTTAAACAAAAAACATATATTCAAGCGAAAACAGAAAATAGTGAAAGAATCACAAAATCGCTCAACGTTAAGTATCTAGCATCAATACTACTCCTGCAACATCTGATAACAATAGGAAAAACCCATTAGTGGAACAATATCCATCGTTTACACAACCATTTCCACTTTCGTTCTTTAAATTTACAACTACCATCACAAAAGATAATTCTGAAGATTAACTACCGTGTCCAACATGACAAGTAGTTTACCTCAATTACATCGCACACTTGTGTAACTCACTCGAATTCCGCAGTCACATCCAACCGTCAGTTGGTATTCCGAAAACCGTCCATTGTTGATTCCTACCTTTGGGAACCTCATGAATTTTGCGCTACATCAAGCAATTTTTATTTCTCTTCAGTTCTATTCTTTGCACAACTGGACAAATCGTCAAGGTTGTTCAACTCCTCCTGCATCAGCACATCCATAGTCGTTCTCCAAACAATTGTAGACCATTAATTATACACAGGCGATGAAACCATGGTATTTTAAGTACCAATGCAAGGCATTAATTATAGTAAATATTCATGCATCGAAGGAATTTGGTTTTCTTTTTGTTTTTCTTGTGCACACGAAACAATTGAGCAAATTTACGTAATGTCTGCTGAGGAGGAACACACATTACGTTTTAATTTATTCTATATCAGCTTTAAGTCGGGCATGCACCAAATTACTTGGTGGTATAATACCACTGTGACGATGGGTGTATCGCATGTATGAATGTCATTGAATTTGTGGGTACACACAATGAACAAACCATCCTGTTATGATAATAATAAGGAATATGAAAACAATTTACTGATAGTTACCAATATATCTATAATTTGTTCAATAAATCTTACTATTTTTTTCCCAGGGGAACAGGATACATACATATGTGTTAAAGAGCCGCACAATTTATTCACTTTGATTTTAGTAACATACAGCATGTATTTGAGGGGTGATTGAATACTGTTAATGAAGCTTCCCCAAAAAGGTGTGAAATGTCTGAAAAAGTAAAAATTAAATATGCATGTCTTTCTCACTGCTCAGCTTTGTCCGATCTTTGGTCTGAAACAACGAATGATTAGCTCATTGTCTTCTTTGTTTGTACAAAGCGATATCAAAAACCATGTAGAATTTAATGTTTACAAATGCAAATGCTGTTTATTCCCTTAAAACTTGGCGACATTGACAATGTTCATGAGTCCCAGTGCATACAAGATACAGAACAGACCTCTATTCTCGAAATGCGCATCACAAGTCTTAGCTCTGACGTCGCCATCTATACAATCAAACTTCCGAAGATCATTCCCGAAATTGGGGTTGTTTTAGACCAGGGGTGTCCAATTTGCAAGACCTCAAGCGCCAAAACTAAAACTTTTGATGATTGCGGGCCATATATAAATTTTGTTAAAGTAATAACAAAATAACGCGAGGCATACAAATAATTAAAAGTATTATTTCTTTTATTGCTCAACAACTACATTTTTTAAGAGATAAATTAAAATTGTCGAACTAAGACAAACATTGCAATAATGGTCGATCGGCTTCATTCACCAATGTGCTTCATCCAAAATGTCCACCTCCAGTTTAGTTGTAGACTGTCCTGAGATGAGATGACGTAAGGAAGAATCGGTAATTTTGCCTCTGTTGTGCTTTTCAATGTATTTTATGGAGAAAAAGGCACAGTCCAAAATCTCGCTGGTTTCGGAATTTCTCTTTAGATAGCAATTTGAAAAATGTAGGTCCCTTTTCTTGTCTGATTATTAGGAACATGTCAGCTTGAAGATCGTTCGGTGGTTGATCTTCAATGGTTACTCCAAGAGGATTATTATAAAGCAATACACTGCTTTTCTTCAAATCTTGTATTGAATTCATGAATAACTTGTTCGTTTTGGACCTGCATCATGAAAACTCAAAATTTTCCTCACTATTGATATTATCTTCTGCTAGTTCCAGATAGCAAGGGAGGTGTAGTTATTTTCCAAAGCATTTTTAAACACGGTCAGCTTATTCCGGAATCCGTATTCTATTCTTCTGGATCCTTAAACTTCTCTTCCAGTTCAGTTGCGTCAGATGAAACGTATTTATTGAGGGATTTCCTTTCCACCTTACATGGTTTTACATTAGCAAGTCTCCATACTCAGCCTCTAATCCAATTTTTTTAACTGTCATTGAATGGGCTCCTTCTATTGCTATGGCTGAACATTTATTTAAGCCTCCAATTCTGTCAACTCATTACGTAGACTCATTTCTGAAAAACGTAACAATACAAAGATGCCAGCTCTCAGTATAACAACATTTATTGCAAAGTATCCTGAGTATTTTATTATGTTTCTAAGATGTTAACAATGGTTCAACAGAAATGTTATAAGAACAACCCCAACTTAAAGTACCATGCTGCAATTTTGGGTGCAGTTATAAAAAATTGGCCTTTAACATTTTATGGAACACTACTGATTGATGAGATGGATACATTTATGTTGTAACTATTACCAAATGGGATTTTGTGATGCATATGTCCTCTTTTCGAAGTTTTGTAAATTAGTACTGAACCTAGGGTATAAGAATTACATCTACCTCAAATATGCAATGGAAAACAAATTCAATCGTGGTACAGTGAAATCTCTCTCTGCGGACACCCCTCTATAATGGACACCTCCCTTTATGGACAATTTGTCTGGTCTCTGCATGCATGGATAAACTGGGACAGAGCATCACAATTGTTATTATCCCCAGCCTCTCAGAAATCAGATGCCTGTGATTAGCCCAGGGGGAATATAACCACCTACACACTACCTAAACCATTTATTTATAGACAAAGTTTATATAAATCACATAGAAATAGAAGCCCCGAAGTCTGTCACTTACTTTTATAGGTTAAAGGCTTATTTAAAATGGTAACACATACATCATAATTTGTAATACATCGCCCATATCTATAATATCATAGATATAACTTTTATGAAAGGTACACAAAACCTTTTACCTTCTTGCTAGTAGGCACAAACTGTTGCAATATCACATCTTTCACCCCCTTTGCAATATGACTCGAAACAATGCAGTCAGTTGTTCCACCCACAAAAGTCCAAAAACACCCTCAGGGACAGTGTCCGAAGCTATGACAAAAACACCGAGTAAAAAATGAAAGAAACATTGTTCAATAAATTATCTGTTTCCCGTGGAAAATTGCTAAAAACGAGGAGAATAATCCATACATGTAGAATCGTACATGCGACTCAGCGCAGTTCATAAATCGTAGTTATCCCTCTGTAATAAAAATGCATCCATTTTTCGCTGGCGAATCCGGCGTGGATTGGGTATGTATTACACGCTCTTAAGGACTACGCCCATTGTAAAGGGCAACCACAGGGTCACTCATATGCGAATGCGACAAAAGTGGGAGACTATCACTTGAGTCTTCTTGAATTAACCTGATGCAGTATTCGTGTTACTGGGCGACTTCCAATTAACGAGTATTTTTTTTATTCCGATTTGATACAAATGGAGAGGGAGTTTTTCCTTGTTTTTCATTGCATTCAATGTGCTCTTATTTTTGTATTTTGTTTTTGTATGTTGATTATGATTATTTTTGTTCAATTTTGTCTTACATGTAGTCAGATATACACACATATGTACGATGAAATGAAATGAACGGAAACAGCTCAAAGGATCAATAGCGTCAATGTGAAAAGCATTCATCTTGATTTATATGCAATTGCTTCATCAGGTGATGGCAGTTGATGCCTCATTATACTTCATGAAAATATCGGTGAAATAACTTGCTCCGAAAAATATTAATATTTACATTTATTAATATGGAAATGGAATTTATTCTTGCACGATTTAAGCGGAAATTTCAGTGTCAGATGAGAAACAGATTGCATGTTGCACTACCACGGGGATTTTGCTAGTACCAATGGGATTGAGGTATCCTAACAATTGAGGTCCTGAGTAGATTTTCGAATGGGGAGGTGCTGAAAGTCAGAGAAGGTGTTTTAAGATTTTCTCCACCTCCTCATCTCTGCAACTTCTAGAGTAGAGAAGGTGTTAAGAGCGAGACCCATTATGATGGTATGTGTTTGTGTTGTCTAATGGCTAAATGCCTAAGCGCTGTTCTGTTCAGACTGACTAAGCAGTAAGCAATATTTGTGTCGTATTGAGTCATATATTAGTTTCTGAGTATCCACGATTAATATAGTATTTAGAATTGATCAAATCATACATTAACAGACGTTTTGCGATAGCCAGAAGCATTGATGATGGGTGCAATGCATAGTATTGCAGGAAAAATCCGTGTGGATCTTTAACTGACTTGCAAGACTTAAAGTCGTCAAACGTCGTTTTAAGGGGACTTAATTTCACATTGTAGGAGCAGCCAGAATTGGAAAGCTAGGTTTGACGTTGAATGGAGCTGCTTCATTAACTTCATGCTTAAGTGCCGAAGTGAGTAAAAATAAGAAGATCGATAATAGATGAAGTCCATGTTCCATCAACTTCTTGGAAATTTGTTACATTTGTCAGCAATAGTGTCGATACGCCCATTGAGCCTTTCTCAGTTTTCACTTGAGCTCACTTTTGAAAGTGATAGGAGATAATTTGTAAATTCAACATTTAGAAACTCGAAACTTGTCAGAATCTGTCTTCATACTCTCAGGTCAAACTTATTTAAAATGTGTCGATTAGGCACTGGCACTGGACTAATTTTATTTTTTTCCTCCAATCACTAAAATGGTGCAATAAATATTCCTCATCATTCCACTTTGTGAAGCTGAAGTTGTCGCCAGTGCTTTACTCTCGTTTAAATTTATAAGTCAATACTTGTCGCCTCCTTAATTGTAAAGACCAAACTTTGTCAAGATAATCTTGAGTATGACGTAGAGTAAGACATGACTAAGAGTCAGCTATTCTGAAACCTTTTCTGGCATTAAGTAACACTCATTAATACTCATATTTTCTTGTATCTGGCTCAGACAAGACTATCAGACGATGTGTAGCGCATCTTTGGTCATTCTCGACGTGAAGTAATATTTCTCCTGTACCTAATGTCCTTTTCAGTTAGAGTTGTCTACTAATGATGAAGAATCAAAGTCGAAAGTGTACAAACAATAAAGTTTTGAAATGTTTAATGGGTTGGATATGAATTAGTGGCTGTCAAATAGGAGAACACTCAACTAATCAAATGCACTTGATAATTATTAATAAATTAAACGAAATATGTCATAAAAATGAATTTATAAACATCTTCACATTTATTAATACTGCCACGAATTATGTGTACATTCGTTTAATTTAATTACGCAGAAAATTGTGTAATATTGTGAAAATCAGTTCAAAGAAAAAATTCTGCATATATTATTATAACGATTTCATATTTTTTTGTATGTAATTTCGAGTGTTACCAAATTACAAAAGACAAAACAACATTTGCCGTAATATAATTAAAATTAATAAAAAATACAATGTTGACAGATATTGCTGAGTCAAAAATGCATGAAAGATTTTATATCACCTGTTACTACACGTCTATAACTGATTATGATTTATCCCGTCAAAGTGGAGCAACAAACAGTGAGCGTGTTGCAGTTACATATGTATGTATGCATCGATTCAAAATCACCAATAACCCCACACCTACTTTGTGTGCTGTATTTTGCATTCTTTATCGCGATATTTTATTTTAAAGTGTTTGATAAACTGCTCTCGCGGATTGAAACATATCATGTGATAATCACTCAAGAAGGAAGTAACATCTCTAGTAGTCTGTGTGAAGAAAATCATAGGTGGAGTTCTATTGTGTATTGGTCATCAATTCTTTAAAGAAAACCTTGTTATGTGAAATATAAAAAATCATCTTCGTAAACTGGGTAAGAAATCCTTGTAAGACTTCAGGAACCAAAGCTCACACGATTCCACATCTGATAACGGACTCAGGCTAGTGTACTTCGTATGTAATAATAAGGAATGTATGTAATAATAAGGATGATTATGTATATTTACGCATAAATATTAGAGAAATGTTGTGGCCGACTCCTACTTAATTGAACCTTGTTGTCTGGGTTCGATTCGGTGCGACCAAAATCACTTCACGGTCCAACCTCGAGTCACTGACAATACTCAAAGACTAATAACAGAAAAAGCTTCTTAAACTTGGCCATTCGGAGTCGGGATAACACTCGTGAGAGAACAATAGCGCGCACAACTTGAGTTGTTATTATAGAAGGTAGGCCTTGGACCTCTATGGGCTTTGGCGCCACCCACATGATTATATCCGAGCATAGAGTTCTAGGCAGAAAAGAAGTATTATCGAGATGCACGACTTCTACCTCTTTTGATCTTTGAAATGTTTTACATCTGTTTTTTATACCGTTTCTCAATCTGAATTGACCAATCAGAGGACGGCATTTAGGTTATTTCGTGAATAACCGTCAAAAATTCATGAATATCTGTCAAAAAAGCAGTCAAATTCGTCGATGGATTAGTCAGCTGTGAAATCGACTATCTCTGTAAAAAAATTCACTCGGGCGTATGTTAAACATTTTTTCTAATTTTTGTCAATCTGAGACGTTTTTTTGTGCAAATAGGTACTTAATTTTGTATAGAACTTTTATTTACAGTACTTTTATATATTTTAACGGAATTTCTTATATTATAAAATAATCTTCATAAGTCACTTCAAGGAAGAGCTCACTACTTGGCTCACTACTTGGGATTTGGACTTTTCTTTTTAATATTTTTTTTTCGGCGATGAAAAGCGACCATAGACCTGGAAAAAAAAGTGTTCTGGCAAACCTGCATTGTACATTTGGAAACAGCATACGACCGAGTTCCTCGAGATAAACTCTGAAGTGTTCTACAAAGGTATGGAATTGATTATATTTTAAGGGTCAGTCATTCTCTATATACAAACTGTTGCAGCTAAAAAAGTTTAAATCAACACCTTTCACCGTGAGCGATGAACTTTGAAAACGGCGTGCGTTGTCACCTCTCTTTTTGATTATATATGTGTAGGGGCTGGATGTGATGAGAGTTTAGGGCAAGTTATTTTCTTGTGCAAGGTTGGCTATACTGACATCCTGTCAGACGGAACTCAACTGCGTACACGAGTTTGGAGGTTATGGTTCAATGCACTCTACGTGTTTGTGGAGTCGCATTGCAGAAGATGGCGAAGTGATGTGAAGAGTAATGCTGAGCTTTCCTGAACGATTGGTCAAGCTGGGGCAACCAATGAAACAGCTTGGACGATCTGTAATCACGAAAGTCGAGCTTGGTGTCAAAGCCATGTTAGCGGATTCCAACTCAGTTTTTGTAAAAACTCTCACCTATGGTCACGAAATGTAAGTAATGATAGAACGAAGGAGATCACGTATTCAAACTGCCGAAATAAAATATATTTCTTCGTGTGAATTTCTTCGTGCTTTTGTGGTTAGGGTATTGCTAGCCGGGATAGGGTGAGAAACTCGGCAGTATGCTAGAGACTCTATGTTGAGCAGCTGCTTCTAAGAACGGATAGGGCTCTGGTTTGATGGCTTTGTCACGTAACACGAAATTCCCTTCATCGGGCCTTGAATGCGAAGCCACCAGGAGGGCGTGTGCTTGGTAGAAGTGATAAGTTAGAGACGATGGGCGAGGATCGATTGGCTTGGAGATCGCTCGTGTGTTCATTACCCCACGTCCCTTGTGTATCATGCAGATCAGAAGACGATGATGACATATATTATGATTCCAGAAGTTGGGTGTGGTTGATGTGATGTGGATCCAATTTAGCTATAAAAGCGGATAATCGGTTGTAACCTCACCTGATCGCACCTTTCATATGTACATAAATATGAATACACAAAATCGTTAATAGTTTTTAGACGTCTAATTTTATTCGAAATGCCTGCAATACTTGGTTCACATTGTCCTTATATTCTAAAAGGTGTTCCTTTTTGATAACAACAACATATACAAATGGTCCATTGTACGTCACCAGCTGTTTAAAATAGTCAACAGCATAACTCTGCAACGGACTCGGCTGCTTCCTAGACAGGTATAGAGCTACTGCTTCTGATATATTATTCAAATGTTTTCCTCCAATCTCCAGACAAACAATTAGCGTTGCAAATTCTTGCAACAGTTTTGATTGAAGCTTAAAGGTTTGAGTTTGGCTAAAATGATAAGAGAAGTTATATACATGACAAAATTAATCCCTAAAATTATTTACGCTAAGCTGCTTTCCGTTTTGCTGGTTTGTGCATTGTTTGTCAAGAAGGATACGAGAGATGGAAGCACATCGCTATGGGAATGGAATGTTAAAATATGTTTGTTATTTGCTTGGTAGTCAAATATACTTAAGCGTTCGTCTAAGTAGGAAGTCCTTTGCTAACACTGCCAGTACCCTTAATAGTGAGAAACATCGATTAAGCACGATTGGGTCTTTTTCCTTGATCCTTTCAAGAAAAGCCTGCCATGTTAAATGCACCAGTGGTAAAAATTCATCGTCGTAATCTTTCAACAAAGGCAACCCGCTTATCAAACATTCCAATGCAACTATTTGTTGCATTTTATTTGCAGACGAAACAAACTTAATTATTTGCCCAATCAGTTCTTTTGTAAGCTTTATGTAGCGAGGTAGTTCGGGTTTTTCTAATTCGTCCATGTTTTGTTTGTCTCCACATTCGCCCATTGTTTCGTCGTCAGGTTGCTCCTCTTGGTTGTCCACGTTATCATCCATTTGTATATCCTCGTCGCGCGGCTTATTAAGTATATTCATCCATTGTATGTACGGATCTTCTTTTAATATTTGCGCAGTGGCCTCTTCATCAGATATTTCACCTAACTCATCTACATGCATCGTCCACTTCGGAATATTATGAAAGAAGACGTGAAATACTTTTAAATACGATGTGACGTTGTCAGACTGATGGGCCTTTGAGCATTCCTCTTGAATAACTGAGAAAATTGACTCCAAATGAGATACTGTGTTAAGCGAACTGTATTGCAGTACAACTGACAAAATATCGCAGGCAGCTTGACTTTCGGAAGACTAAACAAAATTAATGATGCGAGTTAACCAAAATGTTTGTGTAAAACTCACTCTTTTCAATATCGTTCTCATGTGATAAGAAATATAGTCTGTGTATTCTTCTAATAACTCAGGAATTTTGGCAAAACCCAAAGCTCCTCGGATTGAAGATAGAGCGAAACTTCCACAAAGGTACACATTATAGTTACTACTTCCTACAAGTGAAATATTTCTTAAGAACAAAGTATTATTTAACAGAACCAGAAATACAAACCTGCTTTGAGGAGAACTCTATGAAGCGACTGGAAGACAAACGGCTGAAAATTCTTTCCCATTGCTATTGCGATATTTCCCAGCGCATCCAAGATTATGCATGTGTGCAGAACATTCAACTGCGCGTCCGAAAAACTGACAACGCTATCACCTTCGTCTGTAAATACAATATTAATTATGGAATGCTAGTTACAACACAACTTTTACCATCATCATCGGAGTCATCTGAATTGCGATCCTGTACTCTTATCTCGATTGCTGATTCATATAAACCAGGCGTACGGTCGACGTACCAATCTGATTTCTAGACATAATTATTTTGTTTAGGAAATGTGTATGGATATAAAAATGTTGGTGTATATACCTTCTTCACTTTAAGTCTTCTCATTTCATCTGGTTGCAAGGCCAAGTGCCAGTGTCTCTCTTCAAGTATTTCGTTAAGGAATGATTGTACCATCGTTTTGTTCTCTACTCCAAGCTTACTACTAACTATGCAAACGCAGATCAGTGTGATTTCATTTACAACTTCGTCACTTGCACGAAGTAATTCCATTAAATGATCAAAAACAATGTCGCATATCTCAGATCTACCAAGGCATTTACAGATATCACATAAAACATTGAATACACGTGGTGAATCGATATTTTTAAACTTTCTCCAAGTCTTCGTGTGTAGAACATGCTCGTCTTCACAAATATCCCGTAGGGCATATTCTTCAATCAACAAGTCTGGTCCCATTTTAAGTTCGAAAGCCAAAATGAGACAAAGACAAAATTCCTCCAAATTTTTGGAAAATGTCAACAATGTTTTGAGTCGACGATCAGATATATTTTCAAAGAATCCCTTAAAGAACTGAAGCTCCGCATATTGTTCCTCGCCATCGCATCTGTTTATGACACGTGGTAGTCTTATCACATGCTTGTCAAAGAGAACGTCCACCAGATCTTCGACTATGAACGCACAATCAGAACGCTGTAGCGTTTGTAACGCCTGTACGCACTGCCTCTTGATACCCGCATCTTCGTCTTGAGACATTGCCATAATAGATTCCAGAAGTTCGATGTTATTGTCTCCTAACCGACTGGAACATCTCTCCATTAACTGACAGCATAGGCGGGCGTATTCCGAACGAATTCGAATGGATTCATTAGCCCTCAATATCGATATTTGTGGAATGAGCTTAGTTAACTTTGATGCTGTGTCGGAAAACCAGGCAGGAGAGCGTTTTTCTGACTGGAGCCTATTAAGCTGTTCTTCGAGATCTTTCTTGGTATGTTTTGGACTTTGAGCGAAATTGTCATTTTTATCAATGCTTTCAGAATCGTTGGATTTTGAGATTAGTTCCATAAATGATTTTTGATCGTAGAAAGGCAAAGATCCCCGATCACCTTTGTCGAACATCACCAAAAGTATTCGACCCAGCGCTTTAAGAGATGTCTAAAACAATTCCGAAATCAAAATCAATTCAAACGAGAAAATAACCGTCAGTACTTACACATATTAATGTTTCCCCTAACTTTATATCGGAAATAGCCGTTTTGAACAACACTGTAAATATTTTCGGAACAAATATGAAGACTGTATCGGCAACTTGATTCCTCAAGACAATATCCATTGGGTCAGCTTTGTCGTGAACATAAAACACTGCCATCAAGCAATTTATGGATGCAATCCTGAAATTTCGTTCGGCTGAAGGTAAAGTGTTTGGTTCGAATTAATTCTACTTACAATAATTTTTTGTATTTTTCAGTTGAAATAAATTCAACAGCAGAAAGCAATATTTGACCCAAGAATAGTGCAGATTCAACTGTATAATACTGCTCCAGAACATCTGAAGTTGAACGCACAAAGATTTCCGCTATACACTCCATTGTAGACAATTTAATTTCCTCAGAAAGATGGGATTTCATTGATGCCTTTTCACAATTTCTTATTTGTCTTATTAAAATCAGCAGCAGAGTTTTCACTGCTTTCACATCCTTGATATAAGTTTGTGAAATAACCGTCTTCATAAGCCTTATAATACCCGCTTGTAGTTCGATATTTTCACTAAAATATTCATTGAATTCGTAAGGTTTATTCATAATTCAATCTTATATTACTTACCCATTTATTTTGTCCAATTTCAACATCAACGGTGTCAATAAACGAACTTGAAATATTTGCATTTGGATGCCATTGTACTTTTTCAATTCTTCCTCAGCTGCATGTAGATTATTTTTAGTTGGGTCGCGTATAAAATTCTCTACGAATCTTTTTGCACGAGTTACAAATTCTTCAAATCCAGCCATCGTTAGTACGAAAACACTGGGATTAACTTAATTCAAACAAATAATTTTAACCAAATGTCAGTAAAACAGCTGGTTTTGTTTACTGTCAAATAGCCGGCTATCACACAGTACTGTTGACTTCGACAATATTTTCACTATTTACCAATGCTTGCGAAACTGTAATTGTGTGTTTATTGTTTTAAAATTGTATTCGTGGAAGAATTTTCCTCAGTAATGAAGTGAATACAGATGATTCTTGGATAATTCTTAGCAAAAGAGATAGCATACAACTTCTGTCAAACATTATAGCATCCAGCTCCGGAGCAGATAATATACATACATTCTGCCTGGCGAATCAGCTCATATTTTTGGGTTAATTTTAAGCAAAAAATGTCGCATACATCTTCTGTCAAAAATTAGCCATTAGATAAATTGCATCCAGCTCTGGAGAATATATGTGTGTCAGAAATATGTGTCAAAAATAATCCTGTGGCAACAATTTTATTGCGATTGGCACACGTCCTAGTTGCATTTGTGCAAACAGTTTGAAACATATTGCACAGTCGATGTCCACAAATCGAACGTACTCCTTTGAAAAAAAAATTGACAGCACAGAAGATAAACAAAAACAGCTGTAATGTAATATCAATAATAAATTAATATATCCATTTGCAGAGTTTGTCACACATTTATTTTTAGTATGTCGCTGACAAAATTTCTTAACAAATCTGTCGATAAAACTGCTCAGCTCAAGCGAATTTGTATCCTGAAGCCAACACAGTCTGAAGTGCAAACAATTTACCTTCAATCCGGTGTGAATGAAGTTGGACGTGATAAAGTCACCGGAATTAGAGACTTGCGTTGCTCAAAGAAACAACTCTCATTGGACGTAGATTTGGAAAAATGCCAAGTTAAGTTGAAGACTTTGGGTGTGAATCCCTGTTCTCTCAACGGATTCATGATGATGCGGGGGTCACAAACTGTGGCTGAGCATGGCGACATATTGGAAATAGTCTACGGGCGACACTCATATGAAATCCTTTTCAAACCGCCACCAAGTGATAAGAACCCTTCTCCACCATCTAGACCTTTAGATGAGAGCAATACGCATACTTCTAAAAATACCTGGCAGGTGGTGAGTGATGGTAAATTAATAATTTACACTGGTAGTGGAGTGAAGTCGTCCTCGAAAATTGCCGGCTACGATATGGACGGAACTATAATTACAACACAGTCGGGAAATGTTTTCCCAAAGCATACAGATGATTGGAAACTCTTGCATCCGGACATTTGCATGAAGCTTAAAAATCTATTCGAAGATGACTTTAAGATATGTTTATTCACAAATCAAGCCGGCTTAGCTAATGGAAGAGTGAATTTGAATGACTTTAAAAATAAAATCCAAAACATTGCAGCTAAGTTGAACATTCCTCTTCAAGCATTCATTGCAGTTGGAGATGGCATTTATAGGAAACCAGCGCCAGGCATGTGGAACTATTTGTCAAAGAATGAGAATGATGATGTCAAAATTAACATAGGTGAAAGCTTCTATGTTGGCGATGCCGCCGGTCGGGATGCCGAAGGCAAAAGAAAACGAGACCATTCCTGCTGTGATCGCCTTTTCGCACTTAATGTAGGCTTGAAGTTCTTGACACCAGAAGAACACTTTTTTAATCAAAAACCAATGAAGTGGACTATGCCAGAATTTGATCCCTCTAACTTGCCAATCAATTTGCCCCATATAGAACCAGAAACTACCAGAATCCCAGCGAGTTCCTCATGCGAATTGATTATCCTTGTTGGGTTACCTGGTTCGGGAAAAAGCGTTTTTGCTAAAAGGACTTTGGAACCATTAGGCTATACCGTTCTCAATGCAGACACATTGGGAAGCACCCAAGCTTGTGCTACTCAATGCGAAAAATCCTTACAAACTCAAAATAAGTGTGTCATTGATAACACAAATGTTGATGTGGACTCGAGAAAGAAGTTTGTGGCCATTGCTAAAAAGTATAACGTTCCGTGTCGATGCTTTGTTATGAATGTCAAGTTCAGTCAAATACAGCACAACATTGCATTCCGCCAACTGACCAACTTGAAACATTCAAAAATTAACCAAATGGTAATGAATACAATGAAGAAGAAGTACAAGGAACCTTCGTTGGATGAGGGCTTTACAGAAATAGCCAGGGTGAATTTAAAGTACGAATTCCAATCAAACGATCAAGAGAAATTATACAAAATGTTCTTAGTAGAAAAATAAAAATCATAAATAGCAATATAAGTCTTTTATTGTGAGATTTAATCTAAAGTGAAGATTCGTTTTGCAATATCATCGATTAGCCAATCAACCGCATTGAGTAATTTCTCCCCAGTGACAGCACTTACACCCATTACCAACCAATGATGTGTTGTGATATTATCCAATTCTAGAATCTGCAATTTCAATCATCGTTACCGTATGCGATTCGCTGTCAGTTCTGAAAATATGGTTACCTCTTTGATTTCTTGGGAAGAAAGCGCACCAGGAAGATCTTGTTTATTTGCCAGTACTAAGAGTGTAGCACCAGCTAATCTCTCTTCCTGCAGAAGTATCTCCAGTTCACTCTTGCAAGTTTCCATGCGCATTCTATCTGCACTGTCCACCACCCAAACCAGGCCATCAGTGCACTCAAAATAATTTCTCCAATATGATCGAAGGGATTTCTGACCGCCCACATCCCACATATTCAAAGTGTATCCATTGTGCTCAAGTGTTTTAATATTAAATCCAAGTGTTGGAGATATTGTATTGATTGGCTCTCCGTTAAACCTCTTGAGAATGGTCGTCTTTCCAGCATTGTCTAATCCACTAAATGTTAAGAGGGCGAGGCAAGTAAAAACTGAACAAAATCTATTTTATTTTAATCAATATTTCTTACAGCAGAAGGATTCGCATTTCCTTTTCCTTCTGACGCATTTTCTTCAGTACTGTTAGAAAACCCATTTTATTTATCACAATCTTTTATTAATACTTTTAAAAACCGAAAATTATTTTCATATGCCGGAATGTGAAATTTATTTATTTCTTTTGTTTACGATTTTAAGGCAGACAGTGACGTCATAATGTGTAATGTCAAAATAATAACTTTCCAATAGCTTAGGCCTGTTAAGTTTAGAATTTTAATGAAAAGATACATCATTAGTAGAACACAGTTTTATGGAATCAAGCTGAAGAAGACAGTCTATAACGAGGAATTATATGTGTATACATAATTGTAATTATTTATAAATAGTCTCATCCATTATTTAGTAATCTTTCAAAGTCGTTTGTCGGCCGGTTCATTTCGCCAAATTTGCTTCCACATTTTCTGGAGTCATTTGCTTGGGTATTAAATTTTAAAAGTTAAATTTTTTCGGTACTTATGATGATATTCAGACATGCTCTTAAAACCGAGCTTAAGCATATACATTCAAGGCAAGAAAGTTTTCTTACCAAATTATCACTGATATTAGAGTAAATAAATTATATAAGTTTTTTTAAGTTTTTAGGTTGTAATAACGACTGATAAACCTATATAAAACACTAACAACACAACTTTTTGCTTATTATTTGGAACTATTCAAAAATATTCATCTGTTAATGAAATACAGACTTGGCACTACTTTTCTCCAATACTCCAGCAACGCCCTCACTCATCATATATTCTGACACTTCAGCTCAATCATATTTTCTGTCAAATTATTTTCATAACTTATTTCTTCAGGTGGACTTGCAGCTCTTGAAAATAATCGAAAATGAATGTATCTAGGGTAAGTATAAGAATAATAGCTTTCAAAAATATGTATATTCAAATATATATTCGTTCATTATTTATATAATCGAAAACTTACTTTACACAAAATACAGTTGATTATGAATTGTCGATGTTATGTTACGTAACCTTTTTCTTTCAGGCAATCGTTCGTCAATTTGCGACAAAGACTGGAGAAATCCATCCAGGATACACAAAACTCAAGGAAGTCCAACAAGCATTCCAAAAACACGATGGAAAACCTGTCTTCTTGAAGGGAGGAGTCTTCGATCAAGTACTTTACCGTCTTACAGTTGGACTCAGTTTGGTTGGAGTTGGGGGCATGGTTAAATTGTTCTGGGATTTAAGCGTTCCAAAATCAGAATAACTTAGCCATATTCTTCTAAGTCAAAATTATGTAAACCTGTAGAAGTAGATTAATATTTCTGTGCTTTAAATTTTCCATTACACCATCTTCAATGATTGGAATTTTGATGGACCGGTACTTGTATTACGCATTTAAATCATAGAAATATATCTTAATTTTACTCTTAACTTGTTTGGCTTTTCATTTCTAAATGTGGGCATTTCTTGCAGCGGAAGAAAGTAGTACATATATAATGTACATCCATCAAGTCGTTAAACTGAACAGGTGCGAAAATGAAACAAGTGTCTAAATTTTTTTAAACAAGTGCTGATTTATTTATTATTTTCATCAATGTCGTCGATCACGTGTTTCAGACAGTCTTTCGTTGATATCTTGTTCAAATCACAAAATTTCGTTAAATCCATATTGGAGATTTTCTCGATCATTTCTTTTATTTTCTCTTGGCGTATCAATGATTTCACCGTCTTCCTGCTGCGCTTCTCTCCAGACGCATTTTTTTGCAAAGAACCTTGGGTGTTATTCTCTGTTGAGTCATTTTCAATTGTAGACCCTTTTGATCGATAATGTTGCTCAATTATTTCACGTAACTTCGCACGTGTGCTTTTAGTTATTTTCCCCAGGGCAATGTTCCTCAACTCACTAAAATTGATTTCTTTAGTCTGAGTAGAGGATCCTTCTTCGAGCGATTCATCATTTGTTATAACAACGCCGTCATCGTAATCATCTATCGTTTGAGTGCTGCTCAAAGTGACGGGTAACTTAGCTGTACCATTGAGAGATTCAGACTCCACAGTACTCGAATTGATTAGAACTTCTGCAATTTCCATCTCAACCACTGGACTATCTACAGGTACCTTTACATCATGAACCTCCAACTTCACATCAATTTTCTCCTTCACCACTTTATCAGCTTGCTTTTTCGACTTCTTTACCAGGCCAGATTTTCGTTTCATTATTCCAATGCATGGCTTTGTTTTGATTCTAACCGGCAGAAGTGAATTGTATTGGATACCTATGCTGTTGAAGCAGTCTATGAACTCGATGACTTCAAAATTTTCCTGCATAACATGCCAGTCATCGCTGAGTTTACTTTTTGCTTCAACAAGCAAATGTGTGTATTTTTGAATGTTGTCTTCATCTAACTTCAGATTTTCCGTTTTATCGTACTCCCAATCCGGTCGAATCTCCATAAAACGCGATACACCACTTTGTGCAGCTAGGTTTGATATATGAACGGAAACATTCGATGAGTCTGTTTCTATTCTGTGCAGCCGAGATAGGGCAACACCGCCTGGATAGTTTGTACTTGAAACTACTAGTAGAAATAATGTCAGTAGTACATTAGCAGCTACATGTCCTCCAGCTACAAGCGCAACAAGCCCGTTCCATAGTGACTTGCCAGCATTTATCCACCTGAAAAGAAGGTTTAGGTACAAACAGTGTTTCCGTTGTCATAATCTACTACTCACAGTCTATTGCATGCACATGCTACAGCGATATTAAGTACTGGAAATATGTAGATTATGAATCGTAGTTCCTTGTGTGGTAGGAAAGAATATACAAATACAAATGCAATGGCTGATAGTACAAGAGGACGTATGCGAGGTTCTAGATAAAGTCCAATAGGAACGAAGAGTAACGAAAATCCCATTGCTCGTGGTATTGCAGAGTAAAAATACCATAAAAATGGAGATGTCTATTTGAAATTGGTACGCTATAAGTAATGCGTTGTTGTAACTGCAGGTTTATACTTACACCCCAATCTGCACTCTTATTCAGTATCGTATTGTACCAAAGAACTTGCCCTTCTGGCCACAAAGGACGCTGCCAAAAAAATGTATCTACTATTACGGTGGCGGATAGGATTATTATGCCAGCAGGAACTCCAACTTTAAGTATTCTGTAATAAATTAACAAAGTTGTATGAATCTAAACTTTATGGATTTTTCGTTAATTTTTTATAAGAAATGACTTACTCCTGTATGTTGGTCTTTCGAGTAAATAAATTAAATACGAGCAGAAGTCCAAGCAGTAAGGCGAGTTCCGATCGGAAGATAACAATTGCAATGCCAGAATATATAATAAAGTTTTTGTCATGTCCCTTCATCCACGCTGATATTGCAGAGAGCACTTTAAAGAATTACAATTATAACATTATATACTTTTTAGCATCCTTACATTTTCCTTACCCAGGGGCAATGCCATCGTATTTGGCAATGTCCGACTCATGTAAAACATGAAGTGGAACTGTGAAATGGTGATCAAAGTAAACCAAAAGGACACTTTCAGTCCATACTGCTTGGTAATAGCTTCTCTTAAATTGTTCCACGTCACTGCAACCGCCCCGGTTAGAACCAATCGAACTGCAACAAAGTGTAAGCAGTTTCTGTAGCGAACTTGAAAATCTAGTATAGTTTGCATATGTTCTTTTTACCTACATATTGTGCCCAGAATTTATGAATCTCTATGGCTTCAAAAAGCAATACAAATGGTGTCGATATGATGGACACAAATAGTGGACCAATAAAAGTTCTTGGAACCACTCCAGGAAATTCATGATGATCATACTATAAAAAATGTGACTCATTCAAAAATAGAAAATACCAATCAAATAAAATTGCGGTTTTGTAAAATTTTACCTGTGAAAAATTATGTCTCAAATAAAGAATATCATGCATTGCCTGGAGATTGAAACTCTCCTCGACTTTAGTAAATGGGGTGTAAAATAAATGCGCTGCCGCCGTTATGAAAAGTATTACGCTCATTTTGCACGGTTATAAACTTCATACCAAGAAAATAAAATAGAAACAAATTCAAAATAAACAAAATGATAACGATGCAATGACTAAACTGATAAACAAAAATTGTTATCACGCCGAAATTACATAATTTATGCCAATTAAGAAAGTTCTAATTTTAATTTTAAACGATTATATTTTTGTCGGCAATTTATGTACGTAAACTAAACTTAGATTTATGAGGTTCCAGAAAGGAACCAACATACAAGAATTCCGTGGAAGCACTTCAAAACAGCTTCTGCTTGTAAACAAACTATTCAAATCGGTTAGATCAAATAAGAAAATTTATATCAAAAAGTGAAATAGTTAAAAAATGGACTAAAGAAAAAAAATAATGTTTAAAAATAAACACTGCAATGTTTATTTTTATTTCAAATTTCCACCCACCTAAAACCGCGGATTCTAATCTAACGTCAAAAACAGCTGACTGCGGTACATGTGGCTCACCTATAAAAAACTATTGCTTACAAGATGGCGCTTCGATTGCGGTTGCGTTCGTAAGCATAGTAATACAAATTTACAATTGATGGCAATTTTTTAAGGGAAGAGAAGTAAAATTTGTATGGCTTATCTTGCATTTTGTACTATCGGTATAAGTTTTATGTGGTGATGAACCAGAAATAAAATTCAATATTAGTCTATGGAGGGATATTCAATCATCATCAGAATATTAGCACAAACAGAATAAAATTATCACTCGCGAGGAGCAAAAATCAAAGACAGCTGTTGAAAACACTGGACATTCTTCCTCTGCATGCGATGGTACAGTTAGAATTCGCTCCTTTTAGGTATGTGCCGTACACCGTATGCGCTTAACCATTTTTGGTTTCCGTCTTGGCAGAAGAAGTACTTTATCAGTGAGGTACAGAGTACACAACACCATCCCCTCTCATCGCAGAAACATCACAATCCATCCGTACCACGCGTATTTATGGATACCACGCTTAGTAACAACTTCATCCAGAAAAGCCGTACTCTGACTCTAGATTTGGCGAATACACCTGCATTAGAGCCAAAGTTGACCATTCAAGCTTGAGCTTTGAGATCCCGACTCTCCCTCCAATGGTATCCAATCCAATTCCCGGCCTGACAGCCTAGGAGTTTTGAGTATGCCCACTACCGCCAGTGTAGACATTTGAAGTGCAATTCCAAAGAGAAAGAGTTTCCACCCGTCCAAAAGGTCCACAGTTCAGCTTACCATAGCTATACCCACGTTATCCAAACCATACCTGGCACGTCCCTCAACTAGCTCGAGATCCTTTCCTGTGAGTTATACGTTATGTTACAGTTATACAGACGTTTCATGTTCTTATCCTTAGTCGATGCTGTTATCCGTTACCTTTTGCTCTCCGCACGCCCTGGTTAGTGCATGGCCCCACAATAAAAGCTCACGAGGCCACTGACGGGTTGCTCGTTGCCTTCGGGCCGGCTGGCGAACGGACATGCCGGCTACGCATGCATACTGCCACTATTCCACAAAATGCGCCTGGTCTGGGTCCAACTGGACTCCCGGTGCATCAGTTGCGATGTATGAAAATAAATTCGTACACCCCAATCTTGTTGCCCGCCCCCACCACGAGGAGGTCAGCTGCCGGGAGGCTGATGGAAAGGCTAGTAAACTGAACAGTAAGTAACACTAAGTTTTTCAGTTGACAGATAATCAATGTTGTTCCATCGAAAATTGAAAAATAATACCCTATCCTTCAACTCCGAACATGAGGAACTATTAAACATATCTCTTGATGGAGACAACTGCATGGCGATAGCTCTAGCTGAAGAGGCTTGTTGATTGATGCCCAGATCCACCACCCCTGACTGCAGCGGCACACAAAGAAGAGGCGAATACGAAATAAATAGAAAACTAGTTTCAAGAGAGAAACTTTGGCCTTAATGCGAATGAATATAATAATGTCTTATACCAATATGTGTGTGTGTGTGTGTGTGTGTGTGAGAGAGAGAGAGAGAGAGAGAGAGAGAGAGAGAGAGAGAGAGAGAGAGGGGGGGGGGGGTGGTTCCTTAAGAACCCAATTAGCACTAAGTGCCGTTTTTAAACCACAACCCTGAAAGTTGAATGTTGATGAGCATTTAGAACCACCATGAGGGTTCAGGAATAATATCGATTCTTTGATGTTCATTCTGTATTTCTCGCCAAGAGACTCAATGAAGGGTTTGACAGGGCTGGACAAGAGCAAAGGAAGTGTGTCAAGGAATTTAGTTCTGCCGTGTCATTACACCTACGGAAATGTTTGTTATGAGGAATCCCTAGTCTAGCTGTATGATCCGCTATCGGCCAGTGTCCCGTACAACTGTGTGAGAGTCCTACATAGAAGATCTTTAGTTCGTCATATGTTGTACTTTGGCCATGTCTTTCCTAAATAGTGCACAGGGCATTGGCCTTCCATCCAGGGCATTGGCCTGTGCATCCAGGGCAAAGTTGTTGACTGCTTTCAACTTGGCGAGATGCCAGCAACGATCCCTGTTAAATGCACAGGTCAAGTTGACATACAGCCTCCTCGCGGCGCTCTCTGGATAGCCTTTAAAGCAACCGCTTAGAGGTGAACTAATGTATGCAGCGGCCCCCTTGTCCAGGGGTTTGAACCAGGATCCGATGTGCGTGGGGTTAACTTCCCCACCGTGTAAAAAAAAGAATAGTTTAGAAACGACGAGAAGCCTCGGATTCGGATGACCCTACTGCTGACGACCATGGACAACGAAATAAGGACAACGATTTTCGGTTCTGCACGTGGAATGTGAGGTCCCTGAACAGACCACGTGCAGCCGATGAACTTGCGGAAGCGTTTAAGGCAATTATCCATTCAGGAGGTGAGGTGGGTTGGGACGGGCAAAAAGCGGATGAAAAACTGCGATATTTACTTCGGCGATTGCTACAAAGAGCGAAGGCAGCGCTTATTCGGATGCGGTATCAGACTTAGGCAATAAGTCTTAAGCTTTAAAAACATAAGCGAGTGCCTCATAACAATCCGCATCAAGGCTACATTCGGCAACATCAGCCTGATCTGCGCCCACGCCCCAACGGAGGATAAAGATGACGACAGCAACGATGACCTTTACGATCTCCTAGAAAGAACATACGATCAATGCCCCAGCTACGACACCAAGATCGTTCTAGGAGATTTCAACGCAAAGCTCGGCAAGGAAGACATCTTTGCTAGAGTCATCGGAAAGCAAAGCCTGCACGACAACACGTCCGAGAACGGACTCAGGCTTTTGGATTTCGTTACCGGGCGAAACCTCTATGTAGCCAGTACGCGGTTCCCTCACCTCAACATCCACAAAGGGACCTGGCGGTCTCCTGATCAATCAATCGTCAACCAGATTGATCACATTGCGATCGACGTCAGACACTCCTCCAGCATTCTCGATGTCCGAACATTCCGAGGAGCCAACACGAACTCGGATCATTTCCTTGTTGTAGCCAAGGTAAGAACACGGATATCGGTAGGACAACGGAGTAGAGCAAGACCAAAACAGTTTGACATCGGAAAGCTACAATCGCAATTGACCGCTAGCAACTTTGCCGATCGAGTCTCCCTAAAGCTCTTAGAAAGTGCAACCCTGCCAGTCGATACAATCGACCAACAATGGAACCGTTGTCAAAACGCCATCAGAGAAGCTGCATCTGATGTGCTGGGTTTTGACAACGAGTGCAGGCAGGCACATTCAGTGAAGCAAGCAGCATACAAGGCGACGCTGGACAGAAGGACGAGAACGGTTCGTGAGCTCTACGAACTTAAAAGAAGGGAAGAGCACCGGTTTCTCAAAAAGAAAACCTAGTAAAAAGTCTAGTTTGACATTCCTGCCAAACTCGTCAGGTTGTGCAGGATGAGGATGGAGAACCCTCGCTGCTCCATCAAGGTCGGTACCGAACTCACCGAGACCTTCAATGTCAGAAAAGGTTTTAGATTGTCATGTGATTTCTTCAACATCATCCTGGAAAAGATCGTGTAAGACTCACACGCCAACACCAGAGGCACGATCTTCCAGAAGTCCGTACAATTGCTAGCATACGCGGATGACATTGACGTGATTGGCAGAACACAGCGAGCCGTTAATGAAGCGTTTGCTGGTATTGAAGCGGAGGCGGCCAAAATGGGTTTAGCGGTGAACGAGGGCAAAACGAAGTATATGCTGTCATCGAGAAAGGACGCACAACATCGAAGACTTGGCCAAAACGTCACCATAGGCAACTATAATTTCGAGGTAGTGAAGGACTTCGTCTACCTCGGCTCGCAAGTGAACAGTACGAACAACACCAGTACCGAGATTACACGCAGAATTACTCTTGCCAATCGCTGTTTCTTTGGGCTCAAGAGGCAATTGAGTAGTAGAGTCCTCTCTTGAAGGACCAAGCTAACATTATATAACACCTTAATCATCCCTGTCCTGCTCTATGGTGCGGAAGTATGGACAATCACAAAAGCGGATGAAAAAGCACTTGGTCTTTTCGAGAGAAAAGTTCTGCGTTCAATCTTTGGTCCTTACTGCGTTGATGGTTATTGGAGAAGAACATTCAACCACGAACTGTACGGGTTGTACAGCAGCATGAGCCTAGTCAGGCATATACGGATACAACGTCTAAGATGGCTGGGCTATGTAGAGCCCATGGACAACATTGCTCCAGCCCGAAGAGTCTTCGACTCCGAACCAGTGGGACAACGCAATAGAGAACCGATGGCGCACCCAGGTGGAGAAGGACCTCCATCAGCTTGGTGTGCGCATTTGGAGACAGCTTGCTAAAAATCGTGCCGGCTGGAAAGGCTTACTAGTTGAGGCCCAGGTCCACCCCTGACAGTAGCGCCACGAAGCGCCGAAGAAGAAGAACTGAGAACATCCGAGGTTACCCATTTTAAAGAAATTTAATATTCTACGGGCATTTACTATTACAAGTGGAATGTTTGCCTCCATAGCAGACGATTCGGCTAGCGATAGCAGTTATTCGGCTCTCCCATTACCAAAAACGTATCTATGCCCTGGTCCCATATTATGGTTATTTGGTTACTTTACAGTGACTACAGCAAGCTCATTGTGGCATTTCTGTACTACTTTTGATGTTTGAAGGTCGATGAAACTGCCATGATGGTAGATTGACTATCAACGAAGATATTCTGTCTTGGATTGGGGTTGTGTTCGGATGAGATTTAAGTTGACTACACGCCTCCCTAATGGTTAAGATTTCCGCTTGGAAGATGCTGGCGTAATTTGGGAGTTTGTAAGTTTCAGAGGATCTAAGCAAATGCCTGTGAAGTCGGCACTTTCGTACTTCAACTTAGAACCGTCTTTGTACACTCTAATCCGGGATGAGGCCTATAAGCTTACTGTCCAGTCTGCTCTAGTAGGCTGAGCACGTCAATATAAATGTTGAAATAACTAATTTATCGAATGAAGGTGGCCACATGGTTGAACGTGAATGTCGATAGGTAGAATATGAACATGATCGTAAGGGTGTCTGAAGGAGTTGTCCATAACGCGCCTGTTGCATCTATGTATGCCTTTCCTCGTACCATGTTAGCTTCATTACTATGTTAAGCTTCAAAATATTATATTTCTTCCTTAGGACCGGAGATCAAAATAGTACCCATAAGTGAGAATGGGACGTACCATGGCTGTCAATCGAGTTAGGTTTTGTCTAAGGCCCCACATTTTCCAAAACATTTATTGCAGGCATAGAAATCTGTGCACATTAATCCGTTGTTCTATATTAATATTCCAGCTGATCTAAATATATTCCAAAGTACCTAGCATTAGGTGAGATGGCTGGTCGTTGAACGTTTAGGCAGGTGAGGTTGAAGAAAGCTATTTTGTAATTCCTGAAATTAGACTCAGTTCTCACTTAATAAGTCACAAAAGATTGGCTTTGAAAGGGAGTATTTTATAAAATATTTAAAATTTAAAATGTTCGCATTTAAATCGGTTTTGAAATATCTCCCTTACATAAAAATAAATTAAAAAATAAAATACGCAAAAGCATTTAACAGAATACATATTAAATGGCGTCAGTTTGTCAGTGTATTCGGGTTAATGTTCAGAATATCTGCCCTTAGGTTGGTATGTATCCTTCGATATGGTTTTCAATTTTCTCTGGTTTTTATTCTTCCCTTTTTCCACTTCTTATGAATTTTTATGATCCTTGACGAAATTATATTTTCTCAACTGTTGCACATTCGTTGCAAATTGCTGAAAATCAAAGAGGCGGTGGAAATGAATTCTAAATCGAGCGAAATGCTTTATATATCTTCATAGCCATTATTATGCATCCAGCGGTACGAGGATTGTCTGCCAGGTCTGTCGCATTTTTAATTAAGGAATGGAGAACTCCACTTTAGCCGTGTGGGTGAGTATGCCATTTTAAGCGAGGTTAATTTGTTTTCTTTTTTTCTTGTTTGCTTTTCGATTGCATTGGGAGAAGCGGTAATAAATTTAATTTATTTAAAACAAGTGGCGACATCGTCTGTCAGTAAAATTGGTTCTTTTCGGGTAGTTGAACGCGTACTATGTAGTGTAAATTATATTTCTTGTGAAATAAGGATAATGAATAAATATGTGGAGCAAGTGATACTTTGTTTGCGTGCCAGGTGTGATTACAATTTGTTTACTCACAAGTCTTCTTCTTTTTTAGCATCTACTGTAAATTTAGGTTGTGAGGTATCTAGGCGTCGAAGAGTTTATCAGTTTCATTGTGACGGTTTAGTCGAACTCAGCGAACGGAAGCAGACGCGGAGGATAAATAAAGTATACAATTCGAAACGTCAGTCGTCAGATATATGTATCTATACCTTTGAGTCTATTCAAACGGAAAAAAGTACTCCTTATATCAGGACGGGCATCTAAAGTAGAGTAGTTCTGGCTCATCTACATCCAGCTTTAAGATGGATATTAATCTGCTTCTTCATTTGGCGCTACAGACCGTGGGGGACCTGGGCCTCAATTAACAATCATGCCCAATGAGCGCGATATGTGCCTAGCTGTCTCTAGTTTCGCACTCCAAGTTGGTTGAGGTCCTTCTTCGCATGGATGCGTCACTTTAGACGTAAGCGTCGTCTGTTGCTGTATCCCAAAAGTACGGAATCGAAGTCCCTCCGGGCTAGGCTCATGCCGCTTAACAGCCCATAACGTTGACGTGGCTGACTCTTCTCATGCAAATGGCGTTAACGCATCAAATGTCTGAAGAGACCAATAATTTCTTCAGACTTCTTAGATTGCCTAATATGACTGTCTAATTAGATTGGCTACTATGGCCATCGCATCTATCCCTTGCAGCGTGAACTAAATTAATTAAGCTAGAGGACAATGATTCCCTCTACAAGCGGCTATTACGATCCCTTTTAACACAGGGTGTTCTTAACATCGACCGGGACCATAGAAATCTTTGCAGCAACAAGAAGCTTTACGACGAAGCATGCATCATCCCCCTGAAGCAATAGATGGGGACGATGTTCAAATAGCAGCTCCTAGAAATCAGCAACGTTGCTATCGGCGTAAAACAATCCTTTGAATGTACATAGCGATTGTCAGACGAATCATGGCACATGGCAGCGTAGTATGGTGGAGGCTTGCCTAAATTCTACCAACTTAAAGCTGTTACCAAGAACACAATGAAATCCATGCCTAGATATCAGAGAAGCAATTTCTCCTACACCAAGGACCGGCGGGCTTAAAGTTTCTAATGGATCTTCTTCCTCTTGACCTCTATATGCAGAAGAGTGCTGCCAATAGGATCATCCAATCCAAAAGCTGGAAACACTTCAAATCCTCTTGACCTCTATATGCAGAAGAGTGCTGCCAATAGGATCATCCAATCCAAAAGCTGGCTACCAAGCCCAACTTATATAGGATAGGTTACAAATTTAACAAGTCAAAAGCGACTACTCTCTCCCATTCCTCAACTTATTTATTTTTTATTTTATTTCCTTTTTATCAAAACGTATAGATAGTTACAAAAAATGTATTATATAAACGGAAATAATAGAAAACATTCAGTAACTTAAAAATTAGTGCAGAATGTTGCTTCGGTAAATGAATAACAAAGAAAATGTTTTTATCTTTAGTTTGGTGATAACATGCCAAATTCAAATAATAAATCAAAAAAATATAAGGTACGTTTTATTTACATGATGATTACGATAAGCTTCTCAGGGAAGATTACGTAAATACAGTTCTGGTGTTGCTTCTTAACAAGGAAGGAGTAAAACACAAATGAACCCATCAACAACTCCATCCACTTTTGTACGGATGGATCGAAAATGAATGAAAAATTCAGGGATGTTATGGATGATATTAACATTTATATGGTAATGAAGGAACTTAAGTTAGAACAATGAAAATTACCTACATGAATGGAACGGCAAAACCAAACCTATGCAGACAATATGACTAGTATTCACGACCCAATGTCTTATGATACAATATTATGCCAACAACTTATAACAATCGTAAGTATTATGTCCTTGTAGATATAACTAATTAAAAATAATTAAGACGAAATCAATATTTTTTCATTACACATAATTGCTAAAAACTCAGTTTGTGTCTTCGGGAAGGAAATTATCTGAGATATGAGTTACCAAGCTTAAACCAAAATATAATCGGCAGAAAATATGCCAATCACGAACACAATTCGGCGTTGGGTAGAATCCTGTACCTACCTTATTATAGTGCGAACTTGCAAATTGTAATCAGATTGGCCGTTGCCCCCAAATCTTAACTAAGTATAAAGATTAGGTAGATTACATGAGAATGTTATGCGTAGAATATTGCCATTTATTCCTGTAGGTGTTCTATCAATAATTTAATGATTGATTTGAAGTGTTTTTGTTGAAGGGAAAAGGTTCTTTCCCTCAAGTTGTATTTTGAAACACAGAGTTCACGGCAATCGCGGCCAAAATGATATCAATATGGGAAATACCTCCGGCTGATATTACCATTCCAATTGAAATCAAGAACAAGCTGATCACATGCTGCCGCAAAGAGCTTAAGGGTCTTAGCACGCAGCACTCTATCATTTTAGGTCAGATGATAATGACATAGCCGGCAATGAGGCAGTAGATGAACTTGCCAGGAAAGGGGCCGAACCAGACGCATCCTAGGCAATCCTATGCATTAATCCATCTCTTGCAGATGTTAAGAAAAAAGTGGGTGACAAAATCATAGAGCTAGCAAAGGAGTGGTGGAACTCTCTAACCACCTGTGAGGCTACTTGAAGACTATGGTCCAAGTTCAATAGTGCGAAAACCCACAACCTCCGACAATGCGACAAAAATTTGCGGCGGATGGTAGTCGATGCTGGCGAAACTAGCCATAATCATCTGAATTACAATGGAAAATAAATCTGACTACACATGCGGAAGCTGTGGTGACAAAGAAGAAATGGAGGATACTCTTCAATACCTTTGCCATCGCCCCCGTCTCTCTCAAAAAAATTTACTCATTAGGATATCATGATGGCTGGCTGGTCTACACAGGAGTAATAAAATGACAAGCATGAGGAACATGACTACGATGCCGGACTTAGAGGTAATTTTTCCCCATGGGCATCACAATATGCCCTACCGTGCCCTACCCACGTCTCCCATATTCCTAACCTAACCTAAGGGCGCTATCAAGGACCTAAGAAACACAGTTATCGGTCAACGCTACATCAGAAACAGCGATCACAACTTGCCGACGAAATCGAACAAAGAGCTACATCGCTTCTACTAGAGCAGCGATAGCAGTCACCACCGAGGCTGAATCGACTAGCACACCACAAACCCATCGCAAAAGGGCCAACCATTATTTCTATGTTAAGTTGTAATCAAAAATTGTACAGATCATTTTTGTTCACAAATCAATTTTTAGATCGTTTGTAAATCGGGACCTCAAGTAATTGATTGTTTAGTTTTGTTTAAAGTTTCCGTAGAGACTCAGTAAGTTTGAAATTCTCTTCATGGCAAAAAATAAGGGTGACTTCTTTGTGTTCTTTGTTATTTATATTTAATGAAAATGGACAAATGGGATGAGGAAACTCGAATTTGGATTGTACGACATTCTCACGCACTACAGTCGGTTGTTTTCGTCCGAAGGGAGTTTCTGGTCACTTTTGGTACCCATACCTAACTGCAACTGATTTATTTTTATTGTGGGGTTATTGCAAACAGGAAGTTTACAAAACCAAATCACAAATTCGAGTAATATCAAACAACCCATTCAATCAATAATTAAGGCAATTCCCGCTTCAACTCATCAGGCAGTCATCTACAATCTTCTGGTTAAACTCAATTTACTACTAAAAATAATTAAAAAACGAAATAATCTCTTGAATGCAATGAAAAGAAATAAATTTTGTATATGAACTACAAAATAAGTTATTAGATTTTCATAATGTAGAAAAATTCATCAGCTATACTGCAAATGTGTATGTTATGTTCAGGCGACGAACAATGTGCATAATTCTGGGTCCACTTCTCCGTGTCACAATGCCTATATACTATATATCTTTAAAAACTTTTCAAAACCTGTCATTCGACGGTCAGCTGCACATATTACAATAATAACTATACAAAACAATGTTTTGTTGACAGTGCCAACCTTACTTCATTTCTCAGAAGATTCGCCCAATACAAAAAGTCGTTCATATATGGATTCTTATTTTTTCTTATTATTCGACTGTACACACTACTAAAGAAAATGCTCTTAATTCAACGTTAAATTACTTCAATTTCCCTTTCGGTATTTGATATCCCTGAACTGTTTCCCCGCCTGAGTTCGCTTCTGAACATCCTTAGAAGCCAGAGGCAAGCAACAAAAATACTTCAACTCAACTAAACCAAAATGATTCATTAAATCTTATTTATAGTCAGCAATTTTATGCACTTAAACCGCGTCTATCATCGAAGATCATGATGCGGAAAAGATATCAAAATGAGCTACAGCACAACGCGTCTACCAACAGCCACAGCGTCCAAGAAAATCAAAAATTACACAGAAACAAGAAAGAAACTTACAAAAATAATAATAATATTATTAATTAGTTATAGACGAAGAGTTATACATTCAAGACGTACATGATATACGAGCCCTACAATACTACTAGTAGTCGAAATTCAGATTAGCCGCAATGATGCTAGGCACAGCCAACAGGACCACGATCACTCGACAGCATATGTAGCAACAAATCAGAATGCCGTCGAAGCGTTCATTCGTTCAAGCGCAGCATGAAGCGAACTCTCATTCTTTTGGTTTCGTATATTTAGAGTGGGATTCGCCTTCCGAATGTGTAGAAGCGATGCTGCTGCGATG
This sequence comes from Eristalis intricaria, assembly GCA_964034865.1. Taxonomy (NCBI): domain Eukaryota; kingdom Metazoa; phylum Arthropoda; class Insecta; order Diptera; family Syrphidae; genus Eristalis; species Eristalis intricaria. The sequence goes on from OZ035873.1 coordinate 140,021,441, forward strand.
ATGCTTTTCTGCTGCTGCTGATGTTGCTGGCAGATAGAGATGATGGCATTTGACTTGGGGAACGATACCAAAACGACCCGTGCATAAGGTTTCTAATTGAACATTTTATTTGAAATGAGGAGTAAGACACCCAAATAGAAGGAAGCAACGCATTTTCGCCCGAAAGCCAAACGCCAGAACCAACGCTTGTGCAATTTACGTCATATTCGAACACAAATACGAAACTGCACTCAAATTATCTGAGGTACTTCCAATAAGTGCAGAGGCGATAACGAGGCTAAATATTCCCTCACTTTTCAATGAGACCCGTGTCAGTAGGGAAAGATGGTTGTCATGATTGTTTCTTGTTTTTCATTTTGATTTCAGAGTGCATATTTTATTGTCAGTTGTGGCACATTTGACGCGCGCAAACATAAAACGGATTCTGCGCCATTCCCAAGCACTTTGGATCTGTCTTCTCCAATTTTATCCATTCAAAGGGCCCGCAAAGCAGTAAAACATTTGGTTTTTCATCACCAAAGTGTTTGCGTTAGCACCAGCTTGAGGGTTTTATTTTATTTTTGGTTTATTTATTTATTCTTTTCCACTTGCCGTTTCCAAGCGTTCACGGTGATCTCAAAAGGCCGTTGCGAATTTTCTGCTTTCGTAGTTTTGCAAGTGGAGGAATAAAATCCACTTTGATTCGTTCTAGAAAGGAATAATTTCTTTCTGAAATTGTGAGTGAATGTGCAAATTGCAGCATAAATAGCTTTTCGCTGGTAAGGAGGGGATAAAACGAAAAATGAATTGCGCTAATTTGCATTAATTGACGAGACGGTTTTGAATTGGTTACATTTTACAAATTAGATGATATTTAATTTTTCGCACTACAAATATAATTACAGGCATAATGTGTCTGTCTTTTTTAAGAATTCAACGAAAAACCGAATGGTTTGAGGTTTGAATTTCAGATGATAGGATTTTTTATCACATTTAATTATGCGAATCATTCTCTGTATTTGGAAAGTAATAATATTGGATTAAACTTATTTGCTAAACTGTATTGTGTTACAGTGAATCTTGCGTAAGTTGAGCTGCGGCGCAAGCATTTTTGGCAAACTTAGAGAGATTGCCAACTCTTAAAGGGTGTATGTTATTTTTTCTCCACGAAAGTTACAGAATCTCTGAAGTTATTCACACACTACAGAAATTAAGTCATCTACATACCTACACATACATATATCCCAACAAGATTCAACATGAACATTATTTTATCGCTATGTCTGTGTGCTGGCCATCTTTCTTATTTAGTAGGAAAGATGAAAGAATTTATCAACAATTACGGCTAAGTTCCAAGATAGACAGCCAAAAGACACAGGCATTTGTATGGAATTTTCTTGGTATTACTGTATACTATACTGTATTTGTACTCTCTTTTACTATCTTGTCCTTAATACCCTAGTTAGTACCAGTTGGTTCCTTACCCGGGTCTTCCTGGTGATTAGCGCTAAATAGACTACAAATTGGGCTTTTCTCAGATTGGAATACGGTGGACTTTCCCTAAGGCGAATTGCCACGGGATCCCATCATTTGTTCGAGTTAGAGGGAGCTTGACTTAGAGAGATGTTTTTGTATCGAAAATTAAGGGAAATGTATGTAAAATATGGCGAAAAAAGTGAGACAGAGTTTCGACTTAGGGAGAGTCCACTGTAGTTTGATTTACAAGTTTCCTGAATTGTATCGCATATGTCTAAATGATAAATGACGGAAGTTATCTACATTCCATCAACTCCAGTTGAATTTTATAATGCTGTCCTTGTGGATACTGGCTTGATTGCATTTCGGAGCAGGATTTAGAGATGAACATTGAAAGTAGTTCTGCAAAAATATTAGGGGTTCCACTGCCCAGGTCATATGTGAAATGTTGACCAAAGCCGATGACGAAAAGGAATATTTCGTGGAATCCGCTGCTATTCGATGGTTCGGGACCCAAACCCGGCGACAAAACTCTGGAGGATTAAATCCTTGAGCACGAAATCAAATTTAATGTCTTCGCTTTCTTACAGCAATTCCAACTCTTTTTGCGATCTAGTGGTTTTAGTTTTTTAAACGGTTATTTTCGCACTGACAGCTATTTCGGTTCGAATTCTTGACTGAAACCCAGTCTTATCATACCTCGTTGGGAAATTGAACTTTAGGAGTTATTGACAACTTTCTAAAGTGGATCATGTAGCCCAAACAATGCGTTTCTTGAAAATACATGTTGATGGAAATAAAGTACCCACCGCAAAAAGTTCGTGAGATGGATATGAATGTGGAAAACACTCATGGTCCCCGTGGTCGTTTGGTGCGCTCAGATGAGAATGTGGCTACTGCGAATATGAGGCTGGTTTTCGGTCAACATAGCCATGTTAACCGACTTTCTGTTTTTTTTACTGAAATTGAAGACATGGACTTAGACGACTTCTGGTTCATGCAGGATGGTGCTCCAATCGATCTTTAACGCACAAAATTCCCAAATCGTGTTATCAGCCGTCTTGGTGATGTCAATTGGCCGCCTCGGAGCTGGAATTTTTTTTTTTGCCAACAATCTGGAAACGATTCAAGCACTTGAGGCCAATATCATCCGAGCAATCCGTGATCTACAGCCCGTAACAAGATCTTCGAAAATTGGGGTTGCAGAATGCGCTAATGCGAAGTCCGCAGAGGAACGACGTCGAGCCACTTGAACGACGTTGTATTTCATAATTAATGTGAAAGTTTATTCTTACTAATTTGGCCTAATATCTTTGTTGTCTTTTGTAGAGTGAATCTTTACAATCAAATAAAAAAAGTATTTAAATACTTATTTTCTGTATTCCTACATTCCTTCCCCAATCGCAATCAGTTGCAATCAGTGAACTTATTGGAACGACAAAATTGGTGTAATTGCTTATCCTTTATAACAAATAATGTTTAAGTATTCTTCTAGAGCCCAATTATATCAAGGTCATTATATCAGCATTTGCAGCTGAAGTATGGAATGCATTGTGTTTTGTTTACCCATATTTTCTGTTCCATTTTTCTTTTTTTTGAATACGTAGTTGATAATGTTCGCATGTACAACCATATAATTGTGAACAACTAATAAAATGAAATAATAACGAAAGTATTTCATCAATTCCTTAATTTATTTTGAACTACTGCATTGAAGGTATTATTTTGTTGTTTTAACTGCGAGTAATAAAAAATATCATCGTGTATACTGTCTCAGATTTAATATGTTGATGCATAAAAGTTAAGTTAAGTGTGTGTTGGTAGCTTTCCTCTGGTACATTTGCAAGTCGATTTTTTTATTTCTTCTGAAAAATCCTTAGATAGTCCACAAAGCTCTTCAATAGCTGTTCTCGTACTAACAGAGATCTCAGAGATATTTTCTTCATTCTTGTATGCCAGACTTATCATCATTCTCATATACTATTCAACCCTTTTTCATGATTTGTAATTTTCTTAATGAAGTTTAGCACAAAAATTATGACTAACACTACATCACTCACGCAGTGTCTCACATTTCAGAGCGCTTTAACAAATTGGCTGACACCTTTGATCTGTTGCGACATCTTGTGCGACACCAACATGACAGATACAATCAATTGCCGCACTTAAGAAAACAAAACGAAGTTCGGTGGACTCAGATATCAAAGCAAAACTGACATACGTTCAATGTTCTATGTTCGTAATCTGAGATTGAGCTCCAACCACGGCTGTATCTATAAAAAGAAAAGGCCTGCAACGAATTGTGTAAGAAATGTCTTATTTTTCTTTTGCACGCAATAGACATATCGGCATCCGGATGGTCAGTTCCAGAAGCGTCATCTTGTCTGAGATCACATCCACTTTTCATAGCATTACGATACGAGAAGCCACTTGAAACATGGTTTTGGGTGATCCCGCACCTGATTACAACTCCTTAAGACAAGGGTGTGAAAATCTAGTTGCTCTCTATGGAACACACATAGACCGAATAAGACTGAAGGGAATGAAAAAATTGTCAACACATGTTTGACGTTCTATGGTGAGGATACAAGCATCAACAAACTGGATCAATATTTCGGTGTTCTTTGATTCGTATGTCGCAAGGAGCAGACTGAAGAGGAAATGTTTCCTCTACCCTCGAGCAAACTAAATGTATATAGCGGTACAGTGAAGCTGTGAGCGTCATGGTTCATAAATATTTTGGTGTGTAGGGCTGTGATCGTTGCGGATGCTCATAAATTCGGGGTTTGACATCGGCTTTATTAGATGATGTTGTCAAATTTTTGTTAATTGTTTCGTTTACATTTATTTATGATAACCTTACTATGCTCTATGTGCGTTAAAAGTGCGGTTAGTTATTTGTTTCATTCAGCCACGGGTGACGACAATGTAATTTGTCACATTTTATTGTTGTTCGTTTTTTTAGTACGTGAATCTTTAAATTTTTCTCATTATAAGTGTATGAGTACTATTGGAATGAATGCACCTATTTACATCGTTTATCTATATATAGACCCAGCAAACATGTACGAGAAAATAATGAAAGTTATTATTTGAACATATTTTCGGATGAGAAATAAGATGAGTGATTAGAGATCGGTATTTAAATATGTTATATATGCCAGTATTCTATGCACATAAACAAATTATTAATATAATATAGATATTTATTGGATTTTTGTGGACTGTTAAGTGCGCCACCAGTGGTACACGCTTCATGTTCCGTGAGACCGCGTGTATCACCAATGGTTGACATATCATGTTGTTAGTTTAGATTGGCTGACTGCCAGCAAGCAGCAACAGTCATACTTAGGCTAGTGCTGGCCTGTTATGTTACTGCGTCATTTACCATGATGGAAATGGCAGGTATTAATGTTATGTTCGGCCAGGTTGTTCATGAAGTAAGCCACTAACTAGCTTCTACAGGAGGAAAAGGTGCTGGGATTTCAAAGGTGGACTACAGTTTAATCCTCTTCCATCTAAAAGAAATCACGAGTCTGACCAAGTCGTGCCAGAAGTGAAAGAATTTTCTATCTAATCTACATACATCTATATCCCAATCCGTACATGAAACATACCCTGCATCATGCCAACCGAATGGAGGAGGAGACATATCCGCGAACTCTGCGAGCTGTAGCAAGATGTCGATCGGTTGACTACACCGGCTTGAGTACATGGACACCGAAGCTCAAGGCAAGATGGTATTCATTTTTCGAGAATGAGTGGAAGACCGAATCTCCATTTTAAAGAACAAGTCATGGCGGTGGCAAGACAAGCTGTCTTGATGAGGTATTGATGACTGGAAGCAGAGTGCTTGCGACCGTCAAAGATGGACGGCAGCTTTTGCTCATTCTATGACCCAAGGGTCGCAGGTCCGAGAAGTAAGCCTCAAAAGTAAGTACACAGCATAAAGGGGCCTGCGTTCTAACACAAAAATTAATGTGAAATGGGACTCCAAAGAAAAAAAGCTCTGCCTATATTTTTAGATATCCTAATATTTTAGTACATAACTTGGCGTTTTAGGAAACTGCAGCGCTTTAGAGTCCCTCTTGAATTTATTTTTTGTTGGTAACACAGGCAACTTTATGCTGTGTACTTACTTTTGTTATTGACTGTATGTATGTATGTTAATGTATGATAGTAAGTGCAAATGTAATTTCTTCTACAAGATCGATGCTCATAAATGCTATCTAGAGCTCCTAGAGGATTCCTAGAGTATTTCATACAATCATTAATTCCAATTTGTCTCATCTATGTAAATCTCAGAGGGATGGAATTTGCGAAACTATAGATACAAATCTGTTATATACTAGTAACACGCTCCAAAGCTGATTGTTCCGTCAAATTACTTCCGAATTAAACTGCAAATGTGGTAGAAACAGCGGCGACTATGAACTGTTCGTATACATGTTTCCTGCTCCCAGATTCCCTTTCTATTAAGTGCTTCTGAAATAAAAGGGCATCGAAAGTCTGATCAGTTTAATGTCTTTTTTTTTACAGACGTTTGACACAGGATTATATAATTCATTTGTTGCTATAACTACAGAAAACTTCGATCTTCGAACAATTTTCAAAATACTTTATACGAATACCTATATACAAATCAAAACGGGTCATTAAGCTTGAAGTAATGATTGATGAACGTATATGTACCTATATTCATATATTCACACGTCTGTGCATACATAAAAAACAACTACAACGAAACATAGTTAGCAAGAAAATGTAATAACCACAAATCAAATACACACCCGAAAGGTACTTCTTTCGAAAGATTCGAATAATTACACTCGTCTACCAAGATGGAAGAACCATCAACTAATGCATGCCCATGTACCATACCATTTTGTTGGGGGAGGAATAGTTTTTTTTTATTCCTATCGGGTAACATTTACTCAATTCATTTGAACTTTTAATTCGGTTTTGAATTTTGTTTTATGTTCTTCTCTTTCTCAATAATATGTCGGCTAAATACCGACCACCAAAGTAAGTACAAATTTTGGGTGGCCGCTGCATTTTGCCGCCGTTTATTTGTATTACCATTTGTTGGCTATTATTTCAAAATGGGTTTAAAAATTTGAAAAATCAACAAAATTAGAGGCTTAATAGAATAATAATACAAGTGTGTTGGCCGAGACGCAATTAGTTTCTGTTGTACATTGATATGTATGTATATGTAGAATGGGATGTTTATTGAATTGATGAGATTATTTTTGTCACTTTACAAATTTAAGTTCAAATCAGTTAACATTCGAAGCAACAACTAAAATAATGTATGTTTTTTTTAGAGGCGAAGGACTTTGAATTGGCAGCATTGTCTTCTGTGACAGCTGTTCGTTTTGGTTTGACAAATCGGCATGAATAGACTCACACCAGAGCAATGTTTGCAGCTGATAAAACACGTTTAATTCGAAAAAATCAAACTAAAACCATTATGGAATCATCATCACATCCTGGATGATGCTGCGCTTGATAAGTCGATGAAATCATTGGTACATATGTGATGACCAAAACGCCACAATCATTGCTGAGCAGCTAGATTAACTTTTAAGTCTTTCGTTTTTTAGTGCAACACTTGGACTTGGGAGCCAACATTCGAGAGGCTGTTTGCCAAATGTACTGCGAAGGTTCTTGAAAATTGGTCGTACAGTTTACCCAATGTAAGCGGCAGCTTATATCAAACGTTAACGCAATGATCTGTCAAATAAATTCAATTGACATAACGTACAGATTACATGTATAGATATTAAAATCATTTTTCTCTATTTTATTTCAATTTAAATTTCTTAGACATTAATAATAATAACTCTTTACGTTATATAGAATAATTTAATATAAGAATGAAGGATGATTAAATTTTGTTTAGTCTAGCAGTTCAGATTTTCATTTTGAGAATCAATTGTTATTCAGAGTTGCCGATGGATTTTATTAACATATCTAAACAGTAATAACATATATCCGTAAGTCAATATTATAATTTTCATATGAGTACATTTAGTGGTGTTGCTATAGATAGAATAATTACACAATATACCTATCAGAGGAATTAAGTCCTCTTGCCAGGAATCCTATTTTCCTGTTGATGTATGGGGTAACTAACAATTGTAAGCATTCACGTTCAGTCTCAAGAAATTTTAGAAATATGCTGGGAATTCAACTCCATTTCTGCCGCCAAATTAACTAAAGAGAATGTTTGCTTTTCCACAAAATCGCCTCCTTTTGCTATATCCTATCCTATTGCTATTTTCCTTTTCGTCATAAATTGTTTTTTTTTTTATCTTATAAGCTCTCACACATCAATACCGCTTAAATTTCTTTTCATTTAAATATTAGATCTACTGAGACACCTGATTATGTAAACGCAACTATCTAACTCTGTCAAACAATTACCCGACTTAGTCTGTCAAACTTATGGAAGCATTTACATTTTAGAGAAAACGATGCAAATCGAATAAACAATAAATTACCAACTGTGGCTCATATTTATACATATCATATTTGCTTAGGCAACTAGACTAGATTTCTCATGAACTTGTATTTCAGATTAAATCATGCTTACAGTCAAAACCGGTTATAACGACCTTCAAAGGACTGACGAATTTTAGCGTTATAACCGATATGTCGTTGTAACCAACTCTCTGTGTCTGAAACCATATTAGCAGAGCCTTTTCAACCTCATTGTGCAATGATCTCTTTATATTTTAATGCAGTAAGTTTTACTTCCTCGAATTGTATTTTCGATATTTTCCTCATATTTAATATTAAGGATATTGTAGAGTGTGAAAAGGCATACTCTTTTACAAGACCTTTACATATGCATGCACCTATTTCTTTTCTTTTCCAGTTGCGCCGGCAGCTGCCTCGATTGTAGTCGCTGTAACCAATATTTTATATCAAAAACATGGAAAAAACGGTCGTTGTAAGCGATATGTCGTTTTTTGATGTCGTTGTAAGCGAAATGTTATTCAATAGAACTATAATGGACCTAAGCCGGGACCTATGAATTTGGCCGTTATAACCGATATGTCGATTTAACCGATGTCGTTATAAAAAATTTTGAATGTACATACAAAATTACTGTACTTAATGTACATCGATAGGAATTAATTGATTAATAAAAAAATAAACTATACTCTCTGTGTATTGTCACTTATTTGGGAGATGATCGCGGTGAATATGAATGATCGCATATAAATTTGTGTCAACTTGAATTTTGACTTTAAAAAGAGGGTATGAAGTTTGTTATTTGATAAAAAAGTTTTCTTTTGTAGCCAAGAAAACGTTTTAAGGAGTTGTTGTTAAAACCATGATTAAAATGTTTACTTTTTAAAATTCCATTGTTTTAAGCGAGAAACCAAAATCTCTGATTTACTTTTAGGCAAATTTAAATCTCCAATGGAATCATAAATGTCTTCTTGTGAAATTATATGGATGCTTCTTGTTTCTGTGATGGTTAAAAATGTTTCGCCTTCATTACTTTCATTTGAAGTTGGAGATAAGCGCGATTGCGTTATTTATTCGCGGCTTTGGGATTGGAAATTGTGGGCTACGAAAAATTTGAACAGAAGAAGAAGTATGATTAGGATATTCAATTGGCTTAGCGTTCTCTTTTGCGAAGATTTACTCTGTTAAAATAGTAGTCGTTAACGTGGTCTCTTTGTTCTCCCCAGATTTTACGTACTGCGAACTTTCACCTCGATGCTCGGCAAAAATTCAAATAAACATACCAATTTATATTTTTTCTACTGAAAACCGATTGCCTTCTATGCGTTTTCTTACTGCAAGTAACATGTGGAGCCCATAGCTTCTTTGGTTTTCACACCAAACCAACTCAAATTGTATACCCTGAACGTCATAGTTACACATTCTTGATGATATTTTCACTATTTTGAGACCTTTAAAAAATACTTGGCAAATTGTTCCTTATTACTTAAGCGTCATCTAAGTACTCCGTGGCTGTGGCAATGTACACACTGTTACAACTTTTAAACGAATATTGATATCATTTATTCATGTTGGTGCATAGTGAATGGAAAAATCATAAAATGAATGTTAGGACAAGAATTGTTTTTCCTTTTGTTGAGTTCTATTATGAAACCGACTGTTTTTACATATATTATCTACATCCAGTTTTCAGTTCTGCAGAAATGTTATTTTATTATTTTTTGGACAATAACTCAAAACTTCTAACCGAATGCTTTTTAATTTTTTTTCCAGATTTATATCCGCTTTCGCTTAGGAATCGGAAGAGGGAAACATATTTTAGTCAAATAGAGATCTGAGCACAAGTAATAGATATTTTAAATGATATTCTACGTTTTATATAACATTATCGGGAAGCTCTAACAAAATACGTAGAGAAAATAAATATTAAGGATGTCTAAGTACAATTATCATATTTTACAGTTCAGTAAAAACAGAAGTTTCTGTATAGTGCTCGATTTCGATTGAAGAAAACCATTCGTTTTTTCTGATGTTCTAAAAAATTGATGTTTTGTGGACGTTTTAAAGTTTTCATATAAATCGGTCTCCAAGTACCTACAAGGCTTTCATGACGATCAGTTAATGAATGTAGAAACTGTCCACATGCAGACACAGAGACACTAGGCACCTTAAAAACAACAAAGGTATTTTATAACTATACTCAAAAGGAAAGGAATTCTACATTATCAGTTTGCAGTTGACATAACAATGTGAGAACAATACCACCGGAAAATATGTATCGTCTATGAAGCTGCCACGTCAAGGCCCTACGGCGGCCTTAGTTATTTACACACCATTCAAATATTACCAAAACCCCCAAAACGCTACGAACAAATAGCATCTCTCCGCAAATTTTTTGCGATTATGCGTAAACAAATAATATCACCGGATTATGAATATATTCATAATTTATAGTTTAAGTGAATTCACGTGAAGAATGAATCAAAATTACAATGGTTGACGAACTGATAAGTATCCCGCCTTAATCAATTACCAAAAAGTCAGACCCAGCAACGCTCACGAGCAATTTTCATTAGTTTTTTTCTTATTATTATTTTGATCGTGCTCATTATACGTAGCATTGAAATATCTCCGCCTACAGTTGCTACGGTTGCTGGCTTCAGATTGGCCGTTCAACCATACAGAAATTAACTCCGCCCGATTGCTTGCACACAAGCTAACGTTCAATACATTTGGATGGGTAACACGAATAAAAAGACTCACCACTACCACTTCGTTGCAGAAGAGACATCACCCTGCCTAACGACTCGCGAAGATCACTGCGGTAGTCAGAGAATGGTGTGCCGCGTAGATATGCCACGCCATGGCCAGAGACAGATATTCTTCATTTTCTTCATCGTCGTGTCGTTGGGCTTGTGATCAGCCGTGATCTGCACACTTCATAGTGTGAGTGTTGCACACATCAACAGTAGCTATTTTATCGAACAGTGTAAGTGGAAGAGAGGCGGATCATCCCTTGCTTCCTATGCCGCGATTAGCATCTTTGTTGGCTACCACTTTAGTATTTGGGTATCCACTCGATCGTTGGTGGTGATCTTCGTCTCTTGTTGCTGCGGTGATTTATTTGATTTGACATTAGTACGCTATTATTCAGTATTCGATTAGCTACTGTACGTATCACTCAAATCGAGTGTTGTAAGTAGGATTACTGCGTGTGTACAACACCCTCGGAAGACTACGGGATCTATCTATTGGTTAGTTGCACATCACTGGTGATCGGTTACGGATTGATTGAGAATCAGTGAACTGCTGACTGCACATAAGTGAACATTTACGCAAATATTCCCGCGATTTAGTGAATAAATTTTCAAAAAGAAACACATCTGATGTGTCATCCGTTCAGAGTACAAATACATTAGATGAAAAAACCGGAACAATATCGTACAATAGGTTTTGCACACTCGAAAAGAACTCAAATTAGGTGTGAAGTGAGCGCGCGATCTCTTATAGAAAGTGTTAATTTAATTTCAGCTAATAACTGTGTGTATTCGGTTAAAGTCGGAGATACGATACAAAATCCCGAATACGTAGACACGATCTGATAGTAACAAAATAGAAAAAAAGAAAATAAAGGAGCGTAGTGATAACATTGAGAATTGCTTTGGATAATATAACTGGACGTTGTGTCTAAACCCTCGCCCGTAAACCAGCCATGGATCCAGGTTGGTACCGATTTTAAAAATAGATGCTGTTGATTTCTTGTTAATTAAATTTTTTCATCAATTACGATTGCAATAAAATTTCGCTAATCAATGAAAATCTTCTCTACTCTGACGGCAAATATGTACATATGTTTATTTTGAGTCATTTTGAAAATAAAAGACATACATAAATACATATCTGGATATGTGTGTATTTATAAAAAATATTACTTTACTAGGTATACGACCGGCGCAGACATGCGTTGATAATACACACGTTCCAATCTGCTAATTCATTCAATTATAACCGACGCTAACTAAGACACGTTGAACAAAGTAACTATTAACAGTTTCTGAGATGATAATCAGATTAGTTCTTGTTATTTTTAAATCAAGGCGCATGTGCTTTTATTTTTATAATTTTTACGTGTTTTGCAACCGATATGTCATTCTATTTGATTAGACATTATCGATTAGTCATCCAAGTGGGTTTTGAACAGAGTAGAAAAAAGAGATTTATATCTGTTTACCAAAATCTGGAAACTTTGGAAATTGAATCTGTGTGTATGTTCGTAAATATTTCCTACATTTTGACAATTTCGCAGTTATTACAAGCACATTGTACTCAAATTAATGGCGATAGCCCAAAATCCTGAAATACGTTAGGGCATTTAGTGTATTCATAATGTTTTCCTTTGTCTTAATGGTTTTATGATTGCTAACACTGGTGGAAGCATCACAAAAGTTACACTTGTACGAAATGTTGTTGTATCTCATAGATTCATATCAGCTTCAATAGTTATGTATACCTAAACACTGGGTCGTTGATCCATGTTGAAAATTCATTGAAAGAACTTCACATTCATTCTTAAATTTATCTCATTTCTTATTTTATCATATTGCTGTCAACAGAAAATGTCCCCAAATGTTGGCTGGAAAATTTTAACAACTTATCACACAACCACGATTCAAGTCTATCACGTTATACACACTTATTTCTATATTTTTCAATTCTTTTTTTATAGAATTCCATGATTATCTTGGTAAGACTTTTGAAAATTTTTATATGTTTATAGCAAAATACTTTCATGTTATACAATAAATAATCTTATATATTATTTTTCTATAAATGTGAAGTTAAATATACAGTATACTTCAGGTTTTGAATTTCATACCACTTATTATTATATGCTCCAATAAGAGTTTTCTAAGTTTGAATCTACAACAAAAACTCAAACTTATTTACATTGGTGGTGTGCAAAGTACAATAACTCATCCGCGTGTTCGCCTAACAATTCTCTGAATATTACCTGGCATGGCAAATAAGCAACCTGATGCTAGATTGAATATCTATTCAATCTACATAAATGCTCTTAAATCGTGTGTCATATGAAATGTATATACGTAAACGTGTTCCCATGTGTGCAAATCAGGCAAAACTACGTTTTTAAGAATTACTGTATTTAAGTTAGTTGTGTAACATGCACTTTTTAGGTGAAGTTTTGGTTCTTCAAGTTCAGTGGCAGCGTTCGTTTAAAATATGTCCCTTACAAGAGAACTAGCTGTGTCCCGCGGTTTCATCTGCCTTACATTTCGAATATATAATTCATTTAAATTTCTCCGAGGCATTTTAAAATTTTAACAAATTTGATCTCATCTCATCAATCTCTAAACACGCAACAGTCAGTACGTGTTGTTGACTGTTTACTGCTGTGTCGCGTAAACGTTTTCATCGCAGTACTGCCTTTCTTAATAATTGAAATAGGACCTGGCTTGGGGAAATAATTTAAATAGAAATTAAGAAATTAAAATTTCCTTAATAAACGACCTAGGTATCCAACGCAAAAATAATTTTTCTCAATTACCTAGGCTGGTAGTGCCTAAGGCAAAGGGAAACGAAAAATAAACTATAAAGCTAATATTAGCATAGACTAAGATTTTCATTTGTTGTAGGTTGTTCTGGTGCTTTCTTGTTTCCCTTTAAAGTTTTTTTTTATATCTTTGTCCGTTACGCGGATATAGCCTTTAGAAAAAATATAAGTCATAAAAATATACCTGATTCAACTGATCAAATCAATTCAACATTTGTAACTTAGGGCCTTCTCTATATACAAGCAACATTGAAATATTGGCGGGCTTGTGATCTGGATCAGTTATGCGTCGTTATGCTACTTTATTTTTATGTATTTACTCATACGATTTGCTACAGTCAAATGAATGAAAATTTGATGCGGATATAAGTCTCACGTATACAATTTGAGTTCATAAACTAAATATTTTAACATAAACGGCACCACAAAAAAGGTTTCGTTATTATACGTCCATTTACAATTTATAAAAACCCAAAAATTTACAAAATCTTATCGTCGTATAGGTACAATAACTTCGTAGTAGATATTGCGCAAAAGATGTCGTTGTCAAGAGAGTCTCATTTTTTTCTCATGTTGCGACTTTAATCTACATACATACGTGCCTGCCAGCTAATTGTAGTTATTTCGTTTTTATTAAACAATATAAACTGAAACTCCCGCTTTTTTGGAAGTAATATTTTGATTGATTGATTCTATATTGTAGCTAAAAAGGACTTTTATCTTAAAACTACATTGCACAATTTACAGAGATACGGTATACACTACCTTACTACTGAAAACTTATTATAAATTGCAAGAAAATATGTTAATAAATTATTTAGGATTTTAGAAGGAAAAGCTACCGAAAAACCTTCATGGAAGTCATATTTTCCAAATTCGAAATATGTCAAATCTATGTGGTACCTACCAACCAATATATCGTAGTTTTTATATCTGTCAAATCGGTGTGCTTGCTCCCGTGTACTCTTTTTAAATTATTTAAATTTGACTAATTTATTAAATTAAACTCAACTAAACTTGTACTTTTGCAATGCTACCTCTCTCCGAAATGTGTAATTTTATTCCAACTTCTTGAAATGTGAAAAATTACAAAGCGAAGAAACCCTACATGTTATACAACATGTATGCATTTTGTGAAGTATACAAGACCCTCAACTATGCATCTGTAATGTAAATTCACGCCATCGATTCATGGCATTCTTAACCGGCCCTTCAGCTGAAAATGTCAATCGTTTCGAAACTGTATCCATAAATATTTCTATTTTTCACATATGCCGATATAAACATGTATATGGTATGTTAAAGAATCAAAAAAAAAAAAAACATATTAACTTCTCAAGCTTCTGGTCGCCAATATATTGTTTTTACGCATTTGAAGTGGCTCCTGCTTAATGGCACTGCACACAAAAAGCCATCATCTTTGTTTTTTTCGAGACGACGCGACGACGGCGACACGTATCCGATCTTGTCGACGATCAGTCAATGGACAGTGCTTGTTTTTAATTAAAATGCTCCTTCATCTCGTCGTCGATGCCAAGTTTACTTGTTCTTCTCTGTCTTCGTTGTCTTTAAACCCTCTCACACATGCTCTTAAATATCTGATTTACACATATGAATGGGACTGATCATGAGGGCAACAGGTGCCGGTAGTACTTCAGTTAACATTACGCCCGAAGCATAAAGTAATTACAAACAATGGCGGCAACCCGTTGAGGTATTCTTTCTTTACTTACATTGGCCTCAAGTACAGATGAAGAGTCACTAGGTAAACAGATCTTCAGTTCCATTCATTTCCATTATTAGGCTTGGCGTTTTATTTTTCTTTTTTTCCTATAGAACTTGTTTTTTTTTTCTTTCTCTTTTTCATCAACATGAGAATGATGATATGATCGTAGCTGCATTTTATATTCGAGTTGCAAAAAATCAGTTCTTGATGGCGTTTAGCTACGAAAATGAAACAATGAAAAATATCAGCGCCTATTTAAATGAATTTTTAAGGGAACACACAAACTGCAAAGATTACACACACTTATGATATAAATTCGCAAGAAGGAACATGTGCGCACACATCTCAACTAAGTTTCTATCTCAATCAATCTATCTGACAGTGTGTCGTGTTATTTTCAGAAAAACGTTTTTCTCTGTGGCTCATCTTTTTTGGATTTTTTTGTTTCCTTAATTTGAAATGCAATAGTCTGTATGTTTACTAGATGTTCTTGTTCGCGCATTATATGCATCTGTGTTGTGGGATTCTATTTATTAATTAAACTTTCTATTTCATGCCAAATTTAAATTCAATTTGTGCTTGCTGATCCCAGAAAACTAAAAATACGAGTATATAGACGAACACACAGTTAGACAGTCATTTTGATATGTTTTCACGAGTAAACAAGATCAATAAAACTAAGTTTTAAAACAAACAAAACGAATGAATGCAAACCAAAATAGTTGTCCCACAGCGTCTCTGTCTGCATTGTTACATCAAACTTAGTCAAAATAAGCTGCAAACTGGGTGTATTTGATTTAATTGGATGAAATGCTATAGTTGATTAGTGTATTTTTATTTATTGCACGCAACATTAATAACTGAATGTGTTAATTAAAGAAACATGAAATTATTCTATTTTTATTTCCATTTGTTTAATATTTGTATAGTAAAGGAATTTGTGTTTTAATACATAAGTATTTAGTTGGCAGAGTGAAAACTTGCAAATTAGTTTTAGTTTTCATGCACTCTTCTTTATTCTTGCATAAGCAAGGGAAATGTAATATAAATTAGTGCCTTGTAATATAAATGTGACACGTGATTTCGCGTGGATTTTTTTCTAATTTTTTCTATATTCAATATGTGAGCTATTCCGACAAAGGCGTCTGGAATTTTGGTCTCGAGCTCGTTCAAAGTGGTTGGCTTGTTAGCGTAGATTAAGGCCTTGACGTGGCCACAGAGAAAATAATCGACTGGTGTCAAGTCACATGATCGTGGGGTCATTGATAACCGTTCGCCGAGAGAGGGATGTAGCGCCTTTATGTTGAAACCACAGATTTTATACATTTTGTTAAGCTCTGGCCACAAAGTCGGTTAGCATAGATCTATACCTGAGACCACTGATAGTAACCGCGTCTTCTTTTCCTCTCTAACAGCAATTTTTCTTATTCTCAGTACCATAATAAGCCTAGTTAACACTCTGCCGATGCCTAATTCAGCTGATCGTTGCCGAATCGACCTTGCTGGGTCTTCTTCGATATTGCCCGATATGGCGATTATGTTTTCTTCATTTCGCACAGTCTGATTGGTGGATATAGATCCAAAAGAGTGTACTCATGCTGAAACTTTCACACACTGAAGCCATGATCACGACGAAATTCATGTTGTGTATTTACAACTAAACTGGAATTTCGATATTTTTTAATAATTTGTGCACGTTCGGCAAACGTGATACCATGCATTATGAAACGGAAAACCTTGCTGATTATTTCGACAGCTTAATATATTTCATAAGTTTGACAGCTGCTGGAACATACAAAAAAACAACCAACAAACTCTTATTGGTATCTGGTCACCGTAATCTTTTCTGTTTTAGTTATGCATGTGATTTTTCTATCATTCAGACGATATTGTGTACTTTATCTAAGCTCACCTTGCATACTTCATTCACATCAATACTTAAAATATATTAATAGATTTTCCTTACATATTAGCTTAAGCTCTGTATTTATGTATTCATCCGTGTTTATTTGAAATCTGAGAAGTGTTTGATTACATCTTAAACTTAGAAAATCTATTTCTGTCGCCAATAGAAGTGATTGAAATAAATAAATTGTAAATATAGGCTTGAGCGTGAATACGCGCATCATTCCTCTTACAGCAGTCTAGTAATTCCGTCTTATATTTTTAGACTTGCAAACATTTCAGAGCTTCCCAGACGTTATGCTGGAACATGTTTTATAGAGGGTTTTGCTCAAGTAATCAATAACAATACGTTCATAATGTGTGCATGTGGATGAAATTTTATTGTTCAAGTATTGAATTGTTTTCTTTAATGTAATGTAAACATGTTTCTACAGTAAATTGTATTTTTCAAATATATAGTCCTTCATTTTGATGGTACTATGTACTACTATGATAATACATGAATGATACTTATTTGGACGTTTTCATTTCAAAACATCAATCTTTCAATTGATATCATTTCTTAAAACTTTATAAACACATTCATTAAAATGTTAACGCATTTTCATGCAATAAATTCAATAATCTTATAAATGGTACTTTTATAGAGGCGGAGAACTTTACATTTAAATATTGAAATTGACTAATGTGTGACTATGATCTCGGGCAACGGGGCGCCGCAATCTTCGGATCAAATTTTTACACACTCTTTGTAGTAGATCAGGCTATATTTCGGCAATAAAGCGTAGAATGCTGGCATTGAAGTCCAAGACTTGCGCGAAAAAGTTAGAAATCATACTTTTGTACCGATCACCCTCGACTGTAATGTTTTAACAAACGTGCAAACATTGCTCTGGCGTTAGCGTTAGTCAAACCAAATTAATCTCAAAACAGCCGAACACTGTCACAGAAAACAAAGCCACCAGCAAACTCTTTTTATAAAAGAAAAAAATACTCGTTTAACGGAGGGACTTATATTCCAAACTTACTACTCTCAGGGATTACTTCTATACTTTTGTAAGGAACTTTATGTAATTTCGAAAATGTCTTTGGGTCGATTATTAATCGTGTATATGTTATGTATTATCAGTAGCAACATTAATGTGAAGATGAGCATATTATAGATTCTCCCCCAAGTTAGTTGTCATTTACTTGTGTCACCCCGACGTGCGCCAAATGTCATGAACCTATATGTAACGCCATTAATCTTATCCGATTGATTTTTAGGGGACGATTGGAAGAAGTTCTAAGACACAACCACAATAAGTATGTGGCAGGCATTTACGTACCACAACAACATAAATCTATTGTGATAAAACAAAGTCGGCACGCGATGTAACATTCCACCGGATACCATAAAAATTCTCAAAATACATACAACTTTATTCATGCACTGATCCTAGTTTACCCTTTAAATTAGGCCATAGGGAGAAAGAAAGGTGCAATGTCAAATACATTTTTGGTACACAATTGTGAGACATGTCCTGAGCAACCCTAATAAGCGGCATGTGTTGAACTGTCAACAAACATGTTTCCCAAGACATTGTGGTAATGTCACCACAGTAACTCTGCAATAATGCTCATTAGTGACCCCCGACAGTGGAGGATTTTCTTCAAATCTTGTAATGTTGCCTGCTCAGCTCACAAGTGTCGCCCTGTTTGATTTATTGAAGTCATTTATTTCGTTGACAAACAGTATTTTTTTTAGAAACAATTTTGAAATATTTGAATGTATGCATTCGGAAACGTTGCTTTATGAACACGCGCACACAGAGCACACTAAACCACTTCCTTGGTAGCACACAGAGCACGATCCCGCATTTAATGCAACAAATTGCAATTAGGTGTGTAGAATTATAACTGGGCGCAAAATAATAAATCGCCCACTTTTGCTCAGATGAGAATTTCTCTACGTAGCCGCGGGCCTCCTCGGTAGCGTTAATTAAATCAATTTGTAATGCGAAAAATTTAATTTCTCTGTATCCATCCTTGGCACACAATCACGAACACTTTGGCGGATGGTTGAAACTTATTCAATGGATTCGATGTGGTTGATCTTCTTGACTGACATCGTGCTTTTGAAGAAAAAATGTTTTTTTTTCTTGTTTTAATAGGAACGCAATAAATATTAATGTTTTTGTTAAAATTTTTGATTCGGTAAATTTAATCGAAAATGGTGCACTACCAGAACTGGGTTGCAAAGAATTTCTTATGCAACGTAAGATAATTTATCTAAACTTGAATTAAATTAATTCAAGAATTCTATTTGTTGACAGTAATTCACACAATTTTAAGCACAAAGTGCCATGTGATCCTGAAGATAACTGCCTTTCAATAATCGCAGTATTATTTTCGTTGCCAAAGAGTAAAGTTTTTTTTTATGAATCTTACAAGTTATTAAAATTCTCCAATAGTAGAACTATAGTGAAATCTCCATTACGTTGACAGCCAAGGGTTCCCTATAAGTGAATGCCCGTTTAAAGATAAAAAAGACATATGAAAGCAAAAAAAAAACATAAAAGCATAATTCTTAATTCACTTGATTAAGTCAGTCGTTTATGTACACATATAGTGGTGGACAGATATCACACTTGCGTTTTTATTAATATCAAATCAGTTTTTCAGCCTGAAATAATAAATTTATTTAACCGAAACCTTTTATTTAACAGAAAACATTTGTAAATTGCGGACAGATGAGATTATTTGCATGGAAATAAATAAAACCATAACTGGGACATTATATTGTACTGCATTAAAATTATGAAATACATTCAAACAACAGTAGGTTGGTTGCTTGGTTTAAGTATTTACCCGACTGGGCTTAATCTGGGTACAAGTAGCACATTGTGCGTCGTTTTAATACCACACCTCGTAGACCTGGTTGTTTTGGATTGGCATAGCAATATAAATAATCAAAATAAATTATTTTGAATTTTATTATGCTCGATATACTTTGATTAGCGATAAGTTTGCCGAACGCTATATATATATATATTTTTTTTTGGCTAGTGCCAGACAGCTCTGTGCTTACTGCGACGACTTTAGCTATTTCGTAGACATTTTTAGGGGAGGTCATCCTTTATAATTGGCCTCACACTATGTTCAGAAAAAGCCATGCAAAATGTTTTTATTTAGTTTTACCGTTTACTTGGGATTGTGTTATTGGTTATGTGGACGCTAAGCGTGTTGTTCAATCAGAACGGAACCATACAAATCATGGATTCATCATTTTACAGCACATTTTTCCTGTCAATTATTGGTTTATGAAGATACAATCCTACAATAGATTTTCTTGCTCTTACATTTGTGATATTGTGTGGTACATATGTGGCCACCACACAACAATGATAATAAGAGCGGCGCGACTGTCCGAGGTAGACCTGCGAATAGCTTGTGTTAGTGCGAGCTAATGTTCCATCGCGAGTTGATGTGACCTGGATTTTTTAATGTTGACCATTCCTAGGTTACCAAAACTCGCTATGACCCCAAATATAAATGTACAGGAGCGAGTGAATAAATGATATTGTAATTTAAAAAACATGTTTTTATCCAAATAAATCTAAAAATGCTGTCCATATCCACATAATAGAATCGTCCACCGAAAAGGAAAAAGACCATTACTCTACGTCTAGCCGGTTTAAGGGAACCGTCCACTTAAAAGGAATGTCCGCTATCACTGTACTTGATTGAAATGTACAGTGAATATCCTATCAATTTGCGGGTCGTATTAATTCAATATACTAAAAAGTACAAACTACAAACTCCAATCCAATCACCTATCAGATTTTTCAGAAACATATGGGCCAAAATTGATATTTGGCATCGGCTTCTGTTTGTCAACTCAGCACTGATCAAACAGTAAACCCATATTTGAAATATGTTTGCTCAGATTGCCAAACACTCAGACTCCTGTTCGACGACTGCTAATCCCCTGCTTCCTTTATGCCATTAAGAATTTACAAATCATCGATTTGTTTTCTCAATCCCCAAAATCGCTCTGACAAACAAATTAACAAAATGCAACGAAGAACAAAAAAAAAATTTATTTTGCGGGAGCTATTGCAGACTTTACCTATGCAGGTATGCATGTTTGAACCAAACTCAACGTCCTCATATCGATTAGGAGTTTTCGACTCAATACACACACTCAACAACATCGTCGCAAGCAGATGAACCGACCACCGTGTTGTTGATCCATTATCCCTTCAACGACGACGCGAACTCTGTTGTTTGTCTGTCTGGCAGTAAAATAATACCAACATTATTTATATTTCGGGTACCGACTCACTACCGTTGAAGGCATCAGCTTACGGTCCACACTGTATGCCTATCATGTATCATAAAATCTTAATAAGGTGTGCAAACAAATCCGCGGTATCCACGGATGCTGTGCCTGTGCCGCGATTCCAACACCACCTAGATAAAAGTCGAGGTCGCGTTGTCGAGATCTTAGTTAGTAAACGACAGACCTCAGCTTCTGAACTGATCGTACAAATACTCTTCGAGCGCTGATCATCGAATCTATCTGAACGTACCTTTGTTGTTGTTGGTGTTGATTTTCATTCGGAATGGTAAAAGAAATGTACACGAATAAGGAGATAAATAAAAACGAAGAAATGAAGGAAAACGAATGGCTTCTGGTAGTCCACTAATGTGCATCTTTATTCCGACGTGTGATGATGACCGCTTTACGTACTATAGGTAATCTTTCTTTGCCCCTTCCATTTCGTGATAGTATGAAACCCTTTCATGCTATTGTTGTTCGTCGAAGACCTCCAGTGCTCTCTCCGGACGCTGATTGTATGTACGCATTCAGTAGGTATGCCTCGGTATCGGTTTGTGGGCTAACAAATTTAAAACAAATAATAGGTCGGCTACTGGCTTTCATATCAAATGGCAGGTACTCTTACCTTCTGCTTTGCGGGGATTTACTTAGTTTGTGTATTTGATCATTCCATTAAGCTGGAGGCAAGTTCATATGGGGTTTATTTAATTTCGTTTTCCATGATTCCCTGATACGGACCTCTAATGGAATTGATGAATTCTTGTCAGCATGCCACCGCCAACACGAGACATCTATTGGATTTTGCGTAATTCGGTGAAAATTTGAATTTGAACTCTACCTCTGTAAACGGCCAATAAGTGACTTTGAATTGTTGTCAATGCTTGAATGAGTATGTGTAATGATGTTTGTTCTTCATGGTGGTCAATCATTGATGGCAAGTGCCTAATTTTGTGTTATCAATTTGTTTGCTGCGGTATTTGGTAATTTTTTTTTATTCTCTCTCTCTGAAATTATCACCATCTTTTTTAACATCAAATAATGTGTCACGTGGGTGACAGAAATAAATATCTGGTGTAATGAGTTGTATTAGTTCTTGAAACTCCTGAAATGCCTTTCATTTGATTGAAGAGTATGGAGGGTCATATAGCTTAAATAAAAATCTTGTTAATGAGATTCCTTCTACAGATTCACTGCAATACAAAAAAAATACAAATTTTGATATATGGACGAAGTTCATTTTGTGAAAACGTGCGTACGTACGTACTTGTACTTAATAGTAATTTCGTATCATATGATCTATTTAGGAGTTAGAAACTGTTATCGATATCTTATCTCAGTCGTAAAAAATTCAACTCAATCAGCTGCTTGAAAGTATAGTAATAATAAATGATATTACACACTTGATAGATGACGTACATGATGCATATGCTTGTAGAATGTTACCTATGCTTGCAAATTCCACGATTGTTGCGTACCGTTTCTTTTCCTGTGGAAAAAAATAAAAATAATAAAAAAAAATGACATATGGCATGTAGTGTGCAGAAATGGAGTATTGCAGAGATGCCGGACTTCTACCTCTCTTGCCCCTTAAGATTTTTGACAACTGTTTTTTATAACGTGTTCATAAACCAAATTGACCCATCATTTATGTTATTTCGTGAACAACCGTCAAAAATTCATGAATACATGTCAAAAATTCATCGATGGAGTCGGCTATCTCTGTAATACTTCATTTCTGGTAGTGTGCTCAATCAACAAAACACTCAATCAACAAAAATTTGTTAAAAAAGGAGGCGCGCATGCCTACATAGCTTAATTTAACGTAAAGCAAAGCCGCATATAAGGGAAGAATAAAGCTAATGTGGATAAGAATGGATTTTGTGGTAAATGAATCTGGAAAGTCTGCACGCTGTTAACAAAATGAATTAAGCGATGTAGTTCAGAGTCCTTAATCTCAAATAAGATATTCTGAGGAGCAAGGAAGACGTAGTTTCTTAGCAGTTACATTGCGCAGTGATATCTTGAAATAAGGGGGCGATATTATATTATATTATAAGAATCTACTGTAGTTGGTGATTTACTGCCAAAACATTCGTGAATGACCGTCAAAAAAGCAAGATTTCTGACAAGTTCCCTCCAGTCCCAACACCAAGTTGGTTGTGGTCCTTCTCCACCTGCCAAGCTACTAGATTCTTCGGCTCGGAACTAAGTTACGTGGTCTTCCCGGCCCAGTCACCTTAGGCGTTGCATCCTTATACGTTCACGCTTCGTATAGTTTTTCTCCTCCAAATGCCAGCAACACAAACAGGATCAAAGATCGTACTCAGAACTTCTCTCTCGAAGAGTCCAATAACTTCTTCATTAGGTTTTGGGATTGTCGATGCATTTTTGCCGTACAGCAGGACTATGATGATCAATGTTTTATAAAAAGTCAGGTTGACCCTTCGAAATCGGGTCGTTTCTTCCGCCATCCGTTGTAGAAGTATATGTCTCCAGTAATTGATTGTCATTAGAAGTCTGAGGGAAAAAAACTGGTGCATTCATTGTCATTATGCCCAACGTGACTGAGAGAATTAATTCTCGTCAATTCGCCGACGCAGAATTCGTCGAAATTTAATAATTTAATTCGAAAGCATCATGAATTAGCTCTGTCTTCTTATCATTCCGCTTGCGGTTACATACGGGTAGGCAGGGGGGATAAGGATATAAGAAAAACCACGGCACACTTACCTCTAAGAATGTGCGACAGCTGGTATGAGTTATACAAAATAGTGGTTTCCGTGTTTCCATCTACCCGCTCCACTTACAGGTCATACAAACTATGACTACACGTTCAAAATTGTTGGAGTAAGGGGGGATCTAAGCACGCTCTATTAGCACATCTCTAATTAATTAACAGACACTTAAGATCAACAAAATTGATTTTAGTTAAGATTGCCAACACCATTACATTGATATTTTCAAACACTATAGTTCAATACAATACTTTCAGATAATACAAACGTGCGCCATACGTTCAATTGTGTGCACAAAAGTACATCAATGCCTTTCTTCCTACAATAAACTACCGAGTATATACTCCTTTGTTCAAAACCGAAATGCCTTTTCTGTACGACCACGAAATCACCCATAGATCAGTTAATGACTGCCCATCATTAGACCGTATAATTTGAATTGTCAAACAATTATGGGAAAAAACACAATTAATACGAAAGCACGGTCAACCTATACGTATATGGGTTATCAGCAGCGAGCGTATCAACATCATTGACGGGTGACGATAACAAACCACAAGTACGCGGACATGATACTCAGCCGATCATTGGTCACATTTCAGCGACAAGTTGTCTAGACACAGAGTCGCGTCATAGCTGGCACTGAGTTTGTCTACTTATAGTGCTCGCATTTTCTTGTAATAACTATATTATAAAAAATCATGTAACTCTAACTGGCTAACTAGGAACACGATCCTTCTTGTGATAGATGCAATCAATTACACATTCACATATGAGTCAATAAGATTGCCTGTATGATCGATAAAAATCATCATAATTTGTGCAATCATTAATAATTTGCACATCTTAATTCGCTTAGAGCAGAGCAGCAGAGAAATTAACAATCCCATAAATATGCACACGTACATATGTATGTCATTCTATGTTATTAATGCCAGACGACGAAATGAATTTAGTCATCTTCTGTCATGCCACCGGGACTAGAAGAAGATTCACGCGCGCACATTACAGTGGAGCAAGTTTTGATGTCAACATGAAGTTGACACTGATTTTACATGAAACGTACTCGTTTCTTAATTCCAGAACGCATGTCGCCCACCCCAGAGAACTCTTGAAATTGAATTAATTATTTTCCTAGGTAAAACTTGAAGAACACCATTCCCTTAAGGTGGTAGTTACCATGCAGAGGACCGAAAACTATTCTGTTTAGTTGTACTATCTGTGACAACTCAAGCGCCAATTTTGGATTTTATGAGAGGCGATTGTGTCGCATATTGAAAATACTTTTCACGACGCGCTATCCATACGCGTACATCCCGCTGGCTTTTTTTGGTTTATTTTTCCAGTGTAGACGTTAAGTATTCGCCATCGGCGGCAATTCATTTACACATCTTCGTTGTCACACGAAAGATATGTATTTAAGTATATCTAATGTAGTAATGTATATATTCAGCCACAAACAAATGTCACAGTTGATAAGTTCGCGTTCTGTTCGGTTGGCTGAACGTTTGTTGGGTAGAAAAGCATGCCAGTGGCAATTTGTTCATGTGACACATTTTTGTTTTGGTTTCGAACGATTGTCTGAATTCGTTTTTATATCTTCTTCTGAAGTATTTATGGGCATTTTGTGACAAACAATTGCTGAAGAAGATGGAGAGTAGTGCATGACACTTGTTTGTAACAGATTTGTTGTAGGTGATGTATCTCAGTGATTATAATAAATTATTCACTTTAGTGAAGGCTCAGGAGTTTTGGTTTGTATTATGGAGCAGTAAGATTTGTGCGCGGGATGTTAATGGACATTAAATATTACATAAATGCACTTATAATTGATTCTTCAACACGTGCATGATAACGTTCATAAGAAGTTGTGAATAAGTGCGTCAACGGTAAGGGTCTAGCTGCAATTCCCGACTCAACCAGCTCAATTCACGGCTCCACCTCTCGCAGGTCACTAAAAACATTCCATCCTTTGATTTTATTTTTTTGTTAGTCTTACAAAAACTGGTCGTACGATCTACGCCTTGACAGAAAACTTCCTCTGTTTGACCCATAACGGATTTCCTTAAGAATTTTCCTCTTGGTGTATCTGGGAGGCACTGTTTTAGGCAAAGAACGGGCACGTTTCTTCCTCAGATCAAGGGGCTTATATTTGTTGTTGAGGAACAGTGCGGACGTTTTCCTTCCTCTTTTTGGTGCATAACATATAAGCACCCGCTTTGCAAACAACTCGGATCTTGGAATACTTTGATGGTCCGCCGGTAACTTTAGCTACACGCAGACCGAGAAGTTAATTCTTAAGATCTTCGAGCTGATTCAATTTGGTTCTCAAATCGGAGAACCTTTGACAGTCTTGGCTCAATTGTACAATGAAAAAGGAAATTTAACAGGCAGACTTTTCTTGCATTTCTGAGCAAACTATTTAATTTAAGAAAAATTTACATCAACTCAAACTTACAATAAATGTCTATGCAGTTAATTGAAAAACAAAAACAAATGAAATGACACGCTCAAACAGAAGGAGAAACAGAAAAACGCACATAAACATTGAAAAAAATATATCACGCCGCCTACCGCTGCCGACGGGTTGCTGTCGTTGACATCTACGAGTCTGGTGTAAATAATATGAGACCACGACCCTAATGAAATGCGATTTCATGGTTACATGAGTACATGCAGTTGAAATGAAGATGTGAACATTATATGCATATGCATTAGCTCAATGTATAGTGACTTCAAACTTGTAGAATGTTGAATTAATATTTTAAATGAAGATAGATTTTTACTGTCTCAAAACAAACGGAAAGCTATCGAAGTAATTGAGTGAGAAAATTTTAAATTGTTTATTTGTTCAAATATAATTCGGATGCTTTACTTGGCAGTGCAAATAAACAGAATATATATTTCAACATTTTATAAATATTCTTATCACGTTATTAGGCATATATATCTGCATATGCATATGCATGCAGTTCCAAAATTGTATGATTCCCCTTTCTACCCGAGAACGAGAGCAAGTACAACTTCAAAATCTGTTCACACTGCAAACCATAAAAAGGCTAATTAAAACTGTCTTAAAGAAGCATAACCATAAATTCTGGGAAATTGAAGAATACAATCGCGACCACTGTCTGAAATAAGCCAACGGATTTATGAAATATTTCTATCGAACGTATTCCATCAAACTTGGTGCTGGTCTGGTAAGTGTGTATATGCCTAACAGATATTTGCTACCAGAACCAAGAGAAAAATAATAATAAAAACTAAACTAAGAAGCTCCCATCACATTATTGGGGAAGCGTGTGTGTGTCTCCCTCAAAGGCGGTATCTTCATATTTTTCCATTTAGATACAGTCACAGATAATTAATACGAAATATGTGACGCGCCTTGTCTACAAAACAACCAAAAAGATATTCGATTTCAAGAACATGCAGATGTAGAAACATATGTATATATACATGCACATGACGTAGCCAAAACCAAACGAATACACGTGGATATACAAAATTTTAATTACTTCAGTATATTTATGCAAAAATAGAAAATCAAGTGACGATACATTTTCACGGCGCATTACTTTCCTTTTTTTTCTGCTTGCACGTGACTTTTTAATACTTAGTTTTTAAAGTTGTTTCTTTAAATGGAGGTTTCTTTCATAGATTTCCTCCAAGATTGCTTTAAATATTTGCATTTCTTTATTTATAAAACAATTGTACTTTCAGCAGTAAGATTTTCTATATAATCGTATATCTGTGTAGGCTAGAGCAAATTATAACATTACGCATTGTTAAAACAAAAAGAAGGTTTTAATGTTGCCTTAATAAAATGTATTAACTTTTTCTTGTGTGATTTTATTAAATCATTTACAAGAATCTATTTAAATACTACAAACCATTGCTTTTTATCTGAAAAAAACAAAATTGAATTTCTGGGTACATCACAAGTCAAAAATTATACGAACACTTAGAGCTTTGGTGATATTTTTATGTACATCCGAGTCCTGGAACCGATGAAAAACTCTTTGATACGTCCATATAATATGCAATATGCTTCCAGAGTTTTGAGACATATTTTTAATTTTTAGAAGTAGATGAATTTTGGGCGATTACAACCGTGCAATTCCTACAGATTACTGAAATAGATTTATAATATACACATGTACCTCATGCAAAATGCAACTTACAGTACTCTTCACTTTCTTCAGAGTCATCATAATAATCATCAAATAACCAAGAAAACCAACTGGATGTTGATTTCTATGAAATATTCACAGGGTCTTAGATTCAATAAGAAACAATGAAATAAATTTTTTAATTTACCGCACTTCTGCCTGTGCCATATCCAAATACTTCTTCATTGTCTCCGTTATCCAGATTTAATACGTCTACTCCAGATGGACGTGGTGAAGCGTTACATTCTTTGAACAAGACTACAAACAGTATCAAGTACTCTATGTGAAATTTTGCCATATTTCTTGAACAAACGTATCGAACAAAAATGTTTTTGACTTTGAGAGACAAACTACTCGTTCCTGTCTATTTATACCCAAATAAGATTACCTCCCTTGTATGTACATATAATAGGCATAAAAAACATTGCAAAGTAAGACATTGAAGTTAGCAATTAATGTTTAAGGTCTGCATTGCGTTGAATACGTTTTGCTGTTTATGTGCAAAACAGTTTTTCACCTGCGCGCAGTACTCTATGTGAACAAAAGTACGTAGGTACGTCGCGTTCTGTAACGTCGTAGATATGTGAAAGTTAGATTAGGGAAGTAAAAACAGTAATTTTAAACTAATTTAAATTAATAGGTTTAAAAAACTATTAGCTTTTTTTTACGATTTTCCTTGGAACTGTGTCACATTGCATGCCATCTTGCAGTAATAAACATATATTACTATTGGGGAAATTGAACAATTTTTGTTTCTTTTTATATCATGGTCCTTATCTTTTTTTCCTTTTTTTCTCATTTTATTATTCTTAGTTTTTAATTACAACTGCAACAGAAATTGGCCTCGGTTGTTGTTTCAATTTAGCATACGCTAACATATTTTTCTTTGCTTGGCATCTCTAAAACGTGAGGAACAATTTTTGCTTCAAGTTAACAGTAAACTGTTTGAGCAAGTTGTATCTAAGCTTGAAATTACTTATTTTTGGTGCAATACCTCGTCTTGTACAGTTTCCGGTTTTTAGTACCAACATCATAAGTGATTACGGTCTAGAATTACTATAATAAAAAAT
This sequence comes from Eristalis intricaria, assembly GCA_964034865.1. Lineage (NCBI taxonomy): Eukaryota > Metazoa > Arthropoda > Insecta > Diptera > Syrphidae > Eristalis > Eristalis intricaria. Next base: position 140,050,883 of record OZ035873.1, read on the forward strand.
AAGCATAATGAAACGATTTCCATTTTCAACAAGGCTATGTAAAGGGCTGAAGGTCACCTGGTCAGCCAAAATGACATTGGTATATTAAGGCGCCTTAGGAAAAAGGCAGTGAGATTACTTTTGGAGAAGAAGATCATTTCTTTAACATAACCTTTCATTTGTAGAAATAGAAATTAAATAAATGAATTAAATATACTGTTAAGTAATAGTAAGAGCACACTATTTTTAATTTGTTAAATATTAGACCTTTTAAAATGAAGATCTACAGTGGGATTGCCATTTTCTTTTATTAGAATTTGACCTTCGCAATAAATTGTTCACCTTATCGAGAGTCAACTGCAACAGTTTTTATTTTCATACGTCATTTGCATCATATTTCATATTAAAATATTATTCGATATTAAAAATGATTCATAAAAGAATAATATATACATCTGTACGTTTTGTGATTGCGTTCCATTCAATGCCTTTGTCCCCTGATGCAATTTTTCATTACGTTCGATTAGTTCCACACACTTGTGAGTAATAAACCAAGAACTACTCATATAATAGCTTCGTACCCGTACCCATATACGAAAGAACCAAATGGAAGCAATAATAGTGTTCGTAAAAACGAGCAAGTAAATTTTCAGTTTTTTATTTTTTTATTTTTCAAATCTCATTATTACGTGAGGAATAGGAACATGCGTCCGTGACTAAGATGCAAGCAAGTGGCCCTTTTCTAAGGCATCGTAAAATCGCCAATAGTATACTTGTAGTACAACTCATGAATGAGAGACATTTCAATACATGTTGCAGTTGTTTTGTGATGTTTTGCTTTCACTACCGTGCCAGATGGGCAAATCTAGAGTACAGGTTCAGAACTGAGTGAGAAACCGAATGGTACAGATAAGAATATTGTTCTACGATACAGCTACTGTTTCCTTTGTACTGGCGATGGTCATTGTGGTAGGTTTCCTGTGTAAAATTTATAAAATTTTACAACTGGATGTGATAGTTTGGCTCCAGAATACAGAACAAAAAACGATAAAAACTTCTACAATTTAAGTTACGGAAATTTTATAACAACAATGTCTGTGTACTTTATTCGCCCACTGCTAGACTAACTAAAGATCCTTTTCTGATGCTTTCAAGCCCATCTTTTGAATAACCTGATAAGTATATAATAATATTCTCTTATGTTATATAACAAATCCAAAACAAAATCAAAGACAGAACTGAAAGACTGGCAATCTTTTGCATTAGAATTGAGAAGTAAATATTCGGATAGAAACTAAACATGATTTGTAGCAAACCAAAGTACTCAGAGCATTGCACGTCTATGCAATTGTTCGATCGTGACGTAACTTCCTCATCTGTTCTACATCCGCAATTCCTGGAATATGCTTCAGTATTAACCATCGGAAGCAAAGTTCATTAAAATTGTGCGCGAGCATGTTGCAAAAGCAATTATAAACAAATCTCGACCATTTCAATTCCTTTTCTTTTCTAATTTCATTTGTTTTGTTCTTCTTGCAGAAAATCAGTGCCCTCAATATGGCGAGGTCAACCAGCTGGGTGGAGTGTTCGTAAATGGACGTCCGTTGCCAAACAACATCCGATTACAAATTGTAGAACTAGCCAGACGAGGGACTCGCCCGTGTGACATTTCACGACACTTGCGTGTTAGTCATGGTTGTGTATCGAAGATACTGGCAAGATATCATGAAACCGGATCGATATTACCAGGAGCCATAGGAGGTTCGAAGCCACGTGTAACCACTCCGAAGGTGGTGAATTACATTCGAGATCTGAAACAGAGAGATCCCGGTATTTTTGCATGGGAAATACGAGACCGCCTGCTCAGTGAAGGCGTTTGTGATAAGACAAATGTACCAAGTGTTAGTTCCATTTCGAGAATTCTTCGCAATAAGCTGGGTTCAATGCCTCATCATTCACCATCGACACCATCGGCAGCTCATCATCACCATCACACACACCTTTACAATTCAATTTATCAAACCTACCCCTATGGCATGCGATCAGTTTCGTGCAGTAGTCCACCGCCACCTCAAAGTCAACTACGAGCGACACATTGCTGGCCGTCGTCACATTCAGTAACCGACATACTGGCGCATCAGGCACAGGCGGCAAACAATGCGTTGCGGACCAGTTGCAATGGTAATGTCGCCGCGATTCCAGCTATGCCTCCTACCGGATCACCGGTGGCGACTCACCTTGGAGTTGACGAGACAAACTACTACATGTACATCCAAAATGCCAGTATGATGCACCATGGTGGCATGATGACAACTGCGACGGGTTTATGAAATGATCTTTGCGTGCTTATTAGTTATAAATTTATTTTTATGATAACCCATTTAATTTCTCTTTTTTTATTTCTGCGGTCATATCATAGTATAAGATTAATATATTGTTAGTTGGTTAAGTTTATTGCAGGAATTATTTCAAACTGATATTAGGTCCTTCTTAAGTTATTTACCTTGGTACTTGATTCAGTTGTAAGTGCAAGTTTAAAAGTATTATGAAAATTTTAAGCATGATGTTTTATTTTTTGTTTTGATTGGGGGTGTGCATCCTTTTGAAAATCTACAAATCTTTTGATAATTTTCCCCGTTTGTAGAGTTACCTTTCAGTGTAATAATGCATATACGTAATATTGTGCCCACATCAAATGTGAATTTATACATTTAAGATTAAACACGAGAAAATAAATGTTTACATTTAACAATTGATTACATTGCATTTCATTCAAAGTTGACTAAAAAAAGGAGAAGGTTTATCTTACGGGTGAGCATTAGAGTTTCGAAGAGTCTTTTTTGAAAACCATTGAAATTCAGGCCTATTTGTACAGATAGTACGAAATATGCGACGCTTTCTTAGGCATTAAGAAATATCTCTACTGTTCAGCTTTCGATTCTATATACATACTAAGAGTAGCGAGATAACATTTTTGCAAGGAGTGATTTTGATAACTCGATGAAGTAGCCCCTGCAAATGATGGTACTGCGTTGAAGTAGTGATGTCGTTTGTTAAAAGTCTCCAATTTCGCCAAGGCAGCGAGACTCAATGACTTTGTCTACCTAGGAACCGCTATCAACTCAGACAACGACACCAGAGCCGAAGTTTAACGAAGAATAACTCTTGCCAATCGCTACTTTTTTTTGGGCTATGAAAGCAATTGATAAACAGGTCAATTCTCGAAAAACCAAAGTAACGCTTTATAAGATCTTAATCGTCCCAGTCCTGCTATATGACGCAGAGGCATGGACTTTTTCAAAAGCGGACGAAATTGCTCTTATCTGCTGTTCTTCGGGTAGTTTTCGGTCTCGTCTGGATAGATAGTGAGTGGAGGAAAAGGGACGATCGGCGACATCAACGTAGCCATCGACTCTCCAGTGATAGACATAGCCAGGTCACTTAGAGCGGATAGAAACCAATGCTGCGGCCCGGAAAGCATTCGAATCAACCCCCAAGGGACGTCGCAGTAGAGGAAGATCGCGACTCAGGTGTTAAGGAACCTGAACCAACTATGTTTGCGCCAACTAACAGTAGTACCGGCGCAATAACATAAGCAGCTAGCGATGATTTTGAATCTGCATACACCAACTCATCTGTAAAATCTGATCGGATGAAAGCTTAGCAGACGGATGGAATTGTTTGTCCGATTCTACAGAAAAGACACCCTCTAAACTGTCCCAATTACAAAGGAATAAATCTGATTAGCATGTAAAATATTTTCTGCCTTTTGCGCCTGAAACCCTACTTCAACAGCCTGATTGGTCAATATGTGTGTGGCTTGAGGCCAGCTAAATCCACCATTCACAAATATATATACACATATATATACCTCAAATATTCACATTACAGCAGATAATGGAAAATAATTACCGCCTTTAAGGCCGCATATGACAGTGTTTACAGAGACGGGGTATACGCTTTAGCTGAGGGCCAGGTTCATCCCGGACTTTAGCGCCCTTAGAGGAAGAAGAAGCGCATTTGTCTTGTTTTGGCATCGAAAACTCGTCTCTGCAGAATGACGACCTAGAATCTTCGTTGCTCTGTCAACGTCGGTAAAGATTTCAGGATTTCGACAAGACGACGCAATATCATGCTATTTCTTTCACAAAATCCTCGAAAAGATCGTGCGTAATGCAAACGTCAACACCAGAGGCACGATCTTCCACAAATCTGTGCACCTGTCCGTATATACCGATGACATTGACATCATCGGAGGTGAGGCGTTTGAGAGTATCGACAAGGAAGCGGATAAGATGAGTCTTGCTGTCAACGAGGCTAAGACAAGTTACATATATATTGTCTACGAAGAAGGTCCACCAACACGTCTTGGATAAATCTATAGTACAATCAGCTATAACTTCGTAGTAGTGATTCAAGTCCGCCTGCACCACTAGTCTTTCCAGTACTAGATTTTACAAGTGTTTTCAGTACTATCAATAAGAAATAATCAGCACAAATATATTTCAGCATTCAGATATCCGATTCATGAACTCTAGATTCTTGTGGAATGTCTGGTGACAAATTACCAAAATGATATGTTCAATCCCTTTGCCGTCTGAAAGCAATTCAGAAAAACATGATTTATATGCCGAATTGACTTCTTAAATTTTCAAATGCTCCTATCACTTCATAATTTATTTCAAGATGTGGACACTTGTGTGAAATGATAATTTAATTTATTAAAACAAAATCCTCAAACATATCCCATGAGCAATGTTATGTTCAAACCTATCTATAGGAACATTTGGCGATACTTTACTGACTGCTGACCAATAAGCAGTTGAAGTATTCGCCTCACCAGTGGTTTCCTATTACAAAGGCAAACAGTCAAACATTAATCATGAGTGGAACGAAATTTCACACGAGATGCGTGTAGCCTCAAAGTAATATGTTCTCTGCCGCATATTCTAGCAACAGCACATTACAATGGGCGTTTTCTGATTTTTTCCCTTTTTCCGTACTATCCCACAGCCGCTTCTCTGAATATTCCAACCAGATAACAAGGTCAACGTAATTTGACCTACAATGTAAAGATTCAAAAATTCTTAAGAAAATAGGATGAAGAAAACCTCAACTGTATTATGTACGAGTATGTTAAGCAAGATATATTAAACGGTTTTTTTTTAATAAATGAACATAAAAAACAATTATCAAATAATTCTAATGTAATTCACTGAAATGTGTTTAGTCGAAGATGTATATGTACATATGCGCATGTGTGTACACTAATGACAACAATCAGTTTCTTCGACATCTCGTTTTATCCAACCGAAGAAGAAATATCCAAGACCTAAGCCAATTAAAACAGCTAGGCACAGATAGTAGTTGAACAGCATAAAAATCAACATAAGAATGTATGAGAGCGTTATTTGCACGAGATTGATCAGGGACTGAGTGATGTGCACCTTGCTGAACATATTCTTCTTCCAATTAAGTCCTTTTCCGGGTGAAACTGCAGTACTAGGGCATGATCCATCGTTTGCATCTTTTGATCTCATTGCCAATCGACGTTCTTTCGCCTTTATCGATGCATTTCGAAGCTGTAGCTCTCTGACGAATTTCAGTATTTCGTAAATGAATGCCATAGCGACAATTGCCAGAGCGGAGAGTGTAAAGTCAGAAACTGATGCGGCTACCCAACTCTTCCATAATACCCTTTCGCAATGTCCAGCATGGAACTGTTAAACAAATCAAATTTAAATATTTAGTCATTTTTTGTTTTGGAAGAAGAACTGCATATAATTTTAATTGTATATCGAGTTAATTTAGAGTGTCAGAAATTCTCACTATTCTATGCGGATTCTAATCAAAGAAATAACGAAATTGTATGTTTACAAGTTATGAAATGTAAATTAGGTTTATTTTTATTATTTATTTACATAAAAAATAGCTGTCATAATATACAAAACAATTTAATGAACGTTTAGAATAGATTTAAATATTAGATTGCCTACTGACAGCATTCGTCATCAGAGTCATCTGGTTCTTCGCTAATCCAACCAAAGCAGAAGTACCCTAGCGCTAGGCCTAGTATAACAGCTAAGCACATCCAATAGTTGAACAACATCCAAACTAACATGAGGAAATATGCTGTTGAAACCTGTAGCAGATTCAGCACGCTCTGAACGAGATGTCCATTGTTTGTTAGATTCTTCATCCAGTTAAGTCCATTATCGGTTTGAAGAAGATTACTGGAGCATGATCCATCGTTTAAGTTTTCACCCTTTGATTGCATTGCAAGCCGACGTTCCTCTCTTACTAGCTTTCGCATATGCAGCACTCGGAAGTATTTCAATATTTCGTACATGAATGCAAGGGCGAAGAGGAAGAGGGCGGAGAATGTAAATTGTGTCATAGTTTGGGCAACCCATGTCTTCCACAACACCTTTTCGCAATGCCCGCCATGGAACTGTCCAACAAATTAAATTGAATAATAATTAGATAAACGTAATTGCATTTGATAGCGAAAATTAACAAAAAGGTGATCGTGAAAGGGTTGTAGGGAAACAAGTTGCCGTGAACAATTATGAGGCAATGGCTTAATATGAAGATCTGTTCATTAGATTTTAAAACTGGACATTGACCAGGTAAAAGGAACTATGCATATATAAATAAACTGATATCCACTGAAGATATCGTGACATAAAGTTTATGTTTACCCTGAAATGTATTTGCATGTTGCTACAGGAGTTGTGCACCCCGAAAATAAATTAAACATTGTTTTAAAATATCCTGCCTCAAGTTCGATATAAAAACAGAAATACTGAAGACCAAAACACACCCATGTGCATATACATCTATATGTGTAAAAATCACTCGTGATAAAGAAATCTGTCTGTGCTTATGTGTGCGGTATTCAAACAAATCTTCGATTAGATTACAGTGACAACAAAATGCAGAGTTTCGTTGTGCAAATAACTAACAAGTGAAGAACACTATTTTACCCCCGAAACCAACAGACAACTTGTAATCCTTTTACCTATCTGTCTAAATACATCACACGAATTGGCAAAAATACAAACAATTTATATTTTACACAAGCAAATGTATACTTGTAGTTTCACTCACCGTCATAATCATCGGACAGATATTAGTTGAAGTGTTTGTGCCACTGCCGGAGTGATCGTGATCCATTTTTAAGTTAATTAATAATAAACGACGGAACTAACAAAATAAATATATCAAGCCAATTGGTTCAGCTCAGAAAATACTACCGCAAGTGTTTCTTCTTCGCAACTAAATTAAATTGAATTAACAAACCCACTTTATAAACCAAACCTCAAGTTATCGCACTACAGTCTGTCTGTTATCGTACAACGAGAAGAGCACAGAAATGTATCTTATCAGTAATTTCGGATTACCTTAAGTACAAGAAATCTTATCAGTATTCTGTAAAACTCAAGTAAGACTGCTCACCGTCATCGAATCGGAATCTTTTTGGAAAATTCAAATTTAACTATTCTTGCATAGCGATATTCCAATATTGCATAAGTCATGTATCCAAGCTATGTAACCAATAACGTGTGTACTATTGATTTATGATCATTTTAAAATGCTGATAAGAACGCATTTCTCTGCTGCTGGTTCTAATTTAGACTTTGTTTCCATATATTGTTTTGATAGCAACAAATCGAGAACGTGTTCTGCAAACCATACGCTTAACTGTGTAACTGATACTTGAAGGCAATGGAATATTTCGATTTAAGAACAAAAACCGTGTGCAAAAAGCTTATCGAAATATAAAGATAATTGCTATTACTAGACCAGAGTTTTGAGTGCAAAAAAGGCATACAAAGGGAGCTTTAAGCTAAAGTTCGGCGGGAATTTTCAATCAATAAATTATAATAGACAGTAATAAAATCAACTTCTTTCGGAGGAGGTTGAAAGACAACAATAAAACAAACTTCTTTGAGAGGGGATTGAAATTAATATGTTTTAGTTAAAACTAGCGGATATCCGGCGTGTGCTACTACACTAAGCAAAGAACATTTTGTTTATTTGATTGAAAAAGGAAACTTTGTTTGTTAATTGAATTTTTGATCTTAATGCTTTTGGATAAACAATAATTTGAACTTTTTCGGTAGGTGTGTAAGCATAAAGGTTTTTTGACGTTTCATCTCTGGAGCAAGCAGCCATGTGAAAAAGGGAATTTTCTAAGTTCAAACCATCAACACTGGGTGATAGACCTTCGAGTCGAAAATCGACATCATGTTTTAAGGAAAAAACAAAAGATGTATACCAACCATTATTCTACATACAAAAAATAATGCATTATTGCTCGCGAAATCCGCGCTAACTGGAGAAATATGTTTCCCATATGTTTTCCCACATCAGAAGATTATAGTGCAATCTCTTTGCCTCCAATAAAGTCAATAGTCCTCCTCATTTAAAATTGATCATAGTTCTTGCTTCGACATATAAGCAATATATACTATAAAAATATATACAATTTAGAAGTCAAAATCAATTTAAAAGATCAGATATATTTCACTGGCATTGATTTCATTTCAAAAAAGATTGCCATGAAATTTCAGTAGAACGTTTTATTTAATATCAAAGAAAATACTCTTATTATATGTTAAGAGAATAAAATGACTCAAAATATCTTGCACAACTCTTGGTCAGAGAAAATAGCACGTGCCAAGGAGGAGAATATCGAGGATAGTGTTCATAAAAGTAACTCTGCGCTGAGAAGAAATTTCAATTTGAATAATGAAACATTGTTTGATGATTCAATCCGTGGTAATGACAATGGTTTGCAATTAAATTCAAATATAACTGAAGACATCCCCTGTCAAAGAAGGTCTCGAAGCAGTAAGTCATATCTAATGTAATAATCAATTTAATACATATGTAAATAATAATGATTTAATTTCTTGCAGGCCGTTACATTCCTACAGATGAAATGGAGTTCGAATCCCCGAATCTAAGCTTAAAACACACTCCTTCTTCAGATACTCTGTACTCTAGAGGATCGAGGAATCTCTTACGGCATAGTCCTGTGAGAAGTTACCGTAGTATTCGAACATCAGCAATTGCTGATTCTCCACTGTCGAAAAGAAATAACAGAGATGGTATTAACATTATAATGTTGGTTGGGTTTGCAATTGGTGTTGCTTGTGGAATCGTCTTCGATGTAGCGGAGGTCTATCTGAAATGGTTTCAAACAAAAATTACAGAAACACAGGCACGTTTTTTCGGTGGCAAAAGTATCCAAAACTTTTACATGCGGGAAGAGTCAATTGGAAAGAAAATTTTATATGGACCACTTAGTGGATTATTGATTGCTCTGCAATCTATTGTCTATGTCATTCTAATAAGTATTAGTTTTTTAAAAAGTCCCGCTCCTAAATCTCTTGTGACAAATGTCATGTTGCGTTATGTAAATGAATAGATCATTAAAATAAAATTTTATTTATGCAACAGCTATGGGAATATGCATTTAAATGTTTTTTGTTATAATCTAAAGTACAGTATTAAGCTCGTGTGGCAAAAAGGTAATAATACTTTTTCTAAAATAAACTATATAGGTTAGGTTACACTTAGACCATTTTGGTCCATTTTGATGCCCAGTAACAAAAGTCACACTAATACAACTGATTGACCACACTGTTAATTTAATCCCAACGGCAAATGGTGGCAGAACCAAATTTGAAAACCAGATAAAATCCTATTGACTTTGCTTTCACTGGGATTCACACCGCTGACTCCACTTACAAAGGGCAGGCACATAAAAATGAACTACATTAAAACCAATTCTTGAATCGTTAAAATAGATTTTAACCGTATAAGCCGTAATTTGTAAAATTCACTAGTAAAAATAAAAATTACATTATTTGGTAGAAAAACAGCATCACCCTGCGATCTGACAAACTATATGTTTCTGTCAAACGTAAGAAGACGTAATGTCAAGCTAATGAGAAAAATGTCAATATTTCTGCTCACTGACTGTCATCGGTTAACCACATTTTTGTTGTTGTGTTATAACCAAAACATAGCGCGGTTTAAAAATTGCTGATTAATTTTACGAGCCGTGCAAGTTTTCAGGAAGTTATCTTTAAATTTATTACAACGAAAGAAAATGTTGTGAACACACATGAACGTTGCAGCAACTTTATTTTGTGTGTCACAGAAAAGAGTTGCTTTAAACCAGTGTTCTAAGTTTAGAGTTGAGGTGAAGTAACCTTTAGAAGCGGAATAACTTGACTTAAAACCAGTTTAGAGTTTCTTAAATGATCTTGCCATTTCACAAGAACATTTCAATGCAAAATGATGTCTATTCGAACAGTATGCCTGCAAGTCAAACATCACTCGCAATGTGGTGTCACGTTCCGAAAACTATTTAAACCATTGTCATATGCGCTTAATGTACCTCATCTTCAAAGAGCCCAACGATTAGAAAAGGAATTAGTTTTATGCAATGTAAGAGGACTCTCGACTAAATATCAGGGGAATAGCTTGGATAATCGATCTCCGAAAGACATCCATCCAAAGAATGGAATGCTTGTAAATCATATAAGCAAAGCATTGTCGCCATATTATAGATTAATGCGACTTGATCGCCCAATCGGTAAGTAAGCATATGTTAGCAATCCTATTGGATTATCAGATATATTTGGCCATGTGAATATTTGTATGACATCGCCCAGAATAGAGGCCATAGCTGAAATTACCTTGGGTTATGGTACCCGGCATGCATTTTGCTTTTACTTGAAATAAATCTTAAATGTGACATTTAGTTTTATAATATACTAGGTAATTAATTAAATTGTAATTGATCTATTTTAACAGGTACGTACCTTCTGTTCTGGCCATGTGGTTGGAGCATAGCACTTAGTACACCGGCTGGCTGCTGGCCGGATCTTACAATGCTTGGACTTTTTGCAACCGGTGCACTTATAATGAGAGGCGCAGGTTGTACCATAAACGACTTATGGGACAAGGATCTCGATGCTCGAGTTGAAAGAACTAAATCCCGACCCCTAGCCAGCGGACAGATAACCCAATTTGATGCAATCGTTTTTCTATCAGCACAACTCAGTCTAGGACTATTGGTTTTGCTGGAACTAAACTTACAATCAATTATTCTTGGAGCATGTTCCTTAAGTTTGGTTATAACATACCCATTAATGAAGCGAATCACTTATTGGCCACAATTAGTGCTCGGGATGGCTTTTAATTGGGGGGCATTATTAGGTTGGTGTGCTAATGTCGGTGCAGTAAATTGGTTAGCTTGCTTACCACTGTACTTATCGGGAATCTGCTGGACTATTGTTTATGATACAATCTATGCACATCAAGATAAACTCGATGATGTCCAGGTGGGAATAAAGTCAACAGCTCTACGATTTGGAGAAAACACAAAGCTTTGGTTGTCCGGGTTTTCAACGGCAATGATGTCTGGTCTAGTGACAGCCGGTATAGTTTGTGATCAGACGTGGCCGTACTACACTGCAGTTGGAATGGTTGCTGGGCATTTGGTACAGCAGGTAAACTTATGAGTTTTCAAAGCGTGAATTGCACCTTTTGAACTTTTGATTGGTTTACTTTTCAGATCTACTCGCTTAACATCGATAATCCAACAGACTGTGCCAGGAAATTTATTTCAAATCACCAGGTTGGTCTCATCTTATTCCTGGGAATCGTTCTTGGCACCGTACTCAAAGTTAGTGAAAAACAACCAACAACACAGCAACAGTCGGCATCCTATGTACAAATTCCAACTCAGCCCGCAATCCTTTCAACACCAGTGTGAACAAGTGAAATATGTATATACAAAAAAATATGCCAAAGTAACGCATTGTTAGTTCACAACGTTAAATAAGAAATGAATACATTTTATTGACTCAGTGAAAATATATGTTAATAATATAAAATTCAAATTTATAAAAGCTGAAGAAAAGACAGTTTGGTATGGAATTCAAATTAAATCGGCCACATTCATAGGCATCTCATCAATCTGCGTTGAATAGTATTGTTCAATATCACGAAGGATACGTATATCATCTGACTTCACGAAATTGATTGCTACACCCTTGCGACCAAAGCGACCAGAACGGCCGATACGATGAATGTACAGTTCACGATTGTTGGGCAGATCATAGTTTATGACAAGCGATACTTGTTGAACGTCTATACCTCGTGCCCAGACATCTGTTGTGATAAGTACACGACTCTGTCCAGCCCGAAATTCTTTCATTATTTCATCTCGCTCCTTTTGAGGCATGTCCCCGTGCATAGAGCTGACTGTGAAATTTGCTTCACGCATTTTTTCAGTTAACCAATCCACCTTGCGCTTGGTATTGCAGAATATGACAGCCTGTGTGATTGTCAGCGTGTCGTAGAGGTCGCAAAGTGTGTCAAATTTCCATTCTTCTCTTTCAACAGCAACAAAGAACTGTTTAATACCTTCTAATGTCAACTCATCGCTGAAATAGATATACATACACACTCATGTCATGATTTTGAACTAATTTAATTTTGAATTAATTACCGTTTTACGAGGATGCGTATGGGATCTGTCATGAATTTGGAAGTCATCTCAAGAATTTCATGGGGAAGAGTGGCGGATATCAAGACCACTTGAGTTGCCGGGGGCAAATATCTGTACACGTCATAAATCTGTTCCTTGAAACCTTTGTTCAACATTTCATCTGCTTCATCAAGAACTAGCATCTTAATTGCTCTGCAAAATACTCATTTCCTAACATATATGTCGCATATATACAATCAATGCTTACCTTGTTCTTAACACCCTTCGCTTAATCATATCGAACACACGTCCTGGTGTTCCACTGACAATATGCTGTCCATAGTCTAATTTTCTTATATCCTCTCCCAAATTTGTACCACCAATGCACACGTGACACTGAACATTCATGAAATCCCCCAAAGCGAGAATAACCTTTTGTATTTGAACAGCTAATTCTCGGGTCGGTGACAAACACAACACCTGGGTTTCGCGTAAAGTTGTGTCCAAGCTTTGTAATATGGAGATAGAAAATGTGGCTGTTTTACCAGTACCCGACTGTGCCTGGGCAATCACATCACGACCTTTAACTATTGGCTTGATACTCCTCTGTTGAATTGCAGATGGTTTTTCAAAACCTGTGTATCGAAATAAAGTGATACCATCATGCATTACTTTCGCCAAGAGTTCTAAATGACCCACTTACCGTACGCATAGATGCCCCGCAAAAGTTCCTCCTTCAAGTTCATAGAATTGAATGTTGGTATGACTTCAACATCTTCACTGGTCTCAAATTCAACATTTGATAAGTCTTCTGCTTGTGCTCCACGACGAGCCATTTTAAAGTCAATATTTTTAAACTAAGTGAACTTGTTTAGAGTGTAAAAATTACTTATTTTTTGACAATTTTTTAATCCCGAAAACACTTGCCTCCCAAGCCAAATTAAACGTCATGAATCAATGCGGAATTTTTGACATACGTAGCCATGGAAGATGAAGTTTCCTCAACAGCAATCTTATCAAGTTAATGGGCAATAATAAGTGACATCTAGTTGTGAAACCTGAGAATGTTCACTCAGTATGAACAAATTATGTTAATGAAATTTAATTAACCTTAAACAATATTTCTTCATTTCAGAAACATACATATTTGCGTTATTTTCCTGCAGAAAGCATATCAATTTGATTAATTAATATGTTTCTGATTATCGTTACACTGACCATAAGATAACATTTGCACAATATAAACTCATGTCTGTTTGTCACATCTGACCGGCAATAAAATGTTATATAACCAAATATAACAATTAGATGTATTTAGAACATTTATGTATTTTATTTGATTTGTGAAGGGAAATAAAACTCTAAAGATGATTGATAAGAAAATGATTTAATATGTAGCAATTTCAGTATAAATTTTAAACAATCTCTAATTGTATATAAATGCACTTTGAATTTCAATTGAATCCTGATTGAAACAGAATTGAGAAAAACTGTATTCTTATTGGACACGGTCGTTCAATTTATTACTTTGCAAAACCAGCCTCCTTTAGTTTAGCGACTAAAGTGTCTACATCAGGAACAACTGCACCAGCTTGGCGCACAGGGGGATCTTCAACGGACAGAACTTCAATTCTGGGAGAAGTATCAACTCCCAAGTCCTTAGGTGTTACCTTTTTAATTGGCTTCTTTTTGGCTTTCATGATGTTAGGTAATGTAGCATATCGTGGAGTATTTAAGCGTAAATCAGCACTTAAAACAGCGGGTAGCTTCGTTTTAATTACCTCTAAGCCACCATCAATTTCACGGCTAATAGTTAACCCAGCATCAGATTTCTCAACCTTATTACAGAAAGTGCCTTGTGGCCAATCCAATACAGCAGCTGTCATTTGGGCAGTTTGGTTACTATCGTCATCAATTGCCTGTTTGCCGAGGATCACTAATTCGGCCTTCTCATCCAAAGCTAATTTAGCTAGAATTTTCGAGATATGCACTGGTTGTAAAAGATCATAATCCTTCCCATTGACCTCAACATGAATTCCACGATCTGCGCCCATCGCAAGTGCAGTTCTAATTACCTCTTGTGATTGTGTCGGTCCAACCGAAACAGCAATCACTTCGGCAGCCAGTTTTTTCTCCTTTAGCTTTACAGCCTCCTCTACAGCGATCTCATCGAAAGGGTTCATGGAGTGTTTAACACCCTCGGTAACCACTCCACTTTTGTCTGGCTTAACACGCACCTGAAAGAAAAAAATTGATTACGCAAAATGTAGTGATCGTAGACACAAAAATATTGACAAATTTGCAACAAGTGTTGATTGAATTTCAAATGCACATACCTTGACTGCATAATCTATAACACGCTTTACTCCAACTAGAACGCGAGCCATTTTTTTTAAACTATTTGTTATGCTAAATTCAATAAACTAAAGTGAACCACTAGAATTAATTGAACTGGACCAAAATGAAAATTCGATGGCTGGTCCAAAGGTTATACTTATAACAATTGACATAAGTCCACTTTTACAATGGTGATAACAAAGTAACGTTCCATTTCGGAAATCAGTGTAGTTTCTGAAATTTAATAAGTTTACACTAAATATTTCTTCTATAAATTATGAAATCAAATGGTAAAATTTAATCGCATATTATAAACAATTTTATTTTATAAAAGTCTGTACATATATGCACAAGTATGAGTACATAATACTTTTTTCATATTTTTACGATATTACGAAATGACAAACTCAGAGGGAGTTCACAAAACAAACATTACCATTTGCAAACAGCTGACGTTTGCGAACTCAAAAAGATTTCTGGTCCAAAATATAAATCAGTGGTCGTTTTTTTAATACGTATGTGATTAATTATTTTTCATATAGAATTAACCATTTACAACTATTATCCGCTATTTGATAAAATAAAAGTTAAAAAAATGGCAAGCCCTTTAATTATGAGAATTATGTCCTTATCTATAAACACTGCAAGTAAAGCTGGAACTATTATAAGAGATGTTATGCAGAAGGGAGTTTTGGGCATTGTAGAAAAAGTAAACAATTTTTATAAGAATCATAAAATAATAAAGTAACGAGTATATTTATTTATCCAGGCAAAAGACGATCTGCAAACAGAAGCAGATAGATCAGCACAACGCTGCATAATTGCATCACTTAATAAACAATTTCCAAATGTAAACATAATCGGGGAAGAGGGAAATTCCGATCTAAATGTGCCAAAAGAATGGCTTGTCACTGATGGAGATGAAGAGTTTCTTCAAAACTCTTGTCCAGCAAATTTGTTGAATGTTAAAGATGAAGACTGTGTCATATGGGTAGATCCATTAGACGGAACTTCTGAGTATACTCAGGGTTTCCTTGAACGTGTCACAGTTCTAATTGGAATTGCCGTTAAGAGCCGTCCTGTGGGTGGAGTTATACACCAACCCTATTACAAGCACCCAACAGGTGAATTGGGAAGAACACTGTGGGGTGTAATTGGGATTGGTACTGGTGGGTTTGAATCAAAACCTGCACCCGAGGGCAAATTAATCATTACGACAACACGAACTCATTCCGATCCGATTGTTCTCAGCGCTGTCGATGCATTTAAACCAACTGAAATCATCAAAGTAGGCGGTGCCGGTTATAAAGTCCTGCAATTATTGGAAGGTAAAGCACATGCATATGTGTTTGCCAGTAGAGGCTGTAAGAAATGGGACACATGTGCCCCCGAAGCTGTTCTTGAGGCAATGGGTGGAACTTTAACTGATATGTTTGGTGAGCACTACTCGTACAATTCAGAGATTGAATATCCAAATCAAAGAGGTGTTTTAGCTACTGTTGGCGATATATCTCACAAAGAATTTGTCGCCAAAATACCTGATGCGGTTAGGGAGGTTTTGAGCAAGTAGTTTTTCTACTGCCGGTATATAAAATGTGTGTAATCCTCATGAAGATTGATATTTTTATATGAGAAAATAATCGCGTGTAGCTGTATGAAGGCAGAATATACTTTTATATCGTGTTCCAACAGTTATTCCTCCAAAATGTGATAAAGCATTTTGAGTTTGTCTAGAGATTAAAAATTTAAGAGTATTTTGAATAATGTAATAAAGTTAAATTCTGGGAATAAAAGTATAAAACTTAATTTGAAACAATATTCATTTGAACTTCGTAGAATCTTTGACTTGTGAAATATGATGACAATTTTTTAGACAGCAAGAAGATATTTTAAAACAGACAGCGTGGCCTTTATCGATTAACATGGCAAAATTAATTTAGCTCGTTTTAATAACATTAAAATAATGTTATGGTATGCCTTGCAAAAAAATGAATGCCAATACGTTCTTGTCACGTAAGCTGTTTGCGTTAACAAGTTGCTTAAAGGTGCGTCCTTTTACGATTTATTGCATTTACAAACCATACCTATGTAAACAGAAAAGAAATACCAGAAGATGGGGTATATACCCCGGGAGAACAGAAGCTGGGTCAACTGCAGAGAACAATAAAAAAAACGAACACTGCCTTTTACTTTGGAATACTGACAAGTGAATGTGATTTCTGCTTCAGCCGTTAAATGTGCCTCTCTTCTAACAGATTTCAATGAATATTCAATATATACTTTATTCTTCGAAATCAAATACATCCAAAGTAATGTACTACTTAATTTTCTATAAATATATTATGATAATAGACGCCAAATATATTAGTAATTTTGTTATTTTTTTTTATAATAAATACATATGATAGTACATCTACGATATTTACTAGACATTTCTAGATCTTAGAGGTAAAACCAGTTCAATAAATAATCAAATTTTGCATCTAATATACAAACATTAATCAAATTCGGTGTTTGATATCTAATACAGTATTCGTATAAACCTTTGATAATACATTAATTAGTGATATTCAATTCAAGGAGTATTCTCTTCTATATTAATGTGATGCAATTCCGTAGTAACAAATCAGAAATATATAGTCAACGTTTTATAACAATCTATTCATATTCATTCTCTGTAATCTAATAACTAAGAAAAACAAAACAATAAACACATCATGAACATTCACTAGTTATAACAAGGTGCTTCTACAACTACTGATGTATACGTGTGTGAGACATGTTCTAATTTATATACGCTCCTGCTACTCATTTGTTCAATTTTCCTTTGGTAATGAAATGGACCATCCTAGCACCCTTCTGTCGAACCCGCACGAAAAGAGATTACAATTGAATACAGGTTCTTCAGCCCAAGCCACAGATGACACCATTCGGCGATGACCCTGTAAGCGTTCAAACATTGAGTTATTTATGTTTAAACAAACATTTAAGTGAAACCCTTACCTGGCGACTTGTTCGCGGCAAGCGAGCTACCCTTTGGCCATTCAAATCAAAAAGCCGAATTTGACGATTATCGTGTGGAATTGCAATGACTCCATTTGAGGAGACCGCTAAACGATTAACAGCTGAATCCGTTCGAATTGTAGCCAGAGCTGACCGCATATTTCGAAGCTCCCATACTTTTACAGTACGATCATCTGAGCCCGAAACCACTTTATCGTCCCTCGTAAAAACAGTTGATGTAACACTCCTATCCAAAAAAAAAATAAATTAATTAAGTATAAATACATTAAAATAAGTTAACTATTAGTGTATTATATCATAATCATAAACCGTACTCAGTGTGCCCTTGGAAAACAGATACTGCTGGTATAGCTTCCCTGAAATCCCACAGCCTAAACGTTGAATCCCGTGAAGCGGTGACGACTAACCGCTGACTGGGATGGGCTGAAACATGCGTTAGCTCATGATCATGCCCAGTCAATGGCTGGAGTGGCTCCTTGGTCTCTACATCCCAAAGTATTGCAGTTCTATCCCAGCTTCCCGTAATGATTTGATCCATATTTGGCAACCAATCCGCAGCTACTACTACAGATGTATGACCACCAGGACCGGAAAACTCACACAGCGGTGTTCGCAATGTATCCACTCTATCGCGATCTTCTGTTTGACCATCGCTGTCGTCGAGTTCCTCCTCTGAAGAGTGTCCTTTCCTAAAATATTTATTAGAAAAATATGAATACCATAAACTGTGTAATATCGGAATATCGCTATGTACTTTGGAACTTCCCAATTTACAGCAGCTTGCCAAATATGTGCAGTTCCGTCGCCACTACCCGTCAGAACGAGATCACGATTCTGATGAAATTTTATCGAATTTACGGACCCAGCGTGACCTTGGTATTGTAGTAAGCAACGGCCACTTTCAATTCCCCATATGCATGCTGTATGGTCAGCAGACGCAGTCCCTATGATCGGTTGACCAGATTTAGCTGCGACTTGCCAGACTCCATCCTTGTGACCACAGAAATCACGTACTAATGTACTAACCACAGATTGAGCTTTGAAACTCGACACAATTCTGGAGGTTTGCGCCCGAATTTTATGACTGGCTTTAACTTTACTTCCGGATGCGAATTTTGATTTTAAGCTTTTATTTGTTAATCCGGTTGTATCGGGATCGTCATGCCCCCCAGAGCGATCTCCTCCTATGCTATCTTTTGCACCAAGCGACTCAAGTTTTTCGTGTACTGTAAGCAATTGTACTTATGTATGAAATGGCAATGGGTAGCTACATTTGTTTCAACTTACAATTTAAATTTTCAATGTAAAGCAACTCAAATTCTTTTTCAATTTGAGAAAATAGCAAGTGGAGCCGTGCTCTAAACGGTGCATCATCGGGGATACTGAGATCTTCAGCGAGACTAGACAACCGTGATCCTCGTTTGGACGGTTTCATTATAGACGTTTTATTCGATACACTAACGTTTTCCAAAGGCATTACAAAGTATAGTATACTTATAAATTCCTTAATGTTTTGATCCGATACACAGAATATTCATGGACTATTTTGTTTGCTCCTTCAGGTATTCGGTTCTAAGGATTTTAAATACCTAAACAGATGTTGTAAACTTTGGTTTGAAATGTTTAATTCACTTGGTCGCAGTATGTCGATAATTTATTTACTCAAATAACAATAAATAATATCTTATTTTCAGAAATTAATGACATTAGTGCTGTCATTTAGTAATGTCAATTAAAAAACGTCCATTCACAATCTCACCATGGGCTTACACAACATTTTGCGGTAATTATGTGAGATTGCGGTGATGGATTCGTAAAAAGTTGGTCTTGAGCTCCAACAAAGGCTAGTAACATTTAAAACAAACATAAATGAGTTATATTTATCATCTATAATCATTATCAAATAGATATATTAAAAATTAAGAAAATACCACGAACCTTCTAATTGGTGCTGAAATTAAAATAAATTTGTGCATAATATTGCGCGTATTTTTTTTTAATGAAAACAGAGTTTAGCTTATCAAGCTTAGGAAAGTATGCAATGATAACTAATTGCCAGATGATAATACATATCTCTGTTCAATAATCTTTAACATGCTATGTGGATTGTATAATCTTCGTTTTAAATAACAGATCAACTTGAATTTTTTCAATATTTTTTCTGGTCAATTTAATATGTGCAGAATACTAATACTTGTTCAAGTTATTTCGAAATTAATTTTCTCATTTTAAACTCAAAAACTTATTCTTAGAAGTTTTTTTCATAAATTAGTTTTTTCTGTAAACTTGCTGACACGTATTTTCTACTTTCTATTGTGAATGATTTTATAGCATTCCTCTGTGACATACCTGACTTTAGGTTCACAAAGCCAATATGGCGGGTGAGTCGCTCTTTCGTTTTTATATTTCTATATTTTTTAAATCATTATATTTCAATTAAAATTACATTTTTTTCAGACCTATTTACCAAATACAATTGCACAAATTGTCAAGATGATATTACGGGAATATGGGTGCATTGTGCAGTTTGTTCAGCATTCGACCTTTGTTTGCAGGTGGGTCGTGGCTTGCGTTTTTGCTGTATTCATAATTCGTGACGTCACTATATCAGTCATGACACATTGGCTTGTTTATGTTATGTTTACTTATTTCATACTCTTCATTGTAGTGTTTTGCCGCTGGTGCAGAAATTGGAGAACACAGTAACAATCATGCCTATCAATTAATGGACACTGGCACAGCAATATTATCCATTTTCCGAGGAAAAGGGTCATGGTCTGCCCGGGAAGAACTCCGATTACTTGATGCTATAGAAAAGTACGGGTTTGGTAACTGGGAAGACATTAGTAAACATATTGAAACAAAAAGTGCTGAGGATTCTAAAGAGGAGTATGTAAATAAGTATTTAAATGGCACTATTGGCCGTCATACATGGATTCCTGCACAATCTCAACGGCCGCAACTGCGCGATCATACCACCGAAGATACCGGCCCATTAGGTAGTAGTGCCATTCAAAAGCTACCACAGCTTGATATAACACCTGAAGAATCGGCACAATTAGGATACATGGTTAATAGAGACGGATTTGAGCGCGAATATGACCCAACAGCTGAGCAACTCATTTCATCTCTAACGCTAAATATAGACGATACAGAGACAGATTATATGCTTAAGTTAGCTCATGTTGACATGTACACTCGGCGCTTGAGAGAACGAGTACGAAGGAAGCGCATAGTTCGTGACTATCAACTGGTAGCGACCTTTTTTCGACAAAAGAATCAACAGCATCCTCGTCTAAGTCGAGACCAAAGAGAATTTCGTGATCGTTTTAGAGTTTTCGCACAATTCTATTCGTCGAATGAATATGAACGACTGTTAGCCTCTATGGAACGTGAAAAAGAGTTGAGAATTCGTTTATCAGAACTGTGCCGTTATCGTTGGAATGGGCTTACAAAAATTGATGAATGCAGACATTTCGAACAGCATGCGGCGGTTGCCCAGCATCGGAATTCTGGTCCGTATGGCCATGGAAAGACTGTAAGCACATTTTACTTTTACTATTATCATATTTGTACGTAATACTAAGTCGCGATTTTGATTCCCAATTCTTCACTTGAGTGAATTTTATTTAAATCAATTACATTGCACAACAGTGCACCTTTGGCAAATTCCACTACATGATCCTTAATTGCGAGACGTAACGTTAAAGTTCGATTCAATCTGTTCTAGTATAAGGAACTAAATGAGGCACCATGTTGCATCCCAACCTAAGTTACATTAGTTGTAATTTATATTATAACCGGTTGCAAGACCAAACATATATTAAATTAAAAATATTCTTTAAATTATCTAATAATACACGAGAAGTTGAATATCGTGTTTCTTTAAGTAAAAGGGTAATTTTAAAGTTAGTGTGTTGAATTGCATATGATTTTTTAAATGAATGTTTGTTCCAAGCACTAGTTCATTTCCCTTTCTATATTTTCATTGTAATATTTTGCGATATTCAGCTTACGTGTATAATTGGATCAAATGGTGAACGAATGAATGGCTGTATAAGACAATGTTTAACAGGACAATCACAACATTGGAAATCGACACGGATCGTCCTTGCCCTCTCCACACAGCAAAAAAGCGTACGTAACTGAATCATATGAAACATGTGTGCATATACCTAATAATTTAATCGAAATTTATTTTGAAAAATAGCGAACCTACAAACGTAGGCGAGGCAAACTCAAATTCCATAGGAAAAAAAACCACGCACCACATCGGCGACCCGACTTACTCCGACGGATCATCGCTCAGCAAAAATTACTTGGATAGCTGTCGGGGATCGTCGGGTCATACGACGACCAATCAGTCGAATATGACGCCGACCAACAACAGTCACCAAGTTGTGAACAATACACAACCTTGCCCTCCAGTAGTAGGAACAGGCGCACAAGAAAAGCAAATACAGCAAAACCAAGAGCACGCATTAAAAAGTCAAGTACAGCAACAGCAAGCGATGAGCGGCATTCTCAAAAGCCAACTAGACGAACTGAAACAATTACCTCATCCTCTAGGCCAGAATTTGTTGTCAACGAATGAAATTCAATTGTGTAACGTGTTAAATCTCCCTCCAACTCACTACCTATCGTTAAAGACAATTCTCTTAAGTGGAGCACCTGTATCATCAAATCTGTCTCCAACTGAAAATTCGATTAGAAGATATTTTATAAAAGCTGGATGGTTAAGTCATTGATGTATTTACAAGGTCTAGGAATTTTACACAATTTTCATTCATTTCACAATTACTATTTTTTTGCATTTTCAAAATTCATTTCATCTTGTTGTTAATCGGCGAAACTTGTTTTTTCCAAATAGACTTCATTGATTAAAATAACTAGAAATATGGTCTTAATTTATTTAATTTCTTATGCCGTTAACAATATTAATGCCTTTCAAAATTCTTAAATGCATTTTTATAAGACACTTGTATCAAGTTAAGCATATTTAATCGCCGATCTCTGTTAATTTTTAATTAAATGAATACCACGTAGATTAGTAGTAAATTAAATATTTAAAATTATAATTACATATGTATTTATGTATTAATCAACAAGGAATGATATATATTTGTACATCCATGTATTATCAATCTTGGTTCATAAGTTTCCTATGTTACATGAACAAAGAACGACATGATTTGTGCTTTTAGCTGACGTCTTGTATGTTGGCAAATTTAGTCTAGATATTAGAATCAAATTAGTTATTACTTAATGTAAATATTAAACGAAAAAAAGAATAAATGCATAAGTGAAGTCATGCGTGTGTTATTTCCCGACTACGAACTAATCCTCAAATGCCCTAGAAACATTATTTTTACTGTCTACCATGAAAAAAACCCATTGCAGCGTTATTGCTTTCCTTGCCCAAACTCATAAGTAGGTTTCGAATGTCAGCTCCGTCAAAAGGACTCCAGACACGTGTACATTCAGTAGTGGGGTTAGACACTGTCATAAGTATCATGATGGCTCAAAAGTTAGGACGGCTAAGTTAAGCGGAAGTCTACTGATCCATTGATCACGTAAGAAAAAACAAAAGTAGAAGTACTTTACAAAAGAAACATTTTGCTTTTATTGGTAAAAAAATCATGTCTTAAATGTAATTTTGTGATGAAATTCATAAAAAAATATATAATTCGCTTTTGAATGTACACATTGATGGGAATTATATTTGAATTCTTAATAGTAATATAAATTATTTATTTCTTAAAAAATATCTATAAAGTGTATTCTTTCTGCCGCCAGCCATAGTTGTGCTTGTGTTTATATTACCATTAGCAGTCGAAGTTGAATCTAAACTACTTGCCTTGGCAGCCATTGAACTTCTCCACGTACTAATTAATTCATTTTGTACGTCAATTGGTAACTCATTAAATACACTTTGGTCAACACCAGGCGGACATGGAATGTTTGATATGTTACCGGTTATTGTTGCTTTCGTTATGATATTTGACGTGTCTTGCATTTGTGATGTTGAGGACGATATAACCGCCGTTTCACTATGAGAAGGAAACGCGGCTGCTGTTTGAGATAACGTTGATTCACAGATCATATTAGCATCATGACCTTCTCCTCCCCCATTTGTCGATTGATTCGAAGGCGTGTTAAGGAACAAAGGCGATACGGATTTTGTTACAGGCACAGGAAACGATGTCGATGGTGACGAAATCGGACTTACGGAAATATCTTTTTCGCTATCGCGTGAATTTAATCTCAGATCTGACACTCTCAGCTTACTTGGCGAAGCAATGTCATTTATTTCGGTTGATGAGAGACATCTCTTTGCCATGAGCAGTCCAAACCGACTCTTTTTGGGCGATGGTTCAACTTCATTTTCTGAGAAATCTGAAATATCCGATGATGGCGCTTCCACGTCTACACTCATGGGTATTGGGGACGCTGTTGTACGTCGTCTGTAAAACTGATCGCTAGGGCGGAAACTCTGTGGCGAGGAAAGGAATGCCTCATCGCTTGTGATAGAAGTAACTGATTGCACCTCCAAGTCAGTTTTCTTAATGAGATAGTTTGCTATTGACGATGATCCAGCCTTTCTTTGTTGAAATTTCGAAAATGCCAATCCAATCAATGTTATGTTAAATGGCTTGTCCAAGTCAACAACTCGCTCGAACAAACGCATTATTATTTTCAAAAGTTTAGGCAACGCACCTTCAGCTAGCATTATGTGTCCATCTGATGTGGCTTTGAATAAGGATGGTAAAATATTGGCTTGCTTCGTCTCTCTGTGACTGGTCTTCTTAGCTGCATCAAACTTTCGCAGAACAACCTTAATGGCTATGGGAATACGACCATCATCAGACACCTGTTCAATCAATCTCATAAGGAGCATTCGAAACTTTTCTTCGATATCTTTCTTTACAGATATTGGCCGACATGAATCTTCCAAGCCAATGGTTTTAGGCTTACCTGTTGGACGTACTGGTCTAGAGTCGTTGCCGTATGCAAGCTCTCTTAGTTTTGTTGCTGTCTCAGAGCCAAGTTTTTTCTTCAACATTTCCAAATCACTATTTTGCAACTCTGTTACATTGGCAATGCCGTTTTCCAATAGCAGCGATTCCGTCTTCTGACCGATACCAGTAATTGAGTTCAAATTATTGAGCTCTCGCATAAACTCTTCTGCGTACGTTGATATTAAAACAGTTTGCTTATTTGGTTTGTTCCTGCTACCAACTAGCTTGGCAAGAAGCTTGTTATATGAGATTCCAGCACAACATGTTATACCAAGTGTAGCGAACAATTCTTGACGGATTTCTTTAGCTATGCGTGTTCCAATAACTAGTCTCTTGTCACATCCGCAGTCACAAGAGTTTAATAGAGTTCCATTTGCGGGATGCACGTGGCCCTCTATATCAATGTTGTACTCATCGTCGATGCGGTTTGCAACAATTTCCGTTACATCAATAAAATCTTCATCAAATCCCATTTTCTCCACCAATGGAGTATATTTGTGAATTACATCAAAGATCTTGTTTGACATGTGACGGTAGTTGGTGAGGTCCTCACCGTTTACTAATACTAAGTTCGGACAGAGTTTTTTGGCTTCAGTAATCAACATAAGTTTCTTGACACCAAACTGACGAGCTACATAGTTGCAGGTTACAACAATTTGCTTTTGTTGTATTCCTAATGGCTTTGTACGTAAAGACGGATCACGGATTTCCTCGACTTGGGCATAGAAGCAATCCATGTCCAGGTGTATTATAGTACGGCTATGGGGATCCTTGCGAGATGTAATACTTTTGAAATCCATGACTGGAAGAAAAATCAAGAAAACCATTCAATCATTAATTAATTTACATATTTTGTATTGCATTCGTGTTGAAAAAAGATAACAACAGTGTATTGAATTTGATACATATGAATACATTTACTGATATGTTGACCGTCTATGCAAAATGGAAAGTAGTTTCTGAGAAAACGTATAAGTAAATATGCATTTTTGCCGCCACAACCTCAAATCCGAGTAAAATACACTAATTGCAACGATTTATAGTAATACAAAAATTCAACAGAGGATATACCCCAGACATGGATACTAGTTTAAACCGCAGTTTCGTTGAAATGCGTGTAATCAAATCACTTGAAAGAAGAAATATTCACTGAAAGTAGTATTGATGTCTTCCGAATGCCATCAACTTAAACGCGTCAATGTACCTTCATCATAATACGAGATACATATTGCAATGCGCTTCCAAACTATTTCGTCACGTACATACATCACGAGTTTTTGTTATTTGGACTATTAGTGTTTATTTAGTACATATATGTATATTGCATGTTTTTCCATTATAGTTGCTTTAGTAACTCATATTTCACATCAACATTAACTTAATATTTTTTCAATGTGTATAAATTTATTGCGATTTATTATATAGGCCATTATCACACGGGGATAGAAATTGAGAAAATGTTGACAGATGTCGAGATCGGAGATTGACAGCACTATCAAAATATAAAATAAGTAAATTTCTTCACATTAAGGAATTCAACTAATATAAGGAAATCACAAAAGTGTTTAAATGAGCTAATCACATAGATAAATTATTATAAACCGTTCAAATCACTCACTAAAATCTTCGCCACAACAAAAACTTTCTTCTTTTAAGTTTTGATGGCCTCTGACTCACACAACAAACTACTACACATTCTTATTTTTTTATTTACGTCTTCGGTACAGTTAAGCCCACAAATAACGAAGACATTAGATGGGCGCTTTTATGTGATTAAATACGTAAACGTATGAAATTGTTGATTGTTACCTACTTCGTTTTAACGTATCAACATGAATAAACTATTTTGCAATGAAATGAAGAAGGGATTTTTAAGATTTTGCAAAATTAGTAATAATTGTGAATTCTTAATGTAGTAGATGTAGATTCCTTGCAGTAGTAAAATAAACATATGTTAAAAAAAAACTAGACTAAAATTAAATAAATATAATCAATATATTCACAGTCCGCCAAATTTATTTTTAAAATTATTAAACTAAAAACCTCTGAGATTCGAACAATTGTTCATACCAGTTTATCTCTAACATTTCAAAGAGATTTTTGTAGGTCAATGATTCAAAGTCGTCTCAAATTTCACACTCGAATTTGAGTTGAAAGCATTGAACAAAAAAAAAAAACACAGGAAGTTAACATAAAGAAATATAATGAATTATTTCATTCTTCACATACCTAATTTGTTAACTGCTATCATAACTCAGTTTATGCAGAAGTGTCAAGAAATACTTTATAGAACCCTATTTGTGATGTCACTAGAAATTGTCATAGTACGACATAGGACGTGCTATGAAAAATAGCTTGTGGAGACACGAATGTCAGAACATGATTCATCATGTTGCTCCTATTTGCTTCACCTTCTTTCTCTCT
Organism: Eristalis intricaria; assembly: GCA_964034865.1. Classification (NCBI taxonomy): domain Eukaryota; kingdom Metazoa; phylum Arthropoda; class Insecta; order Diptera; family Syrphidae; genus Eristalis; species Eristalis intricaria. The sequence goes on from OZ035873.1 coordinate 140,078,180, forward strand.
TGCACTAGCATATGTGTGATCTATCTGGCAACTTGCTGTTTTTTTTCCGATCCAAGCAATTCACTTGAACTTATTATCAGTCTAGTCTATTATAAGCAGTCCATTCGTTTAAAAATTTTGACATTCTGGAATTACTGGATGTACATTTTATTTCAAATATTCAATTGTTTTATTTTTTACAATTTCATCATATAAGTACGAGAAAAAGTGTGGTCATTGCCTTAGGCGAAAAAACATTTCGAAACTAGTCCTATTTCGAAACTTCGCATTTCGAATTCTAATAATTGAAACTTCGTAACGGCAGAGAATTTAGTGTTTGGATTTGAAGTATTGTTTATTGGGTGCATTCGATTTGAATTTCGTGGGTGAAGAAAATTAAAAATAAAAAATACAATATAAAATATATATTCAATATGGAATCGCGTTTACCAAAACCATCCGGCCTAAAAAGGCCAACTCCACTGACAAAATCAATTCTGCCCATGGATCGTATAAAATCCAACACCAATTTGTTGAACAAATTTCATAGTAGTGCTTCTATAAGTCACGTCCCTTTATCTAGCGATATAGCTAATCTCCCTTACTTTCCACCAAGAGGTAAGGTTTTAACGCTTTCCTTTTCGATCTCCGTGAACAAAAATGATTTAATTTTATTTTATTCAAACAGGACGCGCACTATCGCCGAGCTTTGGACGAACAGGAGAAAATAAAGGAAAGATGCGTAGAAGTCGTTCGGCATGCGATCTGCGTACAAATAGCAATCGAGGCTACAAACCTCAACCACTAGTAAATATAGAGAATGAGAATTTTAAGTTGAATCTACGTCTACCACCATCAAGTGGTGTATCGAATGTTGGTAATATGAAGGATGCGAAGTTCAACTGTAATCGAGGAAAATTGCGCCGGAGTCGCTCGGTGTGTGATTTACGTTCTAACGAAGTACGAGCACCAAAAAGACCGGAACCAACATTGACTGCTATTCCAGCCAAAATGGCTCGTATACATACTTCTAATAATACCAGTCTTCGAGTTCCTTCTACTTTTGCCCGAAATAAACCCGTAGCTACATCCAGTAACACATCAACAGCTTCAAATAGCAGCAATTCGACTTTAAATAAATCAAAGAAACCGATATCGACGTCAACATCCACATCCACCACAGGAGCGAACAAGCCAATAAATAAACGGATTCCGCCCTATGACTTCAAAGCTCGTTATAACGATCTTGTGGAGAAACATAAAGCACTTAAGGAGAAATACGACAGTTTAAGAGAAAGTTTGTCCTCATTGGAAACGCTTCCTGAGCAATATGAAGAATCACAAGCGCAACTCTTTGCCACCAAAGCAGAATTGAAGAATGCACATACCGAAATTGAGTGCTTGCAACGCCAGACTAACTCGCAGGGCATGAAGATTGCTTCCATTACGCAATGTTTACAAACCACAAAAGATGATTTTAAGAAATTGAAAGAAGATTATGAGGTAAGTGGAAGACATCCATTTAATTTGTGTGATTGTGAAACAATTTAAACTACATTTTGAATATAGAATATCATAGACTCTCTTTTATGTATTCACAGAAATTATTCGCGGATCATTCGGTTATAGAAAAGGAAACTATTCATCTTCGATCGGAGACATCAATTCTCACGAAAACGAATGCTGAACTGATAGAAGAATTGGCAGCCTGTAAGGAACAACTATTCCGCGCTAACATGGAGCGCAAAGACTTGCACAATGCTGTTATGGATTTGAGGGGAAACATTCGTGTATTCTGTCGTGTTCGACCGCCGCTGGAGTACGAAGAGGAGCGACTTTTGTGTGGCTGGAATTACTTAGACGAGACATCTTTGGAAATTAATAACTTGGAACTGCTTTCATCGGGTGCAAAGAATAAGGTGGCTAGTCACGTATTTTCATTCGATCATGTATTTCACCCGCGATCATCACAAGAAGATGTGTTTGAAATGGTTTCACCCCTCATCCAATCCGCATTGGATGGCTACAACATATGTATATTTGCGTACGGTCAAACTGGAAGTGGTAAGACTTACACAATGGACGGTGTGCCGACAAGTGTCGGTGTAATACCCCGTACGGTGGATCTGTTATTTGAATCTGTCCGAAATTACAAGCATCTTGGTTGGGAATATGAAATCAAGGTGACCTTCTTGGAAATATATAATGAAGTTCTCTACGATTTGCTGAGCAACGAACAAAAAGATATGGAGATTCGCATGACCAAGAATAACAAGTCGGACATCTATGTAACAAATATAACCGAAGAAACAGTAAACAGTGCGAATAGGCTTCGCCAGTTAATGCAAATAGCTAAAATGAACCGAGCAACTGCCTCTACAGCAGGAAATGATCGTTCGTCGCGCTCACATGCCGTTACGAAAATTGAACTAATTGGTACACATTCGGAGAAGGGTGAAACCTCAGTTGGAACAATTAATTTGGTCGATTTAGCTGGTTCTGAGAGCCCTAAAACAAGCACACGTATGAACGAGACCAAAAATATAAACCGTTCGCTGAGTGAGTTGACAAATGTTATTCTAGCATTGCTGCAAAAACAAGACCACATACCATACAGGAACTCGAAGTTGACTCATTTACTGATGCCTAGCTTGGGTGGGAATTCCAAAACTCTTATGTTCATAAATGTTGCCCCATTCCAAGATTGCTATGTTGAATCAGTGAAATCATTAAGATTTGCCGCTACAGTGAATTCATGCAAAATCGCTAAAGCAAAGAAAAATAAATTCCTGAATACGTCGGCATCGTTTGGATAAGTAACTGCTTTCATAACAAAATATCTGCAAAGTTAGAGTAAACATGTTTTTGTTGTAAATTAATTTTCTCATTTTTTTATATCATTTTCTTTTATTTAATAAAACGTAAATGTTCGAACAATGAATTTTATTTCACTTAACTATCAATTATGTACCTTAGAATCTGATCCCTTTGCTAAGGAGAATTGTTTAAAAATATTGAATGGAATGAAATGCTGTTGTTCACGCCAACTTAATTATCAGCACACCAACTAGTATTCCAATCTCCAGGAGAATAATTAATATTAAAATCAGTTTGTTGTAAAGGACGTGACGACGTATTGCACGTATAGCAATTTGAGACTTCGAAAGTTCCGAGTCGGCGCTGTCTAAACGGCGTTGAGTTCGCAATAAAGACTCCCTTTGTTCACTTAATTCTGAAAGGACCTGTAGAGTATTGTTATAAGATTATAAAACAAGAACTTAAAAGGTGCCTTTTTTACGAACTTCCGTGCCAATTTGCTCTGTTTCTAATGAAACTTGCTGAGAACGAGTAATACTGTTGGAAGTGGATTCTAAAACATTGTATGTATCAGAAACAACTTGTTCATTCCTATTTTCCCAATCATATGGACGAAACATTGTTAATAATTAAAAATAACCAATTCAAAGATTTTAAATCAACAAAATGATAAGGAAACAACAAATGATTTCATCCACACTTCAAAAGTCAGATTGATTGTCAAAATTTTGACACTGACATTAGCCGTCCGTTCATGTGTTGATATCTTCATTTCACTAACATGACAAATAGAATCAAATATTATATTCTAATGGCTTGAGTCTACTTGACTATAATTGATTTCCGTTATAAATTAAATTGTATTTGATCACATTTCTAATTTTGTGTGTTAAAAATTCAACTGTAAACAAGCTAAATATACAACGAAATGTGGTGTTAAGTAATACGATTTAAATTTTCAAATCTTGTAAAAAATTACTCTTGGGGTGCGGCACAATCTCGGCTCAACTTTAATCAACACAGTAAAAAATTAACCATGCTCAAGCGTACATAACAAATAAGCATATTTTCTGACTTCTCGACTGCTGATTTGTTTTCTGACTCTGATCGTTCCTCTTTGCAAAAATTGTTAAAATCAATCAACGCGACTGCACGCTATGTCTTCAACCTGCGAAGATTTGGTCATATCTCAGAACAACGTCGCCTTCTGCTTAGATGTGAACTGGAGGCATTTTTGAAACTTAGAACGCGCATCTTAGGACGCTTTCACACAGAAAAATTTTGTCGGCGATTTTTCAATTTTGTTGGCAAGGGAGGTGAGACGTGCTAGGGGTAGCCCGCGTCTGGTGTGCTCGGGTTTGCTTTTGAATTTTCTATTCTCTTTTATCTCTCTTCGTTTTTTCTTCGAGTTGCTTTATTCTTATGTTCTCAATGTGGGTATCGGAAGCAATCTGTACATATGTGAGAAAGAGATGACGCAATGTCTTGAGATAACAAAAGGGAATTTGAAAGAATCACCCACGAATCTTAGCGAGTGTGAAAGCGGCCCTACTCTTCAAAATCATTCACAGTGAACAACCTAACTATCTTTACAAAAAAAAATACATTTTGTCGATCGTGCTGTACGCCTAAGATATCATCTACACAGGTACGGTCTACGACGCAATACAGACAATTTTGTTCAGCATGTTTCTCTTATCTGTCCAACATGAACTAGAATAATTCGCTAAGTCTAATTTTAATTTGGTTGCATGTAAATTTAATGAAAATATTCTAGAATTAAACTCCACATTTATAAGCTCAACTACTATTTTTTTGGTAAATGAAAGTATATGTATGTCACTATGACGTTAATTTAAAAAAGTCTTATATTTTAAGCCAATAAATGAAAATGAAGTGAAAATGGATGGCGCAGTTGGTTAAGTGCCTGCCCTTAGTTAGTGGGTCCCGGTTCGAATCCCAGTGAAAGCAAAGTAATTGCTTTATCTATCGGTATCACTATCGTCGGTGAAATCACTAGCAGCCACCCTAACCCTACCTAATTCTCTAACAGCTACCGATTGTCTCGATATCTAGTTAAACATAATATGGGAAAATCCTTAAAAGAAAGTACATATTCGTTAAGAATCTTTAAAAAACCATTTCCTCGCACGGGCACACTTGAAGATCTGTCAAAAAATATGTGATACGTCAATTATACGTCACATTTTCTTGTTTTGGGGAATGTGTACTTTCAATTTTTTGTAAATAAACAAGTAACATACACGTCAATTATTCAAATTTTGGTTGATCATCTTACAGCAAGAAATTAAAAGATTGAATAAATATTTTCGAATAAATATGAAGAAAACATGGGTTAAAAGGGAGAACATATACTACAAACCATTTTATAAGCACAAGTCCAAGATGCTCCTGCTCGGCATATTTCTCTTGGGAATAATGTTCTTCATCTATCAAGCGTTATCCATAAACCAGCTACCTAGTTCAAGTACACCATTTAGTTTAGAAAGTACATTAGAATTTAAAGATAGTAAATATATAGTTCTAAGTCATAGAAAGACTGATGTTCAACGCAACGAGCTGAACAGTGCTAGTGCCGAGCAGAATGACAGCGAACGCTTTAAAATCATTCGGTGGGTTATTGAGTTTGATATGGATTTTATTTATAATTCGTTTATTGCAGCGGAATACGACTTTTTGATTATGATGCATACAAGCCAAATTTTGAAGGTAGATTCCTATGTTTGGATGGAAGTGAGAGCATTGCTTTCGAGAGACTCAATGATGATTTTTGTGATTGCGTAGCTGATGGAAGTGATGAGCCCAGCACAAATGCCTGCAAATCTGGAAAATTTTACTGTAAATACCAAAAACGACATATCACTGGAAGAGGGGCAGATATTTATATCTCTAGTAGTCGGGTGAACGATGGTATCTGTGATTGTTGCGATGGCTCGGACGAATGGACAACAATTGAATGTCCAAATCGGTGTTCATAAGAAACTGATGATTGTGTTAAGAATTATTTCTAAAATGTTTAGTTACTCATTTTGAATTCTTGTTATCGAAAAGCGACATTTTCTATAAATAAAAGTTAAAAAATATAATAACATTTTCTTTTTGGATTGAGTATGTGGGTTTTTTTTTGCCTTGAGTATGTGGAGATGTTGATCAAGCATCGGGGATGACTCAATTTGCCTTCTAAATGCGTCCTTTCACGGATGATATAGATCTTACAGTGTTTTCATTTTACTCACGCTGGTGTTTTCCCCCATAATTTTATCTCTGATCTTTCAAGAAGTAGCCACATAAGCACTTCAATAAAAAAAATAGGTTCGAAATAACTGAGAATAGCAAGTGGTGCACCTTAGGAACCCAGAAATAACTGCTGAGTATCTTTCAATATCGACCAACCATACAAATATAGCCAATTGGTCATACTCATATCCCAACAATTTTCCAAGATACTGCGGCAATCAAATTGACGTTAACCACTTTTCTGTATGATTTGGCAAAAAGATTAATTTAATACACCAAATTGAAATGTATTTAATGAAGAGCACGGCACAACCACATGTAATAAATAAGAGCAAAATATAGGAAATAATAGATTACACTCTCTTCGAAATAAAATGTTTGAATATACAATGTTAATATGCAATATTTATTTATATTTAATGAAATTGCAAATAGTTTTTATGTAAATTCTTTTGTTTCATCTTTTCTGTTTATATAAATTTAAATATATTAGTTTCGTTAATAATATAATTCATCAATAATCATACTAAACCTAATTGATATCATTTCTTGTTTTTATTTTGCATACTCAGTAAATACATTCCTGAAAACAAGATTTGTGTTTTATTATTTTTTGTTTCAGTTTTTGAGTATGATATACATATAAAATTTCAATACATTTCTTTTTTTTCATTTTTATCCAAATTTTAAAATCAATTTAGATTTAATTTTAGAAAATAAGAAAGCAATTTTGAACTGCAATTCGAAAGGTACATCAACAAATCTTTTATTTTCTTCTTTAATATATTGGTTGGTTTATAAATATTTTGCTTAGTTAAGCTATTTTAATTTTTTGTTTTTAAATATGTATGTAAATATTCGTTTGACTTTACAATTATTTTGCATTAAACCTACATTTAATGTCTAGAATACTTAACATCTAGCTAACTATAAGACTACATATTACTAATTGAATAAAATATGTAACTTTTTATCGGGACAAGTGACAAGTGAACTGCTTTAAAAATGACATACATGCACACATACATTATTGTTTATTTATTATAATCGAAAAAGATTTTTTTCTTTTTTTTTGATCGCCAAACTAAGACTATAAATGTTAAGCTCGTCATTCTGTTGTCTAATAGGGGCAACAATTCTGTTTAAAATACATTTTGAAACTGCAATCCATGCGAAGAAGAACAATCCAAAACGAACATATTTACACTTTTGTTAGCTTTTATTTTTTTTTTGTTATTATTCAATTCTTCAGTAATATGTAGTAATGAAGCTGATTTGAGATTTAAGAGTCAGCAATTTTGTAAAATTAAATTGAAAGTGTTTAAGTTTTATACTTGTATAAAATAATATGAACTATCATTTACCCAAGGAAAAGATAATGAAATACTGCCTTGTTGTTTTTCAACACTTTGCCGAGCTGTCGGTTGTATGAAATATATATAATTTGATTATTCTTGAGCCAGTTCTGTGGGGGGCAATTGTGTCTAGAATCTCAACCAACGTAATACTTTGGCGTTTTTTGGAATCGTCTCTAAAAACGTTGTCTCTAGTATTTCAGAACGAACGAAAGATGGAATACGTTGTTTTTGACTCTAGATCATTAGTATGCTATGTTGTGTAAGTTACAAGGTTTTTAACCTTCGGACACAGATTTTTGATTTTAATTATAAATTAGAAGTGATGTCTTAAGATCCTCGAAAAAACAAAAAATTACATTGACTGTAATGAAATCTGTTTGATTTCTTTTGAATGCTTGTGATGTGATGCTTGTTAATGAAATATTTATTTTTCTTTGCAAATAATTGATTCGATAAGGAGACTACAACCGCTCCGTAATTAAAGGAAATTGTTTATAGAAAAACAACAAATATTAGTCGAAGAGCTAAGTCTCTTGCGAACCGTAAGAGACTAATTGACCTGCAAGACAGTTCAATAGGAGTAGACGAGTTTAAGTACTAATGAAGATATTTCAAATTTGAAAAACGGTAAGTAGTAACACATGATGATGTCAGCTTGATAAAATGAAATGGTTTAGTTTTGAACACGAGGAAAATCCATATATTTTTGTCTTACACATTAAGAAGTTGTTCGCTTATGTTCGTGCAATAAGAATATCCAACAATTATCACCATTTGTATCGGAAATTATTAAAAAAAAAAAAAAAACAAAAAAAGGAATTATTGCACAGCAAATACCAATTATCAATGATATTTCAAAAATTTTAAGTGATTCCTAATTGAATGATAGTTATACACATAAGTTAAAGCAGTACTAAGAACATACGACAGAAAATGCAACACATTTAATACTAATACCTTAAAACACTTACAGTTTAAGAATTGTAAAAAAGAGACATACATATTTTAAACAAAACCATGGAAATTAACCGCACATGGCATAGTATAACTTATGTATCTTACGCTTACTTCTATAATGATGACTATGTACAGTTGATGATGACGGTGATGCTGCACTTGATAACGATGTGGAGGGGACGGCTGAGGACATTGTGAGAGTCTCCTCAGCTGCCGCCGTTCCTGATGTACAGGATGATTTAGAGGATTTTTTCAAATTCACACGACGTCGTTGTCACTTTTCGTTTAACGAATTTTCACCACCGCTTTTGTTTACACTGTGCTGGATAAGTTGCTGTTGATCATGTTGCTGCTGTTGACTGAAATCGTGAATATGCTGACAAAATGCTTGAAGCACCTCAAAATGCGTCATAAGATTCGCAGTTTGACTTTCATAGTGAAGTCGTCGAGTTATTGGAGCTCCAAGTCTGCGTAGCATATCAGTAAATATTTTCTCTTCTTTACGGATCCAAGGTCGGCGGTCATCCTGCACTTGATATGGTGTTAAGTGCACATGGATATTCATACCTAAATGAGATATACATAAATATGAAAAAACACATTGAATTCTTTTCAAACACACCCATTCTTGTTAAAGTTTCTAGTAAACTTCGTGAAGTAATCCATGTGTTTTTCTGACCTCCATGACCCCCATCAAGCCAGTACATGTCCTTAATGCGAGATAAAAGTCTAATCATTGTGCTATCATCGGGCGTAAGAGTTTTAAGATAGTGAAATTCATATATGAACTACAAAGAAAAAAAAACACGTTAATAGGTCAGGTCGCTTCGTTATTTGCGTCAACATTTTGATTTTTACACTCTTTAAAACTCACTTGATTGAGGACTACACAACCTTTACTGAATCCAATCAATATCAACTTTGATTTATCCAGATTGAGATTCTCTCGCCACCAAAGAGGATTTCGTTGTTGCTGCTGGTGAGCAAATGACGCTTGAAGTAAGTTATTTTGAGAGTGACAATCGTTTAGAGCGCTCGTGTTATTGAAATTCGCTGCTTGTTGTTGATCCTGAGCATCTGAGGAATGTGCTGATGGAGGAGGGCTACTAGCATTTTGTGACGTTTCATCATTTGTGCATTGTGGCGGGTTCGAACTGTCATTGCTACAGGGGAATACCATGGCTCCATCTGTATCTACAGTCACATTTTCTTGTACTTGCAAAATATCAATGTCCATTTCTTGACTGTTTTCGTTATTTGACGATGTGGCGACCTCAATTGCAGAAACTGCAGCAGTAGTCGTGGTTGGAGCTGTGGCTGCTGCTGCTACAGCTGCAGCTGCCGAAACTTGTGCCAGTATTTCGCTCTCAGGTATTGATATTAAGCGTTGCGAAAGATTTTGTAAAAGTCTGGAAGAGTCATAAAGTTATAGTTTGTACGTCTAGCTAAGTCGAAAATATATTATACTTCTCCAGATGTTGTAGTGCGTGATTCATGGGTGTGTGGTCCGGTACTCCAGCATTATTTCCTCTTACAAAATTATCGAAGCAGCTAAATGTCTTAAATTCCATTCTGCAGAAAATCAATTGAAATTTATTAATACATCAAAAGTCAGAATATCATTTTCACCTGAGTTTCTTACCTCACAGGACGTATAACAATTATGTGCGATCTAGGGAACGCTTCTCTTAGTAATATGGCTGAGTTTTCTAAATTATACTTCATGTAACCCCTACTGTCTCTATTTGTCTCCATGCTTTCAGGAAAATCCTGCAAAACATAATCAAAACAAGGTTGAAAGCATGCCAAGTGTACTCTTTGAAAATGTACGATCATATTTTACTAAAACTATTTGAAACAATGTGACGGTAATAAAGATAACCAGGAAAGCGATAAATACGAAGTATGACTGAATGTTTCATCATGTAAGTAGTCATATGGTATTTTAATGAATTCTAGCCACTTTGCTTTAGGTCACGTTTCTAAGCATTCATTGCCACAAATTCATCGACAATTCAACAGTGTATTTAACAATGTTTGTATACAGTAGAGAAATTCATACTTTATGTTTGATGCGTTCTAATTATGGCATATTCTTAAGATGTATGATATAAACCACAGGGTTGTTCATAAAAAAAACTTTAAATAATTTGTTTAAAACATACCTGTACGTCTCCACCAAAATAAACAATCGCCGTTGAGTCTTCCACATTTTGCGTGGATTGCCGAATAATAGGTGGGCAATAAACAATATCATTCACGCGATTTTGAAATCCAGTAACTGCAAATATTCGAAATGGTCCAGCCGACGTGCTTGGCGTGCATAACCGATCAGCGCTGCCACCAAGCATCACCTTGAAGTTTGTATCACGTTTTCCGAGTCTCCAAAAGTTTTCAATTTTTACCTTTAAGGAAACGCGCACATACGTAAAGAAGAAAATGTATCTTAATACAAAAAAACTATTTAATAATTTAGCACAACACAAAGATGATGTACACACGAACATGTACTTATATATGTATGTACACATAAAATCCATTCATAACTGAAAAAATCATTTTGTATTTTATTACGACAGAGTGTTTGTTTTATTAATAGTAATACTCTTCATCATCTAAATCACGACCGCAACACAACGCAGAACGAGATCTCATATCTTCAAGGCAGAGTTTTAGATCCTCTTTTATTTCCTGCATTTTAACACGCACTTCTTCTCGCATCAAATTATAGCACATAGCAACAAGTCCCATGCCTATGAGCATATATATAAAATTAATGGCCAATTTTGTTTGTTGATCGGTTTCATAAAATTTTTGTAAATTAAATGTCGATTCGGAAACATCGTTCAGTTCTGAAGGATGTGTTGGAATTGGACGAATACTTGCTCCCGGAACAAAATCACCAAAACCAATTTTGCACAGACTGGTCATGCAGAAGTAAAATGAGTCTAAGTAAAACCATTTTTCCCAATTTGCAAACATAACTGTTCCAGTGAAAATGTAAAACATTATAACCCACAAGCACGCAGTCGAAGGCACTATAATTTTCTTTCGCACTCCAGATTCCATCTCATCACTATCTGCATCTTGGGTACATTCGTGCAATCCGCGATATAAAAATTTGAATGACTTTGCCAAAACTTTGCCCATATTTAGAAAGTACAAAATATACAATGGTATTCCAAATGTAGCATATATCACTGTGAATCCCTTTCCCCAAGGAGTTCGTGGTACCATATTACCATAGCCGATCATTGTAAATACTGAAAGACAAAACATCAATGCTGCTGGGAAAGACCATATTTGCAAAGGTGTTCTTCCGTCATAACCTTTTTTTATCATTGATGTGATATTGTCTTGGTATCGTTTTAGGATTTTTTCCGTATCGTTCTCCCAAATAGTGCGGTTAAACAAATTTAATGTTTCCGTTTTCACCCATAGCTCCTCGGAGCAATTATTTCGAAGATTTTCAACTATAACCGATGAGTCGTCAACATATTGTGTCTCTATAGCTATAAAACTAAAGGCGCCACATATCGCATAGACAACGATTAATGCGCCGACGCCAACTTGCGTACACATAAAGGCGACGAACTTGCGACAACATCGTTTTACTCGTTTTCGCGGATTAGTCTCTGATGATGAAGATGAATTCCTGCTCCGGAATGAGTGTTTCTTCTTAACCATTCTATCTGTTCAACTTTTTATACTAATTCCAATGGAAATTTAAATTGGAAAACGTGTCAATCTAGCGTTAATTTGGTATACTGATTATATTTTTAGTTAAATCGATATATTTTTCTCAAAAACAAAGTAAGACAAAGCTGGTCTAAAAATAACGTTTTCGTTTTATTGAAGAATGTAATGAAATGGATGACTAAAACATCGAACTTGCGTTCCGGACCGGACCGTTTTCTACGAACTCTTGTATGCAACTGAAGGAGAGCAACGATTCCGCTCTCTAAAGAGATCACATGTTGGATTTTGGATTCTGATACATTGATGTCTTTGATGTCATGGTTTTTCTTTTTCCAAGCTTTTTTCATGATTTCTATGGACATATATACGTTCTAGGAATTACGGCATCATGCAGAGACGATCACTTATTTTATTATTAAATATACACAAATATTTACTTTGCTTAAATAAATGTAGTAAGGGACTCATGATCAGTCCTAGAAAAAAAAGAAAAAAGGATTCTGCGATAGCAACATCTATAAAATACTTGATACTGTGGACATAAATTCGTGTCTGAAACTAGTGACGCGTCCGAATTGACCTGCTTCAAAAGATCGGCTCGGAACTTGTATGTTTACAAATAAAATGGAGGAAGTAAAACCAACATGCACTTCTTAATTCCAAGCTTCTATGAATTGTAATAATCAAGACTCGATCCATTTTTTTTGTGTAGTATCAACAAATAATCCAGATGCTCACAATGCATTGGTTTTATATGATCTTTCCTACCGGCAGGTCCTATCTATTTCGAATCAACACAATATATATGTAAATATTCAATGAATGCAGGCGCGTAAATGTGTTTTTATGTATTGAAATATATTTGACAGGTATTGGGTTTATTTTGCATTTTCATAACCATTTCTCCCCAAAATGCAAAAACGCCGGTTCATCAATAAACAATTGAATGCGGTATGGATTTAAAAGTTAATATTGACTATCGAATGGGTCTGAATTAAATTATGGTTAGCTACTTCCAAATGGAACCAAATGTCAGTATACATTAAAAATAAAATTTAAATACCGAATGTGCCATTTAAATCTGAAACAATCTGAAGAAGTTCTTCACAAAATATCAATAACAAATCGATTTATATAATTTCCAAAATTTTTTGATTCGTGCTTAAAATATATGTGAGCACTTTTATCTTCGAAAGACTAGAAACTAACACAATCACATTACGTTTGATCTACTCATTATTTCATACAGAAGAATTCACAAGCACAACACGTCAAATTAAGGTACTATTTAATTCGAAAAACATGTGCGACAGAATGCGTGTACATAACAAATTTTACAATGCAACGAAATACATTTGAAAACCAACATGGTTGTTAGTTAACACATTTCTCCAATACCTCCCGCATATACTAACCGATAAAGATAACATTGCGTCCTGGTACTTCATTCCTTGTGGGTGAATTTAGTTCTCAATTTATGAACTTATAGATTTTTCCCTTCACTAGCTCATAAACCATAACATCGGAACACAGCATCTACTTGATGCATTGGCGTCTAATAATTATCAATATCCATAATTCATTTAATCTCACATTTTCAGTTATTCATGCGTTTTATTGTAAATAAATAATATTTTTTTTAAGTTTTCCCGGCGGTGTTATTGACATTGAAAAATAAACAAAAAGAAATGTATTACTTTGCTCTTTCACACTCATTCGAAACAAAGCTGTCTTTTTTCCTCGTATTGCATATGAAATGCGTAGCAATAGCATATAGCTCTTCCAGTGTCTGCTTGATGCAGAATGCAGTCATTCATTTCTAACTTACCGAATTGTTAGCCAGAATAAAACAGGAAATTTCTATCCGGATCTTATGGTATTTTAATAATTATTTAATTGCTACTTATTTGTTGGTCGTCTTTATTCACTTGTTGTGAGGCTTTTCACAGTTAATCAAAGGAAAAAGCACTGAGAAAGTATTTTTGCGCTTTCGCTTCGCACTTTTGCAACAATCTTCCAATGTCAAAGGCCCAAACAAAATTTCAATATGGCCGCATTTGGCAAATTTCTGTCCATCCACTCTCCAAAGTAAGAAAAATGAATGTCTACACCGAATGGAACGCACCAGAGATGTTATTAGAAAAATTAAAGAAATATTTATGTATATATGGAATATTTTTAAGTTTAGACAATGGCAATCCATTCCTCTCTTGTTTAGCTTTTCTCAATTCCTCGATCGATGATGTACATCCGAAAACGCCGAGACTTTTTTGTTTTTCGCGTTTGTATGTTTAAACACATCATGCATATACTTTGCACGCACCTTTACCCAAAATTGTACCTGCCCTTAAATTTCAAGAATTTAGTTTTCAAACGTCTACTTGAGGGGAGGAACCTACTTTGAGGACATATTTTATTCACCAACTGAGGGTTCCCCTTAACGAAAACACTTGACTCATGTGATTTTACTCGAATTGTGCCCTTAGTTCTTATTCGCACTACCCATTAGCATTTGGCATTTAAATAACTAAAATGTTATATAAAACGATTTGAAGAATATATAATAAATATATACTTAATTAACTATTCCTGATGTCCGAAATTATGTTTAAAAACAACGTTTTTGAGCTATCTGTCTAAGAGCTGACGTTTCATTTTACCATTTTACTACAAATGCACCAATTCTTGATCGTTTACACTAAATCGCTCATAAAAGAGAAAGTAAACGAACAGGTTTTTGCCATTGTAGTATGAAGGTAAAAAAACATGGACTATTTTCGGTCTCTAGAGCGACTGTGTGCTTGTTCAAGAAGCCAAAATCCATCTCGGACTGTATGGTCATTTAACACGCTGACTGCCGTCAGAAAAAAAAAAAACACCAAAATTACAAAGTGAGATATCGCTTCAAACTGATCATTACCCGTGTGTTAAGTGTTCTGTTGTTTTTACTTTCAAATAAAGAAACATACAAATTTTAAAATTCCTACCATAAATAAATGAAAAAGAACTGTATTTTGTTCATTTTTTAATTATATGAAAGAACAAACTTTTACCCAGGTGCCAATAAAGGACAAGTTTACTCTTATCAGTAGATCGAAAAACTCTTGCACTAAAATCATGTCTATCACCGGTGGCTCACCCGGCAGCCAATGGTATTCTCGACTTTACGGAACTTAACCGAAACTATTTTGTAAAAGTATTTTTTTATGTTAATAATTTTAAGTACAGCGTGACAGAAGCAGTTTATAATGAAAGTGATATTTTAAAAATTGTCGGAGTCGGCATAAAACTTTAGGTGTACTACGTGATTTCCTCGGGAGGAGAGAACGCTGTAGTCGTAGAGTAGATGTACAATTGTTTCTTGTATTGTAAGCATGGCCTAATCTAGACGAATGAGTTCGACGGTACAGTGCCCGGTTATAACGCTGATGAGACTTCTCAGCTCATTCTGATCAGGCTAAGTGAGCGATTTGGATCGAGAGTATCTACGATTTACATGAGCTAGCGTTTCAGGCTTCAGTGGATGTTTTGCGATAGCGATTGGCATCGATAGCAGATCTCTATCCATAAAGAGTACAGAGCCTGTGGCTTTTTTATGGATGCTAAAATACTTGAACATCTCGTTGAGAGAAATCTGGCATTTCAGGGATGTTTTTGAGTTGCAAATCACCGCACTCTGACATTTGATCGCTACCTGGCTGTCTTATTATAATTTGGTTTTTAACTAGGACAGATCTTCCCCTATTGCTATAGCTTCTGCCTGAAAGACGACAGTGATTCGGTAATCGAATTATGTAATAATTGTATTCTTGGATTCTTGAGTAAACCGCTCCCATGCGTTCATTCGCCCTCAATCCATCTGTGAAGATTCGCAGGGCCATCCAGCGCCTGGTGTTCAGACTCATAGGATTATGTGGGGATATGCTGGTTGAGAAATTCTTCTCCAGGAGTTTAGGTGTCGTAAGATGGGTGTCCTTGGGAGATCTACATCTGCCGAGGATAGTGGAGTATCCAGAACTTTAAAATCTGGGAGCCGAGCACCTTCGATCGAAGATGGGGTAACCAACCCCCGTGGGACGTCATTGGTGGCTGCATACGAGGGAGGGGGGAGAGTGTGCCTGTACCAGGGCTCATCTCTTTTTATGGATGGCGGCGGAGGAGCTGGAAAACTGTCTGGCCAACGGCGGCATCCGAAACTCCAGTCAGAAGGAGCTACCTAGTGCGCAGTCCTTCTAGAGCTACTTCGACATTTTCGGAGCACAGATCTAGAAGGTTATGTCAAGGCCAGGTCGGGCGGATAAACCCAGACCCTCCGCCTGAGGGTTAAATAATAGAGCCTGGCCTCCTAGTTGGGGGTTGTGCGTGAGGTTAACTCCCGCACCGCGTAAATATTTTATGGTTTAGAGACAACCAACCGCCTCGGATATGGACGGAATTAATGTTGACGAGCCCAGCAAACGGTACAAGGACGATTTTCGGTTCTGCACGTGGAATGTTAGGTCCCTTAACAGATATGGATTTGTTGTTGGAGGCAGACTTAGGCAAAAAGTCTTAAGCTTTGTCTGTAAAAGCGAACATTAGCGAACATGAGCCTGTTTTGCGCCCATGCCCCGACAGAGAACAAAGGTGACAATAGCAAGGATTACTTCTATGATCTCCTAGAAAGGACTTACAATCAGTGTCCAAGCTTCGACGCCAAGATCGTTCTAGGGGATTTCAATGTAAAGCTGGGTAAGGAAGACATCTTTGCCAAAGTCATCGGGAAACACATCCGATAACGGACTCAAGCTGTTGGACTTTGTCACGGGACGTAATCTCTCTGTAGCAAGCACGCGGTTCCCCACATTGATTAAGGTGGGATCGACGTCAGGCACGCCTGCAGCATTCTTGATGTCCGAACGTTCCGAGGAGCCAACAACTCGAACCGTTTCCTTGTTGTAGCCAAGGTAAGAACTCGGATATCAAGAGATCAACGGAGTCGAGAAAGGACACCACGGTTTGACGTCGGAAAGCTACAATCGCAACGGACTGCAAGGATCGATCTGGCGATCGAGTCTCCCGGAATCTCTCTCTAAGTTCTTCGCCACTTGCGCGAACAATGCTGATCGACACCCACCACCTTTTTCGATTTCAAGGCCGCATATGACAGCGTGCATATTTACGAGCTGCACAACGCCATGTCTAGTTTTTACATTTCAGCCAAACTTGTCAGGTTGTGCAGGATGACGATAGAGAATTCTAGCTGCTCCATCAAGGTCTGTAACGAGCTCACCGAGACCTTCAATGTCAAAAAAGGTTTTAGACAAGGCGACGCGCTGTCATGATATTTCTTTAACATCATCCTGGAGAAGATCGTGCAAAACTCACACGCCAACACTAGAGGCACGACTTCCAGTAGTCCGTACAACTGTTAGCATACGCGGATGACATTGACGTGATTGGCAGAACACAGCGAGCCGTCAATGAGGCGTTTGCTGCCATTGAGGCGGAAGCGGCTAAAATGGGTGTAGCGGTGAATGAGGGCAAAACGAAGTATATGCTGTCATCAAGAAAGGACACACAACATCGACGACTTGGACAGAGCGTCACAATGGGCAGCTATAACTTCGAGGTAGTCAAGTACTTCGTCTACCTCGGCTCCGCAGTAAATAGTACAAGCAACTTCAGTACCGAGTTCAAACGTAGAGTAACTTATGCCAACCCCTGTTTCTATGGGCTAAGAGGGAATTGAGTGATAGAGCCATCTCTCGAAGGACCAAGCTGACTTTATACAAGACCTTGATCATCCCAGTCCTGCTGTACGGTGCGGAGGCATGGACAATCTCGATATGCGATCTTTGGTCCTGTTTGCGTTGACGGTTTCTGGAGGAGAAGATTCAACCACAAACTGTATGGGCTGTACAGCGACATGAGTCTCAGGCGTCTTCGGATCCAACGCCTAAGATGGCTAGGCCATATAAAGCGAATGGAAACCAATGCTTCGGCCCGGAAAGTCTTCGAATCCATCCCTGAGGGATGGCGTAATAGAAGAAGACCGCGACTCAGGAGGCACACGTAAGTGAAAAGGAGCCCAACCAACTGTACGCGTCAAACTGAAGGCAGCCAGCTATAGATATCGAGTCAGCTGGAGACGTTTCCTGATCGAGGTCCTGGTCGACACCGGACTGTAGCGCCACCTTAAGTAAGTAGACAAACACAGGTTCATTTAATGGAACGATTAAGTCTGAGGAATTGCTTAAGCTTTATGTAGATGAAGGAAATCGAAAAAGAAGGTTTCCATTTTTACTAAGCTAATACGTAAAACGTTTCCTCATCATAAAATTAAATCTGGACTAATTGGGCCCAGAACCCGTTCTCCTTTATTATTTAACTTAATTTATAATAAAATGTATCTTCAAGTGAACATGTACAAATATGTACTCAACATTTTTAATATCAATAATAAGTAATGTGGGTCGTCGTGGATGGTGTAGTGCGTTGGTGCGATTGGACTCCTACGCAGAAGGTGCCAAGTGCGATACCTGAATGTATTACCTTTCATAATCCTCTCTAGAAAAAAGCTTCCCAACTTCGCCCTTCGGAATCGGCATAAAACTCTAGGTCCTATCCACTCGTAAAAGATCAATAGCAGGCACTACACGAGTGGTTGCTGTCGAAGCAAGCCAGGTCCGTCTCAGACTGTCGCGCATCCATGTTATTATTATTATAATAATAATAACTAATTTAACTTAAACGATGTGTCTATATATCCATTGATGAATAAATAAATGATTCGTCAAGGTCGATAATGAATGCACCGTGATAAAAAGATCTGGAACATGGCGCTGTCAACATGGTCCTTAAGCCAGTGACATAACTCCGTTCAGCTCAGCATGGGACATCGACGTGATTAGTCGAACATAGCTAGCCTTCAATGAGCTTGCTATCATTGAGACGGAAGAGGTTAACCAGAAAGTGATATAGGAAAAACGAAGCTTATGTTTTCCTCAAGATAGGACATACAACATTGACGTCTGTTACAAAGTTTCATAATGGGCAGCTATAACTTCGATTTCGTATTCCTTAGGTCCACAGTGGATAGTACTAAAAACTTCAGTACGGAGACCAAACGGAGAATAAAACGTGTTCTCTTCTCAAGAATCATCTTCGTGCGACGTAACGACCCAATGCGCGGATGACATCTGGAGCGGAAGATTGAATTTCGAGATCGTCTTGTCTGTTTCTACCAATGCGATACCTTATATTCATGTTTGAAATTATTATGAGTACAACATACACATACATTGTCTGGGTATCGGCTTCTATGCACTTGAAATGTAGAAAAAGAATGTGACAGCCGTGGAGTTGTGGATCTCCCACGCATTTGAGCCTACAATATCAAGGTTCGATGCCCGGTACGACAAAAATTATTTTCACTGCCGCTAAATAAATCTTCTTAAGCTTTGCCGTTCGGAGTTGACATACAACTGTAGGTGCCTTCCATTCATGAGAGAAGCACAAACAAACCACAACATGGGTGGTTGCTGTAATAGACACTAACTGTCTACGGGTCATTATTTTATTTTCTATAATTTTTAGATACTTACATACGCAACTGTTACTAATTCCACGCAATAGTGCCTAAAAGTCCTTTTCAATTTGCGATTTTTATAATTTCTTTTGAAAGGCATTTCTCTTTTCTGATTTTTACCGTTAATAGACGCAATCTATATAGCTATTCATTTGGAATTTTTGCACCGATACTTACACAAAATAAAAATTCTTTCACTTATAAAAGAATAATGCAAAATACCCTGAAAACAAATAAAGGAAAGTCCCAATTTCGTATGAGTGAAAATTAAATAACACAATCATTTATTTAAAAACACGATTTATTTTCATTCAAATTACAATTATGTAGAAGATTGTTCTATTTGCGGGTTTGTGATTTTCAATATCTGGATACATTGATGTCCCTCTATTTATAAATCTGAAATATGTACTTACCTCAGCTTCAGCTTTGGAAAATAAATGAAAAGGGGTTTTGGTATACTTGCTACAATTAGGTGTTGAATATGAATTGTGCTTCCAAATATTTCAGTATATAATATAGTCTTAGTTTGTGTATTATTTGATTTGAATTTGTCATTTATTATTATTTTTTTTATTTTTACATTTACAAACATCTTGAAATTACTATCTTATTCACGTTTCTGTGCTTAATTTCATATTTGTTTTTTGTTTTTGTTTGTCGAATTCAATATTATGAATTTGAAGTGTATATCTAATAAGGGAAACCCTATCTTAAGGATCATGCAAATTAAACCTTTAATTAAATAGTTTGACAATTAGTTTTTATGACTGAAAAAGTGTTTCGTTATTTTAATTCTCTCTTTAATATTATAAATCTTATTACAGTGTATCTTATAAGGTTTAATCCTTTTTACACAAATTGTAAATATTCCTATTTCAGCTAAAAAAAAGAAAGAACTTCTCAATCCCTATTTGAATTGTTATCTTATACTTTAACTCCTTCTACATTTTTAGTGTTGTATTTTCTTGGTTTAAGACTTAGAAATAAACATCGTGTAGAAAAATATATATACATTTTGATATTCTATTCCTTAATAAGTTCTCGATTTTTTCATTTAATTTTGTTAAGTATTATTTATTTCGCAACAGCGAGGTTACTATAAAGAGGCTTTAATATATTCTGGCCAGTTTTGGTATACCCTTTTACCTTTACACTGTTTGGCTGTATATACAAAATTACAGTGTACTTCCAACTGGAGATTTTTGTGTTTCTTAAAATTTATAACATTCTATGCATTATATCAATAATTAATATGATACATTTTAAATAGATAATTCCAATGCCAAAACAATAAAAACAAAACAATATTACATTTCAACAATCTACGTAGCCAAAGAATTTAAATTCCGACAAAAAAAATATCACATCCCCAATTTTGGGATACAATTTTGAATTTCTTTTTAAATACAAAAAAGTATGTATGCATATATGTACATTAAAAACTGGGAATAAAATTTGGAATATCACAAAATGTTTCATTTTTTAATTTAATTTTATAATTACTCTTTATGATTAAATGGCGAATAAATTTTGTTTAATGAAAGGTGTTCTAAAACAATAGTTTAAGTTAATTATTAAAAAAAAAAAAACACGAATATCATACCAGCCCATAAGCTTCATATATGTTTTTTCTATTCTGAACGTGTGTATTCTTCCAAAATTCAAAATGATTTTGATTAAAAAAACCGAAGGGTATATACTTCAAGCAGTGAAATAAAAGTAAAACAAGCCAAACTAATAACACAGATAAAACTAAGATAAAATAATAACAAATCTATAATTCACAAACATTTCAAAGCGATTAGTATTAATAAAGATCTTGGCACTTAACTCTTTAGTATTTTGCTATTTTCCTTCAATTTCACTCCATTAACCATACACGAATTTAATTTTGTTTTTCTACATCATATCTATTAGATTAAAAAATCCGGAAAAGATTTCATTATGTTTGATTTTTATTCACGTTTGAAGACTTCGTAATAATAACAAAATGTAGGACAAAAATTCATTTCACATGCTAAGTTACAATTATAGGGATTGTTCTTATTTGTTTCTGCGTATGATTCAGTTGCTTATATTTTTAAGTTTTTTTTTTTTATATTTTTTTGTTTGAAAAAGACGGATATTTAGATTGATAAATTTAATTTTTTTTAAGTAATATCATGATTTTGTGTGATTTTGTATATATATATATATATACAAAAAGCCTTGTCTTATTGTAGAAAGTAGTGAAAATATATTTTTTTCTTGTATTTCATTAACTATAATATGTAGTATGTAAGTGGTATAAATTTGATATGGATTTATTTTGTTTAAGTCGAAATTATTTGTTTTTTTAAATTTTAGTTTTAAGTTATGAGAAATTTACTTTTTGGATATTATTTTTTGTGTGCTGTTATTTCAATTGAAATACGCGTATATATATAAATTATTGAAGGTTATTGAATTTAAAAAAAATATATTTTTTTGTAACAAATGAACGCCAACAGAGATTGAATGTACATTTAAAAATAGTAATTTAACGTATAAAATGGTAGTTTATATGGGAGTAGTTAAGGGGACAAATAATTTTAGTTAAAGATGCGGTATTTGATATTTTGTGAACGAAACTGTATTTCTTTAGGCAATTTCACATGTTCACAACACGAATCATTGATCAGTTATTTTATACATAGAACTTATGCGATTACTGTTCGAACATATATTTTAGTATTATATACATGTATATATATTGTTTGTGCCAATTCAAAGACTGATTTCTATTGGTCAGTGTATTATTTCGAGTTCTTTTGACTGTTATTTTTCTTAAACTCATTAATTATATAAATGTATATAACCAGTGTAATTATATAAATTAAAAAAAAAAACTATTTTATTTGAACAGAACATAGCCTAGAATTCTCTAGCTTCTTTAGCTTCGAGTACGTGTAAATTAGGAAACAACAAATGCTTACATCCTAAGTAAATTTACAAAAAAAAAATACATAATTTCTAAAAATAGGTAAAATACGTACATAATAGTAAAACATATTCCTTTAAAACTGAAATGCATTTGAGGTATTTTGATTTTTGTATATGTCAGTTAACTTAATTTAAAAGAATAAAAACAACGCAAGCTTTTGCGCTTCCTAAGTTTATTACTTTCCTTAACCGTTTGGATTTTAAATGATGAATTCTTCATAAAAGCATATTTCACATTGAAAGTAAAGAAAATTGGAAATTACTACAATAAAACCTAAAAATATGACTAATGTTGTTCCTGAATTCCGTGGGCTTATTCAGGACATGACTATTTCGGACTTTTTGTTTTGAAACCGACTACAGCTATAATTGAGAAAAAATTTGTTTCTTTTTCTTCTAATTCTTTTAGGTTCTTAAAGAGCAAAGTTACGAAATAAAAATAAAAGCAAAGTGATAGTATCCTAACATTTTTGAGAGCTTTTTAATTGATGCCGAATTTATTTATTTTTATTTTGTTTTTCATTGCATAGTAACTGATAGTATTATTGAATTTGAAGTTAGACATTTTTTATTTTATGTGTATGTATGAATGTGTATCCAATGGTTATTTTTTTTTGTAAATAAGCTCCTTATTTCTATTATTTAAATGGAGGACAATTGAAAAACTTACAGCTCCATTGGTTTTAACAAAATTTAAGATGATTATATAAATTTTATTTTTACTGATTGACTTGTATACAAAGTGACCTGCAGATGGCTTGTAATCGACAGACTCTATTTGTGTTTTATAAAATCTAGTAAATGCAATTAAAAAATGTTTTTATTAAAAACTAATAGGAAAACATTTTAATAAGAAAAGATACATTTTTTTGTTTTTAAATTAAATTACATTTCGAACTAGATAAGAAATTATTATTTATATAGTAGTTCATTTTTGTATACACATTTATTCACATTTATATTGAAGAACTAAGTTTTAGTAGTCTGTCTGGATGTTTCACCCGCAAGTGTGAGCGTAACGTATCAATGCGACTATATGTGGCTGGACAGTAGGGGCACATGGAACGTTGTGCTGTGTGCGAATGATAGTGGTGCCATCGATTGGTTACCTCTTTCCCGCAGGATCTGCAGCGCCACATAGTACCAGGATCTCTGGACGGAGTGAACATATTATGATAGGACATCTGGTGATGTGAATTGTGACTACTGCCACTACCACCTCCTCCTGCAGCACCACCGGTTACAGATGTTGCTCCAATTCCTTGATGGTGATGGTGATGATGACCACCACCATTACTGCCGCCTCCGCCGCTGCTAATATTTCCGCCGCTGCCAACGCCACCACTGCCTCCACGGTAAAGTCCAACGTCATGAGCTCCTAACGCATGATGGAAATCACTTTTAAAATGCATTGCAAATGGTGGGGGTGGTGGGGATGATGATGATGCTGTCGAGAGGGGAGTTGAAAGATGATGACGTCCCCCCGGCCCTGTAACCAACAAAAAAAGGCACCACAAATGGGGCGTAAGTCAGCCCAGAGAAGACAGAAGAATAAAAATAATAAAAAAGCCACAGCAAAATCATAACAAAAAAAAAGATAATACAAATAAATAACGTATATGAGCTATGTTGTTTCATTGATTACTATTAATATTATTGTAAGAGCTTCCCATTGCTGGTAGCTGGTTTTTCACCTTTTTTTTAACATAAATGCATAATTTGTTTCATAAGGAAAAACTGATATATTTAATATCTCATTTGCTGTTAAATATCTTTTTTAAATATCTTTTAAGATGTGCAGTAATTAGGTATAAATATTATATTTTGGTATGGCGAAAAACTTCAAAGAAGTTCCAATAATTTTTTTGAGTCATAATTCTTGTATGCAATATAATTTTTAATAGAAAAATGTTCTACTGTAAATAAATGTTTCAACTAATATATTAAGTGGTTTTATCATTCCAAGCGGTTTTGTATAGTTTACTTTGTGAAATAAGCGTAAGTAAAAAAATATAGACATATATTTTTGCTTTGCAAAATTACTGTGGCAGAAACCTTAAAATATATTTGTTGAGCGTTCGTATGTAAATAAAATAAGTTTAATACATTACATACGTATTCTGTATATTATATTGTATATGCAGCATAAATTCCATAAGTTACGCTTCTAATTTGTTTTTCTTTTCAAATATTCTTTTTTTTTCATTTTTTTACAAAGTACAGAGTGGAAAAAAATAAAATAAATAAAAATAAAATAAAATAAAAATTAAGCTATATACTAGCAAAGAGTATAAGGAGATTATCATAATTTATTTTTTTGAATAAGATATATATATTTCATTCCAGCGTGCAATATTTTACGGATAAGTGTGTGGGGTTTTGTATGTATTCTTTAAATCTTTATATCTCAGTTGTTCTTGTTCGATACAATCACTGTTGACGAAAGGAAAACGTATATAGAAAAATGTATATGTACGTCAAATTCAACACGTATTGATTTTAAATTACGTAAGGGATCCAAAGGTATACCATTGAAAATATTATCATTTACCTAATTTGAAAGAAGTTTAGTCAAATGAATATTACCATTATCAGATGCATTCAACAAATATATTTTCAACCTGCCAAATATAAGACGATAATAAGCCTGCCTAGTAGAAGATATGTCCAAAGTTTTGTTTTATCATGTAGTTTAGTTACGTCAATCAGGAGTTATGTTGTACAGCTACTTTTACCTAAAATATTAATCGCCCTTATAATTTTAAAACACTTATTCCTCACATCCTTATTTAGTTACATACTTATAAAATGTTCACTAAGGTAAGCGATTTAACAAAATGCCCACTTTTCAAATTTACGGTATCTTTCAATTTACATTAACCTTTAACAATGCATACAGATTTCAATCTTAATTTATGTTTGTAAGACAAAATATTTTTTTTTCAGTATCCGCAAAAGGAAATAATTTCACTCTTAAATTAAAGAAAAAAGTTTCGAAAATTATAGGTACAAATTTATTTTACATTCTTGAATTATGTAAAGTAATTGTATATCTAAGTGATAAGATGTCATTTGAAGAAATGTCAGAATATCTCTACGCAAACACGAAGAATATTCTTAGTAGCGCATAACAATGTACTTATAATTTAATTTGGTAAAATGTCCTAAACTCTATATTTTTTTCCCATCCTGTCGCAACAATATACATATATATGCATATATGGGATTAGAATAACACAATTTATCATATGTATTATTTACCATAGTTCTTACAGTAAAATCTGAACTACAAAGAATTTAAAAAAACACCATTATCAATCAAAACAGAACATATCAGAAAAAAAGTATATATATCAAGAAAAACAAAAAAACAGGAGAATTGGGCCGAGGGTTGAAAATTTTCGATGATGATGATTATTAAGCATGATAATACTTATTCTAAGATATATAATTAAAACGTTGATTTGGAAGCACAATTCATATTGTAATAAAAAAATATATACTCTTATACATAGTCCCATAATGAAAAAAAATATTGAATCCGATCGCACTCACATCATAAATCCAATGCCTAAGTATTATAAAATAGATGAAGATGAAATAATAAGATCTCTTTATTTTGTTTCAAAATATCAGTTTTATTATAATTTTTTTTATCGATTTATTTTGTTTTTGTATATTTCTCTGTTAGTTTAAATTATTTATTTCTTTAAAAATAAGAAATTCATTATAGGTTATAGTTATGTTATTATTTAATATTAAATAACTTGTGTGTTTCTTAATAAATTGTAACAAATGCTTCGCAAAGTATGAATTAAATTTAGGATTAAAGCTAAACTAGTGTTTATGATTTTAAAACAGAAAAAAAATTGTTTCTTCTTATATAATATTAAAAAGCATTAGCGAGTATTCCATATAATCAAGGAAATATTCACTTTCTTTTTAATTATATAAATAAATTACATAATTGTATAAATAAAAACAAGTTATCTATGAAAAGTCAGGTAAAGATTTTTTCTCCAAAATATAGTTTTTGTTTTTTTTATAGTCTAAAAATAAACCTATAACATTGAAATGTACATTTCTTTCTTTTTTAATTGTCGTTTATTTGTATTAAAATTATGTTGTTTTCGAAAAAAAGTTGCTCATTATTAATATATTATTTTTAATGATTCTCGTGATCACTGTTTTATTTGCTTGTCATTCAAAAATTTCTGAAAATCTACTCGATATATTTTGATGTAAACATAATGTACTTGTGCAGTCCGATAAAAGTCCGGTAAAAACAGAAAGAAAAAAGGAAACAAAAAAATGTTCACTTGAGTTTTAGGAATGAATTTAGATTATCTATTTCAACAAATTGATTATATATGTATATACATATATACGTATATGTGTATTTTGATTTCATATACTTAATAAAATATAAAAAATGTAAATGTTTATGTATTGTATTTTTATACTAATTTAAAACAATATTTAATCATTTATCAAAATGTTAAAAAATAAAAAATCACTGTAAAAACAAAATAACTAGTAATATTGCACGTTCGGTTATATAATTATTGTATTTTTTTATTTTATATTTCTGTTTTATTGTTTTGCAGTTACTCCCATTCGTTAATGCTTTGATAGTTCATTTTAGGTAACAAAAATATTTTAAAGTTAGTTGCTTTTATAGTGTTTGTGTGTGTGTGTTTTTTGTGTATACGAAGAAATTTGTTTAAATAAAATTTTCGTTAATATATATTTGGATTTAGCACCATCAAACCGTACAGTTTTATCACATTCTTTTTTACACAAAAAATATATAAAAGTAAATATTAGTTTTTTTTTATTCCATATATATAATTATACGAACGAGTTGTTTATTTTCCAATTAATTTCGAGAGCCTAAATGTACATTTAATTTTGAATATTAAATCATATTTACAAATGCAGGTGTCCAGTTTTCTATATATATGGCCAAAACATCTCATTATCATTTACTAAATTTTAACACAACCTTTTATCCTCATTCTTTGCTCGTCATTCATAATTATTTTAGTGCTCAGCTTGGTATCTCATTTTTAATTCATGTATAAAAATAAATATGATACATAATAAGTTTATTACTATAAACGAAATTTTGTTTATTAATAATTTCATAAACTAAATTAAGCCCATAGTATAATAAATTAAAGAAAATATCATCATTGATAGTTAGTTTATAAAGTTACATAAACGAGTATAAAAGAAAACGGATGTGATGTTATCATGCACTTATTCTTTTTTTTACATAATTTTTTCACGTGTGAAATGGCAGTTAAGATATTTTAAATAAGTTATTAAATTATACGTTATCATTATATTTCTCTGAACAACAACATAAGCTAATGTTTAGAAATGTACATACATTCGGTGGGATTGAATACCAAAAGAAAAAAATTATATAACTTTAAAAAAATAATGCTTTTGACTAATATCTGTTAGTACACATAGATTTATATGACAAACAGAATATTCAGAATGCAATACAGAACAATTTTTTTTCCAGATCACTATACAAAACCACAATTAGAATATATTATTAAAGAAAGAAGTTCATGCGCATATGTATGTATTTTACAATCAGAAATTAAAATCGCTCAGAGAAATATTTACATATGCATATACAAAACGATATACGCACACGTGTTTTCATCTGAATATCGTTAATGAAAAGCATTCATAACATCACAACAAGAATAACGGTTATATGAAAAAAGGTACCCTTTTCATACTACAAAATAAACAAAAAATCTCTTTTTCAACGATCAACTATTTTACTGTATTATAGAAAAATAAATTGATTAAGTATAGTATAATATGTTTTGCATGTGTCTTTAATTTCTTTAACGGTCTTCAATATAAGAAATAGTTACATGTTAAGAAACTTTTCGAAAGGTACTTCATTCTACATATCATAGTTAGCATGTTAAACTGAAGAACAACATATTTTGGGCTATTGAGGATTTCTTCTGTAATAGTTACAGCGGCAGTAGAGTAGGTTGCAAACATTTTCTTCAAGACTGTATGATTTTATACTGTATGAACTAAAATAAGCCCCATCAAATGGTAAAATCTTTGATTTTTGAATAGTGGTAAAGTTAAATACTCCACTCAGCCCTCGTGTCTCTTTATATATTTATTGAATGAGTATTACGATTTAAGGGCAAATTATGCATCTGCGTTTATCAATTCATGCAATTGTGTGTTATGTACGAAATGTGCATTTATATCTGTACAAATCACTTAAGGAGATTATTTTCAAATGTGGAACGCCTATAAATGAATATGAGGAAATGTTAGCCAACGGCAATGAGAAGTTTATTTGCCTTGAAAAAAATATGAACTGACAAATTAATTTTCTACTCCATTGCCATTGTAAATTTAGAAAAAAACAACAATCGTATTAAGAGTTACTAAACGAGTGTCTATTGACATAAACAAAATTAACTTTACGTTAGTAAGAAGCTGTTCAGAAAATTATAATATCTGCTATCGTTTAATTTGTAAACAAATTCAATTATTTTTTTTTTGGGTAGTAAAAATAATAACGTTAATATTTAACCATAATTTATTATCTTATGCATTAAATGTACTCCTGTAAAATTAATTCAACACAACATCAATTTGTAAAAAGAAGTGTTATTCTTTGTTAATTTTCTAAGAAAACAATCAAAGTATTTGTGTAAAGACAATTGATCACGACGTTGATTTCATAAATATAAATATGTACGTACTATATATATTTTTTTAATCTATTTTAATAATATTTGTTAATGGTATTGAATTAATACCCATTTATTTAGATGTAAATAAACGGATTATATTTATGTTGTGTTGTGTTCGGGTTTACATTTAATAAATAGATCAATCTCTGTTTTATTTTCTTTCTCTTTAATAAGTAGTTAAGTATTTTTTTGTTGTTTTTGTCTGTTTGTTTTTTAAGAGGAAAAGGTGTTTGTAGTCTGAGTGTTTGTCTTGTAAGGAAAAAATGGTTAAGTGTGCACGTAATTTTTTTGTGTAAACTGTTAAATGTTGAATATTCATTTAGTGTTACTCAATTTAAATAAATTTACTTTATACAAGAAAGTTTATGTGTATTCTTCATACGTAAATATACATTCTAATATAAATAGTAAATGTGTTCAATTCTGTTTAATATATATTATTTTATGTTTTGATTGAAGTTAAGTTGATTATTGTAAATATTTAAAAATAATGTTATTGCAAAAAAGAAGTAAAAAAAAGTATAAAATATATTATACCTTACTTTGTAAATGTTTACTTAAATTTTACTAATATTCTTTTAATATACTCCATTTTTATTACAATCATTATAAAAATTAACAACAACGATTTAAATATTAAATTTTTATATAAAAAAGGAAAAAAAATATATACGACATATCTTGTCTATGTTGTGGCATTTGTTTATATTTATTTCCGAAATTGTAAATAACTTTCATTGTTATCGCTTTTTCATTTACTATAAAAGTAATCAATTATGATAAATTTAATTTTTATTTGCACAGATGTCGTCTATATCTGATCTAGGAAAGATATACATTAGTGTGTATAAGGGATTCCACGGGATTCAATGGGCCACTCAACAAATATTTTAGTAATAACTTGAATCAAATAATATATTTACAATTGCTGGGAAGGTGGTTATTTTGACGAGTGAGAAGGGGTTTTAAGAACTCACATTTAACAGAAGCAACCTAATTAGCCGCTAAGGAACTGTTTGAAATCTTAAAGGGGTTTGTGCTTGAAATCTATCTAAATCTGAATTACCATGGAGTTATTGAACTGAGAGGACATGAACCTCATTATGTACAATCTGCAATTTTTATAGTAATTGACTCAAATTTTTGACTTACATCTTACGGTAAATACGTATTCAAAACATAAAATATAAGTTGAGTGGACAATTTAATAAATTATATTTAAAAAAATTAACTTTGTTTGTATAAATTGCACTATTTAACTTATTAATTCCTTTTATTTGAATTATATTTTTGTGGGAGTTGTTGGGAGGCCTTTACGGCATTTAACGCCTTTCTAATGCTTGCAGTTGACTTAGAACACCACTTAAATGACTTATGGTGCTAGTAATGTTTGATGATTCTATTGTTGATGAAGAAGAACTTCCAGATACCCCTGTGTTAATTGTATCACAATAAATATTGTTGAATGATTGGGATGCAAACGAAGATAATGTGCTGGTTGTTTTAGCGATTGGAGTACTTGATACTGTTACAGCAGTTGACGTTGTTGTGACAGTTGATGAGACGCTGGTATTGGTGTCTGAAGGAGATCGTTGTATTACTTCCTTAGTTGGCGACGATAGCGTATTGGGTTCATTGTATGTGCTTCTCAAGAATGCGACATCATCAATAACATTACTCTCTAAAGCTTCTTCGTCGTCATTTAAATCTGATTCAGGTGTCTGCGTTTTGTGATCCTTCATAGACTCAAGACGATTCTCTAATTGAGGTTGATGATTTTCATGTTTCTGTTGCTGTTGTTGTGGGTGCTGATTTTCTGTTTGTGCCGGGCAGCTTTTGTCGGTATATTTTGTGTTTATGCTATTATTATTGCTATTGTTGATACTATAATTATTATTACTATTATTTAAACTGTGATAGCCACCATGATAATGTTGATCATCGAGATTCCATAAGAGTGAACTAGTTGTTGAGCTTAACATATTGGTATAGTTCCAGCTCAAGTACTGATTATATCATTCGGACGTTGAATTACTGTGTTGGTGCTGATGGTGTTGCTGTTGGAGCTGTTGTTGCTGTTGCTGCTGATGTTGCTGTACCGCCGCTGCATTGAATGCACTTGCTGCAGCTGCCGCAGCGGCTGCCATTGCGGCTTGGGATGCTGCTGCTATTTGGGTAGCCGTGGGTGACTGTGCTGCTGACAGAATGTTGTCAAATTTTCTTGTATCCGGATTGTACATTGGATGCTTGAATTTACAGTGTGTTCGGAGATTATCGCTGCGCGTGTACGTGGCACGGCATAGAGGGCATTCAAATCTTCCAGGAAAATGTACATGATAATGGTTTCGTATATGTGTCACAACTTTACCGCATAATTTGCAGCGATGTAGATTGCATCCACCAGAGAGACGTTCGAACGTTAGACGCATGTGCCATGCTTTCGAGCCTACAACACAATTGTTTTGATTTATTTTATATTTGTGTGTGATCGTTTTTCGTGTGTCAATATTAGTTTGGTAATATGGTATTGATCAAGTTCGCGAAGAGAAAAAAATAAAAGAAAAAAAAAACAATTTTTTGTTGGTGATTTGACGGGAAATGTTAAAACAAAAAAATAATCACTTTAAATAAAAATAATGTAAATAGTTTGAAGAAAAATTTCAAAATTACTTTTCAACTTGTTTTTTACCGCTTGTGATAAGATCGAAACTTAATTCATTTAATATATATTTTTTACATAGTTTGGGTGTTAATGAAATAAATAGATCAATAAGAACTATATGTTTATTTGCCACATGGAAATGGATATATTTGCAAAATAAAAATATTTATAATTTATATGACACCAAAAGCGAACCTGATAGCAAACGAATTATTTAAAATCAAACAATTGAAATTTTTCAATTTTTTCTATTAAATTGGATAATCGGATGAATAATGAATGTTCCAATATATCAATGTGTATTCAATTAATTTATGACAAAAAATAGGGACTTTACAATAAACGTATTACCATTTCCGTATGATAAAATAAACAATAGAAAGTATTAGTGAATAATATATTTCCTTTAGATATATTTTTAAAGTTTTCGGGGATTATCTTTAAAAGGTAATCCCCAAAAAACTTTTTTTAAGTACTTAAAATTACAGTGTCATCAGTCAAATAATTTTGTGTTCCATAATAGCTGCAGAAGCTAAGTCCTGGCCCTCTACGGGCTGTAGCACCACCCATATTTTTATTAAATTATAATAGAAGTAATTGGAATAATTACAAAATAGAGATATTTCAAAAGAAAATGTTAAGGTATTTCTTCCTGATTAGGGCTAGTATGAATTATATAGAACACGTGCAAACTTATCTGATGAAATATACAAATATCTATTGTTTAGTAAACTATATAAAATAGTAGGTTTTTAATAATGTACTGTTTTATATAGAACTATAAATGTTATTTTCGTCATCTGAAACAATTATAAAGTTAAAGTTATCCTATTTTATTTATAAATTCTAATCTTAAGTAATTACTTATTTTGTTTTTACAGAAAACTCGTTTTATTTATAGAGAAGAAGAAATATACTATTTTAACAAAAACGAAATATCTTTTAATGTGTGTTTAACTTCAAATTAATCAAAAGATCAACACAGAATTAGTGAAAAATAATGGTTATGTGAGAGAGGAAGGTACCCGTTTGACGAGGAAAAAAGTTTATGAATGTGCTTCTATATGTAAATATATTCATATATTTTACTTTGCACAATTATTTGCTTGTTTGTTAATTTTGTAAGTTTGATTTGATTAATATTCTTTTGTTTCTTTTGTTAAATGATAAAATACTTCTCTTCAAATAAATGGAATCATTTTGATAAAATTAAAGACCATATTCCAGGTTATGTATGAATTCTGTTAAATTTGAAATAGCCATTCCAACCCGCACCAAAAAGAGGAAATAAACATTTTCATAATTGTACAAATAATTTAATAATTCATTCTATTTTGTACAGTTTGATTAATTTCAATTGAAAACGTAGATATCCTGTTTGCGTAGTTACATATGTAAATATATTAACATTCAGTTTGGGTTAAATCATTCGTAGACATTTGAAGAAGAAAAAGTGAATATGTATAAAATTAAAAATAATAACCGATTTTCAACACCTCTCCTTCCTGCGTTTTTGTTTTCTTGAATAAATTTGATAAACATTTTTTAATGACAAAAAAAACATCGCGTGTATTTTTACAAATCTAGCAGTATCTAGTAAAATTTTGCAATAAAATCAAAATGTATGTATGTATATACCTATGTATGTGTGGATATTTATTGGACACATTATACACTGAGAAGACGAAAAGGGATTTTTTAAAAAGAATAGTAACATCAATATACATATATGTATTTTTTATATAAACAAATTTGATATACACAGAAAAAAAACATATTGTGTTGGGTATAAACAAAATAACTATAATTTCTATAAATGTTATACATTTCCTTCCTTCAATTTCCACCAATTTTAAATTCTGATATTGCCAATAAGAGAACAAAATTGGTTAGACTGGTTTCATTAAATGTGATAACATAAAATAGTAAACAAATAGTGGGTGCTAGTAATTGTAAAAAAAAAACATTAATATGATTAATAGCATTGTATCCATTCAATTTAATATTACTTTTGATAGATGTGATAGATTTTACACCACCAAGATATGTATATAAATATACATTTATTTTTTTGAAAATTTAATGACATTCAAATCTATTTTACAACCACTACGAGTCTATCAAAATAAAATTAATAAGAAAAAAAGAATGTATGAATATCTTTATATGTAATTGCGTAGCATACCGATGATTCGGGATATTTTTTTCTATTGATACCTGCTATATTAGATATTGTTATTTATTTGATTTCAAAGTAAACATTCTCAGGATACTGCTTTAAATCTGTGATTGATTTATTTCCCATATATAATAACCTTCTCCACGTTCGATGGACCTATTTACCCTTCGCCTAAACTCATTATGTATGAATATGGATACGGATAAGCTTAGTAACTAAACGAATAGATTTAGGATTTTTTAAGAAAAAACACATAACAATTATTTAAAGGATAGTGAACAAAATATGGAAATCTCTAAAAATCATAACTGCTTACAAAAAAAAGAATATGTATATATTTGTCTTCTAAGCTTAAAATGAATAAATTAAAGGTCAGCATACGAAATAAAATACACTTACCATTTGAATTCAGTTAAATAGAAGATTACCGCAGGAATAAATATTGAAAAAAAACTCTTAACATACATTTAACATATAGAAGGAAAACAAATCTGATAAACATTTGAAACACATTTCACTTGAGTTAGAGATTCATTTCATTTGTTTTTCTGCAACATATTAACGAACTATGAGATATGTATGTATAGGTAGTACTGCTTTATTATGCTAAGCGAACATAATGATGATGCGTATGCGTATTAATTTACCTAAATTTAACAAAGAGGAAAAATGCAAACTAAAAATATAGTATTTAGATACATTTAAAGCTTTAATATGTAACTACCGCAATGAAATAAAAAGAACTGGCTTTTTGTAAAGTTGCAACCATTAATGTACTAGAGTAAGAATTATATTAAAGTAAATTCAAATACTTTTTAAGGTTTTTAATTAATATATTTTATTTCACTTTTTAAATGTAATTCCTTTATGTAAATATATATATATAGATTTTATGTGTATATATATTATTTAAATAATTAAAACTATTTTTTCCCTAAATTATTTTTATTTTTGTTTTATTTTAATGCTATAGATTCTTTGATGTTAATATAATTTTGATTAATCACGATTTTTTTTTTCATCTTAAACTTAAAACTAAATAATACTTTTATTTTAATTGAATCTTTATCTTATCATCTCTGGGTCTATTGTTTTCAATTTACATTTTCTACATTTCTTAGCATGTTCGTTCTTATTTTTGCATAAACTGTTAGTTTTCGTTTAAATATTCTGCTTAAGGTGGGCTCATTTTGAGAACATAAAACAAAAGTATTGTAATATTCAGAAAATGTTGTGATTTTGTTTTATAATTCTATGCATAATACATATTTTATGGTTATATCAATGACTAGATGTTATTTTAGTATTCGCTGGAGCAAACTTCTTCGTTGACTAGAAAATATAACAACTGGTTTTGTCTTCAATGAATGCATATTTCGGTGGGATGAAAGGTAAGTTATATTTCGCTTTTATTTTTATATAGTTAAAACATATTTTACTGCATTTGTATTGAATGTACACGTACATTGAATCTTTGAAAAAAATAATTTGAGATTTCATCTGAAAATGAAAATGGAGATTTTTTCTAAATTGACTGTATTCCCTTCAAGTCAGCTAAAGATCCAAGGGAAAACCTTTGATAAGGTCAGATTTTGGTCCGTGGATAGTAGTAACATATCTCTTAATTGAAAATACTGGTTGAAATTGCTTTCGAATGAAGCAAATTGTTTTATGTACATTTGTTTAAATGTTCGAAGAAATTTGCTCTTTCTTATTACAATCTAATGAGTAGCTTTAAGCTACACGCAATGGATACTTTAATTTGGAATAATAATTAATGATAATACTCTAAAAATGTTTGTACTAATTTTTTCGTTTGTTAATGATTCCGGTTTTTGCTTATTTTATTCATATAATAATTTGTTGGTTGCTTGATTAGATCTTTAATATTATTTGATATAATTAACGTTTTTAAGATGAAGGGACTAATGGGTATGTTGTACATAAATAATTGCTTTTCTGTTATCATTTATTTTTGTATTTTATGTTGGTTATTTTGAATATATTTTTTTTAATAAAACGAATTTTTTTTCCTGTTTTAATACAAGTTACAAGGCATAAGAGACATGTAATTAAAATATATGAAAGCACCTATGTGAGATGAGTATCAATATGCAACTCGGATATTTATTTGATCTTTCACGGCATTTTAAGGGGAGTTAAGAAGACATACTGTTAATAAGCAATGTTTAAGTGTGGATTCTAAGTTTATGCATTTTGGTAGATTATTATCTTGTCCATTTTTTATAGAATAATTTTTGGAATTGATTTTCAATATATATATTTTATTAATACTTTGAGAACTTGAAAGGTGAACCTTATATATGTATATACATGCTAAGGTTTTCATTGTATTTCCATGCTTCTACTGTACAACTAACTTGTGTATTTAATTTTCACTCACTCAAGACAACCTTTATTTTGTCATAATAAGATTCAAATTTTTAATACATTATAATTATCGTTATTCACTGTATGAATAAACGAATTATAGAAATTGCTGTATATACAAATAATTTTTATTAAACTTTTTTCAATTTGTTTAAGGTCCCATTTCATTACGTATGTTTTAATAATTCCAGTTTTTCAATCTCATTTTTGATTATGATTTATAAAAGATAATGTCTAAATTGTACGCCGAAATAAATTGAATTGAACTTATGTAAAACGCGATTTTAGTAAATAATCAATATATCAGCTATCTACTTTATCTGAAATGGTGTATTTCTTCCATTGAAGTGATGGTGACAGAAAAAATAAAATAAGTTTTAATTTTTTGTGAGATCCCTGTATTTTTATTTGAAAAACCGAACCTAACTCATTGTGGATATTGGTCAAACAATAAATTTTTTTAAATTCTTCAAAACGTCGACAACTGAAGAAAACTTGAAAGTGGTGCTAGTAAATAAAAAATTAAACAATACAATCCTTCGTCGCATGTCAAAAGTGAAAGCAATTTTCTTAAATTAGTGCGATTGTTAAATTGAAAGAGACCTACACTATTCGATTATTCTTACTGGGGAAGTTGAATTATCAGTAATATCATTATTAAATAATAATATTATTCTACATACTCTCTTGGCTTCTAAAAGTTGGCCATTTAAATTCAATCGAACCCAACCAATGTAGCAGTACCAATGTTGTAGGGTAATGGGAAATTTATAATACTCTAATTTTTGTCAATCTAATTATAAATCAATCAATTATTTTTATAAATCAAAAAGAAATACAAAGCGTAGCTTTTTTTGGTTCGTTTTTAAAAAAATCGTAATTAAACAATTATTTTTCTTTTTCTAGAATGGTTCATACATATTTAAAGGCAATGATTATTATTATTGTTTATCAAAAAAAAAAACATTAACGCAATCGCACTAGTTTAATTCAGTAATGTATTGAGCTTAATCGTTACAAAAAAAAAAGGAAAAATATATATTTTTTAATAAATATAAATTTTAACTAGGTTTTGTTTTATAACATTCGGTCAATCATCACTGAGTGTCTTACATTTTAACTCGACAAAATTGTAAAAATATACGCGTATATATACATACGATTAAAGAATTATTTTTAAATAAATTCACCTAAACATTTTCTTTTTTTTTAATTTAGTACAATATTTGGTTGTTATATTCTCTTACTACTGCTTATATGCTGTAATCTAGCTTTAAATACTTAATTATTGTATTTTATACTTTTCAAATTGCTTCTAATTTATTGTATATGTTTAATACTTTGTAATGTACTTAATTGAACGATTTTGGGATTTTTTTTTGTTATTTCTTGTTTTCTTAAAAATCAATATTTTTTTTTCGTTTTCTGGTTTGCTTTAGTTTACTACATAAAAAATTGATCACATATGTACATAATGGCTAAAGAATCTGTCTTTAATATCTGCATGTTTTATTTTACAATGCGCTTTCATGTTATCTCGACGCGTAAACTTTTGCCCGCAGACTGGACACTCATGACTCTGAGGCCTATGAATATTTGCATGATGCCATCGATTGGAAACAATCTTATTGCAGCTAACACATCGGTAAAGGGTGGGCAGAGTACCTGATAATTGTACAAAAAGCGTTGAATAATCAATGTTATGATCACGTCTGTTTGATGCTGCTGCTGCTGCCGCCGAAGATGAAATGGACGACGATGTGGATGATGTTGATGAAGTTAGAGGATGGGATAGATGCTGCTGTTGTTGCTGTTGCAGTTGCTGTTGCTGATATGCCGCTACGGCCGCATGCTGATGATGCATTGCCAAATTTATGTGTTGCTGTTGCAAGGATAATGATGACGCTGAAGATGTTGGTGACTTTGCAGTCAAGGGATTTCCATCGGTAGGTGAAGGTAGCACTGTTATGCCAGGAGTGGTACCATTACCACTGCCATTATTACAAGTACCACTACTGCATGTACTATTTGTCATATTAATAACTGTTGGAGTTGAGGCATTTATTAAGCCATTTGTGTCCATTAGGCAACGGCTACCAATTGACATTGGCATGTTTTGTTGGTGGCAGCGTAGCGCCAAATTCATTTGTTTGCTTTTGATTAAATTGCAATAGTCATTGTTCGGCTCATCGGCATCATCGTCATTCACATCATCACCTGTAAACAGTTTGGTTTGTTTGGCTTGTTATACAGGTATGTATGAGCACAATAAATAGGGAAATTATATTCTAGCTTGATTTGTTTTCTATTCTTAAAATGGCGCCGCGTCACCGTGGTTTATATATATGCATTAGATATAATCGGAAACATAAAATTAAAACATAATAGCAAAAAACCAAAATCAACAAGGTAGCAAAAATTTTATATATATATATTTATATATTTATATAGGCTTTTGTGTGGGGATACTTTTTTCTTGCATTTCATGTCAAATAAATTAACAAACCAAATCCTTAAAAAAAATCAACAAAAGTGGGGTTCTTTTAAAAACTATAAATTCGTTCTAGCTTAAACTTCAACGGAGCTATCCAATATTGACTTGCTGATCTTTGCAGCCGTTAAAACATATACATTCTGTCTTAAATTAAAGTTACTTGTTACGTATTTACTTAAATTTAAACGATTGTAAATCGGAATGTTTTCCAGTTGTTTTTTTCTTCTCCTGTTTTTTTTTATAATACATAAATTTATTTATAATTTCCACAATAATTCTCCAAACATTGAAGTTGAGTCTTATGCGATTTGATAATTGACAAGTTCCGAATGATTTTGGATAACTTCGCTGGTAAAAAACATTCTAATACAATATTGGGATGCACTAACACATAATAAGAATATTTTTAAACTATTACTTTTGTTCGTATATATATCTGTATAGACAGAAGTAGAAATACCGTTTAAGGAGTATTTTCTTCCAAGCCGTCTTATCAGGTGAGAATTTTCGTAATAAATAAGACTAATTGGAATTTTTTTTGCATTATTCATTAATTTTCTTATACAAATTATATACTTCTTAATTTTTTTTTGTTTCAATCAAATCTTTTTTATTTGTGATTTAAAAATCTTCGTTTTTCTAATTAAATTAAAAGAAAATATATTTAATATAATTAACAACGGACATCTACACTTTAATGTATGTATATATAAATTTTATGAGTATAATTTTTAAGAATATATTTAACTAGTGGTTTATCTAATATGAACAAACTCAAATCATACATTTTAAATTGCGTTTTATTAAATCAATAAAAAATATAAATAAATGAAAATGTAAAAGTAATGTAAACAAATAGGTAAAAAAAATGCACACAAATCAGAGGTCTTACATATCTCTCTAAGTAAAACAAAAACACGGATAAATCAAATGAAAAAACATTGTTTGAGTATTCAGGTTTTTTGGAGTTTCAAATTCAAGGAAAAGCTGAGCGGCAAACTGGGGAAACAAAATCATACTAATCAAAATACACAAATAAATAAAATCAGTGACGAAAGAAAAAAAGAACAAATGAAAACCTTTCAAACCAAAAATTCACGTTGTACAAATTAAAATATTTTCCAAAAAGAATTCCCTTGTGAAAAGTTTACGCTACGAAATAGTTATTAATTGTCATCGTTTCCTAAAAATTATTTCATAAGAATCATTGCCTTTGTTCATTAAAATATTTTCAAACAAATGGATTTTTCGTAGTGTTGGGTATAAGTCTTTAAATGTTGCAACCATAAATTTTGCTCTTAATCATTAGTGTTATTACTATTTTTTTTTTTTTTTCAGAAGTGATACACATCTACTTAATATAAAGCTTTCCAGTTCTTTTTATTTCACGTTGTTTTTTTTATTTTGTATAAAAAATTGCAAATTGTTAAAAGCAAATTTCAGTATAAGTAAAATATATTATTCATTGATTGTTTTGTATTGTTAGAGTTTTTAATATAATTTTATGTGCGTATTACATT
Organism: Eristalis intricaria; assembly: GCA_964034865.1. Taxonomy (NCBI): domain Eukaryota; kingdom Metazoa; phylum Arthropoda; class Insecta; order Diptera; family Syrphidae; genus Eristalis; species Eristalis intricaria. The sequence continues at coordinate 140,118,783 of OZ035873.1, forward strand.
ATTAGAGAAAAATGCGAAAAAGAATTACGAAAAGAAGAGGTTTGTATTTGTTTCATAAATAAATAAAAGAGAAACAACACAATAATAATATGATAAGTAATTTTTAATTATATACCTACAAAAAAAGCGATAGAGATATGTATTTTAATATGTTAGTGGATAAGAAAGTAATTAAAAAAATTCAAGAAAAAAATATTTTCTTAAATGTAAGAAGAAAATAAGTCTTTTCTGAGTTTACATACATTAAAAATATGAATATTATGGTGCTTTTTTTAGAATAAGTTTTAAATATAACTTAAACTGAAATTGAGTTATTGTTGGCATAAGTATAACAAATGCAACATTTAAGAAAAACTAAAAATAAAAAATAATATGATATGTATTTTAATGTTTTGTGTAGCCAAAGTTTTTTGAATCGCGGAATCGTTCTCTTTTCTATGATATGATACGACTCTAGCCGACCCAAACCATTTATTGCAATATTCATAATATTTATTTAACTTAAGTAAAAAATAAATAAAAATTTACCTTATAATTGTAATATTATTTAAACAACAAAACATTTATTTCAAACAATCAATTGCCAATTTTTAAAAACGTAAAATTGCATATTTATAGTACAGACATATAGACCCATATATGAATAACCATACAGAAAAAAAAATCTTCAAAGTGGTAAATACTTAAACAATAATATACCAATTCCAATTATGTATTAAAGTTTTGTATACATATTTTTTTGATATACAAGTTGCAACATTAAAGACAAAGTATTAAACATGTTCCTTTCTTATATTTATTTTGTAATACTTGATTTTGTGTTTTGAGAAATTGAAAAAAAAGAAACAAAAACACAAAAAAAAGATAAAAAACTGATGAACAGATGTGACGAACTAAGCCGTAAATGTATCGATAAGTGTTTAAGGTTCGTATGTGTTAATATTATAGTCAATTGCACACATGCAAATTTTATTTATTCGCAAGATACGAAAAGTGTGGAATAAACGTCTTCAAGTATGGCTAGGAGACATTTAAAGCAAAATTTGTTTTATAAATGAACGAAGTGGGGTAATTGACACCGTGACTCTTAAGTTGGAGTTGAATGTTTATTTAAGTGTTAATTGCAGGTGCGAGCATAATCCAATTTGGTTTTTATAATATTGCAGATTCTTAAATTAATTTATTGCTTTCTTTTTATTTTTTTCCAATTGTAAAGGGCAAGAACAACTGAGATTTCCAGTATGTAGGTGATTTTGCATTTGGTGTAAGTTTTTATTCCTACATTTTTGTCTCATAAATTCTAGCTTAAACCAAAAAAAAATAATTTCAAATAAAAAAAAATGTTCAATATGTTTGTGTAAAGAAGAGTTAAATAAAATTAAAATATAAAATTGTATTTAAGATAAAAAAACAGATATGCTTAAACAAATATTCAAAAAATAAAAAAACTTTGTTTAAAAGTTCGACTTTTTCTAACTACCAATCATACATTCTAGCTAAACAAACTTTATCGTAAAAAGGCTATCTATTTACATGCAGCATGCACATTCTCTTAGGAGGAGAGGTGTTGATCTGTCTTATTTTCTGCTCATTTCAGTTTCGTATATTTTAAAACTCTATTTAGCGGTGGTATGTATATAAACGGCACGTTTTGTATTTATATACTTACATTAATTTATATATATCATATAAATTATTAAATATATTTATTCTAAAATAGTATGTAATAGTTTATTTATAAAAGAGAAGACTATAATTTTGTAAAAAAAAATATTGCATGCACATTAATTGAGGAAAAATATATATATATATTATATATTAGCAAACAAAAGGGAGAACAAGGCAAAACCACCCCATAATTCTTGCTGTTTTTTAATAGTATTAAGTTTCGTACTTTTAAGAAAAGAAAAAAAAAAAGAATATTGAAATTAATACAATTGATTAATGGAACTTATTATTTGGAAATAATACTCTTTGCTTGGTACTTTTTTGGTTTGTTTATGTACATACAATTGTAGCTGTGACTAAACGGTAAAGAGAAACGGAAAATATGAATATGTACACATATTTTCCGGATACTCGGTTTTGAATGTAACTCACAGCTTTTAAATATTTGAAAATTAATGGAAACCGTGCTATTTGGAATTTTGTCTTTGAAAAAACGAATTTTTACAATTGGACATTCAAAGTGAATTATTTTATTTATTACTGAACCCTTGCCAAGTGTAAATAAGGATGCGTTTCAGGAAAACATTAAAATGATTGTTGGATCTTACTCAGAATTGTGAACGCAATATTGCACATTCAATATTGATTGGAAAATAAACAACTAATCTTGAGATTACAGAAGATAATATTCAGTACAGTATTACTTCGAAAACTATGAATTGTGCACTGAATAAGCAAAAAGTCTTGCACACTTTTCTGTCATGAAACCTTGTGTACTACCGCAGACACTGCTGGAATCGTGAAGAATGCGAAGATAAATCTCAGTTTTTGTAGATTTAGTAGATTTTTTGGAGTATTTGAAATCATTTTTGTGAAAATTAAGAAACGTACAAACATACATATATGTTAATAACCTAAGATAAAACAATTCACTTTTGATTGTCCACTTGTTATTCTATTGTTTTAATAGAGTCTATTGTTTTATTAGAGAATTTATTTTCACGAAACCAATAAAATATAAATAATACGTACACATATTAAATAGCTTTACGATTTACGAAGAAAAATTAGGAAAAAAAGTCATTGTAATATACTACCTTAAGACTAAAAAAAAAACGATAGGACTATGTTTAATTCTGGCATACTAAATACTTTGCAAAATCATAAACTAGGTTTTAAGTGAATTATCGGAAAAAAATTAAACAAAAAGGTTTTCTTTCACTTACCATCAATATTATCTGATTGGTCCAATTGCATTTGCTTGACATCATTCTGATCATCTCTGGAGTCTGATTGAAGGCCATGAGATGATAATAAACTGGACATTTCGTCATGTATTTTCATACCACCAGACTGTCATCAGCCAAAGTCGAATTCGAAGTATTTGTTTAGGGTTTTCATAGTTAATTATTTTAGATTTTGTGTTTTGTTTATCCATTAAGTGCAAGATGGTAAAGATACAAGAACAAGAAAATTGAAACAGTTAGGGTACTGTACTTTTTTTTTGCGGTTTTGTAAATATATTTATGTACACAATCTATTAGGTTGGTTTGTTCGATGGTTTCAATTTTGTAAATAAAATGTTTTAAGCGCATTAAATGCAAAATATAACTATTTACAAAAGATGTTCGTAATTATACGCTTCTGAGCGACTTCTTTAATGACTACGACCATGCATGAGCAGCTTAGAATGCAAAATAATACTCAAACCCATAAAGTTTTTTTTTTAATAAAATAAAATACATTTAAATGAATTTAAGAATAATGGCAGTACCCGATGCAGGTATACTGAATCTTTATTTTACACGACCAAGTATATTAGAAAGATACAAAATATGTATTAAATAAAAAAAATCTCATTACAAAGTTATTCGAAAAGAAAAATTATACAATCTGTAAATGCGACACTATAGCTTATTCTAATTGTTGAACAAAGTCGATGATGGCGCTGGGTTTTGCTGTACTATCTAAAGTAGCTTGTCTATTTGGCAAATCACCTTGACCAATTTGCACATTCCCTGAGTCGTCCTTTGTCGTACTACAAGTTGAAGAAGTTGTGGCATCCAATTCCTTCTTTTCGTTTAAATAAAGCAGTTCCCGTTCGTGACATAAACGATGCGACTTGCACTTATTATGATGATTTACAATTTCCAAGCGAAAATTGGAATTACCTTCGACAAATGAAGTTCGAATGTCCGGAATATCGTTAGACCATTTACGGCAAAATTTGCAGTACATTGTATTTGCATTTTCGTCGTATTGCAGCCAATCAAATTGGTATAACCAATTGGACCTAAATCGTCCGCCTTTTCTAGACGCTGTTATGGGTGGTCCCGGGGCAGGGTGTGGCGGATTATTGCTGGAAATTGATTGCGCGGGTATACTTCCAGAACTACCAGTCCAGTAGTTCGGACTAATTTTTGTCAAGTTGGTTGTGTACATAACACCGTCTTGTCTACCGAGAATATCTTGACTTGCAGTGGAAGAAGGGAGGGAAGGATGTTGCTCCCTGTGACGCATAAAGCAACGTAGTGTGTTTTCAGATTCTCTTGCCGACATCATAGTAGGCTCTGTCGTTGTCCATGTTTTAAGATTGTGCTTCTGTTGATTTTGAAAATCTTTCAATTGGTTGTGGAATTTTTGCATTTCGCTCGATTGTTGAGAGTTAAAGAAGTTTTGCTCTTGCGACGGGGAAGAATGCTGATGAAGATGATACATTGTAGATTGGGAATGCTGCGGATATCTTGACTGATGGAAAAAGTAGGAGGGCGATGGTGACTGTTGGTGCGACTGTGGCTGCACTGAAGATGGCATTTGTGGCTGGTGTTGAGTTGCCGTTAACGTTGCCGACGTTGTCAACATTGTTATCGAAGGAATAATTATATCGAGTCGAGGATTATCGAGAATAACAGTTTTCTGTATCTTTTCAACAGCGTAGCCGAGATATATATATTTATTGTTTATTTTTGTTTTGTTTGTTTAATATTCACAATGAATTTTGAAGAGAAGGGAAAGAAAAATAAAATAAACAAATAACTTAAAACGAATTGTAAAAAAAGAAGGGGAAGGATTTTATTTTCATGATTCTATTGTGTTTAAATTTCAAATTGAAAAGAATAATAACTCAACAAGACAGACTAAACATAAGGCACAATTACATAGATAAATGAAAAGACAAACATTTTACTTTATTTTTTGTTTCCTTTTTGTTTAGATTTTTTCTTTTTCTCGGCCGATCACACGAATGTTTATCTCAATAATCCTTCGCCCTTCGTTTTTGTTTTTTTTTTTTCTTTTATTTTCTAGCATTCTATTTAAGTTATTTTATTTTGTAAGTATTTCCACCATGGGCCGCGAACATCAGTTTGATTATAAATAAAAATGGTCATACTAAATAAAATAATTGATACAAAACCAATATTAAAAAATGGGAAAACAAAATTGGAACCATCGAACCGGTCCAAAGAAAAAACCTTAACAAAACTAAAGGGTACGTTTTTTCGTTTTCTTTTTTTTTTGATTTTTTTTTTGGATATCAAAGCGTGTTTTTCAATTTTGTATTTATAGTTACAAAGCGGTAAGGATTTCATTAGGCGTAAACAATTTGAACTTACCGGCAACAGTTCAGGTGGTAGCGATGTATGATGTTGTTGTTGTTGCTGTTGCTGAGCATCAATTAGTTCTTGTTTAATACTAAGCGACTGACTGAGACCACCTCCCTGACTCGTTGATAGCGGTGAATCATGGCGACCACCCGTGTCTTCTGATTCTGAATTGTTTCCTGTTTTTGGCGCGGGACTTGATTTAAAATTACTATGGGAGGATGCCTGAAACAAAAATTGGAATTATAGATTTATTTAAACAAATTTAATTAAATGGTTTGTTTATGATTTTATGAATATAATTATTTAGAGTTCTACTTTCCTATTAAAGTAACTTTCTTTTCAGTGATTTGTCAGTTGTAACATAAGTTTGTGTTAATAAAGAAATAGTACTAAAGCTGTACTAAAGTCAAGGTATGAATGTTTGTACAGGTAAAAATATCGCATCGAAGGTGTCAAAAAATGTTTGCATACCAATCAACCAATTCACATTGTTTATATTGAATTCACAACATCTAGTTCAGAGCAATGTATAGATGTATATACCCTAAGAAATTAACTAGAAAAGATTGAATCCTTGGTACATTTTGTGATGAAGGATCTAAAGGAATCTATTCGGATATTATCTCCTCTCCTCTCTCTCTCTCTCTCTCTCTCTCTCTCTCTCCCTCCCTCTCACTCCCTATAAGAGCCATAAGGATCGAAATAATATAATACTCTCTGAACATAATAATAATATGGGTCCCGCTACAGCTCGTAGAGGGCCAGAGCCTAACTTATACAGCAACAACCCGCGTTGTGCGGTGCTATTGAAATATACTTGAAGATGGTGAACATTTCGCAATTCGGACTTCCGTCCGGTAAATTTCTTTAATTGGTTTCGCGGTGATTATCAGGTGTCTCTGGCGATGTTCAGAGCCTATAAGTGTGCCAAGAAAGACTTTACAAACCTCGCAAAGACAAGACCTAGGTAAGCTGTTATAAGTCATTTCAACATCACTGTAGATCACTTTTAACTGTTTGTATTTGTATGAGTAACTATTACTTAAGCAGACGTTAGGATCCAACAACAAATAAAAAAAAATCAGAAAAAATGTTTTATCAAAGTCGTATGTTTAACTAATATTTATTCTTCTGGTTTTGGTAAATGGACTGACTATTCTGAAAATTGTTAAATTAATACTTGCTTTCCAATCTTAGCACATTTAATTGAAACTAGTGGCAGATCGTCCATACTGCAATATATTTATTAATATTTTGCTGACTGACACAATTAAACTGCTCGTTAAACTTGCTGTCCACACACTGATTCCTCAGTGTCGAGAAGTTAACTATTTATTTATTTTTGTAATCGAAACCACCATTCACACAGGCAACAAATCGAATACAATACATTGCATTTACATTCGCACTGGCGCCATCCGGCACACACAATAATAACAACAATAACAAGCACCAACCACATGTACCAACAACTCAATACCGACATGAGGGTAAACATTTTCCCATTCAATGTTGATATCGAAAACGTTTAAATCAAATAGATCATCGATTAAATCAATTTTTGATGTTACGGCAGTGAAAGGCCATTTAATGCACTCAATTAGTTTGGACAGGTTATATCGAGAAATGCATCGTGCGGCGGTTATCATTGCCTCGCACCGCTACTACTGTCAGAGAGAGGATGGCTGACCTCCAAGCATTACACTTATCCCACAACGTATTCGTATTTACAATTTCGATTTCCAAATTCACAAATATTGACTAGACAAGTCTGCTCGTGGAATTCCTCATTCATAGTCGCACACGAACTGGGGAGGAGCCCGTCGCGTCGTTTGCATGATAGTTTTCCAGTTGGTAGATTAAACAAATCGTTGTGGAATTATTTATGCATTACTGCGAGCTTAGTCATTTGGCCTGTAATTAATAATATTTTCCATTTCGTGTGACGTCTACTTGGTTTATTGGCCATTTACGGAAGGAGGGAGTCACACTGGTAAGCTGTGTTTGATAATATCGCTTATAATTGCATGTGTATTGTTCACACTTACTTTCAATTTCAATTAATTGATAAGAGCAGCGATTATGCAACTGGATGTATTTGTTTGCGATTGTGGTAGGTCTGCTTGTGATATAATATCACTGTTTGTTGGTTCATATGGGTGAGTTTATGTGTGAGCTTTTATCAATGAATTGGTTGCTGTTTAACCAGAAACAGATGTCGACTGTTGTTCTTTTGTAAAAGGAAAATGATTTACTGGAAATTTAAAGGTATATCTGTGATGCGATGAAATGTTTCTCAAAAGAATCTTTTAAGTGGACGTTTGGCAAGTGGTTTTAAAAGCGTCCGTGAACACTGTGAAATGCTTTGAATGTGGATCAGTATCATATAAGTTAAGTGCTGGATTCACTTTTTTTGAATGTGCTATCAGCAAAAATCACCTTTGTGATTGTCTATTGTTGGCTTGAGTAACTCTGACCTCTGATAGATATAAACATCTGAGAAACCTATATGCATTTTGCTTGCTAATGAAAATAAACTTGGGCTAGGTTAGGGCCATTATGGATTCATTATTACTATGGTCATTATTGAAGAATTTTACGTGAAGCTTAAGTGCAGTGACTAGAATGCAAATGTTCTCAGTTTGAATGAATGGAAAGTTTTCTAATGGGAATGTCAAAGCGTTCGACCATCTCGTTCAGAGTCGATTGTCAGTTAAGAGTTGTCTTTGAAAAAAATCTTAATGAATTTTGAATAGAATGGTGATTTAAGACACGACAACGCATTACTTTAACGCCATTATTTTCACTAGGAAGACTTTGCGATGGCGCCTAACAATATATACACATGCCACATAACACCAGGAAGGTGTCTTTTTAGTTGTAGAAATTGATTTCGAAGGATTTGTCACGTGTTCAATCATTTGTTTCATAAAGAGAGAGACGTGAGTCTAGTAAGAACCTTTCGAGCCGTTTGTTTTGCATATCGTGTGTTGGTTCTGTGCCAACTAACTCACATACAAGGTGGCGCAAAATTAATCATCGGATCTATCGAAAGATGTTATAATTTTTGCACATGACTTCGAACGTCAATCTATGAAGTAGAGAGCTCCAATATACAAACAGACAACCAATGGACTGCTATACATGAGACCATGCAGGGCGTGGCGGCCTCCGTACTGGTGGTTTGGCCGAGAATATCGCTGCTGTGGCTGCCGATGTAGTTGAGAAGAAGTAACATCAACCAGAAGACGGGCATCACCAGACGACGTGAAAGACTTGTACAGTTTCGCAAGACACAAGACGACGATTTTGTGTCGAAAATTGTCATAAATACCGAGGCGCATTTTCACTTATAATAATGAGCAAAATCTTCTTTTCTGGGACACTGAAACTCCGTATGTGGGGTCATTAAGCCCACCCAAGTCACTTTGCGGCGTGGCGTTCACACAAGAAGACTGATTGGGTCGCATTTTTCTTATGATGCCATCGGCAACACTTCACTGTTACTGTCAAATGCTACTGGGCTATGATAAATGACTTCTTACTGCCGAAATCCGATGAGTGGGGTTTGTTGAACACGGGGCTTAAGTAAGCACCGTCTTGTTCACCATCCGCACACACAACACGAGCCAGAATGGATATTGTGAAGGAAGCATTTCCTGGTCACGCAAGGTCCAGTTTTGACGATTTGGCACGAACAGCAAAATCGCCCGATTTTACCATCCCAACATTCTTTCTTTGGTGCTCTTTGAAGTTGCAGGCTTATGCCTTCAATGCTCAGACAATCGCAGCACCTAAGGAGAATATTCGACAGGAATGCCAACAGAATCAATGCTGGCGGCAGACGCTTGAGGGATATCATATTTTGCGCTTAACAGAAAAAAGTTTTAATAAAGATATCCATCAAACAAGATCATATATTTTTTTATTTAGGAAAAAAGAACATAATTCAATAACAAAATTGGATGAATAATTTTGCGCCACATTGTACATTAACAGCTAATTTAGAATATGTATTATATCATTATATCATCATGTGTGTGAAAATGTGCATGTCACCGTACCAGACTAGGAAAAGAAGGACAGTTTGGACATACACCACTTGACGAAATAAAGTTCAAATTGGCATAGCGCATAATTAGAAAAACGAAAATGTCTTATTAATTCAATTAAATGAATTTGAAATCATCATCCAGGTCCACGGGGCGTATGTGTACCATTTTCTTAACGAAATTTTATGTATGGCTGTTGTACAGGCCGTTTGGGATTTTTTGTTTTTGTTTAAATTTTCGATACGAAAATGTCAAAAAACCAGGACATCCAGAGGATCATCATCACAATAAGAATATCAGAATATCATCTGAAATTTAATTGTTTCGTGTAAGGTCCAATTTGAACATAACAATCAGCAATGCAAACATTTTTATTTATTTTTTTTTTCAAACTGACTCTGCAAAAACTTTCTATGATGCGATGTGAATAAACGATATCAGAGAAGCGTAAATCATTAGCCAACAGGTCTCTACATTTGTAGGTGGTATTTACGACTGAAATTAACGGATGCTGAAATAACTATCTAAGCCACACAGCGATTCCAGCACTCATTAAATGTGATGCATTGTTACTAAAGCAGCACAGATATTTTCCACTTTTCCAAATGCAATCCCTGTTCAATTGCAATAATTTTGTGATCTGTTTCATCCAATTCAGTTGTTCATTAAGTGCGTATTGTCTATTAATTTATGGGATTGTCATTCAGTTCACACGGAATCCCCGCAAATATGCGCTGGTTTGCTTTTGAAGAGAATCCTGTAAAACGAATTAATTCGACAGAGTATGTATGAACGCATTTTGATGGTGTGATAACTAATAAAATGCGTCCGATATTCAGAAATTTCCACTTAATTGTCACATGAAGCAAATATGCTTACAATGGTTTTACATTTTGATTGGTCGATTCAATGAGATCAATTCTGAAGTCTATTCATTTCAATGCAATGGGTTTTTTTTATGCAAATTCACACGAGGGAATGTAGATTATAACATAATTATTGTAATTATCAATTAAAACTTAATGCAAGGGAATATTGGCTTGCATAAGTGAAAGAATACAAATATCAAGAGCAATTCAGAGAGTTACACTAAGCTAAATATAACCCGTGAATTGAGATGACCAATGAACAGAGAGCGTCTGCGTCTAAAGGGGCGCACCCAGCTTGAGAAGGACCTCAATCTACTTGGAGTGCGAATCTGAAGACGGCTAGACAGAGGTCGCATTAGTAGGAGAGGTTTAGCCCAGGTCCACCCGGACTATTGCGCCGAATAAAAAGAACTGATACCCGTCAAAACTAGAGTTGTGTAAATTCAAGCATGTTTTCATAAAAATCTGTCCGATGCTTATGATCTCGAGGTTTCTGATTTTATTCACAGGCTTTCGTGGGATCCCTAACAATAATCCGAAGCTGTTCAGAATCGGAATTTTTGGTGCAAGATAGATAGTAAGTCACTTAAGGCAGAACCTGAGTAACATGTAAAGCATATGCCTTATAACAAAAAAGCTGTGCTCTTGCCGATTGTGATTGATAAAATTGAAGATAAAGTTAAATGTTTACAGAAAAAACTTACCTGAGAATCCTGAGTGTAATGCCTGTCCTGTACATTTGCGTTATGTGTCGAGGTCAACGAATTATCACAGTTAGATGAGTTCTTACGTCTTCTCTTATTACTACTAATATTATGGTCTACCGGTGTGGTGGACATTTCTCTATCACGATCTCTATCTTTACTATAGTCTAGCTGCATTAGTTCATCACGACTATCGGCCCGTTCACGTTCACGTTCGCGTTCCCGGTCGCTACTGATTACACCAGCTGCACTGCTGCTACCACTAACGCCACCAGCAGCGGCTGTAGCTGATGTCGAACCACTACCAACGCCACCGCCTGCGCCACCAACACTAGGAGATCGTTCGCTTAAACCTAATACGGCTGCTGCGGCCGATTGAAGGCTAGCATTAACCGCGCCACTATTACCGACGACACCAGTAGCACTGCTGCCACTGACACCTTCTCGGATACCACCGCCACAGCTTAAACTACTACTACTGCGATGATGTAATTCACGCTCCCGGTCACGGTCGCGTTCTCTTTCACGATCCCGTTCACGTTCCCGATCTCTTTCCCGGTCAAAATGCATTTTGCTAGATGGCGATGACGTCGCAGATTCTCGCAGTTTATCGCAATCTGTTCGATAATTCAAATTGTTATTATCTGTTAGTCCTCGAACCTGGAGAAATTTAAAAAATGTTTGTGTTTAGTTAATAGGCTCGGCAACATATGGATTTGCATTAGAATCTACCTGTAAGCTCTCAGCTGTTTTTAAGAACATCGGCAACGAGCTTTGGCCAACGTTAACCTCGCCCTTATACATAAAATCGAGCAGCGATCGCATCTCTGAGTATCTAACATCTTTTAAATAAATTATGGGATGTGGGTGGTGATTCTGCAGGAAGATTGTTTCGAAATACGGGCTGCATGCTGATAGAATTGTTTGATGCGCCTAAAATAAACCAAAAAAAAAAAAACAATTTCATGTTAGCCAAAAATAAATACAAGGTAAGAAAATAAGGACATTTTTTTAAAAGGAAATCACACCTAATAGCGGAAAAAAAAGCAACAAAAGGACACAATGGGGCGTCCTGTAAGACAGCCCGAGGATAAATTTCTCTCACGTATTTCATTTCTGCTGCATCAGAAATAAGCTCTTTACTTGATACAGCGAAACGTATGCGGAACACGGACCATCGGCAAGATGAAATGCAAACGGTTTTGTAATATTAAAATAAATTGTCACACTATTCCATCTGTTTCCATGCATTTTGTGTTTGCTGTGACCAAGGGCTTGTTACGTGAATCCACCTAAATCGTTTCATTTCTTTTATTTTTTCGCCTCCGTTATGATTTGTCACTTTGTTTGACTTCTCAAACAGGTGTCTACAATTTTCGGTAATGCAACTCCTTACAGTGGGTTTATAACATTTCAATCAACTTTATTCAAAACTATATCGTTCGTTTTTAAAAATGTCATCAATGCAGAACTTTCATTTGTTTGCTGATTGTACATAGTTCACCGGTAGCAAGTATTATGTTTTGAGAAATAAGTATAAGCAGAATGAGTACTTATGCATTTGTATACATTTAAGTTAACTTAATTCGTGGACAAAAGTTCGCATTGCTGCCGTGTAAAAACGTCGAGCGCTCTAAATCTTGTACTTTGGCAATTAAATATAGGTCAGCGAGATAACGAGCAATTTCAGAGAGAAGGCATAGGTAGGTAGGGTGACAGAAGTGATTAGCATATTTATTGTAAAACCTATGATGCACTTAGACCTTTAAGGTCATATGTGCTCTCAGTTCGACTATTATGCCCAAACTTCTCGTCCCATCAAGAGTCACGCGAATTTGTCGCTAAGAACTCCAACTCCAACAACTCCAAACAACTATCAGGAAGGAACACATGTTTAAAGACAGATCTCTTTGACATTATTTCCCATTTATCACAGCGAAATATACCACCTGTAACATACAGTGCATGTAACGTCAGTATCGCCTTAGGCGTGTTTATGACCAATACATATAGGTTTTGTTTTTAGAGTCGGAGAACTTTAAATCGGAATAAAACTCAACAACATGATTTTGAAATTTTAAACTTTCCATTTAATTGAATTTATTTGAGAAACAGTTTTATGACATTAATGTTTGAATATGTATGTGACCGACCCGGATGAAGCGCAATTGGTGTAATGTGTAGATAACATATATACATTTGCAGTATATCAGACTGTATTTAATCAATACCAACTTGCACTTTGACTTACAAATTTAAGTGTTGTACGAAGAACTTAGTAACAATGTCCTTGTACGTTTCACTATCATAATTTGTGAAAGGCGTATGGACCAATGATTCCACCGGCTGGGTTTGAATTTCTCGAATTGAACCATGTTTTCCATATAAATTTGAGTTCTCGAGTGATTCTTTACATTTTGAAATGCCAAACCAAACTACCCTCAAAACAACCGATATCTGTCAAATCAACTGTCACAAAAACAAATGTTAACAATATAAAGTTTTCTATTTCTAAAAAAGAACACCCTTTAAAATGAGTGTATAAACGTTCAGAGAATCGTTTAATCGAATGAAAATATATATTTTTTGCAAAAACAAAACCTTTCATATCAACGAATGAAGGATTGAACGAACAATTATCAAAAATAAATGCAGTGCAAGAAAACAAATTACCTTAACTGTTTCACCGTCACAAGCTAATGTGACATCGCATAACGCCTCCCTCTGCAGCAGGGAGGTCAGCACACCAGTTAAGTTAGTCGGATGATTGTTCCAGCGTAGACAGAATTGCTGGTCCATAGCTCCTTGGTCAGTGTTGTACCTGAAATAAATATAATGAAAATTAGATTAGTAAAATGATCTTTCCGAAATTAATATTGCAAGATATGTCAATTTTGAAGGGTAATGTTTGCTGAAATCCTTCAGTCGATTTAATGTCAATCGATATGGGCCAAGGGATGGCTATACAGGAAGAGATGGATTTGGGCTTAGCTTCTAGAGGAAATAAATACACACAAACTAATATTCTCCAAACGTCGACAATCATATGGCAGAAGGAGTGGCGTTAAGTGTTGACAGAAAAACAAAAGAAATTCAATCATTCCCCAAAAATATGTGGATTCAGCAGAAATCGTGAGGGTGTATTATTATAGTCCGTGATGATATGATGCAATGTAATTCTGAATAATTAAGCGAGATTTCATGTTCAGGAGCATGATACGGTTTGGTATAAGATAATATCGTGTTTTGATATGACCATGTTCAAAAAGACTGATTGCATGAATAGTTAAACAAGTTCTATCAATTATAGTGGAGTAAAATATGTTCAGCACGTAGAACCACACTTTGCAATTTAAGAAATCAATGCTGGTTAGAGATATTAACCATCAGAATCGAACAACAAGTTTTAAACGTGGATGCATAGGTATGTACGTATTTTGTTATATTACATTCTCAACAAATACACAACTTCACAGTTTAATTTGTTTTTTTCACGCATCGCATTATTAAACATTATTTTGGAAACTTTTGTTATTTGTTCAGCCTAATGTATTAGCATTCTCATTTACGTATTCGCATTTTCAAAAATTCGCTGCACGATCTGATATAAAAATTCAATTTTATGCCTCTGACAATTTTCGTATCGAAAATGATCCGAGAAATTATTCAGTTTCGGTAAAAATGAAAATAAGGAAACTATAATCGCTTGTGCAACTGTTCCAAAAGCATACTCCTTCGAAGAGCGCCTGATTAAATATTTCTTTCACATCTAAATCATTCTATTTAGAATGTTGAGCTTTTAAACGCGTTTATTAAGTATACGCCTATCTATCTGTGTATGTATAGTATATGGAAATGTAAAACAAAAAAATGCGAAAATGCAAAATAGAATGATTCTCCTTCGCAAACGATTAGAAGCTTGAAAACGAACGGTAGCTAAATACTTTTCGAAAAAAAAAAAATAACAAACTTTAATCGTGGCAAATCTAATCCAAGAATCAATCAAAATAAACTAAAAAGTCATCTGTCCGACATGTGTTTGCCTTGGCTTGTGTTTCGCATCTACATACTTTCATGAGGGCTTTAATCAAATTATCTAATGGCCCATGTTTAGATCGCAAGAAGCCACATCTCGTTTTTTTCGTTCTTTTTTTCTTTTGAAAGTTTACGATCCATAAAATTGAACGATAAAACTATGCATTTTATTCTTCTTTTAAATTCCTCTCCACCAACAAATATTTAAATAAGTTAGCTGATTATGAGAAACCAAAAAAATAGCAATTCCCCTTAGACACTATGTGTATACACGAGTACCACAGTCTTGAAGACTCACTTCTGTATCCTGTTACGTTGCCAAAAACCATATATACATATTTTTTTAGTTTGCAAATTATATGTCAACGAACTAATAAATTTCAAATGAATACGCGAATTTTTTTTAAAATTCTGTTTCAATAAATAGATATTTTCAACAAATGTATCAATAGACGTTTATTGATAGACATGTAAACTCTACAGTCGATATAACGACCGTTTTCGTGTTGTTACTCTTCGTTGAAGTTTGTGAGAAAACTTGCTAAACTTCATGGTTAAATTGTAAATGAAGGGAAGGCATTATGTAAATAATATGCAAAAACTATTTCGAGTAACGAAAGCTAACTCCGTTGCCATACATCCAGATACACACATGTGTGCATTTTGTACATACATACATTTATAGGAAAGTCACATTTCACATTTGGCTTTCGAATTTTGCGAATTTCAGCAGAGTCTGTCGCACAGAATCTATATCTCGATTTAATATCAAATTGATCAACTATCTAGGCAGTTAGCTCGACGATGTAGTTTCAATTGAATACAGTCCTTTGTTCATATGGAAAATAACATCTGGACTGCACATCGGGGGGTGTTTTATTGAAAGTTTGTTCTTTTCAAAAGTTACATCTGAAAGGACTTTGTAAGTTAAGGTATCGGCACTTTGGCCATCTCAAGATGCTACATCGATTTACATAAGCGGTGGGATTTACTCTACTCCATGGAATTGGATGTGTTCTTGAAAGGATTATACGAAGTTTAGAAATTCGATGGTATATGTAAACTATTAAGATGTTGACTTTAATAATTAAATTCCACCGCATTAGAGAATAAGTGAAGGGGGTTTACGTAATTCATAAGCACCATTGTCCATAAACTTAACCATAAGACTTAAAAGTAAGAGCGAAAAATGGACTCATGACATCGTGGTATTTTGACAAAAGAGTAATACTTTGTTGCGGATTAACCATGTTATACAGAAACATGCAAGGAAATAAAACGGTGCACATGATTGCGTGGAGCGGGAATATTTTTAAGGTTACCCTATGCAAGTGCACCGCTAAGCCTATGAGGTGCAAATGTAAAAGTGACTATCGTTATTCGACCCAGTGTTGAATAAATAAGTCAATGGTCGATCTCAGTCGAAAATATGAAGTCAAGATTGTGCTGGGAGTCAACACCTGGCCGAAATACTGCAGAAGTTGAATGGACGAGAGGTAAATCAATCGAAATTGCGGTTGAGTTTGGTAAGCTTACTTGACGAGCTAGACTACAATGTATAGTCGAGTTGCTCGATTACAAACGTAAAAGTGATTTGACTATAATAACCACTTCGTTAAACTTCTTTAAGTTTTGTTTAATAAAGAGGGAACGAAATTTATCGTTCCCTGCATCCGTAAATGTTTGGTATTCACTGGTTTGACAGAACCGTTCATAAACTCTTTGAAATTCGATAATTCTTCTGGGTGCTCGTCATTTGGTTCTGACATATCTAAGCCTAAGTAAACGTCAGTTATGTTCCGGCGTTACGTTTAGGCAGAAAGGTCTCCTGTGATCTCAACCAAAAATAAACAAATAACATTATGGTTGTTTTAATCTTTACAATTTAACCCAAATTGTCGGTTCAAGTGAAGCTCTGATATAACCCAGTAGGCCATGAATATGCCTAGCTATCTTTTGAAGTCTGCATTTGCGCGAAACTGGTTAACGTGGTTTTCTTTTCTTTTTGCAGACGAACGACGAAATTCGGAGGATTTGCAAAATGCAAAAAAAGTTTTAACCTACTCGGTGTTTGTAGATATAAAAAGCTTAAGCCCCCAAATCCCGGTATTCATCCATTAAATACTAGAACCACGGCATATGTATTACAGTAAAACAACGCCAATGATAAAGATATATATCGTCAAAATTAATTTGGGAAACAAATTCTAAATGCTTTTTGGTAACACAACATGATCATTATTGCACAATGGCATATGGAGAAACCTACAAAATTTTGCTCATGGCAAAACCTGAGATACGTATCTCAAAATGAATATGTTAGAGTCAAACCATCAACCGTATATCTCGAAGGTCTTACGTAAAGGAGTTCAAATAAAATCCGGAAATATTCGGCTTAAGGTCTACCCAAACATCTTATATCACTGCATGTTTACCTTGAAACAAATAAATGACCACAGATCAGTTCAATGTCAGTCAAAAAACACGTACGATTCATAATTATTTTTTTCTTGTGTGTGTGTTTCTTCTCCTCAATCCTAATGAAGTAGCAAAAAAAAAAAAGGTGAGATGCAAAATTAAAGATAATAGATTTCCGATTTGATTTTAAAAGATTCACATCTACATATGCAATATGTTTTCCATTAGTAAACGTGATCGCATTATAAGTCGCAAAAGTATAACTTTTAATTAAGAGTGCATAATCAATAGCTTGTTGAGAAACTCCCTTATCGATAAATTATAACAAACAAGAAAATCGCTTAAAAGAAAGTTCAACAACAAGTGTCTAGCAATGATTTTGATGTTGAACAAGTCACAGCAATGAGGAGGAGCAGGAAACTGAGCGCACTTGTGCTCTGACATCAAATCATTCTTAGAAATATTTCAATCGCGTGTGTGCAGCAATCCATTGCCTGTAGCTGAAGACAAAGTTTTTTTTCTTCATTTTTTTTTTTCGTTTTGCAAAAGAATGTGACAGCAAGTGAGGCGCTAAATTGATTTTAATTGTGTGTTTATTTGTTGAATGAATAATTGAATTTTACGACTTAGAAGTGAAAACGATTTGACCTACTTGCGAACATTTCTCTCAAGTGGTACTGACATTAGTTTTTGCGTTAGCTTTCGAATAATTAAATGTGTTCAGCTAAATTTTAACGAACTTCTGCGATGCCCATTGATGTTGTTACATAAAATAAATAAATGTTTTGTGGGACGAATTTTTAATATTCGCTTCTCAACAATTGCGCGGATTATAATTTTATACATTTTTTCAAAATTAAAAAAAAATGGGGAATATATATATTTATTCATATAATATATAAAGCATAACCCTGTTAATTAATTATTTAATAATTAAAGTAACTGAAACATTCGAAGGGCATGTGCTTCGTCTATTTTCCCAGAAAATTTCTGACATTTATTGTTACTTTAAGCGCCAGTTATTTCCAATATTTTATTACAGAAAATCAAATGATTTACGAAATTTACAAAAATAAAAAAAAAAAACCTTTTCCTTTCATCCACAACTTGTTGAATTTACAGAATGAATCATTTTGTTGTAGATTATAAAATTTGTTTATATGATATGATGTTGTTTAATTAAGCATTTAATATTTATCGATAAAAAATGCTGTTTCCAAAAAAGCGAGAATAATAAAATAAAAAAAAATTGCTTTCGTTCCACATACAATTAATGCATCAACTTAGAACAAACAACGATACTGCCTTAATGAAAGAGGCGGATAGTTAAGCTTCGCCTCCTCAATTAACCCTCCATCACAATTATAACGCCGCATCTAATCAACCTGAACTTTTTACTCCACGCAAACACTTGCATGGCATCACTAAACACGACTAAATGAATAGTTCAATCACACTCAAATGCATTATTGCCATGCACATTGACTGCAATTGAAAGTGAAACCGATCTGGCGTTCTGATGGGCGACCGATTACGTCACACCATCGTGCCCCATGCCTGTCTAAGCTACACCTCCACTCTTAACGCATACACTGGCAGAGAATCTCTTCAACACACTTAAACAGCGAACAGGAAAAAAAATAAATAATCACTACTAACCAAATAAATAATAATAACAACACCAACATTGTATAACATGTGAATGTTTTTAAATTTAGATTTTCGCACATTCCCATGTTCCGTCGGTGAACGAAGCGAAAGTTTACCATCCCCGTGCTATACATTTTGTGTCTGTCTAAAGTGACCAGCAAGTGTGTGCAAAGGTGTGTTGGTGCATGTTATCTCGGTCGTCTCAACTCCTACCAAACGACGAGCAGAGCTTTTATACTCTATCATTCTTCTTTTTTTCATTTTTTTTGTGTTTAATGCGAAAAAGCGGGACGCTCTGTTATCGGAGGAATTTCAAATGAAAGTGAATTTGGCGTATGTTTTTCTAGTTTTGTTTTTATCTATGCTGGTGCTTGTTCTGATGTAATTATCGAAGCTTACACAATATCACAATATACATGGATGTACATATGTAGTTGACCGGGGTGAAAATGTGTCGGAGTGCCATCATATCGCCTAAGCTTTGTCGGGCGATCATAGGATAACCTCATCGCGCATGATACTGTCGAGCTTGTTGAGGGATGAAAAACGTGTCAGCGGAATAATCATAAATTAGAAGTAGATTCTTTTTTCGTACCTATGAACTGACATGTTAGACGACAAGAGGAGTAGTACAGTGCCCTGCCCCCGCGGTTATCATTCATACACTTAAGGCCGGCGTTTGTTTTATTTTGATGAGAGTTTTATTCGATTGTGTGGGCTTACTTCCAGAAAACACGTAATTGCTCGGATATTATGTAATTCCCTGCAGATAAGTTGAGTTCCAGCAGATTCCTTATCCGCAGATTGTTCCAGTCGTAGTTTATACAGATACATATACATTCATATCTATTGCTTGATGATGAGCTTCCAAGTCTGGGGTGCTTGCAAGCGCAAGACTGTGTTATTCCGGCGGTGATATTCAATGCGGGAGCAGAATTGGATGATCGTAAGTTAATCACGCATTCGAAAGCAACGTAGACACCGGTCAAAAACCGATTTTTTGGTGGGAATGCGAATACACATATTTGCAACCATTGAATTGTATCAATTAAATCGAAACACATGTAAGTGACGGCTGTCAATCGTCCGCATTCACATGTCGCTCCCTTTGTTTGACATCGTCCCACCCTTACACACTATCAGCACTTAAATGGTTGTAAACAAAACCAAAATCGAAAGAAAAAAAAAGAATAAATGTTGGATTTGCAATAAGCCCGCAGTTGAAGGGAGACGCGAGTACACCATCGATACGATGAAATCATTTAAATCCATTGACAATCGTCATGAAGTGCAGGGCTGATACACATACAAACAGGTGCATGTGGTTTTGTTGGCTTCCGAAAGGATGTTAGTTTTGTTGTAGAGACACTATTGTCTGGCTTTGATGTCCCCATTGATTGAGTTGATGTTTGGAGAACCGGATGTCGAAATGTTACAATCGGTATCAACTGAATCATTTCGAAAAGCAAGTTGTTTTATTGCGATTTTTGGCAACAAGCCATGAAGATTGTAATAGCATCAAAACGACGAAATGGGCTTACAAACACAAAAAAAGAGAAAATCATTCTCGCTAATAGAAATTGGCTATGGAATGTATTTTGAAATGGAGGCGAGAAAAATAAATCTATTAAACTAAATTTAGGAATGTACGGAACTTTGTACATCACTTGAGGCGACAAATTATCTCAGTTTCTTGGAATATACTCGTAAGAATATAAATAAGTTTAACGCAGATTTACAACGTGTTTTAAAAATCGAGCTACAATTTATGGGAATCTTAGAATCACACCAACAAATTGTGTTTGGTAGCCGGCATATGTATCTTAAATGTGTTGATCTTTAATGAGTTCGCGTGTAAAGTATTGCTTTACTTCCTATTCAACATTTTCGAAAGGTTTCAAGGTTTGTGTTCGATAAGTTACATCATAAGAATGATATCAGTGAGATAGGGCATTAATCAGCAGCATTTTGGGAAACCTATAAAATTATGATTAGAATAGTGTTTCCCTTGTCGTCATAGCTTCTACGAAATTTTACAGAATTCCCACACGGACCGCCGAAAGTTGATATTTATTTTTAAATTGATTATGTTCGTATATCAATAACTTATCTTTTTAAAGCTATTTCCGTTCTTCTTTGAGTGGTTTTACACTTCGAGGTGGGGATATCATCTGCAGCAACCAATCGTTTTGTGCATTGCCCTCTTACGCGTTGGTTAGGGTGTCCAGCAAGGAAAAGCCGTGGAGTGTATAAAAAATATTTTATATCACTTAAAAACTGCCAAACCGATGATTGATTTACTGAGTATCAAATTTTCAATGACATTCGTTGACTATTTGTGGGTACATGTATTACACATGTATGTGAATTAAGACAAGGAGATGACACATTTTTTACAGAAATTACGTGTGTTAACACAAAACAATTTCCCCGCAGATTAAGTGTGTTTTATTTAATAACATAAAGCCAATTGCTTTATTGCCGACTAAGTCAGTTTTATTTATAATCACAATTTGGCCGTGACATTGGAAAATATACGAATTATTGTGTGTATACATACATTGAGGTTTTTGCTCTCAACAAAATTGCAGAGAAAATAATTAATAGTTACTAGACTCATCAACCCATACCAGAATGAAGTCGAAAAGTATATATACATTAAATAAAGAAAACACACATAGAATTATCATTCTACGGACTTTGCACAAGCTGATGATAAGATTTTAAAGAAAACAACAAAAAAGAAATTGTACCCTCACGTCAGCGTTGACATTACGGTTATAGGTCGAAAACAATTTTAACAAGTGCCCTTTCAACATTGTTCGAGTTGCTTTTGTTTCCAAATAAAAGCGACGTAAAGCAAAAATAAATATTAAGACGGATTTTTGTAATACTTGAAAGGCATATTTTAAATCTGTTTTCTTTCTTCGTGCTTGTCGAACTATTACAGTAAGAGTGGTTCTTAATGAAACGTAAAGTTTCAGTTTCCGGTCTTTACTATGGGCGTCTTCCTAAACATAGCCACATAGTCTAGTCACCCGTTTGCATGGTTACTTTCTCAAATACGTATTTTTTCTGCAGAATGTTGCTATTCTGCAGCCACTTTTTTTCTCTGTAGAATCTACATAACGCCTTATGATCAACTGCACACTTCGTAGCTAGCCGTCGGTTTGCATTAGTTCGATTTGAGTTGATGAACACAGATAAAGCAGATCTTAGTTAGTCTGACGCTTCTGGTTGAAATACGTTTCTGCGTTTCTGCTACCGCCGTTTGCCGACGCACGCAATTCAATTGCAGAACATAAAATAGACCGTCGTAATAATATGGTAAACGTAAAACGAACGCAGTCATTATCCCATACGTTTCATATTTTTGACATCTCTCTTACAAATTGAGAGTTTTTTGTGTCAAGTGACATTTGAGAAATGAAACAGCTGACGAAAATTCATTTAACGATGTATCGCGATGTAAGTTGCAACGACGCTATGAATATAACAATATATTATTTTTACGATAAGGATATAATAAATCAACCAATAAGTTTTAGTGTTTTAAATTGTGCGGTATTTATAATATTTTATTTAAGAATTAATTTTTTTTTCCTTTAACATATTAATAGCGATTTTTAACCCTTTCGACCGGGAATACAGTCATTGACCTTTGAATTTAATAATTTTGTGTTTATCTGTTCAAATGACCTCCCTTTAGTATATTTGGACCTGCGCCTAGATGTTGTGCAAGCTTTTGTTATATCACAAGTTGGGATCTACAGTTTTATGATTGCGAACGGCGAAGTTTGAGGAGTTGTTTTTAGACTTTGTTAAAACCTTTGAGCATTGTCATCAGTGATTCATTCGATGATTGCATCTAGGCCGTAGCTACCAACTATGAAACGCCCACGCACAGTGGGTTAGAATTCACAAAGAGATGGCCTTAATTTGAAATGTTTTGGTGCGTTTTCTAAAATTGAAATAAAATATGAAGGTCCGTTGCTATTATTTTTGTATTCTCATGTCCATTCTACCGTAACCCGAAGAAAATAACACCTTATCTGGAAGATATCTCAACAAATATGCATCACTTGGAGGTTACTCACAGTTATAACAATTGTGTTCTGTTAACTTTGTTTTTTTATCTCAGTTTGGTTTCACAGTTTTCTAAGTACCAATTAATTATATAGGTTTGGAACATTCAAGTTCCGGTATTAAATAATTTAAGTAAATATCAAAAAAGTGCTGTATTTTGAATTTAATTCTTGAAATGTTCATGGCACTGTGAAATGGCATTTTTTTATTAAGTAATCTTAAAGATTGATCAGATTAGTAATGTTCTAGGTGAGTTCCGGCTGTAAATTCTAATTCATTTTTGTAAAGTGGTATTTGAGCACCGTAGAAATGTTCTGATTTGACTTGTTCCCTTTTTAAACGATTCTTTTTGAATGCGTAAATAATATATTTACATATATTTTCCGTAGCTTGTTCTCTCTGTTTTGCCTTTGTAACATGTTCAATGACTTATTATTTTTAATAGTGCAAGAACATGGCAACTTTTTGATATGTCTTGGATGTGGAACAGTCCAACTTAATTTCTGAAAGGATATGCTGAAAATACGAACAAAATAATTTGACAAATACGATCTGACTAAGCGAACTTATCAATAAGTTGTGTTCAGCAAACCATTGGCTGCACAGAATAAAATCGCAATTAACATCACAATCTGAGTGTAGTGGGCTGTTTAGGCCATAAGAGAAGCCAATGTCGTCCGAAAAAGCAGTTGGTGAACCCTGGAAACTTAGGGAAAAGAGAGGGTTTGTATGGACTGGAAACAGGAAAGGACCTTAAACTGAGCCTTGAGGACAACCTAGATCAAAGTATTCAACTCCACTCCTTATACATCGTCTAGCTTGACTCTTTCCAAATCCAGCCTTTCCAGTTTTCTCAATAGAAGCTTGTCGTTAACCATATCGAATGTTAATATGGAACCACCCAATATAATTAAATTTTTCAAGTTTTCTGTTGATAACAGATCAGAAAATTCGTTTACGAACGTCAAAACATTGAACATATGATGCCCATAGACACATAGAAATTCATATAGCTAGTGCATGGTTTTAGACCATTAGCACTCACGAAATTAATGCTCAAACATCATAAAATATAACATCCGTTCTTGATAACCATATGCATTTGTCAAACAACAACAGAACTAGATGTCAGATCCATTACTACACGTTCGATGCTTGAATTTCAATTATCTTGGTTATGATAACTCATGCAATTTTTTAACACAAGTCAGCAAGCCAGACAATTCACTTTCTTTTTTCTGCTGAACTGTTGACAAAATTTTACAAAAAAAAAAAAAATAAAAAAAACACGGGGTCGGAGTTGTATTCCTTCCAGTTTCTAGTTATAACCACTTTAAAGCACAGCAATCAGCAAGTTTATCAACAGAAAAACAAAAAATAACTGAATTCAAATTCAAAGGAAATTGAAATTGAAATTACGTATGCAGAGAACTAGGTTTGGTCTATCATGTAGATAACAATTTTACTGCATGTCACTGAACAATCGGTGCTTATGATGGTGAAAATTAATTATGCAAATAAAAATTATTATGTAGAATACTAGTTACAAATGTTTTAGATATACTTCTGTTTTTACACGGTTGATAATATATGATAAATTTGGGAATCTAAAGAAAATACATCAACGCTTTCATCATTGTACTAATTGAATAAAATCGTGTAAAACGGAATCAATTTTAGTAAAAACAGAATTGGGTGTACTTTTGAACTCAATCATAAGCAAAAGTACAAGACTGTAGTTTGAGTTTTGAATGAAAGGCATGACAGGTGATTTTTTAAGATATTGGGTTTTAATAGCAGTTTTGAACAGTATAGAAAAGGAATATGGATAAGGTCGAATATAAAACATTTTTATACTGATTAAGTAAGTCTCAATATTTAGTCAATTATCATGTGAGAGTAGTAAGATTAGAAAGCAGACAGTAGTAGAATCTCATATTTTCTTAGGAAGTCAGTCTATCCGCGGCCATTATTTATTCCCATTTGGCATAACATGGGCTGAGAGATTGATTAAGGCCTTAACTCAAAATGATTAAAAAATTAAAACAGTTTTCGGAAATTCCCGGTGACGCACAATGAAGCGAAGTCGCTTCTAAGTCGTGTTTATTTACATATTTTTAATTATCTGGGTCGAACCAATACACATAATAATAATAATAAATATGTGGGTGGCACGATAGTCCGAGGCGGACCAGGGCCTTGCTTCTACAGCAACACTATAGCAATTTTTAAAGTCTTATCCGATTTTTTCGTATACCTTGAGCATCTGTATACTGTCTTTCGAAATGAGTTCCTGAATGCACCATTTATTCATTCGTCCACTTTCTTTGACTCGTATATTTCCTCTTGTCTTTCATTTTAAATACCAATTTGTCATGCAAGCAAACTAAGGATAAATCATTGTTCAAAATCTTGCACTAAACTCTCCCGAGTTATTGCATTTGGTCCTTTTATACTTCAATTTAAGACTCCATCACATTTAAAACGTTTTGGACTGAAATCAGGTACCAGAGAGATCACCGATTTAAAGCTGGTTGACCCCTTGTCCATCGACGAGTTTGAGAGACTTTTTGACAGTTATTCACAAAATAATGTAAATGGCATTCTCTCTACTTGCGCCGTTTGGTTTGATAAAACGATATAAAAAAAGATATCGATAATCTTCAGGAGCAAGAGATGTACTTGGGTTAAATCTATAGTTGAATCTTCTTACAATTCCGAAATTTTGCACAAATTTTCAATGTGTTCAATGATTTCTCACGTGGAGTCTACATACAGTGGCGAGCAAAATTGGATAAATCATTTCAGTTTGTGTGGTTCTTTACAATTAATTTTTTTGATTACGACAGTGAAAGAAATCGGAGAATTATAAAGGCTGAAATAAAATGAATACCATGCAGATCCTACATATCCACGTTTACACGATTTAATACATCCACCGCGCACGGATGCGCACTCTGACACGCAATGCCATCCACCCGTGGATGCCAAGCTTAAGCTTATTTCATATTTTGTGATATATCTCGCCATTCTGATTTTGGTATCATTCGGAACGATAGCAGCAAAATTCTAGTAGTATGTCAATTTTTGAAAAAGACTTATGATACACCTAGAAAGATCTCGAGAGTGTTTTTCGATGTATCAGAGAAAAGTTGACTTGAGCACGAAATTCAATTAAGACATAATGTTCAGAAGACCACGCAAACGACACACATATCTTTTCACGATGTGATTCCTCATACATGCCCAACTTATATTATGTTATGTGTAATAAATGATTAAACTAGTAAAGGTTTACTTTTTTTAAGGTACTTATAATTTTAACAAAATCCGAAGTATACGAAAATATACCTCAAAAGACAAATTGTAAAAAGAAACATTTTATTGTACATTAATTTATCAGACTATCCAACTAAATATTGAAACAAGTGTGTGCCATAACTTTTAGCCTGTATTGTTTTTCACTTTCTCCGAGAGTAAAATAAAATGTGTCCTAGTTGAAATAATCCTTTCGTTCCTTTAGAGTAAATTAGCCTAATATCTCCTCATAATATTGTCCATTTGTACGTAAAGTTACACCAGTTATGATGACAAGCATTGGTAAACACAGCGATTTCGCTTATGGTTGCTTCCTAATTGTTTCCTCTGTTTATCTAACCTAAAAGAATATTTTTGAAAAAAAAAAATATACACACTGCTGTGTAACTACATTCCACATTTGATTGGCCAACAAATTTGTGCACAGAAATAGAAACAAAAACACGTGTACAATATCGACCGATTAAACATTTTTAATCAAACAAATAATTGTTAAATTAAGTTCATCTCTTCATCATCGCGAAGCTTTCTTTGCTGGGAACAGGTGTACGCATCATTTTCAATCAGAAATGTATCCGAAGATTTGAAAGATGAACAAAACAAAGATTCACATTCATAATAACAGAGAAACACAGAGAAAAATATTAAACGGTAATTTTATAATTTTCTTTCCATTTCTTTTTTTTTTTTTGTACTTTTTGGTGTCGTTTTTGGCCCGCCAATGAAGTTGAGCTGAGAAGCAGAATGGCAGACGCACTAATGCCAGCGGTCAATGAACTCTCGTTTCGCAAAATGTATCTAATGGCCTAGTTGAGGTAGGCAGCGGTTTCGTAGATACATATTTTACACATATTAGCACAAATCGTAGGTGTGCGTAAAACAACAATAACACGGCTCATTCAATTTTATATCTAAAAATATGAAGGGGCATCGATTGTGCGTGCGGGCTTCTCTTTTTGCTCTTTTTTTCAGTTCTTGTTAATGTTGTTGTTGATACTTTCCGCGTGTGTACTGTATATTTGTGCGTGTTTTTCATTTTCTCATGAATTTTATGGTGATAGATAAATGCTCCGTGTCAACGCTAAAGAATGGTCATCGCTTAACTCTTCGTCAGCGAAGGCTTTTGAATAAAGAATGATGGTAAATTATCTTTCATTTATCTTAATTTTGTGTTTAATTCTGTTTTGTTGCAGGGAAAAATTCAAAAGCTACTAGGTACTGAGTGATGTCATTTGTTGTAATGGAATCATGCAAAGATATGACATGTGTCATTGTGTTAGAGCTTCATGACACTGTTTTTTTTTTTTTCAGAGATAGTTCAAATGATTCAGTAAATCTTTGAGAGTGGTGTGTGTGTACGCTCTAAGTACAATTGCAAACAATCTACTTGTCGCCCGTGGGCTTCAATTAATTGAGCAAGTTTCAATTCGGTTGGATGGTGTATTCAATGGGCCATGTGCGCCTCAGTTATACGTACATATGAATACGCTTGTAATTGGCAACAGGCGAGGTTAAAAGTTCGCAAACAATTTTATCATTCCTTACATTTTTCAATGGTTTCAATCAATTGATTCTGGATTTCTGTTTTCAAAAGTTGACAATCCTTTGTTATTGATTTGTGTGTTGTTGACGTGGATGATGAAGAATCTTTAAGCTGCCTAAAGTAGCATTAAATGTATTCAAAGAGATCGAAAGCCGTTGACTGCGTTAACGCACAAGTAAGCAAGCGCTTAAGCATCCTTCAATTTGATTTGAAGATATGTCGGTTCAGTTCAGTCAGTTTCGTCGTTCTTTTCGCAGTGCACCTGAAGAATATTTCTAAAACCGGGCTGTTAGGTCATTATGTCAATTGTGTCAGGTATGAATTTTTGGTTCTGATTAATCGTAATTTTAGAAATGTTGGTTTAGAACTCTTCATCTGTGCAGTACGTGTGAATTAAGTGCATATAAAATATTTTATTTTGCATATTTATTTTCATCCAAACATCATTCAAAAACACGTTTGGAGTCAAATCAGACCAAACCACAAATGATTGCTCATCACATCAAACGTCACAGATTTCGTTTGAATTTGAATTGAAAGTGAATTTACAATTCGCATCTGTCTTCATCTAAATAGATAAATTTTAAATTTATACTCGTACGATTCCTTCGACCTAAAATACACAAAAAAAAAACCATTCAATTCCCAACATACATTCATTTTGCGAAATTTCAAAAAAAAAAAAGTGACCCAATTCTTCTAAGCACTTAACACAAAACACACTCGACTTCCAATTACATGTGTAAATAGCCCAAAAAATCAGATGACACAAATGCAACCTACTTTTGATAAGAAATTCAAAACAGCTGTGTAAATAGTTTTACTGAAAATTAATTTTTCTAATGAAGTGAAGGAGCTAAGTGCCATGACATCTTACTGAATGAGCATGTACATCTCTAAATGTAGTACAGATTCCATTTAAATGCGTTTCAGCGTTTATCCACCACATTAATTGGCATTTTTCTGAACTCATCTCTCGCACACAGGATTTCACTCAGTGAAATGCATTTAGATGATGCCAGAGTTCTTCTTTTGTTTGTCATATTATTTAAACCTTATGGCACTTGTAAATTATTTAAATAAATGACGTATTGACAATTGGCACTCGGTCACCAATTGTCGTTGTCTCACTTAGTCGTCTTATATTTTCCTCCTCAGTGCACTCGTTGATAAATGAGTGCTTTTTTTTGTTTGTGTTATAAATTGTTTAGGTTTTTGTTTGGAATGTTTTAAGTATTTTTAACTTTTCGTACCAACAGCACGAGAAATAAAATAAATTGACAAATTGTTCATGTGATGAAAATGGGATTTGTTACTCATCCAAACCTATTCGTCGATGACTTGGTGAAAAATAATTTGGGGATTTCTTCCTTTAACCCATATTTAATGATCACGAATTATACCCGTTTTTGAAAGTAGCATCAAACTAAGGATTATTAGGTATGTGCCATAAACGAACCAAATACAGGCGTTTCAAAAGACGAATCATCGAAATTAAGAATATTAAAAGTAAAGTAGAACACAGCGGCCAAGTACATTTTAATGATGCTTTAACTTGCAAAAAAAGATTAGTCACTATTTACAAGCCATTCAATTTGCAACCATTCGTTCGATAAAGAGTCTTCAATTTTGATAATCTAAGTCTGATCACTGCGGTCATGTAAATGACATTTATGACAGTAGTGCAGTTAGTGCAGTAACATGCGCAATTTTCCTTTAAGAACATTGCCTTCTACAGGATGGCCCACATAACAGCAATATTTCCTTTTGCAGGTTATACTTTAGTTTTCGGAAATCGATTTTTTCTATTCTTGTCAACGAAACATTTTTATGATGCAGGGTATAGTTGCCGACCAAATTATCCCAAATCGATCCCAAAAATGCAAGGGCTGCTCACCAGCGTTAGCTACACTCAATAAGACGCACAATTTAGTGCGGCGACAGAGGATATAACGCTAGACAGTTTTTAAAAGAACGCCTAACGACAACTCTCTACATACAATGGTGGTTCCAACAAGAGAGACTACGCACATTACAAAGCCAACTATGGTAGTGCGTTTTAACATTTTTAATTCTTCTTTGCCGGGGTCGCGTCGGACTATATTTTTATTTACTAAATTGTTATATTTTTTATTTTAAAGCTTTGAATACAGAATAACTTAGTTTCCCTTATTTGACGAATGACTAAAAAGACAACTGTGTATGTGCGTTAATTAAAAATATATATAATATATGTAAGGGAACCAATGAGTCCCCGTATTTGAATACATGTCGCGTTTACGAGGGAAGAACTAACTACCACATAAGAACTAACCTATGAATCAATTTGAATTGAAAATTTGAATGAAATTTTCTATTGATAGTCATCACATGATGGTAAAGTGAGCTTTACTTACTTACGAGTACTAATTAATTCGAAAGAATATGCAGACTTCTTCGCGTGAGAAGAACCATATTAAAGAAACATAAATTACTATATATTATAATAATATATAATAGTATATAATAGTTAATAAACATTCCTTTTCAGGAACAGATAACAGTCAGAAATTTGAAATGTTTAATCCTTACTCCTAACTGCCTAAGAATATCATCCATCCTTTATAAATACATGTGAGAAGAATAATTCCTTGTAATGAAGATTCATCTTTGGAGTTTATTGATTTGTAGCTGTTATACTAGTTATTGGATCACTTCGAGAAATTCTTTCCTTGATTTTGAATGTTAAATACCTATAATATTTGTGACGTTGCACCCTGTAGTGTTGGGTGTTGTTGGCTTATGATAATCAAAGTATGGATTTGTTATACTATATCCATTAACTAGCATAACAAGCAAGGAGTGGTTGATATGAAAAAAAAGCCTGATTCTGCAAAACGACCATATTCGTCAATAAAATGACGAGGAAGAATTAAGATTTAATTTCGAGAAATAGAAATAGATCTACCACAATTGTGGTAAGGTCGTAAGGAAACTAGAAGCAGTTGGCAAGTGCGTATGAGTCGATGGACACTCACTACTACGCAACGGCGATGTAGGACTTCACCGAATTTTGATTGATTTTGACATATATAAAAAAGATGATATGATCATTTGCTCGAGTTAAGAAAACAGATACCAGTATGTTACAGGTTAAAGCTAGTTAATAGAAAAAGTAACCGTAATGTTTAAATGTTCCTATACATTTAACAACTTATCCCTCTCGTTGGCAATGAAATGGAAATGTATTAAATGATTTAAAACGTAGAAACATTGCAGAAATGGTAATCATTCTAATCTCAGTTTTGCTGTCAACTCCTTAGTCGCTACTGACGATTTCGGCCAAGAATAAAAATACGAGTGAATTGGTCAAACCGTCCATTCTCAGGGTTTGACTTACAATAAATGTCTATCATATTCTCGCTTGTAATGGTCTCTCTCTCTGTTGCAGTTTGTATTAAATCTTCCTTATCATTTGCTGCGCAGAGAACTTTTTGTTGAAAACATTTTGTTTATATTTTATTTTAAACTTATTTTGAGTCACGTATTTCCCAATTTAGCCGCAACAAGTATGTATTTGCGAAACTCACAGAGTAGGTATATAAGTGTACTTAAGTGTAAGAAGAAAAAAAAACTTATCAGAAACGTTGACACTTTGCCAAATGATGGATAAAAAATTATTCATCAAGAAATATGGTTCAGCTACGCACATATGTATGCACCTATGTGTTGATAAAATAAAAAACAAAGTACCTGAAGACTATAGTTTCTTACAATTAACTGGTCAAGCATTGAATACAAGCCAAATCAACAAGAATGTACATGGAATGACAGTTTGTTCCATTGTATCCAACGATCAGTTAAGATTACAATACCTACGTTCGAATAAGCCTGCCCTCTACTGTTTCCACTCTTTTTAATCTAAACATTCAACAAAGTATCTAACGATCTATATAGCGAATAATAAATATATATCGGTACATACATATGTGAAAACGAACATATGCACGAAAAAGAATTAATAAAAAAAAAACACATTCGTATACATAGCAAAAAAGTACAATGGCCCTAATTGTGTTTGTTGCGAAAAGCTTAGCACAAAAGTTTTATTTTTAAAAATTAAATTGAGGAAAATAGCGATCATGTAGCCATGTGTAGCTCTTAGCACGCAAAAACGATTTCAATGAATACAAAAAGAACAAAAAAAAAGCTCTCTCAGATGAGGAAGCCAAGGAAAACTTATCTCACACGCGCGCACCCTTTTTTTCCAATTGATTGATTCGCAACGAATGATCATTCCGATGATGATGATGGCAGCGACGATGATTCGCAAACAAGGGTAAAATACGCGAATTATTCTCCACACCCTTTTATTTTTAGACACTACACATCGAGAGTCTGCTTTGACATACCTTCGTTTCGCTGCTGCTGTGTTTTTATTCCGATTTGACCAGATACACTTTCAGATGATTGCAGGCATATTCACATGTTCAATATTCAAATTTTGAATACAAAAAGGAAGTACTCCTATGGGTTGTGGGTTACATAAATATTTCTTGGCAAGCAAATCGCTGATCACAAGTTAAAATATTTAAATATTTTTATATTTAAATGGAAGGGACTATTTTTGGCACTAAATGATATTTACATTCGTATGTACGTTGTGTTTAATAATTATTTTACAAACAAAAGAAACTGTAGCTTTTTTTTTCTCCTCAGAAGATGATCATATCACATCACAGTTGAAACTTGAAATTCACCGAAGGATATATCCGGAAAATATATGCGAACTCCTTATCAAATGCACTGATAAATTGAGAAAACCAGAATCAGAAGTAAACGGTACGCGATCGAAGTAATGAAGAAATTTTCACCAAAAAGAAATAAGTATGTTCGCGAAATTTGGAATTACGCGAACGCGAAAAAGCGAAAAAAAACACCGAACCTTGATACTGATCATAATCAACTACGGCACACATTTCACAGCAGATCCCATATCCCAGAGCGAGCACCAGCAGCAGCGGTATAGTAGTAGCACGGGACGGCTGTATTAACGACAACCGATGACGATGGTGGAGGCGGTCGGCGGTTGGCGGCGGCGACGTTAGGTCTTTCGGCTTTCTATGTATTTGAAACTGAGCGAAAAGATGAAGAAGCGAAATCACCAGCAAAATAGATACAACGAGCGAATTTTTTTTTATGTTTCTTTTTATTTTTTTGGTTGCCTTTCGTCTCAAACACAAACTTATGCACAAAATTTCGCACAAGCAACTCTGCGAACTTTTTTTTCTCTGTTTCTCTGTTTAATTATTTTTTGAAGGTCAACTCTCCGCGCCGACCCACCTTGGGGCCACACAACTATGCTTATGAATACGTAAAATTTGAGTCTGCGGTATGAGTACCTATACGTTTTTGGATATATTTTTTGTTTTCTTACAGACCAAAAAAAAGGAAATTACAATAAGAAATATAATAATGTACAAAAAAAGCAAATGTGTGCGAACCGTCGACCGTCGGCCATCTACAACTAAATAGATGTGTGCTGGTTTTTTTTGGCGAATAAAATATCGCAACAAGAATGGGAAATTAAACAAAAAAAAAAAATAAATAAAAAAGCTAAGCATTCTCATATACACGCAAGCAATTCGCATGTAATACCAGCAACAGTTGAGCAGTGAGTTGTTTCTGCAAGTGTAAGTGTAGTAATGAAAAATTAGGACACGGCATTAGAAATAAAAAAAAAAGAAACCATATATATATATTTTATTTAATTTTATTTCATTTTGTTTTGCGGGTACAAAGTGCTGAAAACTAAAAAGTCTGGTCGCGTATTTTGCACAAGAGAGCATTCCGCTCAAGAGATAGAACCCAGAGAGCAGTACGGAGGGAGAGAGAGTGTGTGTGTGTTTTTGTTTTCTGCGTGATTTGTTTGTGTTTAGGTTTGTAGTTCTTTTTCGCGTTATTTTCCTTTGCCATAGATGATTTATTTGCGGAAGATAAAAAAAAAGCTTAGGCAAACATTACTCAGGTACTTAGATACAATGTTGAAAGGAAGGCAACACAAGAAGAGAGCTACATTTATGTGCGATAAAGCGTTTTAAGCAGACTGCCCCTCCGGTGAAGGGTACACCATGAGAAATCATAGTTTGGGTGAACAAAATATTTATCCATCCATTTAGCCCTTTTCGATCGTGCTCATATTCGGCGGAGGCTTGCTTTTGTCGGTAGAAACGATCCAAAAACTGTGGGTGTTGTGTGCTCTTCTAATTAGAGGGTACTTATGTAATGCCTGCTGACGTACGTGGTAACATATGATGTGTAAAATGGTTTCGATGATAGTGCCTGCCTTTGATAAGAATATACCACGCGCCACACAGACTTGAATCATGTAAATTAGAGTCATAAGTGTTTTGAGAGCGCTTTCCGCGGGGTGACGGAGTACTTTATTTATCGCCAAAAAGAGAACGTGTTCATGCTTATCTGAAATAGGCACGCATTGAAGAAGAAGAAGAATATCTCTTCGGTTATGGGTGGGTTGAGTATGGTTTCCCTTTTATTTTGTCGTTCGCCAAATGATAGGGATGGAAACTGGAAAGGCAATCGTGTCAAATTGAACTTTGTGCTTGTTTTTTGAGTTTGACAAATTTGTCCGCCCACTGATCGATGTTCTGGCGAGGTGACCTAATCGGTCAGTTCGTTGATTACAGATATTCTCGGCCGACGCGAACGTGGTGTGATTGAAACGCGTGACGCGTTTCGAAAAACGGTTTCATATCGATTATGATCTTCTGATTTGATTTAACGGTCTCGGCGATAATCAGATACTCGATTCTACTCGAATTGAATGGGAATTCAGAGGAGACGCTTTGAACGTTTCGTTGAAAGTATCTTTTTGGTCTGTGAAATTACTTCAATGTGAAATGAATGTCCGCTCGATTGTTCGACGTGCAATAAGATTGTTTGTTAGACGAATATAAGACATTTTTTTCATCGTGTATTG
Source organism: Eristalis intricaria (assembly GCA_964034865.1). NCBI lineage: Eukaryota > Metazoa > Arthropoda > Insecta > Diptera > Syrphidae > Eristalis > Eristalis intricaria. The sequence continues at coordinate 140,153,710 of OZ035873.1, forward strand.
CGCAAGCAGTAGAAGGGTTTAGTCCTAAAGTCTATGATCTATGTTTCGAATGCAATTAATGCAAGAGCTATTTTTCCAACCGACATCGCAGTTGCCTACAATTGAATTTGTGCCACAATCAAGCCTTATTGTCGGGTATCGAGCGCTGCGACTCCATGCAAACACGAACATTTCCAATTGTGTTCGGTTAGATTTTGGGGCTGTAAATAAGAAAACAAATGAATGCATAAAATGCAAGAACAATTCAACACATGACGCCCACTTTATCCATCATGGTCAAGCGACACAGGCACTGCGAGTCGAAAGTGAACTCCATACAGCACAGTGCAGAGTCAGACGTATTCGAGGGTGTTTAACATGAAAAATAAACACCACCGCCAAAGTAGAAGCCTCACTATATTCGCTACCGACTTCTACCACTGAATTTCAAGCACGACCCAGGCACTCGAACACTGCCTGGATAACACTCTTATATTTCGTCTTTTTTTCTTTTGCGAAAGAAAAAAAAATATCGTGCAAGATACCACCAACAATATAATAACTGACTGACATCAATATGCGATTTCACACTCACTAGAAGGAGGGACGAGTAGCTGTCGCGTGGTGGTGGGAAACCAACCACCCCACCTAGGTAGGAGCTGCGAGCATCTGTTTCATTCAATCGGACTTTTGCAGATTTTGTTATTATTTTTGTTGTAACATTTCATGTCTTTATCCCACCTGAAGTGTGGAGTTTACCCATGAACTTTTCATTCAGCACTCGATTCCACGTTGCCCATGCACCTTTCGGTACTTGACTGGTGGTAAAGCGTGGGCTTGTTAAGTGCGCACCTTAAACAGCGCGCGCACAATAACACAACCAAGTGAATAGGGAACGAACGAGACCGGTCGGTGGAAGTTGGTTGGCTGGAATTTTGGTCGAAAAGACCTTGCTTCAACAGTAAACTACGCAAACAAATTAACAATGGAAGGCTAATCTTGCAACACCCTATCTTTAGCAAAATGCTGTCGCTACGTAGACGAAGATTATGTAAAGGTGCGCAATTTCTATGACTATGCAACGATACGCCATTGTGGAGGCTATCATTAAATGGCACAGAACAGGGCTAAAAAATCACGATCAAACGTGCACTAAGCACCGTCATCGAAGTGACCGATTGACTGAATGGCAATCCGACAATGCGGGGGTGTTTCAATCTTTGCGTGTAGCTTGCTTCACCCTTCTCTCATTCGTCCGTGGGCTTGTCGCAGTCAATTTCTGAATAAAATATATGTGTTAACACTGGCAAACCAAATGGATGAGGGCACAAGGGAATGGCATTCTCGTTGTATCCTCACTCTCTTTCGAGACTGGGTGTGACTAATTATCGTCGCTTGTTGTACTATGGATATGGATATAGCTGTTGGCTATGAGCTTGGACGATTGGGGCGCTTGAGGCGCTTCAACAAACTGTTTAAGTATTCGTTTGCGGGTTGATTCCTTATTGGGAGTTTGTTAAGGTTTTGTTTTTGTTTTTTGTTTTTTTCTTCTTGTTTGGTTGTATTTATTTATTTTTTTTTTAAGTTCCTCTCCCTGTATGCGTGCTTGATTGATGTGTAAGTTGGGGTTCTTATGGGTGTATTTGATTTCGATGACCCTTTTTCGAATTAAAGCTTGTTGAATATAAGTTACCAAATACATGGATCCACCCACATATGGAAGTGTGTGTATAGATCGAGTGAGAATTTAAAATCCATTGCGTTGACCCTGCTCTACATTTTGAGGTACTAACGCCATGAGCTTGAGACTCATAGTCAAGCTTACATGATGTTACTCCCCAATGTCAGCCGAATGGCGAATATTTGGTTTGTAGTTCGTTGGCCTAAGTGAGTCACGGCCGTAAGATCGTCAGGGCACCTAACCCAATATTTTGGGGTCAAAGTCCTTTAAATTGAGGGAGAGGGCAGTCCCTTCTTTCCCAATACAACTTTAAAGTCACTCCCTTTGTGGCGTCCGCTGTAGCAAACAGCGAGTGGATGACGCACTTGCCCAAGCTTGTGCGACAACAACGATGATCCAAGGTGATTTTAAAATGAGAAAAAATCAAACTTTGGAACATCATGTGACTCAAATTAAATACTCATACTCGTTCAAATAAGACGTCTTTCAAAACTCAAACATTGGGCTTGAAGCAAATTCCTCGCAGTTCCAGTTTAATTCATAAGCCGACAAAAAAAATCATTTTAAATTGCCGATGGTGACATTTGCGCCTACTTTCTATCATCGGCCGACCGCCTACACAATTCCGGCGGCGCACTCCCCACCATACAGCAGCCATTACATTAAAACTCAATTAAACGAGAAAATTCGATGTAATGGCATTTGTATCGGACTGCAAAGTTTTTGAAACATCCAATTGCCCCAGCGGTAGTGATAATTTCACATCCTGCGACATGTTCCCACACCTATGCCCCCACCGCGAACACCCGAATTTAATTCCACAGCTTAATTCACATTTTATCATTATTTTTTGTCCTATTCTGTTAATTTTATTACACCTGAGTTACAACATCTGCCCTTCGACTGTGTATCGGATAACCACCCAATATGTGCGGTGAGTCCACTGGCATCACACTGGTGGTCAATCCAAAATCTGCAGTTGACAGCCACCAGCGGAGTAGTTGTATCCTGTTGTGGTCATTCGGAGGGGTTTTGTAATTTTACTGAAATACATTTCGAGCAACTTCATCGCACCGAGGCGAGGGTGTGTGTATGTGTCATCGAGTAGACACACAGTAGGACAGATGGCGGACAATACCTTTTTCTTTTATTGCTTCGTGTGTAAACACATTCTGCGCATATGTATCTTTTACGTGTGTTATTGAACTAGTGACCTACCACTGTTCGATGATAGTGGTACGAAACGTGTGGAATAGCAGCATCACAGCAATTGCCTATTCAAAGGCGGGAACTTAATTTGTAATAAACAATTCTAAGTGCGTACCATTCGTTCGTTCACCTATGACTGGGTTCTTTTCCTAGGTTTTTTTTTTCGTTTGTTGTTTTGCCAGCCCAAAGCAATGAGCCGCGTTCGATGCCATTTACGGCGAAAAGAATGCGGATTAGACGGCAAGCTGGTTGGCGGAGGGAAAAGGGCCGCCATCCACCGTCAGTGCTAGCCTCAACGTCAGCGCAGATGAGTATGAGACTTGGAATTCTCAATTCACGCTTCTACTAGCCGATGCCAACGAACTGAAAGGGCTTGTGGGTGTTATTGTACCAGAGCGTATGTATCTATGAATGTACGCGCAGATGTGCTGTGTCGGTGTAGGTTTTTTTTAGAAATTCTTTTTGACCGATCGAGTTTGAAATTGTGCTTAGATTGTAAAATGAATGAGAGATAAACAGTTGTTGTAGATTTTGTACTTTGTGGTACTCCAGGCAGAGAGAAAGTTGTTATTCTGCAAAGTGTTTTTTTTCGCTTTTTTTGCGGCAAATTGTCTAATGGATACATGGGTCTGAGCGATAGTGGTATTCGGGCTATAACTGTGTTGATGTTATTTTTTTATATGGAGCAACGGCTTTACTTTGTGGGTTAAGTTGAAATTAATTGAAATACTTATGTATGGATGAGTGGAGAGGCAAACAGTTCGTTTTGAGACCTCAGATATGAAGTAATGAAGTCCGAAGGGTATTTTAAAGGTAAGATCAGATAACACAGAAATCTTTTCTAAAACAGGATTGATTAGGAATTGAAGACTTTTCAAGTTCACATGTTTGTTTATTGGTCGAGAAAGATAAATAGGTGATACCGAGTTCACTTAAATATAAACCGTCTCAGGTTACTGTGTCTTGGAATATTAATTGCCGTGGTTATTTTTGAATGGCTCAGGAGAGTCAATTACGAAGAAAAGAAACTGGTGATACCCAACGCCGATGTAATTAACATTCGATGTTGCCATGCTGAACATGTCAAATGTCAAAATTTTGTAAAAACAACTAAGTTTTCAACACGAAAAGTTTTCATTAGGTTTGAAAACAAAATGAATCATTGTTTCCATGTTTTTGTTAGTTTTCTTATACTTTGCAGAGGGTTCTTTTGGAAATGAACATTAAGAACAGAAAATTGGATAATTGAAGAAAACTTTACGTCTATTTTAGCTTCGCGTGTTTGACGAAAAATATTATATTCACTTCAAAATAACAAGTACAAAGGGGAAGACGTTTTGATTCCATGGATCAATACGATTTCGAACGACATGCCATTGAATTACAAACGGTTACAATTGCAAGTTACAATTGCAAAGTACATTGCAAATGCAAGCAATGTCGATAAATTAATAACCTAACAATGTTGTGTATCAAAAAGCATTACAATAAACACTACGATTTCAAATATGTATGTTGTTAATTATTTAATGAACGTCGAATGGAATAGTCATAACTAAACCTGGACAACGTCTGTAGCGTCTGCTAGTTTTCTATATATATAAACATATCCACATGGTTTACGATTCTCAAACAACTTAAAAAGTACCTACAAATCAATACAGTCTCAGATTATTGAAAATGTGTTGGTAATTCTTTCTGTGCAAGCAAAATGCATCAAAACACAAAAGTTTCAAATATAAAGCCAACAAATCATTTACTATAACGTCCTTATTTTGTTTCGAATAAATTCTTAGAGTATGCATTTAATTTGAATTTCCTTCATGATCGGGAAGCCAAAGCACCATGAACTTTAGACTTGTTTATGAACAAAAAACTGCCGAGAATAGAATTATTCTTTGGCACACATCAAATATTGAGTCTTATTTTATCATCCAAAAGCTTACCGAAATGCAGGGAATTTTTTGCTTAAAATTATCTTACACGTTTCAGCGCAGCAAATTTCTTATCAAACTTAAGTGTCACCTGTCGTTTGTATGCAAGAAACTGCTTTGATACTTCACTTACCTATGGAAAAAGAAGAAAAAATACGTTTTTGATTAGTCTAAATATTAACTATAATTGTTTAAATTAAATTAAATTAAATTTGTGGGGAGATGCACATATCTTCAATCAGCTTTTAAGCAACGCGTTGGACAATTGTTCACGACGTATGTATATTTTTATTCTCAGAAAAGGGATCAGCGAGGTTAAAAAATGTATATTTGGAATATAGATGTTATAGAGTTTTATATTTTCTACTTGTTAAGAATAAACTAATTTTTTTATCTAGATCAGAGACAAAATATATATTTGATACAGTGTGGATCAAATACAACCAACCATTGTTAAACACGACCAAATTGTCTTCTTTCCAATATGATTGTTTTTTATTTGTTGGTTTTGCAGAGCATAATTGAGTTTTTGGAAAAGTATAACGGATAACAACAAAGTGTTAAGATTATTTTATTTTAATTTTATTCAATTATTATCTTGTATTTATTTATTTATATTTAGCGCAGTTAAAAATCGACTTTTTCTTATGGGGATATTTGTTTTTTTCTTTCATATTTTATATTTTCATTTATTTATTATTAACATCTATCGCTGTAATTAAAGAAATTTATAGTCTTTTACTAGTACAGGAATATTATAACATAAAATAATATTTTGTGTGACATGCTTGAAATTAGTGTTTTCAAATTACTTCAATTATTATTTTTTTCATTGCTATTGATAGTGATGTGAAGTGAGATTCAAAAAAACGATTGGCAGTCGCTTAGATTTTGTATACGTCAAAAGACATTAAGAAGAGAATTTATATGTTTTTCTTTATATTTTCGAATCGAATTTCCTTATGGAAAAAAATGAAATTGAGTTTCTATTGACAGTCAATTTTCACTGCCGATATTATATATTAGATAAGTAGTGAGTTGTTGTGTTTTTCGTGTAAAATTCTAATTCACTTTTTAAAGATTTTTGAAAAAAAGAAGTAAGTCACAATCACCTTTCAATTGGACCAACTTTTAACGTTTATACAGAGATCTTTTTTTTTAATATTTTTAACACCGATGATTATGTTACTGCGTCTCGCCGTGTTAGCTGTTCATAAATAAAACCAAAGCCATATTTTCTAACGTTTTATTTAAAGTTTTTTGAATATTTTTATAAAACTCAAATAAAAAAATAAAATATCATTCAACAAAGAATATATATCTTTCCTTCGAATCTCAAAATTAGTATTCTTACAAGAGTTATGCGTATATGTAGTTCTTCTTTGGCCCAACGTGTACCTAAATATCTGCAAAGCAATCTTTTTGGAAGATCTACCTTAACGTACATTTTCAGTTCGTGTTCCAGATCCAAATGCAGGCTCTATAGAAAATATGACTGACGTTATATTTCTGGTACCAAAGGATTCTTGCAGTATCCTAGTAAATATACCCTTCCTTTCTTATTATTAAAGTTTTATACTTGCAGATGATTATTTCAGAGAAAGCAGGAAATGTTTGTTGTTGGTATCAACGTCTCTACAGCTACGTCGAAAAAAAAATCGCTGGAGACAGGACCAAGTCTAAAAGCGTGTCACCTAGCGGTATTTCTTAATGGTCTTCTTATTATGATCTAAAAGCACGGGGACATAATATTCAGACAAGGCCTGATTTGTCTAGTATTAAAGTGGCACATGACCAAGATTTTTATTTTTTTATTTGGGTGAGAGCAATGCACTGTGCCCCACTCCCAGGATGTTGGTGGAATCGCTCTTCCAACTTCCTGAAATGAAGGTTATTCTGAAACAGGACAATGCATTTGTAAATGTGTATTACTTAAAATTAGATTTTCTTTAAAATGTCAAATTTACATGCATTCCTTTTTCCTACTTCTAAAATATACTTTAAATTCAAGGGTAGAAGATGCAATCTAATTCACAAATAGCCAGAATAAAATATGATGAGCAATTTAACGCAACAGCTGTAACATGCAACTTCGCGTGCTTGCTTGCACTGTGCTCCGGGAAATTTAAAGAAACCAGCAAGTACCACCCACTTGTTGACACAATGGCATATCGTCACTGAGCAGTTCACGAATCGCATGATACACAGCACAACAAGTGAATCCGATAAAGAGAACCTCACACAATCAAGAATGGCAGACAGAGGGAACAAATTCCGAAGCCCCACATGAATTTCAGAAACTTTCACATCCGTGCTCAACAATAGCCTTGAGCAATTCACTTTCCTCCCACATTGATACACACCCTACAAGTGAGCGTGCACACCTGACAGACACCCTCTGACTGAGAGTTTAAAAAGGTGCGCAAATACAATCCCAGCATTTGACATGGAAATAGGATTTTAATTGAAACCCACTCTGCGTGCCATAACAAACTTTACACATTTCGTAATCTACAGTCGGGCACAACCAACCCACATTCACCTATCGCATGAGTGCATCCTCTAAAGAAGGATGCCATTAAGCACCTATAAGTCGGTTTGTCCTTCGTCACAGCTATTTCCTGTTGCCATAGGCTGGATAAATTGTGTAACACTGGGGCTTATAATAGATGGAGACCATCACACTCGAATGAATTCACAAGCAATTGAAATCGAATTTGTAACTTTTCAGGAACCCGGATGAGAGGCATGCACACCCAATTTTGAGATCAACTCATCCATCCAGACCATCAGAATGGGGTTGAAATTCGGTTAGGAAGTTTGATTTTTGACTTCGTTTGAATAATTTTGGTCTAGATCGAGCGAATTTTGGGTACCTTATTCGGTTAAGGTGAAACCGAAATGCGGACAAAAACGAATGACCAACATCTGAGTATGTCCTACCATCGACATTTTCACATCACCAAAGGCAAGTCCAATCGGAGCTGGGTTGCCAATTTAATTAGGAATATAACAAAACAAAAAACAAAAAATGCTGCCCTCTTAAATTGATACAAATACCATCCAATAAAACTCAAATTGAAGAGGAACACGCCTAGGCACAATTTATCGCTGCAGGCTCCAAGTACAGTGTAGAGGCATTGGCAGGAGAGAACTTTGTGTGATTAAATTGAGTTTAATGGCACACTCTAAAATGACGGTTCAACGGATGCCGTTTGATGTGTATATGCGGAATTTTATGATCCTTGCGGTAGTTGTTATTGCCCGAATGACGATGGATTCGCAACACTTCCAATTGCTTTCGACTTGTTAATTATTTCTATTAACAATATTCTTTTCTTTTTGTTGCGAATTCCTAAAGACCCATGCATTCTTGTACGTAGAGTGTCATTTCATTTCGAAGTTTCTTTGTATTTTCGCTCGGAAATCGAATGATTGCAGGTCGTAGTCGCAAATCTGTGATCATGTGTACTTAAAGTTTCAACAATGCGATCGTAAGGAGGTCTGATGACTAGTGTTGTTTTGAAAAACGAGTTGAAATTGCTTTTTCATTCTCACACGACTGTTACTAGGTGCTACACAAAGTTTGATTCAATTAATAAAGTACTTGATAATGGACCGTGTTTCATGGTTAACGGACTATTTTTATTTAGGTCGTGTGATCTCGGATGTAGACGTGACAAAGATCTACCATCTTTATGTCCATGTCCAAACTACTATCAAAACAACAGCAACACCTCAAATTCAAAACAAGTTTTCATGCTTCGCTTTTTTGCTTAACAGTCTTAAATGTTGGCTAGCGCATACCTCACATACTTTTGGCCTGTCTAATTAACTTAAAGAACATTCATCGCATTCCTCAAGGTCATAAAAATCCTTCGATAATGAGTTTCTTGTTAAGGCGTTACGTCAAGCGTATAAAATACTTCCGCTTACCGGCTAACGCGCTGCGCTCATCGTTCCTATTTTTTAACCGCTCAGAACAAGCACATTACCGACTGGTTACTAACGCAAGTCCTAAAACCAAGCTAAGTACATATACATCAAAGCATACACATAGAAGTGAGCTACTCATGGTAGAGTAAAAGAAAAGTTCCGTTTACCGCTTGCTTCGTTAAGGAGCCGTAGCTGAAGCCATAAGCCACAGAAGAAAAGAACCGACCAGAACAGCCGGTGCTTCATTAGTCTCCTTTCTTATCAATGAACGAATGCACATTCTTCAATTAATTGAAATTGCATAATGTGCACACTTTGCGGCGCGGCACTGTGTCTACGAATGAACGAACGACAAGAGACGAATGCACACACACAGATAGAAAGAGAGAGACATGCCAAAACGAAGCGCGCAAGGAAAGACGGACAAAAAGGAAACCAAAGCACAGTGCACCCGTTACCTACCATAACATTACACACACAGTAATTATTAGTAACAAGGCACCGTTTTTCTTCGTGGAGTTACTGTTTCCACGTCTCAATGGTTCACTTGGTTTGGCGCAATTTTTCATTTGCTTTTCGCCGCATTTCTTTTTTTTTCATCTGCTTCTTGCTTCGCTGCCTTGCCTGGTGGCATAGCTAAACGTAGCATATAATAATGCAGCAAAAGAAAACCCAAAGACAGGCCAAGATGGATGAGAAAAGAAATGTGCGGTGAGGAGGAAAGAATGGAAAAGAGAAAAAAGTTTAATCATTATCAAGTGACTACCTTGACCCCGAACAACCTTCGTCATGACGGTGGCATATATTGCGAGGTAGTAATTTATGCTGTTTCACTTTTCAACGTTTTTCTCATTTTTGTTTTTTATTTTGATAAATAAAGCATGTAAATTATGTATGTGCAGCTCTAATTACAAGCACAGTGGACAACAGCAGCAGACACAGCACTCGACTTGCACTGCAGGTACGACAGATTGTCTTTAAGCCATTTCAAAAGCTTTTTTATTTTGTTATTATGACTGCTTGCGATAGCGTCAATAAGAACGAGTTAATTTGCCGTGATTTACGATTTATATATTGGATTGCATAATTTGTTTATAAATACTGACGTTGCACCGGTCGTGTCAGGTGAATATCGGCTGGATTTATTGAACGATTGTGAACAGATAAGAATGCCAGTAGTTTGGTCGAGAAAAAAAAAGGCGCGCCTAGATTTTGCATACCGTTTTTAATTGGCAACGTTGCTATTATTTGGGATTTATTGACATGGAATAGTCTAGTCCCGTTCGATTAGACATTTTTTTTACAGTAAATGAAGACATGTGATCAAAAGATCTTTTTACAGACATGATCAGAAGTAATGGGACATTTAGAATCAGTTGTGAGGAAGACTGGAAGAGAGCTTCATGACAGGAGTATGATGTGGTACCTGTCACCTTCCTGTGAAAGTCACCCGACTTCACCGGCACGGCAACGACAGCGGCAAAAGCATTAAAAGTACAGTTCTGTCCAGAATACCAGAACTGCGAGAAGCGTTACGTTAACCAACATTGTGGAGTGTGAACCTCGCTTTGCTCACATGTTTCAAGCATATCTTGTATTTCGAGAACATTATTGTTATTATGATGGACGGCTTACAAAAAAAATGTTCAGTCTAAAAAAGTCTTCAGCTGTCGAATAAGACAATCTTCTGTCCTACCCATTCTGGCCAAGCATGAAATTTAAGCAGCAGAGTTCGGCTTGAGGTTGGTCGGGCCATATTCTTAAGACTAAGACTTTGTTTATCAAATTTCGTTAATTTCAGTAGAGCCAATCACTGGCCAGAAATGTCGAAAGCATCGTCTGAACAAGGGTATTTTTTAGAAGCGTCAAACATTAGCATACGCTGCAATTGTACAGACTTTGACATCACAAGTCGAACAGAGCGAGCCATCAGTGAGAAGTTTATTTGCATTGAGACGGAAGCGGCTAAAATAGGTCTAGCGGTGAATGAAGGCAGAACGAAGTACGAAGCTGTCGGTGTCCTTTCTAGTAGACAGCATACTTTAAGAAAGGGCACCTAACATCGACGTCTTATACGTCTTAGACAGAGTACAGCAATCCGTAACTATAACTTCTAGATAGTCAAGGACTTCATCTAACTCAGTTCCGCAGTAAACTGTACGAACAATGTCCGTACCGAGATCAAACGCAGAATAACTCTTGCCAATCGCTATTTCTATGTTCTTAAGAGGCAATTGAGTAATGAAGTCTTCGACTCCGTACCCGTGGGACAACGCAACAGAGGACGCCCGCGTTTAAGGTGGCGCACCCAGGTGGAGAAGGACCTCAACCAACTTGGCGTGCGACACTGGAGACAGCTAGCCAGAGACCGTGCTAGCTGGAGAGGCTTGTTGGTTGAGGCCCAGGTCCACCCCGGACTGTAGCGCCAAATGAAGAAGAAGAAGAAGAGTAATGAAGTCATCTCTCTAAGCTTGGACAACCTCAAAAGCTAATGAAGATGTTCTTGGTCTCTTAGAGGGAGTTTTGCCTGCGATCTTTGGCTCGGTTTTGCGTTGTAGGTATTTGGAAGAGAGTTCGTGGTTGAATCACGAACTGTATGGGCGAAATGAGTAGTTTCTACTTCCTTTTACATCCAGCATCCGCATCCGTTGAGCGAGTTCCTTCCCACCCACCGCATCCATGATGAATGTGGTCGCTCTCTTCGTTACTCGCTTGCAGCTCTGTCTCCGATTTATGTATTGTTATGACGCAGTTTATAATCGATTTTTCTCCATCTCTAACCTTTCCAAGAGTAACTGTGTTGTTCCTGAATTTGCAGCAATTTGTGCGTGCAAGTGAACCAACGCAGGTTCCAGGGCGTAAACTTTCCAATTCACTGACGCCTCTAGGCAGGCAAAAATGGAGGCAGCTAGACGGTGATCGCGCTAGTTGGTCAGGCTTGTTGGTTAAGGCTCAGGTCCTGTAGAGTCAAATAAAGAAGAAGACTGAATCATTTGTCAATGCGTCTTCGGTCAAGACGTTGCAGCTAACGGTGAGCAGTACATAGTCATGATGACTAACTTTTTCGTGCAATTGACCTACAAATTGCGTCATGTTCACGCCCACGGTGTCGTTCACATTTCCGAAATCATTTTCAAACATTAATGTCATAAAATTCTTTGTGAAATAGATTCAATTTCATGGATATTAAAATCATTTTTCTGAGTTTTATTTCTTTTTAATGTTCCCCTCTAAAATCCTCTCAAAAAACACCCTTTAAAATTATGCCAAATTTCGCCCATCCATTTGCAAATTTTTTTCCAAAAGGAGAGAGAAAGAAATCCCAAACTAGACAGTCCTATTTCTTAAGTTCATTATTCAGCAATAATACTTGGTCGATTTTTATTGCAATATTAATTCTCACAGGCAAAATCCCACAGTCAAACAGATGTTAAACAAAATTATGTGCATAAAATTAGATTTTACAGAATGAAACATTCTTTGCTTGTTCTTTCGAGTTCAATGCTTTCTCAACATCAGGTAGTCGCACATATTTTTGCAAACACAAAAAAAAACCGCACAGCCATTGTCATAGAACCTTGCTGACAGAAGCAAATAATCGCGCTTACATACCGACTCTTATGAATAATTTTCCCCGTGCAGTTCTAGATAAGTCTAGTCTAGTGCTCGCATGGCCTAGTTAGCTTATCAGAAAATTGTAAGATGATAACAAAATATTGACTGACTGAATAGAATGTACAAAAAGAAAAGAAAAAAAAAATAGTTCTCATACGCCCTAGGGAATGATTATCTGATGAGATGAAGTGTATACTTCATGCCCAGTAAGTGCTGTTCAAACACAAGAAATCGCAAAAAGAAGCAAACTGAAATTTGATACAACTCACAGCGAGTCCCTTAATACCACCAGTCGATGGGCAAAAAAAAGTATCTATGTGCCTGCCTCCATACTCCATAAATATACATGTACAAACTTGAAATTTGTTCACTTTAGTGTTGAACCGTATGCAAATAATTAAGTCATGAGCAAGAGAGGCATTACAGAGTAACAAGTCTTGTCAGAAGGCCTGCCGCACTCAATTCCGGAGGACAGTGCAGTCCCGCCGCACTGTCCATCATTAAAGCAACAATGTAAAATTTGAAAATAAGTGCAGCAAGGACACGATTAAACACAAAAGCCATATGCAAAAGGATAACGTCGTAGCGAAGGGGGCAGCGTGACGCTGGACGATGATAACGTTAAGGATCGCGATGAGGACACACTGTTGGCGGAAGTGCACGTAGCATTTTTTAGACTTTCTACGGAGGGAGACTTGAATTCTTCATAATTTCACTGTACGTGTGGAACCAGGGACCACCAGAGCATAGCTCGACAACGGAGAACGCAACACTTTGCACGGCAGAAGCCTGTGCAGCAGGCAAAAGTACATTTTGCCAAATTGAATTTCAAGAGCCATGGGCATGAGTGACAGTCCATCCGGGTGCTGGCATGCTTGCGCAACAAATGTGCCTGAGCCTAGAGAAGTGTTACATGAATTCGTGGTTTTTTTGTTTGCATGAAAAGTACTTCTTTAATGCTATGGTTTTGGCCACCTCCGTTGCGTAGTAAGTTGAGGCAATCTACTATGGCTAACAGGTATCCTGGTTGAGAAGAAGGTGCCGCACTTCGAGGTGGAATGAATAAAAAAACTTCAAGTTGACTGAAAATAAATGATGAGGATTGGGCGTGATGTTCCAAGTTATCGTCAATCAATCCGTATCTTGTACCAGTTCTTATAAAAAGCCTCCACGATTTGAAGATAATCAACTAACTAAGATTCATGGGTATGACTCAATGAACACGCAAAGATTGCAAATATTCGATAAGCAACGGATAAATCACTCTCACCTAGTTCCAAATTCATTTCTAAACGACATGCATGATGTCAGCATTGTTTCTCCCCCATACAGATGTACGTGCGCACAATAAGGTCACTCCAATAGTGAAAAAGAAAACAATCGACTCTAAAGACACCCAAATAAAGGCATACACTGTCACAGCTAGGCTCCTACAAAAACCAGCTGCATCGCAGTGGTAACAATATCGCACAACCATAAAATCGCATTAGCGCCCACCCAATTGTCCTGGATAAATTCTATAAATAATCAAGCGGTGACAAAATATGCTAATCACGATCACGCTGCGAATTACATTGTAAGTGTGTTTGTATGTATCTGCATAGAGGGGTATGCGTTAGAAAAATGTTGTCGTTGACTAAGTTAGCACAGAATAGAGGCACAGCACACAATCCCATGGTGGATGCAGGCACAGTGGCCGTCCTTCGAAGAAACACACTGTGCACAGCACAGATGCATGGTACTGAACCCAAAAGGCCGTCCAGATATGATATGTTCCACTTGCAGTACGACTTTACCAAATGTGGGCATACGAGTACTATGGCACTTTGTTGGCACACCGAACTAGAGGCGATCCCATGGCGTCAACCTGGCGAACAACAACTCCAACTCTCCAGCATCCACCAATTGGACATATTGTTATATTTTGTAGCACCATTGGCATCAGCCTCCATCGGTGCGGCGGCGTATTAACTAGTTGCCACAGTTGGAGGCAATAAAACCTCAATATGTGATCGTTGCATTTGGCTGGTGCGCGCGCCGCAGAAGATCCAAGCAACGGCGAAGAGCCGCAGCGCTGATGTCAAAAATACCTGTTGCAACATCGGATCATACATAAAATCCGTTAAATGTGAGATTTTCAACAGGCCCGAGAGTATTTCCATACGAATTCCATGTTGTTCTACCTTCCTCCCCAACACACGGCGATGATCATTGGGTACAATTGCAGTTCGATGTTGCTGGATTTCTGCTGCTGCATGTGGAGTGTGTTCCTACGGAGCGGCATGCTCACAAATCCAAACAGGCTGGCAGGGTTCACGGGTGTTGGTGTTTTTTGTGAATACACTACATCCAAGTGGTCACATCAAGAACCCTTTCACAAGAGACAACACTCACAGACACAGACACATCCGCACATAGTTGTAGTGTGCCAGCAATGAGCCGTTATAAGAAGTGTCTTAGTAAGAAGCTATTTTCCATCGTGCAATCTGTGAAACTCACAAATAACCTGTGTAATAACCCATTTTGGCGGAGAATTATTAAAAATCGTGTAGCTGGTTGCCTGCAGCAACCAGACTTACCTGCAGATAGCAGTGACTCTTTGCGACCTACCCTAGTCCACTATGGCTACATAGAGGTACTTCTGCTGTATATTTTCGTGTTGTTTTCTTTGCCTTGTTGCGCTATTGCAAAACTTGTGTTACCTGCTTGCGATTCAGTTAGATACAAGTACTTGTACTGCGATGTATTCATCGTCGAATGCGCGCGTGTGTGTGACGCTATGTTAAGAGACAAGTGCACAGGTTTCTTGCAAGAACCGTTTTATTTTCAGTTCTACCATTGAAATAGAATCCATCCAAAAAAGGGGAAAAATAACATTAAAATCGTTGAGTGTTACAAGACTAAGGAATTTGCTTTTGGAATTGGTGACAGCTTGTTGTTAATCCACATTCCGGCTTGTACCACACTTGTGCCTTTAGAATGACGAATGGTTTGCAGCAAGGATGAAGTGTGCACTAGGTGTTCATTTAACAACACTGACATATATAACATAGAATCTCTGAGTTATGTTGGGCAGAGGTACACTTGAACCATGTGATACTTCACCAGCAACCAGCGATCATTGCGGATAAATAAAAATAATTTGAAACTTTTTCCCTGGGGATGTCTGTCATTGGCTTTAGCGTGAGTCTAGTTTGGCAGCAATCTTGTGCATGGCCTCCGTACTTACCATTCCAGGGAAGCGTTTCTGAAAGGAATGTATCAGTAGGGGAAATATGAATGGGTCGAATTCATCTAGAGTGGGACCTCTATTTAAATCACAAAAACCGCTTGTAAATGCTGACCAAAAAGGAACAATATAATGAGATAAAATACAATATTTTTGGAGGCTATTGAAAATCCCAGCTCGATACGGCACCTAGAGCTCAAAATATATCTATTTGAAAATGAAGAACACACACCACAGGCTTCGGGAATGTAATTCAGAAAAACATTAAAAAAAATAATATACTTTTTCATTCAAGAAATACAAAATGTATATCAACGGACACATGTAATTAAGGTGAAAAGGAATTAATTCCACGTACACCGAAGATACCAACAGACTTGTCATTCGAATTCAAACGCTTGCAGTTTCCACTGAGACTGGCCTTTGCAATGACCATCAATAAAACGCAGGGGCAAGCTTTCAAGCGTGTGGTTTGAATTCGAAAAATAATTTTTTCTCACATGGACAATTGTATGTAGTATATTTATACCAGTATAAGGCCTTACAATTAATTCATTTGAAAGCTAAAAGAAATGTTTTCTTATTTTAGCAAAAC
Source organism: Eristalis intricaria (assembly GCA_964034865.1). Classification (NCBI taxonomy): domain Eukaryota; kingdom Metazoa; phylum Arthropoda; class Insecta; order Diptera; family Syrphidae; genus Eristalis; species Eristalis intricaria. Next base: position 140,169,888 of record OZ035873.1, read on the forward strand.
AAATAAAGGAAGCGACTAGTGGTAACTAGAACTTCTCTAAAGCGCAGAGCAGAGGAACCTAATGATTGTCCGTTATGTAGGGGTGTCCGTTCTGAAGGCGTTATACGAATACTTTCATGCCGGGATCATGACGAATTGTCCGTAAAGAGAGGTGTTCATTATAGAGGGGTGTCCCCAAAGAGAAGCTTCACTGTATATATATTTGAAAAAAAAAAAATAGGGTGACATAGGACATAGGAATATTTTTCATTTCATCCAATAGGAGGTGTCGTTGTGCCGTCGCTGAACGCTGTCAGCTTTCAATTATTTTTTAAATGACTTTCGATTAGAACAACGTAGGATATCGCTAAGGATGAGTCGTTACACACTCGCAAAAGTAGTGGAAACTCGCTATAAAACTCGTACACTCCCATGACAAGTAGTGGGAGTTCACCAATTTGAAACGGGTCACACTATGGTGGGGTAATGTTTAGTGGGGGTGTCCGTGGACCATTGTGATGCATGATCGAGTGATCTTTTCAGTGACTGTTAACTGATTTCTTAAGGTATCGTCATAAGAGCTATATTTCTGTATGAAATTGATTATATGGACGTAATGTTGCAGAATGTCACACAGCTAGTGAAAAATAGCTCTGTTGCATGAGGAATTACCCTACTGTCACGTTGTTTCTCAAAATTCAGACGATGGATGGGCTTGAGCCCCTTGGAACTATTTCTTGAAGGTTTTCTTATAAATAAATGTTTGGACTTTACCAACAATTCATGTCAATCATCAGTCAAAAACAAAAAAAAAAAAAAAAAATTATGCGAGAACGTATGAAAAATGTCCTCAATAGATTAAGAACTGAGGCTACAAAAATATTTGTATTGTCAAACAGAGGCTTATTTTATTCATCTCTTCATCATCATCTTTAGAGACCCACATGATCCACTAAAGGGGTCACAGGCCAAAACACACACGAAAGGTCTCCAGGCAACTCTATTCTCCGCTATCGACTTTAACTCGTCAGAAGTTATGCCCAAGCGGAACCAGACGCGTTCAACCATCTGTCCGATCGCCTACCTGCCGGAATCGCATCCAAGGCACGCCTTGGAAGTTGTGATGATGGGGTTCGTGCCACGTCACCTAAGGATGGGCCAAGATTTAATGCATAAATTTATGAGAAATGTAAAAACAAAAATAGTTTGACAACGTTTTTTTCGGAAAACTGTCAAGAAGCGAGCGGAAGATATCTAGATGATTGACCTTGGATAAGAAATAATACTGATACTTTTTTTTTTACCAAAATGGTATGCCGGAATCTGCTCTCTCTCTGATAATGCTATTTTGATGTAGTATTTCAAATAATTAAGCTAACATTAAGAACAGGTGTTCGTCGGATAGTCGGAGACAATCTGGCAATTTCTTGTTATTATTTATGGTAGAGTCAGTCAATCACTAATAATAATTGTCTACTCTCAATTGATTTAATCTTCAAGAGTCAACCTGAAGCTCAAAGGACTCAGACGACTGACTTTCGACATGAACCTCTAAAAAGGTTAATGGCTTAATGTAATAATATACAGAAAAAATAAAGCCAATTTGGTTATAATATGACTCTAGGAAATATGAAAATTTTCACTTCAAAATATTAAAATATACATATTTGTAAAAATATATATAATATATTGCAATTTCTAAGACTTCCGCAATCTCCATTTTTCGCAACATATTTTTAAGCGACCTTGTAAAAACTTATCGACAACAGTTCAATACCACATCAATCGTTGTCCATGCGTAATAAACAAGCAGTTTTAAATTTATAGAAATTTATATGAAGTGCCGTCATAGCCTGCCTATACCATCCCACGAAAGGCCGACAGAAAAACAAAGTGCATAGTCTAAATCGTGCTGGTCTATTTGGACAGTAAGGTGGTCTGCCTTCTTTTTTTTCTTGCAACTACGGTTTTGTAATCGACCTTCCCTCATTAGCGCGGAATGGCAGAAGAAAAAAAAGTGTCATTGCAAAAAGTGTCCACCAAACAGGAAAAAAAAAATTCATTTCACATGTCCACACGATTCAGTGTGCGTGTGTTTGTGCTTAGAGTATGAAGAACGTTAGACACACCATTTTCCGCTCTGATGACCATAAAAGTCGTTGAACGATCTCCAGTGATAGTTTATACATATTTTTTGTAACACAACAATTTTTTTCGCAAATCTGCAACAGCAACAAATAAATGCAAAAACCAAAAACAGCGTGTTGGTGCAGAAATGAAGCTAAAAAAATACCATCTAATAGATACATATGTAACTTCTCTCTCCCTGTCTCCGTCGCTCTGCAAGAACTGGTACTTGGCGCTGTTTCTATCGCTTTTTTGGCGATGGTGACGATGGTGTCGATGGTGGTGTTGGTGATGACGATGGCGGCAGTGGTGGTGTGCGGTAACTTGCATTTGCCATATGCCATATAGACTAACCTTAACGATTATTACTCAATTCGCAGCCAACTGGCCTCGATAATAGCGCGAATTTACTATTTTGTATACAATCGCGTCACGGTCTTGTTTGTCTTATTCTCCTTTACGCGGCATTTTACAGACACATAATTTCCATCCCTCCAGTGCGTAACAGGCACACTTTGGATGTGCACGATCAGTATTTCGTATGACATCATTTGCGAATACATTTCTTAACTCAGCCCAACACATGTCTCAGGTTCTTTGAGTCGTCGTTTTAAGCATTTCCCAATTGAATACACAGCAGCAGCTTTAGGGCTGCAAAATTCCCTCAATTGTCGGAATGATTTCACTTGGGATGTGTGTAGCTGCTTAATAGATCAAGATATCCGTGCACATATACACATGTGTATATTCGCTGAGCAAATCATTCGTTATTTTTTCGATACAAGACAAAACAGTGTATAGTTTTTGTCTTCTCTTTTTTTGGCGAAAGAATGAGAGAAATCAAATGGAAATAAAAGGTTGGCACTGACCTAGATTTTGAATTGAACAATGTAACCGACAAAACTTTATTAGATCATATCTTTTGGTATAGGAGTTTTTGCACATGTGTTGGTTTTAAAACGAAGTACCTATCCCCATGCCAGTTGGGGTTTCGATTTGTTCGAAAGAAAATTTTAAGATACATTCGTGTGACTATTTTGGATGAATCAGCAGATGGAAAGTGAAAGGCAAGAAGGTGTTGTAAATCTGCCTGTATGACCTATATTTTATATCCATAAAATTTCTCTATATTTCTGAAAGATTGTTAAAGAATCCCACTCGGTCTATAATTGACGGTATAAAGAAGAGTTTGAATCTGAATGAGAGAATTCAGTTGGCAAATTATGAGAATCCCATTAATTTTGATATATCAAATGTGGGGCAGTTATGTTTGACATCTGTTATGTAGATTGATTTATCAGTAATTTGAACATTTTTTGGAATGTTTAGAAGTTAGGAAAGTTAAGTTGTGTCTCGCGGCGATTACTTTTAACATGTACTAAGGAATGAGAATAGGTTATAATTAAAGGCTTCCTGTCGGCATTTTAGTGCGCAACATTGTAGATTTGGTAAATTTCGCAAGTACAACCTTTTAGGCAGAGTTTTTATTTATTCATCATTCAACAATACATTCTTTTATAGAAAAACTTACAATTCTTGGACAAAGTAGTACTCTGTTCCCTTCTTTGCCACTTTAGTTTCAAATCACAATTTATTTTGTGAGTCTATAAACAAATGTATAAGAGGTAATGCACTATGTGGTCTCCTCAGGAAATCTAGGTGGGGGTGGGGTATAATTCTGCCAGATAGTGGAAAAATATTGTAACAAAAAGGAAAAGACAACCACTTTCCACACAAGAAATAGCTGAAAACACCGAAGAATAACACCGGGAGGATGCTCTGTGACAAATTTGACACACGGAACTGTCAGACATCAAACCTCCCGACAAAACGTAAATGTGTCCATCTAAACTGGAAGCCTTTGAAAGTTACTTACTCTCTCAAGAGTGCTGTCCTATTCCTCCAGTAGAAGAAATAAAAAGATGGGATATTTATATTCGTAGATGAAAAAGCTATAATATGCTGTGGGCTATGTGTGCAGGTGAATGGAATAGCAGCCCCCCTAACCTAACCTAAGCCTATTCTATTTTAACATTGCTCCGATATGGTCTGGAAAGTAATAGTTCAATGACATTTATTAAAGTTTTTGTATACTCAATAACACGAAGTACAATTTTATTGTCCTCTTTTTTGGCCTGGCTGCTTCTTGTAAGACTAGCATTTGACAGTCACAGAAGATTGTGGAGATGTGTTATAAAACAGCTAGGTTAGGTTAACCTAAATACCCTGGCTGCAGATAGCAGTCATACTTAGGCCAATATATACCCATTGTGATATTACGCGGATGGTCTTATTCCTATATTTAGATCCAAACGGAGCTTCTAACAAAGTGATTTACTGGCTTATACTGGTGGCATTCAATGACATCACCACAAGTCATCTAAACAGCCTCTAGGCCCTAGCTAGGCCTCTAGGTGTGAGTTCCTATGATTAAACCGATGTGATGGTTGATCTTTATCTCGCCTTCATCCAAGCAGCTTAAGCAGAAATCAATGTGAATTTTGTTTTTGTGAATAAGCAGTAACTTTCTCCATTTCGGCAAAATAATGAAAACTCTTCATTCAGCAACTACAGCATTTAGGCTAGGGAGGCCTACATACCCCATTTTTAAATTTATGATGCAGATACAGGTTTAAGGCATTGAGGAAGTGTGACAGTGAGATGGATGACCACACCGAAATTATAATATAAAACATGTGCAAAACAACCTAGAAACTTGATGCTCAAGGTCAGTTTTTTGATCGAAATTGCTGACAAAAAAACAGAAATATTCGAACGGCGAAAAGAATATGAACAATTGACTTTACCAACATCATACTCACTGAGTAACGGTAAAGTCCACATAGATTTTGTATTCGATTACAATATAATATAATAATATGTGTTGCGAGACAGTCCGAGGCGGACCTGGGCCTAGCTTTTCAGCAACCACTCGTGTTGTACGTGCTATTGTTCTTTTACGAGGGGAAGGGCCTCAGTTTAATGCCGACTCCGAACGGCGTAGTTGAGAAGTTTTTTCTAGACAGGAATACTCTTTGAGCATTGTTAGTGACTCAAAAGAGGTGGAGCCGTGAATTATGAAAGGTGGTAAATTCGGGATCGAACCTGGCACCCTCTGCGTAGGAGTCGACGCACTTACCCACTACGCCTACGCCTCGGCGACGGCGAACTATATTCGATTAATAAAATATAATGTGACTGGGAGAACAAAAGTACAACTCATTTATATATCATTTTCTGAATGCCTGATATTTTAGACGTTAAGGGCATTAATTTGGCAACATTGTTTTCTGTTACACATGATGTGACAGTACTCGGTTGTCTTAAGGTTAGTTAGTTCTGGCAATTCATCACGAAAAAACTCACTAAGCAATGTTTACAAATTACTCAAATTTATTTGAAAAAATGCGAAGATAACGAGAATCTCAAGCTAAAGCCATTGCCATGGGCCACCATAATATCCCAGTGAGATATACATGTGTTATCTCTGGAGCACTTGGACGATTTTTAATTGTTTAATTATAAGTTTTACGCAGATTTTGCAACGTGTTAATAAAAGTGTGTAATAAAGCACGTTAAAATTATTAAATAGCTAATAAATTATGAAATATTGAACGAAAAATGTAAAAACGCCCAATGTTGGTAATATGACTCACCACAGGTGTTCCCATTATTGCCCTTATTAAACAAACAATCATACATACAACTTAATACGGTCATATTTTTAATTTTATATTTAATTAAATATTTATTTATTGCTTCGACATCTATAAGGCCACAAAAAAAAAGTTGTGAAATATAGAAAATATGAATGCAGCATCAGTTGACGTAAAAGAAATGAGTATGGGATCCTTGCATGCAAAGTCAAAATTGAAAGTGCCTAAGACCACCTTGAGCTTTAGAGAGGACTGAGAAAACTGAGTATAAAGCTCGTTTTCCGTTTATTTATTTATTCTTTTTTTCGTCTACTTCGTCTTTTCGGCCATATTTAGGAAGGGGGTCCATATTAGCAGCACTTTTCTAAAAAGTGTTGAATCGATTGTGTTTAATTTTTTATTTATATACACAAGTTTTTTATGTTTCCTTGCTTATAAAGACTAAACACTGAATACTTGCTTTAAATATTAACAAAAAATAAAAACCAAATTAATGTAATACTGGCTTTTTTATTAAATAATTTAATCATATTTATCGATCGCCGTGGCGTAGTGGGTTAGTGCGTCGACTCCTACGCAGAGGGTGCCAGGTTCGATCCCGAATTTACCACCTTTCATTTTTCACGGCTCCACCTCTTTCGAGTCACTGACAATGCTCAAGGAGTATTTCCTGTCCAGAAAAAGCTTCTCAACTACGCCGTTCGGAGTCTGCATTAAACTGTAGGTCCCTTCCACGCGTGAGAGAACAATAGCACGCACATCACGAGTGGTTGCTGAGAAGCTAGGCCCTGTCCCTCTACGGGCTGTAGCGCAACCCATATTATTATTATATATTTAATCATATTTATTTTAAGGGTGTGCCTTATTGGGGAAAAGAAATAATCACCGTTTCCCGTCGGTGGAATCAATGGTCCATATGTCTTCAAAACTGCCAACATTCGACGGATTATTGCCGAAATACAACCTGATGTACTGCGAAGACTACATGCAAATTTAACAAACAGATTACAAGTAGGCGCAAGCCCGAAATCACATTCAAACACTAATGCCATAAATTTATCTGTCAAATAAATTCAATTTCATAGACATTTAGATTATTTGTCTGTCTTTTATCTTAATTTAAAGTTCTCCGCCGCAAAAACAAAACACCCTTTACTATCCTTATTATGATAACTCAGTCCACAAAATTTATAAATTATAAATAACAAAGCGTTAACTTTAACTTAAGAGATTCTAATGAATGAATTTATTTCTTTGTCAAAATTGTTAAAAATAGTACCATGATAAGTCGGCCGATAGTATAAAAGATAAATACAACAGTTCGTGATACGTCTAATAAATTTGTTTGTTTTATGACGTTGAAAGAAGTTATCAATGCTTACAATTTCTGTCCCATGTGCAAATTCGCTAATAAGTGGGCCTAAAAAACTGAACTGGCCCAACTTCAGAGATACAGTGTATCTGAAGACGAAAATAATGAATTTGAAAGCGTAAACTGCTTCCGCAGTTTTGCTACATCAAACGGTAAGAATACAGTTTTGGAGTTACACCACGAGATGTTATAGAATTTACTATCGCATAAAATATCACTATCGTGCAAATGTGTGTGCAATCTGTCCAGCTTGAACCGGTTTCACATGAAATAAAGAATTTATCAATCATCATAGATTTTAGTCATTTTTTGGTCGTACGCCTTTCATCTCTTCCACACAAACGAGTGGCATAAAATGTTTAGTGTCCATCAAATTCATATGCACCGTGGCGCAGACGATGCGAAGCGACCATAATCGTTGCAAAACAAACAGCGTATCGCCCATGATGCACCCGCTCAATAAAGCTCAAGAGTTTATTACAAAATTACAACGCTTAAATCCGTCGAATAACAACTGCACTGGTGTAGCAGTGGTGACCACTTCTGACTTCTGTACACACGCCTCTGCTTGGACCATCTAATTACGAGAATCGCACATTGCATGCACATGGTAGTGTGCGAATGCTACCTAAAATTACCACCTGTCATCCATCGGATCTAGATAGTTCGTTGCTTGTTGCAGGAATATTAGATGCGATGTTGTATTGAGAGATAAACGTCCGGCGGTCGCAACGACATGTTTTCCCTATCTAATTGAGGTCAGCTACAAAATTGTCAGGGTACGATAATTTGTATTGAAAACTCCTTGCGCAATGTATCGCATGAGATAAGTTCCTTGCCGCTGCGGTCGCGCGGTCGCAGAGCAATTAAAGTTCCATCGTCCGTGCTCCATAAATGGTCATGACTCAAAAGTGAGTACATTCCTCCTTGACTATCCAGCAAACAGGCCGTACACCTGAGAACGATCGCTAGTCCGTTCATTGGAGGTATTTCCCTAGTTACTTTAAAATATCTTCACATGCGCAAAGGGTTTATCAACCTACATACAACCGGTTGCACTTAATCGGATTATTAAATAGAAAAAAACCGATTCAAGCGTGCCACATGACTCGCCGTTCCGTTGGTTAGCTGTAGTAGCTAGCATGCACCACTCTGGTCCATCGTTATTGTCCATCCATCCGATGGGATAACTTGAACGTGAAAAAGCCGCCATGCAACATGCAAGATACAGTTACATTCTCGGAGGTTCATGCGAGGCAGAAAATGCAAGAAGATTGAAGAATAAGTAGGAAAAAAATGGGAAAAAAAAGAATTAAATCGAAGAAGATATCTCTCCTACCCTATGAGGCGAACGGCAACAACAACAAATATAATTGACAAACTGGACGCATGCGCCTACTTGCAGCAGACACTGATCGTAGCATCTACCCAACCAACCGCCCAAACAACCTGCAACCAAGGAAGTAAAGTTGCACCTTTATCTATTTGCCTTGCGGTACGGCAGGGCAACAATCGAAGAATACCACCAACACCACCAGCCAGCAGCAGCGGCATCATCGTCGTCAACATGATCATCGCAATGATCATCGTGGGCTTCTGCGGTACGGATTGACTGGGTATGAAGCCTATGCGGTCGGTCCATGGGTAAACACGGGAAAAAACAGTGCCCGTGGTTGGGCATTTATCGCACTGGCCAGTTTTAGTTTATTCATTTTTCTAGTTTTTTTCCCCCCCGAGTTTGGATGCGGATAAAGTTAACTGTAGGTTGCACGAATACGTTTTGCAAAAAAGATCACACACTGTGTTTTGGATAGTCAAGCTCGCTCTCGCCATGAAAGATCGAGTATCTTGTAGAGTTCAAAATCAGTGTTTGTGGTGGATTGACCTTTTATGAAAGTAGAATGGTTACTTAAAGAATGCAAAAGAATTTTAAGTCAGAAGGTAATAGTTTGTCAAATTCATAGGATACAGAAGTGTGTATACAACTTGCAAGAAAAAAAAACTATCTGGCAGTACGAACGGGTTTTTGAATTGATGAGAGAATTGTACGCTCGTGAAGTGCCCGTATGTGCGTGCAATTTAAAGCAGTATTTAGTATTTGAGGGAGGTGCATAAGGGCTGGTTAAGTATGAAGGTATCCAGTTAATCAGATAATTCGTGACATGTACATAAGTGGAGATAAAGGAAGTAACTAACTCAACATTTTCCGTAATTTTTGGATTAAAAATGGATGCTAGCCCAAGTGTGATGTGTACCTCCATAGCACACGATCTATGGAGGAAATCTCTTTGTTTAGCCAGTTCTTGGGCTTTTTCTAAAAACGTTTCTATGCCCTCGGATCCATATTATAGTTACTTTGAACTTTTCCGCGACTCCAGCAAGCTCATTGCGGCATTCCTGGATTAGTTTGAGGTTATGAATGTCGATAAAAGTGGCCTGATGGCAGATTGGCTGACAACGAAGATAGCTTCTTTTCATTGGCGTTATGTTCGGATGAGATTTAAGTCGGCGACATGCCTCCATAATGGCGAGGATTTCTGCTTGGAATATGCTGCATAATTTGGGAGTCTGTGGGCGGCAGAGATGCTCACAGTACGTTTCACTGACAATGCCAAAGCCAAAGATATCCATATGGTCTTGAGCTCCACTTACGAGACACTTTAATTTTTCAATGTGAAGGTCGATAAGTATTAGATGGAGCATGACCGTCAGAGCGTCTGAAAGGGCTGTTGTACTTATGCATGCCATTCTTTGTATCTTGTTGAGCTACACAATTATATTTTTTCTTGAGGGCCGACCATCAAACTAATGACTCATGAGTGAGGATGGGACGTACCACGGCTGCCTAAGGTTCCTTCTACGGCTCCATATTTTTTCCGAAAGGTGTATTGCAGGCATAGAAAGCTATACATGTCTTCTTAATCCGTTGCTCTATGTTCATTTTCCAGCTGAATGTAGGATCTAGATAGATTCCTAAGTGCCTAGCATTAGTTGAGAGGAATAAGTGTTGATCGTTTAGGTAGGGGAGAGGCGAGAAGGTGAGTATTCTCATTTGGAACATCTACTATCATTTAAAAAGACCTGTCAACTGTTAAGCCATGATTAAAATTATCATACAGATAAACTTGAAAATTAATCTAGGTCATTCGAAGATTGAATACCGACCCTCTTCGTAGAAATAGAATCTGTGGATAGCGTGACGGATATACCGAAAACAAAATATAGCCTCGGTTTTTGGCGGAATCCTTAAGGACACGAGACGAAAATATTTAAGAAAAAATAAAAATAAATAAACAAAAATCAATTTAATGAAAATTGATTTTTATCTGTAACACATCCAAATCAATTTCTTAGGCCAAATTTTACTTTGAACATTCCGTCAGCACGATGTTATACAAAAATTGTAGCATCCTTCGGCGGTTTGCCGAAATTTACTTGCAATGCGTTCAGATTTTCCATTTCGTTTTGGTTGAAAAGTTAAGTTTACATTGTCGAAAAGTTGTCAACAATTTAAATCCGTTGCAATTACACACATGGTTGAACAGATATGTACCCCATCCTTCCACAGATACCACATTCACACAGGTAAACTAACTTTTCTTACAGTCACCTCACCCGCAGGCTCTAGAGCACTCTGCAAGCAATTAAAACACACAAATTGAGCAACCACTCGACTGAACATAATAATAATTTTCGAACCTCACAAAATTTTCCGTTCTCAGAGTACAGTAATATCATAAACTAGGAGAGTTGTCACACGCTCAGCCTCCGATGCAGCCATTCTTCGCCCCTTGCAGCAAAGGCCAAAGACAAACTTTAACTTTTACTTGATTTACCATATTTCAATACAAACCCATGGCTTGGTTACACATCCTGCCTTTGCTTAGACGATACTCATCCCCACATAGGCAAGCCAATATCCTGCTTCGTTTACTGAATATATGCGTGCGAATGATAGAAAAGTTGAGTCAAATTTGAATTTACCTTGCACAAAATTCAATGTGATACGGAAACTATTTGCGAAACCCAAAAGGAAAATCGTTTAGGATGCATCGGTTTGGCCATAGCCAATTTCTGTGGAGTATTTACTGTTTATGCATTCGGTAAAGTTTTGCCTTTTCACTTGATATCGTCGTTGTTATTGTTGTTGTTTGCAGTTGTCTGTTATATATGTGGCTTTGATTTAGTTCAACTATTATCAGATTTGAGATGGCAAGGTTGCAAGGCACAGGTGGTAGGTGCTAGGATGCAAGTGCTCCAAGAATGCGGTGGAAGCATCTTAAAGCTGGTGGTCGAAAGTTAAGATGTTTGACCTAAGATGTGTGTTTTGCATTTTGGTGTGAGAATGACCAAGAGGTTCAATTGACTTTGTGTCTCCTCTCAATAATGGTAGGGTAGTTTACTATGAAACGATGAAATTGTCCACTGTTCCGTGATTATTCAATGTCGTGTATGGGCTTGTGGTGTAAGATTTGTTGAGCTTTGAATTTTCCTTTCCCACAGCATATAAGCCTGACCGATAAAGTTTATTTTTTCTAATATCGTTTTGAGTTTTTGTTTATGGGTATTAATTCTCAGTTGATGTGTCACTTGGTGGATAGCTTACGATTCTGCTGAATCACATAATTTTGCTTTATTAGCTCCCACCTTACTGGAGCTGCTTAGTCATCACATTAAATGCACAAAATTTGGCATAAAAGCAGAACATGCTCTGAAATTTCATCAAGTTGAGTTCACATACAACACGGAAGCAGACTTGCCATCTGCTCATGTTAAACAAAATGTAACGCAACCTACGCATTTTAAGTCTAGAATTAAGTTCCAAAAAAGGCAAACGATTCGACTTCGAAATGTAAACTTCGCCAGTCTCATTCTCTTCAATGATTAACGATCCTACCTCTGCTCCATATACCTCAATTAGCATAAATCAACACATTTCCATTCTCTGAAAATCATCATTAATTGTGTATCTCCTCGGACTGAAAAACTTATGTCAATAACCTTAGAAAAAATAGAACATTCAAATTATTCCGAGACACATACATAGTAAAGACCCCAAAACATAAATGTCCATATTTTTGAGAACAACTAACGCTCACCTATGAATAGCTTAGTCAAACATGCTGTCACTGAAGACGACTATTAGTCTGCTCTAGAAGTAATCTTTTGTCAGCTATCTCTTGCTGTAAACCATATTTCACATAGCGTTATGAAAATGTGTAAATTACCACCTCCTTCCCAGAAGTTAAATAAAATGTACCCAAAGGCGATGCAAATTAGCAAAATAAGAGAAGAGCGAAAAAAATACAATCAAATGTGAATGCGAGCCAAGGTTATCTCATCGACGGAAATAAACAATAAAAAAAAGCAGAAAAAGAAAGAAAACGCAAGAAAGAGAGAAATAAATAATTTAGCGCCCTTTACCTTGCTGACATATATTTTATGGTAAAATACATTTCGGTTCAGCGGTTTCCTCTGTACTCTTCTTTCTTTTGTTTCTCTCTGTCGGTTTTTCTTCTTCTTTTTTTTTTTTGCAATGACCATAAATTATGCGATTGAATTCACACATTTCACGTTTCGAGTGTTTGTTGAAATTACCATTGATGACCTCACGTGTTGCGTGAATATATAAATAATTTTTGAGTTATGTCCCTCAAGGAGACATACACAAAATGAGCACTTTAATGTAAGTTTTGTGTGTGATATGGATGACAAGTGGAATAAATCTGAAAGACCTCACGCTTTAGTGCGTATTTTGGTCTCTGTACGCTTAGGTATGGTCCTTTCACTTGAAATTAAATTACTACTAACTAGGTCTAATGTTGGAAAATGTACTCGCATGCCTTTGCTTAGAGCCTCCAGAAAAAGGTTGACTTACTCATGGTCAGAAAAGTGTTTTAACAATTGTATTTATATTGTGTGCTAGTCTCCAACAATTATCCAATTTAAAATAATGCTGGTAAATTAACACGCTTGAAAAGGGTATGTTTTAGAAAATAGCTGTCTGTGTTCCTGTTTGAGTTGATTGTAATTGGAGCGAAAGTACCTAACCTTAAGTGCGTGACTTGAAAATTGACATCAAGGGAAATAATATTACAATATGATTAATAGATACCGTAAGGCTTCATTGCTCTGGCTTGACAGCTAAACTATAATTTTTAAGACTATATGTTAGTTTATTCAAACTACAAATGTGTAATAAATAAATTCTAAAATATTATTTAGAAATATAATGTAAATACCAAAGTTTGTTTTTATGTTTTATATGTATAACATCTCTTAACTCAAATTACCACATATATCGGTCTCGGTGCCCAGTTTAGGTCACCAGAGTGTGAAATAACAATTCCATACATTTTTCTTGTAATAATGCCGAAACCAGTCGTGTTGTGAGATTTGGTACTGTCTTGTAAAATGTAAATTAAATACCTTCCACACCTGCATCTTAATATTGAAGCTAAAATAATTCGGTTAACATTTGGCTATAGTGATGAGAATAACGGTGACGGTTTTGAAAAAGTATGGACCACTTATAAATTTGCACACTTATAAACGAACCTTATCATGGCGGATGGGGCATTGTGGATTGAACCTAAAGAGTGTCGAGGTTCGATTCCCGGTGAAACAAACACAATTTCACGGCGAATCATTGAAAATGACCAAAGAGTAATAACCGTCAAAATATGGCCGTTCGCAGTTAGCATAAAACTCTAGGTCCCTTCGACTCGTGAGAAAAAAACAGCACGGACTACACAAGTGGTTGCTGTAGAAGGTATGCTCTGATCCTCAATGGGCTGTAGCGCAACCCATGTTATATGTATTATTATTAAACAACCCTTATCACAGAAATTAATCTTGTGCAAAAAGTTAGATTCCATTCTTCATGAGTGGCGACATCGATAGAATCCTCGTGAATAGATTTAGATCTTCTTAACCAGTCTCATATTTTGTGCAGAGCGTGCATTTCGACAGTGGATATGCATTAATGTATCTGCAATAGAGTCAATCTCACGATTTTTGTTTCTTTTAGACAACAGCGCAAGATCAAATGGAGGATTAAGTTGACCATAGTGCGGCTTCTAAATTATCACTATTTTTGTTTCCATGACAAGTTCAGTGATATAAAGAGGTCGATATTTTAAAACGGCAAATATTAGTCAAGCGCAGCAATCAATGATAAGCAGGTGCTTGAACCTATCTGGATGCCTGTGGTACACCGTAATACAACTCTGGGGTCATGGTACAAGGGAGTTAGAACTTGGATATTTGTTTAATCTCTTATTTTTTATCGGAAATATTGACATTCAAAGCGACCTAGGGATCGCTATCGTAGACGAAATCCTAATGTTCGACAAAATAAAACAACAAAATCTTTCGAATCAGTGAACTAACCGTTTGTAATTATAGTTCTAGAAGGTGCTTTTACTAAAAACATTTTTTACCTTTGACACTCCTGTCAGAACACGGTGTCTCATAGTGTCTCCTTAAGAATTTTTATCGAAAAATAGGGCTAACTCTAATCGGATGACAGTTTGGTTGGACGTATCTTATTGGGATGTCTGAATCTAAACAGGGATGTCAAATATCGACCACGCATATACTCTTATCATCTTCGTATGGTGAGTTATACCCTATTCAGGAAGAATAGTCCTAATTTTTCTGTGGAATGCACTCAATGAAATAATACGACATTCATCATTGTTCCATACACACCATGTTTCTGCTCTGTCTGGTCTGTTGTTGAGTTCATGTTGCCGTTGGATTAATATGTACTATGGTTCTGCACTGGTCTTGACCCGATTCAATGACTTCAATATCAATTAAATGGATTATGTAACGTTCTATTCATCTAAGTATGATGATACCAGAAAAGAGCATACTCTGTAATACCATCGTAAGGTCTTATCTCGATTTGAAATTCCACTAAATGACGCAATGGAAAGAGTTTAAAATTAAAAAAGAGACCAAGTGATAACACCAGCTATATCTGTCCGGATTGACTTACATTATCGCTTTTATATTCATGCATACATATATTTACCACGTACATACATGACCAATCTACGTAAGTCATCGTATCAAGTCAAACAAAAAATAAGATCTCAAATATTTGAAGCAAATTCTAACAACGAACGGAAGGTGTGTCAACCAATGCACGTGGCTGGTGATTAGATATCGCCAAGATTGGTCATTCATTAAATGCAAAGACTGATTAACTTATTATAAATTACTAACGACAGTAGTGTATATATAGAAAGTGAGTGTTTCATTGTAAAAATAATTTGGAACTCCATATTGGACGACATTTTAGTTCAATGTGGCAAAGATAAGGGACATAGTGCCGTGCTGCAAATGACCAATCGAACATCGTAAATGCCGTCAATGTACGCTGTTCTTGTTACTTGCTGAACGAAATACATATCTTTACCCGAAAGTGATGTGAGATCGGATTTTTGGCTTACAGCAGATACACTTCATGATGATGTGATACTTGACGATGCTAACAATAGACGACACAAGTATTTAAAGTCGTTCATCATCTTTGTGCGATTTGAAAAATTAACTTATTCAATCAGGCAGACAGAACGAGTTCACTTCATGGAGGTGGCGGTATTTACAAAAATGTTCTTAATATTTCTTTCTGCTTGTTTTCTTTTTTTTTTGCATATTCTTGCAGGCAGAGAAGAAAATATAATTTCTAATTGACGGCAATGTTCTTATTTGCGTTGCGTACACAAGCAAAATATATTTAATAGTTACACTTCCTTTGGTTGATGGCTATACTATGACTGTGGAGGATGTAAATTAACTGCAGACATCTACATGACATGTATCTTTTTCGTTTTGGTGTCCAACCAATTCCAAACAGTGCAGACACTGTGCGGAGGAAAATTGTTCTTATTTTTTATTTTTTTTTTTTGCTTTAAGAATGAATTTCTCGTTCGAGATGATAGGTGCTTATGCCTGCTGGTGTCCTATTTTATTCTGGAAAAGAAAATTATTTTCTATTATAATTTCAACGAGGCATGGTATTGGGTCCAAGATGTCCAAGATGTCAGCATCGCCCACGTTTGTGTTGCAAGTACGATGGAAACTTGGTTAAATGCAAATGTGCATTCGAATATAATTTTTAAAGAATAATTTATTAGAAATGATGTCGTTTGGTGGTTTTACTGGTGCACCAAGCCTTGGTTTAGAGAATTTGAGGTGTGTTGCAATGCACGAGAGGTCGTTCCAATTCCAAAAATACAATAAAAGTGCTAACTTTTGTGTTTAAATGCTGTGTGAATGAAGTTAATATTTTTTTGTATTCAAATAATGTTCACATTTTTAATAGGTATCTGGATCGTCTGAATGTTTTCACATTTCGCGAAGAGCAGACATGGTTCCGATTTTTTGAGAAACACGTCAAATGTGTGTTCTGGCTGCAGGTACAGTTGTGTTATTCTCCATATATATGATGGCATTTGTGTAACAGCAAATGTTCCGCTTTAACTCAGCGGCTTATCGTGTAAAAAATGTACACGATCAACCAAAAGTATGAATCATTTTTGGATTACCCTACACAATGCTAATGGAACAGAACTTACACATAAGCCGCCTTCCGATTAAACACGATCGTAACCCAAAACAAAAGGAAACATAAGGATATTTAAGTTTACTCGGGCGTATGAGTACTAAGAAAAAAAAAAAAACAAAATCGTATCCATGTATCCTACCTGAAGCGCCTCCCTTAAAAACACACACAAAATGAACTTCAACTCCAACTGGCTGGCGGTGTCAAATCAATTAAGGATTACTATATGCGAAGGAATTTCAAAAATTCTCAAGGTCTGGCCCCAAGATAATCACAATGCCACACAAAACCAAAAAAAAGGAAAAGCAAATGCTTTCAGACCTTTGCACGCTTAGACATTGCCAAAAAGATACAAAGTATTAGTGCAACATTCCAATAACTGGTTTTCATGTTTTATTTTCTCCTCTCCCAGCATTGTCTTCTTTTTTCCATTTCTTTCGTATCCTCGAATACAATGCACTGATGGTTCTTACTTATTCCTTCTTTTTCTGTGGATTTTTCGGACAAATTTATAGTATTTTCTCCGTCTGCATTTGCGGTCTTTTTTTTCATATACTTTTCTGTCTCTAAAAGGTTTCAAGTGATTTGTAGCGAACATATTAGTTTTACATAACACCATAAATATGTTAATTACAGTCAAAGATACTCAAGAAGAAGACACCACACAAGCGTACACAAATTGAGCACACATATGTATGTATACCGGTGTCTGTACATGAAGAGACTTTTATGGATATCGCCTGTTAGAGGAATTTGCATTCGCTTATTGGCATAATTTAGAGAAAATAAAGTATCTTAAATGTTAATTGATGGATATTTCTCCTAAAAACCTGATTTGCAACTTACATACATTTTGCAATAATCAATAGACTGTTCAAAAGATCATTTCAATGATTGTTTCCTTCTTTTGTTTCATATGCAAATTGCCCGTTGTTTCGGGTGCTTAATGCATCATGAAACATTCAGGAGGCACATTATTTATGGTTTAATGAAATTTGGTCACACGGAAATGCTGCTACAGCTAGGCAGATGATTTAGTTGCTAACCAAGTAAATTGGTTCATTACAAATGTGGAAGTGTGAAGGACTAACACATTTACATGTTTTTACTCATCTGGATGGCGAAGATACCACTGTAAATAAGAAGCTGGTGTGCAACGTTCTAAGAAAATCCAATCGCTTCTTAGAACATATGCACGTGGCCTTTTTTGACTTTGCGTCATAAAATACACACGATACAGACCCTAAAATGAGGGTACATTTTGTAAATTGCTTCCCATTGCTTGAATATAAATTCTTTCAGTGCCTTCGATGGGTAAACAAAGATAACTATATCAGACCTTCAATGGTTAGCTAAACTCGATGCTGACAGATACAGGTGGGTCTAGCTTCTACAGCAACTTGTCGTGTTGTGGGTGCTTTTGGTATCTTACCAAGAGAGAGGGCCTACAGTTTTAAAACGACTCCGAACGGCGAAGTTTGAGAAGCTTGACATGTATACTCTCTGGACATTGTCAATGACTCCAGAGAGGTAGAGTCGTGAATTGTGAAAGTGGTTCGTGTCGGGAATTGAACCCAGACGCCCAACTTAGGAATCGGATGCGACTTTAATTGATTGGGTTTGCTAACTTTTTAACAAACGATACTCAAAATGATTGCCATCTCTCTCTAACTCTACAAACTTCTCGAACACCGTAGACATTCGCATTGTCAAACAAACTGTCATCTGATTTATCAAACTTGTTAGCTCAAGCCGTGAACATTTATCAGAAACATATGCACGCAAATGACTAATGTAATCTATACTATACACATCTGCATTCCAGAGGCCCTGCTTACATACAAGTCTCCGAAACAAAATACTCCAAAACTCCACTCGTCTACATGCAAATAAGAAACACGCGAAAATAAATATCTACCCGAACATCAAGGTCATGTTTACGCGATTATATGCAACCAAAAAAAAAAAAACGAGGGAAAAAACATAATATAATAAATTTGCAACACAGCGCGTGAAGTAAATTCTTTCAAAACGAAATAACAAAAAACTCACATGAGTAAATAATCAAAAAAAAAGGGAGACCCATCAAATTAATTCAATTCACGGCCATGCACGCTGCCCTAACTTACACTGTCATATGGCAGAACTCATACGGATACACGATTGGTATCTCACACATTGTCAACTGTCCAAAATTTCATATCGAAACATACATTCAAGCAAATGGGTGAATTATTTTTTTTTTTTGCATTCCACCCAAAAGGCAAAACATGCGAATGTGAATGTGAAGCCACTTTGATGATAGATGTATGGAGCCGTTGTAGGTCAAACTATTCGCTTTTGGTAATAATGAGCACTCTTCGCCTCTTTACCCTAAAATTACTACCACCAATGGCACAAATGGCTCGCAACAACTAGGTTTGCCACTCTAGTCAATCCACTCGACGGAGTCCATCATAGCGTTGAGACCTTGTACAAAATTTGTTCGTCAAATTTGCAAAGTTGTGCAACATCTTAATACAAACACAAATGAATTCCATTAGGTGTAGTTGTAAGTCTTAAATCATATGTCCTTGAAAGGTTTATTTGTTTTTTTTTTCTCACTCTCTCTTTGCCTGCTAGAGGCAAGCTTTGCAAAATCTTCAAGAAATAAACTATTATTATCAATTTGACCTTTGTAATTTGTGCCTGAAGTTATTTCATTTTCGGCAGTGCCTAATTTGCATACACTTGCAAAAGTTTGCGTCGCACGGGCGCCATTCGAGCGTCATCATCCGCAACTGTGATGCTCCCAAGCTAGAGACGCATATGATGAATGCGCGCATTTGTCGAGGGGTTGGTTCAAATTTACGAACCCAAATTCATTCAGTCATGCGCTGCAAATAATCTTCAAATCGAATTCAATTTTGAAGATACACATCGACTCAAAAAAATGTGACTTTTTACAAAGCATAAACCAACAGACAAAAAAAAAAGACATCTTCAGTTCAAAAGGCACTGCGAATAAGAAACTAAACAAAAATTGGCAAGGGAGCTGTGGCAATGGCGAAGCCGAACAAAAAAAAATAAAGGAAAGCAAAAAACATTGCTTATACCTTCTTTTGTACCTACGTGACATACAAGCACAATTTATCTATCAAGGTAAAGATACGTAGTTTTTGTTTTTCGTTTTGGGACTTTTTATTCTTCCTTTTTGTAAAGCAAAAAAGAAAATACAACACAACCGCACACATTGAATGTGTGCAGATACGAAAACGCGCAAAATTCTTAAAATGCAGGTAAGGAGCTGCTTACTTGAGCTTAGCACCCAGACTCAAGCCGAAATAAAAAAAAAAAAAAAAACACCAGAAAACACTGAAGTTGGGACAGCACTTAGAACTCAACAAAGTATTTGTAAGATGTTTTGTTCTAAAACGTAACGTTCTTATTTTTCAATTTCAATTCCTGACAGAGTTCACTTTTTGTTTTTGCAAATTTTTTACTTTTGCTATCTTTTGTGTTCGCTTTTGATAATTTTTCGCACACACATGTTGGCATGCGACAATTGAATTGAAACAAACCCCAGTGCATATAAATTAGCGATGGTCGATATATTCGCTGTTGCTAGTGTCACTTGGTAGAGAGATAGTTAAGTAGTTTTTTGGTCATTTTTGAAGGACAATCTAAACGCTTGTTGTGTTGTGCAAAATTAGAAGACAAATAAAACAAAAAAAAACAAAAGAAGTTAAATGAAAAACAAGAACAAAAACAGAAAATTTAGCATTCGAGCATAGTTAATAGATTTGATTCTATTGGATTGTGCATGCGCGCATTGAATTCGCAATGTCAGTAGGTGGGAGACGGAAAGAAATACTTTTATGTGTCTACAATACGTGGATATCTGGCATGGAAAGACTATTGGGTGAGGCTAGTTTGTTAGAGGCTGACACAAAAGGGCAATGAACAACAACAACCACGTTAGTGTTATTCACATTTACGTATGCAATATGAATGAGGTCATCCATTGTTAGTTGTTGAATAGGAAATTTAATCAAATGAAAATACATACTGAATGTGAGATCTTATGGGCTAGTTACTACCAAAGGAAAAAAAAACGACACAATTCACATCACACTGCAGCTGATGCTGGCTAAGGGCAAATATTTGTGAGGCCACCGTATTTCGTGGCAAATATCCACTTGAGACTAGTACCGCCAAGTATCAACTTAATAGACAAGACAATTTAGTGGATTTGAGAGAAAACTTTATCGAGCGACGTTTGGTCCATTTTTCTTGGTTCGAGAACGTTCTGCAAAAGTGTGGATCAAATTGAATGATTTAATTTTTTTAATGTTGCTTCTTGTCTATTTAGGGCAACAGATCAAGAAGAACTAACAAGCTGCCACAGCAACCAATCATGTTGTGTGTGCGAATTGAGGGAAGGACTTGAAAGTTTGATAAGATTTCAGTTTCCACCTTTAGCTCGAAAGTGGCTTTGTAATGCCGAAAATGGACGTTTAGCGCAGTAGTCGATGCGTTTTCACATAACGACGAGAAGAAAACGTTATTGAAATGTTGTAAGCTTGGAGAGAAATGTGAAAGGAGTAGCACTATGAATTTGATTCCATAGAACTGTAAGTTGGTGTGTTCATTGGGTCTGGATCAACGGACCATCGGTGGAGATGATCACTTTACAATTTCCTTTAAGTTAATACTATATCCCTACCGAAATAATATCGCGTTGTTTGAATGAACTTTTGATGAAACCTAAATAGGCTGTTCCGAACGAGTTGAAGTGTTTTCAAATGTCATTAACTGTCAATTTTAAAATCACTGTTTGTTGACAAGAAGTAATAGTGCTGAGAAGAAAAGAGAAGGAGCATGTTTTTATAAAAGAAGGAAATAAACTGAAGTTCGCGCCGTAGGCTTGTTCGGTTTGACAACCTGTCAGGGACGGATGAATTCAAGGGGCTATCAACTATCTTTCGTCGAAATAGTGAAGTTTCGAAACTCCGAAAATGTAAAGCGAAACCTCTGAAATTTGGAGAAATTTGACGAAACCCCGTGGTTTCGTTTAGAAGGGAGGGAAAAAAACATAAATGATCATTTTAATGTAAGAGTTTGACGACTGGATTGCGCAGTTGGTAGAGAGATAGAGAGAGAAAGCAAAGTTAATAGGTTTTTATCTGGTTTTCAAATCTGGTCCAGTCACCATTTTCCGTTGGAATCAAATAAACGACACCATCACTAGAGTATTCAATTAGTAGTAATAGTCTGACTATGGGTATCACAATGGACCAATAAGGTCTAAGTGTGCTGTGCATTAGCAGCCTTCCTACCTAACCTAACCTAATGCAAGAGTTTGAAGTGCTAAGAATTAGATAAGAGTTATTTATGATCTAATCGAGGAGAGCCACACTTTTCCATAGAAAGTTACAAGTAAGTACAAGG
The DNA here is from genome assembly GCA_964034865.1 of Eristalis intricaria. NCBI lineage: Eukaryota > Metazoa > Arthropoda > Insecta > Diptera > Syrphidae > Eristalis > Eristalis intricaria. The sequence continues at coordinate 140,192,029 of OZ035873.1, forward strand.
CCGACTTTGATTGCGGGTATTGATGTTGAGCGCTCATTTTTATTGTGATAAGTAGTCAAAATTTGGGAGGAAATGTCGATTAAACTGATACTTTCGATATTCGCACTATAATTTTGGAAACTCAGACCCATTTGTGTGCGCTCGTTTAAAATTAATTTTTTCATCTAAAAACGTATTGTGTACCGTTGCATTGTATTCAGCTGAGTATATTTGAAGAAGTCATGAACTGGTGCGTAAGCATATTTCAAATCCGATTCTCCGGAGGATTAATAAATAAACATAGTCAAGCTAGAATAACAAAACCCAAACTATATTCCAAAAAAAAGTGTGAAAAAGGACCTGGGAGTAAGTAGTTATTTTAGTAAGATTTAATTAATCCTATTAAATATAAATTTATGTGTGCAATTTGTTTTAACGTAATCTAATTAAACAGTCGCAAGAATGCAATTTAAATTTGTATTTATAAAAAAAACTGGTTTTGGATTGTAAGACAACAAACAATATAAAGGGCTGTTCTCTGTTGAGAGATAAACAAAGAAAGAAATGAGAAGGGAAGTCGCATAATTTGTATTTAATTGCTTTGGAAAAGGAAAGTCCCAACTTTAAACCGCCAGAACACTAAAACCCTAAGAAAAATTCGATGAATACATTAAAATATTCAGTACCACTCAAAAGAAAGGGAATTCTTTCCAAGAACTCGTTAACTTTTGTAACACCAATACCAACACCATATTGATGAAATATTTTACGACTTGGATCATGCCTATTTCAGTGCTTCCCTATTTCCAGTTCGTCAAATCCAAACCCATCAAATTAATAACAATTTAAATACATATTCTAATAAGTCGTAAATTATTGCTAAATATTAAAATTTTAACACTCAAATTCTTTATTGTGCTGTCATTTGTGAACGGCACCTCGTCAAATGGCTCTTACATAATCCGAGTACACCGACACCGACCGGAGGAGGTGGGAAAAATAAAATAAAAAAAAAAGAAACATTGCGAATTCTGCACTTTTCCTTTCGTTCGTTGTTGATGTTTAATCTAAAGCTTAACCTGTGATGCAACTTTACATTAAAATTAGAAAAAAAACAAAGCAAAGATCGACATAAGGTCTGTATAGCCAAGTGCAAGTGTATGGGCGTAGCTATTCAGTGGCATTTTAGCTGATAATCGAATGTATTCGCTTTGCGCGCCCCCGACTAGCATTGATAACGGCTACTTCAGGTCGACGATTACATGTCTATACGTATGGACGTGGAATTGTACCTCTACGACTAGATAAATATTTGCCCGCATTCACTTAACGCCATTGTGTTAATTACACAAAATCTCAAATGCAGGCGGCGAACTGTCCTCAACTCGGAACAATAAACGCGTGTGAATGTTGTTTACTGTTTTTAATCATTTTTTATTTTTCTTTTTAATTTATGATAAGGTTTATGTGTATATTGTGCATGATCGTATGATCGTTTTGAAAGCAGTGTAATTTGTTCACAATGAAATTATTTAGGTTGGCGAATTTGATAACTAAAGGGTCTTTGCACCTTTTGTAGTTGAATACAAATCTAAACATTTGCGAGTATATGTAAACAAATTTTTGTATCTTTCGTTGAGGCACTGGTGTACTTTTAAAAATGCAAGTCATTTGAAATTTGACAGCTTTTTTCTTCTTGTGTAGAGTTGGAGCCCGATGTGAACTAACAACAACACGTGTGCGCGCTGCGGTTCTTTGATAAGATTATATTTGACAAATTGGACTATAGGTGCATTGCCCGTGATTCGGGAGTGGCGTTGCCTTAAGATCAAAGTCATTGTGCAGAATCGAAGCATGAAAACAGAATGGCTCTGGACTGAATTGCTTTAAAAATGTATGTCTGTGCTTATTCGGATTTGAACCACGAAAATTTGGCGTAGGAGTTGTTGACCACATGTTACAAAAAATGGTCGTCTCACAAATGTCAAAAATTAACACGTCGGCACTTGGATTTCAAGCCAAACTCGATCAAAATTCAGTGCTGTAAGTTCGGATTAGCCGTTTGAAAAGATTTGGAAAAAAGTGGAGGAAATTGAACGTTAACTTTTGTACAACACGTGTGCAACGTTCATAAGGTTTGTGATCCACCCCAAGATAGAGAGTTGCGGAGTGTGACGGTTTGGAGTGGTATTTGGAGAACTAGTCCAGGTTCTTTCGAATTTGTAGAGGACTGTAGATGTATTTGAGTGTCATGAATTTCATTAATTAGTTATAATTGGCGATTTGTAAGAAATGCAATGTTAACAATGTACATATATTATGTGTATTATAAGCGTATAATTTTCATGCGAAGGAGTTGGTCTGTAAGCCAATATAGTATTTATTTAGACCAGCTAGTGTGTCGGTGTAATTCAAATGGAAAATGCGGACTAACAAAACAGAACACTGAGTGAGTTACTTGAGTTGAAATCAAGAGCGATCAAATGATCGATAGTACATCAAAGCCTCGGTTTGCGTCGTTCCGATTTGCATAGTTTCGAAGCTGCGTCGCTAGTATGGTATATAATATCGAAGTTGCGACGATATTATTTCGGTTTGCGTTATTATTTTTTCCTATTTTATTTTTGTAAAATTTCCTAAGTTTAAAATTCATGTACATATATACGTAAAGTTAAGCAATTTGGAGAAATATTTGCAACAATAAATGGGAATCGTTAATTCGACTTGCGTCCGGTTTTTTCCGACCCCAATTAACGACGAAAAGCGTGGGCTTGGTGTACTTATCATCTGTATCTGATCTGGAAACTGATCAACGGATTGAACAATCGCATGATCTTAGACTGCTTGCAAGAAAACCGATTTTTACGGACGGATTCAGGAACCCATCCATCTCCCAATTTACGCATATCTTAATTAGGTATTTTCGAAGGATCGAAAGGACTTTGTAGTTATAATTGATTTAAAAATACACACATTTTTTTTTATAAACTCTGACTTGAAAATATTTTTCGGATTTCTTGATACAGCAGCAAAATTTAAAAGAAAACATTTATTCCAGAAAATTGTCCTACAAGTAGGAAGTCCTAAAATGAATAACCGTCAAATATCACCACGAAAACAATTAAAATGGTATGTGTACCTATTAAGAGGAAGAAAAATAAATAAATAAAATAATTTTAAACTAACCTCGTCATTACAAGCGAATTATATAATCCAAAGTAACCATCAGTTTCAAAGTTCGGCAGTTTTCCAATTAGACGGAATCAAATCAAACAAAAACACAACTCAGAGTCCCTTCTGTCTCTCCCCAGAAAAAGGACCCTCATTCACTTTCAATTCATAAAACAGTGTGTTAATGATTGTTTTCACTTTTCAATTGTACACAACACAAGACCGGTTGAATAGATTCACGCAACTCATTAAACAAAACAAAACGATAACAGAAAATCAGCAACCGAAAGCAGATATCCAACAGTTTTTCATTCACAATTATTTTTCCAAATGTTCTAAATGTACATTTATTGAATATCTGTTTTGAAAATGCAATGTATATTTATTTTTACCCTGCTTTGCTTATTATGTTGATCAAAATTATTATTTTTCAACGCTAGTAAGTTTGAAACGCATTCGATCGTTACAGCAACGCATCGATAACATAAGTCTTCAAATTGCTTAAGACCAATATCTATACACACCGAAGAAGCGAAGTGCTACTGTCGCGGTTGAAACAAAACAAAAAAGAAACAAAATTAAAGGAGGTCCAACCGAGTTATGAACGTATTAGTTGTAGTAATGGTGTTGAAACATGTTGTCTGACTGAGCTGAAAAATTTCGGTTTTTTGTTGTTGTTTCGAAATATTATAAGGAACTTTTCGCGAGATCACTTACTAACACATATTTAAATGGACATATCAGCGCCACCCACAGCAACTAGTGATGCGAGAACGATCTTTTTGCGTTTCTGTTTCAGTTTTTCTTTTTTTAATATTCACACACTTTTCCTTTAAACATTCCTTCTTTTAATGTCTATTCAATTTTAAAATATTCACTCGTGCATATGTTCGAATTTAGAGTATTTATTTCTTTTTTTTTGTTTAATTTAAATTTGAAAATAAAACCAAAAAATGCAAAAACAAATGTGCGCGGTCGTTAACGACTAGTTTGCAAATGTTCCCCCAGAAACTAAGCTTCTACAACTGCTCGTTCCAAGCTAGTTCGTTCGCGAATTTCACTTGCGAATTTTTTACATGTGCGGCTATAATCCAAAAAAAAAAAGCAAAAGCCAAACACTAACGCAAAAAAAAAACGAAAAAAATATCAAGGGCAAATTGGACACGTCGTCATTTGCACAAATGTATTATAGAAGAGATAGATGATGTTGTATTTGTTGTCTGTTTAGCGAAGAGTCGTGTTTTATAGATATACATATAGAACCGCGCCGATTGTACACATTTACTTAATTTGACAGCATAGTCGTGTTTTTATACTTAGGTATTCATACAGACACCACGCCGATATTACACATTTGCTAAGCTTGACAGTTGCAGGCGATTTTTGTTTATTGTTCAAACTAACCGGGCCGATTGCATGGATTTTTCTAATTCAACTGAATGATCGTGTTTCATCGATATATATATATATTTTTTAATTTCCCATTGAGAGAGTTATAGTTTCAATATTTTGCATAAGGCTACTCGGTTTATGTGTGTTTTTTGTATATATTTTCTCAGCTATCATCTAAACAGATATACATATTCTGCACATGTACGAGATACTTTTTAATCGATTCCAATTGGATTAAACACAAGCGATCGTGAATAGCAAGGCGTCTGAATTGCTGACCTCATCCTTTAAGGTTTCCCCACAATTTTACATCAAATTGTTCACTTTTTTTCAATTTATTTAAAGAATTTTTGATTATCAACTAATGATTTGTATCGGTATCCTATGGGTACGTATCTTTGAGATTTAACACTGAGTATTCATTGCACATGTAAAAAAAAACTATAGAAATAAGTTTATATTTTTGTTGTTAAAAAACTCTCAAAAAATTAAAAAAAAAAAGTAATAATCTTTTTATAAAAAAATAAAATTGATCGTCTATAAATTTAAATTTGTTTTATACTTTGTCTTAGTGATCGAGCGTTAGGCGACGAGAAACATCGTTCGTATCAACAAACGAACTATTATGACACACTATATCTAATAAACAGTCGACTAACTACTAATGTTAACCGCGTGCATACACTATTAGTAAAGTCAAATTCTAAAGCTTGAATTCGCGAAAAAATCGCACCAACAACAACATTGGCAAAACGGAGAAGAACGAGGGAGCGCACAGAAAAAAAATGAAATGTAAGTAAATAAATAAACGTATCTACCAAGACGAAGACTACGGAGCAGCGAATTCAACAAACGGGCGAAGTAAAAGAAGACGACAACGACTACAATGAAGATGATGATGAGGAGGGCAAAACGCAAAAAAAAAAAAAAAAAAACTACAACACTGTGCAAATATCGTTAGAGATTCCCGCAAAAATTCATGAGAGCGAGAGCAAAACTTGATCCATACAAACATACACATGAAAGTATCTAAGTGAGCAACACTCAACAGACAGCCAGCAGCAGCAGCCGCAACTGCACAGGCAGAAGTTAGCAAACAAAACAAGTCTCGTCCCTTGTCTAACTTTAAACTACCACAACCTCCGCTTCGATCGCGACCACCACTAATAGAGAAGAGCAAAGCAGCCAGCAAAAGCCCCTGCAAAACAAACTCATTGCAAAAAAAACAAAAAAAAAAAACCAAGAAAAAAAACGCATACAACACAACTATTATTCAACATATTTGCGAAATTGCTTATAAAATGCATGCTTGTGTTTGTAATAGATACGCACTCACATATTCACGCGATAGCGCGCGCACCTCCAAGGGACTACGTTTGCTCGCTTCTTCTAAGCAATACCGCCGCGCTGTCAGCTTTCGAGCCGCACAGCACGGATGGCACAGCACACATCCCAAATAGAGAGCGTCGCGGTCTCGTACTATTGCACTTGCTCTTTTTCTCTTTCCCCAACGAGAACCGGCCAATATCTAGATACGTTCATATGGTCGATCCATACCAAGCATACGTATGTAGGAGCCTACACCTCCCTAGATATAGTATACGATATGAAATTCGCAAAAGATATTAGTTAACACAGTGCCGCTGAAATAAGAAGAAAAGGAACGAAGTTGAAAAAAAGTATTAGCGCCAAACGCAGTCCAAAAAGAAACCCCTACACACATTCACACGCTTAGAACACCGTCGATCGTGCACTATAGAAAAATTGGCACAGAACAGAAGAAGGAAAAAAGAAAGAAGTAGCAAAAACAAGAATGATAGGGAGCACACAAAAACAAAAAAATACACAAAATACAAAGTGGAAGAAAAAAATTTGCAAACACACATGTGCGCCCAAGAGAATATTCCCATCTAACAGCAAAAAGAGCTTAGCCTGAGAGTACGAGCGTGTCTCTCTTCCTACATACACGCAAATGTACACTCAACTGTATCTACATACGTAATAGGTATGCGCATATCAAACAGCCACACGGAATTCGCAAATAAAATTCAATTGTATTGTATCTGCGGGATCTCTTGGAACATCCAAGCATACATTCGTAAATACCTCTGCAGGCGAAATTTCAGGCATTTATCCGTATGATCGCGATAGAACCCATACAGGTGTAACGGATCATCTAGAAAAGGATTTGAAAAGGAAAAAAAAAATCCAAGCATTAAATACGAGTAGAGTGTGTGTACGATGGTTCTTACAGCAATATCGGCAAAACATTGAAGTCATGTTCGAGCGAAGAGAGCTTGGGGAGATTACTGTTGATCTCTTCGATCCACACCACACCCTCCTGACGAATTAAATTCCATTGGCGTTTGTTTCTTGTATTTATTTGTTTGCTCTTTGCGGATTTGAAAGAGAGTAATCGGAGGACCTGAGGCACAAACAAGTAGAACAAGTGAGAAGCTTCATGGTGCATGCGATGAGATACGAGCCGGGGACTTGCCAGACAAAATGGTGTAAGGAGAAATTGTTACATGCTATTTTTAATCCAAGAATAGGATGCTTCGTTTTTGCGAAAGCTGCAGAAATTAAGAGGAAGAAGAAACCATCGCACATCTCCTTTGTAATTTCAGTGCGCCCTCTTCTCGCAGATATATTCACTTGGACGTCCTGAATTTCACCGATTTGACCAAAGCTCCAAATGGTTTGTTGATTAGGATCTACTAGATCTTTCTGGTAAAACAACGATCTTACCTTGACCTAAGTGTGGCTACCTTTCAAAGTAGTCAGCCACTACCTATCTCACCTAACCTAAAGACAGCTTTGTGATGGTGGCATATTTGACAGTCGAATAAAATTGACTCCGCTTATCTGCAACACAAAAAATGCAGAAAATGTGTTGCAGTGGAGCGGAGATTTGATATAAACAATGTTCGGATATATTTCAATTTGTTGCACCGTGTTGAATTCCTTGTTGCCGAGTTCATTTAAGCGGAGTGGATACAAGCAGAGTCGACTGTACATAGAAATGATGAGCTGTGACTTGACCGATCATTTCGGTCGGTTTCGCTCAATTATTTTTTCAAGTGTTAATTCAATTTTGCCGTGGCGAAGTGGGTAAGTGCGTCGACTCCTACGCAGAGGGTCCCAGGTTACCACCTTTGATAATTCACGGCTCCACCTCTTTCGAGTCACTGACAATGCTCAAAGAGTATTCCTGTCTAGAAAAAGCTTCTAAATTTCGCCGTTAGGAGTCGGCATTAAACTGTAGGTCCCTTCCACTAGTGAAAGAATAAATAGCACGCACAACACGAGGTGGTTGCTGAGAAGCTAGGACCCGGTCCTCCTCGGACTGTCGCGCCACCCATATTATTATATACTAATAGAATTTTGCGCAAAATGTTAAGAGTACTTTGAAATTTGGTGTTTCTGACTTCCCTTTGGTTTGATTCTGACAGAAGCTTTTAAAAAGCTATTAACATTATTTGTGGTTGAGCCTTAAGATCCTTTATTCATCATTATAGCACCCTTGTAACATTTTATTCTCCTTATCCAAACCCTGTGCAGAATACTATTATTTTCCACCTTGATGGACTTGAGTAATAAAATGGAAATGGCAGGTTTTTTATAACGTAAGGTAGGAAATAGGTGATCTTCACCAGTCGATCGAACCAGGAGAGTACAAAATGTTGTCTTTACACTAACGAAGCTTGAAAATGATTTTTCCTTGTCCAATGTGAAAAAACAGCTCTTCTTTTTAATATATCTTCGGTCTCTGATAAAAACTTTTTTAGAAATCTTTCATTTCTGGCAACATCATCCATCAACGTCTATTCCTTTTCGACCCTCTCTTTTTACGCGTACACACATGTGCGCAACTACACAAACACTTAGTTTGGAGCAACCGGCAAAATTCAGAGAAGAATATGGCAGCAATTCCACTTGCCCATGCTGATATTTAGATACAAGTCCAGATGTAGATGTTGCCTATACTGTTTGTTTGTATGAGTATGCGTACACCAATTTCGCTCTTCGCGACCTCTTTCTGCCCAATACAAATGCTAGATGGTAAAATAAATCCGCAAAAGCAGCAGCGTGTGGAGCTGTTCTTCCCCTTCTCTATGCCTTCGTGTCTTTCTTTCGCCCCATTCTATTTCGATTCTTTTTTCCGTTTTGTTTGTGCGAAAAAAGAAAAGCGTGTGAGCCAACATTTTGCACTTTAGTAATATTCGCAAGGTCGTTTGTCGTAACTGATATTGAGCTCGGCGCGTGAGCGCGAGCGCGAGTGCAAAAGGAAATCGCAAAACTGAATAACGAGCTCTAGCTACATTGTATATATGATGAAGCACATGCTGGCGGAATTATGCTCTTTTTGCTTCCTTCATCTTAGCTTTTTTTCACCACTGTAAAATTGGTGATTTGAAGAAGATGGTGTTACTCCGCAGCGATGGCCAAGTATTAGCACACTTGTGTAGATACGCGCATATACAATATTTCCATACATATTTATGGAGCTGGACAGCCGTACTATAATTTTGCATTGTGCTTCACTATGTGTGCCAGATGCGATGGTGTGTGCCGCTTCGTAACGGCTTTAAAAGCTCTACGCTCGCACAAAACTCTAAGATACACGTAAAAAAATCAAAAAAAAAAAGAAATTGGTAAATAAAAACTAAAATAAAATAGTATTTGTAGGTAATGTGGGCAATAAAATTTATAGAGCCAATGGACGAGGGGTGGAGCGTGTCTTCGTGATGAACATCGAAAAGAGGCTAGAGAGGAAAATAGATTATTCGCTACAAAGTTTGCAAACTGAAGATTCGCAAGCAGGGCGCTAGGTAAGTGTAGCTGCTTTGCTTTCAAGTGTTGGTAGTGGGCCTTGTGTATTCAGTTTTACAGTAGATACGAATTGCTTTTTTTTTTTCTTAATTTTTTTATTTTTGGGTTTGGTGGATCATTTAGTAGGTATGATCGTAGGTATGTATACACTGATGGTGATGCATAGTAGGTGAACATGTATTTGGTTAGGCGTGTGTAGTGCTTGAATTTGAATGCAGAGAACTTTGACATTTTTCTTCCTATCTTCATTATTATGATGCGTTTTGTATGCAGATATTTGAATTAATTTAGATGTAGGTAGGTACCTATTTATTTATATTTTCTTTGATATCATGTCATGTGCTGATGTCAGTTTGGTTGGCTTCGTATATGAATTGTATCTTATGTGAATGGCTTATACTGAAATGGTGGTCCACTATGGGTCAACCTTAACTTAATTACATGATAAGTAGTGAAATATGTATTTGTTTCTTTTTTTTTAAGTTTATAAACAAGATTTCAACAGATTGAAGCACGAATGAAATGAGTAGCAGAACTGCCTTGAAATAAGGTTGACGAATGTAAAACCCGAAGCTGCTTTGAATTCGGCTTCTTAACAAACAGTTGTATCTGCAAAATTTTATTGAGATAGGTCAGAGGTGAATGCGTATTTTTCGGAATAGCTCAATAATGATCCGTACAGTTACATAATTATTGGGTCAAATATTTACGAAGTAAAGTATGTCTATAAAATAAGTTTTGAGGCTTACTTTACTTATTGTGTGTATGACTAGTGATTATGAGTGGCCGAAAGGTCACCTGAGAGTTTATATAATTATAATCAAATAGCGTGAATTTTATCTCCATGATATCCTTCCACAACTTAACTTATACGCTTAATTCGAAAGAAGACGCCTCCCATGTTTTTGAAAAAATATAGTAAAGTGATAGGTACTCCCTCTCATTGAATGAACGATTTAAAATAAAAATACCAATTATGCAAGTATGCACTGCATCGCAAAATGTTAATTATTAATAATTAATAAAATGCTGATTAAATATTAATAAATTTAGATTTTAAGTTAATATTAATGAGTGAGTGAGTATGAAATAAATACTTTTTTAATAACATTAAACGCGTTTTTCTATTTGTTCGTCCTGTATCGTTAGTTATATCGGAATTAAAAGGATTTAAATTATTTCCTTTTCTCACAATTTATTGTTTTTAATATAGGATTATAAAAATTGTTGGCGAAGCCACTAGCAATTTAGTAAGTAACTATATCTTGTTTGCCATAACAGTATGTTCAATTCAGCTACATAATTTAAGTACTTGATTGAATAATTATAATTGCTAAGAACGTTTTACTGTGTGGATGATCCTTTGTAACCCACTTCATAGCACAAATCCGTCAAGTTACGTTGACCGAACAAAATTGTGTGGTTTTATTTTTTTATAAATGCATAGTTATTTTTTAAAAATATTTATAATAAATATATTTATAAAATAATATATGTATAGTACTTCTGTTCAACCGCACGACCATATATATTATATTGCACTTCAAACGAAAAGCATTTTCATTATATATATACGTATGTTGATTTCCGTAAACACCTAAAAATAGATGAATGAAATCGGTAACGCCGTTCTCAAGTTATTGCGTGAACAAGGGAAATAGCGATTTTATTTTATATACATGTTTATACATTTATTAATTTCGCCAATTTTCAGCTTTAACCCGGCAAGCACACACATTTTGTATGGATAACGAACGAATTTTTTGTTCACCTAGTTTAAACACGAAAAACTACGTCCGACCAGAAAAGTTTGTGATCAACATTCCATTAACCATACTATTTGTAACTAGTGTAGGTATCTAACTATCGGCTTATTAATATGTATAAATTATTCATAATTATTTCTGCATTTAAAAAATGATTACTTGCTCTTTTTTCGCGTAGAATTCCTAAAACAGGGAATGCGGGTCTTGACACAAGGGTTAAGTCCTTAAATATTAGAAGACATTTGGAGAACCTCGAACTCGAATCAGTGTGAGTTCGAATTGTCGATTGTATGTTTTGTAAACATCGTAATGGAGAACCCATTAGCCGGGTTCTACAAAATGACAACAGCATATATTACCTCCCTACTAGAATGGACCGAAATCTGAACATACTTTGTTTCTTTTGATTTTCTCGTAAGTATCTCAAACTATCAATACTCAATACTTATACGCATGGATAAGAGTTAAGATATCTGTTTCAATTCACCATATACCTACCTACATGTACATATGTACATTCGATATGTTGTATGCTCAGTTCTCGATAGGTAAGGTAGAACTTAAATGCTTAGACCTATAGTCAATTCTACTTCTATGAATGGGTTAATTATTAAATCCAGTAAACTACCAATGGAAAAACAGCGATCTGAGATCCCGCCGCAGATATAATCGAAAAAGTAGGCACCTAGGATTCTAGTCTAAGCGACGACAGAGTCGGACAATGACAACGAAGGCATGGGATGCTCTCAACTTCTTCCTCATGGACATCTACAGAAATTGGTCATCAGGGTTCCAAGCCTTTTGGCATTCTTCTCTGTAGTTAAGACCGGCAGTTAACGATCAGATTGGAGTATACACATCATCCCCAGACATTTGATGACGGCTTGATGACAACGAAAACTGACACATTACGTGCTGACATGATATTCAATGTTGGCCATGCAAAAGATTCCAGGATCGCCATGATCTCTGCCTCAAAGGCACTTCAGAGAAAGGACAAAGTCTCATTGTTAGACTTAACGGTAGGTTTTTAGAGTGCTATAGCAGGCAACTCTCACATTTGTCTTGGAGCTGTTCGTGTAAAAGTGGATCGCTTTCCTAATGACAGTGATTATTTTATGAATGGTGTTCAGACGGGGCTCAGGAGTTAATGTTGAAAGTTTGATGTTTCAGCTTCAAGCTCCTTCCAGTTCATACCAACATTATTTAAAATTAGAAAAAATACTGTTTTATTGTTTAATAAAAGTAAATTCAAAATACTGAGGAATACACAAATTATCGCTCTTATTATAAAATATGGCGGAGTGCATGATGGTAGAAATAAATAAATAAGAAATTCATTGATTTTGATGATTGCAAAGCTAGTAGCGAATGAGTCATGAATGTTAGAAAAATACACACACAGCCAGAGTTATCAATGATCCTAATCCTAATCTGGCTGAAGATTAAAAGGCTTACAAAAACGCAATCATCTAATACCATCCAGTCATAGTTCATGACAGGTAAAAAATCGAAAAAGTGTTATTAGACGTACACTTGTATCCTAAAAGTAAAACAACAGAAGAGTAATTTTCCCACAACCAACCCATCTGATATTTGTTTAGTTGTTAAATCAATCTAATCGAATTTCAAAATCTCAACAAAATTTAAAATGATAAATTATTCTTCTCTACATTTAATCTACATGCAAATAGCTTATCGTCCGTACAATGCTTCAGGAACTGATTAGGAACGGGAAAATGATTTTCTTCTTCAAATAACAGATTCACGGTAATCCGTTAACCACCTCATTCCACGTTTCCCCTCTTACAATTGTTACAGAAATATCTCGACTCAATATGCGAATCGCAGCATGAGCCATCCGCGAACGATTTTCTATTAAAGCACAATCAAGATACTAGTCAGACTACCTTCCTACCTGTGCACGCAGCACCAGCAGCGGAATATGCCTACTTGTATAGACCATCCCCTGGAAATATGTAGGTTCTCTCACGATGCTACATGCTCATCCTTAGGAAGGGAAGTCAGCGAAAGAAATTGCATGTGGGCATAAACTTAGAATGTTTGAAAACAAAAAGAAAGAAGAAAATAAAAATAACGACAAACATCTATGGAGTTATTCAGTGGAAAAAAGTGGCAGAGGCATCAAAAGAGACCTTCGTCTTCCTGAAACATCGAACTCGTATGCAGAGCAAGTTTAATTACGCTTCCTTGTAGAAAGAGCCCTAAAGGAAACAAGTTCCTCCGGTACATAGGCACACAGTGTGAGCAAGATAAACACACATAGACTGTGTGCAGGATGCAACTGAATTTGAAAGTACCCGTACAACGCAACTGCAAATGATCTCTGCCAGTGAACGGACAGTGCAACAAGTTGGCCTAATCTCTGTCTTGCTGCCTATTCATTGTAGGTATTTGCCCTGCGCAAAAGGTGGGCTTCATGATGGTACCAAAGCCTCTGGCAAGCAACCTCAGTAGGAAGACCATCATCATTATTATAATGCTATACAGAGACAGAGAGGAAGAGAGGTGTACTAGAGTTGACCGCTATATCCTCGATTGGGGCCTCCATACATAGATCGGAAAAATAATGGGGAGCCTGTGTATGTGAACATACCATGCATACTCATCCAGCGGTTTCCAGGAAGTGATGCGGCGCGGCGGTACCCATACGTACGAGTATAGTTCGTGTATGCCATTGCAATCGCTCGCTCAGTGAAGACCTTGCAAGCAGATTGCGAACCAAGGCGGAACAGTTGGAAGGAATAAATGATTATTTTTTTTAACCGCAACCAACCTGTATCGCTGAAAGAGTACACTGGTGTGACTGGATATTTGCTGTTTAGCAGAGTGACTCCCTAGTTCACGTGATTTCCTTCGGCTAACGAAGATCGATTAGTATTTGATTCTAGTTCCGACAACCTATGCGATACAAAAAATATTAGAATATACAAATGAACGTTAGGATGGGTCATGTGAGGTTGGGTGAAGTAATCGAATGGTATTTTGAATGGCTTGATTAAGAGTCAGTGGAGAAAAATGTAGGCATCTGCAAGGAGTCTTAAGGCAACTACGCAGAATATACATGTACTTATATTTGGAGATAGAATGAAGGCGTATGGAGGAGAAGACAAAATCGCGAAATCTACCATGTTGTGGATGCAGAGCGGAAGTTAAAAATCCGTCGACTGGCCTGACTTGATCAGATCGAGAGCATAGAGCTCCAGCGAAGTGGGTCTTCGAATCCCATCCTCCTGGTTCGCCGAACCTCTAGTATAAAGACTAACTTATCGCGACGCAAGAAAGCTTGTACTCGATGACTGAAAGCAGCGCGCTCAAAACCGTCAGAGATGGAAGGCAGCTATAGCTCAGGATAACACTGCCCATGGGTCGCTGGACTGATAAGTAGGTACAGTGGTTGACAATAGTTTTCGGCATATGGGAGTAGTTGACTTAAAACTTTAATAAGATGCGAGCGGCTACATTGCTCCCACAATCCAATTCAAGAAGGATGAAAATAACAAAACTTAACCCTGGACGGTTATCCTTGTCGAATCTACAAGCACAAATTTTACTTTCTGCAGTTTCTCTGAAATTACTGATCCCTTCTGACTGACTGGAATACTGGCAGTTAATTTAGTTTATTCTTTTATGAATATATAAATAAAAAATCTTAGGCTCATGGCTAACATACGTCAACGCCGAATAGGATATCCTCATCACACAGGAAACCGTTTTTATTCGTATTCCACCAATTTCATGATACATGTTGACACACCAAGTAGCTGCACCACATAGCCTAATGAATTTGAGGAAATAAGCCGGAGACCAATATATTGCATATTTTTGCGTTAGTTTTTTTTTGAATTAATACTGTTGTCGAACTTATGTTTCTATGGTATAGTAATTTGTGCATCCTTGACTGTAGCGCCATGGAAAGCAGAAGAGCCCTCGCGCTAGAAATCGCTGATACACGAATGAAGTAAACCAACTGCATGAGGAAATGGAAACCAAATAAAATGTGTTTTTTAATGTTAAGATGATGTAAACCGCCACTTGTGAGAGAACAATAGCACCTACATCAGAAGTGGTTGCTGCTGTCAAGTCCTGTCCCTGTATGCGCTGTAGCACCACACATATTATATTTCTATTATTGATGTACAGCTAAAAATAACATCCAGATTCTACAAGAAAACTAACATCCTCTTTATTCAATTATTACTTGCCAATTGCTCCCAAGATAAAGTCTGATATTTTTTACAGCTAATTTTTAAGGTCTTCAAATAGCCTTTACGTATCATTTCGGTCTGTCTATTCGACTGAAAAAGTACTTAAAAATAATATTTTATTTACGATGATATTTTACTCGATTGTAGTGTCGTGTAATAGTGCCGGTATTTTCACCGCTCCCCCCTCATAACCGTAAAAAAAATTGGGAAACTAGTTTAAATAATGCCTTTAACCATTCGCACATTAAATTCGCAAAGACAGAAGAAGCGATCCAAAGCAAGGTATTCATGATAACCTGTCCAAGCTTCTATCTTTTCATTTTATTACCTAATTCGGGTGACATTTTTTCACACTATATGAACGCGCTTCTTCAGCTTTCGTTCAAATTTAGTTTTAGTATAAAAAGTAAAAAAAAAAGTGATTGAATTGCAAATTGGAGCATAAAATGATTTATATTATTCAGAAGCGGTATTTTTTAGGAAAATGATTTAAAAAATAGATATTCTAGTTTGAATTGTTTTCAACATTAAGCATCCTCTGGCATAAAAATAAAAATCTGCGAGGAAGGTGACTGGAGGAGAAGACACAGCCGCGAAGTCTATGAGCTGTGCCAAGATGTTGTCCGGACGGCAAAAATCCGTTGACTGCACTGGCTTTGCCTCATCGGGCACATAGGCACTAAAGCTCCAGCTAAGACAGTCTTCGAATCCGAAGCTGCAAGTTCCAAGCTATCGTGGACTGAACACAGTCAAGTTTTGACGACTGGGAGCAGTTTGTTCGAACCTACAATTTTGGAAGGCAGCTATTGCTCAGGGTCGTTGGCCTGATAAGTAAGAAAGAAAGTAGATTTGACGATATCGACGAAGAACAAACCGTACCCACCACTTAACCGTGGCATACTGTAGATTGCAGAAGACAGTCACTCTTAGGTCAAAGTCGGCCCGTTGTAACAGTTCAACTTATGCGTGATCAAAACCCTTAGCATTCTTAGATCACATTTGGTGCAATAATTAGTCACAGCTCCAGCATCGCCCATAATTAAAGAGCATATGACTGCTCAAGTTTTATTGACTAATCTTGGAAAGCATTTCACGGCAAAAGGGTAACTAACGTAAGTAGTTAAGGTGTGTTCTTAGAAGGCGGAGAACTTTACTCGAATTTTTTTGCGTGACTCCACTCACTTTCACAAAAAATAGTTAATAATGTCTTCAGTTAAGCTTTTTTTATGACTTTAAGGCTGTTTCACCATTTCGAGGAATGACTTGCCAAAGCACCTCTAACGTTTAACTGAGTCAAATGTACCGTTTTTTTTTTCATTAAACGAAACTATGCTTGTGAATAGTTATAAAATCGCCAGGGACCACTTGTATGCACCAATTCACAGTGATTTATTCGGCTTCATAGTTTAAACTTTAAACTGACTTCTATTTGTTGTTTGAGTTAAACGTGAGTATCCTGGCGGTTAAGCCCTAAGTTCTGCACCACAGCTGCATTGTTTTGTTTTGGCTATTTTTTTAAACTTTCACATTTTGCTCTCAAAACAACTGACGTTCGATAAAAGAAACCCTTCTTGCACTATTTTTTATTTTTCGACATTTGATTAAAAATTATTTGTTCCCCTTTTTGCACAGCGACTAGATAGTTTGTTAAGATTTATTTCCATTTTTTTTTCTTTTACTGGTCAAAATCAGAGATGGAGAGTCTGAAGTGATTTGTGTATATATAACAGTTCCACAGGAATACACTTAAGGCATTTTAAAACTAAAAAGAATAGCAGATACATAAAAAAAGCAATAACAATGTTAGCGAATACACGCACCAAATGAAATGGTTGTCATTTTTTGTTCGATCCCACGCAAACGAAGTCCAACTGAACTCAATTTTATATTTCACTGTGAACTCGATTTAAGATTCAGCTGAGTTGAAGTTTAACTGAAGTAATATAATAATAATATAGGTGGCGCGACAGTCCGAGGCGGACCTGGGCCCAGCTTCTCAGCAACCACCTCGTGTTGTGCGTGCTATTTATTCTTTCACTAGTGGAAGGGACCTACAATTTAATGCCGACTCCGAACGGCGAAATTGAGAAGCTTTTTCTAGACAGGAATACTCTTTGAGCATTGTCAGTGACTCGAAAGAGACGGAGCCGTGAATTATCAAAGGTGGTAAAATTCGGGTATCGAACCTGGCACCCTCTGCGTAGGAGTCGACGCACTAACCCACTACGCCACGGCGACCCACTGAAGTAAGGGGTCCGCATTTGATTATTATAATATGATTGGTTGTGAATAATTATTTAATCTCCAGTGACCACTCTTAATATCGTTCCTTCATCTCTAGAATTATACATGCATTTCCATACATATGTACATATGCGAGCGTTGACTGTCAGGAAGGTAATTTTATATTCGTGATTAACATCGCTTCAGAAACTTAAGGATCTCGTTGTGGTTAATTGCAAGTAAGTACGATCAAAAATTTCCCGATTTCTGCTATACAAATATTTCCCAGTATTTCCCATGTTATTTTCCTGTCGGTTTCTGCTATAAAAAAAATGTCCCAGCATTCTCAAAAATTTCCCTACCTGGGATTTTTATATTTTTCGATTTCCGCAGTAAAAAAAATTTCCCATTATTCCCAAAAATTTTCCATTATTTCCCCGACGATTTATATTCTTCCATTTCTCCAATAAAAAAAATGTCCCTGTATTTTGAAAAATTTCCTATTATTATCCACACTTATATTATACATATTTTTCATACTTATATTATACATACAATAAACAAAAATTTCCCACTATTTCCAAAAATTTCGAAGTATTTTCTCCACTTTTTTATATCTTTCGATTCCAGCAATAAAAAAAATTTCCCACTATTTTCAAAAATTTCCCAGTATTTGGCGGCGCCCTATTGGTATTTCAGCGAATTGTGGAGGCGGCCATGAAGCGGATTATTATTGGCCCACCAAATGCAAAAGTGTATGAAAGTGTTAAGTCCAGTACTATGATGTTAACCATCGGTTTATGGTATTCTCGCCATTCAAATCTTTTTATGTTAAACGTACAATTGCGGTTATTTTCCTACCTTAAGTTGAATGCGCAACATTTTCTAGGACTTTATGTGGGTTTTTATCCTCTGGAGTGTCGTCTCTGATAGAGTGCTTTTAATGGCTTAATATTAAAGCAAGATAGGCAACTCGTAACATCTGCCATTGGCTACGCTACCGTCCGTTTTACTTTATAAAGTTAGATGGATTTTGCGTGCCAACGATCAGACTTCGTCAAACCGCTGATCATGGTATCGGCGTAGTGGTTGTACAAAATTGAAAAAAAATCTGTGTTTTGTCAGGAGCAACATTTTGAAAATACAGAACAAAGATTTTGACTGCTCGTCATGTTTTTGAGTAGCTATTTTAATCTTTCTGACGCTATAGATTTTAGACTATTTGCTACTAATTCCCATAAGATAAACTAGAATCCATATATGTGGCCACAATATATTTCAACTTTACTCACCGAATGCTCTCTAAGAGTGCCAGGCAAAGATCCGTGAAGTCAATTCAACGAAGATCTTATTGAATCTAAGCATTTAATAAAAAATAAAACGTACAATCATAACCCGGTTATTAAACCAGAGATACAAATGTGAGTTATGGTTTAGGTTGCCACGGCACTTTCAACTGAGTGCATACCGTGCATGCAATAGGCCTTCATAGCTATCGTTGGAACTAACTAAAGCAGGTCGATCGTTACCCGAAACGAATACCTGTCTGTTGGGTTTAGGTGTGCAAGTCTGATGTTCACATAGACTAACTACTAAATTATATCTACCGTTAGATCAGAGTAGTTAGTGAAAATTAACTCATTTTCATTTTTCACCGACTGTGGTTGCCTTCATTAATTAAACTCGCCCAGAATCACGGAAATAGAAGAATAAAATAAACAATTAAACATAAGGAGAAACAATTAATACGAGCACATTTGAGTTCATTCAGCGTGTCGCGCTCATAGCTCACAGACAGACTTGATAATTAAAAATTAATAAATCCTCTGCTGCTTAGAAGCGCATCCAAGCATTCAGTGAGGCAAACGAATGGTGCGCATACTCGTACACTCATTCCTATCTGATGCGCGAATCATGATTAAGAAGCAATCTTCTCCTCTTGTGCACAAAAGAAGTTACCTTTTGTCAGTTTAAATTAACTGGACTTTGCTGCAGCAGTTGAGAGCTGTTGCTGAAGATCAATGATTGCAGACCGAACCTGGTTTTGACCAATAATGATCAAAGATAAAGTACGCGGTACGTTGTCCGCGGTAGGGCGCACACGTGTTCATTACTTATATATATTTTGTTTTTTAAGTTTTGTGGATGGACGTCGGAGTGATGTGGCTTGGCTTGTGCATCTCGCTGGTATTTCTAAGTGCGCAGCTTATTTATGTTGCATGCCACTGCCTAGATTGACTTTTAATTATCAAGCAATGAGCTTAGTTTTGCTGAAGTATGTGTGGGTGAGAATGATGATGAGGATGAGGATGAGGATGAGGAGGAGGAGGAGGAGGAGGATGAGGATGAGGATGAGGATGAGGATGAGGATGAGGATGAGGATGAGGATGAGGATGAGGATGAGGATGAGGATGAGGATGAGGATGAGGATGAGGATGAGGATGAGGATGAGGATGAGGATGAGGATGAGGATGAGGATGAGGATGAGGATGAGGATGAGGATGAGGATGAGGATGAGGATGAGGATGAGGATGAGGATGAGGATGAGGATGAGGATGAGGATGAGGATGAGGATGAGGATGAGGATGAGGATGAGGATGAGGATGAGGATGAGGATGAGGATGAGGATGAGGATGAGGATGAGGATGAGGATGAGGATGAGGATGAGGATGAGGATGAGGATGAGGATGAGGATGAGGATGAGGATGAGGATGAGGATGAGGATGAGGATGAGGATGAGGATGAGGATGAGGATGAGGATGAGGATGAGGATGAGGATGAGGATGAGGATGAGGATGAGGATGAGGATGAGGATGAGGATGAGGATGAGGATGAGGATGAGGATGAGGATGAGGATGATTGACCTCATATCTTAATTTCGGCGTCATTCAAATCTGGCCTGTTCTAGATGAAATCCATCTGGATGCCAATCGCAATCATATCGATAAGTTATGCAAATTAATGTATTTTTTGACAAAAATGAGAAAAAAGAAACTAAATATATAGCTTCATATGCATGTAGTAGTTTCGTTGCTTATATCGGCATAAACTGACCTAAACCATTTCATTCGAGACCAGTTTACACGAGATTATCTTATGAGATTATTCATTCCCATTGCCTAAAATGCCGATGGATTCGTTTGCTGTGTGCAGACTTAAGATGTTCATCGCTTTATTCATTTGCAGGGAATATCGCTGCATAGAGATAACTGATTAAAACTATTTTTGCACATGATAGTCGCCTCTAGCCGCGGTCTCAGGTGACAGTGGTGCAAGTTATTCACAAACAAAATTTATTTTATTACCCCAGAACCCGCCGCAGATGAGACGGCGTGAAAAATACGTTTTCCGGTTCTTTTAATTTTCTGTAACTATTGTTGCAGCAACATGTTACTCGAATCTGGTGGAAATAATAGATTTTCTAGTAAATTACGCTCGCCACATGAAGATAGAAGATGTCACGGGAGCCGCAGCGCCGCCGGGCAGGTGAAAAGCGGAAAAGAATTCCGCTGTTGCCAACGCTCTGGCATGGTTGGTTGTGTTGTGGTGGCTCGTTGATTGTTTTAAGGTCGCAATTATTTTTCAATGGCTGAAAATTTGCTACAAAGATTTATGGTATTGGTGGAAGCGGATGATAGTGGTTGAATGTGAGTTGAAAAGTTGCAGCCGTTGCTCCTCGTGCGGCAATTGCTGCTGAGAACCTGAATTGGATAGGACCGTAAGCGTTTGAGAATAACTGCGCACAGGTGTAATGGCCATGAGTGGATGTGTTGCAGATGGCTGCTGTTGTTGCTAGTTTATACGTACTTGATTGCAATTGCATCCCTTGTATGTGAGTGAGCTTTAGTAGCTGGTAGTGACTCGTGTCTAACTGGTTCTTACAAGTTGAAATTAACGCGTAAATTGCGTTCAAATAGCAGTCAAGTTGATGTTGAGGTACATGATTCCACCGGAGTAATGTAATGTATTATATTAGAGTAACAAACTAGAGGATAACTGGTTAATCAGTGATACCAAAGAGGAACGTGTACCGTTACAATGCTATTGTGTTCGACGAGAAACAAAACAACAAAAAAAGACTAGTGCACTCAATTTTGAATGTTGCATCTTCTGATCAGGATTTTCCTTCAGCAGAATAATTGTTTTGTTAGCAATTGTATGTACAGTGGAACTACATTTTATAATATGCATGAAGACCGCTTAGGAAATGATACCTAGATAATGGAAATATAACAGAAGGTGCGTTTTTGCAGGCGGTTATAAGTTAAGCTTGGAAATGAGCCAGAATCAACGACCGAATGACGAATTATTTGGTATCGAGGTTTGAGAAAACCTTTTCCTTCTTCTTCTTCTTTTACCCTAATCCGGGGTGGAGCTGGGGCTTAACCAACAATCCTCTCCAGTTAGCACGATATCTTGATAGTTGCCTTGGATGCATCAGTATAGCCATACAGAGATACCTGTAAGCCATACATGGCCTAGTCACCTTAGACGTTGGATCTGTAAATGCTTGAAGCAATGACTAATATCGCTGTACAAATACCAACATGTCTTGGGTTAGCGTCTGCGACTCCGTGTGTGGAAGTTCCAAACACAATCGAGTGCTCCTCAAATTGGTACTAGAGATTCCTCCTCAAGGCGTTCGGTTTACCGAATTGATCCCCAAAATGTAAATGGTCCTCGTGATAGAGATGGACATCAAATTGGGGACATCAGAAGGACGCACAAATAATTGATTTTCAGGAAGAATTGTCAATGTTCGGAACTGTTCTACTTTTGGTTATTTTGTATTTTATAATTTAAAATCTTTAATTTACTTATTTATTTTGAAAAAGCCATAACAGATTCATAAAAGGTATTTTTAAAAATTCAATTCCCATTTTAACTTGGACATCTCAAATTTTTGAGAAAATATCTTAAATAATTGTTAAATTCGATTGTGAAAATCTAAAAGTTATGCACTTTAATTTAACCTAAGTTTAATATTTTCTCGGATAACATTTTGCTGCTAGTACAGATTGGGACCTCTTAGGAAGATTGGCCACTCGACGACGATCGATCGAGATCGATGCCAGACTTGTTCAATACCCTAGAATAATTCATCCGAACTTTTGGTACTTTTCTTCTCCAAACCACTTTCAACATCAGCCCAAAGGTATTCGATAGGAGCTAAGCCTCTGGGCTGGTCAATCCAGAACGTTAAAGTTTTCAGTGAGAAACCATTCTTTTAATCTCTTAGCAGTGTGTTTAGGATCGTTTTCCTGCACAATAATTATTGGAACAGACATACATATGCTCCTCAGCAAATGACTTCATCGCGTTCGCCATATCTTTATACGATACCTGATGCATTCGCTGTGTTATGCGGTGGGTAATTCCTGTTAGAGTGGCTAAAGTTAAGCGAGGATCGAGCTCTATGTTTGGGGGACGTCTTACCATCCGACATGAAATACTAATTTTACGGCATACTGGTTTCGAGTTTTCAAGTTTTTATTCTTCGTTCAACTGTGATGAAATTTTAGGGTAAATTTGGGTGGAAGTACATTTTTTTTTATTTGCTGATTTCGCAAATAACGTTTAAATTGGGCTCTTCTTCCGACTTATATTTCGACGGTTCCTTTGAAGCCGTAATTGGAGCAACAAAAGAAAAGCTCTAGATCCTACAACTTTCAGCAGTCTAAATCAAATATGTAATAAGTAAACTGTCCCTAATTAGCTGTCCAAGTTGAAGTCTGAATTTAATTTTTCAAAACTAGAAAGTGTTTCTCTCATTTTGGTTTTTCTATGATATACAGTGAACTCTTCCCAAGTCGAACTCTCCCTAAATCGAAATTCTCTCTAAGTCGAACTTTTTCGCCATATTTTACATACATTTCCCTCGATTTTCTATACAAAAACCCCTCTCTAACTGGAACAAATTATGATATTCCGTGACAATTCGACTTAGGGGGAGTCCACTGTAATTCAAAAAATACAAGTTAACCAACACCAGGACATTCTTTTTAACTAACAATTTTAAATATTCGTCCTGATAACCAATTATTCAAAATGAAAAGCTGATCTCTCGAATTAGGTGGATACCACTGTCCGCCTAAAGACAGGAGATCATGTAAGTCTTACCACCTGCACAAACCAAACCGAAAAGATGCAGGATTGGACTTACAGCCAGACAACAAGAAGAGTGCTCTTCAACACAAATATCGTACAAATTTAAGAGAGTATATAATTGTTTGTAGGTGCTTAGATTCTTAGCGCTATAGGCTAGAGTCCGTGGAGGATGCTAAGATCTCAAATTAAGGACATTTCATACTCCATTGCTTTCGCTGACAATGCTCAAAAGTGTTCTTATCTAGAAAAAGCTACTAAACTATGTCGTTCGGAGTCACCATAGAGTGGGTGCTGTAGAAGCTAGACCCAGAAATACTTCAGACTGTCACGCCACTCACACACATTTTTATCAACACATAGATTCAATGTCAATGGAATGTTGTTAATGATTCAAAATTGCAAGACAAGGAAGAGCTTTTTTCGTGCATTTAAAATTATGCTTAAAGTTCAAGTTCAGGTGATATTAATTTAGGGATGAGGATCATAAGTTCTTTGTAAGATTACATCATCTCATCTCATTTTCATTGATCCGCAGGATCGACTAAAGAGATCGCACGTGAGATCTCTAGATCACTCGTTACTTACAACGGACTCTTACTCTTCAGGAGTTATGCCAAGTTGAACCAGGCTAATTTTGGGACCGTCTTGAGTCTGCCAAGCAGTATCTAGCTTCCTGACAAAAGAATGTATATTAGGAAGGGAGAATAAGACAGCAGCTTAAGCCTTTAATTATTAAGGCATTAGAAACAAGAAACCTTTGACTACGTCATTTATTGAGGAATAAGTCTAAACATCACGTTAAACATCCCTTTAGCGGATGAGAACATTTGTGAAACATATGTAATTTTCTCAAACGAAGAAAGTCCACAAACAACTGTAGAAAAGACCCTAGAAATTCGGATCCAAGTCGATTTCAAAGAAGCAGAAGACAGCGTGCATGGAGAAGGGTCATATCCATTTTTGTCATTCCACCCAAAATCGGCTGGTTGTGTAGGATGACAATGAAGGACTGTCGAGTTCCCTCATGAGAACTGTCAAAAATGTTTAAGGTGAGATGGCGCAATCAGAAATGAAATATTACAGAGATACCCGACTTCACAGCTGATTGCCCTCTAGTCCATCGACGAATTTGACATATATTCATGAATTTTTGACGATTATTCAAGAAATAACCTCTGATTATATATCCTCTGATTGGTCAATTTGCTTTGAGAAAACGTTATAAAAAACGGTGGTTAAACATTTTAAGGGGCAAGAGAGGTAGAAGTCGTGCAGCTCTGGAATACTTTATTTCTGGGCGCAATGAAATATGCCTCATTCAACATATTACTTAGGAATATTAAACAAAAATGACTAAACAGACACAAACTTACAAAAATTCACACAATTGTTAGCGAATGAGTAGTTCAAGTGGCTAGATAACAAGCGACAACGAAAAAGACATCAACATTGAAGGCGCAAAAAAACTTCTACTAATGGTTGCCTACCATCCGCCTGGTCAACAAATTCGTTGTTAATTGGTAAGGATCGCTAAAGGGAGGCTAATATAACTCAATAAGTTTAACTTGCACAACACAAATAAACGAAATCGGAAACGGGAAAAAAAATTTAAACGCTGTCACATCGACATTCTAATATCAGCTCCAATTTCAAACAATAAACGTTGATAGACGTCACATACCGTACATACAAATAAAAAAAAAAGAAACACATCAAATGCGCGAGTTTTTACCGTGCACCGTAGTGAGATTTAAATCACCGATAAAAGCAACTAATCTAAACAAGCTAAATTGTGAATCCGTTGTAGCATAAAACGTTAGCGCCCTGAATCCGAAGAATGCAACAAACAAGGCAGTGAGCACAGTTGCCATTGCATGCAGATGCATCGCATGGCATTCACCGCATGCCACACGCTGCACGTCGTCGTCGACTCCCCAAATTGAAACTTGAGGCTTTTGTATAGTGAATGATGGTGATACAGCTAATGCTGGCTGAACCGCTGCCGTTGTTACACTATATGTGCCACCAAGACACCAGATAAGTGGTGCACACATGTTTATGGACTAAATGTTTTGTTCTGAATAGATGCCGAGATACAATCATCAACCGACTGTTTTCCTGTCCATCGGCAGTTGACTTGGCCGATGTTACTGTTGCTGTTGCCGTGTGCTGCTGGGGGTATCCTTCAATGTGTGTGCGCGCCACATCCCAGTTATGGCAATGCAGAGGAAAATAGCAGAGAAAAAAAAACAAGAACAAGAAATAAAACTGAGAAAAAAAATGTAAGAAAATAGGAAAATAGAAAATCCATTAATTGCCAGAAAGCACAACGGCAACATCAACAGTAACAACCGAAACAACCGGTTGGATGGGATCAGTGTAATGTTGTGCGATTGGGCCTCAACATCGAACGGACCCAGCCAAGACCATCTGTCGAATGGACAAACGGCCTATGTACGTGTACGTGCGCCAATTTGACGGTGATGATCACATTCGCGCACAAGTGACTCGGGCCCGTTAATATCTAATGAGTTTTGTAATTTGAATTTATTTTTAATAGCACGGTGACCGTTCCCAACAGTTAGTTCTTATTCAGAGCCCAGGATGTACACTATTAGGGTGAGCCTCCTGCAGACCGCCCGTGAACGGGTTTTCAACTTAATTCAACTTGATTGTTTATAATTCCGAACTCGGTTGGGTGGTGATGCAAGCCGCACCACATCGAAATGCCAATTTGATTAAGAAATGAATTTCCTGTTGGACACCAACGGGAGGACTTCCTCAGCGGGAGGCATGGTATTTTCTGCTCCCTTGACGAATTGATAATGAAGAATGTTTTATTTTTTTGTTCCTGTAATTCGTGACATGTGTGAGTGATGTTCCTACATCACACAATGGCAGAGCTCCCGTTCGTTCAGGTGAAGCGAGTTACAATTGCATGCCTTTAATGGTTACGGTTATGGTGGTAATAGTTATATTGTCAAGAGTATCAGCGACCTGACAAGAGGAATAATGGAGCGAATACTAGTTTGAAAACAAGTTCTATGATGCCGAAGTTAATCTGCATGTGGCCAACGCTGATTCCTGTTACTGTTGTAAAATCAAAATAAATGGGTATAGAAGGACTTTCAAGACCCACCCTGCGGGCTAGAGAGGCTACGAATGGGAGAATGAAAAATTTGTAATGATTGGTGTTGATTGAGATTGCTCGCGAATTAAAAATAAGTGAACGACAGTTGTATGCGCCATTTAGGGAAGAATTTCCACTCACGTTTTCAATCATACCAAATGCTGTGCATTGCATAAGATGATAACGAAATCCTTGCTGCATTTGAGCAGGGTTTCATTGGAGTGTGCGAATGTCGTAAGATTTCTTTAAAAATTATATGTGAAGAAATGTGAAAAGCAAACTAATAAACAACGTCAACAAATAGTAATATCTAATTGGGTTTATAATGTAAGTAATGGGTGTTCATGCATTAAGGCTAGATTTCAATTATATATAAAACAGAATTTATAGTTTAGCGTCTGATCCTGTTCCCCTGAATTTTTCAATTAATCTCTTCAGAGTTAGCGAAGTCAAAACACTAAGCAGATCATATTTTGTACGAAATTTTCGAACTGTTGTCGCCAACAATTCACTGCACAAATGGTGGCAAAGTTAAATCTTGCATTACTTTTGAGAAACTCTTTACACTGTGGGTTTTCTCAAAAAAATGGTCGCAATAACTTACACTGAGATGGAAAAAAGAATACAATGCTGTAGCAAAAAACGGAAGATAATTTAAGAACGTTTAAGGCCTGTATGAGCTCTGTTTATATGGTGGTTAATGATATTGGCATTTGGAATTAGCATAATCCAGTCAAATGGGGGTCAAATAAAAAAAATAAATATCCATGGCGAGTAACAGATTGAAACCTTTGATTTAACGTGATAAGGAAATTTGACATAACATCTAACTTCTCTTATTTCTGCATCTGGTAGACATGTAACCCAACATGCCAAAGGACAATAAAGACTGATTTAAAATTTTCGGGTGTGAACTTGTAAGGATGGAAAAGTGGATTTCGATCTCAACCACCACACCAAGGCAGCTTACAGCGACTTGTTGAAACAATTAAAAAAAAAACACTTTTTGACAATTTGTAATTTGAAATTTTACAGTGGGGGTAAGGCTTGTTTTATATTTTACGAGTAGATAGAATATGTTTCTACGTTCACGAGTAGCATACTTTCTACTTCTTTCGACTTCCACGTAGAAGGTGGCGGGACAATGTACAAGAGTTATTTTTGAGCATTGACACACGAAGCCACGACCATCTTGATGAAAAACCGTGACCTAATGTTGTTGGCAGTGTCTTTCGTTACTATGAGATGTAAAGGCCACACACTGTGTGAATTCGAGAAAGAACTGGATAACAAGAGTAGGCAGTAAAATAGGAGGGACTAGCACAAATTGGTTCGTGCGTAAAACATTGGCTCCTTGCTGTCCTTTATACAATCGTTCCTATATCAGGAGATCAATTATAAATACTCAAATTGAGGGAAAGGGTCTAGCTTCTAAAACAACCACACGTGTTCAGCGTGTAATTCATCTATCAGTGAATGGGAATGGGACTGCCAGTTTTGTGCCGACTTTGAACGGCAAAATTTGAGGAGCTATTGTCAATGACTTGAAAAAGATCGAACCATGAATTATTGAAATTGGTAAATTCGGGATCCCTCGGAGTGACTGACTTCAGGGTGACAGGGCATATGTAGCTGTCAACTACATCAGGGTTGCCACAAAAATTAATAAACTCACCGATTATGAAAGACGTTTAACACCTTGTTTCTATGATTTCGGTATTATGTTTGCCATCAAAGTAGTCGTTCTACGCCGTAAAACGACATCTGGCGATTAACCTCATGTGAAACGTACTTATTTTTAAGCTCGACTAGGTTCGTGATACCGATACTTCAACGTCTATAAAGCGAGTAGACTTTCGTAATCGGGGTGAATAAAAACCACATCATATACAAATTTGGTCGCCGTGGCGTAGTGGGTTAGTGCGTTGACTCCTACGCAGAGGGTGCCAGGTTCGATACCCGAATTTACCACCTATCATAATTCACGGCTCCACCTCTTTCGAGTCACTGACAATGCTCAAAGAGTATTCCTGTCTAGAAAAAGCTTCTCAAATTCGCCGTTCGGAGTCAGCATTAAACTGTAGGTCCCATCCACTCGTGAAAAAAACATTAGCACGCACAACACGAGTGGTTGCTGAGAAGCTAGGCCCAGGTCCACCTCGGACTGTAGCGCCACCCATATTATTATTATTATATACAATTTTCTGTATTTAAATACGAAAATCATATTGCAAGACTTTTTGGAAAGTAATCTCTGCTCACTAATACGAAAAAATATGAACAATTTTTGTTTCTCTACGGGTCACGGAATTACTGTATTTCTATTTAAATTTAGAATAATTACTCATTTTTAAATAACAAAGTAGTCAAACTCTAGTTCTATTACGAGCACCATTCCTACTGTGATAGACCGAAGGCAAAACATTGAAACCAATTAAAAAATAACACTGATTTAAAATATCAAATAAGAATATCCTTTATTTTACTTTTTTCCAGACTCAGCATAGTGGATGGATAGTTATTTTGCATATATTCAATTTCAGTTTTTTATTCATTAATTTAACGAAACGAAACATTGATCAATTGACCAAGATGCTCCCTTTTGTGTAAATAAGCTAAATTTTGATATGTAGAGGGCATATCAATCGATAGGTTTTTTTTTTTTTCAAATGAAGTGGACTTTCCATAACCCTCTTTTCGACATAAGTGAACAAGACGTAGCCTTCGTCGTGTCCCACCATTTCTAAATCTATGTGGCGCAAAATCTGAAAAATTTCATCAAATGTCGAATTCTGTGACATTCAATTTGAAATATTTCTCACACTGTGAACCTAATAGCCTTCGAGTAATATCAGTTGTGCGGCATGTTGCACGCAGTTTTGTTCTTTATGAGTACATACATATGTATGTATGTTTCAAAAAATGGGTATCTAAGACGTTTATCAAATATCGAAGTTTACAATTTACTTGTTTTTCGGAAAATAAATGCAGTCTTACGTTCTTAAGAGGGCCTGAAGGAATTTACGCAGCAACACCCCACACAGATGATATAATTCGCACCATTGCCAACTGCCCGAGGACACCACGCTCAGTGCTGTCTCGTACATTCACAAACAGTGGACCAGAGTGTGGATTGCGTTTAGTGGAAGCTTTATGAGTTTCTTTGCTTCCATAAATAAATAAATTTTAATACAGTTTATATATTACAGATAACAAAAATGATTTTACTTCCATGAAAAAGACAAAAAATAATAGCGCCTGAACTAATTCATCCGTTGCCCAATGCTTAGCAACGTTACTCTACTCCGAGGTCGTAGACCAACAATAACAACCCACCGAGATGATAAATTGATTCTAAGGACTATTAAAATGTGTCGATTATGTTATCCAGGGACTTTAAGAGCAAATATAATCTAGAAGCAAGCGTTAAGACAATTCGTCGAAGACCTGTGGATGGTTGTCTGGTATCTTTTAGAGCTGTAAAGAAATCATTTATTTCAATCAAAAGATAGGAATGCAAGGATGTGTATACATCTTTGTACATATGTAGGACGTTAATTTTGGATGGAGTTTGTACTGTATTGTTATATATGTTTACGATAAGAAACCTTATTTCTTATGGTGGATTTAAATATTAAAACCTCCTTGTGTCTAATTGGTGGTCGCCGTGGCGTAGTGGGTTAGTGCGTTGACTCCTACGCAGAGGGTGCCAGGTTCGATACCCGAATTTACCACCTATCATAATTCACGGCTCCACCTCTTTCGAGTCACTGACAATGCTCAAAGAGTATTCCTGTCTAGAAAAAGCTTCTCAAATTCGCCGTTCGGAGTCGGCATTAAACTGTAGGTCCCATCCACTCGTGAAAAAAACATTAGCACGCACAACACGAGTGGTTGCTGAGATGCTAGGCCCAGGTCCACCTCGGACTGTAGGGCCACCCATATTATATTATTATTATTGTGGCTAATTATATACATATCATTCTTCACCATAATTCTATGATAATTCCTTAGAAATGCCACAGTAAGTAAAAAGATTAAGCAATAAATTCAATTTAAAAAAATATGCACCCATCCTTGTCTAAGTTTGAAAGCACATATGTAGATACCTTT
Source organism: Eristalis intricaria (assembly GCA_964034865.1). NCBI lineage: Eukaryota > Metazoa > Arthropoda > Insecta > Diptera > Syrphidae > Eristalis > Eristalis intricaria. Next base: position 140,222,973 of record OZ035873.1, read on the forward strand.
GTGTTTTCTAGGTCCATATGATCATTAAGAGGCATTCAATATCTTATAAACCAGTCATCTTCTACACAAATTCATCCCCTATGCATTTTCATCTCAAGTGAAATGCACTCAAATTGTATCTCAATTTGCAAGCGAAAGAAGTTGCATGGAGTACATTGCATAGAAAAGCATTGTGAGCTCCAAACACCTGTTGCCTTTTGTACTCGATCACGCTATGTCCTACACGTTCCCACAGTCGAGTGTTGGAAAATGTTTGAACTAGACCTGGCGGATGGTAACGGTTCATATACATGCTTGGATATACGCACATATGTAGTATCATTACTGAAAATAAAAATAAAAATGTGCACGAAACACATAAGCCACATGTGGTTCTATACACAATTCCCTTCATTCACACTCTCTACTCGCATGATAGGCTGAAAAAAAGTCATGTATAAAATCTCTAAGCTGATATCACCCCCTTTGAAGTTACAGATGGAATCATTTTTTGACAGTCACATTCACAGACACAAAATCGCCAATACAAAGGGGCGTACTCATTGAGAAACGCAAGCACTCACGAACTTAAGGGAATTAGTCAGTGGCGTGCGTTCGTGTGCACCTGTTACAAGAGGTAACTTATGGATAAGAATGACTGTTGCAAGCCCCTATTTCCACCCACATCCACCATCATGCCCAAGAGACTGCACCAAAAATCACCAATAACCGGTCTAAGTAGGCGAACACACAGGAACACACTCTCACACAATAAAGCATCCTCCCACAGACCTAATTACACTCAAAAATTTCCGCAAAGGAATACCCAAAAAGAAATCAAACATTTTGACTTAAAAAAACAAAATTAATTTCCGACAGAATTGCGATTTTGCCTTTGATAGTAGGCGCTCCTGCGACCGGTCAGTTCTTTGCTGAGAGCGTCATTCATTCGACATGCGAATTAATGCAGAATTACGTTCGATAATTGTTAGAGAATTTAATTAAATTCGAACTCACCTTGTGCAAAAACTCTGTCATCACACACAAAATACACAACCACTTAGCTTTTTTTTTATTTACGATCCAAAGCCTAGCAATGTTTTTTGCAAGCGTTTTGACTTTTGAGTGAAATTGTGTGTATGCGAAAAATTGAGTGGCAGCAGGAAGCAACGACAAAGAAGGCAATAGACCGTCGTCGGGGGAGATGACGGTTTTGTGTGACGAGTGGGACAGAGACACAGCCATAGAGAGCACAAGAGAGACTCATTCCGACTTATTTTACGTGCCACTCGAAATCGGCATCCTACTCATGCGGCCGTCAAAACTTTGCGAACACATGGTTGTTAGGGGTCGGTGTTGCCGAGGTCTCATTAAATGATTGTATCTCAATAATAGATACTATCTATTGTTGATGTGGAAATTGTTTTGTCTGTGTCAACGTTCAAGTTTGTGGATGTCTTGTAATTTAGTGTCATAAAGTTCGAGAATATTTGTATCACAATCCAATAAAAGTGGATTCTTAAATACACTCAGAGTGTAATTAGATACATTATCTTTACGCGATGTATAGTTAGATAATATGGATATATTCCACGATATGCTATTGGGAACTTTCGTGCTTTTTTGAAGGTTTTATTGACACCTCCCTTCTTGTCTCAAACAAACCTTAGGACCAGCATTAGCTCTGGTCCTGGTCGAAAAAGTTGTCGTGGCTTAGGAAAAATTGAATGCTCATAAGAGAGCAGAAGATGACACTTTCACAAAATCTGTTGATCCAAATATAGTCCTAAAATACAGGCAATTCATAGCACAATTAAAGGTATCATTCCGATTATAACGTAAATAGGCATACCCTCCAAAAAGCTTGACTTGACAATTGAAACTGTTCACTTCATTTACAAGTTATAACAACTGAAAACAAGGAATTATAAATACCGTGAAGAAGTGCGTTTAAGGATCTACAGAAACTGCGGGTCAAATTCTTAAAAACCTGTACTAATTTGGTACAATTTAGTGGCGAGCTGCTTTCACAATACTGAACCTAAGTAGAAATAATTAACAATTTGTATTGAGAGGACTAAGGAATTAGTGAAATCCAACGAACGTACTCACTACTACCACTTTTGTCCACGAAATGGAAGCAGCAAACTAAAACATTTCAATTTCATGCATTTGAAATATGAATCAAACAAAAACTGTATTAAAATTTCAGAAATCATCCAGTATATGTATTTGCATAACACATAAATACTCCTCCACATGGTTACATTCGTACATTTTAAAAGCTCTTCAATTACTTGAGTAAAAGTGTTAAAAGCTTAGCAAAAAAGTAACTCAAACCATACTCCACGTGAATATAATACGTTAAGATAAAAATAAATAGCTTGGCTCTGGGGGATGGTAACGGACGAGTAATGAAATGCTTTACTCGTACTCTCATTTGCATGCCACCCCCTGGCCAGTATGTGGCTGAAAAGGGTTATTATAGCATTAAAAGAGAATAGTCAATAGTTTCAATGCCAACTGTCTGAGAATGTTCTTATTTTTTCGTCACTAAGACGGGCCTGTGAAAACATAAATATGCACGCATTGAACATAAACACATGTGCATATATAAATATGCGGTCAATAGTAATTATGGATTATTACCTGTCGACTGTGGGAATATACTAGGTGAGCAGTGAACATATGCACACTAGCAACACTGAAAGTTATACACTCGCCGGCTTCTGTTGCATACATTTGGGCAGTTAAATGCTATCTATTGGGTGTGCCTAATGGAACGCTCCAATTTTAACTGGTAGGCAATGAGTTTGGTTAGTTTTATTTATGTATACATTTATAATTAATGCTAACCATTGGAGAGTCGTGAGTGAGAATTAAATTACACACAATTTATTCGCTATGAAACGGACACAAATAGTAATAGTTCTCATTTCTAATTGAGGGTATACCAGTTGAACCCTAGGTGTGTATTATTAGCTGATGTGTGTAGGTGTTCGGAGCCATGCTCTTCTGATTTATGCTCAGTTTACAAGGTCTATGCGTATAGAATGTGTACATCCGGACGTTAGACATAGAAACGATCCATAACGTGTGATTAGGATTGGTTAGATTGCGCATCACTCCCTATCACTGTATCTTAATTACATACTTCTCGGGTGGGGTTTGAGGCTGAACTAAATCTGTCTGCCCTCCTCGGCGGAACAGAGGAGTTAAAAATGCTCAAGTTATGTGCCGGCAAATCCCTCCAAGCCATGGATTACTCTCGTTAGACGGATAAGATTCTAGGGGGGTGTCTTCGTGTAATACATTGCATTCGTAATGAAATTGTGACCAGAAAAAGGGACGCCTACCTTCGCACTAGACTCCTACATCATCAACTCCAAGCTTGTGTGGGAATGACTTCAGATGCCTAAAGAGTTGAACAGGACCATACAACGATATAATGCAAGAAAATAGCCGACTCCCTATATAGGATAGGAGCATCGGAACTTTTCACAGACATTGAACCTTTCTGCGCTGTAGAAGGGAATGTCATAAGAGTAGTATACACGGAAATAAAAAGAAAGAACCGGACAGAAAGTTGGAAAAACGCTCAGGACATGAACCAGGTCGAGATATTCTTATGAGTTATGTCATATGTCATAACAGGGTTCTACAGATTTAGTGAGCACCTAAGGAAACTATTGGCATCAGAAGAAGGTCTTTGCAGATTATGTGGAGTATCTAATAAAAATCTGGAACTGTACTGGCATTTTGTGAGGCATTAGCGCACTAAAGACAAGAAGAAATGGATGAAATGAAGTTACTGGAACCATCTGTGATTATTAGATTCCTAAAGGGAACTGTGGGTCGCCGTGGCGTAGTGGGTAAGTGCGTCGACTCCTACGCAGAGGGTGCCATGTTCGATACCCAAATTTACCACCTTTGATAATTCACGGCTCCACCTCTTTCGAGTCACTGACAATGCTCAGAGTACTCATTTTTTCTAGATGCCAAGAGTACTCGTTAGAGAGCAAGAGTATCAAAAGGGGGAACAACAGATCTGAAGGACAACAACAATAATACAGTGAAACCTGTCAAGTTGGCCACTTGCCGAAGTGGGCTAGTATATAGTAGCACCAAGAAAATTCCATACAAATTTTCCTCCAAATACCTTTATATGTTGGCCACCTGTCTTGGAACTTGGCCACACTTTTTGAAATATTATTTCGTCTTTCTTACTAATTTATCTGTTGTTGTTGTCCAGCATTATAGTCGTCTGCTGGTCGCAATTCAGGCCTTTGTATTTTGACTTCAGTGCTGCTTTCTACAGGCCCCCTATAAGTTGGGTACATCTCTAAGTTGACATGCTTGAACCGGAGCTAGAGAGCTTACGCAGCTTTCACATTAATAGAATTATAACAATCAACCGTTTAGCTAGGAAATGTACTCATTAACTATTTTATTTACAGACACGATAGAGGCTAAGCATTTAGCATCTCCATCAGCACTTCATCCTACTAGAGCTTAAGCATAATTACACATCGATAGATATTTGTATATCACAATGCATTTCCTTTTGTAATAACCACAAACGAATTAAATTACAGTTTATAAATAAGCATCTTCAAAAGCACTTCAAATAATAGAATAACTGAAGTAAACAACTTCATCATGGCTTCCTCTTTCTCCACTCACTTTCAATTACTGCTCTGAAAGAAAATAACAATGAACAAACAACAAAAAAAAAAAAAAAATAAGCCAATTCCACACTGCAGGGGCAGAATATTGCATTAGCCGCTAAATATCCGTGTAAACCATTCTCAAGCGTGAAACAGAAATGCACTCTACCAGCACACGTTGGTTGCCAAGGAAATCGTTACCTACATCCAAACCTAATTCAATTTCTTTACAACTTTCTTTGCTGCCTTACTTCAGCAATCTTATACACGTGTACACAGGAGCCACCACCACCGCTGAGAAGCAAACTTCCTTTACCTTTTCATTCATCCAATAAAGCCAGACACAGTTTGCGTGACGTCCTTTGTATCCAGCGATAGATTCTTGTTTTTTTTTTCCTCACTTTTTCGTTGTCCACGAACGCATTTCAGAACATCGGGTGCTTTGTACTCCTGCCCTCATGTTTGGATATAAGTAGCTGAACGTTTCAGGTAATCCTTGATGTATTCAGTTTAAATACATTTCCTTTCAGACATTTGCGAAATAAAATCCCATGTAAGAGGTGAAAAGTTTCACAATGATGGTGACAACACTGTGATGTCACTGCAACATGCCAGGGGTCGTCCACCAGATGAAGGGGGCAGCTCAGAATGAGGCGCAGACATGTGTGTGCAAGCCCCACCAAATATTGGCTCCATAGAAAAGTCCTTAAAAACTTTTACCTTGTTTCTTATTTGCCGAATTTCACGTGTCGGTCGAAAAGTTTCCATTACACGAATTGACATCACTTTTTTGCCCTCGTTTCGGCGGCACTAACAGCCAAATCGTTTTTAAATGTACACACACTCGAGGGGTTGCTGAAGGTGTACCACATGAAAAAAGTTTGAATAAACGTGAGAGAATCGTGAAGTGAACGAATACAAGAAACAGTATAGTGGGCACCAGAACTTAATGGAGCCTGAAAAGGAACTTAAATTGAGCGATTTCCAAAAGAGGAAAAGATATGTCTGTGAAAAGACATTGCAATATAGGATCCGACTTTGAATGAAAACGACTTGTAATGAAACCACCGATTTGATTTGCATAAACACACATTCCTTGTGGCAGGACAAGGATTAAGTAGTTTACGTATTTTCGTCTGAGAATCCACTCAATGCACTTCGTTGGTGGTGGTGGACTTTCGATGAAACGAGTTCGAAAAGGAACATTTTCAATTTAGCTGTCAGGTGAGAAAGATGGAATAGGTTGTATTTCTGATCGAAGATAACTCGCAGTAGTATTTACATCCTTGCTTAAGGAAAGAGGATCCAGGTGAAGGAGCCGTTTATCTAGAAGACTATTTTTGCAGTTGAATCTCAAGATGCATTAAGAAAGGCTCACCGCTTTGCAAGATTGATGCGAGGTGAGCAAGGATGAAGAGACTTTCCTCGTAAAGTGCCACTTAAAAGGAAATCCAGTCACTGTATTGATTATGTCCATAAGTTGTGAGATATACATTCCTGCTATTTCAAGATAGATAGATAGACAGTTTATTCTTTCTTTGCATTACAAATGCAGATTTCGCATTTGTTCGCACATCTTAAATTATAGAGATTTGGAATAATTTTATCTTTCTACAGAAATTTATCTAAATAGACAAAATTAGAAACAATATCAAATAAATCAATTTAGAGGAAAATAGAGAGAAAAAAAATTAAACAAAATGCAATAAATAAATATGGAAATAAAAAATTAAACTGCAATAAAATAAATTCATATATGTATAGATTTAAAAAAAGAAATAAATAATTATGACAATAACTAAGCAATACGCAAACAAGCATATATAAACAAATGCATAAATAAATAAATACAATGAGGATATAATTAATAAGTAAGCAAGTAAGTAAATATAGAAATTGATTAAATTATTATATAAATGAATAGTATAAACAAATAAATACATAAATAAGTATAAGTACATTGGTATAGAGAACAAAAATAAATAATTGACAATAGAAAAAATAAGATAAATAAGGGAATGAAAAGTAATTTTTTAGTTCATTTTTTTTTCTTAGCTCAGTGTTTGAATTCTGTTAGTAATTAATTCAACATTCGCTCTTAGGTGCAGATCTGAAGTTGAGTTATGCCAGGGAAAATTTAGCATCATTCTTAACAATTTGTTTTGCGATACCTTTAATTTTTGAATGTTCCAGTCATGGGGAAGACTTCCGGATTATAAGATCCACACACCGAGGTAGATTAAGCTGGCTGATCGTGGTCAAAACCTGGAGAAGTCGGAATGTTGAAAAATGCAGAAATGCTTAACTATATTTGTCTATCACAAATGCAATACACATTAGGGATGTTCGATGTTGGCAAAACACCGATGTTGAAGTCGTTGTCAACATCGTTAGCTGAACATCGATGCCCGATAATAATCGAACTCAAAACATCGATGTTCGTTAACATCGATGCTATAGAATCTATATACAATTATGCTCATACAATTAAGCCATATATGCGATGCGATACTGTACAACCTGCTGTCTCACATCTACTTCCATCGTTCCGCTTTATTTTCTTTGTTGAGGTATATTATTATTGATATACTATTTTCTTCCTCTTTAGCAGTCTTAACATATTCCATGTTCATTCATTGCAACAGTAGCAATTGCTACGGCAAGTACTTCCTTTTCGCATATGAGGCTTAATTGTATGAGGCCATCTCTGTAACACTTCCTTTCTGAGCATGAGTGTATATATGTATGTAAAAATTGAGCCTCAAATATTTGTCGCCGGTTGACGCGATAACGCATTTACTCTCTTTGTGTGAAGTTTGGTTAAAATCGGTAAGCGTATGTGTGTGTTGTACGTGCGTGAAAAAACACATGAACTTCAGTACATTTTGGGTTTATTTCCACACATTAGCCATGTTTTTTGCGTCGGTATACGCAGTTGCTTTGATTTAAAACAACAATTAGTTGCAAGTGTTTTTCCAAAATTATCCGACGGAATTTTTGGATTCCTTGGATTTGCCTGGAGTCTGGACTGCCGCTTCGTCTGTTACAATTAAAGGTTGCATCATTATTCTTCTTCGGAATGTAAATCAGCTTCGATTGTGATTGACAACAAGATTAGCAGTGAATAAATAAATAATCTTACGAAACAACGATTTAATAGGTAAACCCACCAAATTTGTCTTCTGATTTTAACCGTCTTCAATTTCCAATTCGCTTTTGCCAATTTGATTTTGCCATTATTATAAATAAAGCGCAAGGTCAGTCATTGAATTTGGGGTATAGACTTAGAATATCCGGTATTTTCTCATGGTCAAATGTATGTTGGGTGTTTTAGACCAGGGAAACCGCCCGCACTTTTTATTTACGTCAAATATGGAAAAAACAAAAACGTTTCATCACGTTTCATTGTGCAAAATAAAAAAATCCATAATGGTTTAAATTCTCTCTTTGATAAGTAATATTATTCTTTTTTCATTTTTCTTACCAATCAGTGAATAATACGGATCGGCGAACCCCACAGGCGGACCAGTAGGGATACAGTAAAACTTAGGCCATCCGAGATGTTTTCGATATATTTCATGTTGGTGCTTCATTGATTTATATATTCAACGGCAGTTTTAGTGAAGAATGTGCAATTCGACCACCCTCTAACAATGTATTCCGGATTGGAATCGAAACGACGCACTCTACGCAAGAAAATCTTTCGATTAGAAATTTACAAGCATATATCAACCATTGGTTCTAATTTTTAATAAACAAGGTGCAAGGATAAGCATTGGAATTGTGCGGAATTGACTACAAATATCCAGTCAGTTCGCATACGGACAATTATGTGTATCATCACGTGTAGTTATGCTATTATAATAATAATATGGGTGGCGCGACAGTCCGAGGCGGACCTGGATCAAGCTTCTCAGCAACCACTGCGTGTTGTGCGTGCTATTTATTCTTTCACTAGTGGAAGGGGGACCTACGTTTAATGCCGACTCCGAACGGCGAAATTGAGAAGCTTTTTCTGGACAGGAATACTCTTTGAGCATTGTCAGTGACTCGAAAGACGTGGAGCCGTGAAATATCAAAGGTGGTAAATTCGGGTATCGAACCTGGCACCCTCTGCGTTGACGCACGTACCCACTACGCCACGGCGACCCACTTAAGCTATTGATTCTGTTTATTTACAACAAAACGAAAAATGTAGTTTACGAAAGGGCTCTGCGATAATTTAAGTATAAACAAAGCTTTAATTAAAAAGAAGATATTAAATAAATATAGGAAAAACCGACAGTAAAACCAGCTTTTTTATTCTTAATAAATGTGATCTGCCTAGCGAAGCAGGCACAGGGTCCGCTAGTGAATTTATATAATTCCGACTAAAGTGTGAAAAAAACTATATACAAGCGTAGTTCGTTACCGCATACCTTACATCAAAAACCCAGAATGAAAGAATACACAAAAAACAAGACACTGAAAGCATAATGTATACTCTGGAAATCTAATTTTGTTATCAGACTCAAGTCGAAACATTCCATGAACCAATTCCCAGAACTGATCAGTGGCATTTCTACGAAATGCTTACGGCATTATGATGAAGTTCCAGAAAATTATTCAAAATCCGCATTAATGGTAGGTTTTCCTTTCATAACATCGAAAACCGATGTTTTGTGATTACCACCTATTATGCGATATTTTAAGAACTTGAACATCGATATCAGATCATCGATATTTGGTCACTCAACATCGGAGGACTTAATAGCAGCACACGGTGTTGCAACGTGAGAGGATGTTTGTCTTCCCATATCAGCAGTGACAACGGGGCCAAATTTGTAGGAGACAATAGCTGTGTTTTTTTCAAAAGTCTATAAATAGTTAAGTAGGATTTTAGCACACACAACAATCTACTGCCTATTACTGCCTACAATATCGCCAGCTATAAGTGGATGCCGATAAAAATTCGACTTTGAATTTTTTTCATACATTTTGATATCAATTTCGAACAAATAAATTTCTTTTTCATATACTTCGACAGATACAAATCAAAGCCACTGCGAATTGTTTTTTTTTTAATCTTATTTCACTTCACTATGATGATGAAAAAAACACGGCTAATAGAGAATTGCAGAAGTAACTCGATGAAGGCAAATTAAACTGGTCTGAAGTCGTCGAAACAGGATAGAATGAAGCACAGCAGGAGTGAAATTGATAAATATCGTCTAAAACGGGTCATTGCTACCTATGAAGAGTTGACAAAGGCCTCTGTGTCTGTCCAGAAAATAGCTTAATGGGTATATTCATTTTTCCTATTGTCCTTCGCAGGAAAGAAGCAAATTAAAATTAAAATTAACCATCTTATGTGTCAAACCATCAGCCATAGGTAGAGGTATCCAAAGCTTTCTCAATGTCTAAAATACCAGTGGGATTCCGAATTTTTTTTTTAAGTATACATTTCTCGAATTTCTTTAAACGACACCGTCAACGTACGCATACGTGCAAACATACATCTGTCGAAACGCATTACTAAAACCACGACCAGACGAAGTACTCTTTGATATCGAAGCCTTTTCAAACTTCGATCACAAGTTCAGTGTTTTAATTAGAAACGCATCACATTTACATATTGTTTCGTTCACTATGAGACCCAAGCGCATCAAGGCGAACAGGTATTCTCTCAGGATGGAATTGCAGTGCAATCACTTTGTGCACAGGAACTCCTGTAATGCATTCATCGTCCAGGACCCCATCCCGAAACCAACACCCAAAGGGATGTAACACTTTCCATTTATTCCGCTTTGTCCCGAGATTGGATATCAATTTAGTTTCAGCTTTGTTCAATGTTCATGCCAAATAAACTGATGAATTGTCCGCAATCCGATGTTACCGCCTCCGCAGTCCGACTTGCATACGAACGAAAACGGAAATGAAAGACCAACTCCTAATAATAGTGAAGTAAGTCACATGTTATTCCTGGGCGGAAGAGCCCACCAACAACACCGCACAGCCTTCGGATTTCAACAAGTAACACCGAAATGAGAAGTACTGTTCCGTGGGCTGTGTAGCCAACCTCAATTGCAACACGATTCCCTGTCCTCGAGCAACACATCAACCACCTTGAAATGCATTCGGAAAGGAGCCTGTGAGTGAGATGAAAGCCAGACAACTTTCGACTGGGGAACGTTTGCCGGATGAAATTCTTTGGACAGGACAAATATCTCCCCAACGACCCATTTTAAATCACTTAAGAGGACCTTTTGTCAGGTTTCTGGTATGCACTCGATTGTAAATTACCTCTAATTGTATTTTCGCCTCTCCGACACTATTTCATTCAAAAGGGAAGGACTTCACTTGTCGTTGCACCGCAGCGTTCGTTGCTGTGAGGAAACAATCGCTTTGTGTGATCTAATGTGTGTTTGTGTGTGTAAATAAGCATTAGTGGTGTTTATGACGGTGTGGAATGGTAGCAGTTCATCTTCGAAATGCTTGGTTGTTTAGCCCACAGGTGGCCACCATGCGAAGTGTAAATTCGGCTGGCAATGAAATTGAAATCGGCTGAAGAATAAGTTTGGTTCCAGAACATTTGGCATGTATATGTTGTAAAGGTAGACATTTTTTTCAAAACATGATTAATTACAGTCTAAAATAAGTTTTATATTCTTTTTCGTTTGCACTCTGAACGTTGCCCTCTCATTCTTCAAAAATTAAGTGTTAAGGAATTAACAACGCCGCAGGTTATGCCCCGGCATTTGTGTGCTCATGCTTCACCGAGGAACTTACTGCCTGCATCCTTTTCAAGAATTTTGTTTTTCTATTGTCTGAAAGTAAATATTCTTTTTTTATAATTTTTCGGTTACCGTTGGGTTACAGGATGACACTAGCGACATCAAAAAACAAACAACTTTTTGAAGGTAATTCATTTTAAATAAGTTTTCGTGTTGAGATTTATTATCTTAGTATCGGGGCAAGCACAGAATTTCTTTAAGCTGTCTAACTGGTTGTACAATGAATAAACAGCGAAGTCTCTCATAAGAGGACGCTGATAGTACACCGTACATGTAAACGGTACTGTATTAAGCGCTTCCCATCTTTAAATTTAAGTAAAACAAATTGTGCGCGAGGTATTTTAATTAATAGCGATTAAAAGGGCTATCGATGCCATAATGTATGGAATTTAATATCATTCAAAAGTCTGGTGGCGAGCATCCAAAATATAAAATTTTCCTGGGACTGGCGCATAAGGCAGGCCGGATAAGACTGACTGCAACCTAACCTAACTAACCTAACCTTGCCCTTGAATGCCGCTGTAGTAAACTGTGGTTCGACCACAAAAGAAAAACTCTAATGGAGTCAAATCGCACGGTCTCGATGGCCAGTTGTCACGTGGGGGTGAGACGAACATGCCCTCGATTCTCTAGGTGCTTTGGGCACTTTTGGATCTCATGCGTATTGATATAGTTTCAAACTCGACAATTTTGCTTTTGACGTCGCATTCATCCAAAGATGGGATCGCTGAAGGCTATTATGGAGACCGTAAAATGGGCGAAGCACGTGGAACTTGCGTGTACAGAAAACAATTTTTTTTTTAAATTATCATTTGCAATTATTTTTTAACGCTACGGCCATCCATGGTGATTTGCTAAGACAAACTGAATAAATGACAGCCAATTTGGCCGCCATCAACTGTCAAAGTATTGAAGTCCCTATTGGAAGACCCTTTATTTTATTCAACTGTACTTCAACTGTATACCCCTTATTGCATAACTCTCTGAGTTAAATTAAACTAAAAGGCAATTAGTTAAACGTTTGTTTGATAAGCCAGTGACTTTCTGAATTACCCTAGCAGTGACTTTTAATCCAACACTGGTCACTCATCAATAGACTAATGTGTTCTGTCTTGTACAAAAATGTAAGCTACTGAGCTTCCGGTGCTGATTAAGGATTTTGTTTGCGTAAAAGACCACCGCATCCAAGGAAAAGCTTGATAAACATATTAGGATCTGCACTGTTAATTTCAACGCTTATGAGAGGTTTACTGCGTTCGAAAATATATAATAATTAGATGGCGCCATAGTACGATGGGCTTAGTTTCTACAGCAACCACTCGTGTTGTGGGGATAATTGTTCTCTCATGAGTGGAGGGAGCCGAACTGCCGGCTACGAATGACGAAGCTCGAGACGCTCGAAAGAGCTGGCATGAATTATAAAAGTTGTTTCTGTCGGATTGAGCAGGGACCTCTAGCATTGGAGTTGGCGGACCTACAAACTACGTCATGGTAGCCACATTATTTCTGGGTATGGCCTAATATTCATTTTGTTTAGTTTAGTCCAACATGATATGAATATTCTATCACACATTTGCGTGTTGCGTCTTCACATGAGCCCTCCAATCCGACATGTGCTTAAGCTTTGCTACTTCAGTCAAATCTAAAGTTTCCCAAGCTAGTATTCTCTGTCAAGTTTGAGAGCCCCCTTTCACTGACCTTGAAAAATGTAGTGCCCAGAATATAAAGCTTGAGTCCGAAATGGAACACAATCTTCAGCGAATAACTTGGCGCACTTATGTCGACGCACGACGAGTCCTTAATCATCCTGAAATAAGAAGACATTTTCAAACTCTAAACGTCCACCAAATTTTGATAGCTTTCGACGATTCTTACATTCACATATGTTTAGCTTTATGATGTTTAATTTTTTCAGCAATCGACGAAAAATACAACTTTATTAATATTGTGTGACCAATCGGTTTAAACTCTAGTCTATTTGTGCATATTTCCAGATGTATAATTTAAAACGCTCCCTGATTGAAAGAGTGCAGTGTCGATTTCAATATATAACAAAAATGTTGGCATACTTTTGGGCACTTAGGCAAGTCGCTGAAGAAGTGATAATTCGTGCCAAAATAATCTGGCTAGCGATGGATGTAAACTTTTTCAAACTTTGTACTTTCTCTAAAGATCAACAATTTGTCAATATACTTGAGCAGCTAGCGGAGTATGGAAATGGTCTCCATTTTCCTGCCAGCACTTGTCTACTTTTTCAATTTTAAGCAATTTAAGGTAGATTACTTTAAAAGGCTTCCGTCCAATGGGTTTCAATGGGTTGACAGAGTGGATAAGTTAATAAACTTTCTGTAGATTGATTTGACAGCACAATGGACCATTTACGGTTTAAGTACGAGCTCCTTCAGGGGATATGACCACAATCTACTACCCACCTGGCTACTCTTGGCCTAACTTCTCTTTTGGGGTTGTAGTAAATGCACTTATACAACTCTCACAGCGCGTACTCTCCTAAAAGCATTACAGACTCTTAGTGCCATAATGGTGTCAGCAAAATTCAAACCTCTTCTACGAGTTCGTTTCCGTTAAATTGAAATCATGTTACCAGTAAACAATAAATCAGGAAAGTTCCTTCCATGGCAATCAAAATCTGTGAATGATTTTGTTGAATTCCAAATGGCTTAGGAATATCCCAAGAGCTTTACGTCTATCGACGATTGTGAGTGAGAAAAATTTACGGAAAAAAATCCTTCACGTCCCGTTCTTTTTTTTTTATTTTTTTCATCGGGAGGTGAAAGATTATAGCTACAGCACATGTGAACCGTATCCGAAGGACGAAAGGGTATCTATTCAACCAGAAACTGCAGATATATCGAGAGGATTGAAGCGATATGAGTTCGTAGTCTACGACGACGACAACTCCTGCATTGATGTGCAACACATGCCGGTGGTGGAAGGAATAAAAAGGGAAACGATGCCATATTCGCCAGGGGGTGTGGATAGAAGGCCCACTTATATAGATTTACAACGGGATTTGATTTATATGGCGCCCTTCCAACCATTGGCATGTTCATGAAAAATCATTCTAGGACACCTTTCGGAATGCGCTGCCTGATGATAGAGTTATGGAGTGAAGGTTTTAAGTGAGTGAGAGGAACTTACATGTTCGAGAATAGTTCGTTCGTTACAACTGACAGGATGAGTATTTGAATGTATTATTCAAGTGAGTTTGTTACGGTCTCTTTTGAATTGGCGTTCCAGTGTATTTAAAAAGCATGATTTGATATATGTGTATGTACCTATGCAAAGTGAGTAGTTGTATATGTTTGTTGGCATAAGCAAATCGAATTTGCTTACTGGCTTTATATAAGAGGGAACTTCATACATACTGGCTAGTAAGGAATTAGTGCACATTCATTAGAATTAGAAACTGCAAATGAGGTGAATCCTTGCAGATAGTTTATTTTCTTCATTCTTCCGGAATAATAAATGGAAAATGCATAAAAAATCAGATGAAATATTTTCAGCTTTAAGGTCAGCTTAAAGAGAGAATACCATTGTTGACGTGTTTGAATTGGGGTCGATGTAGGAGCATCGTACTTCCTGCCACTGAAAGCCTATATGACATTAAATGTCAGTGTTGAAACTTTGGGAACTTTGAAAATAAAAATAATCGTGACCTGTATTTCTTCTTTGAAAAACGAAACACTTTTCTTATGACTTTTGCGTTCTTGGTGAATTAAGAAATATATCTTGGGCTTACATAAGACGGGCTAACACTCTAATCCCTTAAAAACGGAATGGCGTAGAGGGCAGATCTGCAGGGATTTTAACTGGACAATATACACTGATGGCTCTAAGAGGATCGCCGAAGACGGTGCCGGTGTGTTCTCGGAATTTCTGAACATTTCAAGCAACCGGACAATTCCAGTGTGTTGCAGTGATCTATATGCAGTTCAGGAACCGTATCGTCAAGTCAAAATACACCTAAATATTCAGCCGTAGCCGTCAAAGCTATTAGCTCCTTTACAAAATGTAACAATTGTTACTTAAATCGATGCTGATCCTAAAATTTTGGAGATCAGCCTATCAGATTTTTCAATTAAAATGCATGTTCCAACTACATATCAGCGGGTAAAATTTTGGAAGAAAAGTTCCGCTGTTACAATCTGCATGTGATATCATAAGTCGGGGTTCGTTGTAACAAGAACTTGAAAAGAAATAAAAAATTATTTTTTTTAATGATGATTCATTTTCTTAGAAAAAGTTAAAGCAGTACAAATTTAAATTAAAAGTCGTCATCCCAATCGTTGTTAATGCAGACGTATAAACTTATGGATCCTATTGTGCAGTGTGTTCCCACTATTCTATATCTACCCTATATCCATTCCTCACCTGGCAAACTTTGAGAAAATGTTTTGCAACAGATGAGTCATAAAGATGGCTTCTTCGCCCACGGATGAGAATCTAAGACCTGTCATCTCACTGATAGTTGTTTTTCTGTTTCATTTTTTCTCGAATTGTCGATTTGCTAGTCATGTTCTTTGTTCCGCCTTCGGAAATGGCCTTATTTCCTCAGGACTGAATAATGCTGTTTGTAACCCCTATGGGCCTGGTAAACAGTGCTCATGTTGAAAGCAATCGGTTCAAAAACCAGCGAGGTAGGTTGTTACATGCAACAGCTTTCGCCGATAAAATGTTACAACTTGCCCCGCCATGAAATTTTGCACAAAAAACAAAATTTGAAAAAAAACCCCCAACTCACATTAAATGACTTATATCTGCACACATTTAAGACCAATGTAGAAACAGCATGATAAGAAAGAACAATCAGCAGTGTATCTGTTTCCTGTGGAGAGAGGTATCAAAATTACAAAAAGAGCTTAGCTTATCTCGTTAGAAGGCCAGTTCAAAATTTCCTTAATCTGGTTCCCAGGTCTCAGTCCCATCCCAGGAATTGGAAATGATGAACTAGCTACGCAGGCATCTGCCATTCAGTGGCAAAGGAGGTGGAAGCAAACCTTAGAAGTGCCAGATTGACAAACTGTGTAAGATCTAGAATAAAGGCCTAAAACTAAGGATCTCCTTCAGCGAACTATTCATGATATTGATAGATTAGTGGCGGTCTGTACGGCGCACTGGTCGAAAGGAGAGAATTGAAGAACTTGGCTTGTGTCATGCAGTCCCGAGTACGGCAACCATCAAAATCCATTGTACCCCCTAATTCTGGGCTATGACTTTAGTGCTACCTTCAGAAATTTGGCCACTTTCTCAGATATCGTTTCTTAAAAGTCTCTCACTATTACTTAAGTTCTATTTGTTATTTTGAATATTTCTCGGGCAAGGCTATTACAATCGATTATCAGGTGTTCCATGTATGTTCGTTATTTGTGTAAGATGATCGTTTGATAAGTCGGTATATTTTTGAAAGTTAAATTGTTTTCGCGAAAAAAGGCCTTTTATTTCTCGCCATTGTTCTCTTTAAGCTCGCTTTTCTGCTTGACTCCAAATAATAAGTGCACAGCAGTCCCTCAACACATGATGGAACAACACGTGCATGGCACGAGTGGTTGTTGTATAAGCTAGCCCCAGCTCCACCTCGGACTGTAGCGCCTCCCACATACTTATTATTTAATTTTTTAAATTTGTAATAAAAGTATTTAATTTCCACAAATTATATATATATTTATATATTATTAGTATAAACAATCACATTCTCATTTCGGTCAAAGAAAGTCAAGCGTGATTACAAACATGACTCCACATAGCCTCAGGATATTAACTGGACACAACCGTGCCGTACTGGAAAAACAATTCACATTAACAAACGAAATCCAGCAGAATGGACCCCATTATAGCTGACCACGAGGACACGAAAAGGAAAGCAACGATCAAATAGAAGGCCATCGTATCTTTAGGACATGCACATATGCACAAGAGTATCTTCATCAACTCAGCATCCTTTCCAGTCAAGAGGTAAATGATATTTCATTATTCTGGCCCACCAAAGAGTATTCCTTGTTTGATTAATAAAAATATACATTCCCATTTCTCGCATGCATGCAGTGCATCTCGACTGTATCAAACACCAAAAAAGAAAAACAATCCCTCTTTGACATCATGAGTCTTATAGGAATAACAGCGAAATGTGTTCTCTTGCTTGACATATCTTTTAAATTTTAAGCGCCTCTGGGCCACACAGTGTACGTTGCAAATCAAATTTCGCCTTTGAAGAAGCATTCTCGTTCTTCCTAACGAATAACTAGCATCGCGACGAAGAGGGACATTGTCGTGGTGCCGTATTGAAAAAATCAATCTACATTCCTAAGTACTATATTCTTTTTTTGATACACGGATATTATTAATACCCATCAAACCCCTTCCGCTCCCATCCGAGCCAATGTTCGATTTCACACATAGAAAATAATGGAAAATTTGTCCTCAAGCTGACGTTGCCTTCCTGTGGTGTATTTATTGTATATTATCATGCAAAATCATCCAGACATCTCTGTCACAGCGGAGCAAGGATAATGGAACCTTCCGTAGGATAAGGAAATATGAATAGCCAAGGAAAGGGAGAAGATTTTCCGAAAGCTCAAGACTGGGCAAAAGAAACAACCCGCTTTCCACAAAGCCAAGGCCTATGCGACAGGACGTATTATTTGGCAATATGGTACGTGAGGTCGATAATGCAGAGTGGGACTATGGTCGGTGTGGGTTACCTTTACGTTAAATGAATGCGACGGGTGGGAGGTTATCATATCATGAGCATCTTTCATTGTAACTTGTAACGAGAATACGTTTCCTTTTGGCGTCCCATTGTCCGGGTCTCGTAACATGATCAGGCATTGTGTATACGTTTTTCTTGAGGAGGTAAGTGTAAGTGTTAGTTTTTGAAAGACATTTGCTGTTGTCGATAACGTATTTTGTCTAGGTTGAATTTCACTGCTAAAGGAGGACAACCAGTTGATATATATGGAAAAAAGGATACAGCTCTGAGGCAAGATTTCAATATAAAGATGTGGATGAATTTATGCTTATTGATTTATCCAAGCATCAATTATTAACTTTATCTAAGTGACGATATAAAATACAAATTTTGTTTTCATACTGCTCTTATATTCATTGAAGGAAATATCTTCTCAGATACTTGATGATGTATCGCCCAACTTGGACGAGGAAAGGTGATTTGTGATTCTGATGATTCTGATCCTGGCAGGACAAGATTGCAGTACGGAGGCAGACTTTTTGAACGGGGCATTAATTGGTTGGGAAGCGTACCAAATGAATGGATATTGTAAAAATGAATTCTAAACCGATATTATTTTTACGATAGGTTTAATCATAGGAATTTATTACAGATGCTATCGATTTAAGTATTTCATACGCCTTTTTCAAATGAATTTATCCCTGGTAAATGGGTCGTGTACAATTTATTAACATAGATAATTATTTATCTAATTAAAAATGATGGGGTTCATCTGGTATCCCACAGGGTATCCATTAGGGACCTTTGCTCTTCCTCGTATTTGGAACGACATTCCTTAGATTAGTTGATAGTTCTTTGCGAGTGATTCGGAGATTTTAGATGAGCTTGACTGTAGGCAGCTCCCCTGTGATCTTAATAGACTTTCTCAATGGTGTGCATTGAATTGAAAATCTCCAAAGGCCTTGCCTTTTTTGTAACAAAATCTGTTATCCACTTACTTTAGGAAGAGTTAGTTGCAAAAAGGATGTAAGTGTCATACTTGAATCACGACTTACATTTTCATCACATACAGACTATACATATATTCAAAACGACCAATACTAAGCTTGGACTTGCTAAAGGAAACAATAAGGCTTTTTTCCGGTTAAGCATTGCATCAGAGAAAACAGGCAAAGCAGTTTAAGTTTGCAGTCACACAGATTTTTTTGTTTTAAATTGTTCATGGGAAACGTTCAAAGGACAAGAGTCTGTGGAGCACTTATTTGGCTTCTTATTTAAGGTCTCGGAGAATCAAATTAAGAACGGTTTTATTTATTTTATTAGATTATAGTCTCCTGTAATAAACAACAATTATGAACATGAGTCTGTGAGAATCAAAAGTGTCAGTAATTTAAGAGCACCAACAAAAAAATATAGAAAGTATAAGAATATAGAAATACAAAACTACATGTCAAGTTCTACTCTGCCAGAGATAGACCAAATTATCGGAAAAGTGGTGTGAAAAGGGTTCAACTTATCTGGAAAATTATAGTCCCCTACCACACTATCAGTTTGGATTTGAAAAAGTATACACCAATTGCAAATTAGTTACACATCACTCTGGAGAAAAATCAGATTTCATAAAAGCTGTTGATGTCAGAGGATTTTTTGTGTAGTAGTTGAGGATTACGCATAGAAAGAATATAATACAATTCATAGTTAAGGATACAGCAAATAAGAAGGAAGTGGGTATGGGTTCCGGCAAAGATTACATTTAGGACCTCTACTATTTATCATCACAATGAATGATTTATTCGAATCCTGCAAACATGGCAAAAACTACGTGGACAACACAGAAATTATAGCCATTCACTATAATAACTATGTATTAGCAGACAAGATAATGCAATGTATGTAACATGATGGTCTTGTTATTAAATACTAATGTTTGATTGATACTAAGAAGGCTTAGATATGGACGCAGTTGAAGACCATCTGAGCCTTGAAAACAGTGACAGCTGATCAACGATATAGAAAACTTATCATAATACAAGTTTCTACGCCTTACAGTGGACTATATCTTAGATGGAGTTCTGATGTAAACGAGAAGCTTACAATGAAATTGCAGCATAACATAATGGCCTAGATAATACCCAGAGGATACGCCAAAAAACATAGAAACAAAAGAGAAGCTCGGAGAGCAATATAATGTACACGTGAAACAACATTCAAACAGGTACCCATAGTAGAAAGTAAACACGAGAATTCGCACTGTTTTCTATGAACAAAATAACTTGGTATTTAAAAGTGATAAAACAAGTATAATATACAATTAAATTCATTGACAACAAGGTGCGACCGAGGAACGGGGAAATCCACACGTCCAAAGATTTCTTGTGACAAACAATCATCGACGCAACCCTTCAGAGTTGCGCTTTAATATTTTATTCTTTCTTCTTTTAAATGCACAAGACATAATTCTACTCATCGCAGCAGTCAGAAAATTTCCTTTCACGAAACTCGAAAGAACGATCCTTTGACGCATAAAATAAATCCAATTGCAAGCTTTGCCTCAAGACATTTATTACATCGTCCACTTCTTTGTGAGTTGGACTTGTTGTTTTTCTTTCAAAGGAACTGCGATGCAAAATTACATTTGCAATTCCCTCTTGTAATCATTTGTTACTTTCATCGTTGTTCAAACATTACTCCGGGAATGGATGATTGCCAGACCATTGTACTCAGTAGTGGAATACATTTTAAGTGAAAAATGCGTTCCTACAGATGGTCTTTTACATCTCAAAACAGTTAATACTCACTAGTGTTTTATGCAGATATTTTCACTTTGACTACACACAAAGAAATGGTATGTACAACAGGTTTCTTTCAGCCATTCTTCAATTACTCGGAAAATGTAGGCGCTTTAGCTATTGATTTTGTCTTGAGCCATCAAATTACCATTCATTCTCAACTGATGCCACATGGAGCACTGCAACAAACTATTCGCCACTTATCCTGGCATAGGCACCAACTGAAGACTCCTAATCAACTCGATGCCATCTTGACTTCCGTGTCAATAGCAATGGAAAATTACTATTGAGATTATCAATCGAGATCTCAAATTGATGAATGTGCACTCCTGGTCATTCGCAGAGGCACAACATTATCTATGGCCTGTGTGCTCCTTCAGGACCCATGACCCCTGCACACTGTCTGACGGGTTTTGGATCTCTCTTTCCTTTCACAATCACAAACAAATACACACAATTGGATGGATTTCATAGAAGATCAAGAATATTGGGAATGGTGTCCACTTGTTATCGATTCATTTTAATTCCACCACACAAGGATGTCCTGTGTACAATGGTCGGGAGCGTGTGTAGCATACAATTGCTGGTGTGTCGGCCTCTGACTATGAATGCGACTCGGGATAGCCTTACACCATAATCATCGTCGTACTTAGAACTTAATCGATTCCTTATTGCTGCAATTAATTGCCCAGGTTCCTGCTGTTCCTCAAGCTACTGCTCTCCGTTTGCCACATGTGAATCTTTGCGCAATTCCAGTGATGATATTAGGCAGAGGATTCAGGGTGAGAACATTTAATGGTGTGACTCAAGCGAGCACATCAAACTGATTCCGATAAGGAGTTGAGGGTTCAGACAGAACTCCTTGGAGGTTCCTCATTTGGCCAGAAAATTCATTCTCTAACAGCACTCTTTATCCCTTTGCAATCAGCTTGATTGTAAGATCGACTAATTTTCTTTCGAATTTTTCCCTCAAGACGTACTAGTCCTTTGGAAACTTACGTATCGTCTCTAAATGATTTATGGTGACTAGGGACTAGACAACTCAAAGAGGACGAAATAATGATCAAACGAAACGAATGAAATGGCATAAGATTATCAGTTGGCACTTGACGGTTGTAGAGAGTGGTCGGGAAAACTTCACGAGGAGAATACCTCATGACTTTTATGGCTTAAACCAGGCTCTGAGCATTCGGTATACATGGAAATTTGGGACAAAACTTTGCGATCGACAGCTACAGTTTTGAGGTTTACAGTATTGGTCTTTGTCTACCCCGGGACAAACGTGAACCCCACAAATAAGGTCTTAGCGGAGATCGCTCCAGTACGAAGATGTGGATGTAGTTCAGGAGGTAAAAATCCTTCGACTATCTCGGCCAAATCGAGCACATGGACATCTATACTCTATCAAAGACATCGGAGACTCCTTCTTCGAGGGAGAAAGGAAGACCAACCCGACCAAGCGCCAAGGCCAGGAACGCAGCTATACCAGGGATCAGAATTTCTAAGGAACGCAGGACTGTAAAGTAAGTGCATATGCTCCAGGGGTAAATAAAAATATGGAAATAACCGCAGCTTGCTGGCTACCTTTTCTTACCGTTGTTTTCCTCTGTTGTGTTCTTTTATGGATCATAAAGGGAATTCTTCTAGCAGTATTAATAGACTCACGTGTACTTCGGTTGGTGGAATTCCTTTCTTGGCCAACGACTACAAGCGAAATGTTTCCCCTGAAACGACCAAGTGCTCCAGGGACTGGAATTATGTCCCATATTAGGAGTCAGATTGTTCAGATAAAAATGGCTATTCGTTCCTGATTCTGAAGAAACAATGTCTCTCTCATGTTTGATTTACAAATTTGTGCCTGAACTGAACTTCCCTTAATTCCCGCCTTTCTCCCAACGAGATGAGAAATTATTTCAACATCCTACTTATTGGGTGCAAGGTCATAGTGACATCACAGAGAACTGCGAAGCAGACAAACTCGCGATGGAGACTTGCCATCCATGTGTTTCGCTACTTAAAGGAATCTACGTCATACTAATCGTAGATGATATACTGGCACTGGTTGCTTCATCACAACGCAATTATGGCCTGCTGTCGATTCAAATCTCCCACTCGACGTCATCAGTATGAGTAGGCCGAATCTCAGAACTCTCTCGGAACTCACTACTCATACGTTCAGATTAGATATCTCCTACAAAGCTGCAGAGATATTGAGGAGGAAGAAAGAATCGTACATCTTCTAAGTAACTACAGTGCCTACTCCTCTCGTAGAATTAGTCATTTAGACGCCAAATATTTTAACGATTTGACGGCGCTAAGCAGCTTATTAAAAGCTCTACATGGTTTGCGGAATATGATCAACTGGAACCTCGTGGCAACACAATAAGCTTACTCTGTGACTGCTGCCAGTCAGTCCCTAATATTTAACATAACCTATTTGAAATTCAAAGTAGTACTTTTGATTTGATTTCCAGGAGTTTGCTTTGTGAGCACTATTTTTTAGCCACGCTAAATGACCCTTCACAAGCTCCCTTAAAGACCATTCTAATGAGGGCATCTCCTCAAAGTGAGAACATTTTTTTATTCAATTTGTTCCTTCCACATTGTTTAGTATCATCCACCTATGGTATAAAAAGGATTTTAATAGATTTATCTCGATTTTTTCTACCACAAGTTTATTTTTCATTTTTTCATAATTAGTGCCCTTAGTGTGACGGATATTGTGTGCATACATGTCGTGGACAAACTCACACATTCCCCTTTGTTATGTGCAGCGAAAGGGTGGCTTTTAATAGAGCGCTGAATGCATGAGTATCCAAACTACACAGCTAGCCGTGTCAGTCGTCGTCATTGAATAGAAAAGCGCAAGGAGATTGGTGCTCTATGGTGTCGACCGACCACCGAGTCTCATCGCGAAAGTTACTCCTTAACTTGCCGGCTGCTCGAAAAGGCCAAACGTGTTGCATAGAGGCGACAGTGGCAATGCCTAAGAGGTCGCGGTTTCTGTGGTAATGGGTTATTCGCAGTTGAAAAGTTTCGCTCTTTCAATGGATTACAGCATTAAAGTGTAACTCAGCAGAAAACCGCGTGTGCAGCCGTACAAAAAAATGTTTCTAAAGTTTTGACATGCGAGAGCGCTTTAGTAAACGTTTAATCTAATTACCGTGTAAGTGGCATTTGGCTGCAAGCTTGTCGCTTTTGAAACAATGTGATTAAATTGTTGAAAAGTGGAAGGCATTCAGTCAATTACCCTGTGTTAAGCTGTCCTAGCCAAGCATTCACGTTTTGTTTGACTGGGATTGTTGCAAAAATCAATCGAACCGATTTCGTATTTATTGTGACTTTAAGCGACCATCCCACATCCGTTCCATCAAGTTGACTGGTCATTTTGTCTCCTTGTGGGCAAGCAATTGCGAAATTAATCCTAACAATGCAGACCTTGAATGTTCAGATACGTGTACATGTACATCTAGACCGCAAAACAATTTGTCCCCTAGAATGTGATGACATTATCCGACCAGCCACCGTCCAAGGGCGCATTGTTGTGGAAACATTGTCTTTTGCGTAGCTTCTTGATGGTCGATTGCATTACGTTATTGCTGTCCTTTGTCATCGGCAAATAAAAAATGAAACAACTCGTGAACAAAACTCTTCCGGTCATCCTTGAAGATTTCATCAAAATATAATGATTCCCTAAGTGCACAACAATAGCGGCACCTTCTTTCTTTCGACCGACCATAAATGATTTTCCGCTTTTTGAGTTTAATTTGAACAAAAAACTTTTTTTTTGATTTTCGTCGAGCTTGCAGCAATGAAATTAAAAAGAACGCTATTGGTTATTAATGGGATTGGGGATGTAACAAGGGAACAATTTAGTTGCATTTTTCTGGAACAATTTTCATTGATTATATATTTACTTGCAGTTGAGTGTTCGTGCAGTCGTTCAATCAAAAATTACAGGACGGGTAGGCAGCTGACAACAAAGTTTGCATACTTTTGCATACTCGCCAGACGAAGTGTCTCTTTCAACAGAGTCAATGGTGTAAAGAAATCAAGGTGTACTTGACAGCTTGTCAAGATTGACATATTTTCTTGTGATCTCGTTTTGGCACTGGCCGTTTCTTAAGCTTTTTAATAATTTAATTCCGTATATAAAGAAAGGAGAAGATTCAATTAATTTATTTATCGTATTCTTATATATGCTTATATACCGGCAAGCTCCTAGAATCATATCTCGATAATAGGATATTTAGGGTTAAACACGGAACTGAATACTCTATTTTAGAGAGATCCAAGCCGGAGTCCCTCAAGGGAGTGTCCTTGGCCCTGTTGTACACTAGAGACATACCTCAGACTGAGGGGACACTTCTGGCTACATTTGCGGATGACACAGTAATCCTGGCAACGTGAATTTCAATTGAGTCCTCAACTGGAAAACTCCAACGAGCTCTAGACAAAATAAACGAATGGTCAAAACTAAATATAGATATATTGAAAATCTATCAGTTTTCATTAATTTTGTACAAATATCGTATGCTAGTGAAGAAAAATATCTTGGTATTGTAGCAGCCCTTATAACGAATTCAGGCACTCTTCTAAAAAAAATAAACATGTAAAAGGGACTACCGGTATGAGAGCAGTGAACATGAATAAAGATCACTCTTGTGTAGTTTGCGAAGCGATACGGACGTACTTATAATAAAGTAATAACGTTGATCGTTAAGTGTTTTATTATTTCTATTTTCTATCGGTTAAAGTATGAATCTCAATACGAAACTCAAGTGGAAGGTCCACGTAAACGGGATGAGCTCGAACACCCGAATAGAGAAATGTACTGGTTACTTGGAAGGCACTCCAAGTTATACAAACAATTACTGAAGCCTATATGGACTTACGGCATACAACTATTTGGTTGCACCACCGCAAGTAACAGAGGATTTATTCAGTCCTTACAAAATAAAATCATACGGACTATTGTGAAAGCTCTCTGGTATCTCAGGAATTGTGATATACAAAGGGACAAAGGGTTATCCCTAAGATAACTACCGTCGACGAGAAATAACAAAATCCGCTCGTAAGCTAAGAATCAGACTTCATGGGCATTATAGCAATACCATCCTCCAAACTTTGGACATGAGACGTTTTGTATGCCAACTGCAACGTACCAGACCGCTCGATTTGGGTCAATAATAATAAACTAACCTACCGATGGTTATGGCAGGTGATCGAAGATCTACCTGCAACACGCGAAAACATATTGAAGAGAAAAACTACTAGATAAGTAAACTTAGTTATAGCACAGAAAAACCAAAAGGGAAGGATATTTTTAGTCAGTAAAAATCTGACACTATCATGTGGGTCACATAATAGTGTCTTATTGAAGATTTTCACCAACCCAAGTACAGAAAAAAAAATAAAAAATATAGATAGGAGAATACCCCAATAGCGGCGTTCACTCTCAACTATTTGAACGCTCGCTACTAAAGGTTAAGAGATTTGTAGTTTGGTAGAACATTTTGTTTAAAGAACATTTTTGAATTTTAGGGTTGCTTGGTCGACTTGTAGTTAAATGTAAACACGTGTTGTAAGGCTTCAGAACATTTTTAATTATCTGATTTTCTTATATGATGATTATTTTAGGGAATGCATATCGGCGGAGTGACAGATGGCGTCAAATATAAAAAAAGAAATTTCTCTCAGAATTGAAGTCTGTCAATCATTTTTTGTGTGTGAAGCTAATCGTATCGACAAATCATTGAAAACGCCGTTTATGAAAGGTTGCTGAATCTATTATAAGCAATGACTTAACAAACCGCAAAGCATATCTTGTTTTCCACAACAGCCCTCCGCGCTTGATTACGTTCGAAAGTAGATCGATGTGTATTGTGCTTAGAAACTTCTAAGTTCCACGAGGGCTTTCATTATTTACCCGATAAATGGCAAATTATATTCTTTGATCTTTTATTTCGATGTTTTCAATAAATCTGAATTTCATTAAAAAGCCCTCACACATGTGCACCCAAGGCATTGGGTTGAGACGATTATTATTTTTATTTTAATTAACTTTCTTATTTCATTATTCTTGTTAAATTAATTAATAATCAATAAGAAAAATAATAAAAGAAAATACAAAGTTTTTGAAAACAACCGATAGCAAAATCCTGTCTGTACTGTAAGTACTTGTACAGGTGTTTTGAGAGCGACGTGAAATTAGGCCAGCATAAATTGGTACTTCTCAAAATTGGTCATTCTCAAATAAGCTGGTCTCGACTACATTTCGCTTCTGGAGAAGAACTTGATCCAATTTGGAATCTTCAAGGTTGTATTGTTTTGCTAGACCTGATTGTCGTCTATTATACGTAGACAACTATCATATAACTTCAAGGCTCACCTGAAAGCCACTGGATCATTTGGACAGGCTTTACCAACAGCACTCGTGATTAGAGGTATGTTTGAAGAAGGAAAAAATCAACAACGGCTTTCAATCTCAGAGAAATATATTTTTTGAGCAACAAGCGCTAAGGGCAATTATCACGATGGGAGTTCCAGACAAGTGCAGATAGATCACACCAATCTCTTGATTTGGCTCCGAAAAGAAATTCTATGATCGAACTGATGAGATGTCGATACGATGAGAAAATAGGGATAATGAAAAATGAAGATACGGCTATTGGGAACATGAACATACAGAGCTATACAACCGAAGAGGGATCTTATCCTACAAGAGGGTTTAGAGGTCGAAGAGTTTCTAGTTGTACAAATATGGCTAAGAGAAGCGCCGATCCAGGGGCAAAGGAAAGAAGATTCAATAAAGGCTCACTTTTCTCTAGAAGTAAAGAAAGTTCTCCACCTGCATTAATTCCAGATGTGATTGGATGTCTGACTTCTAAGTAGATGCTGGTTGATGGAATGCGTATACTTACAGATGGGTCGAAGACGTTCGAAGTGGTGGGTGGTGTAGGTGTCTATTCCAAGGACCTTAATATTGCCATCCTGATCACTTAAGCGTCTTCCAAGCAGAAACTATTGCAATGCAAGATGCAAGAGAGGCTTTGTAGACTGTGGCTTCACGAGATGGCTGAGCATTCCAATAAACGAAGCGAAGGAAATATGACCAGCACTAAATCTTAAGCGATCACTGCGTCTACTAACTCTAAGTAGACTTTCACCCAGGACACCTTTTTGTTACTGCCTTCTGCAGTCAGTCACACTCACCTAACCACTTATATGTCAGCCAAACTGAAACAGAATTCCTCACAATGCTACTTGCTATCTCAAACTGCTTCACAATTTCACGTTATTACGGAAGAAGTTTGGATATGTACGAACACTTTAGAATTCTTCATTTGAGGAACCAATTTGCAAAATTTAATTCATGCTAGGTCAAGAACATGAAAACATTCATTTCCCTGCATCTCACACAAAAACCACTTGCGATACGAAGTAATTTACCATGCACTCATGTACTGCCAGTTGTTCCCATGTTCTCCCAGGATAAATCCCCAAAACTACATATGTATATCCCCATAACTACTGCTGCTGCATCAGCGTGCTGAGACGCATCGAGAGCCACTGCACATTGCTAAATGCCCTTGATGACCATTTCATCTTGGGTTTCGTAATAAAGCTAATCCACCAAAGTGAAAGAGCAGGGAAGGTTAAATGAGACTGCATACACAGCAACAGCAGACGATTGTGCTCCCTCCCTCGGATATTGTTTTACATACATTTTCGTCGAGAAAATTTTACTTCCTGCGAGAGAGGGTTTCACTTCCAAAACACACAAAAATATCCCCTCGAGTGGCATGGTGGCATATGTCTGTGTGCATCTACAAGCGATGCCCGTACATCGAAGGTGAGAGGAAAAAATGTCTTGCACTTTAGCAAAAAGGATAACGTACACTAATAACCACACAGGTAGTGTAGTGCTATTTGTTTTGGTAGTCAGACAGGATGCTGAATGCAGCAGGAACCTTGCGACGGGACACAACCTTTCACTTGGACTTTTGTAATTGTCGTGTAAGTAACGATGCTCGTTGCTATTTGAAGTGCCAGCCATTCTTACTTTCAACCCCGGCAGCTTGTTTACACACATGCAACAGGAATAACAGTTTGCAGAATTTTCAAAATTAATTACCAACACTAAAAGCTCTTTATACCTTGGCAACCGAAAGTGAATTTAATTTAAAATTCAGACTCCGCTGGGGTATGAGTGAAAGTTTAAATTAAAACCCACAGTCAAGTAAGGATGATTAATTGGGGAACGAGCAGAGAGGGCACATCGAGACTCTCATGGTTGTACCTTTTGCACTAGCGGGCTAATTGAATTAAATTTAGTTGTTCTTATCAGCATGCATGCGCTTGTAAAACACCGAAGGTATGCGTTGACGGCTTCAACTTTAGTTTGCCTGAGGGACGACAACCGAGGTGCTGAAATGCCCTCGCCACTCCCACCAGCAGTGAGACTCTGCTGAAAATTAAAAGAAAATACCAAAACAAACGGGCGGTTGAGTTAATTATTAGTAACAAGCGTATGTGTGATGACGGTACCGCTTTGGGGGCATTCGAAACCCCTCCAAGATATTCCCAGAAACACATTCCGACACATCCGAATGTGTGAATTGTAAATGGAATTTTCTAATTGAATGACTAATTCAATAATGAGTGATCCGCTTTGCCCCTGGAACACCTCGGATTATTAACAGCTTGATGATTATGTTGAGTGTTTACCATGTCCGTGGAGGTTATTAAACCGGCCATTATGTGGGGTGGTGCACTGGGTGCCATACGCTTCGGTGATTAATTGGCCCGAAGCTAGTCAACACTTGGTGGTCGTAGTAGTAGGGGCGGCCCAAATGTACTCCTCAAGTCATTGAAAATGTATGCTCGCTAGTTTAAGTGCCTTTAAGGGTGAAATATGCTTATTACTTAGGCGGTTGAGTAAAATGAAAAAGGAGCGTATATGACGGAGTCTGCGATGGAGTATCTGAGTCACTGAACATTTTATGAGATTAGCGCTTGTCGCAAGTACAATGGCAATGTAATCGTCACATCTAATACAACACAGGGTTTTTGTGATTTTTTTTTGTTATTGTCATTCATTCAAATTATTATGTAATACCTAATGTTTTCCAAAATGAAATATTATACATTATTTATATAAAAAAAATATTCTTCAATGATAAGATGCTCCGGACGGACGAAGGAGTGTGAAAGGTTTTGATTTTTCTAAAAATGCCGGACATTAGACAAACAAATAATCTAAAAAAAATCATTCATCCATAGGAGGACAATTAAATGTAGAAAAGTGATACAAATTTCAACTCATCAGTATAGCCGTTTTCAAGTTACAGGGATCACCGACTTGGAAAACATGTTTTCGAGAAAAACGTGGTTAAAGCTTAGACTACAACCGGCATGCAGATAGAGATGGCTCCACTCTTAATTATTTCTGGTTAAATAGTGGAAATTGATCTGGTTAAAATTCTTACAGAAAATACTTTTTATATTCCTTGAGGACGATTTCACATTTTTGAACTTATAAAAAACACAAAAAATTGTTTGATTTTTTTCAATATCTTACATATTAACCATTACGAATTATTTCGTATTTTGATAAAGGGAATCATCTTAGTCTTGGATCGACTAGGAAAACAGTCGCTTTAAGATCTAGACACGTCTAGTTTGCTCGAGTTTTGATAGACTAGATGAATTATCTTCAAGCCCCCACACATATCTGAAGAATAACAACGATATAATATTGAATTAGGTTTCCCTTTTGACGCCCACAGATGTAGTTGTAGTTCATATAGAAATCTAAGTAAAGAACCAGGGAAGAAAATTCACACTTTTTTTATAGAGGTTCCGCTTTTGAGGAACCCAGCTTAAGATATGTTAATTTATTCTCTTTAAATTCATTGACATCCAATATTTTTCAAAAGAGAACCTGAAAAGCGCTCGGTTGCTGAAAAGCTCAAATGTAACGATTCCATATAAACGTTCATAATCACGGCATCAACTCTCTCGAGTCACTGATAATGGCTCGAACTTCGCAGTCGATTTTAAGATGTCGGTCTCAAATTTCGGGAACAACGCCACGCACAATGAGTGGTTGCCTTAGAAACGTCAGTCAACCAACTCAACGACTAGTTCTTTATGGAATTGCTAACAATAATTATTGTACTTCACATTAAAATCGTCGCCATAATGGAAATACGGAGAAGTGAGTCAATTCAAGCCACAGAAATGATACATTGTCCGTAAAAAATACTTTGCCTAGTTTAGTTCAGTTTTGCTTATCTAAAATCAATCACTCTTTCTAATTGACAGTCGGTAGATAGGAGGAATTTTGTCTGTTTCTGAACCAATTATGTGCATTTTGAAAATTGACAATGTTCGGACTCCTTTTTCTTTTAATTTTTTGTTTGTTTATAACTAGTGCGCATTGCTAATACCTTCGAGTGTCCGTTTTCAAGATATAACACGAGTTATATTTAAGAAGAGAAGGACACGAAACAGGACAGGAAAACGAATGTGTTTAATCTTTAACACAATTTTTATTAGAATCTTAATAATTAACTGCTTTCGTGAAATGTCTACAATCGAATAATCTTTGCGAACTAGAATAATACAAGAATACAAGAATACGCCTACTAGAAACAATAAAGTGATATCCATGTACTGTGAACAATGACAAATGTTTGGATACACTGTTGCTAAGGTGGAAGGTGCAGCGACATGTAACTAGAGCGCTCAAGGTATAGAGTGAGAAGAGGTCCCTGTGCATATTGGTCTTAAATAAATGCGGATTGTATGTAGTTAGTGGGAAATATTGAACCGGGAAGAGTATTCCATAGTCGGGTGCGTCCGATAGTAGGGTTAATGGTAAACTGATCTTAACTTCAGTTCTAATTTGCTTCAATTGACACAACCTTCAGGTTGAGTACGAAAAGTAGATCAAAACAATATGAATTGAATATGGATCTTTTCTCATTAGACATAATTGCATTCGCGCCTAAGATTAGGCAAATGTATTATATTCGGACATTTTCAGCCACCACTCGTGTTGTGTATGCTGTTCTATGTCGACTTCCACCTCACTTCAATCGAAAAATATTTGATCGAATTAGTCCGAAATCGAAAAAAATCTCCCATTAAACTACTACTCAATCAAAATCTGCGTATCAATTTTGCATGCGTGACAAACAATTTAAACACAAAAAATAACGAACAATCTTATCAAATCTACAATCAAGTCACAAGTTACATGGCACAATTAACAAGCAGCTTTTGAATGTAAATCGCATGAAATCTAAGAGCATTCCGCTTCAATTTGCTATTAACTCATCCCCCCCCATGGTCTAGTGTTTCCTGCCTTTCCCTCTTTTCCATATCGAACCATTCCTACGTTGGCATAGCACATCATAATAAACAGAAAAAAAGTCCTGCACACAATTAGTGTACGTGTTTTTTTCACTTAACTCTCCAATTAAAGGAATAATGCCAGGATTTAAGGATTATAATGCATGATATTTGAAAGGGGCCTACCATAATATTACACGACTTTTATGGTCGATTCAACGGCAATGTTGCGTGTAAACAGTGCCACAGAGAAAAATGCACCATTACAAGTGTTGTGTCCCAGCAAAAAGTGTGACTTACATACATGCATCAACTGCACGGATGCAATAATACAACAGAATGTCCTTTCCTTTCCTTCACAAAAATTGAAAATATACAAAAAATCTGTTTTTTTTTTTTGCCCGCTGTGCATATTTTTGCAAATCCGTCCCAGAACGGTATTTAAGCTGACAGGCGTTATTATTTATTGAAGCTTTCAAATTACAGTGTTTAAGTATTTCTGACCACGAAGGTGGATTTGAGTAAATTATTACTGTACTCATAGGTAACGCGGGCATGGCAGATTGGGAGGTGAACTTTCAATTTTCAAAATTGGCGTGTATCATGGTAATGAGGTGGACACCATAAATGTAAACATCAATTTGTTTGACAAGCTAGGAGTAACAAGGTATAATGGTGCACGTATGATGATTCAACGAGCTTTGTTGGAATTTTAAAATATAGAATGAAGACGGACTCTAATCAATGTTGACTTCCTCTTCCAATGATGCAGAGTCAGTTGATGACGCCTGATTGCTCTTACTGGAAAGTCAGATTTGTTTTCCAATGCGGAAGTAGTAGACACATTCTGATCTGATTAAGTGGAGACGTGTGGAACCTCTGTCAAGTTCATAGTTTATTTTCTGAAATTTCACTATAACATTCATTTTGATTGGATAGAACTCTGAGCAAAACTGTACTGAATCAACGGATGTAATTGCTGCCTGATGACCATTCTTCCTCTTATACCACAACCTTAGACTCCACTATTTAGGCCACTGCCGAATTGATCACCATTGAGTCTGTATACCACTGGAATGAATACATCCGCATTCTCAATCTGTGCTCCGTTTTTAGTCCGTCGGTGAAATATTTCACACCAACAAACTGCAACTAAAGGTCGGGTTTTTGATCAGCCCGCAAACAAATTTATCTCCAGCTTTCGAGTGGCGATCGTCAAGCCTTCGTTGGGTCGAATACTGAGCTCATTGAAGAGATTAGATTTCTTCGACCTTTTGTGGTAATCAAGCGCCGCGAAACACGCCAATACGCGAGGAACTCAATGTTGAGCAGTTTCTTCTTCGAACGTTTGCTATGCTTCGAAGGTTCGGTTATCGAATCGATTGGTAGACCCAGGGAGGTGGTTGGATCAAGTCCAAAAACACACCTGGTTACGCTTTGTTATAAAGAGTCGATGGCGAAGGAGATCTCCCGTGCGTGCTTTACCCACTCGACGTCTTTGGTGGATCATGTGGGTGAGAAGAT
This sequence comes from Eristalis intricaria, assembly GCA_964034865.1. Lineage (NCBI taxonomy): Eukaryota > Metazoa > Arthropoda > Insecta > Diptera > Syrphidae > Eristalis > Eristalis intricaria. Next base: position 140,256,772 of record OZ035873.1, read on the forward strand.
GATGATTATGACGCATCAAAAATTCGAAAGACCTTTCCAGATACTAGCATAAATATTATTAACAATCCTAACTGCATGCTATTCAGATTAAAATTCGTTGATTTGAAATGTTTAAATAAACTGTGAGAAACAGAAAATGTATACATGTTCGTCAGTACACAATATGTAGCCTGTGTGAAGTAAGTCAATCAATTACGGGATGAAAAGGCATTGACTGTTGTTGGTGGTAGAGCTTAGAAATCCTCATGTGCAGCGTTCCCGGGATAATGACTAAATGAAAATAATGAAATAAAATCTTCCCTGGTGCTGTCGTTCTATAATAATAGCAAAATGTCAAGGACTTGGTTTCTCACTCCCTTTTTGCCTTGAAGAATTGAACACATTACAAATGAATAAGCAGAAATTCAGATTGTGAAAACTAAAGAAGATGTAATTTTCCATTTGTTTCCTTACGTTACAATCGAAATGAGGGATTAATTTAAATAAGATTTATCCTTCGACATTAACTGCTGATGACATAATCAAATGTACAAGTTTTCCGACGAAATATTATATGCAAACAGTGGCTGTCATTTCAGAATTCAATTAATTAGCAAGACATTAATTTAGAGAAAATCTTAAAGAATAGGGATTTAATAATGAATTATGCACTAAATGCTGCCTTAAATGACCCCATTTCGAGCAGCAACTCAAAACTTATCCTAAAACTTGTTCATTCTAATTTTGCAAACATCATTTAACTTGTACAATATATTAAACATTCGCGTAAAATCATATTTTCATCCATGAATTTTAGTAAATTAAATTAAATGTACTTACCTCCATTGGAGAATGCATAGCTGCATAGTGTTGATTGAAGATCGTTTTTGAAAATACTCGTATTTAAAGGTTATCGTATACTTAATTGTATTGAAAAAAAAAAATTACGTTAAATATTATATAGTCGCGTATACTATAAGCAAATGTATTTAAATTTTAATTTCTAGTTATTTTTATTACGGGAGATTAAAAAATCGGATAAATTTCTTAGATGGATATGAATACTACATTTTACTTTAGTATCTATCCCTTGAAAAAGTTCTTCGTATACTTTAATGTTTGTACTTTCGGTTAAGATACCATTTACAACGTGCTCTTTTTAAAAATGTTTTTTTTTTTGTTTTTGCAATGTTCGTTCGCGTTTGACTGATGTTACAAAATTGTAAAAGAAGTGAACGCAAAAAAATTAGGATTTCGCTTTATTTATTTGATTTCTACTGCTAGATGTTGTGTTGTTATGCTGTTGCTAGGTTTAGAAGTTAATTATTTGTATGATACTACTTTAATTTTAATGAGGATAAATGCTATTGCTTCTGTTTTGTGGGTAATTATAGTTCCCCCCCTGCAATAGACTGTTAGAATATTAGCTTTACGTTCATTGTAATATTCACTTAAGGATAATTTATTTAGGAAAAATCTGTATCTTAGGTATGATTAATGTAAAAAATCTACGATACGAATCGAATAGGATTTTCGTTTTACGTTAGAAAATTTATATCTTATCTGTAGGTATTTTTAATTATTAACTTTTCGTATTTCTGTCTAATTATTGTATCGATTAGGAATTTATTATTTCTGAAAAATTGCTCATTAAAAGCTCCTTAGTTATAAGTTAGTATATGTTGTTCGATATTGTTTTTATTAAGATTGTATATGTAAGTTCGTGTATATTTTTAAATATGATTGTAAAAAAATCTACAGAAAAATTACAGCACAACAACAACATATCGTTTTATGACTACATATGTATATGTATGAGGATAAGGTATTTAATAAGAAATGTTCAAAATTTTTTGCGTATTTTCTTACATATTTTGTATTTAGTGGGCTCATGTGTCCAGATGGTCCTCGAAGACCATTGAAAAAGCATTTTTACTTACTTTTCTATAAATGTTCATTAACACAAATTCAAAAAGATGAAAGAAAAAGTCCTGTTGATTGTAGAATTTTACTTGATTCCTGTATTTTGTAGGAAACTGGTAAAAAAAAAGTTGATTCTTAAATTCCGCTTTGTTGATTGAAGATATGTGAAGTATTTTGTTTATTGCAGACGGATGTTGATTTAGGGCATGTTTTTTGATATTCAAATTTTACTGGAGTTTTTTTTTTTTTTTTTTTTGGTTTTACGGCGACTGGAGTATACATTACCTAGGTGGCGATGGTGGAGGTGGTGGTACTGTTTCAATGTTGCGTTTATTTCCAGTTTGCAGATCTAGAGCAAATGAGTTGATTGGGCTTTCCCGAGGCCGCATCGTTGTGGGCGGCCCCCGGAAAAGGGCATACGGATTGCCAAAGAAGTCTGGCGATGTGGCCATCATATTGATGTTTGGGTATCTGCAATTAAAAGAAAAATGGAAATTATATATTGTGGTATATGTGGCATGTATAACTATTTCTTAAAAATTAAGAACAAGCAAGTGTCAAAGTGACATCCAGCTGTAAAAATATTCAGGAAGACTTGCCATTCCACCATGGATCGTATCAAGCTGAAAGTTATTTCTGAAAGTTATTAGAAAATATCAAAATCACGCAACGTGAATTCAACATACATAGTTTCAGTGCCTGTATAGTGATTCTCCGCACCGTGGAAACGTTTAAGCAGACTTTTGGATCTTAAGGGATCAACCAGACGGGGATTGGTGCGAAATGGAGGAAACTGGAAGCCGCTATTATCGAAGGAGACACTGAAACACTGCGCCGATCAGCTGAATTGGGCATCATCGCCAGAGATTATAACATTTCTCTTACGCAAGAATGCAAGGAATTTTTCACAAGCCGAAGAACCATGGACAACGCCCGCAAGTTTGTTGAAGATTTTAGGGTTGACATGTTAACGCTGGAAGTGTAGTACCTGTCTGGATTTTGATCTAAAAATAACGCCGCACATTCTGTGCCTAGTCAGCAAAAGATGAACCAACCGAAAAAACAAAATATAAATGTCGCACAGTTGTTTTATTTAAATTAATAGCTGGTCATACTGTACAATTTGTATAGTATGCTTTAAATGTTGCAAGTCGATGTTTTTTCGCCACAATGGCTTGAGTGACATGTGTTCAGAGACGTATGGGTTATTAAACGTTATTGGGCGCTACAGTCAGAGGTGGGCCTGAGCCTCAGCAAAGTTTTGTTTACAACAATATGGTGACAGGCCACACTCATCGGCATCGCTATGCAAATCATCCAAGAATTTGTGAATTGTGAATTAACAGAGCCGCACGATACCTTGATTGTTTGCAAGCTCTCGTGGTAACATAACTTTGATGCTTAGTGCGAAAATTCAAAACAAAATTACCGATTTTACATCAGAGCCCAGGAAAATTGTGTTGGAAAATCTATTTATAATTGCTTGTCCTTACGGCGTCCATTTGACCGACATTTCATACCACCACATTGTCAACGACCATCAGTAACACAGACCAACAGATTTAAAAAATAATACAGCTCACTGCATTTCAACGCCAATTTATTTGACGAATTTACCGTCACACAGGACAGAACCCACTTAAAAATTCAAATGGTGATTTAAGTCAAACGAACCGAAAATAGATCAACAAACACGAATGTCCTCTCGGATGAAAAATATATATGTATGTTAAAAAAAATAACAACAACGGTAATGACGATAATACGCAACATGAAGCCCCCATGAAAGCAATGAAAGTCAATTGGATACATTTCAACAGCCTGTGCCACCTACCGAGTGTGGGAAGATATTTGTAAAGTGATTCTGCTTCTCTTCTCGGTGTTTTCACACACGCACACACATGCACAGATTGTCTGCTTTGATAACAAGTGTTGACAAAAATTGACTACTTTAATTGGGAGTAAACGGATGCTCAGCCATTAAGAGAGTGCTCATTGCCACATTATGGAAATTATCCAGCCATAACGGCGCAAGGATCTGTTTTACACTACTCATTCGGTCAAATGAACGCAACCACTTTATGGGGGCTACTGATGACGCGACGTTGGGGTGGTGTGCATTCAATAAAAATAATTGAAATCTGCAGTTAAATGTTGCTTTTCGTCTGCCTGCATTCATTTGGCCTTTTCCGGTGGACTTGCATTCGATGATGTCCATTTGATGTAGTTATTCTCTCATTTTGTTGCCTCCATGCCGCCGCTTTACTCCGTTCCCCCTCACCAAAGCACAAAGTCCGCAATCCGCGAGTACATCCTTTTTGGGATTTTCATTTTTTTTGTTAGTCTATGGGATTCATTCTGCAATATTCGCGGCTCGTGCAGTGGCAAAGGCAAAGTGACATGCTTTTGTCCACCTTTTCTACAGCGTATCCTTTTCATGTGGGTGGTGGGTCGATGATGAATCAACTCAGTGATGGGATGATATGTCATTTACTGCGATGTTTGATCAAAGTAAGTGCGTCTTTTGTATCGTCAGACGGGCAAGAGGATGAGGTGATGTACTGAATGATAGATAGGACTGGTTTCTGCAGTTGCATGTTTACAATGCGGAGATATAACAGAAATAACCGCGAAGTGCTATTAACTCATATGAAAGTACAGGTACATCTGAAGGGCTATTATTGAAGGTGATGCTGAGAGCATTTTGGATTTACAGAGATAAGCCTGCTCAGAATTTTGCCGTGTTTGTCTAGCAATGCAAATAGCTAGAATCATTGCCCTTGGTCGCCTGTTAAGTCGGAATCTTATGTTCATCTCTTTAGCTGCAGTGATTAGTTTTATTTTTCTTTCTTAAAAGGTTTGAAGAAGAGAATTAAATTTGCACTCATGGAAAATACAAATGCGACAAATGACATGAAGGAGCGATCAAGAACAAGCCAGGGCCCTAAACAGAACTAAGGCAACTGATGGTCTACGACATTTGTAAATAAAGCAGTAAGCAGAAGAAAAAGCAGTCTTCGACTCCGAACCTGTGGAACAACAGAACGGAGCCAGAGATCGTCTACGACATTTGTAAATAGCATTTAAATTTTTCAATAGTAGAAACAGCAGTCTTCGACTCCGAACCTGTGGAACAACAGAACGGAGCCAGAGATCGTGCTTATTGAAGAAACTGTGTACATGCACCCCAGGCCTACGCAAGTGCACAGCCTTGGCAATAATACAGTATTTGCTTCTTTTAGGCATCTATGTGCCTATATATCAATGCAGCCAATTGACTATTAAAGTACAATTGGTGAAACACTAACTGCAAAGTATAGCACACGGAGTTAAACGAATTTTATTGTTGTTGGTTTCTTCTCGGAGTTACCCGAAAAAAGAACACTCCATTAGATCTAGCTAGAGATGAAACTGATTTGCAAAAGTATACAAGGAGGGCTGTAAAACATATGGCATAACAGGGCGGTAAAGAAAGAAGAAGCGAAGACGAGAAGTCCATCCCCACACAATTTACAAGGTACAACCACATGGAGTGTCCGATATTCATTCAGTCCCATGTTTACTCAGAAGCTTTTGAGCAGAAATCGGATTTTTTTCATAAGATAAAGTGGAATGTGTGAACTACAAAAACGGTGAGTGATATTCTGTTAAACGCCATTTAACTAAATTGGTACAATGACACTTTTGAAAGTATAATTAGGGAAACTATTAATATTTCGGCATAATGTCGGTTTCAATTTCTTATTATTCGATTTCTTAAGGTCTGCATTATTCTTAATCTCTGTCTTACAATTATTGAGTCTCTTTCTTATTCCTCTCCTCGCTCTTCCGTTATTTGAAGACCGGTCATAGTCTTATGTTCACTAATAAATAATTGTAAAGTTTCGGACTTTTAATTTTTAATGCACGGTTATTTATTATATGCAACTCATTCAATATAAGGCATGGCTATTTTTTTTAATGCTTTACGAACTTAATATTCGAACGACATCGTTTGACAGTAAATCACGATAAGAACTAACGGTATAGTTGATGTTGTGGATGATATAGACGATGAACACATTTTTTTCAAAGCAATTGGGAAATAATGCGCAACATGTATATACTACCAATTGTTCGATGAACTGGTTGTATTTACTTGAATGAATTCAGTATTTACTAGAAGTATTTGGTAGCAAGTCAAAACTCATGTTCATGCATATCAAACCAAGTAAATACTTATAATATAAGCCTCTACTTACTTAGACCTTTTACTACTAGTAAATGGTTATTTTTTAAGCATATGCCCGATATGTCGGCTAGTAAACTGAGTTGTCTAAGAACATTTTTAAGCTGGAAGTGACATCACGCACTAACTTCATTGACAAAAGTGAAAATGCTTAATTTCTTGACTCTGAATATATTGTATAATTTAAGACAACCAAGACTACGGTCGTGGTAACAATTTCGAATTTGACCTTGTAATGTAGAATTGTGATGAAGTCAGAATTGTTACAAAGGCATAAAGAAACGTAGCTCTTCTAAGGTACCTTTGTCAGCTAAAAAAAAAAAATCCACTTGTTCCTTGACCTTAGGGAGTAATTGAGTTGCGATTGCTAGCATTGAATGGAAATGATTCTCCCTAGTTAAGTAATCAAATACCCTATGCAGTCACATAACATTGGTTAAAGCTCTTTACAGCTAAGTACTACCATAGCTGTAAGCTGTTATGCGTCTCTAAGCCTTAACACAAAATAGAAAAATTAATTTAAAGTCTTTTCGTGGTGTTTAGCCAATCTGCTACATGATATCAATCAAATTGAATTTTGTAAATCAATAGACAGGCAGAACTCTCCGTCACATGCCTTTCCGCTGGAAAATCGGTAAGTTCCTGTTGTATCAGCCGACAACTTTTTTTTTGTCTCTCATCAACTGCGACGCAAACTGGAAGTGCAGTGGAACGTCACAGTGTGTAAAATTCTGAGAGTGCACTCATGTGGCTAGTCTCCTACGGATTCTCTAACGAATTTCGAATTATCGGATTGCACTTTTTCCACTACAATCATGAAAGCTAAACAAAAAAAAAAACAAGGAACCCAACCGATATATGAACTAACTGGCCAACATGTGGTCAAGTGCGATTCGCTGTTTTAACCTTCCAGCCTTAGCCTTAGTTTCGAATTGTGTAGCAAAGAAATGCATTCAAATTTCGTGGACGTTTAGTTGGCGAACGGAGTGTATGATACCGCGGTTCGTGCGGTGCACAGGTGCATCGTACAGATCTGATATTGTGAAGTGCATCTAGGCCTGATTCCGGTGTTTTTGCCGTTTGCCACCCGCTGGTGACAGTGGTTGTGGTGTGAGGTTTGCAATCTAAAAAATTGCAATTCTCCTAAAGGTTCAGCTAAACCAGTATCAAACAGCCAGACCAAACAAAAGGCCAGAAATAAAATGAAAAGAAAATATAAAAAAATAAAATTGCCAATGCATTAGTTTATGCATTACTTTTTAATAAATATATATATGATATATTTTGTTTTGATGGAATCAGTGTTGACAATGACGATGCACGCTGATGTATTCATTGCGCCTAACGAAGCGGTGATTTGCGCTAATGGAATTCAACAAATAAAAATGTCACCGAGACGGATATAAATTTGCAAATTATAAAAAAAAAAAAAATCACATAAAAATCACAAATAATTGCCTGGGCAGACGTGAAGACTCTGAAAACAATCATGCACGGGACATGTACTATAGGATTTATGTTTCGAACCATTTGCACTTTGTAATCAAAATATTGGTGCATTTCGTAACGGTGCCCGAGGATGAGGTAATCTCACTGAAATTTCAACGCATTTTACATTTTTTATGGATACAAATTGGGCTTTAAAACTGTAAGCAACAATGCATTAGATCATATATTAGGTGTAGTAAAAGGAAATTCATAGTTTTTTCCAACAGATGACCTTAGCTATATCTCGCGTTGTATACGTCCCATCGGACCAAACTAAATGCCTTTAGAAATACAAGATTACGTACTAATCAACAGTTTTGTGATTGCACGATCCTGTTTTGTTTGAGAGCGCGTCAAAGTTGAACTCCAACATATTTTTCGTTAAAGGCGAAAACCCAAGCTAGGCAGCTGAAAATGTGAATAATGATTTTGCTCCAAGTACTGTAACAGTATACCTATCATGCGCGGTTTTCGTTCCGTCGATTCCGTTCCGGTAATTTCGATGACGAAGATGGACGACGTTCTGCAGGGACAATAACCGTTATTTAGGTTCAAAAACCGTTTGGAATAATTTGAACAAGGCTGGATACAAAAAGAAGCTTGATGTATGGATACCGAATTTCCATCTGCGAATCACTGCGGAATCGCGGTAGCTGACTGATGACGAAAAGTGGATCACTTACGATAACGTCAGTCGAAAACGGTCGTGGTCGAATCGCTTAAGTCGAAGCAAATTGCCAAGGCAGGATTCACGGCCAGATAGGTCTTGCTGTGTGTTTGGTAGGATTGGCAGGGAATCATCTACTATGGTCTGATCTTCTACGGTGAAACTCTTAATTTGAACAATTGGGATTGGCTGGGTTGGAGTTTCCTGTGCATCCACTTTATAGTCTGAAGCTATAGTTTACAAATTTTAAAATTTATTCAATTCGAGAACAGATGGTATGTATTTGGTTGAGTTGTACATAAATTATGATTACAGTCAACGGTCAGCATTGTAGGGACATGATTACTTAATTTTTCGTCCAACACTCTGACCTGGGAGCCAATATTCGCCGCCGTTGTACCCTGCCGATATGACTGAAACACTGTGAAGGGTATGCATGAAATTAGACTCAAACATTAATGCCGTACAAAATAAATTCATTTTCAGGGACATTAAAACCATTGTTTTGTTGTGTTTTATTTCAATCTAAACTTCTCCACCTCTTAAAAAACCCTTTCCCTTACGCTAATAATCGGATTGGAATCTTAATCTAAGAAAATCACAGAAGAAAATAATTTATTATTGTCTAGCATCACGGCAGCGCGGTTAAGAAACAACAACAAACCGGCACCACCCACAGGAGAGAGATGCATTCTGAACGACAGCGCCGAAGTAGACGGTTGAAAGATTAAACTATTCCTCAGAATTTTTTGAAATTTATATTGAAGAAACTAAAACGGATTAATAAGACTTTTCTCAATTGTAACAAATGTATCTGTCCTTCCTTTTATTTTTTGGCAAATGCCTGAAAAAGGCATGCGGCCTTGGAGCAGTTTATTCACATCATTTCGTACCAGAAGTAATAGGTTTCATGAAGGCATTCCGCTTTGCGGACAAAATCAACGACTTTGCCTTTTCAATTGGTTTTTCTAGTAGGTTTTAGCAAATGACTTGCGTTCAAAGCAACGCATAATCCATTTTTATGCTGGATTGACATACAATAAGTGGTTCACAGAACGAAATTTGCTTACTATCTCCAAAATGTTGCAGCATTACTGCCACTCCGTTGCAGGACCGTAATCAACTTCGCGTGCAGTGAACAAATTTACACCAACTGACAACACCACCGAATAGATTGTGGGCTCGTGAGCTGCAGTCTGGAGGGCGCCTGAACCTGCGAACGCGATTGTCTATTGTGCCGCTTTACACGGTCAAATGGTCGCATCAATTACAGTTATTTATCGGAAATTATCGTACCATGCTTTCACACGATCAACCTGTCAAAACTGTAGCATTTTTTTTTTTCATTTCTCTCTTTTTCCGGATTTGCGTTGTCTCTTCTTCAAAAATGTGTTACATGCGTTTCATGTTCAGGTATCCAACGCTATGAATAAAAATAGAAAAAAGATAGGACAAGTCAGAAAACTGTGTCGAAAGTTGATACGATTTCCGCATTGATGCGACACGGACGTAGCACGAACTTTTCGCTTTCCTTGCAAACATACCTCGTAGTCATTGCGCCGGAATCTGATGAAATTTGAGTGTATAAATGGAGCCTTAACTGTGCAACCCAAATTGCACGTGTATTCTTCGTCTTTATCAGAGACGTATTCACACAAATCCTAACCTCACATTTCATAGCAATATTTAATTCTTTCAAGTCTGAACAAATTAACTTCTCTCAACGAACTTACTCATCTCATCATCATACGCCCTGTGAATGTGAACTAGGTATATAATATTTCAAATCATGTCTACACATTTTGAAAAATTCGCATTCTCTTGAAAGTGTCTATTTATCTGTTTGTCAAAGTACACTCATTGCGGGCGCAACAAACAGCAAATAATAAAGCCATGACTGCATACGTTTCAAATTCAAGTCCATCACATCCAATTCAAATCACAACAGTTGTTCACTTCTTCATTGACTGGCTCTCATGCTCTCTCAAAAAGTAATAAATTAACTGAATAACTCTTTGGATTGATACGAGTCATGTAACATCCGCCTTATTGCATGTAGTACCGGTGAATATTTACATGTTACAAGCACCTGCTTTGAACGTGCTGCATAAAATTTACTTCCACTGAAGCCACATCACATCGAAGCAAGAACTCTGTGAAGAACAATCGAAACGAAATTAATTCCTTGTGGTTGTTTGTCGGAAAGCTGCTGTGTTGGGGATTTTTGCGTACAGGAAACTCGGCACGGCAGAAGTAAGCTGAGGCCAATTGTTTATTCATAAGCGTAGGTCTTTCCATCGTGGCCCTATTGAATTTACATGGTCTACAAGGCGCGTGGTTTCCTGTCTATTGGATGTGGCTTTTCTTGACGTCTAGTGCAAATTCATTGGATTTGAAAAAGAATTATTCATAGTTTGAGTTCCTTACTCATGATACATGCATATTCAGAAGTCAAGGTGGCTTATCGGAGGCAGAAGATGAAGCTGATGATTGAGCTGATGCAAACTTGTTGGACTTTATGAAATGACACGGTATTTTTAATGATTGCACAGTTGACATGCCATTTTTTTCGAGTTTATTTCTGTGAAAGTTGAAGGAAGTACGTTCATTTTAGTAAGACATGCACGAAGGATCGTCGATCGGAAGAAGAAAGGCGAAGGAGTGGCAACGAATATTTTAAAAATATCTATTTGCTGCTGTATGTTTGCCATACAAGAATTATATCTTTGTGCAGATGTGAGAAATGATCAGTTCCGAGGATCAATACAAATATGTGTTGTCACAATACCTCAGAGCCGAACATTCCAAAGCCGGAAGTTGTCCAGGTAGTTTACATGGCACCCGTCTGATGTAAGCAGGACCATCACATGCAAACGAAATAAACAAATATGCCTTTAATCGCTTTCGGCGCAATCTATATCGTAGAGCAATCCTGGCTCATTTAGGTAGATCTGTAAACTAGAAATCCACGAACGACATCCTAGTTGAGATACGACATAGAATCGCCCTTGAAAATCCCTGTTACTTTGGCTTGCCAAAAAAAAAAAAACTGGACTCAAAACGGACCAAGATCATGTTCTATAAAACAATTATTTTGCCAGTCCTGCTGGAGCCGAAAGCTATATGATAAGCAAAACTGCAGAGCTGTTTCTTGGTGGTCTCAAGAAAAGTCTATCGGATATATGCTGCTGTCTGCGAGGAAGACGGATGAATGAGAAGATATAACCCCGAGCTTTAGAAGTATTCCGAAAAAAGCCGCCGACTGGATTGGCTCGGCCGCATCGAGTACATTCATATCAATGCTCCAGCTAAGAGGGCCTTTCCGAGCAAAGGAGAGTGTAGTGTCGACTCGCCAGTACATCCGCCCTTGGCGGTGGTCAGATCAATGCCAATACACTACAGAGAGGAGTACCGAATGTCCAGAGCTTGCTCGGGATGCAGAGTGTCCAGGACTTGAGAGGAATAGCCTACAATTGCTCAGGCTCAGACTATCCTTAGGTCACAGGCTTGACATGTAAGGCTTGACAAGTGGGCAAAAGTACGCAACCAAAACTTGGCCTTATTGAGAAACGGCGCAGTGGTGACAAGTAAGGCAAGAGTGTACGAAACCAAAACTCGGCCTTATTTAGAAACCGCGCGGTGGTGCCCTCTTCCTTCTTATCGGGTAGTAGTTCAGTTGATACTGCCTGAGTACTGAACTGAATACTTAGGTTCGTGTGAACATTTGCAAGCCTTACCTCGGCCTCTCGTCTTTTGTTCCTCTTGAGCAGAACGAAAAAACGACCAGAACGCGAGTCATTCTGTGTATGATCTTTGTACTTATGTGAATAGAAGCATTTAATGTGAAAAGATCAATTGCTTCTTGAGGAACCTAGTCATAGATACAAATCGGACTTATATCATTGAACGCAAATTAATGCAGACTACACCCATCAAGCACAATCCTACTACTGAAATTCACAAAAAGTCTAACTGTCTTCCTCTTAATTTTTGCCCTTTGTCACTAAACTTTGTCACATTCATTACCCAGCAAATCGCTTATTTAACTTTTCCATTCGCAACGTGTAGTGAATACAAGATTAAGTTGCATAAATCCCAAGTCACAGATAACATGTAATATCCTTGTCGACATGCAAGCCGAACACAAGAGAAAGTTAAATCTTTTCACAATCAGTTGCTTTTTTGCCGCTCGAATACTGGGGATATCAACAATTTCATTAAAATCGCTTGCGGGTTCGAGTAAGACTCAATGTACACAGAAAAGGTGGCAGAACGGGCAAAAAAAAAGAACAACGAATTCAAAACATTCTCTTCCCGCCATTCGCCACCGACCGGAAGGATGCGGTTAACTTTGTCGTTTTCGCTTGCAGCAAAAGTAAGCGCTCAACAGGGAAAGGGTAACAATTAACGTCCGTTTTAATATGAGAGAGTGGAAAAAAAATCTCGCAAATGCGATGCAACTTTTCTGGAATTTAACACTCCCACGGTAAAGTATTCAGAGCGCCCTTCACGGGGGACAAGTCAATTTCCCACCACGTGGAAATTAGACAAGTTTTCCATTAATTTTCCTCAGTTTAACTCGAGCCTCTGCCATGGGGCTTCGTACCATCATCAGCAGGGAAGACTCGAACTTTGGAAAGAAAATGAAGCAGACAAATCGTTGTTCTGTTGACTGTAGAGGCGTGGGGGTACCCGTTTTTTGCCTCATTTTTTTTGTGTTCTTGTTTGAAGTGAAAGTTTGAGTGGGTTGCGGTAGATCTGCATTTGCATTTTTTTTTCTCAACGGCAAGGATGTGTGCACGTGTATTATTCGGTCTTCATTTATTTTCAATCTATGAGTGACTTTCTGCCTTAATTTGTATTCCTGGCGTGCACGCGCTTTTTTCCTGGAATACATTCAGTGGCTATTGGGGCGGACAGATGGGAAACTTTTTACACAATTCTGAATTGCTTGGACTTTCGAAGAGGATGGATAAAACAAAATTACGGTGCCCTTTGTAATTACGATGCTGCTTGAGTAGAGAGAAATTGAGTTGTGAAGAAAAAAATCTAACTGACTGGCATTGAGTGAAAGTTTTTGAACACTAAAAATCTCTTTTATTCGTTTTCATTGCATTATATATTTTATCAGAATTAGACGTTTATCTGACCAGTAGAAAGATCTTACGGATAGATTCTTGTGAGACTATTTTCGGGAGTTTTTTTTAATCATTTTCTAGTATAACCGGGTGACTTGTACGTTCTAGGACGATGCTTTTAAGGCTCCGTCATCAAAAATGGAAGCCTTATGTGCGTTACACTGTGCGTACCTTTTATATTTATGAAGCGATTGAAGATGCATTTTTGGATTTTTCGTTATTTTAGATTGATTTGAAAGTTTAAGGAGGTAAGCAGTAATCCCTTGACTTTGCACAACATGTTAATAATCATGAAGCGTTAGACAGTACTGAGACGGATGAACAGGGGATAAACGAAGCCCTTTTAAAGGATACGCTATTTTATACAATAGGAAACCCCTCAACCACGGTGTCTTAGACAAAGCGACACAATAATCAGAAAGCTTTGAGGTAATCAAAGACTTCGTGTGCTTAGGCCGCGGAGAATCAAGGGGATTAAAGGCAAAATATCGCTTGTAATAACAGAGCCCCATCTCGAAGTTGACTTAACACTGGACAGTCATCACCTCAATCAGACTGTACAGCTGAGGACATGGAGAATTTCAAAGCCGATCAAGAAGTCACTGATTTCTTCGGCAAAAAAGTTCAACATGCTATTTGAGTAAAGAGCATCTGGAAGAGACGATTAATCCGCGGACTGTATAGCGACTTGAGTTTAGCAGGCCGACTACGGATTCAACGCCTATATTGGCTTGTAAGTAAGGAGAGGATAAGAAGAATCTTCGATTCCTAGGCTCTGGGACAACGCAACAAGACCTGTGCGCTTAATCAGACACTTACTAGCGGAGGATGACCTTAACCAACTATGTGTGTACAACTGAAAGCAATTAGTTAGAGATGGCACTATCTGAAGAGGATTGAATGTAGAGGTTTGCCCAAGACAGAAGCGGTATAAAAAGCAGTAAAAAGTTTTTTTGTATAACTCGGATTTTCGAATGCCTGACTGTTACTACTCTAAGAACGCTAATCACAGAATAGACCGGAATTGTTTTTTTTTAACGTTTATGTGACATATTGGCAGTAAAACATCGTTATGCTTACAGAGATGCGATCTTACTCCTCCAAAACATGTGACTTAGACCCCAATCCAAGTAGTATACCATTAAATAATGGGAGTGTTGTAGTTCTGGGTGTAATAATCTATTACTTTGAATTAAGCTGTCAATAAAGTCAACAACTGTCATCCAAGCCAATGATAGCCAAACCAATTAGTGCTCAAACTTTAAGAGCACACATTTTTTCTTCTTTTTGCCCGCGATTTCGTAAATCAACATTTATAATATGTTGGAGAATGAGTGGCTGAATATTAAACTACCATTCTTTTATTCTCTATTTTTTCTGTTTAATTTTTGAAGTAATAAATTTAAATCAAACTTCAACCAATAACCCAGAATTGAGAGAGAAAAATACACCACCACGATTGGCATGCATGCTGGGACCAATTAAAGCCGATTTATCACAACAGTTTACACACCTAACCGCCTAAGGGAGATGCTGTAACAAAACCTTCATTGCTCTGACCTAAATATTTCCTGTGGGGAACATGGATTTTGTTACTGAATTTTTGTGTGTTTGTATATTAGTTTTACACCAAATGCCAATTTTGTCTATAGTTTCATATTTATGTTGTTATTATTTATGAGCATGTACTTAAATAAAGTATTTGCAAAAGAAATGTTTTTAGAATGTATTGAGTGTAATCTCGGTAAGTTCAAAAGGAGCACACATACAACATAGGGAAATAAGTTTGAAGAGGACTTTGAGGTCAGTTTGAAGAGGACTTTACAATCCGGCCACTTCTCTCACTATTGCCTGTGCTTTCTTATGGCTGAAGGACACTTAATGCTTAACGGCGTCTCTGAAAGGAGGCATTTTAGAATAGTTGTCTGTACTGTCTGATCATTATCAGTAGATAACTCAAGAGAAGGGGAGCTGTACAATACAATTTAAATTGTTGAATAATGAATCGAACCGTGGACTTTTAACATAAAGTGACGCGTGCACTCGGGCGTATGTGCTATGTACAATATTTCTCATATCCAACTCGTGGTCTGAATTTGACAACCCTGCTTTTGCTTCACACCCATCTGAGACTGCTGACGTTAGTTTCGGAATATGGATCGCTTAAAAATTTTTTAATCTCACTTATGGGGAAGTGAAACTGTCGAAAGACCATTGCATCTAAAAAAGATCATGGTGTGCTTTGGTTAGGTGTAGATATATGTCCATACTTCTTTTAAACTGAGAAATGTGCCTGTCCCTGATCGTTACTACAAATAGAAATTATGAATGTGGATAGTATTTGTTGGCAAAGATTGTCTCACGAAGTCTCAGACACTGTTTGTCTTCTCCTTCTTCATTTGGCGCTACAGTCCGGGGTGGACCTGGGCCTCAACCAACAAGCCTCACAAGCTAGCACGGTCTCTGGCTAGCTGTCTCCAGTGTCGCACGCCAAGTTGGTTGATGTCCTTCTCCACCTGGGTGCGCCACCTTAAGCGCGGGCGTCCTCTGTTGCGTTGTCCCACGGGTTCGGAGTCGAAGACTCTCCGGGCCGGAGCTGAGTTGTCCATACGCTCTACATGGCCTAGCCATCTTAGGCGTTGGATCCGAAGACGCCTGACTAGACTCATGTCGCTGTACAGCCCGTACAGTTCGTGGTTGAATCTTCTCCTCCAGAAACCGTCAACGCAAACAGGACCAAAGATCGAACGCAGAGCTTTTCTCTCGAAGAGACCCAGGACTTCCTCATCAGCCTTTGAGATTGTCTATTCCTCGGCGCCGCACAGCAGGACTGGGATGATCAGAGATGGCTCTACTACTCATAGAAACAGCATAGAAACAGCGGTTGGCAATTGTTACTCTGCGTTTGATCTTGGTACTGATGTTGTTTGTACTGTTTACTGCGGAACCGAGGTAGACGAAGTCTTGATGACAGCATATACTTCGTTTTGCCCTCATTCACCGCTAGACCCATTTTAGCCGCCTCCGCCTCAATGCCAGCAAACGCCTCATTGACGGCTCGCTGTGTTCTGCCAATCACGCCAATATCATCCGCGTATGCTAGCAGTTGTACGGACTTCTGGAAGATCGTGCCTCTAGTGTTGGCGTTTGAGTCTTGCACGATCTTCTCCAAGATGATGTTAAAGAAATGACGCGCTGTCACCTTGTCTAAATCTTTTTTTGACATTGAAGGTCTCGGTGAGTTCGTTACCGACCTTGATGGAGCAGCGAGCATTCTCCATCGTCATCCGGCACAACCTTACGAGTTTGGCAGGAATGTCAAAACTAGACATGGCGTTGTATAGCTCGTCCCTATGCACGCTGTCATATGCGGCCTTGAAATCGACAAAAAGGTGGTGGGTGTCGATTTGCATTTCTTGGGTCTTTTCCAGGATCTGCCGTAGTGTGAAAATCTGGTCGATGGTGGACTTCCCTGGCCTGAAGCCACACTGATAAGGGCCTATCAGGTTATTTATAAACGGCTTCAGGCGAGTACACAAAACGGCAGAGAAGATCTTGTAGGCGATGTTCAGGAGACTTATCCCTCTATAGTTGGCGCAGTCAAAGGGTTCTCCTTTCTTGTGGATCGGGCAAACAATACTGAGATTCCACTCATCGGGCATTCTTTCCTCCGACCATATCTTACAGATGAGCTGGTGCATACGCCGAACCAGATCATCTCCAGCTGCCTTAAAGATTTCAGCGGACAGTCCGTCCGGCAGCTTTGTTAGACTTCAGTCTTGATATTGCTATCTTGACCTCGTCTAAGTCGGGGGGACGGAATTCTCGTCGATCACCGTCCATATTGAGTGGAACATTCTGCCTGACAGCGGTATTGGTGTCATCATCGCCGTTTAGCAGTCTGCAGAAGTGGTTCTTCCAAATTCTCAGTATCGATGGTTCAGAGACAACCAACACAATGTTTGTCGGGACTACAAAAAATCGACCATGATCGTGTACACAATCAGCTAACATTAGAAACATTGAAAACGAATTTTTGTCAACTTCGTTATAATCCTATGTACGTCGGGAATTGCCTTGTCAAAACAGTGTCATGCAAGACTTTTCATGGAGGGCATTTGAGTCATGTTAAAATTTAAGTAACGTTAAGATCTTTGAAACATTTGACCAAAATATAAAACAAAAAAAAAAATAAATAAATAATAAATTTACTCTCATGGCTGAAGGTGTGTAGGTGAAAATTAAAAACAATTATGTACATATATACAGTAGAGCCTCGTTAATCCGGACCCTGGATAATCCGGAGATCTTGGTAATCCGGACTCATAACGTCTCCAGTATTTTTCTACAAAAAACAATTATAAATTAATCGTTCTGATTGACATGCAGTATTCAAACGCGCGAACACGTACAAAAAAAAATAAGTCAACTGCCCATTATCATCTACTATAGTGAAAAGCCAAAGTATTTGTAGAATGTCCCCATTCCGTAGAGCATTGACCATAAAAAAATAAACTAGAAGTGAATGAAATGTCAGTTATCAGGTAATTTCAGAAAAAATTGGCAAAAAAAATAACAACAAATTCTGGAGTTTGCAAACGTGGACCAGGGAAGAGGAAGACGCTGCGGCAGCCATAGAACCCAAATGTTGAGAACGCTATTTTTACTTGTTCGCTCAGAATATGAGAAATTATTCCGAATCCATGTAAAATTAAAATGTAAACTTCTGGATGACCAAAGAATCACCTTCTTCTAAAAGAATGGAATATTCTTAATGTATAGCGATAATAAGCAGTAAATGAAATGAAACGAAATGAAACGAAATGAAATTAAATGAAACGAAATGAAATGAAATGAAATGAAACGAAATGAAACGAAATGAAATGAAATGAAACGAAATGAAATGAAACGAAATGAAATGGATGCTCATATAGAATTGGATTACTCCCTCCTGCTGGATCGGATGTAATACCAACAGAAGCAAGTGCAGCAAAAGCACGTTTCTTGTATTAATAAATAAATTTGATTTACAAATCTACATTTCCTCTCATATTGTCTATTCCGGACACCGAGTTAATTCGGAGACGCGCCTGTATGTTGGGGTTCGGATTAACGACTCTACGCTGTACAGTAAAAGCTCCTTAATTTGGAAAAAATATTGAATGCCGGCAATACACATTTAGAAGTCGGGAAAAAAACATACAACATTGTATAGCGGAATCCCCAAATTAATTATTATTTTTATTACTTGCAATCTTTTTTGTTAATTTAATTCTTGGACTGACCGCCCCCCTACCATTCCGAATTAACGAGCTTTTACTGTAAATATTATTTCATCCTAGTTTAACATCTAAGGATTGCCATTTCCAAAATGTTGCTTCCATGGCACGGCTATTGTTTGCGCTCACACTTAGTATTGTATAATAATTTAATCAAGTATTCTTTGTGATTCAATTTTCATTCAGTATGCTTTGTTTTCTAATATTATTTTTCATTCTTTGTATAATCGTACTAGCGACAGGACTCTTCTAGATCCTTCCTAATATACATATGCAATATTCTGTTCTAGTCTCTTCTTTTATTTTATTTTCGCGAACAGCTATTTTGTGGACACAAGAATCAAGTCGGTCTACAAATACATAACGTACATAAAGTATTTATTTATTTATTTACTTAAAAAAGCTAACATATAATTGTTAAAATTATAAGTTAGCTGTAAAGCCAGAGCGATGAAGCCTTAGGCTATAAGTGCGTAAAGTAATTAGTTATCGAACGACGTGGATGACTTTAGAAAGTTTTCTTTTTGTCTTGTTGTACAAGACAATCTATGCCGTACATAAAAGGACATTATTCCTTGCCATCAAATGTCTTAATCCAGTATTTACTGAATTCAACGACAATTGGTAAAAAATGAACTTGCTTTCGAGACTCTTCTTGGTCGAAATATACTAAATATCGCCGAGTTTTATTTACAGAAATATCTCGCCAATTGGTACACGAACTCCTCTTCTAGTTGGACTTGCATACAACTTATTATACAACTAAAACATTTTTGAGTATTAAGCTATAAGATTAAGCCAAACTGTGCGAAAGTCAACAAAAGTCGGGAGCAAATGTGAATGTGGCTGCAGTCGGTTGCCGAGTCAAATTTGCTAAGTGCAAACGTTCATCCACAAACTGTAACTCAAATTTAAATTATACACAAGAATATGCACACTATCCATCCGCCCACCACTGCATAGGGTCCAAGGTTAAGAAAAACATGCTCACTGGATTACTGAACGAATTCTGACGCTATGCCTGGCGTCTCTCGCCAGCAAGGAAATTTCAATGAATTTACTTGCAAAACTTGTCTTCGCTCTGGAAGGCAACATGACGTCCGGATATCAACTGTGCGTGTGTGTAACTCGATAAAAGTTGAATGACACTTGACACAACACATCATTATGGCAGAGCTTGAACTATTATGAACTTTTAAACTCACCCTGCACAAAAGGGTAAGCTTTTCTAATTATTACAAAGTGTTGGTGGCAACCGCATTCCAATTGTGCTATTTAATGAGCAAGGAAGGATGGGAGGGAGTTATTTGAATTATCCTTTAAGGCTCATTCCAATTACTTGCGGTGAGGAATTTCAAAAATTCGTGATGTGCAGCCATGTGTCAGAATGCGACATTATGTCATTTCATTGTGATCAGCTTCGTGTCAGGAGGTTAATTGACTTTCGTTTGGAATTTAAGGACATTTAGAAATATATGCAAGAGAACTGTAAGTGAAATCAGTTGATGACGAATGATAGTTTGAACGGGGCACATATCTTGAAACAGGACTCTTTCAAAATCTGTGTAGTGTCAAACTATTTCATTAGTTCGGCGTAAGGTTGAGTCATTCCAGCGTGAAATGAAATACATCTACTTGTGTTTAATTTACAACATAATACCTCTTAAATGACCCAATTAGACGGATCACGCTTTGTGCAAAATGATAACCAAAAGTGGACATCAGTTTCTTTTCGTTTCTCATTCGTTCCAAGGACTCATTCCAGCTTACATCACAAGACGACAAGAAGGATGAAACAAGAAAATCCCTCCCATCCAAAACAATCGTATTCGGTCCACCACTTGCGTCTAATGCGCTTAATTAAAACAACGGTCCCCCTGTAGCTTTTAGCCAAGATGAAATGACTCCGACACCGGTACTAAGTTAAACTTTCATTAGTTCGCAGACTCCCCTCGTCTTCCGAATTAAAACTGAACAAAAAGATCAGAAATCAAAAGGAAAGCGGAGACGAAAAAACCAAATCGCCCACACACCGAGCATTGTTTACAATTCAAGACAGAAAATAAAATCAAAAGAATACACAAAATGGAAACAGAGCGACGCGAAACGGCGGCGGGAAGCCAAAGGAAAACTTTAAGACGACAACGAAAATCTGAGTGAAGACCCATGACACAGAACGAGATGAGATAGGACGACGGATTTGAGGAAAAAGTCGCGAAATGCCATTTCATAACTTGACCAGCTTTTTAACGCCTTCTTGCGTTTTACTCCCTACTAAACGAAAGCACTACAATTTAGACAGGACAAAGAAAACGTGAGCAAAAAAAGGAAAAAAAAACATAGAAGAACGATTGAGACGGACTGGAAGTGGTGGATGGAGGAGAGGGAGGGGGAAAAGAAAAGACTTTAATCGTGAAGATGGAACGTTTCTGGGCCAGACAAAATAATTTTCATTTTTCTCCGCGGCCAGACGCGGAGTTTTCCCCAGTTCCTCCATCATCATCAAAGTACTCGGCCTCCCCCTGCCGGCCGGTGGGTTTCATAATCCTGCCACCCTTGAAGCCGGTGTTTGTTGTGTTTTGTGTTCATGATAATTTCTTCCCTTCAAAAAGTGTTAGCTTTGACCGAATCCTTCCCCTTCTCACGCAGTCAAACACGTCTATCCGGTGTCCCATGCAAGCGATGTAGATCTCCGCAGACGCTAAGATAAAAGGTAAATAGTGAACACCCAGTTGTAATGCTTCTGTCACACGAAAGTATTCCTTTGGTCTGTTTACACCGTGCGAGCCGTGTATGAGCGCACACACATATGCCAAGTACTCAATCGTGAAACTACGTACGTATTAGGCGGCGGCATGGATGCAAGGCTGCGACAGTGTTAAATTTGCATTTTCCAGCAGAATAATGCACTCGAGATAATGATCTCGTTGGTTAAGTGTTGGATGGGTGTCTGGGAGGGGCTAAATGAATTGGGGCACTGTTTTACAAGGATCAGACAGTGGGTATATTCGGTTTCTAACACTTTGTCGGCATGGTGTAAATGTGATGTAGTAGCAAGCTGATTATTTCACGTATGAATACGAATTGCATTGCCTCTGGTTGCGGTGGCGGTTTCAGGATTCAACGTGGGCTGGATTGTAACAGCAAGGAGAAACTTTTAAATCGTGCCTGAATCATTTACAAGACTGGGCATATGATAAAATTAGTTCTAGACGTTAGGTTGGAATTAAAGTGAAATAAAAATCATTGCTCTGCAGATAAGATCAAATCATCGGAGGCGTATAAGAAATAGCACCAACTGAACTCCTACCATTTTACGACTCGATAAATATTTACGTTGTTAGCTTGAAACAATTATGTAATTTTTTTATTTTTTTATGAGAAGAAAGTAGAAGTAGTGCAACAAGACCAGAAGTCCAGGTTTGATCGTCGACATAGTAAGCCAGTCTCAAAGAGCAAAGGGCGATTCGAGGAAACTGGAGCCGCCGTATAAAGGGCCTTATGGTTACCAGGGTACTGTCCAACGATCGATAATTGGTTTCGAATATCCCAGGTATCCAGCGAAGATATATCGCAATGATGAGCTCAGACAAAATGAAACCGTGGTTTAAAATGCCGAACGGGAGACTTATGGATGGTGAGTACCAAGACAGTAACGATGACGATCACCTAAATTACAATGGTGTACATCGTGAGCCCCCGTTCCTCCAAAAGGATTGCCAAAATGATAAGTAACACTAGCTACTAGTGGTATTAAAGCACGAAAACACTGGTTGGTGGACAATCATTATCTGGAATTATTAAATAAAGTGTGCTTAAAAAGAACGGATGTGATTTTTTTTATTTTCGTATTTCGCATATGTAACACATATTACTTGCCTCACCTCGAGAAGAATTGAAATGAAATTTTAAATCAAAGTCTAATTCGTTCAAAAAAGTTTCCCATAAATGTTATTAAAAACTATTAAAAAAAATAATGATGAAATATTATATTCTCGATTCCTTGATATACGCGGGCGATATCCTCTGTCAGAGAGTCAATCTCATTTTAACGCAAAAATGAACAACAACTAATGTTACTGATGATTTTGGGATTATTTGTGAGCTTAGGTTTTGTATTTTTTTTAACTTTGTGGAAAAGTAGTCTTTGTCATAATTGCGAATATAAGCATTCCATCTAGCAAGCCTTACCCATATCCTAGAAGGGCATGATGTAGGAAGAAGAAAGGTGTTACGTTGTTACGGCAACGACTGGATGGCGCAGTTGGTTAAGTGCCTGAACCTGGTTAGCGAGGTCCCCGGCTTGCTTTTGTTGGGATCACATTAACGGCACTATCGCGGGAGTGATCAATCAGTGGTAATAGTCTGACTGTGGGTATCACAATGGACCAACGTGGTCTAAGCGTGTTGGTGAAATAAATACCAGCCCCTCCTACCTACCTACGGCAGAAATATGGTCCGAAACTTCTACCAAAGGATAAAACAACTATCCAATGGGTATAAACTTTGGACATAAGGCTGTCGGAACGAAGAGGGGTAACAAAAACAAGCAGTCGATTCTATACTGAGTAATAAATACCATTAACGAAGCGTTACTCCTCAATGAATATAGTTACTATTACGGTATCGTTTCTTTCTCCCCCACATGTACTATCACAACCGACATGAGTATGTTTAATAATAATAATATGGGTGGCGCTACAGTCCGAGGCGGACCTGGGCCTAGCTTCTCAGCAACCACTCGTGTTGTGCTTGCTATTGTTCTCTAACGCGTGGAAGGGACCTACAATTTAATGCCGACTCCGAACGGCCAAGTTTGAGAAGCTTTTTCTAGACAGGAACTACTCTTTGAGCGTTGTCAGTGACTCGAAAGAGGCGGAGCCGTAAAATATGAAAGGTGGTAAATTTGGGTATCGAACCTGGCACCCTCTGCGTAGGAGTCGACGCAATAACCCACCACGCCACGGCGACCCGACATCGGTATGTTTACTCTCTTCTATTCTCTTCTGTATACATTTTGTCTACATTATTTTGGATGTGTACTTAACAGATTGTTGTTGTGACTTGATGGTACCATTTCCGTGGTATGTGCATGTCTCTGTTGAATGCGAAGAGCGTATTTAGAATGTTTCGTGTGGAATGCAATACTATGTATCTATTATCCTCGTTTATGTATTTTTGGGATGCTATAGTGTAGAATTTATTTTTTTGGTATCAGCAGATATCGATGGGGTATAGTAACGTTTCTATAATATTTGATTGATATACATTCTCCTTGATAATGCGAATATTTTGTGGACATTTGTTTTGAATTAGAAGAGTAATTGCATTGTGTTTTTAACAGCGGTATTATGAAAATATTCTACTCACAAGAACTATGGTTAGTTAGTAGGTTAATTTTTGTAAAAATTTTGTGATATATATATATGATCATACTGCATTGTGAGTGTTTGTTTCTAGTTTGCCACTCGTTGAGTGTAATATACGTAGTTTCTTGAAAGAAAAATCATTTCACGTGTTCATACCATATTATTAAGACAGGCCATTCAGTAGCTCACAAAATAACAGTGCAAATTAACGTTTGTGAAGTGAACTTACGTTGTGAATGGGGCGTTTGCAATGTTAGTGCAGCAGTACTGTGTAAAATCAAAACTAATTTAATTTTTGATTGAATTAGATTTTAAAATGTCAATTTCTGCAGTCATTATATATGTAAAAAAAGTTGATACCATTCATGCCTATCTAAATACTTTTTTCAGTTGAATACGACGATCTTATTTGATGCTCTAAGATCGGATGTTGAATAATCTTAACATAAGAATAGCATTTTTGATGAAAGTAACGAAAGTGACGCGTAACTATGTTAGGGTAACGAGTATTCAGATAAAACGTAATAACTACTCTCTATTCAGTCTACTCAGTCGTTACTTTGACAGCGCTAATACTGAGAATCTGGAAAGTTCACTTCTTTAGACTGTTAAACAGTGGGATACACTAATACCGCTGTCAGGCAGAATGTTCCACTTCACCCAATGGACGATGATAGAAGATATAGATCAGAGAGATAGTCGTCAAGATAGTGGCATATCAAAACAAGAGTCACAATCTTGTAAATTTCCGCGGAACAACACAGTCGAACACAACGAGCCGTCAAGGAAGCTTTTTCTGGCATTCAATCGGATGCGGCCAACATGGGGTTAGCAGTGTCTTAGGGTAAAACCATATTTAAGATGTCTTTGAGGATGACCACACAACATCAACAACTTGGCAACAACGTCAGATGTACTTTTGAGTTAATCAAGAACTTAGGTTAATCGCTGTTGCTTTTCGACTATAGATTTGACTGTAGGACTAGTTTCTTAAAACTGAACCTCTTGAATAGCTTGTAATTTAATTGATTTCCAAATCGATTCATTTTTTTTAAATCAATGGTGTGTATTGGAAGTGGCATTTAGACTCAGTTTTTCCAATAGAATTTTGTTCATCGCATCATCCAAATTATTTAACTGTATTAGGAAAATTAGAGTCCACCGAAAAAAGTTGTTCGCCCACTTCCAGTAACATATACATATTCTTCGTCGATCCAGGATTTGGATTGTAGCTGACTTATCGATCCAGGATTTAGATCGTAGCTGACTAATCGACTGCAGTATTTGGGGAGATACCAAATATACATAACTATGGAAGTAGTGATCCAAAATTAGACTTTCGGAAAGTATCCTGTACAACGGATATCATAATCACGCTAAAACACGACATTGCCCAATAATTACTTCAAAGTTATGACTAAGTACCCCTCTCGCCTTGAGCCTACTCCTTTTTCCAGAAATACCATTTTAATAGGATCAGTTAAGAAGTATTCCAAGAGAACGCGTTTGCTGGAGGCTTTTCGGAGTACTGATGCTTCGACACTCAACGAAAGGACGCAACGTATTTCGTCTCTTATTCGAATCAGTCCTCTACAGTCGCACTAGTGACGCTGGCTAAAAAAATATCTTTTCCATTCCACAAATTCATTACAGGCGCCCACTGAAAAGTGGGCCCCTTGGAGATGGTTAAGCGCTTAATAGAGAGTAAAATCAGGCTTAGTACATGCTCGCTGAAGGATTCCACAGTTATTTCACTATTCACCCTACAAAGAGCTTAAAGGACTAGAAATTCTCTTTGTGGGGATTTTAGCTTTTTTTCTGTTGCAATCATCGCCCTCCCCCTATCCCGCAGCCCACCTCCATGAGACGATGCGATTTTTTTTTTTTTTTGCTTTTGATTTAAATAACACACATTTTTATGGGAAAAGTAGAGCAGAGGCATTTTTTTCGCTCACTTTGCACCAGACAGTCGCGCAGCAGACACCGTAGACAAGCACACCAACAGCCAAACAAACAAACAATGAAAGACAGATATAGCAGCAGTAAGTCCTTTGTAAGGCAAATAACAAAAAACTGAATAAAAAAATGGATACTTTCGTTTGTAATGTGAATAGTACTACTTAGGTAACTGCATGTATCCGCATCCGGTGAGGAGAAGCTTCCGACTATGGCGGTGGGAAGCGACGACGACGCGCCAAGGAGGTGGAGGACACAAAAGAAGGACGTCTGTTTGCGAAAGTTCTGTGCCACACGAAGATTCTGCAAAAAGAAATCCATAGCTTCCCCAGGGGGGAAGTTGACGGTTGACTGTGAAGCAACTGCAATCTGGAAGATGACATAGAAAACAGAAGACCTTTGATGGAGGCGAGTGGGTGGGTGCATGGTTGGATGGGTTTGATTCCTTCAACTGGCCATCCCGATTCGATTGTGTCAGCGTGGTGCAGTGAGCGGACTTGAAATAGATTATTCTTCAGGAAATTGAAGTGGCAAGTGGTTCTAATTATATTTGTATTCATGTAAATACACGGTTTGAAATGTAGAAGTGAAACAAGTTTTCGCTCAAGCGATCTAACTGAGGCCGAGTGCACGCTTGCCGGGGGAATTTGTTTCTCGAACTCGTGTAAAAGTTACTTACCTGGCTGCATTTTAATTTTTATCTACTATTGAGGAACAATTAAAAGTTGTTTGACTGTCTAATTAAAATGAGAAAACTGAAAGTTGTCAAGGAGTTTGTTACTTGCCATTGGAAATTCCGTCATTAAGTTATGAATCGACCAGGTTTAAAGAAGCGGTAACAAAAACAATTGGAATAGACAATGGTTTACTTGATTGTAATTACATGTAAATTAAGTGCAGTAATGAATTATATGCGTAGTCATTTGTGGAGAGTATTGCTTGGTGGTCTCTTGTATAAAACAAATATCCTTAATGTTAGGGCGGAGTAAGTTAATTGAAGGAAACATGGTTGTTCAAAGCACTTTTCGTTAAATTCAGCAACAGAATCTTTTAAGCATTTAAGCACTCAATGAGATTAGAATATTTTGTATAACGACGATATATTCATCCCGGTGGCCTTTGCAAGAGTAAATATCGTGCAAAGTATTTATGTACCTACAAATGTACAAATACATCTCGTGGTTCCGAAAACAATTTCAAATAAAATAATACGTTCGTATTTAAATTTGTAGTTTAATAAGTTGTTCAGATCTTGTCGTTATGAATAAATTGTCGCAGCATTCAAATGTCATCCACAGGTGTTCTTGCAAGGAAATTACAAGAGGTTCGTATGCAAGCTTATTCACGGTTTTTTTTTCATAGCGCCCACGAAGAAATCCAAAGTGGACAAAATTCACGATCGTGGTGGTCTGTTCACATGAAGCTATGATTGCTGAAGAAAAATATTGTATACAAATTCGTAGATATATTTTTTAACTTTATTTTCTTCAAAATTTATAGAACTGTAGATGCGAATATAATCGCAAAATACGCCATAATGTGTAGCATGAAGTCGAAGTGGTGTATGATAATGTTATTAATTATAGCCCCGTTGATCACAGCGTTGCCGTTCTGCTATTTGAAGTAGTTCTACTACATTTCCCAGCAATTTCCCTATGCTACTACCCTACTACCCCAACTGGCGAATGTACTACAGTTTCTTTACACACCACTTTCTCTACTATTCTTTCTAATTGTCAATATTATGCGAGAAGGAAACAGATAATGGAACCAAACTAAGAAACAAAAACAACGGTACATTGAATTTCGCGTGCAGTGCAAGTGTTAATATTTCTTTTTAATTCACATAGCAAGTGGCTACGCAGAAATTCGGAACTTTAAATAAGAAGAATAGTAAAAAAAAGAAACGTTTGTAAATTTTTCATCTCTCTAATTTGCTAGTCATACAGTAGTGCAGCCGCTGAACGTATGTTTTCTAAGCTAAGAAAAGAATCGATAATACTAAGACAAATCGTCTACAAATTTACAAATCGTTCATTTTAGTGCTTAAAGAATTTGTTTTCTCATTTAAAGGCTGTTGTGTTAAATAATTAGGTTATTTATGTATTGTGTATTTTTTTGTTTTGGTTATATTACTTAAAGTGAACAAAATTAGTCGCCACCTCAAATTAAGGGAAAGGTAGTAGATTTGGCTTCCAAATTTTTTTCTTCGCAGTAACACTGGTGGATCAAGATAATTTGTGCAGACATATGGACTGGGTACCTATTCCACCACCCAACGCTGACTTTTTCTTGATTTAATGGGATTTCGAAAATGTCTTGAACCATGCATGTCAAAAGATTGCATATTTTGTAAAGTTTGCTTCGGCGTGAGTCCGTTCATGATGAATTACCAAGCCAAACTAACTTCAAACAAAAACTGCAAAGAGTCAATTCAGCTATAGTATAAACCAATATTGACAAGTCAAAGTTATTAGCCTCTAAAAAAAACACCCTTTACTTTCATAATCGAGGCACCACCTCCCCTGAGTCACGTACAGTGCTCAAAAGTATACCTTTCAAAAAAAGCTTCTCAAAATATCACGGGAGAAAAATCTCATTCAGTGCTTTGAAGCTTAAAATGTTCTCCCGCGTCACCTGTAGAAAATCATATGAACTTGTAATTCTATAATGTCCATAGTTCAATCCAAAGTTAAGTACCCGAAACAGTTAAAGCCACCAGCAGTCATTTTTGTACGTACTCATGGCAACCTGGCTGCCACATAAGTTTTAATATTTCTGTAACGACTATGTTGTAAACTTAAAATGCACTGGAGGCATCTATTTGGAATGGTTTGAGGCGAATAAAGGATCGGGATACAACTGAAATTATATGAAATTAGGTCAGTTTGAGTTTTTTAATCATTTATAAACAATTTCATCATTCAATTTCATATGGTATTACAGAGAAACCCGACTTCTACCTCTTTTCTACCTGTATTTTTTTCCTACTTTGTCTTTTATTCCGTGAATAACCGTGAAAAGCCATGAATATCTGTCAAAAAAGGACTCAAATTCGTCGATGGACTAGGCGGCAATCAGCTGTGAAGTCGGCTATCTCTGTAATTCTTCATTTCTGGTTTAAATATTAGGTGAAGTAAAAAATTCCATTATTCCAATAATTCACATCAACAGATGGCTTATATCTCGCGTTGTATACGTCCAATCGAATTCGCCGAAAGCTACGGTTTCATACTGAAAAGAGTTTACGGACATTTTTGGAAGGATAGACTCAGTCTTATTTAAGGTCGGGTCAAAGATGAGAAAATACGCCATATTTTACAAGTTTTTCTTTGACAAAGGCAAAACGAAGCCAGGTGGCTGAAAATGTAAATAATGTTTATAGTCCTGATAGAGTGGCAGCAAATCGTCGCATTGGTCCAGTCGAATCCGTCCCGGTAATTTCGATGTCAATTGTCGAAAATGTCGTTACATTCATGAAAATCCGATGATCCTATGATACATGCTAGCCGAGGAGCTAAACATTGTACAAAAAACCGGTTGGAACCATTTGAACAAGGTTGGGTATAAAAAGAAGATCGATGTATGGGTACCACACGAGTTAAGGAACACAGAACCTCAAGGACCGAATTTCCATCTGCGAATTACATATTTTACGAATTACTGAATTGCAACAACATCGACCTATTTCTGAAGCAAAAGTGGATCACTGAATACAATTTTTGCAGTGTGTTTGCTGGGATCGGCAGGAATGTCATCCTCATCAGATTGTCATCTACCTGCTATGCGATAGTCCTTTACGGTACAACTTTTAATTCGGACCTGTATTGTACTCAATTGGACCGTCTGAAGGAAGCAACCACTCAGAAGCGACGAGCATTGGCCGGTGAGAGAAGAACAATTGTGTTCTATCAGGACAATGCCAGGCCACAAACATCGATAGTAGCTCAACAGAAGCTACGTGAGCTTGGTTGGGATTCCTTATGAATCCAACTTATAGTCTGGATCGAATTACCACCTATTCTTGTCCATGTCGAACGATTTTGCTGGCGAAATTTTCACGAGAGAGGGCCACCGGCAATACCATCAAATTGGCAACAAATAATCTAACAAATCGGACTATATTTGAGTTGACATGGCGTAGTAGGTAAGTGCGTCGCCAGGGGTGCTAGGTTTGATTCCCGAATTCACCAACCTTAATAATTCACTGCTCTTTCGAGTTACTGCCAATGCCCAAAAAGTACTCTTTTCTAGAAAAGAAGCTTCTTAACTTCGCCGTCGGTATTGCACAGCAGGTTACATCCACAATAGCACACACCACACGAATGGTTGCTGTTGAAGCTAGGCCCAGGTCCATGTCGGACTGTCGAGCCACCCAAATTATGCAAAAATAATGGATTTCTTTTTACTACGCCTTATATGTTCAAAATTGTAACTGAAGCCGAATTTCAGTCTATGGGTTTATGGCATTACACATCGACTCAACTTTCTGGTTCTTAATGATTTTTGTATGAATGCCTTATTCTAGAATCGCATCAGTGTTTTATTTCCCTCCCCGACACGATAACTTTAAGCAAAAATAAGACAACCGAACACTATGCGGTGACATCAAATCATCATCATGCCCCCACTCAAACCTAATATTTACTCGTTTTCGGACAATTGCAGTACAAACACAATTGTAATCCATTTTTGCTTTGATTTTAGCAGCAAGGATCTACCCATTTGGCCTGAGGATTGGAGCATAGGACACAACAAAACTGACAAAATACATGGTGGGTGACAATAGTTCGGTTAACAGGAAGAGATAATATTTACTGAAGGATATTAGAGGAGAGCAAAATTACTCTGACATCCGACAACCCATCAAGGGTGGTGACCGCACGTGTGTAAGATAATTTCAGCCATCCATTGCTATTCGCGTTCAGCGGATAAGTCATTCAAAATTTGACCCAGACCACTACAAACACTCGAAAAGCTAGACAGGCAAACAGACGATGGAACGAAAGCAGTCTGAACCTGACCACATGAATTAACGATGCAGACCGAATCGGAATGGAAGAACAGACGGATTTTTTGTTCGCCTTTTTAAAACACGAGACTTCCTCAACGAAAACTGAAAACTGCAACATAATTATCCTCAATTGAGCGGAAGAATTAAATTGAATGCGATTATTTTAAAATGAGGGAGATGTACCGTGCAAATCGCCAAGGGTACAAAGGGAGTATGAACAACTTTACCGCATAGTTGCCACGTGAAAAAAGAAATAAGCCGCCAGTTGTCGAACTAACTTTGCGGAGCTTAGCAAAAATGACAAAAGGAACCACTCTCGCATTATAGTCGTTTTCGGCCTAATTGAGTCTTTGACCGCCACCGGCAGAGTGCCGCAATGAATTACTTAATGCTGTGCCAACATAGATTATTTATCCGCATTGGACCGACAGCGAAGCGCTGACGAAGATGGAGCAGCAGAATCATCTCGTTTTTTTTCCCGAATTCTGGTTTGTTTTCAAAGGAATCCCTAAGCACACTGCAGTGGCACTTTGATGAGACGGTCTAAGTGAATAGAATTAAATTGGAAATCACAAGAATCCTCAAAAGTCCTCTCGGCCAACGGAAGGATGAACGCCTGGGGGTGAGTGTTCTGCAGCTAATTACTGATCAACTTTAATTCTTGAACCTCGCTTCCACATTTATGTTCAACACACTTGCGCTGTGAGCAGGCAATGACGCGGAGACAATGCGAATGTTTATGCACACTGAGGGGTTGCAGATCCCTTTACATGGTGTTTACTCTTGTACTTACGCCACGCATTCACGTGGGTGTTTGGGGAGGCCATGCGAGTGTAGTTTCCTGCTTTACTTTGATTTTTGCCGCAGCGGGGGGCAGAGCAGACTGTCTGCAGATTGACGTCAGTCAGTTGGCTGCTTGAAGGAGCTCTGCTTGCTTGTGTCTTTAGCTATGCGTCGTCTGTAAGAGCTTCATTCTAACTCATTAATTGTTGTGCACCGAATTTGAGGCCGAGAAAAAAGGATGCGTTGGCGTGCGCGGTGAGATAATTTAAATTGTCTCTTGTTTGCTGTAACTACACGTTGAGTGGAGGAGGATACAGTATGAGTCTTTTCTAAGAGTGCGACGCACAACCATATGATTGGCTACAAGAGGAAGGTTGCTTGGGGAGTTAGGGAGAGTGCTTCCCTAAGTGAAGAGCAAACGTTCATAACGCCCAAATGCAGCTGATTATAGAAATACTGCTGTCCACACATACAATCCGTGAAATGCATTCACTTCCAACTCTTGACTGTGCCCAACTGAAGTGCACACAAAACCGACTCTTTGAGAGACTTGAGGCTAAATACAAATCATCGAGCAAACAAGAGCCAAAATTGAATGTCATCCGAAATGCGGAATTATATCGTCTCCCCACGGACGTGTTCTTCAACAAACAAAGATACAAAATTTACTTGTTCAGCACAATCATTTGAGCAAATATGTGCTTCGGTCTTACATCGTCGTCTCAGCAATGGGACCAGCGGAATGACTTCACTCCCAACCAGATCATGTCAACATTGAATGTTTGCACACTCCCAGCCAGTGGGGAATCACTTTTTTGGCCAAAATAAAAGATAGCTGCCAAAAAAAAATGCCGCAGCCGGCATACACACCCACACTCGCAAGACAGGTAATTTTCAAAAGAAACGTCCCATTAATATGCCCCTCCCCTGCCACCCACTGAATCAGGGCTCGACTTTCACACACTTCAACCACAATTAAAATTGATTTCAGCCCTCGGTTTTGGGAATTTACCGCCATTGCCACCACGACAATGCGTGTTGCAGGTCGTTTAATGCCTCTGTAAGGAGACTGTATGCATGGCTGCAGAAGGCAGACTCCAAAATACGGAACGCATTCCCGCTCTCGTGGGAAGTAAATATGTTCTGCTGCAATGAATCCTTATCTTTCATATGGTGTGGATCCTTCATTGCTACCTGCCATACCGTATCGCATATTTCACTTACTCACCTCCCTCACGACCGTCGCGGTGCGGCGGTTCGGTGTGCTGATACAATGACAAGGATAATTAAGTTATTTACTTTATTTTTCTTTGTTCTTAATCATGCCACCAATACAGCCGCATTATCCTTTGAACTGAAAAGTTTTCGCTTTGTTCGATGTATTCACATATCCTTGTGCTATGATTTGTTTTAACGCCAAAGCGAGACGAGGGCTTCTGATTCATCTTGGTGACTTTTTTTTGTCGGTATCGTTTGTTGTGCAGGACTCCTTTTCACTTAAAAATCCCATAAAAACTGCTGAATGGACTCAGCTGGGATGAAAGTAGTTAATGTGCGCTACAAGAACAAACAAATTAAAAGCAAAGCAAGTGAATTTTAATGCCCCTTCCTGCATGCGCGCATCCTTATAGGAGGAGCAAAAAAGTTAAGGTGCCCAGGACACAGAGCCCCCCAATGATCCTTTGATATCGCGCTGCGGATCCCGGCTCAGCCGTCGCATGAAAAAAAAAAACAGGCTTCGCTTGACAAAAATGGAGAAATGCAAAAAACAAGCCCCAAGGGATACGCAAAAAATTCCCTCGAGGCGCTGGAGGAGAAGCAATAAGCAGACACCCGATATTAACAGTTTGGCCAGAGGGTGGACTGCACCATCATCAACTAACTGGCGATTGCTGAGCAGCTTACTGCTGAGTGTAAGTCCTCGCTCAATTTCATTCTTTAGTTGTTGCCCCTATTTAGTGCTTAATTGCCGCCAACTATACACCCACAGCTCCCCCCGATAGACTTGCTGAAGTTTCGGTGAACTCTCTCTCACTCTCGAGGCGGGACAACAAACACAAACTGGTGAATCGCTGCCGCCGGCTGCGCTTATTTTGCAGTTAAGTTGGTGGTCCATTTATTTTTGTCCCCTTCCTTTAATGGAATTTAATAACTGGACAGTGACTGTAATGCCGGATGAAGGACGATCAATGAGCCGAAGCAGAAGGGCCGAAATTTGCATTCGCAATAAAAGCTTCAGGACATGCAGTCGAGACGGATGAAAAATAAAATGAGAGAAGGAAAAAAAAATAAAAAGACGGACGTTACTTTGCATGTGATTGCGCGCTCCAGTTAAAGATGAAAGGAAAGGGTACTTTGCGGCTGAACTCGGAGTACGGAGAGAAGGAAAAACATATTGGCTCCAGTGATGAGAGTAAGGTTCCGATTGTGGGCATTTCGGGGTTGTCAGGGTCCACTGACGCTTGTCACTTGCAAAAGGATATAGTGGAGATGGGGTAATATGACACAACTCTTATCGTTGTTGCTCTTCTGGCAGGTTGGTAATTACTCATAATTAAGCTTCCATTGGCGGTTGTCGTGGTGGTGGAGGAGTCTGTGCTAAAGGATGAAAAATCTTAAATATGAAATATTCGAAGTTGCATTTAATGGGATATATTGTGAACAAAATCGTAGTTAAACTGACAGTGGATAGTTTGACATGATGACAATCAACAAACTTGGACAAGACGAGAAAGTTCTCCATGCGCATTGGTTCGTACTGATATTTGCAGTCTTGACTTGATCTTCAAGAGCTAGTAGGAGCAATAAATAGTGAAGGATCATGAAGGATACCAAAGGGCGATTTGAGCCACATCGTCGGTTATTGTTTCAATACAAATGACAAAAAAGTCAATGAAATTTCATCTGTAAACGCGATGACACAATGTTGTTCCATAGATGCAGTCGAAGGAAATGAAAGACCGGGGGCTCAGTAAAGTAGGCGAATGCTACGTACTTTGCGACATCAGGCTGACGAGCCATCAAGCGATTGGTCAACTTTCCGATTTGGATAAGTTTGGTCCTTTTTCTGTTGGTATTGAAAATGTGATTTAAAAAAATAAAAAAGACTCATAGGGCGGTTCAGGGACTTCGGCGGGTAAGTAGAACTATACTTCTCTGACTACAGCTTGAGAAGGCTGACTTTCCATCCATCATCACTCTGACAAAGCCAGAACCAAGCAAGGGCATCGGGATTCGATCCCCATGATGCGGATAGTCCGTATAACAATATAATATAATAATATGGGTGGCGTTACAGTCCGAGGCGGACCTGGGCCTAGCTTCTCAGCAACCACTCGTATTGTGCGTGCTATTGTTCTCTCACGCGTGGAAGGGACCTACAGTTTAATGCCGACTCCGAACGGCCAAGTTTGAAAAGCTTTTTCTAGACAGGAATACTCTTTGAGCATTGTCAGTGACACGAAAGAGGTGGCGCCGTGAAAATATGAAAGGTGGTAAATTCGGGTATCGAACGTGGCGCCATCTGCATAGGAGTCGACGCACTAACCCACTACGCCACGGCGACCCATATTCCCGTATTAACCTCCACGCAACCTCATTACCCGCCAAGCATGTAGTGAAGCGTATAAGCATCAACAGGCTTGAACGATAAAATGTCTGATAAGAGGGCTCTTCACTAAATACTACAGACACTGATTGTATTAAAAAAATGATGGTAAACCAAGAGTTTGTATATTATAGTTAATGCTTTTCTCCTTTGTAACTTTTGTGGATGGATGTGGAACAATTGTCATATTTCCTCATTTCAGCTATCTTCGCCTACGTTTACTTAAGTTCACGAGTCTCTACCTCTACCATAAGATGATCTGAAGGCTGCTATTCAGTCATGTCACTTTGGCTGTGTCACTTTAGCGATGTTTAAAAATGAAAAAATGTCAACTAGAGGGTATTCAATATACAATATCTCTTAGACCGCCGCATCATCTTCTTTTCAATTTCATTGAAGTCTCCCCCATTCCCATTTAGGAATTATTATATTATGATACTATGGGGCATCCGTACTAGTGATGGGCATAATCGAATGATTTTTACAATCGAGACATTAGTAATCGAGATTTCTTAATAATCGAATGATCACAAGAGGTGGGTGACAAGAGATTGCTCATTCGAATGGTTATTCGACTGATAATCGATTAGTACAATATATCGATTCTACAAATCATTCTAATGACTACTTACAACTAACACAAGATGACTCGATAAAAAAAAAACTTCAGCGCGAGCACAAGTAACAAATAGCTCTAGTCGAGAAATACTAATCAGGAACATAACTTTCATTCTAGTTATGTTATGCGAAATTCGAATGAAATCAACAGAAGTATTACTCTACTTCTCGGTTCATAAATAAAAATAAAAAATTCGAATTCATTCCACTGAGGGACATTTATCGAGTTCTCGAATGTTAGTTGTAAGTAATTAGTTAGTAGCCATTCGAATGAGTCAGTATTCATTCGAATGTTTTTGATAATGGAGATGGTCTCGAGATTTTTTATTGATCAAATATCACTCTCATTGTCATTCGAGTGCGCCCATCAGTAATCCTGCCCTGAGACAAGATTGGACATACACATAAGATAATAAAGATTAGAACTAAATATTCATGTTATGCCTGATGAATATTATGGCATATCGAAGAGCATCTCTCACGCTGCTGTAGTAGTTCTTCTAGGGTTAAGATGACTGACCAGTTCGATAATCGCTTATGCTGTCTGCCAGGCCACAGGCATAGAGACATTACAGGGAACTGTGAAGCGGTAGATAGACAGTCCTGCAAATGCAAAGATTGTACGAAACTTCACATTTTTTTCACCCCAGTGGCAGCCTGCTCCTTCTCAGGCGGGAGACCAACACCAGATGATTTCAAGAGAAACCTCGAATATGGTCTGACCAGACTGGACCCGGAACGCTGCAAACATACATCAACAAAGTGTTGGTTGTCATTACAAAATACTGGCTTTTGGGCAAACAAACCTGGTGACTAGGAGCCATCGGACACCTGACCTGCCCGGATTTGATATAAGATCCTTGGACATGAAAATCCTTTTTCAGTGATTAAAGCGACTTTAGTGGTGTGTCTGTGGCCAGTCGACCTAGCTTCATCCAAGGTTCCTGAAAGTTCGTTACGGCACAGTGAGTCAAGTGATAAGTCGGTCCTTCTACCTAACATACAGAGACTCAAAGGACTTACCCAGTCATAGAAGAACGATAAGAAAGGAGTATTTTAATATTTGAAAGTCTTATATATGTGGGTACAGGTATGTGTATAAGTGGGTCGCCGTGGCGTAGTGGGTTAGTGCGTCGACTCCTACGCAGAGAGTGCCAGGTTCGATACCCGAATTTACCACCTTTCATATTTCACGGCTCCACCTCTTTCGAGTCACTGACAATGCTCAAAGAGTATTCCTGTCTAGAAAAAGCTTCTCAACTTCGCCGTTCGGAGTCGGTATTAAACTGTAGGTCCCTTCCACTCGTGAAAGAACAATAGCACGCACAACAGGAGTGGTTGCTGAGAAGCTAGGCCCTGTCCCTCTACGGGCTGTAACGCCACCCATATTATTATTATTACTACAACTGGAATCAGTTCTTAACATAAACATTATATGAGTAAGTTACTTATGATTATTTAAAATCAAATAATGATATTAATTATATGTCCGTGTAATTATGGTTTCTCTGTAATGGATGGAGTTAGAACTCAGATTTCACATCACTCTTCTTCATGAATGGTAACTAAATTTAACTAAATTTAATTCATCCCCCTCTCTCTGAGGCTCCAAAATTTAAGTCAAAAACCGTGCTTCTATTACGAATTTCATTGTAGTATGACGAAAATTACACTAGCACATTAAGAGTACGAATCACACAATTAAGATGGGGAGAGGGCTGAAATGAACATTAACACTTTTATAAATGCTTGAAATGTGCCGGGAATCAGTGCCATGATCAGTTGCAGCATCCACCACGATCAGATGAGCTGATCGTTATTGGGCCTAGTAAATATAATCAAGTTCCAGTAACGAGCCCGGCCGGTTTTCAACCAAAAATTGAAATACGGCATTTTATGTACATAGACTTTTTACACAATTGCATTTCTTATTAATGTTATTTGCAAGCTTTGCAATAAAAGTTGTTGCATATAAAAATTATGCCATTTGAACTGTAAGAGTCCGATTAGGTATTTTTCCACAACCAAGACAATACAATTTTTGCCCGACCGTCCTAGGTTGATCGTCTTAGATTCAAGATGAGACTAAATATTTATGAAAACCCGTCATGGACACGCAGACTTTTCATGTTTTCAGTGAACATAAAGACCTTATTTTTCCGAATTTTTATTTGTCCTCTTTGATGCTGTTTCATACAGAATCATAAAGAACAAGGATACTTTATAATTATGTTTTATGTTATACATTTTTAACGTGTAAATATAAATATTTTTATAACTAACATTTCTAATAAGATTATGGTTTGGAGCTAAGATTTTTTCACTCCATCCGTTGATTATTCATTCAAAATCAATTAATCTATCAACAAGAAAAGCATGGTGGGCTCGTTACTGGAACGCTTAGGGCTCGAATTAGGAACAGGGGGGGGGGGGGGGGAGGGGCTCGGTACTGGCTCATGTCTTATTTTGTAGTTTACTTAAATTTATTAAATTTGAGTCCAATGCTTACAAAAAGTTATTATTTATATCAAACAGTAATACATCAAGCATTCCTTAACTGACAAAAGTGTTTTCATATATCTAAGTAATTAATTTTAAGAGAGCTACGAATTCAAAACGATCCTTAAGGGGGCTCGCTATTGGGTAGTTTACGTGTATGTATATATTTTTGAAATAAAGTAACATAAGAATAAATAATAAATAGTTTAACTTATACGTCTCAGAAAGTAATTATCAGTAGATATAAAATAACACATTTCCAAAAAATTATATTTAGAGAAGTAAGAGAATGCGTGTCGTGGCCTTGTGGGTATGTGCGTCGACCTCAACAAAACTGAATCTCGCTGCCTGGGTTCGATTTCCGGTATGACCAAAATCATTTTTCACGGCCTTACGTCTTTCGAATCACTGACAATGCACAAAGAGTAATTACTATCTTGAAAAAGCTTCTCAAGCATTGGCCGTTCGGAGTCAGCATCAAACTGTAGGTCCCTTCCACGCGTGAGAGAACAATAGGACGCACAACACGAATGGTTGCTGAGAAGCTAGGCCCTGCCCTCTACGGGCTGTAGCGCCACCCATATTAATATTATACATGTATGTGTATACACAAAATATCTTGAGCTTGCGATAAGGTTCCGAAAGTACTGTAAGCATGTAAGCAAGTACTCAGCGTTTAGTTCGAACCCAACAAGAACCCAGCTTTGCTTGTACGTCATGGCATCTGCCAGATCTTGTCAATATTTCTCGAGTTTCTTCTTGTTTCCTTTAGGCCATTTTCACATGCCTTACTAATCTCTATGCACTTGACTTTGAAACCGATTTCAGTCTCTGATCTATGACGTCTTATGATTTGATTTATTGAAGTTTGGTTTGCTTTTGCATTACAGCAGTAGAATCGAAGCGCAGATTGATGTTCAAGAATCAATTTAGTGGCATATTACCATTACAGGGAAAATCCAACGGCTACAACCTGTAGGGAATGGATGAAGAAGTCCTTGAGACAAGAATTTCATTTCAGCTATCACCTAGCTGAGACTGACGTAGGGAGAGATGTCACTTGAACATCTGTACCTTCGGGAAACCCATTCAGTCGAAAGGTTTCAAAGGACTGCTCTCAGGGACGAGGTTCAAAACATAAAACAATGTAATCCAAAAGCCACCATTCCACGCGTTGAACTATGAACTCGACGTGGAACAAAGAGAGCAAGCAGTAGACACAAAACTGCCGCTTAAGTGAAGTTTGTGGCCTTCGGCTTCCTCGAAAAGCCAGCATTACATGTCACGATGCATAGCCGCAACCAAACCGAGGGAAAATTATTCTTAACCAGCACGTGACTCTTCGGTATAATTTATTACATAATTTAGTGTCAACAAGCCGTTAGTCTGTTGGACAGAAGGATGTGGCAAGTGGAGAGGCGCAGAGTTAAGGCAACACCAGCGTTAACCATGATGAAACATTGAATGAACCCAAGAGGCCAGACGAGAAGTTCACACCGATGCAGACGTAGGCGTTTGAATAAGAGCACAATGATGCTGTTAACGCCACTTTTCAGAAATCTGCATTTCAAAGTGAAAGTTTGAGGATTTGGCAGACCCAATGTGCGTAATTTGAATGCATACGCCATTATGGCAGACAAGAGGACTTGGATTTGGAGCCGTTCGTTGAATATCTTCTGTTCCCTGGCATCATCTTGACATGTCGAAGAAAACACTCGAAACGGGCGCCTCTGCGACAAGTGATGATATGTGTATTTTTTCGAAAAGGATCCCTGGCAGTCGCCTTCCCTCAGTGGGATAAGCAAATGCCCCAAAGATATAAATGCTGTACAAATATGATTTGTGTTCAACAGTCAGCTAGGGAACGATGCGGGAGAGATGTGCCATCTCTAGACCGCTCCTTGTTATCCTCTCAATTGCACATTGACTGCATTGAGTTAGGTCACGCGTTATTATTTAAACAAAACAGAAATACGTTCGGAATCACGTTTATTTGCAACTCAATGAGATAATAGGGTATGGAGATGATCCTCTTCGGGAGCGAGCAACACGTTCTGTTCGCGTTGGGCTACATTGTAATGGCTTACGAGCGCAATTAATTTTAAATAAAAAAAATATATACATGTCCTTCTGCGTGTCAGGTGAGGTACTCATTACGGCTCGGGCGAATCGGTGCAACAACGTGTTTCAGGACAATACGATGAGGAGGATTATCTCAAAGACAACAGCATGAACGTCATCAGCGGCAAAAGCATTTGTTGCAAGTTTGCGTTCTCAGTGAGTGTTGAAGAAGGGCTATTGAGGACGCCCGTACGCTAACAAACGCTGCTTTGAGTTGCAGCTCTTCTTTTGCCGAGATTTTAATGCCAGAAGGCGTTTTAGCGAAAACCAGATTTAGGGCTTGGCACAAAATCTCTTCTAGAATTGATGCCTAACTAGTTGTGATTTGCAAATTCTTTCTAAAATCGAATAAAAGCCGATGACTGACGGAGAAATCCACGGGACTCCGTGTAGATGCCATGACTGACAGCAATTTCCCACTCATTGCCACACTAAATAGTTAACAGCGTCCAAAGAGACACACAAATGCGACCACGCATCAACAGGAGATCCCACAAAATACAACATCTTCCAAGTTCGCTGTTTCCTGATATGTGAGTTCATTGCAACATCACTGAAATCGTTTCGCCCACAGAACGATGCAATGAAGCACATTTTTCTGCCGGAAAAATTTGAAAAAAATAATGACAAAGTGAAAGAGTAAGGCATCAGAAGTTAAAACGTTTCGGGAGAACGGCGGTGAAGTAAATTGTCCCATTTGTGGTGGGTTGCCATAGACTGTGCTCAAGGACACTCTTGATACTTCAGGTTCTTGGGTTCTATTGTGTGTACTCTAGGGCTACTGTCGTTGGGGAACAACAGAATGAATATTCTTTCATCTTGAATGTGGATGAGGAGACACTTGTTGGGGGCGTGGTAGTCAATGATGATATCGTTAAATGACATTCAAGCCCATGATTATGGATTTCTTTATATTTTCGATTTTGTTTGTGGAATTTTTGAATGTTTTTGAATTAACTTGAAGGTTAATGAGTCATATTTATGATTTTTGGCTTTCAAGTAATTTGATTGTCTTCTTGTTGGCTTTTATTTATTTTTTTTTTTGTGTGCGAACATGGGAATATTGTGAAGACAAGTGCGGTTAAGATGTTATCCTCTTCTTGGGTCAAACGGTCGGCAAAAGTTTGAGGAACTTCAGAAATTCTAAGAAACATTCAATTGAATTGTCGTCGCGGGGTGAACTCAGAGTCTTTGTTGAGGGTGCTAGGTTTGATCCTTGGGGCAAGCAAACTTCGTATATCACGTCTTCAACTCATTCGAGTCACTCGCTGTAATCAAAGAGGATAATTTTATAGAAAAAAGCGTCCAAACTTTGCCGTTCGTAGTTGGCGTTTGACTGTAGGTCCCTTAATCGCGAGAGGACAGTATCTCGTACAATATGTATGCTTGCTGTAGAAGCTGGGCACAGATCCACCTCACATGTAAGACCAAACATTCAAAGAAGCTATCAATGGAAATATTATGTAGAAGAAAAATACATTGTACAGACTTGAGGTATGTACAGGGTGCAATCAAATTAACAAAATTAAATTTTGTCCACGTATTATGGCTTTATTAGTAAGAATAATCATTCCCTTTAATTATGAAATACAACGTCGTTCATGGCTGTGGCTGTTTCGGCTGTCACCTCAATTTTCCATACCTTGTTGATGGTTTCGGGCCCACAGATTTCTTGGATGATATTGTCCTTAAGTGGTTGAGTCGTTTCCGGATTGTTAACATAACATCGGTACTTCACGGTTGCCTACAAAAAACAAGTCCAAAGGGGTCGAATCACAGCTTCGAGGCGGAAGTATATCGATGCGGAAGTATATCGATGCGGAAGTATATCGATTGTGGTTTGGGCTGTGTAGCATGGCGCACCATTATGAAGGTCGTCCTAATCCATGCCTCCAGTTACAGTAAGACAAAAGTCGGTTAATATGGATCTGTAACGCCCACCATTGATCGAAATGTTGTTCCCAGTCTCATTTTCGAAGAAAAATGGTCCCATGATGCTCTCGATCACAGCAGCTACATTCTCATCTGTGCAAAAAACTATTCAAAATAATCTATGATTTAAAAAAAACACTAGATGGCCTGTATGTACATATTTATGTGACAGACAATTATTTTCGGCACTGTTAATCTTGGTTAAGCAAAACGTGGTTTGTTTGATAGGTCTCCCTAGGCCTAGGAGATGTATGAATTTATCATGTGTATTGGACAGTGTGTCATTTTTCTCCATAAATCTTGACATCAAGAAATAAAGTGAAATTGTTTATAACATCTAGAGTCTTTACTTATTCTTACAATGTCTCGATGTAATATTCTTATGTATCTCACTGATTTTTCTAATGCTCGAAACGATTGTTAAATTCTATTCTCCTCGTAACGGTCTCTTGAGCTTCTCTGAATGTGGTAATAAAACAAAATCTGACAAGCCTTCAGGCAGAGCAATTTTTAAGCGTTTACTGGTATTGAATGGAAAGCGGCCAAAATGGTTTTAGCAGTGAATCTTTGCAACAATGTACATGCTGTCTTCCAGGAAGGACACACACCATCGACATCGGCGACAAGGTCGCCATAGGCAGATATACTTTTGAGGTGGTCAAGGACTTCGTCAATCTTGGCTCCCAAGTTAACAGTACGAACACCATCAGCAGCAGAATAACTCTTAGCAATCGCTGTTTCTTTGGACTAAAGAGGCAATTGAATAGTAGTGCCCTCTCTTGAAGGACCAGCTATGTTACACCTTCATCATCCCTGTCCTGCTCAATAGCGCGGAAGTATGGACAATCTCAAGAGCGAATGAAAAAACACTTGGTCTTTTCGAGTGAAAAGTTCCGCGTTCAATATTTGGTCCTGTTTGCGTTGATGTTTTTTGGAGAAGAAGATCCAACCAGTCTTCGACTCCGAACCAGTGGGACAACGCAATAGAGGACGCCCACGGAACCGATGGCGCACCCAGGTGGAGAAGGACCTCAATCAACTTGGTGTGCGCAGTTGGAGACAGCTGGCTAAAGATCGTGCCGGCTGGAGAGGCTTACTGGTTGAGGCCCAGGTCCACCCCGGACTGTGGCGCCACCAGAAGAAGAAGAAGAAGATCCAACCATGAAATTTAGGGGCTTTATAATGACATTAGCTTAGTCCGTCGTCGTCGGATACAACACCTGATGTGTCTAGGGACTGTAGAGCGACTGGAAAACAATGCTCCAGAAGACGTGACAACGCATTAGAGGACGCCCGCCAAACCGTTGCCGCATGCAAGTGGAGAAGGGCCTGCAAGTGGAGAAGGTCCCACATTTATAGTGTAGCATACATTCGGAAAAATACTTGGCTATGGGACATGCGAAAACATATATTGTGAGAGGCTTCGTCCCTTACGGTAAGATAATCCGATAAACACATACCTTAGGTAAATAATTTTCCTGGTAAACCTGTTGCGACCATGCACTTGCATAAACATCGAAAAAGCTTTCAAAAATTTTTTTCTTCAAAACACATATAGTACATCAATGATTGTACATTCAATTGGATCTCTCTTCAAAAATAACAGTAAGATCGAACGAAGTTTAAACAGTTTAAGTTACTGTACTCAAAGCATTTCAGCTTCTTTAAGGCATCACAGATAGTGTACGTTGTTAGAATTTAAGTCAGTCTTAATCAAGCGCTCAAATGGTTGAAATGGTTTTTTTCTTGGTTTTATTTTACTATATTTTGTGAATTGGCTTTTTGTTGTTGATTCCTGCATGCCACCGATTATTTTTTCCACGACTAACTTAAATTTAATTTAATTTTCTTGACTTCGAATCTCTTTCTGGGTTAATTTTTTCTTAAATGC
Source organism: Eristalis intricaria (assembly GCA_964034865.1). Lineage (NCBI taxonomy): Eukaryota > Metazoa > Arthropoda > Insecta > Diptera > Syrphidae > Eristalis > Eristalis intricaria. The sequence goes on from OZ035873.1 coordinate 140,301,264, forward strand.
ACATGGTTGCAAAATAATATGACCATGCGCGCACTTGTGCTTTTTCTGTTGCACGATTATTAAAAACATAGAACACCCAGTTTTTAACGTCAATAGACCCATTGGACATCAAATAATCGTTAAGATTAACGAACATTACTTTGTTGGAGATTGTTTTGCGACAAAATAAACTAGAACAAATGGATTTGTTTGTTGACAAACTATGCTGTTTCCATAATGTTTGATAACGATTCAGTTGTAAGTGGTGAAATACCATCCAACCCTTTCATTGATATTGAAAATTAATAGTAGAGGTAGATCGCTATGTGACAATATCTATGACATAAGCTCGAAGAAATTCAGCAATAAAAATTTAATGGAGAAGTAATGCGGTTAAGTGTGCGCATTATGGTGAATCTTATAAGACTCTTCATTGGGTAAGGTTATGTAGAGAGGCTGCTAGTGCATTCACCAGCACACAGACCATATTGGTACATTGTGTTACCCTTAGTCGGGTACAACCACTGATTGACTACTCCAGTGCGGCTAATTTGATCCCAACGGCAAATGGTGACTGGACCAGATTTGAAAACCGGATAAGAGTGTATTAACTTTGCATTCATGGGGATTCGAACCGGGGACCCCACTAACCAGGAGCAGGCACTCTACCAACTGCGCCATCCAAACTGTTCTTTACTCCACTTGATACGCAAATTCCTAAAAATCTATTTTTTTTTTCGTGGGCAAGATATTCTTTCATCATTCCAACGTTGGCTGCCAGAGAGTCAATATCGTCGAAGATATGAACGAAGAGATCACACAGAAAATATGGTGTCAAGAAACGACATTCACTAACCATTCACTTCACTTCATCATTTTTTACCACTCGATTCAAAAAAAAATCTTCCGTGTATACGAAAACGTCAAATCTCTTGCCCAACTTTTGAACATGCCATGTATTGAAATCTAGATTCTCCGACACGATGTCTCATTTTATTCTGCGACTAAAAAATCGAATGTAAAGCGGGACTTCCTGCATTTTTTTTTAATTGTCGCGATTACTTAGTCGCTTATGCGAGCAATGTGTCTCATTTTTGCGACTAAATTATGTTCCGAAAGAAAATCGCAAATGCGTGCATACCCAACCACATTTCGTTGTGACTGCGACAACGACTTAACTCAAATGTGTGTGGAAACTCTCGCCAGTACGTGGGAAAAATCAGACTTTTAATCGTTGCGATTGTGAGACACCATTGAAAGTTATGTCTTCTACTTTTTGCGATTGAAGAGTTGTGCGATTGTGGTGGGCGTGGCGTTGTGGGTGCGTGCGTCCACCCCTACGCAACTTAATCCTCGCTGCCTGGGTTCGATTCCCGACCAGTACGACCAAAAATAATTTTCCCTGTCTTACCTCTTTCAAGTACTGAAATTAATCAAAGAGTAATTAACTGTCTAGAAAAAGCTTCTCAAACTTGGCCCTTCGAAGACCGCATAGAACTGCAGGTCCCTTAAACTCGTGAGAGAACAATGGCACGCACAACACTAGTGGTTGCTGAGAAGCTAAGCTAGGTCTAGTCATCTACGACCTGCTCCCTGGACATCTACGGGCTGTAGCGCCACCAATATCATTACTATTATGTAAATATATAGTCGTGCGATTGAAAACGCATGCCACTTTTTTTAAGAAAACCATTTATTTTTTTCCAGAATTCGATTGTTATGACACCGTGCTTGAGATCATGATGTGAAAACAATTTCCACTACGATCAGATTTAACAAGGTTTTAGAGGATATTGTGAATATTTTCTACATCATTCTCTGATGTATAATACGAATATTCTAGTGTGTATCTTAAATAATCTCATATGTGATGAATCACTGCGTTCATGACTTCATTAGTGGCACCATGCCAGAAATCTTCAAGACCCCTCACTATACATATAAGGGCATTTATACATACGGTGGAAAACCGCACTGCGGTCGTTAAAAACTGAGTCCACTTGATCCCCTTGCCTCTGTAGTCCATTCAGTCGGTGGGTGGGGAAACTCATTGAATGTAAATTGTATTGTTTTGCGTCTCACCACATTTATTTTGAATTTTTGATTTCCTCTCATTCTGCATTGCCACCTCTTCCTTCCGAAATGTCTCTATGACAACTGGTGGATCCAATTATAACGAAAAAACCGCACATCCCTTTAACCAAACAAGTGCGTATGTGAAATATGCGTGCATCCAAAACGAAACTTGTTAACATCTCTAATTGACAGCTGCGGATGTAGTGCTTTATTAGAAACACTCTGCAGGCATGCGTGTAGGTGGATGCGTTTGTGCAGCCCTATCACTCCTTAATTGAGCTAATTTTCATTATCTCACAGCACAGCGAGTCGGCCCCACACACCTCCGCTCATCGACCACGCATATCCTGCCAGCTGAACGCAGCTAAACCGTACGTGTGTGTAATTTCGATGAACGCATGTATGCTGGATCCATGGTTTGGCTTACAGACTGTGTTTGGTTTTATTTTAAACCAATTATGCATATTACATAGTCCTTTTATATTGTGCATGTATAAAACGTTTCCTCTGTAAAACCGCCGCCGACCGACGTTTTAAGAGCAGTTCAAGTGACGTCGTACTTCCGTTTACATTACGAAGAACGTCTGCCGGCATTTGACGCATGCACAAGGGTTCAACGGACCCAAAACCGACGCACGCTAATCAGCTCTGCACATATAACAATCGACATGTCTAAACATCACCTCCCACCTCCCGAAGGCGGTAGGTTTGCTCTTACTTAAGCGCGTAAAAAAAAATGCGTGAGACGATGAAAGGAGAACACAAACAAACCGCAGACGATTGTGTAAGCAAAACCACACATGAAAGCAATGGAACAGTGGAATTACCATTAAAATCACAAACAATCGCAAAATTGTGAAAAATATTCGAAAATATCCTTATGCATTATTCCCAGCAGTTATTTGTCCCGGAACTCTTCACCTCAAATGCATGTCTATTGTCGGCGTGTCCTTTGAAACTGTACTCCACCCAACACCCGAACGCACTGTTGCAACTGCATATAAGCTTCATTTGGAGCCAACAAATAAGGATAACAAAACGCATCGAATCAAAGGATATTGCTCACCCTCAACCGCATCCACCCCACTTCGCCCGATTTCGCCCGACTGTGAGATAAAAGAGTCGTCTTTGGCGCGCTTAGTGAAAGGGGAAGACTACATGGCTACGCAACAGAACGCACAGTATGACCGAGGTGACGACAGCAATTGTGTTCGTGCAAGGATCAACAACATTTCGGTAGTGTGTGAATCAGAATAGCCATTGTCAACACAAACGAACGACATGCCTCGCATATGGTTAATAATTCATTTTGGTCCTTTCGCACAAACACACCAGCATCCTTACATACGAGAATTAGTCCCATGACGGAAATGTGGCGCATTTTTCTCTTTTTCTCCCCATTTTTTCACATTTTATTTTTCCTTCTCGTTCCATAACTTATGTGTGTCTTCGTTCTTTGCTCAAGTGCACTCCCTTTGTAAAGGACCTTGAACGGTTCTTTGGATAAATTGAAACAAAGTTTGCCGCCATCGCTATTAGGACGAGCGCATACAGACGGTCGCTCGCACACAAGCGTAGTTGCTCCGCAATGGGGTAGATGGGGTGGTGGTGGGAAGGACGAATGCACAAGTGCGTCGGCTGATAGTAATTATCATTGTTCTTGCTGATGTGTTGTTGGCCAATGCATATTCATGTTGTGCGAGTGGAAGTACTGGTCTAAATGGATCTGTGTCGAATATTTCTGTCTATGACTTTGATTTTATTTCCAAAAGGATACGAACTAACGACGCCGCGTTGTTGCAGGATAATGAGAAAAAGCTTTCTCAAGCAGACACTTTAAAAAGAAGCATCTTTACCAGATTCGAACATGGGATTGCTTGGTATCATAGATTGCGTATATTTGCCACATTCAAGAATAATTTTTTTTTTTCGATTTCTTCCAGCCGCTGAAAGTCAGAATGAACAATAACTTTGTCGTCAAGACATGAAATCACATCGTCGAAATTGTGAAAGAAGATTTGCAAAAATCATTTATAGTGGTGTATCTGAGATTACACGACTGGATGGCGCAGTTGGTAGAGTGCCTGCCCCTGGTTATCGGGGCCCCCAGTTTGAATCCCAGTGAAAACAAAGTTAATACGATTTTATCTTGTTTTCAAATCTGGTCCAGTCACCATTTGCCGTTGGGATTAAATTAACAGCACTATCACTCGAGTGGTCTTTCAGTGGTAATAGTCTGACTGTGGGTTTCACAATAGACCAACATGGTCTAAGTGTGCTGGTGAATGCACTAGCAGCCCACCTACTTAACCTAACCTAAGTACCTTAGAATCGAAAAATCGAAAAGATGAAGACACATAAAACGACACAAGGCGTTTTGAGAGTCGTGACACTTTATGGGAGTTTGAAAAACGGTATTACGAACCTTTATCGGACCGAACTTGTCAACCGACAAGCCTGGAAACAGGGCCCTACAACTAAAACACGTCGTGCACTTGCCTGCTCACGGTATTACGAACCTTTGTCGAACCGAACTTGTCAACCGACAAGCCTGGAAACAGGGCCCTACAACTACAACACGTCGTGCACTTACTCGCTCAATGTGAACATAGAGTTGACACGTAAGTCTCGGACATGGTTGCGACTTCTGAAAAAAATTTGCTACCAAAATTGGAACCAAAGTTACCAAACGAGTTACAAATGATTCGAGACTTTAGTAATAATCGTAATCGATTAACGTAATTTAGTTATCGAGATATTTAAATAATGGAATGCTCATTCGAGATATTCGAATTCGCTTATCACTACTAAAAAACTATCTTCTATAATTTTAGAAATTTTAACGACATACCTAAGAACCAAAACCAAGGACTTTTTGGTCGATATGTCAGTGGGTCGCCGTGGCGTAGTGGGTAAGTGCGTCGACTCCTACGCAGAGGCTGCCAGGTTCGATACCCGAATTTACCACCTTTCATATTTCACGGCTCCACCTCTTTCGAGTCACTGAAAAGTACTCCTGTCTAGAAAAAGCTTCTCAAATTCGCCGTTCGGAGTCGGCATTAAACTGTAGGTCCCTTCCACTCGTGAAAGAACAATAGCACGCACAACACAAGTGGTTGCTGAGAAGCTAAGCTCAGGTCCAACTCGGACTGTCGCGCCACCCATATTATTATTATTTTTATGTCAGTGGTCGCGTCCGCAATAAACGAAAATATCGACGTTTTCAATTCTGTTCCAGTCAGTTGAGTTACCTTATTCTTGCTACACATTTATTTGCAAATCAACATTCTTCTCGCTCATTGATTTTTAATAGGTTTTGCTTTTTTTCCACATTTTTCATATGAGCTTCTTCTATTTAGTCTTTTTAGTTTTAGTCTTATTTCAATCTAGTAAATTTACCCATGAGATAATGTTCGTATTCAATAACTTAGGTAGGAAAATTAATTTATTTCACTAAGCTTTTGACTGACAATTTTAATTTCGTTTTTTATTTACCACAACGAGATAAAAATTGCCAAAATACCAAAAGTCTCAAAATAAAAAAATAAAACAAAGTTGGTTAGAAATTACCAAAGTGATCGTAGCCAAAGTGATCTTCGTGGTTGGCGTTTTCACCAACGAAGAAAATTGGTCAAAACTTTGACGAACGTCATTTTCCCGAGATAGGCTTGGTAACATATTCGCCAGTAACACACAGTTTTTTGCCAACTTCAAACGGCGAAGTCTAAGAATCCTTACCGTGTGATGTGGTACCAATGGGTAACCTGAAGTTATCTATGCAAATTGGAATGTAAAATTCACTTACAATTTATATTTAAGAGTAAGAAATGTTCGTGGATTCCCAATTTCATGAATAAACTGAATAAAGTAACAGTCAATTAGTGGCAGCCCAATTTCAATACCTATACAAGTCAACTACTCAAATTCATAGTTTCTAATGGTTTGTCAATTATGTATTGCAGGAACACAACATTGTAAGTGTCTCCAAAGTTTGGGTGCTTTTAGGGAATCTACACATACAGTATTTCTGTTCCCTATTCATTTTTGTCTCGTATGTCCGTTATTAGGGCTCAATCGCAGCATATTTGTGTCCGGTATGGAGAGCCCCTTGTAAAGGGGTTGAAATACACGAATAGCTGTATGTCGGGAACATGTCAAATTGGCCATAGAGAGAGGTATCCATTATGGAGGAGGGTCCGTAACGTAGAGTTCCATTTGGAAGTAGTCAGGAACTTCGTATACTGTTTAGGTTGACTGCATTTAGAGGAGAAATTCAATCCCGAACTGTATGGGTCTAGCCAAGTGTTTACGGATTAAATCATAAGGTGACAAGAGCATGTAGAGAGCATAGACAACTTAGCTCTAAAGTGTATTCGTCTTCGAGCCTGTGGGACAACCTCCCTTACAGGAGGTAAACAGCTACGTAAGAGGGTATCAAATGAATTGATTTGCGAAACTTTGAACAACTATTAAAATAATAATAGAAGAGGCTTGTTTGTTGATACCCAGATTCGCGCCTATCTGTAGCGCCACACAAGATCAGTTGAAAAAACTGATTGTAGTGGGAAAATCGAGACGAAGACCCGACGCAATTTCCCACTGAGCCAACGTGACCACGCTTAAAGTTAAAACTATAATCCAAAATCTGAAAAAAAAAATTCATAAACAAGTCCTCGAAAAAATTAACAAATTCCTGTTCATATACTAGTCCTGCAAGTACATTTAATTCAATGAAAGCAAACCTTTTCCGAAGGTCAGAGGTAATTTAATGTTTCTCACATCTCTCGATGCTAAGAGCTGCATGTTGTCGAATGTCCTCGTGTTCCCGCAATAACCTTAAATCCATCAAACCGTATAGCAGCGTGTAAGGGGATTTTATTTCGAACGCTCTGCAAGCGCTTGCGTCTCTCATCAAAACACGTATCCGCTGTTTGCACGTATTTCACTAAACTTTTTAATTCGCTTGAAAGGAAAAAATACTAAAATCAACTTAAAGCAAAGCCATCGCTATCCATTGACATAAAAAAAACTCATTACATCAACTTCCTCTTTAATGCGCAGCCCTCTAGTGCAAGTGGCAAGAAAGGATACTTCCGCCCACTACCAACAATGCACCCAACTATTTCGAGGAAACTTTCTCAAACGGGCTAATAAAATGCTGAAATCCTTTCACATTCAACGATGAGAAGGTATTTTCTATTCGTTCCACGTCCAAAGGACAAAAATCAATTCGTGATATCATCCGACCGCCCACCCATTGTCGCCCGTGTCCAGGTCCAGGAGAAGTTGCATTTTCTTCCACATCCATTTCTCGTGCCACATTCACTCGTTTACACCTGACACCCGCCAAAACTATGTCAGCCTGGAACCATCGTGATTCCTGAATTTCCCTTCCCTCCCTCTCGCAGAGTGTCATCGATTCTAGCATTCCACTCTCGTGTAGCCAAGGGCTTGCACAGCGCTAAAATCTCAGACTTCCACGAGCACGGGTATTGTGTGTCATTCGATTTGAGGCTAATTGAAAAGGATTTCTCCATCTCTCTTCTTTCCGAACCTGGGGCGATATGTGTAATTTCTGAATCTTCATCCTGCCGCTTACCAAGGCAACGTGTTTTGACTGCATTATCAGCCGTCCGCAATCGTTAAGAGTGCAACTAATCAGTGCGCACTTGAAGCTAATAACTGCTTGTACCTTTGTACTTGCAAGAGAGCGATGACAAGCGGAAGGAGAATGAAGAGAAATGGGAGACAAGCCGTCTGAGCGGAGTCATGAATCAGGACCTCCTCATACAGGCGTTTAGCAGCAGGCGTCGATGAGTGACGATTACAGCTGAGACTGGGGTCTGGAAGAGCTTGTATGTAGATGCCCGTCCCTGTGTGTGTGTGTGTAGTGTTTGGCTGACGGTGTCGAGTGCACCGGCGAGAGGAGATGGAAAAAAATATGCTGAAGTGCATGGAATCCTTTGCGACTTTGCATCTGTCTGCTGCACCTTTTTTTTCCTCTCGCTTCCTCCTCCCATACTTCAGTCTTCCTCACATCCACTCACTTGAGTGCATATGCAATAAGCTTAGTAAAACAGGAACAAAAAAAAAAATATACAAGACCTGTCAACTACTGCGACTGTATGGCCGTATGGCTGTACCAGGCCAGGATGGCTCTAATGTTTGAGCGTTTCGTTTGGGATGGCTCGGATGCACATGCATTCCATTGCCGCTGTCGGTGGCGGCGCAGCCATTGCGCCAGTGTCATTAAGTCTGTGACGAAAAACGAGGCTAAGTGGTCTGGTAAGTCATCATTATTACAAAACTTACAAAAACTTATTGTGTGAAATTCCCTTTGATGTGTCCCGTCCCTTAAGTGGGTGGTGAACGCACACACACACACAAAGTCCCACGGACCATCGGCATTGTATTGTGTGTGTTGACTTGGCTTATAGGCTTTTTATTTCCTTTTTTTTACTTTTGTTTCGCTACTGTTCCGGCCCTGTCTAGTGCAGGCATATCCTAACTATGTATGCATGTATTAAACGCACTATTCTAGTGGTACTCCCATTGTTTCCAGGCCGCGTGTCTGGTGGGGTGGGATGGTTTGGGGGTGGGATAGTTTTATATTTCGAAAAACTTTGATCAGACGATTTGGCTGTCGTTCCACATTCGTAGAGGCGAAGGGAGTCTGGTTGTTTTTTGAATGAATAGGCCAAGGTACGTTCGAATTCAGTAGACGATGCAGAATCCAGGACAAGGTCGGTGATAGCTTAAGCAAAGATAGTCCCATGCAGTCCCATGAGCCCATGATTTTTAAACTGATCTGTTGATGCTTCTTTGCCGGCTCCAACCTTAGCTGTTTGAAACACCGCCAGGTATTCTTCAGTTATTCTCTCATATACCGTCAGCGCAACATCAGGGGTTAAGGCTACGTTCCCATCGAAACGAAATCGCGAGGTTTGAATGAACTTTTTTACTGAAACTTCACTGGGCCGCTCCCACCGAGTTCGATGTGTTTAAATGTCTTCAGCTGTCAGCTTTGAAGTGACCGGCAAACAGTAGTTGTTGAGAACAGTAGAAAATAGGGAGAGAGAGAGAGAGGAAGAAGGAGAAATTGAACACAAAAATGACCAAAATAAACTGAATTTCACGCTATAGGCTTGTTCGGTTTCACCAGAAATTAGTTATTATAGAGACAGCCAACTTCTACCTATGTTGCCCCTTAACATTTTTGACAACCGTTCTTACCAATCAGACCAATCAGAGAACGGCATTCACATTACTTCGTGAATAACCGTCAACAACTTATGAATAACTGTCAAAAAGTCACTCAAATTTGTCGATGGGAAAGGAGACAATCAGCTGTGAAGTTGGCCACCTCTATAGCACATCATTTCTGGGTTTGACAATCTCTCGCGGAAGGATAAACTTACGAGGGTTAAATGGTGAAATCTTGGAGGTTTGGCGAAATTTAATGAAACCTCGCGGTTTCATTTGGTAGAAACAAACACAGGACAAACACAGGATTAGGAAATGTATTAAAAACAGAAAACAGCACAGAGTCCAATCGAAGAAAAATGAAAGAATCCCCAAATAATACATAATCCAAAGTGGCAACAGGTTGCTTTTAATCCCCAACTTGATTGTGCCAATCATTATCCGTCTGTTTTCAACTAAAATCAGTCCACACTCGCCTCCCATATGACTCCTTAACACACTGTAAAAACTACAAATCAACTGTATTCACACATGTATCAGAAAATTTTGAAAGAAACTAATTTTGCTTACATTGTTTACTTATTCCGCGTTCACACGTGCTTCCACTTGCGACCGCCCTCAAAATGCACAAGTTCAATTAAACCTCTCTGGCTGTAACGCCCACATTTTCAATCACAATTCATGATCTGATCAATAATCATCCGTTAAGACTCACTTATTGAGGGGCGGTGAATGTGCCTCATTCACACCTATCATTACATTCAATTACACTGCACTACTTGGAATATCAATGAAACACCACCGGCAATCAAATTCAATTGAATGCGCAAAGCACGGAAAGAAAACAAAAAATAAAATGACAATCACAACAACAACAACAACACCAACAAACAATCTAACCGAGTAGAGGAAAGAAAGGCAAAACGATTGAAAAACAGAAAAAAATATAACCGCGTTACACTTCCCTTACTGTGCATTCCCGTAGACTGACTGCATCATTCGTACGGTAACATGAATACAGTTAACTGCATTCGGTTGGCGAGGGCCACGTGCAACGCCCGTTCCCGCGCCACCAACCACCAGCCATTACCATTCCACTTGCACCATCATCTTCCGGTGTAGGCGCAGGCCGGCATCTCATGTCTGTGTCAAAGCTTTCGTTACAGACACACAGCCCTCCCAGCTTAGTGTTCATTATTATCCTAACAAGCAATGCACACAATAAAGGAAACAAATTTCAAAGCCAGATAGAGACAGAGAGAGAGAGAGAGAGAGAGAGATAGGGAAAGCAGGAGAGAAGACAAAGAGGAAGTGAAAGAAAAGATGAAAAGAGACGAAGAAGAAGTGGAAGGAATACAAAAACTGAAGTAAAAAAACGTACTCAAGTCAGAATCAAAAAGGATACTGCCGCCGTCTGTCCAAACCGCTCTCCATATTGCCGCCCTTGTTTTGAGGCATACTAGCACATCGCTTGACGACACCGATGAGTACGACCACGACGATGGCAACGATAATGATGACGACAGCGACGACGACAGCAACGGCGATGTCGACGAGGACGGTTATGAGACGAATGAGACGAATGGGACGAATGCAACGGATGAGAAGGTGAAAAAAGGAGTGGAATGAGGTGGAAGTGGAAGAGATGATGATGATGAGGACGGCGATGAAAATTATGAAGTAAGAGGCCGTCGGGCGGTATTCACTTTGATGTTACACTAACATTGTTTAGTTGGTTGCAAGGTTGCAAGGATACTAATACTTGAGGAGGTGCTCTTCAAGCAAAGCCAGAGGCTAATCTTTAACACACCCACTCCACGTGCACACATTGCCTGGCATATTCGTCGCCACCCCTGATCATTGGCTTTCATCCTCTGCCACGTCCACGTGAATGTGGCACACATATGGACATGTCAGAGCAAAGTGACAATGGGTTTGCTTTATCGGTTTACCCTGTAACGTTGTACATCTGCTTTGAAGCCTGGTATTTCCTTTGTGTCTCCTCACGCATTCTACACAAGAGTACTCACCTACTTCTAGGCTGTTTCCTTCTTACTTCCTCTTAGAGGCTTGAACTCGTTTTTTGCTCCCGTCGTTGTCTGGCTTCCTTTTTTCGCGTCGTCGTTAAGTCTCCACATCACTTGTCGTCAGGACGTAATCAGGGGCGCTGATGATGATGACGGAGAGGATGGGATGCCTATGGATTTTTCTTTTGATTGTACCGCCAAAGTAACAATTAAAAGTAAGTAGGCGCGCACCAAATTACAATGCTCTTTTGCGTTCGGCTGATACTCATCTGAATGTCTCTAACTAGAAGGTGGTGTCTCCTGTCTGGTGTGGTACAGTGAAGCGGCTTACAGTGCACAAGGAGTTCAATGGCGTTTGCTGCAGTGTGGCGATGAGCAGTGACTGTGGCGGTGACTGCTTCAACATTGTGGGTGGATTCAAGCCTGGGGATGCCACTCGATGGGGGTGCATATTCAAAAGTAAGTGGTAGCGAGTGAGTCGCTGATGCCAACAGGATACGGATGATAGTCGGCTACTTCGTGCAGCTTCCGGGATTTACATATGTAAGTATGCATGTGTTCTACTGTTATCCAGACGGGGGAAGGAGGTTCATTGCTGAAAGGAGTTGTAAGTTGGTGTGCATGATGCAGCGAGCGCGATGCGGCGGTGTTTACAAAAGATCTTCAGATGTTTGTCGTACTGCAAGACAGTATTTTTCTTACTAACAAGAGACAAGAGATTGGCGAATGTAATGGGTTTTGAGTTGGGTTCTTCATGTCATCCATGATTTGATCCTTAAGGATACGAGATTGGAAAAAATATCGCAGGGCACAGGATATAGTGCGGTTGTTTGTTTTGAAGTGAATTTGGTTTATTCAAATTTCTTGGAATTTTCGAAGTTAAGGACTTTTGAAGAGGCTCAAAAAGCGCTTGAGGATAGAGGATGGGACGGAGCTTGAATCCTTGGTTGAGTGTGTGCACACTTGAAAGTAAGATGTGTGATTTGTGGTTAGTAGGATAGGTATATGGTAACACATTGGCCACCGAATTTAAAATAGCGCTCTACTTGCTCAGGCTCAGAACCTCCAGTGGCCGCTGGCCTGATAAGTAAGAAAGTATGAGCTATACTTACAGATTCTAAAATAATGACCCAACATGGATGTGTGGGGCCGAGGTCGGCACTTGGGCCGATTCCTATTGAAAAGTCGACTCTTCGCATAAATGGCGAATCACAATCATGCGTTAAAATTGGGGCATCCGTTATATAAATTGGGACCACAAATTCAAAAGGTCAGTGGAGGTAGGTAGGTATAGTGGCATTAATGCACTTAGGCCAAAATAGGCCCATTGACCGCCACGTGAGTGTATCAAGGGATTGCCATGATTATCGCAGCCAGCTAGTTAGCCAGCAGATATTACTAGTGTGTTGACCGGTATTTTACTGAAATTGCTTAGACTATCATCATGGTAGGAGTCTATATTGGCTTTCCTAGTTTAGGAGGGAGCAGGGCAGTTGCAGAGAGGTCATGAATGCTTTCCTCTTCATCCTTGTCAAGGCAGCTGCTACAGATGTCGTTGGAGATTGGAGAATAGGCCTAGTCTTTTTTCGTGATGACCTCTTTATTTCCACTGCAGTACTAGTTTTAGATCTCCTTAGGGAGAACAGGGTAATTAATCTTTTCGGATCGATATGAGGCAAGTTTTGTTCTAAGGTTCAACAAGTTATGGCTGTCAACCATCTAGCATTGATTGTTGTGTGTAGAGGTTATTGATTTATAACTTGAAGGTAGCTATGGGGGTACCTGTTGCTAGAGATTCCATGAACTGGCAGTCTAGTGGCGCAATTAGCGAGTTCATCGGCTTTGCAGTTTCCCGGGATGTTCCTATGGCATAGCACCCAGCACAGGTGAATGTTGAACTCTGCACAGTGAAAGAATGCCTCAATTTTAGTTTGTCAATTAAAATCAGAGATTCCATATGCAGTTTTTTTCCCTCGAATTAAAGGAATACACCGTTGCAACATTTTTGCACATCGGCGGGTTCTTCAAAAACATTAAACCTGAGCCAAGCCCAGCCAACCTCGTTTAGGTCTAACAATCTCGCATTTATGTTCCCATTCACATAAAAGGCGAACATACCTCTTCTGTGCTCTACTGTTATCCAGACGGAGGAAGGAGGTTCATTGCTGAAAGGAGTTGTAAGTTGGTGTGCATGATGCAGCGAGCGCGATGCGGCGGTGTTTACAAAAGATCTTCAGATGTTTGTCGTACTGCAAGACAGTATTTTTCTTACTAACAAGAGACAAGAGATTGGCGAATGTAATGGGTTTTGAGTTGGGTTCTTCATGTCATCCATGATTTGATCCTTAAGGATACGAGATTGGAAAAAATATCGCAGGGCACAGGATATAGTGCGGGTGTTTGTTTTGAAGTGAATTTGGTTTATTCAAATTTCTTGGAATTTTCGAAGTTAAGGACTTTTGAAGAGGCTCAAAAAGCGCTTGAGGATAGAGGATGGGACGGAGCTTGAATCACTGGTTGAGTGTGTGTACACTTGAAAGTAAGATGTGTGATTTGTGGTTAGTAGGGTAGGTACATGGTAACACATTGGCCACCGAATTTAAAATAGCGCTCTACTTGCTCAGGCTCCGAACCTCCAGTGGCCGCTGGCCTGATAAGTAAGAAAGTATGAGCTATACTTACAGATTCTAAAATAATGACCCAACATGGATGTGTGGGGCCGAGGTCGGCACTTGGGCCGATTCCTATTGAAAAGTCGACTCTTCGCATAAATGGCGAATCACAATCATGCGTTAAAATTGGGGCATCCGTTATATAAATTGGGACCACAAATTCAAAAGGTCAGTGGAGGTAGGTAGGTATAGTGGCATTAATGCACTTAGGCCAAAATAGGCCCATTGACCGCCACGTGAGTGTATCAAGGGATTGCCATGATTATCGCAGCCAGCTAGTTAGCCAGCAGATATTACTAGTGTGTTGACCGGTATTTTACTGAAATTGCTTAGACTATCATCATGGTAGGAGTCTATATTGGCTTTCCTAGTTTAGGAGGGAGCAGGGCAGTTGCAGAGAGGTCATGAATGCTTTCCTCTTCATCCTTGTCAAGGCAGCTGCTACAGATGTCGTTGGAGATTGGAGAATAGGCCTAGTCTTTTTTCGTGATGACCTCTTTATTTCCACTGCAGTACTAGTTTTAGATCTCCTTAGGGAGAACAGGGTAATTAATCTTTTCGGATCGATATGAGGCAAGTTTTGTTCTAAGGTTCAACAAGTTATGGCTGTCAACCATCTAGCATTGATTGTTGTGTGTAGAGGTTATTGAGCTATAACTTGAAGGTAGCTATGGGGGTACCTGTTGCGAGAGATTCCATGAACTGGCAGTCTAGTGGCGCAATTAGCGAGTTCATCGGCTTTGCAGTTTCCCGGGATGTTCCTGTGGCATAGCACCCAGCACAGGTGAATGTTGAACTCCGCACAGTGAAAGAATGCCTCAATTTTAGTTTGTCAATTTAAATCAGAGATTCCATATGCAGTTTTTTTCCCTCGAATTAAAGGAATACACCGTTGCAACATTTTTGCTCATCGGCGGGATCTTCAAAAACATTAAACCTGAGCCAAGCCCAGCCAACCTCGTTTGGGTCTAACAATCTCGCATTTATGTTCCCATTCACATAAAAGGCGAACATACCTCTTCCAGCAACTACAGAAGCATTTTCTTACTCAACATCGCTTACAATATCCTGCCCAGAGTACTGTGTGAACGTCTAAAGCCGTTTTTCACCGCACTAATCGGCACGGCACGGCACGGCACGGTAAATAGATTATAGACCAAATTTTCACACTAAGGCAGATCCTGGAGAAGACTGTTGGGGTATAGCGACAGTCGCGCGTTGCCAACGTCCTCAATTGCCATAAAAGCTTCCATTTTATTGAGGAACAGGCGAAACGAATTGGTCTCTAGGTCAATGAGGACAAACCGAAATATATGCTGTCGACCGAGAAACGTTTCGTCACACACCACCGTCACAACATTACGATCGAATACAATTTCGACGTATTAAAGGGGTTTGTCTACCTCGGGGCAAATATAAACTCCACGGACAACTTCACAATGTGACGACGTAGAATAGGCCTTGGCAACGGCTGTTGCTTCGATTTGCCAAAACAATTCAACACAAAATTCCTGATTCGGAGAAGCAAAATCATACTCTACAAAGCTCTTAGATCTTAACGTCCTGCTATATGGAGCCGAAAGCTGGATGATAAGTAAAACTCCGGAGCTGATTCTTGGTGCCTTCGGAAGAAAAATTCTACGTCGGATATGTGGTCCTGAAAAAAGCGAATGGAGGGAAAGACACAACTGCGAACTTTACGAGCTGTGGATGTAGTCCGGCAGGCAAAATCCGTCGACTGCACTGGCTCGGCCACGTCATGTACATGGACACCCACGGTCCAGATAAGAGTGTCTTCGAATCCGAGCCTCCTGGTTCGAGAGGTAGAGGAAAGCCGAGCCACCGGTATAAAGACCAAGTCATCGCGGACGCAAGGCAGCTTGGTTTTGATGAATGGAAGCAGCGTGCCCAGCATCGTCAATGATGCAAAGCAGCTTGAGCTCGGCCTCTGGCATTTCAAGGGTCGTTGGCCTGATAACTAAGTAAGTAAGTTAGAAGTAGAAGATAACCAATCCGCGTAGCATGGCAATGGAGCTATATTGTGCCGAGTGTGGCCGTAAAGTCAGCCACTGGAACTGAGTGACTGCCTTTCGTACCACAACGCTGCATTTAAAAGATAAGTCATCCCTCCGTTATACCACAATGAATGTATCAAGGGGAATTACGCAATAAAAATTTGACTGAGTTCGGTGGCCAAAACCCTTCCTCCCTGAAAAAAGTGTTGACCAATAAATAAATGAGAATTGAACAGACACTCCGAAACGAGTGAAAACCTAACTTTTTATTTGAATATACATTTACCTCGCGGACTCGCTGACACGCGAATACAATTCGAACTCAAACCGTCTGATTTAACAATTTGAACAAGAACAAACTGATTGACTGACTGTTTTAAATTTTCATTTTTAGCAGTACAACAGCACTATCTTCTCACCGTGCCACGCCACAGCAGTAATGTCTAAATCACTTCATCGAATTTCATTTTCAAACAAAGCGACGATAGGCAGGAGATTCCTTAGTAATAAAGAAGAGAAAAATGTTTTCCACTTATTAATCGATATCGAGCATGCCCTTTGGCGTCGTCGTCGTGCAGTCTCAGCGACCTGACTACACCATAGCCTAAGTGCCTTTACAAATTCCACCCAGCCTCCTCAGAACGCTCCCCGTTAACTTACGGCCCCGCTCCTTGCGGAGAGTCGAATTGAATTCAGTTTCGCGCTGTGGGGATAGCGCAAACTATTGGCCCCATTGTGTAATCCAATGGTCCTTCCATTCTCGTCGCTGATATCCTCTCTAGCCGTTTGTCGAAGTTGGCAAAATTCTCGTATTTATGCACGTGCAGGGCGCGCCCACTTCGCTCTGCCTCGACCTCGAACAGAGGCCATGACCACAAAACATTGGCCTGATCTCTTCGTACATAGACCACGGGAAATAGCACCATCATCGAATTTTTGGCCCACAAATTTATGGCGACAAGGAAATTCCCGTGTTGTCTATGTTTATTTTATTTTTCCCCTTTTTTTCGTGCATCCCATTCGAACGGAATAAATCGCCGAGAGTGGTGAAGCGCAGGAGAGTATGGGGCTTTTGTAAATTCCAACATCGAACCTATCTTCGGAGTTACCACCACCCGTCCTTCTTATTTTTTCCGCGCTGGCAGGAGTGGCAAAAAAAAAAAACCGAAAGAGCAAGAACTTTGGTCTGCTCAATTAAAAAGTTATCCGCAATAAGTTTGTCAGTATCTTCGGTGGAGGTAATAGAAAATGTAGGTTTGCTCTGTGCCGAGCTGATTCGACTAAAAGTTGTTACGTTTGACTCCTGAATTTTTCACATTTTTTTCTCTGTAATTTTTGAATCGTTTTGTTGTTGCTGAGCCTGGTGGTTAGCTGTGTGGCAAATTGAATTTGGATAATAGTGTAAGGGAATTTCATTGACGTAATTTATCTTCTTGCTTGCAGGTCTGCCCGGGGTATGCATTCTTTTTACGAGCAAGTTTCTGTAATTTTTTTTTTGTTTTGTGCAGTGGCATTGGGAGAGATAATTGCGGCGGTCGAGTGAACTTCAAAATTAATAAGCTTGCGATTGCAATTTGAATATGATGTAATGCGAACAATTTTTCATTAAGTGTTGAGATTTTTGAGTACTTTGTTTTTGACATCTAGAATCATTAATTTTCGATATGCTTGTGTACAAAATGTCATGAAGGGTGTACAATTACAAGTTCCGATTTATAATATTAATTTTAGATTAAGTCAACATGAATAAGACGGTCAACATGAGCAATCACTCTCGAAAATAGTGTGGCTCAATGACGCCAGGGTCAAAAGTGTTGGCAATCTGTCATTCGCATGATGATTGATGTGCAGACTGCGAAGCGCTGCGACCGTGGATAGGCATATGACTAATTTTAATGATCATCTTTATAGGGCCGTACCTCGTTTTTTTATTTTTAATGTAAATTAAAACTTAACTGTTCTCACCGCCGATAATCGTTCGGACGCGTTAAAGTGACTATTTAAAGTCTACAGCTCATCAGAATGAACTAACAAGCTCATTCTGATGAGCTGCTAATGAAGCA
Organism: Eristalis intricaria; assembly: GCA_964034865.1. NCBI lineage: Eukaryota > Metazoa > Arthropoda > Insecta > Diptera > Syrphidae > Eristalis > Eristalis intricaria. Next base: position 140,319,299 of record OZ035873.1, read on the forward strand.
GTACGATATTAAGCTAAGATTGCCGGCAAGCAGCAGACACACTAAGGCCATTTCCGTTGTGTTACCACGTGTGTCTAGTCAATTCTGCTCCGCAAACCAGTTACTACTTTTATTAATAAAGCAATGAAGTTGGCTGATACTAATGATCCTCAGTTCGGCCAGGTTTCTTCTTCAAGCTCACAAGTGACTTTTCCTTCGGCAGAAGACGGCGGATGCACTTGCTGGAGTTAGAGCAGTGCACAGTGGTGACGCGGAAAAGAGTTCTGGGATTCAGCCTATTCATTCTGATACGGCTGTGTGATCGCTTTGGATTGAAAGTAGATAATAACTCTTCCGCAATGAGTGTGAGGGTTCGATAGATCTACGATTTGTGTGAACTACCCTCTCTAGCTTAAGGAGATCATAGATAGGTATGATTTGCAGATCCCCATGTGAATAAAGTACAGAACCAGAGTTTAGCAATATTCTCGAATGCCACAGTCAACAGTACTGTTTCCTGGTAACCACCCCGATAAGATATAGGCGGCTGTTAATAGAAGCCTTTGAGTCAAAACTGAAGTCCTTGAGTCGTTCCAAAGATTTAACCACTCCCTGACTGTAGAACAAATTACGATATCTGTCATTGATGAGGTGGGTCGCCGTGGCGTAGTGGGTTAGTGCGTCGACTCCTACGCAGATGGTGCCACGTTCGATACCCGAATTTACCACCTTTCATATTTTCACGGCTCCACGTCTTTCGAGTCACTGACAATGCTCAAAGAGTATTTCCTTTCTTAAAAGCTTCTCAAACTTGGCCGTTCGGAGTCGGCATTAAACTGTAGGTCCCTTCCACTCGTGAGAGAACAATAGCACGCACAACACGAGTTGTTGCTGAGAAGCTAGGCTCAGGTCCGCTTCGGACTGTAGCGCCACCCATATTATTATTATTATTATGTCATTGATCCCACATTGTATATTAGCCCAGACAAGTCTTTCTTGATCGCTATAGTTTCTACCTGAAGGACGAATGTATATCGTTCCAAATCGAAAAACAACCATTTATTTGTTCATCAGAAGCTGTTGCAGATACAGTTGAATGCTGATATATAAAAATTGGCTTGGTACTCTTAATGATACATCTTGTTGGATGGCGCGGTTTCTTCCTGGAAAGGTGCCACCACCCGTCACTAGCTACAACCCACTACCGCCTCAAACACAACACCAAGGACAGTAGATGAAGGTTTTTACACAACAGACGCTAGAACTTCCATAGGTAAATATGCTGTTAGTCTTGAAACAAACTATAAGGTTTCGGAAGACGACGGAACAATACTACGGAAGTATTAATATCCCCTCATAGCCGGAGTAGAGTCACAGTGCAGTATAAGTGTTCATAAAAGTTATATTTCAACAGGTATCAAAGATACTAAGGCTACCCCGCTTGCGGTTTGGCCTACATCCCGACGGACGCTCATTTTTGGTTCAGCGAGTTTTGTATATATATGGGTTGCGCTACATCCCGTAGAGGGCCAGGGCCTAGCTCTACAGCAACCACTCGTGTTGTGCGTGCTATTGTTCTCTCACGAGTGGAAAGGAACTACAGTTTTATTCCGACTCCAAACGGCCAAGTTTGAGACGCTTTTTCTAGACAGGAATACTCTTTGAGCATTGTCAGTCACTCGAAAACGGTGCGGCCGTGGAAAATATTTTGGTCATACCGGAAATCGAACCCGGGCAGCGAGGTTCAGTTGCAAAGGAGTCGACGCAAAGACTCACAATGCCACGGGCACCACGGGTTTTACAACAAGTAAAATTGTCAATATCGAACAACTATCAATTCATCCACATATATTCAGTATTTGGCGCTGTGTATGGCATGGCTGTATGATAGTATCTTAGTTCCGAGTACATACCGACTTTCGTTTATATCGATACATCTGAGCTGAGGTTCCAACAAGATGGCGCTCCATGTTATACAAGCGACGCGATGGTGAAAGAAAAAATTTGGCAATTGGGTCATCTCTCGGCGAGCATTTATTAATTGGTTGCCGCGATTATGCGGCATAGCACTATGTCCAGTCCCTATTCTACGATAGTAAGCTAACCACTTTGGACGAGCTAAAAAACGTCGCTCGAGACACTATTGGCGGAATAATACTGGTCGCATTTGACTGAGTCGTTAAAAATTTGAGCGATCACTTGAAGCACTGCACGAGAAGTCGAAGTCGTAATTTGTAAGAAGCGTTATTCTAAAGCAATTTTCAAACCGTTGGTTTTTATTTCAATTTCTTTTCCTACCATTTTTTTATAGGGCAACTATAATTCAATGATCGAACCGTTAACCAAAAAAGGATATACTACTTTTATTTTTGAATAACCTAAAAGTATGTGCTTAGAATTTTTGGCACAGCTACAAACCACAAATCATGAATTAAGTTAAAACATTACTGGTACATGGTTCAAGGCGTCAATATTTAATTCTTCCCGAAGAAAGAAACTCGTTCTCAGCCCTCTAATTCTTACTAATATAATTATTCGGAAACAGCCAACAACCTGAACTTGGAGTTTTCAAGTCTTTCTTTCTTTAACGAAAATACATTATCTTTGTCGTCAGAAAGTCCCTAAATTTGAAATGAATTTGAAGATTCCAATGTTTAATTAGGGAGCAAATTATGCTTCATGTTGATGTACTAAAACTATTAAAAATACATAAACTGCTGCCAACAAAAGACCCTCGAGCATATTACAACCAGCACCGCAAATCCCCCACGTGTCATAACGAGATGAAATTGGAGGTCCTCTTATTTGTCACTCAGTTTTATTTCAAGAATAAATTGGCTAGATTTTATAGAAAGTCCCCCTCGAGCATAATAAGTGGCACACATTTTTTCCACAGACACCCGCGGTGGTTACAAAAAGTCAACCAAATGGGGTACCACAAGAGCAACAGGACTCACCTCAAAAGTCCTGTAAAGCCATCTACCCTCTTGTCTATGTTCTGAACGAATAATGAATATATAAGCTGCTTGAGAATATGAAAGACTTCCTTTGAGAATATTTCTCCCGACTTTTTAAACACTTCGCTCGTTGGTATATTTTTTTTTGTCTACTTTTTGCCAGACTTGTAGCGCCCCAGCATCGAGGACTGTCAGCATAATTCCTGTTGCTGTAAAGTGCAGGAAATTCATAAAGATTGCTCATTTTTTTTCCCAGTTCCTCCTTTTCATTCTTGCTCCATCGTCCGGATACTGTGTTAATTCGCATAAAAAATTGAATGCGCATCGCAAGTTTGGGGTTTGGTTAAAGGATTAAAAGGATGCCTTAGCTGCGATTGACTGTGTGTCCTGTGGCTCTATTCATTTACTTGTGTGCTGTGTGTGGTGTTAAGTGAATAAATAATGAATATTGGAGACCGAGGACCCTCTCATGACAAATTAGCTGCACGATGTAAAAACCGTCGGGTGGGAAATGCAGAGCATGGAAGAGATTCCACGGGGAAGTGAAAATGAATTTAAAGCGTTTAGTTGAAAGATCCTCCGTGGGAAAAGATTTTATCGTGGAGATTGCGGTGTGTGTCGACTGACTTGAAAGGGATCCTTTCAGCGAAACTTAAGCTGGGTGTTAAATGTAAAGTGTAAAATGTTGACAGGGCTACTGAGGGTGCTACGGTGGGGGATTATGTTTAATTCATGAGTGGATTCATATCCAATTTTTTGCTGCTCAGTCATTGTGTGGTTTTTACCTTTTTTTAAATCGAATTACTGCTAAAATGTATTTTTCTTTAAATAAATGTTTTTTGAATACAACTTGTAAAACCGAATCGTCCACCGTGACAGTAAATTTAATTCAGTGTTCGGTCTCTGATGCAGTTCACTGCTAGGACCTGTTGTCGCTGGTTTGTCGAAAAATGTGTATATGAGCATTGGGACTTCATCTAATGAGCAGGACCGGCTTGAATTCTCGAGGATATTTTTGCAAGCAAATGTTATTGTTATTTTTTGCAATCGCTTCAAATTATGTGCTAAGGCTTGCATTTTTGTCTGTGTTTTCTTTCGGCATGGTACGTTCAACCGCCCTCAGAGCCTGCACCAGCAACTTAACTGAAAGGCGCTGCACCTCATCCTCAGAATAAGTTAACACAAGTCTAAATTCGCTCACCAATAGGTAAGACAAGCAGACTGAGAAAGTTTCAGCTGCCGACACACTTTCGCAAGCAGGGTCCAATGAAATCAAAGGATTGAAAGCAGGCATGAGCCAAGGTCAACATTCAACGAAAACAGGATTTCAGCGGATCACGATCGAAACCATACACCAAGTACGATCTGTGGAGTGGGCATAAGTTTCCGAACATGAAACTTCTTGAAAATTTCAGCCGTTCGCGAACTGTGACGCCCAAGTATAGGACCTGGAAATCATTTTCTGCCTACTCACCAAGGATTTTCTACAAAAAAACCGGTGCGGGGGGACAGAAGCGACCGTTCCCATCCAATTGCCAAATGCCAAGATCGTTCATGAACAATGGCATGGAGGCGATAGGTTGGGCCATTATGTGACCAAGGGCAAGGCTATATCAAGGCAAATCAAGAATCATCAAGGAGCACTACTTTATTCCCGAGCCAGATAATGAGGTCTTTCCTCACACCTGAAAGATGTCCCAGCTGCAATGGAAGAGTCACCTGGTGCGACTCAAGTACTTAACCAACGCGAGCTTCAAAGAATCTTAAAAATATTCTTGCCAAGCCATATCTCTATACGACAACGAAAGTGACAGTGGATTGGTCACACTCTCCGAAAGGGTGGCATGTCCATAGCTAGCCAAGCGATGCAATGGAATCCGCTTACTCAGGATGGTAGGATAAGTCGCGCTCCTAGTTTGGAATAGCTTAGGCACATTTCCCAAAACCGCGTTCGATGGCGCGTAGGCATTGTAGAAACCCAAGGACCCACAATGGGATACAGGACATAAGTAAGTAAAAGTAAGTGAGAAAAGACTGCAAAACTTGTATCTTAAGGAAACATTTTAGAGGGCATGTTGATGTTTTGGAAAAAATGTACTCAATGCAAAATTTTGAAAATCAATTGTTGGAACAGAAGTTGATTGGTTCGAAAAAGCTGAAGCCAATGTGAGACAGCAATACGCAATATAAAATAGCTGATGTAGAGAACTAGTCTTAATTTAAATTGTTTCAATTTAACGGCAGTCGTTATGAAAAAAAAATGGAACGGGAGTTGCTGCTAACATATTATGCATCGATCGTTTTGGATGCTGCGGGGTCTTGATAACGTCAGCTTTCGTTAGAAGAGAAGCTGGCGTTTATGAACACACTCGTTACGGTAGCCACGTCGATAACCTCGATATATGCCTTGGAGTCTTACACAGCTTTTGCGACCACCTAATTTTGGAATGATGACGTTCATCGTTAATTCATCCCAATCTCACTCTCCGATGATGTGACAATAGAATCGGGTCTACTAGCTTCTACCCCCAAACTCTGTATCAGCTGCCATCTTAAAAGTGTGTGTTATCCTTTTGAAGAGAATAGGCTGATCTGCTGGGCTACGGTTGATTGCAAATAAAGGCTGATACTGAATGCTCAACGGACTTTGATCCGACTTGAGATGTTAGTGCAAAACTCACTGGCTAACACTGGAGGCAAGATTTTCCAAATGTCTGTACTATTCTTAGTAGATCCCGACATTGACCTGGTCCTTCGAACACAGCTAGATATCAATAATGTTTTAGCTGAATTTGACATATGGCATGGGTTATATAGGTCCTGAAGGTCGCTGAGATTTGTGGCTTATTCCCATAGTCCTGCGACTTCAGAAAATACAACGATCTCGATGGCCAGTTCGCATTATTTCACCGCCACGTAAGATGACCATGGCCTCGAATCGCTCGTGCACAATTTACAATGCAACGTGAGCATGTCATCGGTATTATCCAATTCAGTCCAAGACAAATTGGCTACCATCGACCTATAGCGCTCGGCGTTGTGTTGACTGTTGTGGTCTGTGGACGCTGCCAGCCCAAAATCCACACTGAAAATTACTATTTAGGTACGCATTGCACGCTCTTGGAACTTATGTGGATTGGTATCACCCCAAATTCGACAATTTCGACAAGTTCATCCAAAGATTGGCCTCATCTTACGCCGTAAAATGGGCGAGGGGAACTGTGTCCTTGACTGATCAACTGTCAAAGTTCAGCAGTACCTATTGGAAGACCCCTTTTTATCCATGACAACCTTAAGTGATGTGGGGGCATAGGCTTTATCAAATGCAGTTAAAAAATGTCTTGATTGTTTCGATAAGAATATTGTGCGTGTGATCTTTTCCATTATTTCCTTCGATGAGTGTTAGAGGAAAGAATCAAACTTAAATGTGACTAGACTGGGCACAGTTCATTGACAATCTGCCTGTTGCTTCAAAGAGCCGATCTAGTGGAACTGTGCAAAAGAGGATACCTGCGTTTAAGGTGAGAGACAAATATGGAAGAGCAACTCAATCAACTAGGGAGTGCTAAAAGGAAACGAATCTAGGAAGAGTTGTAGCGCTACAAAGGGATACATATCTTTCAAAACACTTTACCACAATAGGAAGTAGCAGGATATTAACCTACACGAAATATTTGACCAATCGCTTAATTTCAGCTTAACTTTCATACTCACCCCAACGCACCAAACGCCTCAGAAGATCAAATAAAAAAAATCAACAAACTATGAAGCGCGATAAGTGTACTAACCATACCTTCCAAGAAACTTCAACTGATTTTCCTTCAACAATTTAAGACTACTAGTTGACCAATGATCATTACCAACAAAGCATCTTCCCTAAAGTAATGCGCCATCCAAAGCATACGGCCTTCTGTCGATTATGACCAATTAAAATGAATGAAATTCCTCCAAAAATTTGTGTAACTACTGCACGAACTATTCGCCCATTATCTGCGCCAAAAAAGCAGGTAAATCCATCCATGAAGAGAAATAAACAATTTCAGCAAACTCTCAAGTGTCCTCCAGAGATCCTTTGAAGTGCACTTAATTTCGTAAATTCAACTCGCGCAATAATTTCAATTAATTTACCAGCACCGCTGCCAGAACTCCCGGAATTCGTTCTTAATTAGCGCAATAACTGTGCGACACTACGATGTCCTTACCTGGAATGACAAGAAACAAGAACAAGAAAAAAACAAAACATTAATTGCGATGATTTTTATTTGAGCAAAAAAATACAACTTTAATATACTGTAATCATAATTTGTACAAAAGAGGAGAGGGAGGGCGGGGAAAAAAAACGGTCCTGTCAATTGCCATGACTCTATTTTATACATATTTTGGAATTGTGGTCAAAAGTTTCGTTCCTTTTGTTTCCGGTTCTCAAAATCGGATTAACGTTGGCCACGGCCACCACGGGGTGGTGGCAAAAAAGTTGCAAATGTTTAACTTGTTTGCATGCATAAATTACCAGATCTCCTAGGCACCATTATATGGGATTATCCCTGCCGAAGGAAAATTCAATTTACGACTGAAAATTCTCCGAAGCTTATAATGGGGTTGTAGCTGAATGTCCATAACTCGGATACTCGAATACTCGGGCACTTGGTTGCGTTTAGTTTTGGAATTATCGCTTTTGACTTGAATGGTGAATTACAAATGCAAATGGGCTATTTAAGTCCTTTTTATAGTTTTCCCTATCTGTATGTGTCTGTTTATGCGTGTGCGTGCGTTGGATTTTTTTTTTTATTTTTGCAATTTCCTGATTATTCGTTGGATCTCGAAACGAGGCACATAATCAAAGCCTAATTGATATTACATTTTAATTGCATTACAGGCGCAGTCCAATGGAAAGGTGATTACTACAATAATAAAACATCAAAAGCACAAATCATATATGCACAAGTATGAAAAACGCAAACCACCCCCCGCTGTCACAACGAGTTCCATCGGCACGCATTGGTAACACCAATCCAATTAACACGGCGGTCACTGACTCCATCGACCATCACCACCAGATTATGGCTCCCATGGTTCATGGGCTAATTGAGTTTAATATTCTGGGAAAGCCAATCTTTCCACACCTATTGCCGATGTCTCCGATGTGTGCAGTCGTGGTGATAGATGCGAACGTCAAATGGGAAAAAATTATGAAAAATATGTTTGTTTGCCAATCCCAATGGGAACGAAGAAAAAATAGTGCAATAAAAAAACAACCGGCAGAATGTAAGTGCAAACATGTAATTAATAACTGGGTGGATTTTCAATTAACACTTAATGAATATAGCGGTTTTATTACCGTTTATAACAGCTAAATTGTAATACTTAACGCGTTAACCGAGCAAATGTGATTCATGAATGAAATCAACGAGGCTTGATGAGTACGAGGGAGAGCTCTTCTATTGCCATTTAAAATGCTGAAATGAATGATTTTAGTCGCGAATAATACGGAAGCTCATTGCGAGAGAAAGAAGCAAGCCACATGGGCATTAAGGCATCCCAAATCTAAGCTTAGCTGCAACGTAAGTCAATTCTTGATGAATTACCAAGCCAAGATAACCAAAGAGAGGGGGAGCGAGAGTGAGAGAGAGAGAGAGAGAGAGAGAGAGAGAGAGAGATATAGAGAGAGAGAGATAGAGAGAGAGAGATAGAGAGAGATAGAGATAGAGAGAGAGAGAGAGAGAGACTGTCACTGCCAAGCAGTGGCGAGCAGATTTTACAATATTTGAAACTTCTGTAGCCCTCGCCGTTGGTCTAAGTGAGTTATGGCCATAGGACCGCCAAGGCACCCAATTACCCACCTACGTCCCAAGCCCCAAATCCACAGCAGGATTACGCGCTAAGACGTTCCCTCAGAGTTGAATTGCTTTCAAATGTAATTAGAAAGCCATTTTGAAGTGGCCCGCAAAACAGCTGTTTGTGGACAGAAAATAATAGTGTCGAGAACACTACAAAATAGTAAGAGAGAAAATTAACACCAAAATTACTAAGGTCCATGCTGTAGGCTTGTTCGGTTTACCAAACTTTCACGGATGGATGATTTCAAACAGGCTCAAAGGACTGATCTTTTTGTTTCTTCAACCAAACGAAATTACCTACTTTTAAAATATGACGAAATGAATCGTAATCATGGCGAGAACAAATTTCACTGTGCGATCGGAAGAGGGCTTCGAAGTTCGGACCATATATACATATAACACATCCTAATAGCAGCTTTGTCGACGTCTGTCGTGGGGTGCGCACGCGTCAAGGGCTATATTTTCCGTTTCTTAAAACAGTTTATTTTTTTAATTTAATTAAATTTTGTTCAATGAAAGACTATATCTAACTATAGACCCATTTTATTGCTGCAAACCATCGCTAAAATTTTTGAAAAAAACTGCTCATGTCGCGGTTTGTGTCTTTTTTTAAGTGGTACAAACTTTTCTAGTTGTAGTCAGTTTGGTTTCAGAATAGGAATATCAACTGAGGATGCTATTCTCAGAGTATGTAGACAATTATAAGCGAGCACGTGAACTCGCTTTTTGATCTTAATCTGAACGGAAGATCCACTGAGCCACCGATTTTGATTGCATTGTGAATCTTTTAGAAGACCTACAAACGTTAAGGTGTTGGTATGCTGCGCATAAACTAATAAGTAGCGATAAAACTAAACTCATTTCATTCAAAACATCAACTATTGTCATTGAAGACTTCAATGTATATTCCCACGCTCATGATTGTAAAAAGTTTTGTTTACCTGTTCATAAGTGTGGCGATAATAACTTTATATATAACCGTCCTTGTTCTCTAATCTTAATATTGAAACAGTTCATCACATTAAATACCTCGGAGTCTTAATACTCAACAATTTATAATGGAAAGATCATATCCGAACAATCAAATGGCATATGATGCTGGTGACGAGGAAAATGTATCTATAGATAGATAGATAGATTTATTTTCCAGTATAAATTTCCTACATTATAAAGTGTGTGTGCAGAGATTTGATACATATTTATCTTGCTTCTGGATTATTATTTTTAAGGTTTACAATTTTTAGTAGCTCGTAAATATTTTTGAAGGAAAAAAAACATTCATGCTAATTGTTTTGTATATATATATTACAATTAGTAATAAGTAAGTAAAAATTTAATAAATAAATAAGCAAATAAGAAAATAAATAAATAAATAAATAAATAGATAGATAATAAAAAATAAAGGAATAGATAAATAAATAAATAAATAAATGAATAAATATAAAAACAGATAAATAAATAAGTAAATAAATAGATGCATAAATAAACAAATAACTAAGTACATAAATAAATAAATAAATAACAAACAAAAAAAAGAAAAATAACAGTCAAACAAGAATAAATATAAAGCTACTATGAACATGGCTAGTCATATAATGATGCTGTGCTATGGTGGTGCCACCTCCATTGCTAGATTAAGTTCTTTTATGAGTTGGTTATCGGCAAGTTCACATCTCGATAAAAATCTAAGATATAGTTTTTGAGCTTTTTGAAAAACGTATTCAAAATTCGCCCTTCTGTGCAAATCTTGTGTTGAGTGATGCCAGGGAAGATTTAGCATCATCTTTAGCTGTTTTTTTTGTGATATTTAAAATTTCTTAATGTGACATTGCGCGCAACGTCCCCATACTTGACATCCATATAAGATTATGGCTTGGAAAATTAGCTCATGAATTAGAACTTTATTATGTATAGACAGCCTTGATTTTCGGTTTATAAAGGGGTAGAGCATTTTAATTGCAATGTTCAATTTTTTCACTGTTCTTGTAACATGTTCCTGAAAAGTCAGTTTGGTATCCAGATATATGCCTAAATATTTAACCGACTTTTCCCAATTAACTAATGTACCGTTGATCAGAAAATTACTACTCGGTAGATAACAAGGTTTTCTTTTTCGCGTGAAAAAGATAGCTTGCAATTTTTCCAGTTAATTTTAATTTTTCCAACTATTGTAGTATTTCTGTAGTACTTTCATTCCATTGATAAGATTAGTCTCCACATGGAGAGCAAATTCGTGAGATGAAAGTATTGCCGTGTCATCAGCGAAAATAGCAGAACTACAACCAGGTAGACTTGGAAAGTCTGAAGTGTATAAGTTAAATAAGAGTGGAGCCAAAACTGATCCTTGAGGTAAGCCGGTATCAAAATGCATTACGCGGGACACACAACTGTTGACATGAACACTAAAAGACCGACAGGACAGAAAGCTTTGAACTATCTTGCACAAATACGTCGGAAATCCATAGGATATCATTTTATGTAGAAGTCCATCATGCCAGACGGAATCGAAGGCTTTTTCAATATCTAATAGTAACATGCCTGTTGATCTACCTTCAGCATGGTTGTTTTGAACAATATTGCAAATTCTGGCGACTTGATGCATTGTACTGTGATGACGCCTAAGCCCAAATTGTTCATTGGGGAAGATGTCGTGGTCAGAAAGAAATTCCAGCATTTTTTCTTTTAAAATTTGTTCAAAAATTTTACCAATACTGCTAAGTAACCTTATTGGTCTATAACTTTCTGTGCTATTAGCAGGCTTCCCCGCTTTTAGTATTGGTATAACCTTCGCCTTTTTCCATGCATCAGGAAAATAGTTAATTTTAAGACATGCATTAAAAATAATGGTTAAATACTCAATTCCTGCTTTATGCAGTTGTTTTAAGAAAATGTTTTTAATTCCGTCCGGACCCTCTGATTTTCTAACTTTCAAATTATTGACAAAGCAAACTGTATCGTCATCACTTACATGGAAGTTGTTTGGTGGAGAGGTGTTTAACGCATTAAAAGATTGAATGGAGTTGCTAACAACATCGTTTGTCAATGGATCACCGAGATTAGCTGATGTATTTTGGTTATTCAGAAATGTATCTCCCAGTGCATTAGCTTTTTCTACATCACTGTAGAATGTTCCTGTTGCGTTGGTCAAAGATGATAATTTTCTATTTCTATTCCTGACAATTCGAACTATGTTTCAGAAAGGTTTTGAGTTCTTATCTAGACCATTAAGTTTTTGGTTCCAATTGTCGTTGCGCATTTTATTGATATGATCAGCTATCAAACGACTTATAGGTGACTTATACATTTTGTAAATTGGATGTCGGTATCTTTGCCAATATCTCTTATACTTATTTCTAAGCTTAATCAGGATGAGAATGTGCATAGGAAGGGCGTTAAACTGGTGTCTCGCCAAATGTATCTATTAAAGCAATACTGCTCGTCAAAAGTTTTGAAGACAATTTATTTTGGCCTTGCCCACTCTAAGATGCAGTATGCCATCACAAGCTGGGGCGGTACTTATTTCAGCTCCCTCCGACCTCTGTTGATAGATCAGAAACATTTAATAAGAATTATTTGTAATAAAAATCGTTTTCAGCAAAGTTGGCCTCTTTTTAGAGACCTTTATATTCTTCCCCTGAGACACCTTTACGTATTCAAAGTACTAAGGGAATTCTTTGGACAAAGTGGCAACTACTCCAGTAGAATCTCTCAGTTATACAACTAACGTATTAACAACTTGCATCTTGTAAATGTGCCAATCGTTTTCAAAACCCATTTTTCTCAGTTCTACGCTGTAACAGATCCTGCAATTTTCAATGAGCTACCATATACTATTGGAATAACTTACAATTAGAATTCATATTTAAAGAAATTGGTTATTCACGATCGGTTATGCTACTGTTAAATCTTTCCTGAGAAGCTTATCTTAATCATCAGCATTTAAATTCTCATGTCATATAAGTAACGTCATTTATAAATAAAACGTACGTATCTTTTTTCCGCATATTATTTTCCATCTTATTTTTTTCGTTAGTATATATATAATGTCATGGATTTTTATTGAATTTCATGAAGTTGAATTGATTTATTATTTGAATTTTGCATGTTATCACCCCACTAAAGATTTAAACGTTTTCTTTGTTATTCATTTACCGAAGCAACATTCTGCACTATCTTTTTAAGTTACTGAAGTTACTGTATGTAAGTTTTGAAAAAAGGAAATAAAATAAATAAATAAATAAAATAAAATAAAATATCGAGACTTTCGAACACATTTTGCGCCCTCTTCATGTGGTGTATCTCCAACAAACTTGTGTGTTCTCACAAGTGGAGGACAATGACTTCAACACTGAAATGCGAAATATTTCTATACATTTACAGGTAGGCCTCACTTATCACGGTGACGTTCCTGAAAATATCGCGTTAAGCAAAATCGTGCCAAACGAAACAAGAAATCAGTGCAAAAGAGGAGTTACGTTCGATAATCCAAAAAAAACAAACAATTTGTTTTTTTTTTTGTTTTACTATTTAGACTAAGACTTTCATTAATTCATACATAAGAAAATAAACAAAAGTATATGTTGTACCTGCTCTTTATGGAATATGTGAATCAAAACAAACCAAAAAAAGTCATGAAATCATCTATCATCGCGTTCGCACAGTTAATATGGGGGAGCCCCTATTTCAGTATCTACATATTCTTAGAAATATAGCAAGTATGGATAAGTGTGAATAAGACATAGCGTGTACCAAACCGTGTTGTACAACGAACTGGGAATGTAACTTGCAAAAAATTCTGCAATAAACTAAACAATTTTACGATAAATTGCCAGGTTAATCACATTTGAATATGCGAAAATACACTGTCCAGAAATCTAACCGTATATCTAATGTAAAATATTAAAAGAGATTTCGGAGAAATGGAATCACTGTTCCGACTGAAAACGAGCAGTGGGGTTCCATGATAATTCTTCCTGTTGATTGACCTCGAAATATAGTCAAAGAAAGTATTCCATCAGATGCTTAGCTTAAACATTAACAATAAAATAAAAACAAGATATTGTGGAATCAGAATAGTATCTAAGTAAATTCTTTAGGTTGTCTGCATACATTGAAGGAAGGGCTATGCAACCAACTTAAACAAACCCAAGTCATTTATGTACGTGTAGTTACGTGTGTACGTACACTGAAGTGGTACTTCGTCCTCCACTGATTGAAGCTATAATTCGATGGACACACCGCACCGCGCAAGCAGGCGCATATTGGATATCCACGTGGCCCCCTTGGTTCAGTAGGTGTGTGAGTTGATGTACTACGCTGAAAATTGAGGCTCGATTACGAGTGTAATCACTTTCAGATTTCTCGCCTTTAAGGCAATATCAATAAGAAATGTGTAGTTCACTCGCCAACACGGGTAGTTGCTGCAGAAGCTCGGCTAAAATTCGCCTCACAATGAGTCACCTGAAGAAGACTTTACTGGAGTGCATTGATCCAGAAACGGTACAGCGTGTAAAAAATAATGCCCAAGCAATCGAAAATGTATGTACTTCAAAATTAATCAATTTTAAACGCAAGTATCATTGTAAAATTGCCTGATTAGCAAATATTTTCCGCAAGCACATAAATCAATGCCAACCGCCCACAGCAAGCAGAGTTCATGTACATTTTTTTCAATAACATTCAGCTGAAGTCGTGCATGTATCTACGCACACCTACACGTGCTTATCTGCATCTGGGTTTCATCCTAGTTTCGTGACGAAAATGGTCATAATACAATTTAAACCTTCTTACACAATTTCACAAAAAAAAAAACGACTTGAGCCCCACATCGTCATTTTGAGAAAAAAAAAAGAAGAAAAAAATGAGAAGCCTCGAGAATGTAAACACGACTTTTTGTTTGTCTGTAAAGAGAAATTCTCAGAAAATAGGCTAAGCATGTGTAGCCTTCTCTGGGCACGCTTTCGAAGGGACGTCAATATATAACAAACATTTTACTGTCCCCCCATCCACCAAGTCGCGCGGACTCTTCCTAGCGTCATGCCATAATAAATGCTAGCAAACATTGGTATTAAATTTTGCCATAAGTGTGTGCGAGAGGACTGTAATAAAAGCAGGAGAAGAAAAAAAATGGTTTTTTTTGCAAGTACTTCAGTACTTCAATCCATGCCCAGCATGTAAGAAATGAAGACGTCCTTGCAAAGTCCTCCCCCCACGGCTGGGCATGCATGCTCTTTGCCAGGCAAAGTGTTATACAGTAAATCGTGAGATTTGAAATTTTGCCAAAAAACGTTACGAGAAGAAAATCAAAATGTCCCTTAGAAATCATGCACATATGACTGGGCAGATTTTTCTTATTGGAACTACCCGCTCACATATAAAGGCGAAGTGAATCGCATTATCATGCAGCAAGTATCTGGCGGAGTGGGCTGCTGGTGGTACCATCGCCAAGGAGTCGCAACAGCTTTCGAAATGTTTTTTTGCAGCTGTAAAGACCAATAGTCGGGCGCTTGTAAGCGGTCCTGGGAGAAGGAGATCACTGCAAAAAACTGTCTAACTCATAATCCTGTTGAGGGGAGTCTTTCGTTGATTGCGTGCTACACTTCGAAATGTAGTCAAGGACGTGAGTGTACTTGAAATGAAAGTATTTTGGGGACCATAAGCGAGTGTGTGTTGTCCACTTTTCGGAAATTCAATTCGGTTTTTCTTTCTTCCGGTTTACTTGTTTTGAATCGATTTTAAGTGTGTTTATATAAGGGGTGTGATGACTCGGAAGAATGAACCTTGTTACTTGCATTTTGAAAGCGACCAAGACACAAGCATGGCCAACACAGCTAAGATTGAGGTTAATTTTGGGCTTGGAAAATATATAAAAGCTGATGATTGGTGGAACTCTATTAAGCAGTTAGAGCACATCTCATCCGTGACTTCGGTGAACACCAGTGTAGAACTTATGTTTGGATTCCAGTGCGCTACATACAATATTATAAGGGGGGGTCAATTCATGAGTTGCAAAGCTAATGGGGTGCCATTTAGTGACATAAGTTGGGAAGACATAGAGGAACCACCATGAAGGGTCAACAAGAAGTAAAAATAAAGTATGTTGGACAACCTTTCAAAGCATTCAGTACAATAAAATCTCCTCCTCCTCCAAATGCATCGCAATTCGTTTTTTCATACAAGCGAAGCTCTTCAAACGACCTCTAGAATTGCCTGAGAAACAACCTCCAATTCGGAACAAAAATTAAAAACAGGAAGATATTAAAAGTACAAATTACAAGTGTGAGTCACAAGCCAGTGGGAACAGTTAAAGATATTAAAAGTAAAAATTACAAGTGTGAGTCACAAGCCAGTGGGAACAGTTACAAGTCAGGGCTGAGCACATCTAAGTATGCAATGATGCAAAAACAAAAATAGAGGATTTTCCCGGAATGTCAAAAATGCGTTTGTAAAAAAACAATCCTTGCTCTTGTTCTGTTTTTGCCACAAAGCAGTCATTCATTGAAAAACAGTATGTATTGAACAATATGTACCTACTTTCACAATTTAAAAAAAACACACAGGATCATTGTATTTCGGAACTATCTATAATTTGAACACAATTGTATTTGATCCAATTTACAGGTCCTCTCATATCGGGGCACCTCCAATTGGGTTCCCTTGTAATGCCCCACTTAGGAGGTTTCACTGTAATTTCAGAAAACTATTGGTATCTAGTTGGCAGCCCTGGCGAAGTGGGTTGGTGTTTCGAGTCTTACGCAGAGGGTTCTGGGTTCGATTCCTGAATTCACAAGCTTTCATATTTCACGGCTCCACTTCTTTCGGGTCACTGACAATAATGGACAATAATCACAGAGTATTCCTGTCTAGAAAAAGCTTTTCAAAATTCGCCGATGGGAGTCGACGTACGACTAAGTCCCATCCACTAGCAAAAGAGGTCCGTTTTGGACTGTAACTATTTGCGTAAGCTTGTAAAATGAACAAAGAAATATAGTCTTGTGTAATATCTCGAGAATTGTTAGAATTTTGTTTTTTGCGGCACTCTTCTGGTGACGACCACACATCACTAGCAATCGCAGTCGATCTTACAAGATTGTACAAGAAAAGCACTTCAAACGTACAAATATTATTAATTAAATGTTCCCCGAATTTGTCTACGTGGATATAAGTTATCGCGGTTGGATAAATAAGATTTCGAACAAATTTGATTACTAATAAAAAGGTTATAGTGAGTCAATGTACCTTTTAAGATTAAGATATACTGGCACAGACTTTTTTTTTTGAGCCTTTAAGAGGTATACGATTTTTTTGCGTAACTTAAACCGTTTACGCACGCAACGCAGAAGCTCTCAAACAGGAAAATATTTTTGCAAGTTTTTGCATCTTTTTTCATTGATGCTTCGCTGTCTTTGGTCACCCATGATATTATAAAGCATAAAGCCTTCCTCGAAAAATTAACTATCCAACACAAAGAAGTAGTTCCTGAGATTAGCGCGTTCAACCAAAGAAACTTCTTCTTCTTCTTCTTCATTTGGCGCTACAGTCCGGGGTGGACCTGGGCCTCAACCAACAAGCCTCTCCAGCTAGCACGGTCTCTGGCTAGCTGTCTCCAGTGTCGCACGCCAAGTTGGTTGAAGTCCTTCTCCACCTGGGTGCGCCACCTTAAACGCCACCTTAAACGCGGGTCCCACGAGTTCGGAGTCGAAGACTCTCCGGGCCGGAGCTGAGTTGTCCATACGCTCTACATGGCCTAGCCATCTTAGGCGTTGGATCCGAAGACGCCTGACTAGACTCATGTCGCTGTACAGCCCGTACAGTTCGTGGTTGAATCTTCTCCTCCAGAAACCGTCAACGCAAACAGGACCAAAGATCGCACGCAGAGCTTTTCTCTCGAAAATACCAAGGACTTCCTCATCCGCTTTTGAGATTGTCCATGCCTCCGCGCCGTACAGCAGGACTGGTATGATCAAGGTCTTGTATAGGGTCAGCTTGGTCCTTCGAGAGATGGCTCTACTACTCAATTGCCTCTTGAGCCCATAGAAACAGCGGTTGGCAAGAGTTAATCTGCGTTTGATCTCGGTACTGATGTTGGTTGTACTGTTTACTGCGGAGCCGAGGTAGACGAAGTCCTTGACTACCTCGAATTTATAGCTGCCCATTGTGACGCTCTGTCCAAGACGTCGATGTTGTGTGTCCTTTCTTGATGACAGCATATACTTCGTTTTGCCCTCATTCACCGCTAGACCCATTTTAGCCGCCTCCGCCTCAATGCCAGCAAACGCCTCATTGACGGCTCGCTGTGTTCTGCCAATCACGTCAATGTCATCCGCGTATGCTAGCAGTTGTACGGACTTCTGGAAGATCGTGCCTCTAGTGTTGGCGTGTGGGTCTTGCACGATCTTCTCCAGGATGATGTTAAAGAAATCACATGACAGCGCGTCACCTTGTCTAAATCCTTTTTTGACATTGAAGGTCTCGGTGAGTTCGTTACCGACCTTGATGGAGCAGCGAGCATTCTCCATCGTCATCCTGCACAACCTGACGAGTTTGGCAGGAATGTCAAAACTAGACATGGCGTTGTTTAGCTCGTCCCTATGCATGCTGTCATATGCGGCCTTGAAATCGACAAAAAGGTGGTGGGTGTCGATTTGCATTTCTTGGGTCTATTCCAGGATCAGCCGTAGTGTGAAAATCTGGTCGATGGTGGACTTCCCTGGCCTGAAGCCACACTGATAAGGACCTATCAGGTTATTTATAAACGGCTTCAGGCGAGTACACAAAACGGCAGAGAAGATCTTGTAGGCGATGTTCAGGAAACTTATCCCTCTATAGTTGGCGCAGTCAAAGGGGTATCCTTTCTTATGGATCGGGCAAACTTTTCAGCCTTATAAAATCAGTATAGATGAAAAAGTTGTGATAGGATTTTTCTATTTAAGACTTGGATATGTTCCCAATCACAGCTAGTCTTGATTTGATTACATTAAATTAACTACACCAAGCCTGACTAGAGTGCGATCAATTGTAAATACAGTGGACTCTCCCTAAGTCGAACTCTCTTTTAGTCGAATTTCTCTCTAACTAAACTTTTCTTAACTTTTTCGCAGTATTTTGCATACATCTCCCTCAATGTTCCGTACAAAAATCTCTCTCTAATCTCTCCTGTGATAATTCGACTTCGGGGAAGTCCACTGTAGAAAAAAAAACGGAATAAGAAGTGAGCTTCTCCGCCAGTGGCACCAATGAGCAGTGTGTATGAATCTTTGTGACTGCAATCGAGTCTTACTTTGCTAGACATCCAATAGTAAATTATTTAACCCTCTTCTCATCCTTGCGTAGCAAATTACCGAGAGCTGCATCTTGTCGTGTTTTCTATTTTAAAATAACATATTGAAAACTTCTGAAATCGTTTGACTTTATTACAATCCTCATTTTAAGTCCACCCTCTTCCACAGAATTCTAAAAAAGGTTTAAAAAAATAAAAATTATGTAAAATACAGTAAAATCCCACATGCGTAGAAATCTACGGACAATTGAGGATGAGATGAGATCGAAGACCGAGTCTTCGTTCACTGATTCAAGTTGTGATAAGCTTATGAACTTTTTTCTGTCTGATTAGAATTTGTTGAGTTTGACGCGAGTGTGCGGTAACCTGTTTGAGAGCGCTGGTTCCGAGTTGGCAGATATTTTATGCACTTATTATGTACAAATGAGTTGAGACAACCTGATCGGATGGTATAACATACAAAGTCCAAATGCAGCAAACTAACTGACTCCGACTATGAGTTCAATATGTAAAAACAGTTTAACTTTCTTTACAGTAGTGAATAGAATTCATTCTCTCGTGTAACAAAACCTCTGTAAGATTCTACACCTGTGAAAAAATGAAAGTGACTAACATGTTCCATCTCGGAAGAGTTGGTTTCGGGAATGTTTACGTTCTCTACTTCTTTTTTGTGTATGGGATTGACCAGGACTTTATCCAATCAGCATCTCCATCTGTCCCAAGATTCACACTCCACATTAGTTAGTAGAAGTAGTCCTTCTCTACCTGTGTTCGTCACCTTAATAGCAGACGCTCTGAGGCGAAGTTTTTTTTTGACCTGATCGACGCCACTACATGGCAAGCATAGATTTGGAATCCATAGACCACTAGGTGGATCTCAACACATAACTTTACTGTAATGGGCTATGTCTTCGTAACGTTTTCTTCAAATATGCGCAACAAACGACTGTAGGATGTCAGTTCGGAGTGTTGGGTTAGAAAAGATATAACTACGGCCTAATAACAGATAAAGTTAAATTATATATTCGATCTTGTGAACCTCGATAACTCGAAACTAACAACCTTTCTTTTTAAATATTTCAAAAAGATCCCAATAGCTCATCAGTTGTAGTCATTTAATGTCAGTTCTTCTTCAAACTTGTGACGAATTAAAGGAACAAAGAAACAATGAAGCCCTCCGTCCCCAAACCCATTAAGCAAACATCCGAAAAACTTTACACGAAGTTCGGAAAGGAAGTTGTTCCTCTTGTGGCAATACGAAGTTCTATACACATTTACATGTGTGGGCGCACATTGCTTCACCAAACAACAAGCGCATACCATCCGTTCGAGTGTAGTGTACTTGGTTAGCATTCTTTTTTGCTTATGGTGTTGTTGTTTTTTTGCACTTCCCATTTCACCATTCGAAACGAAAACAATGCAAGTGGAAATTTTGCGGTTTCACTCAAAAACCCCGACAATTATGACCGCATCACACTCGTGGTGGTGCACTCCTATGATGCCATCCTGTCGGCAGGGATGGGTCGGGCATGCTGCGGGCCTCTACAAATGCGGGAGATGTTATGCCATGCATTATCATCGCAGCAGCGGTATGATGCAAAACCTCAACACAAGCACGGCAAAACACAAGCACAGAAGCGGAATAAGAAGTTTCTCCCCAGAAAATGAACTCATTGACCATAAGCATATAATTTTAAAGGATATTTGTTTTTCGTCGACGCTGTCTGCTTGTGAAGGGGGGCAGTAGTTGTGGTAGAGGTGATGGCGATACGGTGAAAGGGCATCTTCGCTGGCTTTTGTTTTCCAGGTGTAGTTCTGTGGAGTGTCCATCCGCATCAAGAGCGAGAGAGAGAGAGAGAGAGAGAGCGTAGTTTTGTTTGCGTTCTAAGTTCAGTTAATGGGGTGAACTTGTAAATGCTAAAAATAGGATAAGGACTACGCGTGCTGTTGGGGTACCTATGCTGTGACATGTTTAAAGACCCACCTTTGAACTTTTGCCTTTTTGCTGAAAAACAACAGCCCGTTGCCAGATACTGGCGGAGCTTTTTGGCGCACACCTGTTTCCTCAAACGTAATAATCAGCGTTCCCTCGTATCGCCCATCGGCAGGGATATTGATTTCACGGACAGCGTGTAAGCATTGCGCCACTTTTTAATTACAACTATTTGCTGGTGCTGATGGAAAACTCTTCAAGCAAGTAATTTCCATTCGTCGAGAAAAGAAAAGAAACAAAACAAAAAAACGCATGCAAACGAAGCAATAAAAACCAAAGCGTTTAACTTTTGACGAGATGAACCAATTTCCTTTTAGTCCTTGCATCATACCACCTCGTGCCTTGCAAAATCTCCATCATTTTGTTTTTGTATTGCTTTTATTTGGCAGCACCACAGGGGTTGTGGTAATTGTGACAGCACTGATTGGGAGACAATATGCCAATGGGGCTGCATGGGAGCACATACATAATGTATGCATCTGCTGCGGTGATGAAGTTAAATGCATGCCGATGACAATGGGGTGGAATGGTTGTGTTCCTTTGAAGGAACCCAGCGGCACAAGCGAAAGGAAAATAAAAACGAACCAAGACCATACACATGCAGACAAAAAACGATACGAGCGCTAGTGAAAGAGTGAAGCAATACAACACCCCAACCGCACCGTAAAGTCATAAAATATGAACATCATTAATGATCCATAATAAATTATGCATTCTTTGTTGCGGAGGCAGAACAGTGACAGCATCTCCACTTCGTCTCCAACCGCAACCGGTTCGGGAGTTTTAAAGGATAAGCCTTGTCGATTATGACATGGAGTGGCGCTGACTGCACAGAGGCGGTGTTTCACAAGAACGCGAGCTGCGAAACCCAAAATTCACACATCAGGAAGTTGGGTCTTAGTTCAGAATTTTTGAGAGTTTTTCCTCATTTTTGTTTTCCCCTCCCCCCATGCAGGGAACAAAATAGTTTCAAGGATAATTGTTGAGAAAATGTTCCTGTTGTGCAGTCAAGTATTTTTTTAAGCACTGCCTGCTGCTGCACCCTCCCCTTCAATCGACGTAGACAATGTCGACGGGTTGCTCCTAATGATTTATGAATTATTTAAGTGGGAAATTCGTTACATGCTTTCGCGTGTTTGATGTCTCATAAATTTTTCGCGCAACTGCGTTGCAACTTCGTACATGCATTCTTGATGGGCTTTCCTTAGGTGTGCTGGAAATGTAAGTTTAACTATTATTCATACGCGAGTCCATAGATGTATGTTCATGGTTGTTTGATTTGTGGCGTGATGTAGGTGAACATGGAATAGCGTTAATAAGATCTTTAAATCAGCTTAAGAACATCAGACATGCATTAGCCGTTAAATTCTGCTGCGAAATTATAGAAGTAGGAAGTGTAACAAGTAAACTATCGGAAAGCGTTCTCATGTTTAATCGGCGAGTGTAACCTTTCCACTCACCGAGTCTTCAGTCCTCCCATTGTGTGGATGAATTTACAATTGGGAGAATGCATATCTTCTTTTTTGGTTATAATCAGACTGGACAACTCGGAGCCGGTTTGAGTCGCCGATTAGCTAGAAATGTGCTTCTAACTTGATTACGTTCATTAAGGTTGTTGACTTGTGAATTCCCTTAGACCAGACTTGGTCCAAATTCAAAATTAATTAAGTTCTTCACCGGAAAGGAGAAACTAGTTTAATCTTTCAATGAAACTTAGCAGGCTATTGATGAATGCAAGGGCTCTTCGATAAGTCAGTGACTTTCGCTGTTATTGCATAGAGGATGTCTCAATATTGATTTCATCGGGCATAGATAAAAATCAAATACTTATCCCTGTCGACACTTAGCTACTTAAAGTCAGAAATGAAGTATTAAAGAGATGCCCGACTTCTACCTCTCTTGTTCCTTAAGATTTTTGACAATTGTTTTTTATAACGTGTTCATAAACCAAACTGACCAATCTGAGGACGGCATTAACGTTCTTTCGTGAATAACCGTCAAAAATTCATGAATATCTGTCAAAAAGGCACTCAAATTCGTCAATGGACTAGGGGGCAATCAGCTGTGAAATCTCTTTAATACTTCATTTCTGTTTAAATTGGGCGAAATTACTTTTTGTAGTGACATGTCACCAATATGAAAAAGAGAGTGTTTTAATAAAGCAAAACTTTTGGGCAATATAACCATTAAGGAGGCTAAAGACAGACTTAAAAAATATTACGGAAACTGTGTTCCCGGCAATGACATGGTGCACAATTGGTTCACTGAGTGTCGTTGAAAGATACAGAGACCCCGGAATGCTCAAATGATGTCACAACGGAAAAATGGGCTACACAATCAGCCAAGGTTCGTGAAATAGCTAAGATCGTAGCAATTCAAAATGATACCCTCGGTCGAATTGTGCCTGGTCATTTGGGCATGGACACAAGACGGTTGCTGAATTTGATTTGATTTTAAAGTATAATTTATAACTTTATATTTTCTTCGATAATCAGGGGTTTATTTAAATAAAACACAACACTTTTTACAGTGGGAAAATGCATGAGAACCCACTGTCACTTTTATTCTGTTACAAAAAATAACCTTTCTCCTTCGCTATCAGAGTTAGACTGCCACTCTTCGTTACAGAATTATTTTCTACTCCTCTATACACTCATACTATTATTTTTTCTCAATCGATACAATGTATAAGGATTTGACTTATGATTTAATATGATTTAATTAAATTTAATTTGACTAAACATGATTTAATAATTTAATGTAATATTAATAACTTGAGTTTTTTTCTTTATAAGCTTAATTATTGTTTAAAAAGATTTTAAATTACTTTGCAATAGTCTGTTTGTAGAACGACCTTGTGATTCGTTGCCGCAGCTATATAAG
This sequence comes from Eristalis intricaria, assembly GCA_964034865.1. Classification (NCBI taxonomy): domain Eukaryota; kingdom Metazoa; phylum Arthropoda; class Insecta; order Diptera; family Syrphidae; genus Eristalis; species Eristalis intricaria. Next base: position 140,343,227 of record OZ035873.1, read on the forward strand.
TTAACACGCTCTCACATTAGTGAGAGCAGCCAGACAACAAAAAGTGTGTAAACAACCAGACGCTAGGTCAATGTTTCAAGCCAAGCAAACCGTGGGACCAGGCACAGCGATGCAAGCCGACACCACCGTGTGAGCGTCGCCGATCATCCATCGTGGAATGCAATTGGGTCAAGGCCATTGGTCATCGACATCGCGCAATTAGGATATGTTAAGGAAAGTAGTTTAGTTTTAAGAAAGCAGTGATCGAAGCAAGATCGGATTTGAATTTAAATAAAGTCCCTCATAGAGGAAAAAAAAAAACAAAAAGCTTTTTGGTCTTTAATTTATACGTTCAGCGTTATAATACCGTACTTGCGACTATTGAGAGAATCTGCTTCACTACAGCAGATTGTTGATTATTCCGTCTATTTAATTCTGAAGCGGACAACAATTGATTCACTCCAAATGAAAAATATATGTATTTATATTAATTGGAATTAAATAATTTAAATACATTTACAAAGTTTATTTAACCTGTACTAATATTATAATGGTGTCGAGTTTGTTTGTTTGTTTCCCTTTTTCTCAGGAACTACCAGAACGATTAATAAATAAAATATATTTTGAATTTTAATTTTAAGATTAATTATTAATTATTCACACAGGCATTCCTTATTTCGATTATTAAGCAAACGTTTAAGCACGAGACACAAAGCAAGAACAGAAAGATAGTAATCGCAAGAGAGAACACAACGGGTCGCAGCTGGTTATCGATATGTGGCGTTCGTTTCGGCCAAAAGATTTGGTGGTCTTCGTCAATACCCGAAATGACAGCAGCGGAACGGTATGAAAATTTAACACCTGTTATGAGTTCCTTCAGCGTTTTTGCCGCTACTATTCTTCTTCAGTTTTACCTCTAACGTGCGAAAAAAACATACTTCATGCCTTTCAAAAAAGTTATACACTACTTTCTTCCTTAAAAATCTTCACAGCGTTGGCACGGACTACATGTTTTCGTGGTCTGGTGCGTAAGAGTTGGAAAAAATATTCGGTTGAATAGCGCTAAGTTTTTCAAAATCGACCCAGTTTTGCCAAACATACAGGAAGCTGAACGCGGCTTAATTAAGAAGATAGGATAATCTGTCCACCCGTTTCTTCTGATCTCAGGCCGCGTTGTTGCCGTCTCCACAAACATCTATACTTCATGCCGGATAGATTTATGCCAGGATATTTAAAATGTTGGAAAGACATATACATTTTCGAAATTGTATTTGAGAGGTGTAGTTGAGCTTTAGAAAATAATATCTAACAAATAAATTGTAGCATATAAACAAATTTTCAACGCAAAATCAGTTTTCGGAACATAGTTTTTTTCATAAAATATATTAGAATTATATTCCGTCTGCAGCGTATAAAAGTCCCATTTTTGCAAGGGTACCAACTAAAATACCAACCAAAAAGCTCTTCAACGTAAGGTTTTTCCTTACTTCAGGCGACAAAATACTTCATTAAATTCCACTCATTTTTACAACGTTGATTTGCCGCCTATGCCAATCCAAGTGGCAATCATCACTCATTCTCTCTCTCTCTCTGCATTGCTTCGATACTATTTAGGAATATGTACTGTCACAAAACAAAAAAAAAACAAGGAAAACAAGTTTTTCTATATTTGACATTGTAAACTGACGACAAACCTGAGTAAGGAGTTTTCGGTATCTGCACTCACCACCAGTATCTGCCATCATCCAGAGGTCAGTAGATAGTTTGAAACGTGCTAATCTATAAAATTTCTAACAACATCTATCAACAGAGGTGCTTCGAAAGTGAATAAAGTGGTCCAAACTTGAGTTTTTAATGCCAGACAACCTGAACTGGTTACTATAGGAAAACTTGCGGGAAGCTTAAAAGAAATACTTTACATCACCTACCTCAATATTTATGAGGTTGTTCTGGTTCGTCTGTGTGTTGAGTGTTGTCGCCTTTTTATGATGCTTGGTGTGGTTCTCTTCCCCGACTCCCATGTTGCGACCATTTTAAGAAATGTGCAATAAGAGAATAAGCACTTTCTCTGAAAAGCCTTCGAATGGTTTTACAAGGAGGAACGATTTCTGAGTGTCGTTCAGTACCCTACAGCATATAAATGAAGACGGTGTTCCTAGTTATGTTTTCTTTCCTGCAGTATCTAAGACCTAGTTGGCAAATGATGAATCTGTCTGCGACAGTGAAGTGTGGGGACGTTGAACATTTGCTGTGATAGCCGAGGCTTAAGATAAAGCCACAACACTCAAAACTGATCTGATCAAGTTCAAAGGCCAGACGTCATAGTCAGTTTAGAGAAATATATACTCTTCTCTGATTTAAATTTTCACTTCTGACAAGTGACGTCTAAAAAGTCTTCATTTGATGTTGACTCACTCGTTTAGTCAGACGGAATGGTCATTCAGGTGACGTCAAAATCAAAACCACACTGTAACAGCGCATTGTAATATAACTGTCATTCAAATGACACATTCAAACATCCAACCTGACCAAAACCCATCAGAACACACGAGGAAGTCGACTAAAAGAAAAAGTGACATCCCTTGACGTGTGCCATAAATCCTTGCAAACAGGAAAATCCGAATAAGTCATTTCCAAGCGGCTTGCTACGGTGTAACCGTTTTGTAAACCACACATCCTCGTATCCTTACGTATACCTTTGGTTGTGCACAGACCCCAGACTGCATACCGACAGGAGGGCGGCTTGTGTTGTTCTTTAACATTTGAATAAAACAGTTTACGGAAGAGGAGTCGAGTCTGCAACATACTTTCAGTTTCACGCTCACATGCTTACCCACACAGTAAGGGGAAAAAATAACAAAATCATTTCCTAAATGGCGGCATGGCAAAGCGGAGGGCTGAAAATGCAGTTAACGTTAACCCCATCAGACCCAGCGAAACTATTCCGACAAACAAACAAAGTTCTGTTCTGTGAATTATTAAAGCAAGACCAGTCAGGAATGTGGTGGTGTATCGCTAAACGGTCAAAAGTAACCATTCAATAGAAGGCCAATGGGTTGCAAATACCGAAAACAAACCCCAAAACAAAAACGAAAAGAAACATTCAGTGGAAAAAGGGAATTCAGTCCACCAGCAGTGCACAAAGTAAAGTGGCCTTCATTGGTCTGGACAGACGATGGCGCGGCGGGCGAGGGACTCCGCATGTAAGGCCATCCCTTCCACCGACCCAGTGCAAGGCTGTGACGACCTACCCTAGCGCACTTCATGGAGTAGATGTAACGAATTATCGGGCTTTAAAGGATTTCATAGTTTAAATGCGGTGCATTCAGTGGATAATGGATACTAATGGTGGCTAAGGAGATATTTAAGTGGAATTTTATAACTTCGGATTGTGGACTCCGATAGTGGTGAATTCGCTTGGAGTTAAATGATGCCCGCCGCTGTAGATAAATGATTTCGACAAAGATTAAGTAATTTGAGCTGTCGGTTGTTTTAAATGACTCTACTTTGGCATTGAAAGTAGTTGGGCGCTTTGCAAGTGGAAAAGTTACTTTAAGGGCGTTTAATTGTAAATTAAATTGGAAGTGAACTTAAAGGGAGGTCCTTCGGACGTTCAATTCACAAAAGGAACAACAGTTTGTCGAAGTTTCTTTGCTGATTTTAATCTTATTTTTCGAGAGCGTATTTAACACGTTTATCCTGGCTGCCGTTGCGTAAGGGGCAAGAGCAGCGACTCCTATGGCAAGCGTCCATGGTTCGATTCCGGTCACACCAACTTTCGTTTTCATGGTGGTCCTCAAAAGAAGGAACTGGCAACTATAGATATAAGATTGCATATAAATTGAGTGTCGCCTAGATCATTGTGTTCATTGTGTGATCTATTAACCACTGGTGGAGAACGAGAATGAAGCGCAGTAACTCTTGCGAACACATGGGAAAACAAACTTCGCCTAGACCTGGGGACACATGATTATGGTCTTAGGCAGTTCAAGACATTAATCAGGCCTTATTCATCTTAATAAGGGTAGCTTAAGATTGGTAACAAGCTTTCTTATCGGCCACTGCAGCCTGAAATATCACCTTAACAAATTAAACCTGTGTCAAGATACGGTTTGTCAGATTTGCCTCGAAGAGGATGAGACTTCCGAGCACGTATCTTCAATAGGGAGATACTCACTTCAGTGGAATTAAAAAAAATGCACTACAAAAGATTTACCATCTTTCATGAGGGAAGAGGTTTGTCTTTTGTCTTAACTCCAACCCTGCTGTTGCCTACACGGCATGAGTTGTACAAGAGGAAAAAAGATATTATCGCAAGAGTTGCTTTGAAAATTGGATTTTAAAGCATTGTGCTGTTGTCATGGTGAAATATAGGAGCAACTTCGATTGATCGAAGATGGAGTACCCAATGGGATTGAGTTTGTACTACGGCTCATCAGATGGCGGCGGAGGAGCTGCAGGATCCCGGCCAACTACTGCATCCAAAACCAGTCATTAGGAGCGACCTGGTGCACTCTCCTTTAAGAGCTACTCCCACATACTACAACATCTGAAATCATTTGTATGACAATAGAGTTGGCGGCCGCACGAGCAGTATATTCGTAGGGCCAAGACTTTGCTCGTTCGGTCGTATAAAAAAATTGAGCTGCACAGGGTTGTTGCTTGCTTAGCTAGTTCGTTCGCCTCGCAGTTGTCAGGAATGCCTGCTCACCCTTCTCTAAATGTATCGAATGGCACTTTGGTACTAGGTTTAATTTTAGGAAAACTGATTCCTGTGTCTTGAACCAGAGGAAGTGAAGCGGCTGAGTCACAAAGTCAAGTCGAAAAATGCGGTCAGTTTCACGTTTTGAAATTTCTACCACTACATCTTAAATCGTCTACACTGGAGATGCATAATATTGGTATGTCCGCCAAACGCTAAAACGGGGTGGATATTATACTTAGTAGTAGTCGCAACAAGTTGCAGCCACATGCTGTGTATATAACGCTAATGACCTGCACATAAGCTTTTCTGGTTTGACCGGAATAGTACAGTATACCGACACCCACTTGAAGTGAATATGGAACTGAAGGAGTACGAGGACTCCTGTCCCCGAACATCCTAGAGTATTCTCTCTAAGGCAATTTCCTTTATGAAACTGAGAATGGGAGGTGGTTCTAATGAATTAATTTCTTCCTCAGGATCCTATAGTAGCTGTGTTTTTTTGCAAGCGTATATACGCTTAATTTATAAGTGTCCAAAAAAACGATCATCGGCGCTTAATGATTCATCATAAAATCTTGGCAGCACCGACGACATTTATGACATTTGGTGAGCAGTCAGGGGTGTAGTCGTGGAAGTTGATGGTTGATCTTTGATGGTCACAATCTTCGTTTTGTGACTGTGTAGCGTGACCATCACTTTAAAAGCAAAAATACTTAATAATTATAAAATAACAAAAATGTTCATCAAATGAGTAGAAGCGTTTACGAAACCTAAACGGAATGTATAGCAGAGACACTCTATGTATACCAAGAATTGCATACTTATGGATGCTAAAACAATTAAAAATTATCTAATACATCAACCACACCTGCCACATAGAGCAACCTAAACAATGAACGAATAAATTCACGAATGAACACTCAGAAAATAATGCTTGATAGCATTGTTTTTATCCGCGCGTGTTCCTTATGCGGCGATAGATATGATGAGTAACTTAAGCGGATATAGGATTAGTTGTTATTGTATTTTACATGCAAATTGAAATTTAAGCGTATATACGCTTGCAAAAAAACGCAGCTAGTATGTGCTTTCCCATATATCTTTGTCTTTTGTGGGCTAGTGCCTCAGAAAATGCCAATACGTGTTATGGTATTTCATAATACCCTCTACTGGGTATTCAATGACCCGTTAGGAAGCATGTTAAGACGCGGAGTTCATTATGCTTATGTTTTGGTACATGCCTCATACCTCTTTCGCTTATACTAACCTAGGACTTTCTTGACCTGTTTTTTACCATAAGCTTTGTTCCAGGTATCTGTCCGATTCCTTCTTTCTAGTTCCCTGAACATGGTCTTCTACAGCGCAGTTCTGGGCCTGTGAAGGCTCCCGATGCACTCTGGCCATTTGGTTTCTATTCATGTATCGCCAGATATACAGTGGAGTTTTACTCTTTTTCTCAAACTGAACAGGTTGAACTTCTGCAGATTTGAACGCATCTTACTATGGGATAGTTTTTTGCTTGCCCATTTGTTCGAAGTACTTTATCCATGGACTAAATATCCTTGCTCCTGTTCCTGTTCTTGATTCATCTGCATACCATTTTACCCTAGGTATGTAAACTATAGATCCTCAGCCTTTAGAATATGGATTCACTGCTCCAGTCCTTTTGGTAAGCTTCTTTTGGAAATTCAATTCGTCATTTTGTATGGTTGTCCAGTTAGGAGAAATTCCACCCATTGTCTCATAAAAAAATTACAATTAACAAAAAAAAATCCAAAGCACGGAACAAAGTCCTTAAGATGATGTTAAACCTGCCACGAGATTATCCTACCCTACACCTTCATAAAACGGTGGATATTGGTCTGGTGTTTGAAAGAATTTCGAAGATTTCTAGAAAGTTTATTAATTCCTGTGCTTTTCGTGACAATGAACCAGTTAATGACATATTTGCTACAACTGCTTAATGTATGCTAAATGAAAGCTTTATATCTTATGATTTTATTGCCTGCGTTACTAAATTAATTAATTGTTTTTTTTTTTATTTATTTATTGTATCTTGAAGGTTTTTATCGCGTTTCCTTCAAAGGGTATGCTAGTAATTTAGTTTTGTTTAATAAACTTGTAAAAATTTGTCAGAAAAAAAGTTATTGATGCAACATGTCAAATCTCTGCAATTTATAATGTGCAGAGATAACTTTTATGCGAAATAAATCTACATTGTGTAATCTTCATTTTGTAAGAATAAAATAAGACTCGTCCTCGTCTTTTGACGATTGACTTTATTCTGTTTTATTTTTTTCTACAATGATCTTTACCTGACAAAAGAGTGGGATGCTAGTTGAGTAAAGTGTAATGGGGGGCTCAAAAAGAATTGGAATTGGTTCACTGGAGAGTACACTGGATTGGAAAAGTTTCGTGCCTTGTCATTTTATTATTATTTATGGAGTTTGTTCATCGGATTCCTAGCTCTTCTTTTGCCTCATTTCTCATAATTGTTTTGTTTGCGTATTCTGCAACCCCTAGTTCCTAGGGAGAGTGGAGAGGTTTTTATGGCCACCGTAATACTGTGATACAGTGGTCGCCGTGGCGCAGTGGGTAAGTGCGTCGACTCCTACGCTGAGGGTTCCAGGTTCGATACCCGAATTTACCACCTTTCATATTTTCACGGCTCCACCTCTTTCGAGTCACTGACAATGCTCAAAGAGTACTCCTGTCTAGGAAAAGCTTCTCAAATTCGCCGTTCGGAGTCGGCATTAAACTGTAGGTCCCTTCCACTCGTGAGAGAACAATAGCACGCACAACACGAGTGGTTGCTGAGAAGCTAGGTCCAGGTCCACCTCGGACTGTCGTGCCACCCATATTATTATTATTATTAATACAGAGGTATGCCAACCTTTAAACTTTTTTGAGTCTCTATCACGCGGTTACAAGGTTCGAAAATGGCTTCGCGTCTCGAACTTTAGCGACAGACGAACATGGATGTACGTACGGGTGTACGTCCTTATCCACTTTCAATAATACGCTTCAAACGAAAGCTCATTACAAGACGAAACGCAATGAGCTTTTACGGCAGTCCTTGCTGTCGCGACATGTCTTTGTCCGCTTGCCATGTGGAGAGACTAATCTCCGTCCACACCATAAGGCAACTATCTACAAATCCCGATTTAAGTCATAAAACATGTCTCGCAGCAAACGCATTGTGCACATGGACTAAGTATCTCACTCTTATGCTATTTTTGCCTTTGTAATCACAAGTCCGCCTTTTGAGCAAGTCATTGCGACTTGTGTCCTTACGCAAAGAAAACCGAAATCATCATACATCAAAGATAAGGAGCTGTTGCTACTCATTCTTCAGTCGTTGTTGCTTCATCAACAAAATGCAAAAAGGACATTTACTCTTCATACACATAATAAGAAAGGACGAAAAAAGAATTCTAAATGTTACAAGTTGACTCACACAAAGGACCGTCTCGCATGCTCATAACTTTTATGTCAGAGTTTACTTTGTTAAATTTGTTTTGAAGTTTACCATCCTCGCTGTGTTCATTTTTTTTTTGTGTAAAAGTGTATGTATGTAGATTGGGAGCAAACTCTTCACCTTCCTGTATGTGTAAGGACTTCATCATCTCGACCGAACGGCATCATGCGTCGTTAGATGTCCTTGCACGCGATGGGTGCAGAAGGGGTCACGATGAAATTATCTAAACAAATTCAGAGAACATATTGTCGCCTTTAACTGCCGCAGAAGCGAACACAACGACTTGCGATTTCATCGCTGCGACTACTGATGGTAGCGGACTTGCTTACTACCCCCTTGCAACAAGGACTCACTGCCTGGAAATTAAACGCTAAAGATACGTCGCGATTAGTTCTCGTGGAAAACAAGAAAATTGCCAAAGGGCGAGGAAATTCGATGAAAAGTTTATCCCTAAAACCTGGGCGATCCTTTGCGAGGTGCAAGCACCACCATGGAGGCATTATTCCGCTGGGGCCGACTACAACGTGTGTAACACACACTGCTTGTTCTGAAATTTAATCAACTAAACATTGTTATAGCTCTGCTTCCCGGGGCAAGCTGCTGCTCCACGAGGAGTGAGTAAAATTAGCTCATCCATCCCTCGGCGCCGAAATGTCCCGTGTATTGTTACGGGAATTTATTAATCCTTAACACTTTCATCTCTCCTCGATGATGCAGGTGTAGGGATAGTTGGATTGTGTGGGCAATACACCACCGAGGCTATGACATGACTCCACATGCATTCGTGGGAGTGTAACAAATGCAAGTTCGATGGCGAAGGATTGCGATTACAATTTGTTGCAATTTAGTGATAGCGAGACTTCCCGTCACGCAACGTAACACCTGATGACATATGTAAGGCCACTGTAAACTCAGTCAAGCCCCACCGGGGGATTTTCAGTGTGTTCTTTGTGATTACACGAGTATGTGGGCTGGTCAAAGGGCTCTGAAGGATTAGCGGTTGAGAAATCGTGATTGAGCGGGGAAACGGGTGCCCGAGCAGAGACTGAGTTGTGGCGTGCTTGGTGTAAATATAGAGGGTTGGGATTATTGGTGGGTGATTGGACGAGAATAGGAACTAGCTTACTGCTTGGGTGAAGGACATAGTTTGTTTTTGAATAATTCCTCACACTTTTAACTACGGCTTGGAACTTGAAATTAATTAAGGAATGAGGGCATTCAATGTTAAAGGTTAAGGAAGCGTTATTAGGCTGGATTAAGTTAGCGTGGTCCCTATACTGAATGCAACTAGAATGCAACTAGAAATTCTTATAAATCAAAGTGGATAGGTGCCTGTTGTCACCTCGAGTTCAACATCGTTTTCAAAGAAAATCGGAAATCGTTCTGCGGACGCCAGAGCTGTACAGGTACAGGAACAAATGAAGTATGATTTCTTCATCTCTCTCATCTAAGCCGCTTTTGCAAGGCACACGAAAAAAATTCCAAGTCTCTTGGAGTGCCAGCTTTAGTCTGTATCTGTTCAATTTATCATATGTCAGTTCCTCATTATAAGTTCCGCTCATCCGTCTTGTGTTTATGTTTATTTGAACTGATAGTGCTTCGCTAATAGGCATTATATCATCCAGAAACCCTCAACATTGTTAGCAGATGAAAGGGTATGTCAAGGGTAATTATGTCGCAGAAGAATAATTAATTTGTGTTGGTATAGTTGACGGCTTTCGGTTGTTGGACGAAATGCGAATTTTAAACGGTTGGTTATTAATTGTCATTTTTATTTGATAGATAAATGTTTGCCACATACTTTTCAACACAACTTCATGTAAATATTGACCAGTGACTACATATGTCTAATGTGCCCTGTACGGAGTGACCAATTTTGAGTTACCAGTAATATTTGTAGCATCGTGTTCCAACGCTCCATGGAAGGAGCATCGTTGTAATAAGCTGACAATTTTTCGATAAAAAGAATATTGTTGTTAAAGGCCCGCTCACCGAACCCTATAACTATTAAACAGCCACTATAATGCGGCTGGGGAATGGTCACTAATACTCCGGTTTAAAAAGTCTTTGAATCCAAGGGAGGGACAGGGTTTTAGTGGAAGACCTTGCCTCAGATAGCGTGCCCAGCTGAAAAGGGAACTCAATCAACTGGTTATACAAAAATGGAGGCGGGCAGTCTAATACCGTGCTTGTTGAAGTAGCATGTTTAATCAGGGCCTAGATTCGCTGCGGACTGTAGACCGCCCGCTAAAGAAAAAGAAAAAATAAGGCGGCCGTATTAAACAACAGACCAACACGATCTCTAATTTGTGACTGTAAGCAACTAAGGTGACCTTGGCTTAAAAATAACTTCCTTTCCTCAATCAGTTGAAGAAAATAGACTATTTTTTGTACAAGAGCACCCGCATACGCTACGCAATCGCATTGCATCATCTTCTTTCGTGTCAGTGTTGGCAACTATAAAAGAGGGCATAGATCTCAAGCTTGAGGTGTGTAGGCGCCAACAATTTTTGCCATTTTCAGGTAATAGTTAAGTTTTTTTTCGACCAGAAGATGCTAAAATGTTCAACTGATAAACACCTCGACGACAGGACAGAATAAACCTACGCTTACGGCTTTATTTCTATTCTATCTTTGATTTCGTCATTGCACCATGAGAATAATGTTCTCTCATAAGTTGGTCAAAATGTTATGAAAAACGCTGTGTATAAATATTAAGGGGCAGGAAAAGGAAGAGTTGTTTTGTTTCCGCTAGACTGCTTTCTGGTATGAAACAAAATCTATTATATAGGCCTTTGCTTTGCAAATGAATGGTTCAGTTCGCTATTGCATTAGCAAACCAATAATTTGGAAACCACATTCTTTAACTGTCCTGACGCAGAGGCTGGCCAATACAAATTAATTTTGAATATTTCTTAACCCTCCGTCGGACACTCAATTACAAGCATTTGTCTGAAGACATGTGCCACATAGAAACCAATTTTTATAAGGTGCAGGTATGTCTTATCAATTTCTTACAACACTGACATATTAGCTGTGTTTTTTTGCAAGCGTATATACGCCTAAATTTCACTTTGCATGTAAAATACACTAACATCGAATCCTATATCCGCTTAACTTACTCATCATATCTATCGCCGCTTAACGAATAAGCGCGGATAAAAACATTGCGTCCAATCTTTATTTTCTGTGTGTTCATTCCAGAATTCATTCATTCATTGTTTAGGTTGCTGTATGTGGCTTACACCTGCAGGTTTGGTTGATGTATTAGATCATTTTTAATTTTGTTGGGATCCATTTTGGTATATCCAGAGTCTCTGCTATACATTGCGTTTATGTGTTGTAATCGATTCTTTTCATTTGATGAACATTTTTTTATTTTATAATTATTAAGTGTTTTTGCTTTTAAAGTGATGGTCACGCTACACAGTCACAAAACGAAGATTGTGACCATCAAAGATCAGAAATCACCTTCCACGACTACACCCCTGAATGCTTAGCAAATGTCATAAATGTCGTCGGTGCTGCCAAGATTTTATGATGAATCATTAAGCGCCGATGATCCTTTTTTTGTGCACTTCAAAATTAAGCGTATATACGCTTGCAAAAAAACACAGCTATTATTGTGTGACGCCCCAGCGGCCAAAAGTACTTCAACAAATCCATCAAATTCAGTGTTCAAATCATTCCACATTCTTTATCTGGATTCGGTATTTTGTTCATTCCATTTTGGTGCTGCGTCACTTGAATACCGATTTGTATAGCTTATGATAACGAGAGCAGCAGCCGACTAACGCGTTAATTCTATTACAAATAGAAGAAGAGTAGAATTGTAAAAATGTATGAATTCCATTTATTTACATACAAAATATAATGGGGTCCAGCCAGGCACCTTTTTTCCATCAGAAGGTGTCTTTTTTCTTTTAATGTTTTTGCCATCTTCTAGCAATTCATTAGAATTGGGTTTTCCATAAATCGGTAGAAAATAAAATTGTAGCAAGCTACATTAAAATTCAGTAAATAACGCTTCAAACTGAAATGTACCCGACGAGACCCGTGTGTCCGACGGATGATTAAAAGTGCTAAAATGATTAAAACGTTTTACTTAAATACATATAGACATAAAATAGCTGTTTGAACTGCTTGGTGTAAACCATGTGCTAAGGAAGAAAACAGGATTTCAAAATCAATGATGCAATAAAGATACCGTCGTTAAGTAATTGTTGCAGTTCTACCACACGTCGATGGATGTTTTCTTGAAACGAATTTTGATCAATTATGAGTGTAGAACATGTGGTTCTAACAAGGCAATGGTACATCACACATACGTCGTACTATGACGCAAGTTTTCTTCCAGTCACAAGGTCGTTCGATTGTGACTATCGAACAGTCATACAAAGGGGTGATATAGAACCTAATGAAACCCTGATGTGAATCCGTTTAATCTATCCTTAGAGGGTATTTCAGAGGAAAGTTACACCAATAAACCAACAATAACTTTCATGCGATTGAATAAGAGCAACATTCGTGCCGCCATTTTTGAATTGTCTCCTTTTCGGGCAAGGAGGGCTCATGTAAAGACATCAGAAATACTGAAGTCCTGAAAACCCTCGATTTGGGTGCTCCATCGTGTACGCGGCCATCCTCTGTTGCGTTGTCTCACAGACTCAGAGTCGAAGATTCTTCGGGCCATAGTTGTACATACGCTCTACAAGGTCTAGCCATCTATCATTCGATCCGTAGACGCCTGGCTAGACTCAAGTCGCTGTACAGCCTATACAGTTCGTGGTCAAGCATTCCTTTCCACATGTCATCAACGCAAACATGACCAAAGAGTCGTTAATATCCTTAAGATTTATTTTCAAGACTCAAAAATTGTTAACTAAAGTAACATTTCGTTGAACGCTTAAAATGCAAACTACGCTATAAAATATTTAAAACTGAAAAAATCGGCTTCGTCTGACACCAGCACCTAGTATTTGATTAAGACAAACCAGTCAAATCTATTTTGGCAAGAATATGGTGACAACATCTCAAATAACTAGACAATGCAATTTCATATCCGATATCAGAGTACCTTTGATTCGAGCATAAGACACATCACAACTTCCACAGAATTCTGCAAAGCAATCCAATCAGGTCTGAGTTATTACGAAATCCTCCGAAAATCCCCGAAAGCGCCAGCATAAATTCAGTCAAGTGAATCACATTCCATGGCCCGTGCCACTTGACTAGGAAGCATTCCGCGATTGCACCGATTGGCAAATATTTTCAGTGAATCAACATAAATTCCACCAAATTAACACCGCAAATTATTCCACTACACCGTCGGGATATTTGTACTCGTTGTCGTTGCATCTACACAGTGCACACTGCACACTACAACCTGAAGGCCACAACCATGTTCGTAATGTGTCCGACTCCAATATGATAATCGTTCGAATGAAATATTAACCAACAGAGAGTCATTTTGGGGATGCAGAGAATTGGATCCGTGCGAGTGGCTCTTTTGCAACTTGGACCAAAAGAACACGCATCGAGCTACAAATGCATCGAGTCTTCGCATAGTACGAACTTGATATGGTGGCGACTAGTAAATAACTTTGAAGCTTCATGCTGACAACACTCACATGAGGTTAGGGTTTATTGTTTTTCTCCTGCCCAAAAATTCCACTTCATGTGGTAATTACAGTGGGTATACACGCTCCGGCGATGATCACACCCGACGGCGGCGGCGAGGCATCATCATCAACGTCATCCTTGCCATTGCTATCACTATCATCATCGCCACTCCGATGCGGCTTAGCAAGCAGCTCATACTCGCCGAGCCACAGGGATGGTCGACCGTACGGTTACGGGAGTGCAACTACCATATCCGGCGTGTATCTGAAATAACAAGGAACTGTGCAAACTCATGACATGTAATCCGTCGGCAGGTTGATGAGGAAAGGGATGAGAAAGTTCCCAAACCGACCAACGCTCTCTCGGCTTTCAAGTTTTCGGACAAAATTCAAAGTCTAGCTATTTTAGGAGGAGCAGCGCACTCGGCAGAAGGAATCCCAAGTGGAACGTGTCGCGAAGCACACACTGGATGCCGGTGCGTGCGTTTAAATATTACACGGTGTTATTAGATGAACAGATGGTGGAGGTGGGTTTTTGGTGATTTTCGTTGTTGTGGAATCTAAGGATTACGCGAGTACTCGGTTGTTGTTAATTTAATGGAAATTCCACGAAAGCCATGTCGTCTGCGGACATAACTTTGTTGTGGATACGGGGCTTTAGGCGAGCACTGATTAGCCAGTGTGATGCTTCATAGACGCATAACCGGATTTCAAGGGTAATTTATGCGAAAAACATGCCATTTCGATGAAGGAACTTGCAGCAGGTGGAAAGCTGCCGTCGAATCCTGTGTGGATGTAATTTTGCGTGAATAATTTTCATTTATTTTTGGTATTTCAAAAAGTCTGTCAAATATGCACTTAGTCCTTATGCATTTTACGAGCCCTAGGTCTTTAGAGTTTTAGATTTACATTTAACAAAATGTGACTTTTGGAATCAATGGAATAAGCCAATCATTTTTTGAAAAGTCATGAAATTCTAGTCTTTAGTTATAGGGTTTAACAGCACGAGAGATTAGCTGCTGAGATGAGGTTTCTATGTGCTGCTGTTGCCGGGATAGTGTGAGAAAGACGGCAGTACGCGAGGAACTCAACGTTGAGCAGCTGCTTCTTTAAGCGGAAAGAGCTATGCTTCGATGGTTTGGTCACGTAGCACGAATTTCCCCACCATGACGACTTCCGAGACGGGCCTTGAATGTGATTCCATCACGTAAGCGACCACTAGGCAGACCCAGGATGAGGTGGTTGGACCAAGTCCATTAACTCGCCTGGTTACGCTTGATCATAACTCCTGATGAGTTAGAGTCGATGGCAGAGGATCGACTCGCCTGGAGATCTCCCGTGTGTGGTTTACCGCCGCGACTTCTTTAGTGGATCATGTGGGTCAGAAGATCATGATGGTTTTAAAATACTTTGTCGTGCTTTCTATGTGACGTAACGGGAGTAATTAAAAGATAAAGGAAAATATATTCGGAAAAGATGAAAGAAATGGTGATGTTTTGATTTGGTCGATCTACAGCTACAATTTCGGGGTAGTAAACGGGGGAACGCGAACTTCACAAACGACAACTCAGTGGATATCCGACGCAGGCTCGCCCTTGTCAAATGCTGCTACTTCAGTTTATCGAAACAACTGGGATCAAAGCCATTGGCTCGAAGGACCAATATCAAGGTCTACAAAACGAAAACTCTTATTTTGCCAGTCCTGCTTTATGGAGCCGCCAGCTGGACGCTAATATAAACGCCAGAGATGATTGAAGTTGCATGCGAAAACAAAGTTCTGCGTCGAATATATGGCTATTACTGCGAGGCAGGGCAATGCAGAGGACCTAGTTATCGCGGACGGAAGCCAGCTTGGTCTTGATGACGGGAGACGCTTTAGCTTTAGCTAAGGCTCAGACTCTAAATACGTCGCTGACCTAATAAGTGAGTAACTAAAGTAAAAGCCCTGGGATTGGCTAATAAATACAATATATGACGAATTTCCGGCAGGGGTTTGCCTTCAAGTCAAATAGTGATTTCATGCAAGTTTTTCGAACAAATACGAATTTACGTCCCAATAAAAAAATATTGCTGTTTCGTTTTTTTAATGAATCGATAGTCGAACATTAGGTATAACCTTTATAATCTTAAACTATAAAGTCAAGTGGTTTTAAATTGACGTCTCCAATGAGTCTGAGAATCTAGTTATGTGACATTAGCTACTGTTATTTTGCAATGATTAAGATTCAGGCTTAGGGGTTAGGTGGTGGCCGTGGCGTAGTGGGTAAGTGCGTCGACTTCTACGCAGAGGGTGCCAGGTTCGATACCCGAATTTACTTACCACCTATCATAATTCACGGCTCCACCTCTTTCGAGTCACTGACAATGCTCAAAGAGTATTCCTGTCTAGAAAAAGCTTCTCAACTTCGCCGTTCGGAGTCGGCATTAAACTGTAGGTCCCTTCCACTCGTGAAAGAACAATAGCACGCACAACACACGTAGTTGCTGAGAAGCTAGGCCCAGGTCCACCTCGGACTGTCGCGCCACCCATATTATTATTATAAGATTCAGACTTATAACACAATCTTTAGGTTCACGGAAATTCTACCCATAGTTTGAAACGGTTGCAATAGCGTCTTCGAAAAATTCAATAAAATATAATATGCCTAAAATCTCAGGGTAAAATATAGGCTCCTCCAATTCGTGTTCCGTGTATGTTATCTCTCCGCAATCATATTCAAATCAAACATTCAGCTGAGACTGTACATGTTTTATTTTAGGTTTGTCATTATACGTTATGCATTGATTAACGAACGCTGAATAAATGAAAGTTGTTGAAAGTTAATATAAAACAGTGATTCTGAAGACGGTTCGCTTTGGGAATTACAAGAAATAGAAGAAGGCCGACATCTAACTGTACTATAGCCAAAATTGGAAGAAGATCCAAATCCATTGATTTCGCGGAGAGCACTGCTTGTCTTATGCTCATTATGGCATATTTTAAAATTGGATTTCGTTTATACATTCCCCCAAGAAACGGAGCCTGACGGAATACGGGCGATCGCGACTGTTGGAACTGGGCTCTTGAATATCATCATTTGGATGACAAATTTTCATTTACCAAGAAAACCTTCGCAAAAAGATAATTCTATATACAAAACAACACAAAACCTGGCACATGTTTGGTTTTCCAATAAGGACTTGAAACATTTATTTTTAAATAAGACGCAAATCATTTCATTTGTCTCGAATATTTTGTTATTGAACCCGCTGTCTCACAGGGATGAAAACATTCAGCAGCAAACATTTTAATTCAAATTATTTCACTAAACCATGAACTCTTGTCAACGGGGACGAGAATTGTGACCAAAAATTGCCACTAATGCTCTAAGAGCTGCCGAAACCTACTAGCAATTTCAATAAGAAACTTCCTCATAATGACAATTTTGTTCTTATTTAACCTATTGACATTAAGGGCTTGGTCATTGGTTTAAGGATGCATTCACAGTGAAATTTCAGATTTGTCAAGTCGCAATTGGAAACCACATTTCACAACAGACATATTTGCGGTTTTTAAAGTAATTAGTTGGAAGAAGGAAACAAGTCTCATATCAAATCCAAATCAAATAAAAAAGTTATTCCGTTTTTTTGGTTTTCCCAAAAGTAAGGTCGGATGAATTTATTCCCCTCTTCCCACTCTAATATAAATAACTGCAGCGCCACAGTCCATAGAGGTCTAAGCCAAGACTAAAACTTATAATATAATAATATATAATATGGGTGGCGCTACAGTCCGAGGTGGACCTGGGCCTAGCATCTCAGCAACCACTTGTGTTGTGCGTGTTATTGTTCTTTCGCGAGTGGAAGGGACCTACAATTTTATGTCGACTCCGAACGGCGAAGTTGGGAAGCTTTTTCTAGACTTATTACTCTTTGAGTATAGTCAGGTTGGACCGTGCAAATCATTTTTGGTCGTACTGGCCGGAAATCAAACCCAGGCAGCGAGGTTAAGTTGCGTTGCGGTCGACGCACATACCCACAACGCCAGGGCCACCACCTGATGATTGAATTAAGGACGCGTAACCGTCACAGTGAATATTCATGACGTTCGCCAAGTTAATCTTATTTTTTCGGTTTAATCGACGATAAGAATATTTAACACTGGATGAGTTATTTCGCGGTTTGGTGATTTGAACTGGTAACCAATAAAGTGGGATCTGTGGACATTGGAAAGTCGGTGTTTATCCACAAAATCCACAAATACATGACGCTTGGACGATTCGTCAAGATATGGCCGAGTTATCATCCGATATGTGTCGAAAATTCGAAAGTTAAATTGTTGAAATAGAATTCTGCGAGGTTTCCCATGGAGAAGAAAACGATAAGAAGAGCCTTTTCATCAGCAGCTTCTCCCGAAGTTCTCAAATTGAATGATAGATTTCAATATATCTGAACTGAAAGACGCTTTATGATGAACAAATGGAAAACGAACTCTTCAACACCTCAACACACCGTGCGATTGTACACCAATCCATTATTTTATTCTGTCAAAAAAATACCATTAAAATTGATTGTCTACAGTTCTACAAAAATTACACCACCTATTTTGCAAATTGTTCTAGTGTCCATGATATTGGCTTAATCGAAAGCAATCTAGTTTAAATGCACTTCAATGTAGTTGATTCAATTCTGAAAACCACTTTCCATCGAGAGTGCTCTAGCTCCCCATTAACTATTAAATTGTCTCTGTTCTTCGAAAAAATTGGGGGCCAATGATTCCACGAAAGCAGTAATTCTTCGTGGACGATGTGGGCGAATCGTTCGGATTAGTTACTCATTTTATCAAGCAGTGGACTTGACTGCATGGTAAAATGCTTAGCATATGAGGACAAGAGATTTTGAATTTATGGACCATAATGAGTTGAAGGGTGTTCCTAAAGAAATTATTTTTGACAATCCGAGATGGACTTCTTGTATAGCAATAAAGACTTCCAAAGATGATTCATTGCCAAGCCTATTTTTTTAAAGATATTCTTCATGAGCATTGTCAGTAGCTTGAGAGGGGAATATCTTTTAAAGTTTATAGAGCCGGAAATTGAACTTAGACATCCATCTACACACAGCGCTACGGTAACGAGAGAGGTTACGAAATACCTAATGATTTCACACAAAGCATGTGATTATGCTTATGGGGATGTGTATGTCTTAAATTAGAGACAACTGAGGTAAGTTCGCACCTAAAGAGCTAACAGAAGCACAGATGAGTGATCAGGGTCAGTAGTTAGGTCCCCTGGTGACCTTATGGCCGTGGCTCAAGTAGCCCAAAGTGAGGTTCATTGTGCTGTGTAACACATCAAAAGAATGTTCAGTAAATTCATTAGACTGACATTTTGTGTCTAGCTGTTTTAGAAACATATATTGTTTGCATCCAATCCAATCCCCACGACATTTTCGCCATTCTTCAGATGTCTCAAATACGGCCAATGACACGTAAAGATTTCCAAATCAATCCCGAACGCATAATGCGAGTACAAAAAATATACGCATCGCCATAAGCAAGGCAAACCTCCCCTGGATCAAAGGAAAACAATAAAAATCGCTTATCCAATGAAATTGCATTTCAAAATCGATTCTCCTTAATTATCCATCCCTTTCCGAGACACACCTCCTCCTTTCTTTTGCACTTTACATCAGCAGCCATTGCATCGTGTCAATCATAATTCTCAAATTACAAACACGGCAAAGAAAAGGGGTTTATCGGTTCGTTAAAAATGGCTGCATTTCGCCTTTCCCTCACGACAAAAGGACATTTCAAAATGTCAATGCTCTTCCGCTCAGGCACACACATGATGAATGCAGAAACAAACAAAAAAATGTCACGCATTATGTTGGAATTGCCAGAGTAATTTGCATGATGTTCGTATAAAATGCAAATTCACTCAAAATTAGTCGACTAATTATGAGCACCATATTTGGGAATGTTCTGGAAAATTAGCACTGCTCAGCGCCTAACAAAGGACACGCAGATTCAAGTTCTCACAGTCGACGTGATGTGTGCGCATTGAATTCTATTCACTGGGGGGGGGAGAAGACGATTGCAATTTACTTTGACACCATTAAATTCAAGAAATGACGAAATCCCTTTAAGTTGGTGAGCGTTCTCTCCCCCCGCGCTCAGGGATTGTTGGGGAAATCTGCTCCTTATTCTGCACCAACGTCCTCGAAAAAGAGCGCACTTCGGTGCTGCATGTGATGAATGTGTGTGAACGCAATTTGGTAAAACCTGAAACAAGGACAAGGACTTGTTTTGTTTAATTCTTGTCTTACACCAGTCCTCCGCGTCTCAATGATGTAAAGGGACAGACAGGAGACAATAATCGCGAATAAATTCAAGCTGGTGACAATTTTCTGTCCTTCTCCGCTGTTTATTTCATTTCGCTCTTTGTCTACCCACGTCCCTTTGTTTGTTTTGTCGTCGTTTCTATTTTTATAATTTTTTGTTTGTTTTTTTTTTCGCTTCTGACATATATTCGGTTTTATTACGATTGGCAATGGAGACGATGTTCTCTGAGTCAGCATGAGGTCTTAAATTAAGATTGCTCTTGCAGAGAATGTACGATGTAAAGTCGAAGTAATTATCCCCTTAAAACTGTTCTCAGCAGGTCTTCTGCTCTGTGATGTTATTTAAGATGGATCCCAGTAATCCCAGCAATCCCTCTTTGCTGAGTGTCTTTCGGTCAGTTAAACGAAAACGATGTTATCTGTGGTCGTGTGCGAACGGATTGAGGAATCCTGCACGGAGTGGACGTTGAACGACTATTTATTCATGTAACTCAAGGATTTCCTTGCAAAAGAACACTTGCGAGAATCTTAAGGTTATTATGGGTTGTGGGTATATTTTTGGTCTTTTGTTGTTTGGTTACCATTGTGACATCGTTTTTGTGTCCTTTTTGAAGGGGAACAATGAAGTCGATTGGCTTAGGGATCAAGTGCGACAGATTAAGGTTTCTCGTGGATTTTGAAGTGACGCCAAATTGTATTGACTACCGATGTGAAAAAGGAGCACGATTCTGAAGAATTACATTGGTTGGACTGAAATTCCAGTATTTCTACAGAAATGTGCTGTCGACTTGACGGTTTCAGTTTCAGTTATTGAGAATTAAATTAACAAATGTTTTATTTATGTTTATTGAATTGTCCATTCAATTTAAAGTCCAGAAACTTTTAAAAAAATCGAGAGACAACTTTTTGACGTTAGTGTAGCAATATGATACTGCGAATGGTTCGTACATGTTGTCATATGTAGGCCCAATTTTCGTATATTCTTGGTAGAACATCAGGCAGCAAAAACCGGCAAAGACCAAGTGCAGGAAAGAGTTAGTCATCGTTTCTCTGCACCACTCACCTCTGGCAGGAACTTTATGAACTTAATAATTTTTGCAGTTACATCTTTTTCTTTATTTGGCGCTACAGTCCGGGATGGACCTGGGCCTCAACCAACAAGTCTCTCCAGCTAGCACGGTCTCTGGCTAGCTGCGCACGCCAAGTTGGTTGAGGTCCCGCCACCTTATATTGCAGATTCATATCCTCGTCCCTTAAACCGCGCCGAATAGAGACTTTTTCTGGAAGCTTTCTCAAATGTAACCATGTGCTTCAAAATAAATTCGAACAATTTGTTAACGTTGCTGCGTTTCTCTATTCATGATGTGTTGACAAACCAAACTAGTCACAAAACAACCGGCAACTGTCAAATCAGCTGTCACAGAAAGCAATGTTCATCACGTACATCACGGCAGACTTAAAAACTTAGGTTAGGTAACCTAACCTACCTCCTAACTTAAGGTTTTGGCCATAGGACCCATTGAAATCCCTCCAATTGCGAAGTAAACCTTCTGATTAAATCGATCCTGTGTCACGTGATGGCTTAACCCGATCCATGCTCTTTACGAATCTAAGAAGACCCGATGTATCTGCATTCTCCATTCCTTCTTATAGTCCACTGTCTCTATGAACACATTTTTTTCCCATTTAACCCCATTAACATTAACTATCGTCTCCACGACTGATTTTGGCGATACTTAATTCAGTATCGTCTCCTATTAAATGAGGACAAATTGTGTATAGAACAAGATACGAGTTCTACACTTTTGAGATATTTTTAGAGTGATAGGTCGCATTTGTATTAGTTTCGTTCGCAAACTGAAATGAGAATTTGTTAGTGAAAAGTTGAGAGGAATTCGAGCACAGTTGCCATTTTTACGTGAGAGATATTATTTTCAGAGCACTCGAACTGTAACGATAGGCCAGACGATAGCGATGATCTTAAATTAGGCAAATAATCGACGATATCATCAAAGTGAATCAAAAGTACGATACTCGTCTGAAAAGTTACGCGATGAGAGAGAGCCCTGTGATCACTTTGACGAGCACACGGATCGAGTTGCGGTCCACCGCCAGAGCATTCTTTGTTTTGCCGTTGTAAAGTTTTACAAGCAAGCAAAGACGAGTAGGCTTCTTTTAGTATGATGTCACTTATAGTCCGTTGTAGTGCAATGATCGGTGGCTGCAGTGATGTATCCGCTTCGCTGATGTCCATTTCACACCCTTCTCTGGCCAATTCCTCAGGACTCAGGAGAGTTTGAACTTATGGTGACTGATGGACCTTAGTGAGTCGCGGCAATATATAACTACCCTTGATCTGATGGTGGGATATCGGTTGTTTGAATGTGCTTAGCTGCTTTCTCCATAGCCAGAGTCTCTGCTGGGAAGACACTGCACATGGTTGAGTTAAAGGATGGTTATAATTTGTCTTTAAAAAACAAATAAGTGACACCGTTTTAAATGTACACTTATTTATTTTGTCATAAATGTGATTGTTCCCGACATACGTTAACATGCATATAGGATATTGTAATTTTCTAAGTATTCTGTTGTGTCATGACAAATTCTTTGCCCCTTTTCCTTGTCTGTTTTTTTCGCATGGCGCTATGGTACGCCAATGTAGATGCGGGTTTCTCGGGCTGCGTTGTTCATCATGTCCGTAGTCGAAAACTCTTCGGACCGGAACAAATGCCATAAACGCAAACTGGATCTGCGTGCACACGCAGAAGTATCCTCGCGATGAGAACAAGAAATTCATCATCCGATTTTGAGATTGTTCATGCCTCTAAACTTATCTCTGCATCTGCAGGACTGGATTGACAAATGTCAGATTATTCCTTCGAGAGACGGGGCTGGTATTTAATGAAACAGCGCTTTTGAAAAATAATTGGATTCCAATTCCGGTTCTAATGTTGTTTCCACCGATGTTGCTTTACCTCGAAGTTATATGTAGCTCAGCTGGCCATTTTGACGTTGGTCCAAGATGGCGATGTTGTATGTCCCTTCATGAGGACACCATATATCAACAAAGTAAACTCTGGATTGCCCTGGTCTATATTATAGGCTCGACTACTGGCAGCCCCACTTTAGGTGTTTTCATCCCGGGTCGCCGTGGCGTATTGGGTTAGTGCGTCGACTCCTATGCAGAGGGTGCCAGGTTCGATACCCGAATTAACCACCTTTCATATTTCACGGCTCCACCTCTTTCGACTCACTGACAATGCTCAAAGAGCATTTCCTGTCTAGAAAAAAGCTTCTCAACTTCGCCGTTCGGAGTCGCCATTAAACTGTAGGTCCCTTCCACTCGTGAGAGGACAATAGCACGCACAACACGAGTGGTTGCTGAGAAGCTAGGCCCTGGCCCTCTACGGGCTGTAGCGCCACCCATATTATTATTATCTCAATGCCAGAAAACAGCTTATTGACGCCAGCTGTGTTCTGCCAATTATTGTTATGCTTCCCATCGAACGGAATCGCAAGGTTTCATCAAATTTCTCCATACCTGCTTGTTGTAACCCTCTTCAGTTCATCCGTCCCGGAGACCTTGTCAAACCGAATAAGCATACAGCGCGAGCTGCAGTTTATTTTTGTCATTTTTGGTATTCATTTTCTCATTTCTCTCTATTTTCTGAATTTCTCAACGCTATTAATTCCTATCGGGCGCTTCAAAATTGACAGCTAATGACATTTAAAAACGCTTTAAACTCGGTGCGAACGGCCTATTGAGGTTTCAGTAAAAGTTCATTCAAACGTCGCGATTGCGGTTCGCAGGGAACATTGCTTTTTCCATTTATGCTGACAGATGTTCGGACGTGGAAGATCGTGCCTCTTGTGTTCGCTCTTGAGATTCACTTCAGACGACTTCAAGCGTGTCCACAAAACGACAGATACAATTCGGAATGCGATGTTTGGAGACACTTGATATTTGCCTTAGTCAAGGAGGTCATGCCATGAGATTTTACATAGAGTTTGTGGTTTCGCTTTGGTGTTTTTCCAAAAGAATGCATATATGACTTTTCAAGAGGCTAAGAATGGGCCTAAACGTAGGGCAGGGCAATCCAGAGTTTACTTTGTCGGAAAATACTCTTCAACATAGAACATTTTTCCAAACATGTTAGAGGACATTGACTGAGCAGCTATTTGAAATAAAAATACATCAATCAATTTAATATGATTTTGAATACAGATTCAGAGAAAATAGTCCCTGTGTAAGAGGTTGGGTCCTCACAATGCGTAGATGATGGCGTTTCTACGCTGAGGGTTGGTGACACTCCTCAGTCAACCTCGCTGCCATAAGCATAAGACGTTTGCTTGCTGCTTTCGTTTATTCAGTCTGAAGTCCGATTGTTAACGATGTACTGGCAAGCGGACAAAGTTTTGACGCGGAAAGATTCAAGCGTGCAAGAAAGCGAGCAAAAGTGCACAACTTTCAGTATTCTGTGTGAGCAGTAGAAGAAACCGTGGCGGGACACTAAGAGATGTAATGTCGACTTTCTTGGGTGCGCTATAATCTTACTGACGGTTATGTCTCGTATGTGTGCAGCAGAAAAACCGTAGCATTACCGAAAGAAATATTCTATTCTTTAGTGCGCAACCAGATCAGACTTTTGTAAGGCGTCTAGCAGTAATGGAACCGCCGTTAGATGAAACACCAAAAAATTAATGATTTGAAATGAAAATGTGTCGCCGTTTAATACTGAGTAAAATGAGCTTGTTCAGTAAATAATAAAGCTCTTGTACCGTTAGTTTAGTGTTTAAAGACTTTTCTAAGTGGAACAAGGTTGCCACTGTATTTGTTTGGATTGGTGATGCCAATTTACAATATTATATGAAGAGAGTGGGTCGCCGTGGCGTAGTGGGTTAGTGCGTCGACTTCTACGCAGAGGGTGCCAGGTTCGATTACCACCTTTGATAATTCACGGTTCCACCTCTTTAGAGTCACTGACAATGCTCAAAGGGTATTCCTGTCTAGAAACAGCTTCTCAACTTCGCCGTTCGGAGTCGGCATCAAACTGTAGGTCCCTTCCACTCGTGAAGAAAGATAGCACGCACAACATGAGTGGTTGCTGAGAAGCTAGGCCCAGGTCCGCCTCGGACTGTCGCGCCACCCATATTATTATTATTTTTATATGAAAAGAGTATTAAAAAAATTAAAAAGGGTTTTAATTAATGGTAAAATGAATTGTAACTGAGCTATTCGGTTGACAGAATAAAAGTGAGCCTTTATTTATTTCTTGCTACGACAACTGGAACTGATACTGACAGCTTTGCAACGTTGATTTATATAATAAATATTACTGGTAAGGTCGCCACAGTCCTCAAGCACAGAATTTCCGATTTATGTCTATGTGATGATAATCGGTTGCAAGCACCAAGCCAACCATCACTTCAAACATTAATTTTCATTTATCCAAACTAACTAGTTGTAGAAACAGCAGATGTACAGCCCAAATTACAAATTACTCGAGACAAAACACCGTCAAGGTCACAATAACTATCTCATGGTAAAACTTTCGACTAACACCCTGAACTTCGTGATGTGCCCATTCCAAGTGAAATTTCCCAAGTCGTTGGATCCTTTGCATTGTGTTGTTGTTCTTGCGACAATTGCCTGAATGATGTTACAAATTTCTTCAACATCCTTAAGCAAGTTCTTCGTTTGTTTCCCATTCGGTGTCTGCAAACTTGCCGAGGATAATGCGCACTAAAATAGACGGGCTAATGTAATAACGTCCATCGAAACTTACACCAACTCCGAATCGTACAACCAAGGGCAAGCCATTTCGCCGACGTCCCGTCGTCGCCGCTTAATGTGAGTCTTCATTCAGTCAACTTTTTGTTGTCGAGACCACCGCTGATAAGAGGAGAGAGAAAAGAAGTTCCTCTTCATCAAGGTGAAGAAACAAACTGAGTTTCAATGTAAAAAAAGCTCGCTTTCAGGCCATCCACCCAGTCAGACAACAATAAAATATGAAATAGCAAACTACTTGAATTGCTTGTAAATTCTTTCTCTCAACTATACTTTCACAGACATCTGACACACACACAGGCATACGGGATTATTACAAAAGAACAACATTTCTGAAGGAGTCTCCAAGTCAACTTTAAAGAGGTCTTGCGGTGCCTACAGAATTTCGCTATGCGCAGCGATTATGACAACTAGTTTCTTATGATGACGACGTTGAGGCTGCCCTTAATAACATCATTTCTGTTGCAGTAACCACCACCCCGCCATCTACACACGACCATAACCGCAGTAACCGCACCGTAGTCTTGAGCATTATCCTGTCATCTTCTTACGTTCTACATTCATACCCTTCAACATGGATCCACGTCGCAGTAAGTTGCAATACGTGAACAACGTCTATGCTGGTTGGGCACAGGACGCGCCTTTTAGATTTCTATGAGTTTCATTTGCCACCTCTCGAGGATATGAACAAGTAAACGACTATTACTTTGTCGGATAGTACTCGTGCCAGTGCATAAACGCTTACGTGTGCTTTACAACACATTTTACAAATTGCACGGCGCTGTGGGGTATACTCGGTGTACTCGGCGATGGATCTTTTATGCTTGTCGAGATAAGGATTACTGTGGCAAATAGTATAAGTAATGTGAACAACGGGTTTTTCGACGTTTTCAGTTAGACTTGAGCTTAGTCCCTTCTTAACGCATTTACTTCCTACTTGCACTCGGACGAGAATGTGCATACAGTGGGTTTCGATTTATTAGGATATTTAGTGACTTTTTGTGAACAGAATGATCCTTTGAAAGTTATATCTTGGTTTTAACGCCCTGTGACGATTTTGGTTGCTAAGCATCCACTGAGTGAAAAATGAGCTCAATCGCAGCAGAAAATGCTGCGTTAAAATTTCTCTTATGTCAAGCTAATGATCTACGCATTACCTTGTTTGGGTTTGTAGACTTTATATTATTGTCAATTCGTGTGAGTAAAGAGAGTAGATGCAAAATGCGTCATAATTTTATTAAGATAAGCTGAAGTGGTGTGCTTGCCTTGTAGGCTTTTAATAATTGCAGATATATTTTCTGCACAAGGTGTATTTCAAATTTCAAAGATGGATAGGACTTAAGATATCTTGTGGTTCCAGATACAGTCTATTCGAATTTTGCTTATCTATAGTACCTGGGATAGATTTTAGTAGTTCTATTTAGGAACTAACTTAGACGACATATTGCACAATTTCGAAATTGCCCAAAGTGTTCAATTCGGTTTGATAGCGAAGTGCTTTTGAAACCTTGTACATGAAAACTCTGTCGGAGAAACAATTTATATCAATTTGTGCTATTCTGGCATATCTCTGTGATGTGTCACAAGTCACAACTGCCTTACAAGAGGGTGGTGAGTTCCAAAAATGTGAGGTTTTCGTATTCTAAGCAAAATCTCACAACTTGTGAGCATCACAAGAACTGTCAAAGTTGTGATGTGCGATTGAGCACATACGATGAAAAAGGATGAAATAGAGACAAATGTAATATTTTCAGGGTAATAAATTCTTTTTAGAGTGCATATTCTTCCTTCACATTGGAGAAAACATGTCTTATCAAATTCTTTAGAAGTTCGATTACTATTAATTTTGCTCCATATTTTTCTTCTCCAACATTGAGTGGACAATGTGAAAAGAGAGCGAAGAGAGCGAAAAATTAATTTGACACAAAACAAATTCACCACACCAATGTGTGTGTTTTCTTGTGAGCTTTTTGCTAGAATACCAAATTGCTCGGACCTCAAACAGACATTTGTGAGTTCTGACCACTTCACAACCAGAATAGGGCAGAGATAACCTATAATAGAGATATCCAACTTCTACCTCCCTTGCCCCTTGATTTCATCTGACAGCGTTTTTTATACTCTTTTTGTCCCCTGTCTGTGAATACGTGTGAGCTCTTGAAAACAGCTGTGGAGACAGCTGATACCCTTCCCCACTTTAGTAATAGGGTGAATTAGAGTTCTTATTTGAAAATTCGCTCGTTATTTGAACGTTTTTTTTTCAAATTTCGGTGTTAAATTTTCAACACAGTATGGAGGAGCAAACGAACGAACAAAGCTTATGTTCATGAAGTCGATTCATTAAAACTTGAAGCAAGTTACAATCTGAGATACTAGGACATAATTTATGAATGTACAACATAGTGTGAATTTTTGCATATGTATAAAAATTAATAATGCATTCACACGTTCAGTTAACCAATAATAAAAATATTATTGAAGCGTGAATTACAAATAAGATGTTTTGACAACTATTTTTTAGCATTATTAAAAGTTGCAATATCTTGCCATTGTTCTTATCAAATTATTTAAATTGAATTCTTGAGTTTTTCAGAATTCATGATTTAAGCGTATAAAGCGGGCTTCATTTTTTGAGTTAATTTGTCAGGTATGGTTTATGAATAGGCTAAATATACACTTAAGAATTCATTTTAGGTCAAATAGTTCTAGTTAAATGGACATTGCAACACATTTTTATTCACGAAAGTCCATATAACAATGTAAGAAAATTCCCTTAGAAATACTAGTCAACTTTTGAACACCCTCCGAACAAAATACCCATGTACGTTACGTGGAAAGTACATGGATTCCCACTAAATTCATGAATCTGCCGCTTTTTTCCCACAAAATTCACGAATCGGCCGCCATATTGTGGTGAATTGACAAGCGTTGTAAATGTATAAGTGAAATACAAGGAATTACCACTACATCTTCGTTGTGGGCTAGGGGAAAAAATGGCAGAAGTTGGATATCTCTATCATCCATTATCTCTGTTTGTGAGTAGTGACCACCCCACAACCAAAAGAGGGGCATTAACTTACTTTTAACGTTTCTAAAATTGTAGGTTAATGTATATAAATTGAGTAAAATCGTGTGAAATACCACACAATCAAATGAAAACAGAATCTGTCCAAAATCTGCAATATGTTGGTGAGACATTTGCTAGTTCTAGACAGACATTTGCTAGTTCTTTTGATATGACTATACACAATTTAACTGTTGTAATACACAATTTTGTGCAATTTCATTGAAATTGAGGTAATTTTGAAATTGAGTTGTTGTTTGGGAAATTGAGCAATTTCGTTCCTTATTTCGAGCAAAATTGCCGAAATTACTCAATTTCGCTTAGAATTACTTGGAAACAGATAAAATGATCTTAATATGCGTTACTAGAAAATAATTGTTACGAAATGTATAAACGGCATTTTATCGGTACTTATTTTAAATTAGCCATTACAATGCGCACCAAAGCGCTTAGCGTCCTGTGCATTTGCACATCCTGTACATAAGGTGGGTCTTACCCTGGCACCCATTAGGTTAAGTTAGGTTAGGTTAATTTGACAACTGAAGCAGTTCTGGCCCAATTAGATCCTGATCGGATCCATTTTGATATCACTAATCGGCAGTTAACGTGACGGTTCTTCTTTGGGCACTAACTATGCTAGGATATGCTAATGGCATATCCTGGATGATGCACTCCTTTGCTGGGTTACAGGCAATTAGTATTTTTTATAAGTTTTGCTATGTCCAGAATTTTAATGCCAGACATTTCATCAAGGCTATTGAATGAATATCTACTAGCGTATTTTTCCTTGTCCTTGAAAGTGCTGGGCGGATGCAGTGGTAGTGAAGTATTGTTTCTTCTTCCTCTTCGTCCCTACAGCTCCGACAAAAGTCTTTGTGTAGGATGTGATCCTTTCGTGTGTTCCGAATAGGCAATGACCAGTAATATTGCCAACTACATTGCTGATTTTCTTCCTATTTAGATTTAGGAGTGTGCCTGTTTTTTTTTGGGATTTATAGAAAGCCATATTAGCCTTGAAGTCCTACAAGTATCTAATTCCAACCACCTCCGATTGGCGGCGTTGATGTTTGACGGCGTTGATGCATCTGAAAGTAACAAAGTGTTTATTACTTGAGTGTCCTGATTACTTGCCATTGGCAAACCCACCCCTGTTCTAGCTTGCTAGTTGCCTGGAATACCACTATGCCCAGGGACCCAGCATAGGGTAAGGTTGCATCTGACCGCTATCTCCCTAAGAGATAGACGGCAAAGTTGTACCATCTCAGATTTTATTGATGGTGTACCCAGAGCCTTGATGGCTGCCTGAATGTCTATGTTTATAACTATAGTTAGCCCGTCTATCGGGTTCATTGACAGTAGGCGGGCAGCCTCTTGTGGTTGGACAATCGATGGGACAGAGAGAAGTATATTTCCTGCATTGAGGCAAATACTCCTAGTCCAGTGCCATCTTCCGTTTTGGTTCCGTATGTGTATACTTCCAGATGGGTAGCTTCTCTGACTTCGTCTGATGCCCAGTCTTCTATATTTGGGATGAGTGTTTTATACCCATATTCAAAGTCTACAACGGGCGATATAATCTGTATACTTTCGGATGTTCGCATTCTTGATTATTTCCGTGTGACGTAAACTGTGTATTTTGCTCCAGAGGTTGCATTCCCACAACCTGATCGCTGTCTTGGTAGGCGTCAACTTCCCGTAAATGTCCATGGGAAGTAGCTGTAGCTGGTGTGGAGCGAGGTGCATCCGTAATGCAAATGCACGCAGATCCTTATGTACTGCTTATCTTTCTAAGATTGAATGTATTTCGTAATGCTGGCCACCAAACAGTGGGTGCAAGTGGCACCCACTAAGTCAAGTAGATTTTTCTCAATTTTTCAGGAAGATGCATATTGAATGACCAACCACTTGAAGTTTTTTACATTCATAAGTCTATTTTCTCTACCATTCTTTTCGATTTACTTGTGGTAGCTTGAATAGGACGTAGTATCAACGATATCCATTTTCAGCATTTACACCTTAATTCCATAGACTTTTTATTATTATTCTCATAATGAGTTAAATGACTAGTAGTTATTGAAAGAGACCTCATAAATATTTCATCTATATTAACACATTCAATAAGTGCTCCACTCCATCTGCCATCCCTGAACCGGCGAGGATGAATAATTATTTCATGTTAATGAATGAATTACTCGCAGAGATATAAATTCAATAAGCTGCAAAATGTTGACTCAATAAAATTTTACATAGAACCGATAATAAAATCGATATAATCGATACAAAATGTTTCTACAATTCGACTTGGTAAATAGCTTTAACGTCATGTGCCCAGTTGGGGTCATCAATTTATTCAAACTTCGGTCTTGAAAGCTCTGGTGAGCAATGCTTATTCCGACCCATTTTTCTTCAAATACACTAACAATTGCAACTGTCAAATCTATTCTTTTAATAATCATTTTATTACTTACAATGTAAAAGTGGAAAAAAAAGATAACGTCTAAAAATCGTAGCTTGAAATGTTTTGTGTGCTTATTTTTTTGCACATGTAAATATGGACTTACTTCCACAAATAGCTCAGAACTACTGAAGTAAACAAACTAGAGGCATCTGTTTGCTCTTATTTTAACCGTTATTCAGATCCAACGAAAATAATACCAGATCAAGCGTCTGCATCAGCACTCAGAGTGTTAGACAAAGTGAGAGGGAATAAGGAACCAGGTGTGCTTATTATTTTGCACAGCAGTGTAGGTAATCATATTTAACTTTCTGATCACAAGCAATAGGGACTATGTGATTCCTTCCTGTACCCTGATAAAGGGGTTTACATTTGAAATAAATTCCCGCTTTACAAATTCGGGATTATTTAGCTCGGTGTCATTTCACGGCTCCCAATCAGTGTTGCCATTTTAGCCATTTCGTCGCTAGATCTGGCAGATTTTTAAGACTCTCGGCGATTTTCCATTAAATAGAATCTAGTGAATTTTAGCGATTTTTTACTACCACAGCTAGTACTACAAACACCATCCAAAACAGCGCTTTTACGGCCATGATCACTGTAATCAACTCTACATGTCTGTGGTTTCTGAAAAGGTTTTTTGGGTTACGTGCAAATTGGACTACATA